>CM063107.1:18464498-19714498 GCA_031841125.1 Acanthococcus lagerstroemiae
GTTATTAAGGCTATGAAAAACCCACCTGGGATTGTAAAATTGGTAAACATAGTGTAATTATGTATAGTGACCTTAAGAATGCCTACAACATCTACTGGTATGCATATGAATTAATGCTCATAATATTGGTATTATGTACGTCGAATTTTCTTTCTCGATTAAAATATTCATAAGAAGATTCATAGGGGTATACGTTGCATTACCTCGGTACATATTTCTAGATCTGCCGAATTTATCACTTGTAGTCTCCCGTTCTCACATATTGGGAGAACGTGAGAGATGTTCGATTTTCATTTTGACGCAGGGCCAATGCACCAAATGTAGCCACCGGTTTTAATGAGGCCACTTGCCAATAAATGCACGGTACCAATTCTGAAATGAAAGGAAATAGTAGTTTGTATAATACAATTATTATCATGTCCCTAATTATTCACCGATCATTCCCTTCTTTTTCATGATTTTTTGATTATATTTATTCACTAGTGGCTATATTTGGCGCTTCCACCCGACCTTATTGAAGAGGGAACTATTGTGCACTATGAACATTTTGTATTGAAAATTCACATGGTGACTAGTAACTAGGTACCTATAATAATTCTCAAAGTATTGAAAGTTCACATATGTACCTCAGCTTACATAGCGTCAACCGGGGTAATATCGGACATCACCGGTGATAGCGGCCACTCATGATTTGTTTACTGATAACGATATTAGCGCTCCTACAGAAGATACAAGGTAAAGCGGATATTACCAACAGTGTCCGATATCACCCAAGTTGACGGTAATCTACTTTAAAAAGATTATTTTTATACTTTTTTATTTTTTAACTGGTAAGGTACCTATCAAGTGACGAAGATTCCTCGATGGAACCTCTCTAAATCCGCCATCAACCTAGTTTAAAAAAAAATAATGTGACGGTATTTTTTTATTACACAAACCTGCTCGTTTTTCAGGTTTTAGAATCTGTTTGTGTAATGAAAGGTATGAAACCGGAGAGTCGAACAGACGTCACAGGTACCAGTACGGAAGACTACTGGCCGACATCCTTAAAATTACTCAGTGACGCAAAATTTCTCGATAACTTACAATCTTACGATAAAGATAACATAGATCCTGATATAATGAGTGTCATCAGAGAGAGGTAAGTCATATTAACCTCAAACCCGAAGATAAAACACGAATTTATGGGCTCACTTCAAGTATAGTCGTGTGTAATTTTATCTGTATTTGATGAGTGCCTTTACTTGTATATTATGTGCTTGTATATAAGAACTAAGAATACCAATTCTCAGATTTATAACTCACCCGGACTTCGATCCTGATATCGTTAAGAAAGTGTCAAATGCGTGCGAAGGACTTTGTAAGTGGGTCAGAGCAATGGAAATTTATGACAGAGTGATAAAAATAGTTCGCCCTAAGAAAATCAAATTAGCGAAAGCAGAAGCAGATTACGCATTTCAAATGGAAAAACTGAATGAAAAACGAACCCAATTAACAGAGGTATGTATATACGCTGAAGACGTTTCAACTGTGCGGGAATGTACATACAAATACGCTTACCTACCAATGTCTGCCTGAAAATCAAATTTAGGAATTTTTTCTAGGTTATGTCTAAATTACAAGTTTTGCACGACGAATGGGCTGAGAAAACAAAACAGAAAAAAGAACTAGAAGATTCGGTAGAAGTTTGCACACTCAAACTAGAGCGAGCCGGGAAACTTTTAGGTTTGAATGAGTAAATATATTACGCACATGAAATACCTGTATGGTGATTAAGAAAAATATCAGATGGGTCCATATTAAGTACTATAAACAGGGGTAGCTTCGGATTTATGGGGCAACTCCGGACATTGCCAGAACTGGAGCAACACTCATTAGATACTTTACTTCTTCGTTAATTAGGGAGTCAAATAAAAATTGAGTCTTGTAGCTACACTGTCATGTGGTGAACACTGATGTTTCAGTTCTAATGTATAAAACTGGCAATGTCCAGAGGTCCCCCACAAATCCGAAGTTACCCCATTGAATAATCTTTTGAATTACAACATAAGCGTAGTAGTAATGGTTTGAATAACTCTGTAGAAAAACCCTAACAAAAAATTCATATGAAATTTTTTTCACAATCGGGCTTCTTATTTTGGAATTTTGCAGGCTTTTTGTTTCATTAGATCAGTTAGACTGATTTCACACTATAAATGTAGTCGACCATGAATTCACTTAAGTAATTATTAGAAACTTTCATTTAAAAAAATAATAATCGAAAATTACTATTTTCAGAGAGTCTTAGTAACGAAAAACTGAGATGGCAAGATTTAGAAATGGAACTGAGTAAAGATTTTTCGAGATCAATCGGCGATATTTTTCTGTCCTCTGCATTCATAACTTATTTAGCCATTTTTTCGCCGGACAGGAGAAATGTACGTACCTATATCACGCAATGTGTAACTTACCCACTGATATGAGTTGTGGAAGAGGTAGTTGAGTATCTGCGTATTAAATGTATTAGGTAGATTGTGGGTTTATTTTTATTTTTTATTCTTTTCTCCAATATTAACAATTACGAGCCCTTCCCCCAAGGTTTTACAAAATATTTATCCCCTGGAGGTGGGTTGGTTTTATCTTAGTATTAGTTTATACAAGTAATCAAATTTAGACTATATAATTAAACTTCAACTTAGCTTACAATGTCATTTGCTCTAGTGGTAAAATCTAGTACTGTAGGTAAGATCTAACTTATTTCCTTTTTCTTTCTGAGTATTTCTTCTACCATTCTGTTAATTTTGTTATGACTGTTTTTGTCCCTAAAGCATTCCTGATAGTCATTTTCTGTGACATTATGTTTTTTCCCGATTTCTCCAAAAATTTTACAGTCCCAAAAAGTGTGATATGGTGTATCTTCTGATTCCATACACTCTCTGCAGATGCTGGTTTCAGTGATTTTGAATCTTTTCAAATATGTTGCAAAATTTCCATGACCTGTGAGATATTGAGTTAGATAGTAATTAGCTTTTAAATCCTTATTTTTTAGTCTTATTGCAATGTCTGGTATTAGCTGAAATGTTCTTCTTCCAGTGGTTTCTTCTTCGTACATGCTTTGCCAGGTTTCTATGCTTTTTTCATTTATTTTTCCAATTTTCATTTTTAGTGATTTTTCACTCATTTTTTTCAATTTTCCCTCTGTTTTTATTTTTTTAATTTCATTAATTTTCTCGAGTTGTATATTAATTGGTGGCTGCCCTGATATAGCATAAGTTGAGGTGTATGAGATTGTTTTGTATGCCCCTATGACTCCTATTAAAAATATTCTTTGTACTGATTTTAGTTTTTTAATGTCTGATTTCCTAGGTTTTTTGTAGTAAGGTATGTTAGTGATCCATATTCAGTTATTGAACGGAATAAAGCGTTATAAAGTATTTCACGTTTTGCAGAATCATATCCCAGTCTGTTGGAGTACGGGGATCGTGTCCGATTGTAGAGCTTTTTTATCTTGCCTATTATACATACAATTGAAGCAATTATGCTTCACATAATTACTCGTACACATAAAATTGTTACACGTGGCCCAAACACGTGCTCAAACGAGATATGAAACGGATATACACATCATGTTGCCTTCATCGTCCACGAAGTTTAAAATTTAGTCGGTTAAATGGTGAAATTACGAATATGCAACAGTTTTATGTACATACATGCTATACTATTCAACTGAGCCTAAAGACGTAGTTATAAGTATGGGAAGGGGGTGCAAATCCTGCCTTTCTGTAGTAAAAATACGACTTTTCGTTTAATTTTCCTAGTATTCGCATGTTCCACAGGAGATAACCAACAAGTGGTATCATATGTGTCTTGAAATGGAACTTCCAGTCACCAACAATTATTCATTTTCATCAACATTCATTAACTCGGATGATATTAGATTTTGGAGCATGGCCGGATTACCGACTGATCCGGTATCTGTGGATAACTACGCCATCATTTCGAAAACTACACATTTACCTTTCATTATTGACCCTCAAGGTAGGCTGAAACACTTGATTTTAAAATACGTGCCGTAAAATGGGGTAACATTGGATTCGTGGGGGGAACTTCAAACATTGCTAGTTTTATACGTTAAAACTAGAACATCGGTTTTCACCACATGACAGTGTAGCTACAAGTCTCTGTTTCTATTTAACGCCAGTAGCTACAAGTCTCAGTTTTTATTTGACGCCAGTAACGTAAATACGGGAGGGGGGTTGAGGACGACCCTCCTCCTCGAACCCTTTAAAAGTAACTTTTTTCGGAATTTGTTTATTTAATACAAAATTGAACATGGTGAAAATATACCTACTTTTTATTTTATGATTTGAATCCTCCCCCCCCCCCCCCCAAAGAAGGAATGAGTAGTTACGCTACACTGTTTGACGCTCTAGTTAAAACAAACGCATCTAACTACTCATAGTGTTACTCCAGTTCTGACAATGTCCGGAGTTCCTGTAGAGTAGTTTCGTTGGTTATCACTCTACCGCCGACTAGTTTGACACGATCTTTGGACTTATCGACGAAATAAACGACTCAACCTCTTTCGAACTATTGTAATAAATTAAGGTGTTCTTAACTTTACGAAGTCTATTCCGGTTCTCTATCGTCCAGTCCAAACCTCCAACCAGGTAACCGTCGGTTCCCTCTCGATCTCCCCTCGATTATTCGAAACGGGGTTACGTACTCGAGTATTGCTGAATAATATAAAACTGTTTTTCTGAAATTATGCTGATGTAGTACAAATAGGAACCATGAAGGAGGTTTGTTGTAGTTTAAATAGTAATAAAAAATGTGAACGACGTGAATAACCGACAGAGTGTATTGCGAAAGAGGAATGAAGAAATGAAAACTGAATTTGACCTAGATAGTTACGAGAAAAGAATTTTAGAATTTTAGATACTACATATCCCCAATAAATTTCGAAATTACCCCATTTTACAATAGGCATGATTATTTTTAAATCAATAACAATTAACTTACCATTTTTTTTTCTTTCTTTCTTCAGGCCAAGCCAAGGATTTTATAAAATACATTGAAAACGAAAATAATCTTCAAGTACTGAAAGCTTCCGATAACGATTTAATTGATAAACTAGAACGAGCGACATTCAGTAATAATTCCATTTTAATCGAGGAAGTCTTGGAAAAACCAGATAGTATCATCTGTAAGTTTCTATGAGTTAAGTAGTTGTGGAAATACAGAAATAATATTAAAAGTACCTATAAGTTATATACCTATCTACTTAATTTACTTACATTTTCAGTTTCATTAATAAATAACGAGGTTATCGAGACCAAAGAGGGAAAACGGTTAGTTCTAGGTAATCGGAATATTATATGTGATAGTTTACCAAAACTATACATTACAACTTTCCATAACAGCGAATTCCTTCCTGATATTTATAGCAAGGTAAAATAAATTTTGGTATGTATGTACGTAAGAATTCATTCTTAAATTTTCGCCAGAAGCATAACAAGCGCAATTATTCATTATTTTCCAGGAATGTAATTATTTCCCCTCTACCTAACCCCTTAACAACAGGCTATTAATATACAGCTCTTTTACCGTGTAACAGCATTTTGACACACGCTCATTTGCATCGATCCCGTGAAAGAAATTGAAAATTTACACCACGAAAGTGGGGGCACTCGTTTTCTGCCACTGAGTCATCAATAAACTCTCAAGCGCTTTTGATTAGTTGTCTCTACCAAGACTTACAAGGCCGTCGATGGAGAATCCCAGCTGGGGGAAAACAGAAGAAAGGTTTGACTTTTCTCAGGCCTTCTTTCTCGGAAATTACGATAAAAGTCCGCACTCCCTCTCTTATCAGGCCTGGAGACTTATTTCAGATTAAAAAAAAAAGTTATTCGATATATCTACCAGCGGATTGGCCATCACAATAGTGTTCGCGGATACCTGGCATACTGCATATCGATTAATCAATCGCCATCAACGATTGCGATTACTTGTAGAATATTCGTGTATGAAAATAACATAATATTACTGTTCACTGATTGGTGGATTTGGACGAAAACATGACATGGGAGGATGATGATAAAAAAAGTTATCCAAAAAATCCAAAATTAAGCTCACCTGATAGGAAATGAAAAGGGCTACAACTTTTGTTCTTAGCATTTTTTCATGAAAATCAATATAAAAGCCGGGAGCAACACTTTTATGAGCACACGTTCTTATGGTGTAATATGTAGGTACACGTATCATGTTTTCGTCTTTGACATTAGCCCTCCTGGTGGAACCTACATATGCGATAATAAAGGGTAACATTGGGCACTTAGCGTTAGCGCTGCTACTTTCAAAAATAAAGAATAAATACCTAGAGAAGCACTGTTTGCGCGATTCTTTAGATTATTACGCTCATAATTGGGGATATTGTGTAATCGCGATCTCAATGCCACAATTTTGCGATTAATTGTCGAAAATCGGGATAAGTTTGAGCAATGTTCACTTAAGGATCATAACTGCCATGAACTTGATCAACAGAATATCACTGAATCACTTATTGCCGAAGGTATACTCAATCAATATCCCTATCTAGTTTAAAATATACATTCAACAAACTTATTCTCCTTGCAAAATTTTAGGTGACTCTAATTAATTTTGAGATTATTGCCGATGAACTGGAATATCGATTACTGAAAATTATAATTTCTGCCGATGCACCAGAACTAGAAAACAAGAATAACAGTTTATTATTAAAATGTGCCGAAGACTGTCGTTCCTTATACCAAACTGAGGATAAAATATTGGATGTGCTATCTTCTACAGTAGGAAATATTTTGGAGGATGAAACCGCACTGCAGACTTTAAACGATTCAAAAGTATTTTCTTATTTTTTAGAATTTTGTTATTTTTACAAAATATGAAAGGGGAATTCAGTAACCCAAAATCTAATGTTCGATTTTTTTCTTTTTTTTTTTCTTTCTAATTTATTGACAGAATTTGTTGGAAGAAATTCGAGTGAAACAGAAGAAATCTTTACAAGCCGAAGAAACATTAAAACAAGCATATGACCCATATAAGACTATATCCAAATTAACAACACGTGTATTTTTTGCAGTAAATAAGCTGCAGTTTTTGAACAAGTTTTACAAGATTTCATTTGGTTGGTTCATTACTCTGTTTCATCAAGTACGTTGTATAAGTATGTATATTGATAGACATTTCATTTGAAACAGTCTGGTTATTTTTTTAGTCGTGATGTAGTACCTATAATAAGTAAGCTACTACAATTCACTTCATCAAGTATTCTGTTTCTGTACAGTGAGCGTTCACATAAATTATGTAAATATATGCTGCTAGTATCCCCTTGATGCACAGTGACCTTCATGAAAGAAGTCTTAGGTATATTATAATGTCTCCACATATTATACAGTTAATACATTATACCTGAGCCTCGTTTATTTGTAGGGAAGGAAGTATAAGTGGTAAAAAGGTCATATACTTTACAAACACCTTTCGAGACCTTAAGTAGGTATATTGTTCAGGGAATTGCTAATTAAAACAGCCGACTGAGAAGGATCGCCCATCACCTATCGGCTCCTTCCATGTTATTTTTATGATGCGGATGCAGCAAAGCAGTACCCAGTGAAATAACTGTTTGAATTTTCATATTTAAGTTCCTAATATAATATTATGTATTTGTAATAACATATTGGTATCTTCGCTTGTCTTCAACAGGCTGTTAGCAAAAGTGAGCGATCTCATGAACTGGAAGAACGCATTTCTTACGTAAACAATTACTTCACATGCAACTTGTACAAGGAGCTGGAAAAAATGTTAGATGAGAAACACATGCTAGCTGCTTATTTTGTAATTGCAATTGAAATGTTGTCGCAAAAGGTAATTATTTGTTTTAGAAAATTTGTCGATGATATGTTCTAAGCCCACATTCAGTCTCAATGAAAGGAGCATGGGCATACTTGTTTCAGGATATGTTTGAACCAAGTAAATTGGAATTCTTCCCGAATAATATGTGGGAAACCACACTTTATAATGTCAGTCCATCAGGAATTGGAAATTATTCAGCCCATCAATTTGAAGATATGTTTAGCAATTATAATCTGGCTATTATCCAGTTGGAACATTTACTAATTAATTTGGTAAAGAAAAATGTAGTTCCTACAGCGTTGTTGCAAAATCTAAAAACAGAGAAATTTATACCATTTGTTTGGGTAAATATACCAACCTTTATATTTCGTCTTCAAAGACACCTTGTTTCAACCTATAACAATGACCTACAATTACTATTTCAATATATTCTAATTCCAGGATTTCATCCATCATCAATTTAAAAACGATTTTAACACGAATGGGTTAAATTTATACGAAGTGTATCATAATACTGACGACAGACTACCAATTATTTGTGGTTTTACTCACGCCGATGTAGACCCATTAAGCGAAATTCGCAATTTGGCTTCAGAAATAGGCCTTCCCGAAGATGTTATCAATTTTATGCCGTTCATTAAAACTCGAGTAAGTATATATAGAAAACTGAAAGCTTGAACATTTCAATCTAGCAATGTAGAATATTTCGGGCCAAGGGCAAGAAGTGGTTAAGTCGATGTCTTTGAACTGATAGATTATGTAGACTATACAACCACAGACAACCAATAGGAACACACCGAATAGGTTTACCATACGGTACTACACTCCACTATAAATACAGGTCGACAAAGAGAAAAGTGTTGGGGTAATCTACTGAAGATGGTATGACAGCCGAAACCGCTCTGGACTACAGAAGGAAGAAATTGTGAATTGACACACCCAACATACAGAAAATAATACCAGTTGGTTATAACATGATCCCGACTAGTTGTGCACTTGACCCTCCATATATCAACATGAGCAAGCTGGGAGAAAACATACTTATATTTTGCTAGAGTAAAAACCATGTATGTTCATTTCAGTTGGAATTTCTATCCAATATGATCTCCACATCTATGGAAGAAGGTAGATGGGTTGTAATACAAAACTGCCACTTATTGAAAGATGCCTTTAAATATTTGGATGTATTACTAAACAAAGTCGCCACCACCTCTGGAGTTCATCAGCAATTCAAATTGTGGATTGTAACTTATCCGCTTGATGATTTACCAGTCACAGTATTGTTGAAAGGTATACGTTAGAATAATTTTGCCATGAATTTAGTCAGCGCCTTTATTTTATTTATTTATTTATTTTCTTTTCAATTTTGACTATTATGTAATTCTTTTTGGCAGGCAGGAAAGCCATGCGTCATGAGTAGCATATGAGGAGTGTACCACATCGAATGACTCAGTTTATATTATCATCAGTAGCGTAGCCAGGATTTTTGTAAGGAAGAGGGCAAGTAAAATTTGTTCAATTTGCCTTTTTTTTTAAAAAAAATCGAGTCACCCTAAATTTACTGCAGCAAAAAAATTAGCGTAAGCCGCTGTGAGTGGTTGAGTGGTTGACATGCCCGATTCTCAATCCTTACATCTCGGGTTCGAATTCCACCGACGCCGGAAAGCTAATGCTATTCGAATACCCCCGCTAACATCCTAGCGAACACAGCGACAACCGCGTTCTGTAACCCCCCGCCAGTTCGAACGAACAAGGCACCAAAATTGCAGGGCATGTTACCACCGGGCCTAAAAGACTATGATACTGGGTATGTGCACGTCGTGACCAGCTAACTCAACGTCGTGAAAACACGTGGCTAGTAAGCGAACCGCGGTTGCACACTCTTCGGTTTAGAGAAGGAAAACTCTAACGCAGCAAAACCATGGGAAAGCAATGGTAAACTACCCCAACTAACCTGCTAAGAAAGTCGCGTTACCGCGACCATCAGCACTCAGACATGAGTGGAAAATTTTTTATATAGTTAGGATGTTCACAGAGCGGGGGGGGGCAGCATCCTTGCTCTCCTGGCTACGCCACTGATTATCATTATGTCGGCCGGAATATATACGAGTACATCTAAGTAACTTATCTACTTTTCATTTGTGTCTAGGAATAAAAATTATGATAAAGGAATTCAAATTCATGGGACCCATTTTGCATCAACTCTACAGTTATTCTTTGTATCGTTTGCCGCAATTATTTGAAAATCATAAATCGAACAAGACTTGGAATTTCTACTTCTTTTTGATATGTGTTTGTCACTCAGTTTTGAAAATTATCCAGAACTGCGGATTTTTCCATAACAGCACATCTTGTGACTTCACAAAACTCAATTTTCGTCAAAGCACGTCTTTTCTTGAAGTAGGTACCTCTTTGATTTTATTATCTTCAGATAGTAGTTCTGCGATTTTGATAAAATACTGAAAACTTCTTGTGTACAGATTCTTTCAGTTAACGAAGAAGATACATTTATTGAAGAATTCAAGTATTTACTAAGCGAATTTAACTACACTGCTAATTTCTGTGAATTAACGGACAGGTTTACTTTACATGCCATTATAGGCAGCATTCGTGTTGGAAACCAAATGTAAGTCTTCAAAATCTACCCACAATAAAGAATAAAATCAATTTTTTAATACCCCTCCATGCATAATTTCTGTTCAAACTCAACGCTGTGCACATGCATTGTCAAAATTTTTGCAAGAAGGGGGAGGGGGAGGGGACTGCTTTTAAAAAAAGAAAGAAACGTGCTCTTTTAAGTAAAATAATGAATTTATTGAAAATCTCAGGAGCAGATCCTTTATTTACAAATATCTTACCCCGACTCCTAGCGGTGCTCATTGCACATCTTCTAAGTAACATTCAAGAAATCTGCATTGCGCAATTAGGTACCTAATTCTAAATTGGTAACCCTAGTGAATGAATTCTTAGTACCTATTTAATAATAAATTAATATTTAATAAAATTCTTTTAGACCATTAAATATTCAAATTTTTAACGCTGATCTGAAAATTCCCGAAGATGTTTCATTCAACGCATGTCTTCGGCATATTCAGTCTCTTCCAAGAAGTAATTTACTGGAAGATTTTAAATTACATCATTATGTAGCACATGAACGCGTTCTAACAGTGGTTAATGTGAGTAAACACTTCATATATATTGGAATTATGTGAATTTATTTATCAAGATAACAGATCATAGGATGTATACATAAAAACATTTTGAAAAGAAAATCATATTTAAAAACTTCCTTTTTTTAAAACTTTGTTGACATAAAAACGAAGGAATTTGGTTTTTTACTATAAAATTGTCATCTTCTCTAACAATTGACGGGAGAAGTCCCTTCTTACACAAAAAAAAAGTTTGCCTCATTTGCTGCTTTTTTTTTTTAGTCTGAGACTTGAGTCCATATGTTATTGAACTTCAGAATATATTTCTGTTCAACGCTTTCGCAAACAGACTAAGCATCGTAAAGAATGACTGTAACGTCTTGTTTCCTTTCAGTTCTGGAAGTTAACACGTCAGCTTTTCGTCTGCAGCAATGGTAACAACTCACAGAGCATAGAAACAATAATAGATGATATAGCAACGATATCGAATATAATTCAACAAGTTGGACACTTTACGCATTCTTTAAAAGATTTAATGACAGTCTTCCTAAATCAAGTATGTTCCTCATAGTATTTGATCAGCAGTGGGATTATAACTTGATGAAGTTCGAGCTGTGACTTAAAACATACGCACTTGTTGAGCCCAAACCTATATAATCTTCATCATATGCCATTTCCTACACAATCATGTTTTCTCACAATAGGAAATACAGTGGTATCAGAAACTTGTGAAAACTATAATGGACTCATTGAACAACCTAAAAGAAATGACGGTTTGTCAGTTCCCCATGTCATCGACAATGAAGAACATATTAACGGCATTGCTGAATAATGAAGTCCCTTACTTGTGGAATACTGTGTCTTACCCACATTCAGCTTCTTTGCGGATGTACATAGTCAACTTGACTCAAAAGTAAGGTTCAATTGATGGCGAAGGTATTAGTAATTTACTAGTTCTGCGCAAAATATTGATGGACGACCATTTTCTGACAGAAACTGTCTATTTCTATAATACAATATGGGCAACTTATTTTTCACTCGTGGGGGCTCATGTAACAAGTACTCTTTCAGATTAATATTCCTGAATAAATGGATACAAAATGGTCAACCAAATATAATGTGGCTTCCTGGTATATTCAATGTCAGTGGATTTTTCACAACTGTAATGTATAATTTTTCAAAATTCCATGAACTACCATTACGGGAAGTGTGTCTACTCGGCAAAGTGATACACAGTGATCTCGATTCAACAATTATGTCGGAATGGGCTCCATATTATTCAGTACGTATTTTCACGATATACATATGAGATACTTAGGTTTTAAAATCAGCCACATCGTAATCCTAAATTAATGTTTACCTTATCAGTACGTTCTGTGTTAAAGAAAAACGGTAATGAATATTCTAAAATGAAGTAGTTGATGAAAAAAAGACCTGCCTGACACTTTCGACAAGATAAGTTTGTGATGGAAATAGAATTTACCCGATCTATTGAATCGACTGGTGAACTTTTTAAAAATTGATAGGATCTAAGTTGCTCCAGAACTTATTAAAGGTGACGAGGGCGATGTGAGCGCATCTATAATAACACTTGTCGGAGTTTGTTTCCTCACTCTTCAGTAAAATTACAAAAAGTCATACCTTTTTACCACTAACATCTTATAATTAAAAATCATCAATGTTACTATTTTTTAAATTAAAATATTTTTTTTAAATTTTCGCCCGCAGCAGAAGAGACAGAAAAATCCTTTTGGCGTATTTGTTCAAGTACGTAGTAGCAATGTTCTACTTCAACGCTGAAATATTTTTAATATTATAAATAACTCGTGACTTTTACCTAGCCATAAAACCCGATTATTAAGTCATGTATTAGATATTAATAGAGATGTAAACTGAAGACTTAAAATCCATTCTAATACTCAAATCATCCGTTTTAATGATACACACAGGGATTAATACTAGTTGGTGGATACTGGGATCGAGAAAAAAGAACTGTAGTAGAACCAACATCAAAGAACTACTACGACTGTTTACCTATTATGTGGATTGAACCAAAGTTACAGGTTGGTTGCGCTGCTATTTATCAATTTACATAATTTATTCTATTCATTTCAAATAGACTCCGACAAAGGAATCGGTTTGCTATCTATTCATCAGCATACACGCCATTGAAATTTTTAGAAGCACTCAAATGATAAGAACATGATTTGATGGGGTTTGACTTTCATTCACACCAACCTTATGTTTCAGAGTCCATCGAATGATCAAGATTGCGGTTATCCATGCCCACTGTATTACACAAATATCAGTGCGACTTCTATGGAATTTCCATTTCCAAATTATATTACTCACATCAAACTACCATCAGTACCATCGAATTCAAAACTGGCTCAGTTGGGTGTCAAGTTGATCATACTCGCGACATAATATCTTTCTCTCACGTAGTTTTTATTTCTTTGAGCTAGAACCAAGGGTGTATAATTATACGATCAATGAAAATATAAATAGTGATTACTTAAGTATTACGCAATGAACCCCTATCAACCTCTATAGTAATTGTTGTATAAACAATCAAATCAAGCTAACATGGCACACCTCTTCTACATACTTAGGTAAGTACATATAAGACTATCCACGTAGAAAGGTCTCTGTCTTAGGGGAGGGGGTTAGTGATCGCTACAGCACATATCCCATCATCTTATTGCTGCAATTAATGCGCTAAAATATATTCTGAATTGTTCCTATGCCGGTGTATAAGACAGGGGTACTTACTGCAATATTATACACGATAATATGGATTGAAAATTTATATAAAAACGTTACATCATATTTTTATAGCAAATCTAATGTTTTCATCTAACTGGAGAACCATCAATCGTTTTTGAAAATTATCTCAATCAAAAGTTCTCTGCATACCAGCCGTCATATCAAAGAGCGCAGGTTCCAGAAAATTACCGTTGCTGTCCAACATGTAAGTAGCCCAAAATCGTCCTTTGTCCCGACGTTTCAGTGGTATGTAGCCCTTTGAAGTGTGACGACTGACAGAACAGTTCAACTAGAAAAAAGAAAAAAAGAAAAACAGATTAGTACCATTTACTTTCAAGTGTTTATTTTGACTCGTTTTTCAAATTTTTTTTTCATAAGGCAAGGCCGATCTTTCCCGCAGCTTCCAGGATCTGTTTCTGAAACCTGTTGCACGAGGATTAAAGAAATTATTTACTGCAATACAGCAAACATTCATCATCTAATAACTATCCGAAATAAAAGCCGCGAGATACTCACGTTATCAAGAGGAATTTTCTGTTTCACACCTCTGCCAAATAGACCGAATGTTTCAATACATACGTATTGACCGCCTCTTAGCAAAACCATCTTTTTAACGCTCTTTTGGGCGTAGATGTAAGCCATCGTTGCAATCATTGTACCTATAAAAACAATTGAAAATCATTAGTTGGCTGCTGGAAACTAAAAGAAACAGAAGGTGACAATAACTTCTTTTGTTTCATTAAAACTAGTTAACTTTCCGCATAAGACAATCATTCCTTCGAGCGGATTTGTTAGAAACATAGACACCTCAAGTTCAAGAGTTGTTCATTATGCATTTCAGGGTTATAGGTACTTATGCAGTACCTACTTGATACACGAATTTAATACAGGTTAGGAACTTAACGGTGAAACAGCCCATTGCAGATCTTCAGGATTTCCAAGTCAGTATTATTTGTTCCTTGGCTGAACGCCGGAGAGACCAAGGAGTGACAAAGTAATGTGGAGGATACTTAAGAACAAATAATGTAATGATTACTTAGAGGGGGGGGGGGGAACAATATCTTTGATCCATATTCGGCAGTGTGATATCATTCTTCCTGTGTGTGCACTACCTTGTCATGCTTGGTGGAGCGTATGGCGAGGCACACATACCAAAGTGGCTCCCCAGACACCGCACCCGTGGCCCCGGAAACTATCCTTTCGAGCACCGCGTCAATGACCGGAGGGACGCACTGAGGCTGGCCCACGCCCCAATTTCACCTCTCCGCTTCGGATTCGCGTTGCCCTGCCAGGGACTGATCGAGGCAACACTCACCCAGCATTAACCTGGAATTTGGGTGCACCACAGATGGATACACGTCCTTCCTTCACCCCTCACCTCCACGTCATAGTACGTGTGGCGACGCAGCAAGATGGTGACGGCGGGATGAGCCCTACTGGGAAGTCTGCAGCAGCTGTAGGATGGTACAGCGTTGTTGTGTCCAGCAGTGTCGAGCTTTGTCCATCGGCTCCCGTTACCTTGGCATAGTGAGAGGGCATAAAGAAAAACTAAAGGCGCACAGGAGAAAGAAAACTCCGACAAACCCTGATGAAAGCAAGGAAAAACTACATCAGTATTCTTCCCTGGAGATGCGTCTCCACCACTACAATCATGATGCCAACTCACAAACTAAATAATAATTCTGGACATAAGAAGTCACCCATTTGGATATCCGGGTGGAGACTACTTAGTGAGAAACAATCAGTACTGAGAATAGGGACATGGAATGTAAGGACACTGAATGAGGTAGGCAAATTATAAAATTGAAAGAATGAGATGAGAAGATTCAAATTAGATATAACAGGAATTAGTGAAGCGACATGGCCAGAGGAAAATTACTTTTGGACGGGGGAGTATAGAATAATGAATACAGCAGCGAAAAGAAGGCAAGCAGGTGTAGGGATCATTATCAATAATACTGTAGGGAATAGAGCGCAAAGTTCAACCCAACATACTGAGAGAATATTAATGGTGAGAATTTCAGCAAAACCAGTATCTTGATTAATAGTGCTGTAAGAAGTTATAGTGAAGAAGTAGAAAAAATGTAAGAGGAAATCCATGAAGTATTAATCACGGTAAAAGGAACAGAAAATTCAATTATAATGGCAGACTGGAACGGCAGAGTAGGAGGAAAAAAATGAAGAAGGGGTATGCGAGCAGCATAGTTTAGGAGAGCCAAATGAAAGGGGGTCGAGGCTCATAGAATTTTGTAAAGCATATAAATTAGTCACTGGTCACACTCTTTTTAAAAATCATGAGACAAAAATACACTTGAAAAAGCCCAGCAGATAAAAGAAGATATCAGATACATTATATTATGACAAGAAGAAGATACATAAAAAAATCAAATTTGGATTGTAAGACATACCCTAGAGCGGATGCAAACAGTGATCACAATTTAACAGTAATAAAATGTAGGTTTAAATTAAAAATATGAATAAGAAACAAGTAAAAACATAATGGAATTTATAGGAATGAAATGATATTGAAGGGAAGTGGATAGCACTAAAGAAAATTAATAAGGAAGAAAATAGGTATTCAAATATTAGAAAGGAGAAAACCATGGATCAAAAGTGAAATACCTACAACGTTAATGGAAAGCCAATGATAGAGTACGTAAGGACAAATATACGGCGTCAGGAAATCAATTAAAGATGTAAGAAAGCTAAAGAAAAATGGATGAATACAATTAAAAAATCACAATTGTGCAGAAATTGAGAAGCAAGTGAAAGCCAGGAAACCCCGATCAGTCATATGACAAAATAAAAAGATATTTTGAACGAAGCAGAAAGAGAAAAAGTAATTTAACGATTATTGGACTCTAAAAAAGATGAAGTATAAAAAAGGGTGAAATAGGTTGAAAAACTGCATAAGAATGGAGAACGTTAAGTTTCTATAGTTTCAAACGGGTATAATGGACCGCCATTTTGATTCCCAACATAGCCCGAACATCCTTGATCACACGTTCCCGAACGTGTGCAAGCATATCCGCGCGTTTGAGAATGCTCGGCCTGACCTGGGAATCAAAATGGCGGTCCAATATACCTTCGTGAAAACTGTAGTACCCTACCCTAGAATAAGTAAATGTATATGAAAAGAGGAGGTAGTCTGAAGAATGAAGAAAGATGATGAGGTCTTATTCGGTAGTGTAACTATTTTTCTTCTTTTTTATTTATTTTTTTTTCCGCAGAAGAATGGAAGGGCCAACACAGAGTTGGGTCAAGTTGCTAAAGACAAATCAATTTTCATAATGCGGCTTTAGGTGGAGGGGGAGGCAGAGACGAAACTTGACTTTTAGTTTGGGACGGCGGAGAAGGAAAATTTGCCGATTTCTTAACCAGAATATTTTTTAATTGAAAAGAAATAAAAAAAATGAACGAGCAAACAAACGTTTTTAGAAAACGAAAAATTAAAATGAACAGTTTCAAAATTTGCCGACTGCCAAATTACTATGGGTGCCCCCTCTATAGTTTCGTCCCTGCAAATGCAGATTAGAACCTGAACCCCCAAGCACTCACACTTGCGCTCATGAGCATACCGCAGTCTGGGAGGGTAAGCTGGAAAGATGTTAAGAATACTTGAGAGAAGCACACAACTTCCTTTACATATTAAGGTGGCTGTATTTACTCTTGGTGATTTTTTTTTCCTGAATTTCCTCTGATTCGTCTCCTAAATTGGTTCCAATAAAAATCCCCCCCCCCCAAAAAAAAAAAATAAAAAATAAATAAATAAAAAAACTACAAAGTTTCAGGTCGATCGGATTTGGGGAATTCGTGCCACAAGCTCCCTTTTGTTCTTATGAGAAAAACACATGGAATTTTGATTTTTGTTCCAAACTAAATTTCCCTCCTATATTCACCAGGACTAAAGCCCGTAGATTAAAAATAGAACATGTGTGCTATCGGATGCAGCTTGTGACATTCGAAAATACGTCTTTTGCTTTCAACTTTTAGATTTTAATAAAATGTTCAACCTTCTCAAATTTCAGATCAAACAGAGAATCTAGTAAAAACAGAATAGTCATTGAAATTGGAAATTCAACGTTTGCTACCGACTTTCAGATTTTCGAAATGTCTTCCACATATCAGTTTTGTTTCAACCTTTCATATGTAACGTTCGATACGCAGCTTGAAACCGTCGGCTTTTGACTGACTAGTCTCTGACAGGAGTCCAGGGTACTCCATTTTCAGAAACGAAATTAGACTTTCAGTTTGGGGAGGTGGAGGAGAAAAGTTAGCCGACAAATATTTTTTGAAAACTAAAATTTCACCGACAAAATTTTAAAAAAATTAAAAATTAGCCAATTTTCAATAGAAATATTTTTTAATTGAAAAACAAAAACAAGCCAACAAACAAACAAACATTCATACAAAGTGAAAAATTCAAATGAACAGTTTCAAAATTTGCTGACTGCCAAATTATTGGGGGGTTCCCCTATAGTTTCGTCCCTGGGGGCAGGTGTTGAAAATAACGTCGACTTTAACTAAACGCATACTTAAATGATTATGCTATTCAATAAATGTAATTATGAGGGCGTTCGAGATGCGACTTTTATGTTATGTAAACAGATATTATTACCTACTTTTTTTTCTTCCTTCTTTTTTGAAAAAAAAAAGTTTACAATTTTACAATTTTTTAAAAAGGATTCAACTCTTTAAAAAAATGGGCGGGTCTGGCCCATCCGGGTCCGGCCCCAGTTACGCCACTGATCCTATTTGAGAAAGCAGAGGTAAAGCAGACGCAGTTGATGAAATTGCTAGTAAGTTATTGAAAAATGCAGAAGTAGTAGTTTAGAAATTTTTATACATATCAATTGGCAGAATGTATGAGAAAGGCCAAGAGATTCTCAGAGAAGCAGGTTTATTATGATCCCTAAAAAAACAGGAGCAAGGAAATGTGAAGACTATCGCACCATAAGATTACCATTTCATGCATCAAAGATTCTAACTAAGATAATCAATAAGAGAATACAAAATAAAATGGAAGGGTGGGAGAGGATCAGGTTGGATTCAGATAAGGTAGAGGAACTAGGGACGCAATTTTATGTTGGAGGTTTTTATTAGAGAAAATACTGAAAAAAGGTTTGGATGCTTATGTAACATTTGCAGATTTAGTAAAAACTTTTGGCCATGTTGAATGGTCAATAATATTTCAAATATTGAAGAAAACCGGAGTTAAGTATAAAGAAAGAAGATTAATATGAAACTTATACAAGAATCAAAAGGTTGAAATACAAATATATGATGAAGTGGGGGAAGCTAAAATACAAAAAGGAGGGAGACGAGGATGCTGTTTGTCACCTGTACTGTTTAACCTATTTATAGAAAAAGTAATTGAAGAAACAAATGAAAGGAATCACGCGTGATGATACAAGGGGAGACGGTTAGAATGATAAGGTTTGCAGATGATACTGCAATCGTAGAAACAGGTAAAGAAGAATTAAAGAAAACTTGAAAAAGTTGGATGGAAAATTGAAAATAAAATATAAAATGAAGATGAAAACTAATAGTAGTCAGTGCGTGGAAACAAAATCCAATAAATATGGAAATAGAAAGTGAAAAAATAAAGGAGGTCAAAAAATTTAAATATTTAGGTAGTCTGATAACGCAAGATGGGAAAAATATAACAGAAATAAAGAGTAGAATGGATCAAGCTAAGAGAGCTTTTTTTTTCCCCCAAGAAGGAGACGTAAATATAAATTTGAAATAAGATTGAGTAAGATTTCATCAAACGTGTTTTTGGAGTATAGCATTGTATGGATGTGAGACTTGGACAATACAAACACAAGAAAGAAAAAAAGATAGAAGCTTTCGAAATGTGGTGTTATCAAAAAATGGTAAAAATGAAATGGACAGAAAAGATCAGGAACGAGGAAGTATTACGGCGAATAGGAAGGAAGAGAAATTGGGAATATAATTGTAAAGAGAACAGTTAAAATGATATAGGTCATAATATACGACATCCTGGGATATTGTTATTACTGTTAGAGGAAATGGTTAAGGGAAAGAACTAGGAAGGAAGGCAAAGAATGAGTTACGATGAGCAGGTACTGATACAAAATGCAAATCTTTCTCAGAAATAAAAAGATTAGCACAGGAGAGAAAAAGTGGAGAGACGCAACCTACTAGTCGAGAGATGAAGGACTATAATAACAACATTATAATTTAATACAGGTTAGAACGGTCAGATAGTACAATGTAGATCTTCATGATTTTCAAGTTCGTTTTTGAGCTGAATACCGGAAATACCGAGGAGTGACACAGAAATGTGGAGGATACTTAAGAACAAAAATAATATGATTATTTAGAGGAAAAAAACAATGTCACTGATCCATGTTCGGCAGCGTAATATCATTCAATAATACAATTTAGGTGTGAAACATCGAGCAGGAAAGCCAACAAAACATTGGCAAGTTCTAATTTTTTGAAGCACTCGTTAAATTTTCTCAACAAAGTATATATTTAGTTTCATGCGAATTCATATAAATAATATCAATGAATATTAGTCTAGTAGTCAAACATAAATTCGCTTCACTCAACATTAAGTAAGTATAAGCTACTGGACTTCAAAATTTCAACTGCTTAATCGTATTTTGCGAACTTCTGTAGGTCATCAACCACGGAGATTTGTACGCATGTTTGTACAGCCTTTCGATATCCTGCTATGAAGTTATATTTTCATACCATCGCGCGAGGCGTACGTCATGCTCATGCGAAATCAACTCTCAGGGGAGTCGTGGTGGCTTAAATTATCAATAGGTATTGTTTCTCGTAAAGATTGACATTTGATGTTCTGTCTAATATTCGATGGTAATAATAGCAAAAATGTTCGTATACATTCAAAAGTTATTACTGGTTCACTGAAAAATGCAGAAAAACTAATGATTAACACACAATTCGGTTGCTCACAAATCGGAAGCTCATCAATGAAAATCGAACAATGCCAGTAATTTTAATTTCATTATTCCTCCCGTGAAATTAAGAAATCTTTATTAACGCATTTTTCCAGAATACGAGACCTGCAGTGTAGATGTGACAGAGTAGGTTGTTTTCGAAGTTCCTAACTCATAACGAGTGCAGAGCTAGCGATCACAAGAAGAGAAGCATACATGCGAGGACTGCGGCATTGCGGAGAACTGCAATTAAATATAGAAATAATAATTAATAGTCTGTTTCATACCATTGGTTTCCAGTCGGGCGCATTTCCAGAAGTGGTAATTCGCCAAAATATTTGTTGGTGAAGCGTGAAACACAACTTGCAAAAAAAAATCTACTTCGATTAAATAAAGATGAAGTCGTAAGATTGAGAAAATGTTCGAGTTCTATTTTAAGAATATCTAGCTTATCAAAAGTTAAGGAATGAAATAAAGAGAGTGTAAAAAGGGAAAGGAGGAATGGATGAAAGAAAAAAGTGATAGCGTGATAGGTAAGATAGAAGAGTTTATGAATAAAGGACAAATAGACTTGGTCTATAGAAAAGTAAAAATGGAGTTCGGAGAAAGGAGGAAGAAAGCAAGTAATATAACAAATAAGGAGGGAGAGCCTATTTACCCAGCTGAAGGAAAAGTGAAAAGGTGGGTAGAGTATGTAGAAGGACTATACATATAGTAATAATGGGAATGAAGAGATAAGAATGGAGAGGGAGGAAGACGTGGAAGAAGATGAGAGGGGAGACACAATTTTAAGGAGTGAATTTGAGAAAGCATTGAGAGATTTAAATAAGCTCCAGGAGTGTATGAAATACCAGCTGAATTATTACAGAACTTTTAGGAGAATGTGTACTTCATAAATTGTACAAATTAGTATATGTATATTTATGATAAAGGGGAAATGCTTAAGGACTTGCGTGCTATTGTAACTATACCGAAAAAAGCAGGAGCAGATAGGTGTGAAAATTATCGAACAATTAGTCTTCTTTCGCATGCATCAAAAATATTAACTAGGATAATTTACAGGAGAACTGGGAATAGAACAGATGCAGAATTAGGAGATGATCAATTGATCAGTTAGGATTTGGAAAACGTAGAGGTACTAGGGAAGCGGTATTAGCTTTGAGATTAAATGTAGATGGGTAACTCAAAAAGGGGCAGGATACATATATGGCATATCTGTAGATATTGAAAAAGCTTTTGACAAAGTTAAATGGGATAAAATGTTTAATATTCTAAAAAAGATAGGAATAAAATTTAAAGAAAGACAAGTATTTTTAAACTTATATAGGCTGTCGCTAAGTAACTGAAATAAAATTTGTATGGCGCACCAACGCTACCTATCGGTGTTTCAACGCAGTAGGGGAATAATCTGGTTCATTAGCTATCGATTGAGACGACGCCGAGCTCATTTCATTGAAAACTCGCTGTTTCAGACCAATTTGAAAGAAACCATATGCGTTGACCCCACCCCCCTCCAGGTTTTTCAAAGATTTTTTTAAAGAAGGCAAAATGCATACGATTACATACAAAATTTATTATTAATCATCATCTTCATTCAGTACACGAATCTTTTTCAAAATAAGCGCCATTCATGGCTATACAGGCAACCATTTGTTCTTGCCATTTATCAAACGTTTTCGCATATTTCACCACTGGTAACGAGGAGAAAAACATCTGCGCCGTGGTGATGACTTTTAAAATAATCACAATTCACCCCACCCCCATACAGTCCTGACCTCGCCCCCAGCGACCTTTGGTTATTTCCTCAGCTGAAGACAGCCGTACGCAGCCGTCAATTCAACACGAATCAAGAAGTCATCACTGTGGCACAGACGTTTTTCTCCTCCTTACCGGCGGTGGAATACGCAAAAACGTTCGATAAATGGCAAGAACGAATGGACGCCTGTATAGCCATGAATGGCGCTTATTTTGAAAAAGATATTTGTGTACTTAATGAAGATGATGATTCATAAAAAATTTTATAATCGTACCTATGATTTTTTTTTCCATCTTAAAAAAAAAACTGTAAAAAACCTGGAGGGGTCAATGCATATGGTTTCTTCCAAATTGGTCTGGACCAGCGAGTTCTCAATTAAATGAGCTCAGCGTGGTCTCAATTGATAGCTAATGAACCAAATTATTCCCCTACTGCGTTTAACTGCCAACAGGTAGCGTTGGTGGGCCGTATAAATTTTAGTCTCAGTTACTTAGCAATAGCCTATGTACATAAAGGACAGCAGGCTACATTAAGAATAGATGGAGAGAAAGGGGAGACTAATATAGAAAAAGGTGTTAGGCAGGTGCTCCTTATCTCCAGTATTATTTAATCTGTACAGAGTGGGCCATAAAAGAAAAATTTGAAGCAGGTGTCACTATACATGGAGAGCGAGTAAAGATGCTCAGCTTTGCACATAATATTGTCTCATTAGCTGAAAGGAGAACTGATTTAGAAAACCTTTTAAATGGAATGGAAATTTTGAGTTAGAATATCTTATGAGAATAAATAAAACTAAGGTAAATGGTCTGTAGTCAATGTGAACATGACAGCTTAAATATAAATATGGGACAGGAAAAGATTGAGGAAGCAAGCGAATTTTGCTATTTAGGGAGTAAAATAACAAAATATGGAAGGAGTAAAAGTGATATTAGTAGTAGAATAGCACGAGACAATCAGCATGTTATCAAAAAAATAATATTTTCAAATAAAAAAAAAATCTGGAAATCAAAAAATTGTTCTTGAAAACTTATGTTTGGAGTGTAGCCTTGTATGGATGTGAAACTTGGACCATAGGAAAACCAGAGAAGAGAAGGATCGAAGCTTTTGAGTTATGGTGCTATAGATACTTATAGCATCAAATGGGAAGGTAAGAAATGAGAAAGTGCTTAACAGAGTAGGAGGTAAAATGGATATTTGGAATTGTCTGAAAAGGAGAGATAAACTAATAGGGCATAACTTGAGGCAACCGCGAATAATATCACTACTGCTAGAAGGAAGAGTGGCGGAAGGAAAGAATTGGGTAGGTCGGCAAAGATTCCAGTATGTTCAGCAGTTAATGAAGGATATCAAATGTAAATGTTATTACAAAATGAAAGAACTTGCACAAGATAGGGAAAAATGGAGAGCTGCATCGAACCGGTCGTAAGACTGATAACCTTATCATCATCAAATGATAAAGTTTACTTACAACAGATAAGTAGGTATAGTAAACATTTTACATCAAATGACTGTGGATCATCTGTATTAATCGCATATACTTTCGTTGTAATAATTTTGCTTGAGAATAAGCGAAAATACAAGCGTATCTACCTAATTCAAAGTAGGAAGGAAGCACAAAACTAGTATATTACCTACATCAACATCATCATGAATTACGTATAACATATAAAAGACTCTATCCAGGAGTGTAACCACGAGAGGGGATCTAAACCCCCGTGGCATCAGCCGAAAATGTGAAAAAATTAAAATTTATTGTGGTAATAGTAAGTATTACACGTTGTAAAAGTGAAACGACCCCCTCCCCTTCATACCAAGTCTGGATACGCTGCTGACTCTATACAATGCCTTGCTAGAAATATTCCTTGCGTCGAAGGCAGTCTATTAAATGAAAAACGTTTTCATTTTTACGATTCAACCTGATGAATAAGGGAATCATCGGTAGGGCACTCACGAGGAATCAGGGGGCAAGATACTTTTAGTTTACAAACACATCCTTACCAAGTGGACGCGAGAAATTCGTGGAACATCAACGGAGCACTGATCCTCCCTCTCCCCATAATACACTAATTTTAGAAATGCATACGAATTTTGGTAACAAGCGATTCTCAGTAAACAAAATTTGGAAAAAGAAAACTCGAGCGGTTTCTCTTTCTACCTCTAAGTTTTTCAGCAGGCCAAATTCACATCTTGTAGTTGAAAATTAAAATTCCCCTGTCCTTTCCAAGGGAATCGCTTCGGTACCTTTGAAGCATACAATTCTTTTGAAGAAAAACATGTATCTCATTTCAACACCAAAAGCTACAGATACAGCATGTCACAATCGGAACCCTAATTGTGAAAACAACCATAGTCAGGTTTGATTTTTTGACTCAAATGACAGACTGAGCTATATCTACTGCTCAGATGGATGAACTAACTGCCTGCCTGTTTTCATCCTCAGGATGATGACTTGACAAAATGAGCTGAAACGTTCTACGTAACGGCTGCGGATATAGCCCAGTCTGTCATCAAGTCAAAAATAATCAAAACCGATTGATTATTTTCACAATCAAGGTTTGAATCATATTGTGATCAAGTATATTCACAAAATCCATTTGATACGAATAGGGAAGCTTTAGATGAATGCGCGCATCAGTGACATTGTAGCACTACAAAATCTTAGATCAAAATATAACATCAACAGATTTCTTGAACTGGTTACCAGGGGCGTAGGTGGGGGTGGCTCCAGTGGGTTTGCACTCCCTCGGCTCATTCGTGATTTTGGCAAATAGTAGTTATTGTTCTAATTTTAGTATCCCCCCCCCCCGAATCTTTGATTAAGATCAGATACCTCCCTCGAATACAATGCCGGCTTACGCTATAGCTTGTTATTCATCATTTTCGCAGATATGACGGCAATTACAACTTTGCAGACAGTTTCTACTTAAAACTTCAATTGTGCGATATCCTATCAATCACCATGAATAGAATAAGGTGAGCAACATCCGCTGACTCAATAACTGCCAATTCAGAATTTTTTCTATCCGAATAGAATAAAATAAAAATACCAACCATCGCTGCCACTCAATGGAAAAGGAACCGAGTTAGTTTTATTTCATGTAAGAAAATGCGCAGCGTTATACATGATAATACTCGCTCGGAGGTATGAAACCGATATTTTCGTCTAAATCCAATTACCTATACTTTCTCGTACTATCAGAGCCGAACACATATGAGCATTAGTTTTATTCTCACTATCTGAACCCTAAAAGGTAGACCGAGAGTTGACGAGAACCTGAGAAAATCGATATTCTTTGAAAACATCACACAATTCTTTCTTTCTTTTTTTTTTTAAATACCTGCACGGAAAGTTCCTCATTACCTCCCCGTTGCTCATAGGTTCTATGCAATTTTGCATTTTCTGAGTTGTTGAAAAAAATATCATACCCAACTCCAGAAGAAATGGTATATTATTCTCCGGTTGCAATCTAGCTTTCAACTCGCAATTCTCGTATTTCACTTTTTATTCCCTAGCTGCGTAATATGCTATTTTCTACACATGTACGAAAAACGCGATTTTCGGGTCTACTTTCTATATGTGATGTGGAATAAGAAAACCGACCTTACGTCAGAAAACAAAATTTTAGGAAACAAGCGTTTAAAGATTTCGCGCTACCTTCCAGTCTTGTTTGTGTCTGGAGGGGGCTGGAGTGGCAGATATCATTTACATCATTCGAATCGTCATTTCCTCTGCTGTAGCACCGTGATAGTCTTCCGTCATCATTATCATCTCGTTTTGCAAAGATGTGGTTGATTCTATCCTTTACTGGTGGAATAAGAAAACCGACCTTAGCCACAAAACAAAATTTCACGTAAAAATGCATTCAACATTAGGTTAGTTTTCTTATTCCACTTTTTTTCGAGTTCAGTGTTGAGAAATTCCGACTCCAGCGCTATCTAGAATCACTTTTACGAAGTAGTAATGTTCTTGGGCCAATTTGGCATGCGTGCAGCGCCATACACCCCTCTACTGTCGATACGAAAGAGTAATGCATTCCCACTCATTTATGTCTACACAGCGACTACAGTATCAATCAAGGTGGAAATAGAGCACGTCCTATAACCCCCGCCAGTTCACACGATCAAGGCATTACAATCGCAGAACGTGTTACCACCAGATCAGAAAAATTGGTACTGCGCGTGAGCACGTCATGGACGGTTTACTCAACGTCGTGAAACATGTGGCTGGTAAGCGAACTGCGGTGCACACTCTTTGACATAGAGAAGGAAAATTCTGGCGAAACAAAACCGTGCGGAAAGCAACGGCAAACTATCTCGACTAACCTGCCAAGGAGAGTCGCGCGTCAGAAACCGCGACCGCCAACATCCGGCAGATATGGCACCTGAAGAGAGAGAACGAAGGGGGAGTTCAATTACAAATCTCTCATATTTAATCGAATTACTGTCAATCCAAAATAGCTGCGCTGGCCTGAAAAATAAGAAGGTACCTAGAATTGTAAAAAATAAGTTTATTTGTCAAAAAACTTAGGATATACATGAAGGTACCAATATTCGTCTCATCGTAATTGAAAATATTTTCGGGGGCAAAGTCTTCCAAGTCTTCTCCATGTTTGCAAAGTAATCGTTGAACTCCTTAGGATCTAGATTTGCATGTTTCGTTGACTTATAGCTGACTTGTGGCGTTTTAAAAATCCATACGCCCACTCTTCACCTGGGAACACGCTGTCTTCGAAGCAAGGAATAATTTTATCTAAAACAGAAAACAAGGTTCTTAGCCAACCACTTATTTAATGAACTTCCAAATATGTAGGTACCGTTAAATAGGGTAACTTTTGAAACAGCCGCCTAACTTGGAACGCATCAGCAGACATGCGTGCGAGCCACCTAACTTACACACGTATGCTAATCCTCGAGCTCTCCTCTCACTTATGAGTCTCAGCAATAAACCGTCAGAATTCATGAATACTGTGCAAAACCGTTTGACACGTTCCAAGTTACACGGCTGTTTCAAGATACCCCAGTTGACGGTACCATACTGATATAAATACTCACCAATTTCTTTCAAATAATGCTTAATTATAAAACGAACACCAAGTAACATCACTGGATGGTTCCAAACACAGCAGGTTCTAATTGTGCTTACAATTTCTATTTCTTCAGCAAGAATCAATCAAAAGCTGGTGCTCCAATATTCAAACCGAGTTGTTCTTTTATACGATTATTATGGTTCCAAGAGAATGCCATATTTCTTGCAGTTGCAAACTGAGAATGTTTCTCTTTGATGATTTCCGACATTTTTCCAGCGCTGTTTCTTCAGGGTGATTTTGATAGGATCTTGCACCTGGTTTCCGCTTATAGATTCGTGGCATTATAATGTGCCCCACAGTACACCTGTATAACAATATTATACAGTGAGTGGTAGTCTATAATGATTTAAATCACTCAGAACTAAATTTTACATTGTCACGCTCATCTTCATACAATGCAACATAATATGCTTTCAAAATTACCCCATCCAGTAAATTTGCGATTTCTCGAGAATGAATAAATGAAATTACTTACTTTGTTCCACATTGTAGTTAATACCCCGTTTTCCGCAACTGCTTCATTGGTTTTACTTTCAATCTGACGAGCATTTTGTATTTTTGGCACAGAAGTCAAAATCAGCTAAATTGTGAACAGAAATTTCAGGCTAATTGCTGAATACCATCACTCTGCTATCAGGAGGTTGATTGATATCGCAACGCCCCTAGGATGTGCACACATTCCTAGGTGACACGTCGAGAATACCAAACTTTAACAAAATAATTATCAGAGCGCGCCACTGCATTCGTCTTGCTTCAAGAATGAATTTTCAATGTTACCCCGTTTTCGCATGTGGAAGGCTTTGTAGGAGCGCTAGTGTCAAGTACGAAAACAGGATACGTGTATATTACATCATAAGAACGCGTGCACATAGAACTTTTTTTTTTTTTTTTCTCATAAAGTTTATTAAGGACTGCTGATAAGTCGACAGCATTTACCCAAAATTTACATGAAGTTATTTTTACAGGTGATTATGTTGCATGCGGCTTTGATATTGATTTTTACAAAAAAAAAAAATTGCAAAGAACAAAAGTTGTAGCTCTCTTCATTTCCTATCAGATGAGCTTAATTTTTAATTTTTTTAATTTTTTTTTTTTTTTGGGGGGGGGGGAGGGTAACCTTTTTATCATCATCACTCCTATATCCTATTTTTGTCCAAATCCACCAGTGAGCAGAATCATGAATCATGTTGTTTTCAATGGCAGTCACTTGCAGCGACTCCTTCGTTTCCACCATTCGCGAATTACGGAATTTTAGATAATTACAAGACTTGAAAATTGAATGAGTGTGAGCGATGAACCAGGAACATTCGCGGGAAACTTATGTAGAATTACAATAGCAAACTCGAAATAGATCAAGGTCTATAGTAATAAAAATGTTGAATTACTCGACTGCTTGATTAGTTCTTAAAAAACATAGTATTTTAACATTGCCCATCTTCACGAGTACAGCTCGAGGTCATGTAAGTGGAAAGGAGTCCTCCAATGTTAAGCAAAATAGCATTTTTATGAGTTCATAATGAACCCAAGACTGCTAGACTAGGTTTAAAATTCTCACATAAAAACAGCTTACCATCTAATAAGACAGGAGAAATAAACTATTCCGTCAAAAACAAAAACCGCGGTATCGAGTGTAACATAATTATTATTCAATAAATGATATAATATTCAAACGGATATAAACATTGTAATATTTATAACCGAAACAAAGCAAAATTGGTAAATGAAGAAAATCGTTAATGTAATAAAAACCTTATTGTAGAAAGTTGTGTAAAATAATAGGATGAGAAATTTAAAAAAATTTATATATAAAAAAATTAACAGGAAGCAAAATGAGTTACACACTATTCTACAAATCTATTTCATCGATAAATCGTGTGTGACAGAACGAGGGGGAGGGGGAAAATACGATAACAAACTTATTGCACTACCGATTCTACCAGCCTAATTTCGTTATTGAAGTCATTATTTTGTAACAAACGAGAGAGAGAGAGAGAGAGAGAGAGAGAGAGAAGAGAGAGAAAAAAAAAGGGAAAAACGTAACGAAGGAGGAAATTAATCTTAATGGACAGTTAAAGTAAGTGGTAACAACTATGAAGACTTATCATATTTTCAAAGAGGGAACAAAAGGAAATTGAGATTGAGATACATGTAATTTATAGTTTATACATATATAGAGAGATAGAGGAGGGGGAACAATGTGCTATTAAATATTTTAGTTTGCAAAAAGAAAGAAAAAAAAAGTATATAAATTGAGAGTAAAATTAGTTCATTCGATTTACTCTTACAGAAAAAAGTTTCATACATTCATCACAAATGTGACAAGATAAAAACGTGACACGATAAATTACAATGTTCGCATAAAAATCAGGAGAGAAAAAAAATATAACACGAGGAGGGGGAAAATTGAAAGAAAAAAAAATTATCATTATTATTAAGGAGAGGAAGTCAAAAAAAGGGTTCCAATCATCGTCTCTGACCGATTCTCTTTCGACGAGAATCACTCGGATGCGAAAACCGACGAAGAAATTCAGTTGCCGCCACCGGAACGTTGGTTATGTGGCTCTTTCGGTTGCGTGGCACTAGGCGAAGACGTAGACGAAGTAACAGTGGTATCGGAGACCGGCGACGCCGCAGCGGCGACCGTCGCCGTCGAGACGGCCACCTCGGTGCTGGGCGTTGTCGGCGACGGCGATCCGTCGCGACGCGGCGGCATTCGCTCGTTGATCGCGTCCAAGCCTTTGGCCTCCTCGAAGGTGGAAATCTTGTGGTGCGGCGACGAGCTGGAAGTCGGCGACGATGAGCCGGAGGTCGTCGACAGGGCGTTGTACAGCGAGGAGCGGCCGCTCGACAGGGCGCCCAGAGGCAGCGAGCCAGACGGCGTGAGTCCTTTCAGCTCTAACACCACTTCGCTCTCTTCTCGCAGCACCGTGAACACCCTGGCCATCTTGCCGATTGCCCTAATCTTGTTCTTGATCACCTCTTTGCGGGCGTTCGCCGCGATGCCTTCGCTGTCGTCGCCGTCCGACATAAGCTCGTCGTCCGAGCAGATGTTCAACAGGTTGACGCCGCAGACGGTAACTGGCGCTTCGATGTCGATCATCGTTTTTTCGCTGCGCAGCAATTGAGCTCCCTCGCTGATTATGCGCAGCGCGGCTGCTTCTTCGATGCGGCCTTCCAGCACAAAGTGCTGCTTCAGCACTTCGGGTTTCGGCCGACCCGTTTTCTGGTCGTACACTTCGGCTATGGTTAATTTATGACTAGGAGGAAAAGGAATTGAGTCGATGACGCGGTCGGTCGTCGACTTGGTCACGGGCGGCTTATCGCTGCCACCGATCACCGTTGCGCCCGCACCGGTCGATCCGCTTCCGGTAGCCGCACTCGCCGACGAATTCTCCATCATTTGGTTTCACAATTTTTACAAAACTGGTCTTACGAATGAAAAATTAAAAAAAAAAATGACGCGACTATACGGTTAAATAAAAATCTACGATATTATGGTTCGTTCTCAGACTCCGTGGTTCTCCTTCGCGTGTATTTCTCACCCGCGTGCACGCTCGACAACCGTGGCAGACGCGTGTTTCACGCAGTTATTACACCTGTAACAAACAAACAATCGCGTCCACATTAGTGCCAATGACACTTCCAAACGATTAATTGCAGCTGTAAATGTACGAATTGAAAGACGCGGGTTTCCGGCTGTGATTTTCAATCGATTTCAGAACGGTGAACTTGAACACGTACCTAGTTCACATCTTTGACAGATGATAGATTTGCCCGTCGTACAACTGTAAGTCGGAAATCTTCACAAAAGACAAACGAGGACGGGTTCAGTTTCGCAAAAATGTTATCAAAGTAGGTTCAAATTTCAATCATCACAAGAGGTTTCGCCCCTTGGCCGCTATGCGACTCAACCTCCTCATCGACACTCGCTCTGTTCGAGTAGAACGCCTGCTGGACTGTGTCTCACGTCAATTAATGATCTATTGGAATCCTCCATTGACAGACCACTATCTTTTTTTGGCACCAAAATACGAGTAGTAAGGGAGAGTTACGCACCTAGGACCAATCAAGATTTCAGCGCTCTCTAGCGGCGGAGTGCAAACGAAAAGAATTCGGTAAGTGTGCTTCATCCAGGCGCATGTTACTATGCCAGTGGATAAATCTTATCAGTGTTATTCGAAGCAAAAAAAAAATCTGTTGTGTAAAGTAAATTTTTAGCACATTTTGATATTTCCATTAACAGCTTGGCAGGTAAGTCTTTATTCTATCTAGTTTCATAATCCTTCATTGAAATTTCATCAACTATTCAAATTTGTTGCATCAGAATTTTTATAAATTAGAGGCGCGTGTGCTGTACCCAGGACCGATAGTGATTTTTGGTACCTCGGACCAATAAAAAATGTGATATTTTGATTCATTCTGATAAAATTTTGTTGCTTTCATTTCATAATCATGCAAGGTGAAGATGCCACGAAGTAAAAGTGGTGTGAAACGGCCACCAGTCAATGCTGAAGCTGTAACCTGGAGCAATTCAAGCAGTACTAACCCACTTTCCATCTGCCAGGCAGCCAAACACTACCATACATCAAAAACTGTATCATTGAGGCAGCTAGAAATTCATCGCAATAATATAGCAGGTAAGCTTGCGATGGAAGAATTTATTTGAAAAACAAATTTATTATGAAGTAAGTACGTAAATAACACTGGGCAACAAATTTCAACTTTTTTTCTGTGTTCACCTTCGAACTTGGTATACCTACTACTAGTATATATATATGGAGAAATAGAGCCCAGTTAATTTGGATGTACAGCAATAAGAGCTAATCAAAGTCGTAGAAAAGGCTATTTTAAGCACTTATGTTAATCTTATAGCTCTCTGAATTTTAATTTTGAGGGAAAACTGATGGCAGAATCGGAATTTATGGTTATTTTTCATCACAAGTAAATCATAAAACTCAATTATTGATACTTCAGGAAATAGAAATCAATGAATTATCAGAACCCTAATGAGATATTTTTGACAAATGAAATTCTTTAAAATGTCGGTTACTTGCACAACTACTGATTAAGTAATGAAAATTCGTTCTTATCAAAATTACTGCGGTTTTGTCTGTCCTTATAGATAGAATTGTAGCCGATATGAAATACTGCGACTAACGCAAAGTAAAGTAAATATTTTCCGAAGAAGAGGAAGCAAAGTTGGTGACGTACCTAAACATTGCTGCTAATCTACACTACGGGCTTGGAAAGCACGAACTGCAAACTTTGGCTTACCAGGCGCGAAAATTTGAAAGCTGGAAATCGTTTGGTCAGAGAGTTTTTACAAAGACATCATCTTAGTTCCCGAAAGCCAGAAGCTACGAATTTGGCAAGAGCTACCAGTTTCAATAAAAACCTTTTTTGATAAATTGAACGAGTGCATGGAACGTTACAATTTTCTACCAAATCGAATTTATAATTGCGAAGAAACTGAACATTCCAGAGTCCCACTAAAATCATTGCAGCTACGGGTATCAAACAAGTTGGCGGTATGACCTCAGGTGAAAGAGGCTTGAATATTACGATGGTGAGTGCTGTGAATGCTGTCGGCAATCACGAGCCTCCAATGTTCATTTTTCCGAGTGTTTTTCAAGGCCCACATGTTAAAAGGTGCTCCTGTTGGTAGCCATGGAGCTGCTACCCCGAGTGGTTGGATCAACGAAGAATTTTTCCTTGAACTCTTGCAGCATTTTTTCAAGCACACCAAACCCCTCGGTTGATGACAAAGTTTTGTTACTTATTATAGACAATCACTACTCTCACATTTCAGTTCCAGTTATTGACCTTTCGAAAGAATGTGGTATTGTTTTACTGACGTTACCTCCTCATACATCACATAAACTCCAGCCTTTGGATCAGTGTTTTTGGACTATATAAATCGTACTATAATGCTAAAATGACTAAGTGGATGAAGAGTGAGTGACCCAGGTAAAACGGTAACCATATATGATATAGCTGAAATTGCTGGCCTTGCATTTTTAAGAGCTTTTACAATGGAAAATACTATCAGTGGTTTTCATGCTTCCGGAGTGTATCCATTCAACCCTAACATCTTTCCAGAACATGAGTACTTGTCCTCTTACGTCACAGATCGCCCTTCCGACTTGGCACTTGGGGGGGGGGGGGCGAATAAAAACTTTGGAGGGGCGACGCCTCCTCAATATTATCAAGTCACAAATGGAAAAAGTACAACAAATTTCATCAACAATGTTTAAATTTAACAGAAAAGAGAAAACGAATAAGAATAAAATCGATAATACTGAAATATCAGACGCATCTCAATAAAATAATTAAAGAAAAAACCGTGCTCCGACCGATTCTGCCCACCTCCCAATATTTTTCATAAGTCGGCGCCTATGGCCCTTCTGTAGATGCAGATAAGAATAAGCCAAATGGTCTGCCAGCCTCCTAATCAAAATCAACTTTTACTGGGGAAATTCAATAGACTTCCACCCCTGCCAATTTGCCTTCGACCTTGCCAGCTGAAATAAATTTACCTTCCACTTCCACAGCTGATACCAGTTTACATTCATCTGTGTCATCTGGTTCAACCACAAAAATCATATCACTAGCTGCTATCAGATCACATCCGAAAGCTGCGTCAAGGAAAAAATAAACCCGTGCAACCAGTATATTAAAGGGAAAATGTAGAATCTCGACCGACACATCAGAAAAACAAAAAATTGAAAACTCAAGAAAAGCTGTGCAGATAAAAAAAAAAAAAAAAAGTTAAAAAAAAGTTGATGAAAAAAAAAGCCAGCACGCCTGAGCCCAAGCCAGATCCTAAACCAAAGCGTCAGATCAAGCCAAATACCAATTCTAAAAAAAGACCTGCTATTATGCAATAGAAAATTGTTCGGCAAAGATAAAGGAGAAAGCAGTAGTTCGTCAGAAGAAGAAAATAAATTTTCTTCCCATGAAACTGATTTTGATTCACAAAGTGAAATGGAAGCCGGTACAGAAGCTGCTTTGACTGGCAGGCCTGAGATTGGCTTCAATTTTTTGGGCAGGCTGTCAAATTCTTTTTTGACTTCCACCAACGTTATTCTACATGTATTCAAGGTCAAATATATAGAAAACGTAGAAAAAGTATTAAACATATAAAGTGATAACAGCTATCAGCACAGGTCGCTCCTGTTGTCCCTGTTGTAAGGCTCCTGCTTTGCTCCTACTCCTAAGCTGCAGATAGATACAAAAGCTGCGAGCTGATATTCTGAAGCCTGCCGTCAGCAGGGTTTTAAACGGCCTGGTTCGGAAGATACTCGATTCCTATTGGTTTATAATAACTCAAAGTTCTTTGCCTTTACACATAGTCAACAACAACGACGTAATTTACATATTCTACATTTTACTTCACATATTCTTCATATTCTACATGTAAAGGAGATTGTTCCGAGTTTTTGAAAGCCGCATATACACGCAGTGTATGTGTTGGGTCAAACACCAGCGAACGCATTCGTTTTCCAAATGGGTACCTTTCAGTGAACATTCACATTCACCAATATTACGTTCGCTGAAAGATACACATTTGGCAAACATTAAGCAATTGCATTTGTTTGCATTTATCAATGTTTGGCAACCTGGCAATATGGGAGCGAATGCCACAGGATATTCGTTCTGAGTTATGAAACATTTGCTGAAAGATACACATTTTGCGAACATTAAGCAATTGCGTTCAGTCATGTTCATTAATGCTTGGCAACCAGGTAGTGAATGAGCAAATGTCAAAGGATATTCGTTCCAAGTTTTGAAACGTTCGCTGAAAGATACATATTTGGCAAATATTAAGCAATTGCGTTTGGTCGCGTTCATCAATGTTTGGTGACCCGGTGATAAATGAGCGAATGTTAGAGTTTTGAAAGCCGCACACACACTCAGTGTATATGTAGGGTCGAACACCAGCAAACGCATTTGTTTGCCAAATGTGAAGTAACTGCGTTTGGTTGCGTTCATTGATGTTCGACCATTTGGCAGTAAATAAGCGAATATTAGAGTTTCAACAAACAATTTCCTTGGGTAGCGCAGGAGAGGGAGAATGAGAGAGGGTACACCTTTACTCCAAAAGGGCCGGGAGTACTTTCAATGCGAATAAATAGTAGAATTCACGCTGTATTCTATAACTTTCTATACTTCCACAACAAACGGTTTGAACTGAATTGAACTAACCGCTGGCTAGTTGGCTGGCAGGTTAACGCAGAGACAGCCTTCCAAATGAGAAGGAATAAAACGATGTACTCAAAGGACAAACAACGGTGCCGAAACAAAAGACTGATCTTTTGTACTGGTGCTCAAACACTTTCTTTTAAATCGAATTAGGGAGCTTTGATTTCTGACTACATTGCGGCCCCACTTTCATGCTCCCAGTTGCTCTACTGGAGTCCACAAGTCAGCCTCCAGCAGCTCGTAGCTAAAGCCTTCTCAATTTCCAAGGAGAAACCGTCGGAGATGAGTTTATATCAAAAACTCGAATCTTTGCTCTTAGTCTTGGATACTAGATTACAGCTCTAACCTTATTTGTCTTCAGAGATAAGAGGTGAGGTGGCAAATATATGGACGGACTACAGACAGAAAAGCACACACAACAGACAGATGAGAACAAATATAACCATACAAACAGACCAAGTAATATGCGTACTAGTACAAGATTTCGGTATTTGAAGATTTTGAGTTTTGGTTCAATGTCAGTGCACGAAGATAAGGACATACTGAACGTAGGATACAAGGAGCTTAAAAAATCTTGACCTCTGAAGCTTGAATTCCTATTCTTCGCATCAATTTTCCTATCAGTCTGTTTGTCCACAACAAATCGTGAGTTGAAGATCCTACACCTTAGACAGACTGGGTTTATAAGTCACACCGGAATTTGGCGCAGTAGTCAAGTTCATATTATTTGCGAACAGCGGTGCGAGTCCTACTTGATTATGCTATCAAAAAAGTAAGAGGGGGCGTTTTCAAACCGATACCTCTCAGTAAAATCATCAACTGATATTTTTTCGATACACGAGTATGTAAGCAAGCAGACAAGCTACGTATTCATCACCTAGTCTGATAAAAAACGAAAAAAGTTTGATAAGAGTTATAATATCAGGTTTCGCTACATGCGTTAGATCATCTACTATTGCGAAGGGGTTTTCGTTTTCATGCCTAAAATACTCCCCATTAGCTTTCAGAATTTCAAAGAAACTCAGTCATGATAATCAAGCTTGCCCGAAACATTGGGTTCCGTTCAAACCAATTCATTTAATTATGATCATCACTGTCATCATTTCAGTCAATTATGATTTACTCTGAGTCGGGTGTCCTCGACAAAGGGAATGGTGGTGTAGCCCGCAATGATCATATTCTGGTATTTCATGCCATGGCGGAAATCAGTACACCATGGTCTTCCTTGACAAAGGGAAAGGTGGTATACCCCCCCCCCCAAATGATTATATCCTAGAATTTCAAGCCATCGCGAAAATTTGCACATCATAGTCTTAATCATATCCAAATCTTACCACTGATATTCATAGTTTACAACAGCGTGGATCGGATGGAAAATTTTTAATGAATTCAATCAAACTCAAACAATTAATTCAGCACTTCATCTTTCAGGGTGCCCAGTTTGTTTTCTTCTTCTTCTTTTTCCCCCCCTAAAATGAAATTCCCTGACTTTTCCTTAACTTTCCCAGACACGTTTCAGAGCGGTCCAAAAGAAGGCTAAACAAAGTTACAGGACGTGTCCGAAAAGATGTGCGCAAATATTCAAATTTTTGCAACTTCATTACAAAGAATAAAAACATAAAACCAAAACTGAGATATAAGAATCAAAAAAACGTATTAATTTGCTTCATTCCAGCTTCAACCACTTCAAGAGACAACAGACGAAAGTACACTTTTGGTAGCTCTCTTCTATGCATTATACTTTTCTCAGAAATATTTCCTAAAATCCCTGACTCTTCCAGAATTTCAAAATTCCCAGACTTTTCCAGCCTTCCCCAGAACTGGGCAGCCTGCATTTTATCAAATGGTTCTAAGTATTAGCCAAGCAGCCACAGTGGCTCAGATACGTATCACGTACCATGTAGCACTTCCGAGATACGTTGATCCTGTAGGGGTGTAATTCACCAGTTCCAATCGACAGGTTCTCAATATCATTGGAAAGCAACGACTGGATCGGTATTAGTCATCAGAACTATCTTGGATATTAAGTTCGTGAGCTCTTTTACTAACTTGATGCAATATTTTTTAAAACATAGCGCCCTGACTTGGTCGTATGATCGAAATAACTACATGGTTTTGTCCCAGACTGGTAAACATCCAATCGTAAACATGCTGTTTTTTTAAATTTTGTACAACGAATTTTCCTTGTCGCTGCAAGCTCTCTGTTGTTTCTACAAACTCGGTTGATACTTTTTAATTTATGACTGTTGATAATTCGAACGCGTCCTTAATTTCAGTAATCGATGAGCGTTAATAACGACGGATTCAGATTTAGAAGCGTAAAGGAATCAACTGAATACTCGAACTTGGCCTTCTATCGTCTATTAAATATCAGAAACTCGGCTAATGATTGTCATACTGGTTGTGACAAATTTTTTCGTTTTTAATGGAGACGTTGGAAATTTTGAATGCGGCAGCTCACAGGTTCCTAGAATTTCATTCTCGACTCCGATTTTTTAAATGAATGGTAGAAAGAAGTCCCGGTCAACCTGTCTTGCTTATTCATTTGTCTGCCTGTTGAACGATTTCTTGGAATTATGACTTGGTCGCGAGGGGACTGCCTCTAACTGTCTCATGGCCTATCAGACTAGCTGTCAAATGCTTCAGCATTTGCTGAGAAAGCGCTCGGTGAGTAAGAAATACGATAGTGTTGAGGTCGTAAGCAAATGCTCCAGAGTTGAGGATCATTCATTTTATAATAGATTTAATGTCGGCTTAGTTCAAGATCAACTCCGAATTGAAAAATAAATGCTCGAGTATTTCGAACATTTCTCTAGAGCAGATGTTAAGAAATCCGCGAATAATTGGGGGGGGGGGAGAACTTTCTTAAATTACCTTTCAGGTCATCACCAAGATCAGTATTATAAAACTGATTTCAGATCAATACTGAGCATAGATAGGTCTCGATAACGAGGCCAAAATGAATTTCATGATACGGCACTCCTTCACAAACTTACAGTCGTAGAATAGTGAAATGAACGGCAGAATATCGAGCGTCAAAAATATTTCCAGCTTGGTTCAAAACTTGGAAAATTGGTAGAAAACTGTTGAAAAATGATCCATTGTTGAACTAGATACCACTACAAGCCGATCCCGCTGTATTCCACAGTGGCGTAGCGTCGAGGGGCACGGGGGGCACGTGCCCCCAATATTTTTACATCAAGTTATAATAAAGGAATATCCTTTTTTATCTACCTCGGTAATAATTCAAGCTAAATTTTCTCTAGTGGATTGCCCCCCCCCCAAATCATGTTGAGCACGCTACGCCACTGTCCACAATTGGAAAATAATAAAATATTACATATCATAGACTTGAAAAAGTTCAAACCTTCGATACAAAAAGCCAAATTCCAGTGTCAAAACGCGAGGCAACACTGACTATAAACACTGCAGAACGAAGGTAAAGTGGTGGCGGTTGCACATAAAAGCAGACGAGTATAAAACAACGGTTATTACAACGACACATTATCTTGGCATAGGTTGACATAATTTGATAAAAATTATGACATTTGAGGTCAAATATAAAAGAAATGGATGACCAGCCAAATCACAATATATGGGTTATGTATGCCGTACTACTAAGTATGAACTATAGCCATTCGGCAAAGCTTTCCACCCTTAGCAGTCAGAAGTCTAGCTACGGCAGCGGGTTCTCCATTTTTAGTAAATTTCTATACCAATGAATTTTTTGTTACAAAACATCTGAGCTTCTTAATACCAAAAGAAAATTCGGCTAAAAAATTCGCTACAAATCGAGAACTCGTAGAACTAAACTTTTGACGAGTAATGCTCGAGCATTCAAGACAAATTTAAGCAAAGATCCCGGGGATGAAATGCTCCATGAGTATACATTCTATGAGAGACCCTTCAAGAAGAGGACGGCGGTGTTTTGTATATGTTACCGTTAATGTGTATAATTTCATAAAATACTTACCCACCTTCTGCCCTTCATTTCTTGTCTTATTGATGGACCGGGGTGATGGCGCATTTACACCAAATGTTGGCAACACGATGCTGACAACACTGTTTGAAATCGGATCCAGAAATCGATGTTTACCAAATTTGTTGTAAAATGTTGGCAACATGAAGGCCCAATCCGATTTAAATCGGTTTAGCTTCAACACATTGCCAACATGTTGTCAACACTGTTGGCAACAAGTTCGGTGTAAACTAGAATTCCAATGTTGCGTAAATGTTGACAAAATTTGTGTTGACAACGTGTTGTAAACTCTAGTGTAAATGCGCCATGAAACTTAATAAACCAGCAGTTCTCATTTGTCTACACCTCATTTGGAAATTTCAGCCTTGTCGACTTCAAAGAGCATCATATAGAGGCCAAAAACAATCTAAAATCCTGATTTCTCACAATTCATAGCCCTTGGAAGTCGTTTTTTCAAAGCAACTAGGCTGAAACTTTAAAATTGTTGTGTAAACAAATTACAGTTAAAAGACCTCCAAAATTCTTAGCCGATTACTCCGTAAGGAGAAGAATCAGAGGCTAGAAACCAGTGAATATTTTAATGAAATTGTATACTTTAACTGATCATACATATTAACGGTAACACATGCATATTGTTAGAATGGAACTCCAGGCCTGCCAACTGAGTCTGTCAATAATAATAGTGAAAAAGTAACCTTCCGAAAAAAAAAAGTGACCAAATAGTGATCAAATTTACTCTTTTAGGAACTTGAATAGCAACTCGAAACTGTCCTTGGAAAGCAAAATCAAACTGACAAAAGAGTGGAAAGACACCACTGCTGATATTTTCTACTTCTCACTTCCAAAAATTAAGAACAATTACTCAACTTTTTTCATTTTTCTCCACTTTTTCACTTATTACAAAAAAGAATTAACAAAAAGTGAAAGAGAATGTGAGATTCACACAATATAATATGATAAAAGTGAAAATTGTATTTGTTTATAACATAAGGAACAATAACGTATTAAACTTTCAAAACTGAAACACTAATGATAAGAAGACTGAACTTAGAATAATTTAATAATATCTGTATCATCACTCGACTTAGAATAATTCAATAATGATATCTGTATCATTTGACTTAGAAGAATTTAATAATAATATCTGTATCATTTGGTAATTTCAAAGTAAATTCAAACGACAATGAATAGCACCAAAATAATATAATAAACAGTTCAATGATCAACGGATTGGGTAATCGATTGTTTGTTTTTTAAATTCTTTTTTCAAGAGCAGAGCACTCTTTCAAGAGAGAAGTTTCTTCATCTTTCAGTTTAGAAGCCCCTTCTATTATTGCTTGAGCAAGGCGAACTGATGAAAAATTATTTGTACCCACAGCCTTTTTCAACTTCTTATTCGCAATTGTCAGTGTGTCAGCATGCACTTTCCTTTTTTTACACCCAACTCCTGCTTTTTGTTTTTCAAATCATCTTCTAATGCAACCAATGTCCTTTTGTCTCCTTTTATTTCTTCTTCACTCTTCTTTTGGGCTTCTTCAGCTTCTTTCTATCCATATTTTCTCTACATATATAATGTAACAGCAACGTGGACCATTTTTATCACTTCATTTGTTATTGGAATATTTTCTATTTTATTTTCATACTGTTTTAATGCACTTTTGACATTTAATCGAGCATTCAACAATTCTACTAACATAGTTTTCTCATCTGTCAATATGTTTGCTGAGTCGGAAAACGATCGCTCAATGTCAGCGCTTCCATGGTAGACCAGAAAACGCGGCTTTAACCAATACGGTTAAATTTGGGTACTTGTCCTCGGAAGTGAGATCATGATCAAATACATTTCTCCAAAAATCTAACATGGGCATATTTACCATTACAGTTTTAGAATCCATTTCAGCATGTAATAATTTCAGCTCATCAATAGTGTCATCTAATGTAATCCATTCATTTCCTCATAAAATCGGTGAATTAAAGGTTAATTTTTCTGAAACTTGCCAATGAATTTTGCAAACAGGTCGGCACAATTAGAAATGAACTGCAGTTCAGCTTCAGAAGTAGGTTTTTCAAGAAAGTTGCAAACGATCTTATATTTCTTAATCTTCATTTATACATATACATAGCTATCCTCGCAAGTTCTGCTAACATGCATAGACTAGGGTTACGGACTGGGCCGGACATTATTGTCCTGAACCGCGAATGCGCGTTTACTATTATTAGTTCGAAGTAAGATAGTGGCCTAGGTGAAAAACAGTGACAAGTAACTATAATAGTGATCAGTTGGCAGGCCTGGAACTCAGATCGACAGAATTCACTTCTTAACAGTTGAACTTTCAAATATTAGCTGATGGTGGTTAGAGCCTATACAAACTCAGCTGAAGTTGGTGAGACTTTCTCAAGTGCTGGCCGGACTTATTCACTCATTCAAGATTCACTCTGACTTTCAAGTCTTACTTAGACTCTAGTAAACCCGTGTGGACTCTCTAAATATTCCTGACTCAATTTGTTGACTAATTCTGACATATTCGGGTGTTCTGGTAATACGTGTCAAAGATTCGTTATTATCATTATAATATTAACATACAAAAAAAATAAATACATGACACACACATACACAAAAAAGTACACCTACCGATAAACTAAATACAATCCTTCATAATCAACCGAATCGAAATCAAAAACTGAACCTCAACCCTCAGGCCAGCTAACAGAAGATTTCATGAAGTATTCTAATTATCTGTGCCCACTTGCAGTTCTTTGTTAAAAAGTCCAATTCATTGCATTTTTGCACGGCGGCATTGCACTGACGTATAGCACGATTAAAACAAGAGAAGCGAAATAAAAGGGTCCTAGTAGTCTTAATGAGTAAATGAAGCTGACTGAATGAATTTGAAGCTATTCTGAATTATTCCTTAGAATGAAAATGTGTCCTAATACGAATCTGACTGAGTTAAAATAGAGCTTGTAACGGAATAAATAGAAAATAAGAGGCAACAAAAGACCAAAAAATCCGAAAATCGAAGAAAAATCAGACAGCGCAAGCGGTCTATGGGTCAGAATTCATCTATATTATAACCATTCTTCATGATTGATTGTGACCATTTATAATTGTATACATTCAAATAAATAAAAGCTATTACATTTCATTGCATCTGTTTTGTAGAACGCTCGGAAGAGGGTAGGCCAGTAGAATGTTTTCCATGCGGTAGAAATATTCCTGGTTCAGTAATGCGAACATACATATAGTAGAACTTGTGGTGCTTGCTGGCTCTTCACCACTGATCTTCCTTCCTCCAGTGAATTCAGCCTGGACAGGGAATGTTATTCTCTGTCTCCATATCGAACCAGCTACCCTCGTTAATGCAGGAAATTGTAATTTGGGATTCTCCCTCCGATATCTGGGGAAGTACAGGATTGTTGGGAGTTCGGTTTTTCCCTGCACTTAGAGGACTAAACAAGTTCTAACAATAAAATTTTGAGCAGCAAGTTTTTTACTTTCAGCCATCATATAATATACATTTCCTGTACTATTAATTGTTTGCTCGAAGAGGTGCTCAGATCAACAGACTGGGAGAGGAAAGGCACAAACATTAACGGAGAATACCTGAATAACCTAGGTTTGCGGACGACCTCATCCCAATTACTGATAATATTGAACAATTAGAGGAGATGACGGCACGTTTGATAGAAAGGGGGAAGAAAGCAGGATTCATCATCAATATGGATCAGACGGTAATACTCTCAAATGTCGCCGGGACAATGCGATTAAAAATAGGAAACATAGCGCAGAAAACTAACAGGAAGGACGGAAGGAAAGAATTGGGTAAATAGGCAAAGATTTCAGTGTAAGTGTTATCACGAAATGAAAGATCTCGCACAAGATAGGGAGAAATGGAGAGCTGCATAACATCGGTTGTAAGACTGATAACCTTATCATCATTCCCTAAAATATCACAACTCCTCGGGGAGTGTGCTCAGTCTTGATTGTTACTGCCTACTCATTATTTTCGAAAATTCACTAATACAGGATGATTACTTGACCGAATTATAGAAAAACACAAACATTAACCCGATTTGAACAGTAACATGTACCCAATGAACATTAACTTCAGTATGGAAGAAATCGAAAAGGAAGTGGCAGTCATATTAAGGTGACATCTCCAGTAGGAAATTTGGTAATGTTTTGAAAAATGAGATACGAAGTGTAACATTTTATGTGCTTTCGTACCGTAATAAAATGAATGCCCATGGAAATTTTTATTAACACGGCTGCAGACTGTAGTCGCGCAGGTCGTAGCAAAGATCAAGATCAATGAGCACATGGCGGATGGCAGAAAAAAAAATTTTCATGGAAATGTCAACCACTGAACTGAATTGTCACCATGAAGAGCTATGTAAATCATATGGGCTGGTTTCGTGTCGGGAGCACTGAAATTTCCATCAACAACACGACTGCAGACTGCAGTTGCGCAGCAACAACATGGCTGCAGATTGTAAATGTCAATCACTGAATACGGGTTTCGCTCAAGTATACCCAGTAGTAAAAGCATATGTGTCGTTATTTTGCAAAAGGGTCAACTTTGTCGGAAACAACTGTTCGAGAAAAATGCAAAAATGTGATTTTTGGTCAAAAATATCGATTTTTGGTTTTTGATGGATTTGTATACTATGATCCTTCTACTTTCACGTGAGGGTAGTTGGAACCCTTGAGGGCCGTTTTAAACGGTGGTAACAGGCCATCGAAGTTGGAGTGGTGTGGTATCTGCTACGTCATAAACTGCGCGCTCGTTTTTCAAGGTTGTCGGTAGGAAATTTACATGTTTTATAATTTCTACTCCCGTATTATGTTCTTAGCGCTCCAACCGAACCAAACCGTAACCTAATGTCACTGTGTAAACGTCCTCCAGTGTTGTAAAAGGTTAACTTTGATGCAAATTTTAAAAAGGGTCAACTTTGTCGCTGGTACATATGGCAAAATTTTAAAAAGGGTCAACTTTGTTGCTGGTATGTATGGCACTGAACAACATTAATATTACATAAAAAAAGTAAAACTAGCCGTTGAAGACCTTATTTGGTGATTTAAACCTTTCATATGACGATTTTTTGTTTCAAAAACTTTAAACGCGTTTTTCCCAAAACTATGTTTTTTGAAGTTCAAACTTCAAACGCGTCCCCAGGCGCGAGTTTTATAGTTAGAGGGTTCCTCTTTGGCTCATTTCGAAGGGAATTTAATGTATTTTCAGGATATGGATCTAACTCATTTTCGATCCGATCGACAAAGTTGACCCTTATGCTATAGAACGCCACATATAAAATGCTAAGAAAATTTCCATAGAAATGTCAACTACTGAATTCGGGTTGGGTGAACGTGTTGGTGAACCGTTAAGGGGGAAGCGTTACTGTTTTCGCTCAAGTATACCCAGTAGTACAAGCATATAAAATGCTAAAGCCGAAGACGCGGTATATCTCGGGCAGCTACTGAGTTTTGAAAACAAGACAGAAAAAGAAATCAACAGGCACATTAGTCTAGTCTGGACAAAATACTGGAGTCTGAGGCATACTCTAAAAGGCAACGTTAGTAATAGACTGAAAAGTTTGATCTTCAACTCCTGTGTTATACCGACCCTGGCATACGGAGCACAAACATGGTCCCCAACACTCGCCAAAGAGAACAAAACTATAACGACCCAAAACAAAAAGGAAGGATCGATGCTTCATGTACGATTAATAGAAACTGTCCCAATCAACACCATCACATCAAACATGAGGTGGAACCTAAACGCGCTACATGTAATTCGAAGGCTTAAATGGGACTGGGAAGGCTACGTCGGAAGGATGACCGACGATAGGAAAATAAGTTTTTGGCAGCTGTTTAGGATAAGAAAAAGAGGTCGACAAAAACTCCTCTGGTACGATAACCTGGACCGGTTTCTAAGGAGTGGAAACAGTTTCCATAGGTAGCCTGGTGACTGATCGAAGTGGAACAGATTAAGAGAGGCCTTCGCCCAAAAAATAGGGCCCAGCGGGGTAAAGTGGAGTTTGATAAAAGGTATTCGGTGCTTATCTCTGTACACCCCACTATACAAGGCCAGTGGCGCCCAGAAGGGAGGAAAGGGGGGACTTCCCTAGGGCCCTTCAAATACGTGATACAGAGCTACATATGTAGTATGTACATTATGAATAAACACAGATGAACAGATGAAGTAATTTACCCCGGGTCCCGAAATGGCTCTCAGCGCCGCTGTACAAGGCTTAAATAAAATAAAATAATTATTTCAAGACTGTCGTATCTCGTTACGCGCAAAATTACAAGAAACTGTGTAAGAACATCTTTGGTGGATAATTTTACGACGAATTCTCAAATAATATTTTCGTTTGCATATACCCGTTCTGAGAGAAAAAGGCAAAACCCAAAATGTGGGGCCTTCTCACCACCATAATTCAGGACACCCAGGGCTGGGGAGTTGGTTTTCTCCTGTATTCAGGGTGTCTTCCCAACAATTTCCAGCAATAAGATTTTATGTAGCAATCTCTTCCCTTTCAAAACACTAGTTGCCTGTACCGGTAAAGAAATATTGACCTATTAAATTTTTCCTATAGTTACTGGACTATTCCCTTCATTATTTTCCAAAGAACTGTTACTTTTAATATGTAATAACAGTGAACTGTTGTCTATAAATAAATTCTTCACATTGGTGATCGTATCTTTATCAGCCTTTTAGTTTGAGAGGGCTGCATATTTTATCTACTTTCCTGTAAAAATTCAGATGTTTTGCCACCTCTCAAATTCACTAATCCACTTCTTAAATTAGGGGGGAGGGGGAGTTGATCCCCACACTGCAGTCACAACTAACAACATTCGGTGTACACCGACACGATGCTCCACGGAGAGCGCATTTGTTCCAAAATAAATTTATATTTGAATGAATTAAAATTTACCATTAATTCCCCCTTCTTTTTCATCTAGCCAAACTTTTGTTTATTTTTAGAGTCGGCTATTAGTAGCCGAGCCTATTGTAATCGTTTTTTTTAGAGTCGGCAACGAGCCGCTTGCTATCACCCCCCTCCATTATGGACGTTCATGTTTCCAACCATATATGATCTGAATCACAATTCAGTTCAGTGGTGCGTACTGCGTAAAGCCACTCCGAATGATTTAGCTATTCATGGTCACAATTCAGTTCAGTGGTCCTATATTTCCATGGACATTTTTCGTTAGGCAACCATTGTTTCAGTAAATTGATTGCACATAGTGCGTTCGTGTGGTTAATACACATTTCCATGATTTTTTTTTATTCGGGCAGGGTCAGGTAGAATTATTTAGTATTCTTTTTATGAATTTTTCTTTCCTTCCCATTATTCCTTGTCGAGGGTTAAAATACATTCATTCCTGTCGACCCTCTTCGAGTAGAGAGGTTACTTGTTTCTCTTCTCATTTCCTTTTCAGTATAACCTGAGTCTTAGTTAAATTCAGTGGTGCGTCATTTCCGATATGTGAAGCCAATACGTTGCAAAATAAAAATAATAATAAGCACAAATTTCTGTTTTATTGTCGGGTTTTTGATTTTACATTATTCTGGAACACTCCAGTAATGATTACTGCGTCGCCCAGCTATTTATTACAGTGAAGGTGAAGTCAAATCAAATGCAGAATTGTTTCATCGAACTCAGGGTTGCCACTTTTTTTCAGGATTGGTTTTCCCTGACTTTTCCCGGTTTTCCAGGCCAACTTTTCCAATTTTCCCTGACTTTTTTACAGGATTCCGAGAAAGCCCAGAGGGAGGAGAGTCACAGAAATTTTTTACAATACAGATTTTTAAAAAATCGCTATCGAGAAGAAGAAGGTACAGATGTAATTTATGTAATATTTTTCAATATTATAGACTATTTCATTTGCGAATAGATTATCATTATTCTTATGTTATGATAAAAAAAGTTTACTCTGATAAAATACGAACTCGTTTGTTATTTTCAGAAAATTTCCCTGACTTAAATGAAAATTCCCTGACTTTTCCCTGACTGACCAAATTCCCTGACTTTTCCCGGTTTTCCAGAAAGTGGCACCCTGGAACTGATTGCAGTCAGGGTTGCAATTTTTCCCTTTTATTAAAGAATGTTTAATATTGGTGTTTTAAACGTGTTTAAAACAGTTTTTTCCTTCTTTTTTTAAAGAATATTCGCGCGCAATCTGCAGATTTCATCAGTCACAGAAGTTTCTCGTGTTTAGAAGATCACATCAGTCCAAATATCTAAATGGGAATAGAAGAAAGAAGAATGAAGCCGGTCGACATGCAAAAGAAGAAGGTCCTAAAGTAAACGCGCAAGAAGTCTTTTTTCGCAGGCGAACACTTATTACATCTGACAGTGGTCTACATAGGCGGAAAACAATTTTTGACTCGTAAAAAACTTGCAGTTGTTGCAGTTTTATCTTCTTAGAAGACAATAATAGAGAAATCTTGAAAAAAAAAAGAATTATTCCGCAAAAGTTGTCAAATATCTTGATTATGTTCTGAAAAAGCCTAAATACCAAAACATACTTTCATACTCATACCCAAAATATGTTCAATCAAGTGTGGCTCATTCTTCTTGAAATTCTAAGAATCGCAAAACATGAATATTCCCAGAGGCGTCGCAGAATTCTTTTTCTTTTTAGGGGAAGAGGGAGGGGGGGGGGGTTCAGTAGTGTTGGCCTACATTTACCGGCTTCGGCGGATTTTTTTTTGAGGTTAGGGGTGTAGTATGTTGTATGTATACTGCGAGTTAAGCGTATGATATGGTAATACTAATTGCTACATCACATGGCACTAATTCGTTTACACATTTTTTATAATTACACGGGTATGAATATAATTGCATTCGAATGGGGGGGGGGGGATTAATTTTGATCATTCCTCCCTCAAGAAAAGGGGTAAATATTACCCCTGTCCCAGTGACGCCTACGGATATTCCCTATTCACTTCATTTTTTTGGAATTTCTATTTATCATCTCTGCTCTTTAGGTCATGACGCGGAGCCCCCCCCCTTTTTTGGCGAAAAAATCATTCAAGTTATAAGGTAATTCTTTCTTCAAGCTTTCATAGTGTCTTTCAAGAGAACAAGGATTTTTCTCATTGTTTCAAGGGATGATTTCATGCGTCATTAAAGAAAAATGTTGAACACAATGAAAACTGAGAAGAGAAACAAACCTTGAACTTAGTTACCACACTTTAGAAGTTGGCTGAGAAAATAAACAAAGTTTTAATTTTGTTCTAGACAACCAACACTGACAACATATCTAGTTTTCATTGACATAAGCTATATCCGCTATAAAAATCTGCAAAAATCATGAAAATTCGTGAAGAAATAGCATTTTTTGTCCAGAAAACGACTTTGAAAAAAAAAAAAAAAAAAAAAAAAGTATTTAAAACAATGAAAATATTTAAAACGTTTTATTCGAATATCCTAATGTTTAAAACATGTTTAAAACTATTTAGTTTAAAACATCGAAACCATGACGTGTGCGTTCGTGTTGTTGATAGAATGATAGAGCTGTGCGACTGCAGTTTGCAGCTTCGCAGTTTGAAGGTGTTCCGTCATTAAATGAATCTCATTCATTCATTCAAATGAATCGTTCAAGGCTGAACTGAATTAGTTCAAGAACGAATGACCCATCTCTACTTTCCAGCCGACCTTCTTCGAGTAGCGAAGTTACTAGTTTATATTTTTGAACAATCATTCAGACTTTTCTCGGACTGTTTTGGAAAATTTCCCGACTTTTTCAGGTTTTTAGACCATATTTCAAATTTCCTGACTTTTTATGACTTTCCTGGTCCTATAGACATCCTGCGATATTATCAATAGTGCCCAACACTGTCCTATAAGACAACGTTGCTCAGTCTAGTATCTAAGCAATTTACAGCGGCACTTAGTACAGTCTGCAGTACAACCGACGCATTGAAACCGCCGAGATCCGTGTCGTCCTCAGCTTCCCAACTGTTTAACAATCTTCTCATGCGTCTCGCTCGGTGATACTTTTGATTTCACGACGACCAAAATACCAAATTGACATTCGTTAATTTATTCGTAAATCCGGTTACTCGCTAGAAGCCCTCCACTCTTCAGAACGCTTCCTACTACGACTTCGATATTTTGCGCGTTTTTAAAAACTCACACCCGGTCACAGTCAGTTGGTGGTTCGGTAATGAAAATCCAACACTCGACTTCTTACACGCATTATACGATCTCCGTACTATGTCAAGAATGTCACCTATCTAGTTATTGCGGCGGTGGATCTGCAAAGAGGCTACTGCGACCGACAAAATGTTATGTGTTGCGCAGAAAAGGTCCTTTGTGGCGATTTCCCGAGTCTGATGCCACTTATTGTCGAGGTCTACAGAACTGAGGCGGACTTCTACATATTGTCAGATCTCAGAGCTTTCATGAGTCAGCAGCCTGTGTGAACCTCGCCAACCAGTGGTACAGGACTCGCGAACTGAATTCTTCAAATCATCACGATCTGTTTACGCGACCCATCATAAATCAGGAAAAGAAATGGAAGATTTTCACGATATGAACGCTAACGATTTGGAGGACTCGTCGGACCCTTGGTACATTTTGAGGTATTTAGGTTTACAGTGCACGTATCGGTCGTGCGAAGAGTACAGTACTCGGTACGGTGCAGTGCAAAACATTTCGTGGAACTGGGTAACGAGTCATAAATGTGCGTACATAAAAACTTGACACGCATAGAAATATACTGCCAATACACTGGTGCTGCCTTTTCTCCGATATGGTGGTACGTGTCTCGAAAGGGAGAGCAAGAAGTACATACGATCCATTTTCAACGGGCATCCACAGTTCTGGGACGTGTTCTAGAAATGGACATGTACTCCTGTAGTAACTTCTCATATACGAGAGAGTCTGTTCGACCAGAAAGCGAACTAATTACGAGGGCAAGTAACGAATGTATGACAGAGTAGACTGGACACACATACCCTGCACATCATATCGACACACCGACCACTCTACGGGGAGGTTAACACACAACCTACGATTAAACGTAAACGTTAATTATCATAGAAGGAAAAAAAAATATATGTAGGAAATCGCGGATACTTACAGCGAACATTGCACCGAAATACTATTTTACGAGGGTTACGCATCTGTGAAACATATTTTCACGTTTTAGCCTCTAGACGACATTCCTCTCATCCTGAAATGATTTTTAATTCATCATGGCTTACGAGGACACGAAAAAAAAAAATCAACGTGAATCTCCGGACCAACAACTAAACAACACTCGATAATATGCAGCTGAAATACACAAAAATTTGCCCAGATGATTACAACTCGTTCACAAAAGCCAGCGAGCAGACTGGCAAGAGGTGGGGCAATGAATACTGCAGTACAAAGAAAATCGATACTGAAGCAACGATCGCGCCGCTGCTGATTTTCCATATAACGGCTGCAATATTATACGGACACTCGAGAATATTGCCCACCTCGGGGTTAAATTTAATTCGTCAAATAATTTCACCTCTCGGTTTCATTTATTTTACTCTCCGTCTCATCCTCTCGAATATTTCTCGCACAACATCGACACAACACGCATCCATACAATACGAGGGCGTAAATGAAAATTATAAAACTCGATGGTTCGGGCGCAAATAATAGACAAGCACTCGCTTACAACGTGCGAGTACCCCCTTGGAGATAAGCCGCCTAATTTCTCGCGATTCAGTGCTGTACTGAAAAATAATAATAATTGGCTAATCTAAATTACTAACATACGTTTCAAGAAAATCGGATATAATTAACGTACATATACCGCCGATAATTGGTATAAAAAAATTCGATAACCATTATCAGTTATCATTCGAGTACAAAATAATCCTCTCTGTTTCATTTTTATTTTTTATTTATTTAGTTATTAGCTTCTTGGTGCCAAAAGAACGGAGTCTATATAATTGGCTCGACAGTATACGAGACCAGCGGCTATACCGCAGTTCTACTACACGCGTTACACTTAGCCTTATCTCGAAGGGATCTGCAACAATTTACGTTTGGATCAATACCGTATTACACATTCACTTTTATTTCCTACTTCTTCCGCACCGAACCAGGCCAGAAAAATGTCGGAAAATAATAAGAAATTTTCATCGTTCGAGTGGTCAACGCGAGACATCCAGCAGGTACACCGTTGAAATGATTCTCGGCTAACATCTCAATCGAATAACGGGCGGCGAAAATGGGACTGGATGGATTCGTTTTTAATTATTCGGACATTCGCGGTTCCGGAATCCAGTGACCTAGTATTAATATTAGGGGCGGATTCGAATCAGCTTTCAGCCACAAACGAGTACCAGTGACGGTCGGAATTTATTTAATTATTTAATAATATTGAGAAAGTCACCCTCTTTGTGTGGTACCTAGGCGTGGCGAGGGGCCTAAAGAAAAACTGAAGAGAAGGAAAACTCCAAAGGGGGAACTATATCAGTATTCTTCCCCGTGGATGCGTCTCCACCACCACAATTATGACGGCAAATCGCTAAGTAAATAATAAATCTGGACGTAAGAAATTCCCCATTCGGATTTCCGGCCGGAGACTACCTAACGAGAAACTATCGGAATTGAGAATAGGGACATGGAATGTAAGAAAACTGAATGAAATAGGCACCCAAGAAAATTTAAAGAAAAATATGAAAACATCAAAATCAGATATAGCAGGAATTAGTGATGTGAAATGGCCAGAAAAAAAAAGATTTTTGAACGCAGGCGTATAGAATAATCAGGGCCGAAACTGCAGAGAATGTGACGGGGTTGACACCCCCCCCCCCAATAATTTGGCAGCCGGCAAATTATGAAACTGTTCATTTTTTTCAATTAAAAAATATTTCTATTAAAAAATCGGCAAGTATTCAATTAAAAAAAATTTTGGTCGGCGAATATGTAGTTTTCAAAAAATATTTGTCGGCAAATTTTTCTTCTCCACCTCCCCAAACTGAAAGCCAAATTTCGTTTCTGAAAATGGAGTGCCCCGGACTCTTATCAGAGACCGACATGATGATGATGATAAAGTTATCAGTCTTACCGCTGGTTTGATGCAGATCTCCACAGTGGCGTGCGGTAAGTTTTTCTAGGAGGTAAGCGATAAGCATAGACAGAGACGTACCGAACAGTTTTTCCTGGGGGGAGGGAGAGGGGACAAAAATTGTGAAAGTCCCAACTGACTCAACTCAAAATTCCCAAATATCAAAAAAGAAAAACCCTTTACTCCTTCGATTTTTCCAACTTCTCAACTCAATTCCCAAGTACTGAAAAAAAAAAAAAAAAAAAAACTTTTAACTTGTTGGATTTTTCCAACTCCGCCAGACTAAAATGGTAAATTTTCCCAATTGCCGAGGGAAAAATTTCTTCAGGGAGGTAAGTTGCCCCCTCCTCACTGCTACATTCCTGAGCGTAGAGGTGAAGTAAAAATCAGAATAAAAGTATGAAACATGCTACTACGAAAGGGCATTGATCAAATTATCCAAGTTGTCGTATTCCTGTGTAGGGTCATTTCGTATGCAATCATCTTTGTCTGTGACGAACAATAGACATGGCCAACAAAACGGTTTTCCACCATCTTTCCAATGAGTTAACCACGAAATGTTTTCATACTGCATACATAGAAATGTCCGGTAAAACTCCAACCACCACTCCTTTGCTCAGTTTTTAAAAATAGTAATTCTGGTTTAGGCTTATCACCATTAATGATTTCTAATTGTTCGAAGTGACCAAATAGTGATCAAATTTACTCTTTTAGGAACTTGAATAGCAACTCAAAACTGTGCTTGGAAATCAAGTTGACAAACGAGTGGAAAAACACCACTGCCGATATTTTCTACTTCTCACTTCCAAAAATTAAGAACAATTACTCAACTTTTTTCATTTTTCTCCACTTTTTTACTTATTACAAAAGCGAATTAACAAAAAGTGAAAGAGAATGTGAGATTCATTCAATATAATATGATAAAAGTGAAAATTGTATTTGTTTATAATATAAGAAACAATAACAAAATAGCCGTATTTTCAACAATTTTTGTAAATTTGGCAAAATATGTTTTTAAAAAATAATAATAATTGTAATATGTAATATGCAAAATGAAATAAGGCTCAAAATGCTGGGATTTTTCCGACATATTTCACCACTTTTAGGATTAAAGATCATGGCATAAAAAATACGCATTTGCATATTATGCCGCACTCCAAAGATAAGCATTTCAGCTAAAGTAGTATATCAGGGTGTCTAGCAAGTTTGAAAATTAAAAATATTGGACTTTTATTGGACTCTTTTCGGGCTTTTAATGATTTACCACGATCGCAAAAAGAAGGGACCACGCAAATTATGCTTAAGTACTTCGGAGATACAGAAAAGAAGTCCAAAAAAGTTAGGTTAGAATTTCTGGTTCCATGAATTGACCCTTTCTTAAATAATAATAATAATGCATAATTCCTCATTTTTCAATTTTTATTGGACCTATATTAAAATTATTCAACTTTTATTGGACTTATTGGACCATTTTTCTAATACTGGACTCATTGGCCCGGTAGACACCCTGTATATTTAGTGATAATCTAAGTTTATATACTAACAGGAAGTTATAGCGAAGTATAAAATTTTTTTGAAGAATTTGATGAAGTATGGTTATTGTTGTTACCGTTCTAAGTCTCTCGACAAGTAGGTTGAGTTTCTCAACTTCTTCCTCTCCTGTGCCAATCTCTTCATTTCTGAGGAAGATTTACACTTCGTATCCTTCATTATCTGCTCTGTATGGCTCATTCTTTGCCTTCCTTTCCAGTTCTTTCCCTCTACCACTCTTTCTAGCAGTAATAACAATATTTCTGGATGTCTTGTATTATGATCCATCATTTCAACTCTTTACGATTATATTCCAAATTTCTATTTTCCTTCCTATTTGCCTGAAGAACATTCCCATTCCTGATCTTTCTGTCCATTTGATTTTCAGTATTCTTCGATAACAGCACATTTCAAAATCTTTCATTCTTTTTCTTTCTTGTGTTCCTATTGTTCAGGTCTCACATCCATACAATGCTACTCCAAATAATACGTTTGAAGGAATCTCAGTCTTACTTTTAAATCTATATTTGCCCTGAATATGTGGCCTTTTTAAAAGAAAAAAGCTCTCTTAGCTTCTTTCATTCTGCTCTTTATCTCTGTTTTACTTCTTCCATCTTGCGTCATCGGACTATCTTAAGTATTAAATTCCTTGACCTCCGGTATCTCTTCACCTCCTATTTCTATGTTTATTGGGTTTTGTTTCTATTTATTGAATACATAATCACTTTTGTTTTATTTTGTATTAATCTTCATATTTTATACAGTCGAACCTCCATATGTATAACGAACTTTTAACAAAAGTCTCTATACAACGAATGTTTTCCTGGTGCCTTGAAATTTACATAAGAAAATGTGTTCTATATAACGAAAATAATGTCTATTTAATGTTCGCTCTAAAAGGTCCGCGTTTACGAATTTTTCCAAGTAATTTTCCAAAATTTTAACAAACACAACATTTTTACGATGAAGCTACTAATGTTCTGGTGCAGCGAGACATTAGAGGTTATCTTCTTTAGCGGTACGCCTCAATCAGTAGCCATGTACTTAAACTGTTTTATACCTAGGTGTATGTGTATTGTAACAAAAATTCTACACATTAACGAATTTAAGGAAACGAAACTTTGTCCCTTGGCACTTCGTTCTATTGAAGATCAACTGTATTTTATTTTCAATTTTTTATCAAACTTTTTCAGTATTTTTAGCTCTTCTTACTTCTTTCAAAGCCGGCGAACGTCCAGTTGCTCTGTAGCACATACATCACTGCAACAAATTAATTTCTCAAGACTCATTGAATGTTTTTTATTTCAATTTTCTTGGAGAGGGGAAGGGTGTTTCAGGGTTCCTTATTTAGAACTCCTGTGTTTGCACCAGGTAAGAAAATAGAAGCTCGCCGGTCCTGACTTCTTTCCACTACTGCAATGTCATCTGCAAACCTTATTATTCTAACCGTCTCCCCTTGTATCATCACATCGGACTTCTTTTTATTCATTTCTTCAATGACTTTTTTTTCAATAAATAGGTTAAACAGTACTGGTGACTAACAGCAACCTCGTATCACTCCTTGCTTTTTCCACTTCATCCACTATTTGTATTTTAGCCTTTTGATCCTTATATAAGTTCCATATTACTCTTCTTTCTTACTTAACTCATATCTCCTTCAATATCTGAAACGTTTCTGACCATAAAACATTAGCAAAAGCTTTCCCTAGTTTACAAAAATGTTACATATTTACCTAAACCTTTTTTCAGTCTTTTTTCTAATAAAAGCTACAAACATAAAATTGCTTCCCTAATTCCACTTTTCTCAATCTAAATTGATTTTCCTGCACTCTTTCTTCTCTCTGATTTTGTATTATCTTATTTATCATCCTAGCTATAATCTTTGATTCATGCCATAGTAAACTTATTGTACAATAATCTTCACATTTGCTTGCTCCTGTTTTCTTATGGATCATCATCAACCTGTTTTTCTAGAAATTTGTAATGGGAGATTGGAACGCTAGAGTAGGAGGAAGAAATGAAGAAGGGGTATGCGGGGAGCATAGTTTAAGAGAGCGAAATGAATGAGGTGCAAGTCTCATATCACTGTATGACAAATATAAATTAGTATTGGAAACCCTCTGTTTAAAAATCATGAAAGAAGGAAATACACTTGGAAAAGCCCAGGTGATGAAAGAAGATATCGAACAGATTATATTACGACAAGAAGAAGATATTATAAAAATTAAATATTTGAGGTAAGATATACCTAAGAGCAGATGTAGACAGTGATCATAATTTAGTACAGTAATGAAATGTAGGTTTAAATTCATAAAGAAGAATAAGGAGAAAACAAAAACAAAATGAAGTCTGGAGTTATTAAAACATTAAAAGAGGTAAGGAAAAGAGAAGACTATCAAAAAGAAATAACGAGAGAATTTTGTAACTCACAGGAAAGAAATGATATTGAAGAGAAGCGGATAGCACAAAAGAAATCTGGCAACAAGGAAGAAACTAGGTACTCAAATAGGGCTTTTCATCGTCGGGTTTGTTTACATGATTTCTTATCTCGCTAAGGAGCTGTATGAGGTGTTACAAGAAAAGGGGCCTCAATCGTAATCAGACACTGAGGCCCTTTTCTGTCCCACATCACATTATGGTTCCTTTGGCACATTCTGTTACGAATTTCATTTTTTTCTTCCAGTACTACATTTAGAGGGGGGGGGGGGGAAATGAAAAACCGTAATAAAATGTCAAAAGGAATAATGATGTGATCTGGCACATAAAATGGCCTCAATGGTAAGGGAACATTAGGGCCTTTTTCTATGTCACATCACCTTGTGGTTCTTTTGGCATATTTTATTACAAATTTTCATCTTTTTCTTTCAGTACACCACTTAAAAAATCTGAAATTCGTAATAAAATGTGTCAAAAGAATCATAATACAATGCGGCACAGAAAAGAGCCGCAGTGTCTTATTACCATTGATAAGCCCTTTTCTTGTGTCAAGTCACATACCTCATTGATGATAATTCTACATCGAGATAAGAAATTATCAAACCCGCCGATGAAAAGCCCTATAATAGAAAGGAGAAAACCATGGATGAAAAGTGAGATATTCTAGTCAATGGAAGAAAGAAGAAAGTAGAAACAAGCTAATGACAGAGAAAGGAAGGGCAAATAATATAATGCTTTAAGAAATCATACATAGAGAGAGTGTAAGAAGGCAAAAGAAAATTGGGTTAATCAAAAGAGGAAATTGAGGAGCAAATGAAAGCAGGAATAACCGATCAGGCATATAATAAAGTAAAAAGATATTTTGGCGCAGGAACATGGAAAACAAATAATTTAACGGATGAAAAAGGAAAATTACTAGGCTCTAAAAAAAAAAAAATTAAAAAAAAAATAATAATGGGTAAGATATGTTAAAACTGTGTAAGAATGGGGCAGAAAAATGTATAGAAATAGAAGATAGTGTAGAGGATGAAGAATAAGGAGATCTTATTTTGAGATCGGAATTTGATAAAGCTCTGAAAGAAAGGAAAAGTCCAGGAAAGAAAGGGGCTAACTGCATTTTGTTCCGTATTTAGTTAGGGTTGGTAATATGTAGCACTTGAAGGAACTAATCAAACAAGGGAGAAATGGGCCCTACCACAGTCAAAAACGCATTTGAAGTTATTGCATACAGGGAAGAAAGGAGCTATCTCCACCGATGAAGTAGATGAAGGGCGAAATGGAAAACTTGGTTGTTAGCCCCTTTCTTCCCAGGATTCTTCAAATGAAAGCAGGTAAAGCAGAAGGAGTTGATGAAGTTGCTAGTGAGTAATTGAGAAATGCAGCAGAACTAGTTTAAAAAAACTTACACGAATTAATTTGCAGAACTTTTGAATAGGAAAAATACACCAGAAATGAAAAGAACAGCATATGAGAGAAAAAAACACTAAGGAATATAACAACACATTTATTCATAATTATTCAGAAAATTAGGGTGTGTGGGGGGGGGGGTGAGAAACAAGTCCCTTTCGGCAAATCAGGGGTGTTAGAAATATGGTATCCACTCATTTTGGTCAACACAACGACTCTGAATTCAAAATTATACGCAACCCTGCTCGGAGGTTTCCCGTTCTTCTTGTGTTGGTAGCGGGTGCCTGCCTTGTTGTTTACGGGTCTTCCTGGAACATGGGTTTGTTCGTCGGGGTCTTCTTTCTGTGGCGGTTGGTGAGGGGTGTTAGTGGGCCGGGGCATGAGTGTAAGTAAGAGAGAATTGTGGGCCGAGGTATTCATGGATACAACAGTACGGCGTGGCCGCATTGTGTGGAGTGCAACCAGTGGCGTGTTGGGATGGGCGCTGCAGTCCAGACCGGGCTGTGTAAGCCTGAAGTACGGGAGCGGTCATGGGGCACATCGAGAGCTGGCGGATTGATACAGAGACTGAGCAAGAGACGAGTCGGCACAACCACCCGCGCATACATCCAGAAGCTGGAATACGAGGAAGTTCAATCGTGACTTGTTCGACATCGCGATAGTAGCTATAGAGGATAGCGGTCTGATCGAAGCCCGGAGTGCCTCACCGACTGCTGCATGGATTGTCGAAAGGACAGCGAAGACGTGCAATGCAGCAATGCCAAGAGTTATGGCAGATCGAGCCCACCGGAGTATGTACTGGTCGAGTGAAGAGATATGGCAGCTCCATCGTGAGTGTTCCATTAGACGTCGACGGACTACCAGAAGACACCGAGCCTCTCAAACTGAAGATGCTGAGGAGGCAAATGCTGAGTAAATGGTTACCACGACAGCACTGTGCGCAGCCGTCAGGAGAGCAAAAGCAGACAAGGGATCCGAGCTCGTCAAGACGGTGGATGACGATCCATGGGGCTGCCCATATGAGAGGGGGTCCTGCAGCGACTCCCGTCCTCCTCCTCGATCATCAGGCTACCACCCACGACGCGGGGGGAAATCGTCAAACTCCCCCCAGCACCCGCCGCTATCCGAGGAGGGAGCTCATCAGGCAAGACAGGGATCTGCGACTGGAAATCAGCGTATGAGCTGAGAGTAGTCGTAAATCGGATCAGAGGAAAGTGGAAAGCCCCAGGGACCGGATGGCATAGCGTGGCCTAGGAACTGGTCCACTCGTTGAGGACGGAATGGCTATACGTGTCTAGAAGGCAGCGATTTTCACGCGTATGGAAGACAGCGAAACTGGTTCTGCTTCGCAAAGGTAATAACAGGCGTGCCATTCTCATATCACCCCTATGTCTACTGGATGACATAGGCAAGTTACTGGAGCGGGTTATTGCTTAGCAGATAGAAGCGTATATCGCTTCTAAGGTGGGCCGTCGAAATTCCAGCATGGGTTTCGAGCTCGTGGACCGATGACGCAATGTTAGGTATGCAAAAGATCAACACCGTTATGCAGCAAAGGTGGTTCATGTGTACCGTTGGTCTTGATGTGACTTAGGACCTCTGTTGTGAAACTTGTGTTTTAACGGGATTCAGGGTAGCCACTTTTTTTTCTAGAATAATTTTCCCTAACATTTTTCAGCTAGTACTGAACACAGCTTGACGAGGAGGGGAGTACTTCAACATCAGGATGTCTAACAAGGTTTAAATGTGAAAATAGTTGGCTTAGTTGAATATTTTATCCCATTTATTAAAATTCGCAACTCGCTTTGCTCGTTCCTCGCAATTCATATTGCGGTCCTCCCATAGACAGCACTTCTTAGATGACCCTCATCTCTCATTTATTACCCAAATTCTTTGAAAACTGAAAAAATATGCTCAAATAGTTTAAAATAAAGTCACATTCTTTAGTGACATCAATCAATGGATAATCAGCTTTTTTCTTCTGTTTTAATGGACCATTATTGGAAATTATTCAAAATAATTGTCTTTAATTGACCTTCCTCCAAATAGCTGACTTTAACTGACTTAATTGACCTGTTAAGACACCTTGAATATGCAGAAATTCATTATTCACGAACACCTACACTTCAGAACATGCTATTAGATTGGCTAATCGCTGTTGCATTTTATTCGGTTTTCATTATGGATCTTCGACCATACACTACATAGACTGCTAGAACCATACGGAGTTAAATGGGAGGAATTGAAGGCATGTTTACCTAAATCGCGCGTACGAAATTGTACCGTTTGTGAGTTGTGTTGAGTGATAACAACTGATAATGCATGAAGTACAATGTTAGTGGTTGGCGCCATCCTTTTCTAATTTTATTCAGTGCTGTTTCTTTCGATTCAATTTTTGTAAAAATATATTTAGGAATAAAAATTAGACACACATGTAAATACAAAACGTGTTTTACAAAGTCACCAATAAAGGAATATTTGATCATGTTTCTCAGGAAGTTTTTTTTAATCCTTGTTAGCTCCATTATATGAACGTCATCATTCATCTATCCAAAATTCGTTATAAAAAAGAATAATAATACGTCGAATGTAGTATCTACTTCAATCACTCACTCCTATGGGTTTGTGAATGCATCTGAAACGTTCCGCATTCAGCTACAATTGATACGATTTCATATTTACAGTTGAGTGGGTACTTTGGCTTAATCTACAACGTCTATCTTCACATTCACGATTCCATTTCAGATATTAAAACAATTTCTATGCATAAAATAACAAAATGAGATGCGAGCTTTAAGAAAAATGACAAATACTGATTCTTCCGTGATTACTGCTGATAACAGGAAGGGTACAATTTTGTACGGGCGATTTTGGTAAACATGCCTTCACGGAATTACGTAGTTCTAGCAGTCTATGTAAAGTGTATGGTCGAAGTTATGGATGCTACTCAAGACTAATTGAACTTCTTTCAAGAATTATTCAAATTTCGAAAATACATTTACTCTTTCCAAATGCATTAAGACTCAATTCGGAATATTAAGTAGCTGTTAAATTTCATTGTGACTCTCTGCCAAGACATGGTGAGACTCGTGAAGCTTTTTGAAACCAACTGGAATTGAATTCGGACATACTGAGACCGCCAGAATCATTGAAGTTCAATTAGACTCTCTGCAGACTCATTTACGTAGGGTTAAAATGGTCAAGACTCACTGAACATTCAAATTTTCACAAAATTAAATTATTCCCTAAAAACTAATCCGACAGGGCCCCGATTACGACCGACGGTTTAGCGTGATAAAAAATTTTATCAATTTTTATCAACGTGATAAAACCACGATAAAACAGATTTTGTCAATGTTTTATCAACTTCCTCATGGCTGTTGATAAAATGTTGAGAGGAGTGACAAGGTTGAGAAAGCAGGGAAACTGAATCGTTGATCGTAATACATGATATTTTGTCGTTTTATCTTTATCACGCTTATTGGTCGGTCGTAATCGGGGCCCAGGGCTCGAATCGATTAATTGGTGCATAGGAAATTACATTGTGCTCTATCTAAAAATACTTTGCATGTTCTAAGAGCTAACGTTTTACGCTAATTAATCGATTACAAGTCGATCCAAGCTCTATTATCCGGACTACATTTGGACCAAAACTCACTGACTCTTTATCAAGGCTCATTAAGAGCTATTCAGAGCCTGTTAAGATCCATCATGATTACCCAAGAACATGTTATGACTCATCCAACTCCCCTGAGACTTCAGCAAACGCTTAAAATTCGTTAAATCTTACTTAGCGTATCTTTAACCAGATTCCCCGGAATTCATTCATTTGGACTTCATTAAGACTTATTTATCCATATTATAATCATCATTCGATTAAAAATGAAGACATATAATATACTGAATCACTGAGTATTTCTGAGTATTTGCTCGCAATGTCGCAAATGTTCAATGCTCGTCTACCCTACCCACGAAACCGGCGTTCATTGCTCCGCAATGTAACAAAGTATTTGGAAATTTGTCACTTCACCACTGCCAAATTAACGATGAACAACTCTCAAGACCTACTCACGAAAATTCGAACAACAGAAACGGCGTTAACATAAAAAGCGTTAAACCGGAATTATGTATGTGCTTCCCGCATTCGTTCGCAGAAAACAAGAAGGCTGCTGCGTTGGACGACTCTTCAAAAAAGAACAAAAAAAACACTCATTTCAAGAGTACGTCGTGTCTTCCGCCTCCTGATGCAACACTTTCTCGTGGCAGTAACTGTATTCGATACCATTGTTAACATAAATTGACTAATTCTGTGACCCAATTGGAATCATTACAAAAACACGAAACGGATAGTTGCGAGAAATTAAATATAGTAGAGAAGATGAAACAAATTCGAGACATTCGCAAGTTCACGAATGCACCGACGAACGCCAGTCCCAAAATTTTAGCAATTAAATGCTACAATAATCTTGTTTACAAAGAACATCCGTAATCATTTGCTTGTATTGGGCAAATATGTCAGTTTTGAATTCATGACAAACAATTCCGGCATCCAGGAACGAAACTACAAGCGATATCGTTCCAAATTTGTCAAAGTTTTCTTTCATGAACACCGCGAAGTTCAAACATGCTGAACTCGTGACATGTGACAGAACGGGGGAACGAAAGACAGCGGACACGCAACAGATCGCTTTGGAAGGGGGAGATGATGATTGATGATCATTCTTCAACAATCAAATTTGATGATACAACTGTAACAGTTATCATTTAAATAGTATCAAATTTGACGGCCGATGATTCATTTTGAATGATCATAACTTAGAACGAGATATGATAGAACTCGGAACCCGAAGTATAAAAGCATGTTCAAGAAGAAAACTTCATTCGAACTTTTAATCTATCAGCTTCTGTGACACATGTCTTTACATCTATTTCCCTCAACCCACATTTCCATTGATATTCCAGCTCAATCGCCCAAATTATGAACGACTGATAAGAACCAGATGATTTTCTTAAGTTCAAGTTGGTCAACTTGGGTAACAAATTCAATCATTCAAAATAAATTGCCGACTGTTCGATTTTCATTGATATTAATTCGTAACAGATTTAGTTTCTTCGCAGAATTTTCATCACAAATTTGAGAAGCAACACGTGGTATCTCATCTACACAAGCTGTAGATCCATTCGGACATCTCCAAGAAAAGCTTAAACGAATGAGTATTCTGAAAAGCGGCTTCCGGATACCATTATATTAGACTCGTAACTTCTAAATAATTACCTGCAAACATGAAAGCAGCCAAGACTCCATATCTCCAAGAGAGCTTATTGAGGTCGACTAAATTAAACACGTTCAAGTAGTCTGGTGGAAGCACAGATACGGTACGCATGTAACCATACGAAAGGGTTGTCCACGCAACGAATTGTACCGGAACTAGGTAATTCAAGACAGAAAATATTTCCGATTTATTTTCGTATAGTAAAACATCCTTCTTTACGTTAGTGTCTACGTCGAAAACAGATTTCAATTGCGAACGAGTAATAGCGGTATTAGCGTATTTCTTACTAAACACGCGATCGACAATTGGTCGGAACACTATCTTAGAAAGTATATGACTACCAACACGAGTATCGCTGAATTTGCGATTCTTCACAACGAAAACATTGTTACGATGAAGTGTATCTGCTACGCACCAAAAGCAACGAATTTGTTTTCGCAAATCAGAGTGCAAAGATTTCTCGAAACTGTGTAAAAGGTTCATTTTTCGAAACAAGGCACAACCGAACGACTGTCATCACATAACGAGTATAAAATCATTCTTCCATCAAGTCCGAAAATTACTTGGCCAGCAGTTAGTTGAATTATTACGTCCAAAACGGAAAGTATAGGGTCAACCTGAAAAATTACTTACTTCATTTAATAAAATTCTTCCTAGGAAGTTGACAAGTACACGGCGAAGTACTACAAACTAGTAAGGTTGTATCAAGTACAAAATTCACAGAAATTTTGGCCGAGAATTCCTCACTTTTCAGCCCATTCCACCGATCACTTTTGCTATTTTTCAAATCTTTAAATAGGTTCGCTAGCTGATAGTACAGTTGATTCGTGAACAAGAACTCTATGAATACATAATATAAGGTATTTTTTAATTGAACTACATTTGTATCTTACCAACTGTAGGAATGCCAGCCAGGGTTGTGTTTCTACAGACTCTATCGTAGAATAAGAAACACTGGGAAATAATTTTCTTTCTGGTAACATTGTTTGTGATGATATGCTGAAAATAAAAATTGAAAATTGAATTGAAAGCCGATGTTGATTTTTGATTTGAACAGAATTTAATAGTGATCATCCGCAAACTGTGTTTTTAATTCATTCGAAATCGTGAATTGCCTGTTATTTTACTCTTGCAGATTAATTTTGTAGTACCTTTCAACAAAATAGGAGCTACATCATGGCCACAGCTCTTCTAGACACCCGAGAATCTAGTGGATTTTCATTCGACAACTGTTTGAGGTATAAAATTCTGTTTGCTCGCTGTAATTTAGAGTGACACGTTCATTTAATCTCGGCTATAGTTGAAACGAATTATACTGTTCTTCCTCAGTCTTATGAGCGTGATATCAATCTCATATTTCTTTTTCGTTAGGAATAAGTTTCTCGAGGAGAAGAAAGGTTTTACTGCACCGAAAGCGATGAAAACTGGAACCACCATCGTCGGCGTAGTATTCAAAGGTGGCATCGTTTTAGGAGCTGATACACGAGCCACCGATGATACGACAGTGGCCGATAAAAACTGTAGTAAAATACACTACTTAAATAAGAACATGTAGTAAGTGTTATAACAGTCGCAGGTGACAACAAGAAGTGAATATACCCTTCTTTTTCCCTGTATTTAATTCATCGTATGTTATATTTTCAAGTTGTTGCGGAGCTGGAACTGCCGGAGATCTCTGTATGGTTACATCCATGATATCCTCTAACCTGGAACTTCATAGATTGAATAGCGGGCGTGTAGTTCCTGTTGTTGTGGCATGTCGTATGCTGAAGCAAATGCTGTTTCGTTATCAGGTGCTTACCTCCTATACGAATCATTCTTAACTTTGGAATACCATTGAGACATTATATAAATACATATGTGTCACCTGTTTACATGAGGATAAACTCACGTTTTGTGTTCTGTGGTGAATTCATCGGGAGTTTCCTCTCATGACGAACAGTTGATCTAATCTGTATTCCTGTTAGGGACACATCGGAGCCGCGTTGATATTGGGAGGAGTTGATAAAACTGGCAGTCACTTATACTGCATTTATCCGCACGGATCGTCCGACAAACTACCATATACAACTATGGGTTCTGGTTCACTTGCTGCAATGGCAGTTTTCGAGTCGAAATGGAAACCGGATATGTCGGTGAGCATTATTTTTGTGTTCAGATTCTATGCAATTGACGTTGGACTACCTATACGAATAATATGTTGATAAAATTTGTAGGAAGAAGAAGCTAAACTTCTTGTGAAGGAAGGGATCGCTGCTGGTATATTCAATGATCTTGGTTCTGGAAGCAACGTAGATATTTGTGTGATTAGGAAAGACTCCGTTGAATACTGTAGACCTTATGAATGCTTGAACGAGAAAGGCGCAAAGTAAGTTCCAGTATTTGGCCTATCTTACGGTTAAATTCGCGTTTATAATGTGTGTTACAAGTGACAATAAAGAAAAAAATGTGCTATTAATTTTAGTTTCTTGTTTATTAAATTCTTATTTCGGTTTGTAGGAGTGGAAATTACAAGTACAAAAAGGGTTCTACTGCATTGTTACGTTCGTCAGTGATACCTATCACAGTCGAGGATGAAATTGTTCAGCCTATTACTGATGCTTCATCTAGCATGGACACGTCATAAAAGGTTTCAGTGATTCCGCGGTATTCTTCGAAAATTCATTTTATAATCAATTATGTTAATGGAAGTTTATTTTGAAATGATGTTTTTAATAAATGATTTTGTTGTAAGCATAGTCTGTGTTCAATCTATAGACGAGAGCTAATTTAAAGAAAAGTCCGAATTCTTACACCAGTTTCCTTCTTTCTCTTTCTGGAGTGGTATTATTGAAACGTTTTAGCGATTTTACGGATAACATCCCGTTTCAAGTACCTACATGCTATGTTACCCGTAACATTGCGAAAAAATTTCAATAATACTACTATTCTACTCTCTACTTTTAATCCGGGTACTAGATATATACTGAATTTTTCGATACAGAGGTGTCACTCAGCACATTTCTACTTGAGACCCTGAAAAATACTGTAAGAAATGTCGCATACCCTGGATTCCATGTCGAGCGTCCCTTAGTAGTCATAAATGCCCCCTTCTTCAATTTTTCCTCAATAACTTTTCAACTGTAAGTCGCACTGCAAAATTGCAAATGGTAAAATTAACGTACATTAGATTTCACGTAAGAATGGTCTCTTGCAATTTCTTGTATCTGTTTACAACTCCCAAAAATGGGGGTCAAAAATGAGCCCGTATAATGAAACAATTCAACACAAACCTTATGGGAGTAAACAAAATTATTCACAATTTTGTGATCTCACCGAATCGAAGGAATGCGAATCTCTCTCGGACCTGTTTCTATAAATCCTTATTATTTTACTGATTACGGGAACTGCGGAGAACAAATGTAACACAAGTCGACGTCAATGTCTGAAGAAATGGAAGTGCACCGACTAGCATTACTGCGAAGGCGATTAAGTATTTCATGCAATACACGTGTATTCCTGTATACGAGTATCAATCTTGAACTGGAGACAAACTGATAACGATCTTATTATTTAAAGCATGCATTCTTTTCGCCGACAATTAGTATTTAGTCCCCCCTCCCCCTCAAATACTTAACCTCACCTTACGTTCCATAAGCGAGGGTTTGGCTACTGCATCCATCCAGGTGCCACAATTTGCAATTAGGGGCAAATCGTTATCAGAAAAGAGTTCAACAACCTTAAAACACCTGACATTCATGTTGCATTTTATAAAAATTTTGAGGTCCCACGCCCTTCCAGATGCCACAGGCTGCTAAGACCAGTTTTGTGATGACCTCATACAGTGTGTTACTACTTTTGGTTACGGTTAGAAGTACACATCTTTTTTCGTGTGAAAGATTGACTCCCATAAGCAGGGCTTTCCAGCCAATCATCATTGGCCATTAGCTATCGGCTCGAGCTGATTTTTTTCATTGGCTGGAATAAAGCTAGCTATTAGCTGACAAAATTTGATTGGCTAGCTATTGTCTTAATTTTTCAAAAACCATGTGACCCCTCAAAAAACTCATCGTGAGAGATGCTTGTACTTCTGGTAATATTAGAATATTTTGATTAATTTGGGATGTGGCTTAAGAAAAAGGACCTAAACACTCTTATCAAAAATTTGATTGACTGATAACCAATGTTGTTAGACAAAACGAATTTTTATGATTTTGTCAGAGGAACATTTTATCTTTTTTGTTATGTCATAAGTTTTGTCATCTTCAGAGTTTTGTCATATTGTTTTTTCATAGCTTTGTTATGTCCTGACAAAATTATTTTGTCATTTTGTCTTCCTTTTTGTCATGTTGCTTGGTATAATATACTGTCGATAGCAATGCTACTTAGCATAGTCTACTGTCAGTAGTGGTATCGCTTAGCATAATCTGTTATCAATTTTTACGTCGTTTAGCATGGTTCATCATTTGATTGCAGACAAAATGTCATATCATAAATTCATAATTCTTTTGTCATTTTGTTTTGTCATTTCGATTTTGTCATATGACAAAACTGATAAATGGTTTTGTCATTATGACAAAATTTCTAAAATTCAATTGTCATTTTGTTTTGTTATATGTCTAACAACACTGCTGATAACTAGCTATTGGCTGGCGAACTCAGGTCAGATTAGCTGGAACCCATTAGCTACCGTCAGCTATCGGCTATTGGCTATTAGCTATCGGCTGGCTTGAAAGCCCTGCCCATAAGAAAAACACACGGAGTACAGATCATTATGTTACTACCTGAGAAATTTGTCAGAAATCGGAAATTTATTAGCATATGCTAAGAACCTTCTGGATTAAAAAAATAATATATATACCTTTGCTTTCTAACAAATTTCTTATTCTCAGGTTGTAAACGTAATGATCTTTGCTCCGTGTTTTTCTTATGGAATGGGACATGGGAGTCAAAATACGTTTGCACGAAAAAAGACGGGTATGTTCGCTAACAGTAACTCACTGGTGTGACGTCACATAAAAACTCCTGACCCCTCCAAGATGCCGCAATTTTGAATTTACAGTCAAACCGCTATCAAAACTGAATTCTGCGACTTTGAAACTTTCGCAGCTGATTTCTCGATTCGGTGATTCGAGCCAATGGTGAAAAAAACTGTAATACGAAAGTCACTTATGATGCTAAAAACGTGGAAAACACAAAAATTTCAGTATTTGGGGGTAGAAGGGGAGAAAGAGAAAAAAATTGCAGGGATCAGTAGGTAGATACGGATTTATAGAAACGAATCCGGGGGAGATTCGCATCCCTTCGGTTCTCTGAAGTTGGTGAAACCATAAAAATTTCAAAAACATTGTTTACTCTTATAAGGCCTGTGTTAAAGTGTATGGGTTCATTTTTGATCCCTAGTTTCAGGTTTTTTTAGGACAGTTACGAAAAATACCTAGCAAGAGACCATTTTGACATGAAATTCAGTATACATCAATTCTGCTGTTTACCCAATTGCAGTAAAACCTAAAACTTGTTAAGAAATTATTGAGGAAAAACTGAGGAAGGGGATACTTATGATCCCGAGAGAGAGCTCGAAATGGGGTCCGAGGTTGGCAACATTTCTTCAAATAATGTGCTAAGTGGCGCCTGTGCATTAAAAAAATTCTGAGTACCTTCCACATTATGCACAACAACATAACATCCCGACATTCGATTTCATAATGTAATTGATGACGCTCTATATTAATGTTGCACCGGCCTAATGTGCAAAGTTAATAAGATAAAAATTCAAATGAGAAACAACCGATATGCAGTTGAGACGTGCACTTCATTACAATATTAGTTTAGCTGCTGTAACAGGGAACTCACGACTCACATGTATTCAAAAAGGTCGGAAGAACCTGAAGAACCTCCAGCACCGTAAAATTTCGACGCTTTGTGCACGACTCATTCTGACCAATGTATCTGCACCTGTGCTCCTGTGCTACGGCGACACCTGTCATTCCAAAATGATACAAAAATTTAACAAAACAGGCAGTGTTTTATTTCGTCATCACAACATAAAATATCACATACAGAGATTAATTGTTCATAGTCATGGTGAAACACGCTTAAAATTAAAAGGACGGATTCAATTTATGCAAAACGAGACAGTACAACACACGAATACACCAAAGTCATGGATGCGAATGGCATATTTGATGCGTAAAATATTAATGAGTAACAAGTACTTCATAATACAATAAATAAGTGTTTTTGACCACGAATTTCATACTTCCATTGAATCATTCGAAACGCTCAATTGTCTTAATTGATAAAAAATAAAAAACTTACAGAAAACAGATCAAAGGAACAAAAAATAATTTGTACATAATATCAAGTTATTTCCATTCAATATCGCAAGTCACGATAATATTGAAAGTCTTCGCTTATCATTGCTTGTGAATGATGAAATCCCACGAATTTTTCCAGCGCAGTTTAATTACATCTACAGCCGACAAAGGCGTAATTCCGTAACTGAGAGTACAGAATTTACGGAACACCCACAAGACTGCCGTTGCCCAGCAGCATACAACAAAATAGTAAATTATCCGCAAAATCCGATAATTACTGCAATAGAAAAAATAAAGGATGTTTGATAATTTATGGCATTTCATTTCGAGGAAATTAAAATTAATAGCGATATTTGAATATGCAATTCTAACCTGAATAAGACGTCGAGATGTTCGATGACTGCGGCTGTGAGTAAGCATTTGAAAATTAAAGCTGGCAAGTAATGATGTAAAAATAGAGTTCTATCGACGAAGAAGTAAGGCAAATAGTGCAGAAAATAGCCGATTACCAGTACTTGACCGATTTTAACAAAATGTCCCCACGAATCTGTCTCAACAAACATGAAAATAAAAAAATAAAAATGACTGCATAACAGGACAATTCTTGAACAATGCCCTCGATTACTCAATAACGTAAGTTATTAGACGTAAGGACGGCACTTGATACCAACTTTTATTTCTCCTCTCTGCAGGTCCTCTATACTGTATTATGAGGAGTTATGTCTTTTTGCGGATGCTGCTTTTCGAATTCTCCGTGTCCTACTTTATTAGGAAACCCCCGCTCTATGTAACAAAACATATTATGGTATTCGGCAAAATTGGCGCTAATAAATGACTACAAACGTATTGGTAGGAATGCGTCATATACATAACTAGCTGACCCGCTTAGCGGGTCAGCTAGACCGTGGGCTGAAGTGAGTTGGCTAAAGTGTGTTGGGTTAACTGAGTCAGTCCCTTCCTCTTCCCTTTACAGCTAACCACTTTCCCATCTTCCCTCCCGTCCTTCCAACGATTCCCTGTGATCCACATCCGTGATCTGTTCCTGCCTGAAAACTTGCAGTTTTCCTCCCTCCACCCTTCCCGCACTGCCGGCATCAGCTGCTAACGTGACTGATAAGTGGGAGGTCACTTCACTTCTTTTTTAATGTATTATGGACTTCACTTTTTGCTCACGTTCTTTATAACTAGCTGCGGATTTAAAAGCCAAGCTGCTACAGGCACTCAACAAAATGTCTCCCTCACCCGCTTCATATCCTCCTAATGAGCTACAGGTCAAAAATTAATAACTATTTTTCAGTTATGTTTTCTGCAACTGTTTCCTTTTTTCTGTCTGCTTCTTCTTCTTTTTCCTTTTTTCCAAATTTCCTTCCTTTTTCCCGCTGTTTTTGTACAAAACTTTGTCGCCCCCTTGAAGTCTGTCAACCTAAGCACTTGCCTAATGTGCCTATCAGAATCTCCATTGCTAGAACTGATACCGCATATAGGTATTTCGATCTTTTGGGCGGACCCCTACCCTCTTCCCCGGTATCAGCATCTGCCTTCAGCTCTTATGATTCACCCGCCAACCACGAACAAACATGCACACCCACCCACAGATAAGCTAACACTTTTATACATATTACAGAAGAGAGATTTTGATTATGAGACGCTACACATTTTTATATGCAGTTTGAACTTACTAATAGTTGCTGTGGGGGGAGAAAAAAAAAAAAAAAAAAAAAAAAAAAAAAAACGTAGAAGGTAGAAGAATAGGCGCATTAACCTATTATACTTAGGTATTAAAACCTCCTTTATTGTTTCTGTTCCTAACCTTTTTTTGTGCATGCAGTGGCGAAATGCAGCTCCTGCAGGCACTGTCAAGAGGAAGAAACCTGGATTCACGTCATGTCAGTGCCCAGCAATAGCCGGGACAAGACGCGAAGCAGTGGGACTGGAGTATCCAGCACCCAATGAAGTCTAAGGGATAGAACTAAGTAAAATTTTCACTTTGGCTGTAAAAGTGAGGCTACTGAGCTGACCCTTAACAGCAACCTAAGGAAAATTACAATGGACTACAGGATGTGAGCATTAGGCACATACAGCGCCACCTCACACAAATGAAATCTAATCATAATACATTAAAATGCTTCGAAATTACCATCATCGAGGTCGTAATGAAGTCTTCTTCTTCGTAGTAGATAGAATACCGCCAGCACGATGTACGTAAGTACCGCGAATACGCCGGAATACCAAATAATGATATTTCCCAATAAATAAATTTGTCCCTGTTAAAACACACGGGAAAATTAACAACTGAGTGGACACACCGCTGAAATCTAAATAACATTTCAACATACATTATGTTCACTGCTGACCCAGTAAGCGATACCGCGACCCGTCAACGGCCACTCTATCGGTTCGCTACTGTACATATGATTCTGCACGTTTTCCTGATGATTGAAGAACATCTTATATTGAAGTTCGTAAAATTTATCCCAAAACGACAAGGAAGTGGCGCTTAACGGAATCATTTCTGCGCTAACCATATCTCTTTCTCGTTCTTTCTCATCTTCACCTGGAGTGAACACATCATAAAAGATACAGCATATTTCAGAGAAGGTAAGCGCTAATAAAATCACTATAACCTGCGTTTCGGACGTACTTTTCGTATATCTATGTTCTTCAACATTCCAAATTGTGTCTTCTTGTTGTATAACTTTATCAGTTACAATTTCGTGTTGATGGAATCCCCAGTCGCCCAACTGTCGACCACTAAACTTAAGCGCCTGACTCGAATTCACATGAATTAACCTTATCTGTGCAGAGATTAATCAGTCATAAATGACACTCGGAAACATGACAGCGAAATGCATTTGAATGACACACATAATTACCAAGGATTGAATGCTGTGCCACACATCATCAGTTTGCTCTCTATTGATTATGTCGACTCTCCATAGATTCTGGGCTGGCATAGAAACATTATAGTCAATGTAGCAAGAAACTTCCTGCGTTAAAAATACAAGATTTGAAGGTAATTTAAAAAAGAGAAATCACATAACCATAACGTAAATCTACACAAATATTACCGGGCTGACCAGATTATAATGCAAATCAACATTTTTATTTTATTTATAGATGAAGGGGACACAGCACAAATGCCACTAAACATGGCTCCCCCTATACTTTAGGAATATTTCATGCATATGAAGAAATAATGAAAGAAAAGAGAACCACAGTTAATGGGGAAAAACAAAAAGATAGAAAAAAAAAATGCAAAAAGTAACGTGGAGCGGCAGGCTCCGGAGGAAAGAAGAGAGGAGATGGGCACCCCATGAAAAAATGAGGTAGCCCATCGAGGAGGGAGGCCAGAGTTCAGGCACGCCTACATCAGGCACAGGAGACCAATAAACCTAGACAGTGGCCAAATGTAACTAAACTTCTGAACACTGAAATATAGAATGAAAAGCAGGAAAAAGAAATACGTTGGAAAATGCTGAAGCCCGTAGTATTGAAAAAAAAAACAAAACAAAAACGTTAGCAGAAATAATACTGAAATGAAGCTTGAAATACTGATCATGAGAATTTCATATGATGTAAAGGAATCATGCCATCATCAGATAGGTATTATCTCACATCAAATTTCTGGAATAGAAAAGTCTGCTCCTATTTCAAATTTACATACTCGTAAATCCAGAAAAGAATCACTAAGGACGGGCTAACTCACTATGTGTCAAGACAATAATCCTCTTCATACCCAGATAACTTCATCTTAATGAAACTTTATTACGATCATATCGATATTGATTGATCACAGCATTTAAAGGAAAAACTTGTCATTCTGGAACTTATTAGTACATAGGTACTTAAACTGCCTACACGTTTTCATTAGGTTCCTTTTCCAGGACATTGTAAAATGAATTCATATGGTAGAATTATGGGCGTAGAAAGCTATAGGTAGCAGCATTGATGATCCTAAAGTATTTTCTTCTTGCCACGTCACAATTCCTGTTCATCTAGCCATTTTTAGCTAGTATTAGAAAGACAAGAAGAAATGAAAATTGAATTAATGCTTTACACTTCATGTGGTCGAAAATTACCTAACTTCAAGCGACCATAAATAAGGACAATTTTTTTCGGAAGAATTATAGCTGCGCATCATGAAACTACAGAGAGTTGAATTCTGAAAAAAAACTTCTGTTGTTGCGAATGATTTTTGAATGTTTTTGGAGTTCAGAGTGTAGAGCGTTATTCAATATACAGTGAAAAGAAAGTCTTTCAATTAACGACTGTAGCAAAGCACATGACATTTTGACAAGAGGAGGGGGTCAGAATGCAAGAATGCAGAAAATCAGTCATGTTCTTCACAAAACTGGCGTATAAATGTCTTTTAACATTCATTTTCATACAAAGAGCATGCAACCCCACCTCCAACAATTCAAAACAATAACCTATGAGTACTCGGGACAAATTTTAGAGAAGTGAAAGGTACAGTCGGCATAGTAACTAGCAGCATTGTCAATGTCATGACTTCTGAGGCTGAGTGATCGGAGATCAATTTTCAGTTAGTGATTCTGGTGGCACCTTCTCATGATTTCTCCAATTATTTGGCTCGACACCAACAATACGTATTCGATAGCTTTTGCTTTGATAGTTTTGTTGTGTTTCGTCCACATGTAACAAAATGATTTCTCAACTATTTAACGATTAATGTTTCTAACACCAATGATCAAATGACACATTTGCATGTACCTACGAGTTGCGGCTTTCGAAATCAAAACCATGTTTCAGTTAAGAACTTTCACGTTAGAAAACGGTAACTCACTTGATTATGGGGAGATATAGGAGCAGCAACATCATGCGTATTCAGAGCACGACTCGTGATGCCATGAACCAGTTGAATAATATCGCCATGTTTGATCACATCTACAGGGTCTCCAACAACTAACGTATCTTTATTAGGTTTTTTAACAATCCACCAATTATTCACATCCTAAATGAAGCAAAAATGACATAGTCATATTCGTGATCCAAGATGATATGTTTAGTTAATGTACACACAGAATACCTATAACGATTTTTAAAAAATAAGTTCAAATCGGTAGAAGTTAATATATGTGCAGTTAATACGCAAAAATTTCTAAAAGGATCAGACGTTCACTATTTAAAGATCCGATAACTAACAAGAATTCAATAATTCTAACCTTGAAAGTGTAGCAAGTAACTTGTTGCTGATGGGAGCTGCCACGTTTATCGGGGTACCGTATTGGGTACACGTGCGAGTGAGAATGAAGCCAGCAGGTACGGCCATGCGTATGCCTTAAAGTGACCTGAGAGCCGTGTACAACTTGCAGAGGCTGGCCTTTCGTAATGGATGCCAATCCACCCTACAAAATCAATCTTGAGTCATAATATTGTTTACTTATTCACCAACCATTCGCAGATTCTAGACTTTTATATTCGACCCACCTCTAAACTAGCTTGAAAAGCACTAGTCATCACGCTATCATGAGGGCCAGCTTTCTTCAACACTAGCAAATGGACATAAAATACAGACAGATACAGTACTAGAGACACACAGCCGATGACAAAGCACTGAAGAATTGACAAGAACATAATTCGTTTGTTTGAAACATTCCGATTTGGTATGACTCGATGCCAATAATCTGTCCATATCAAAGATACACCAAGGACCCAAGAAAACCATCCAGCATATTTCACACTACAACGTAAAGCCAATATACGTCAACAAAATAATTAAGCTAGAATACAAGACGAACTGTGGAAAACAGAATAAATCTTACCAAACTGATAGGGTTAAAAAAGTTAATCCAAGAATCAGCCAAGGCATCTGATACGACGATTTGCTCCTGGTTTTATTTAGATATTTCAAAATACAATACAGGCCAAAGAGAGCGAATAAAATCAACATTGGTTCCATCAGAATGAATCTCGACTGTGTCAGCATTGCATTATCTAGGTAAACGAAGAGCAAAAAATACTGAAGTTCATTTTAGCTCTAATATCACTACAGCATTCTGTCTCACACATACGCCGGTTATGTAGCCACCGTGGGGTTCAGAATAAATACTGTTATTTCCAGCTTCGCATATGAAGGGTCTATCTAGCTTAATACACCGATGAATTCTGAACAAATAAATAGTGTGTAAGTAGTAATACTCAAGATGTCCTTACCACAAAGCACTAAAAATGATGCTAGAACTGCCACCCACGACTGACAACCGAGTTCCAACATGAAATGATAAACTACCGGCACAATCAGACTACCACAAACAGCGGGAACAAATCGTAATGCGAATACTGGGACATTTGGACTGTAAGCACTGCCAATTTTATCGAATTTGAATTTTCCTGAAAACACAACACTTATCAACATATGCCTGCACTCGGATTTGATTTATTCGTCCAATTTAGCATATCGACACACACGCGACTAGACAAATTACAATATGACTAAACAAGAGAAATGTATATCAGTTCACATTGCGTATACACCTACCATCAAAATTAGCGAAGTATGCGGCGACAGCAATTAACTGCTTTCCAAAAGGAGGATGGGAATCGAAGAAGAATGTTCGTCTCATATATAAACTGACATACTTTCCGTAGTGGAGTTCATCAAATCTGAAAAAATAAAACGCTTATTTGACATTTACCGATGGATAATAAAAAACCTCATGGAATACATAACAAACAAGCATTGCTTACACAATATTTCTAGGCTCATCAAGTTCATACAATCTAGTAATCGCAGCAAGAAGAAAGAGAGTCGTAGAAATGACATCAATATTCACACTGATCGAAGTTCCACTTAGTTTTACCCCTGAATCCACCGCACAATCACCTCTGCTGGGAAGAAGGCTAACATCCACCTGCAATATACATGACATCAACATAATTTCGGAATTCTTATTTCGAGTACAAGCGATACATGTTCAGATATAACTGCCAGTGAGGCTTGCTCCTTCAACCAAGTCAGATGTTTACAGAAGGAAAATCTAAATAAAAGTAAAGAACAAAAATTCACTGATGATATTTACCTTATCTACAGTACCAGATTCATCCACAGGTTCGGATATGGTAGTGCTGTTTGGCAGAGCTGATTTAGAGACCGTTTCATGCTTTTTTCTTTTATTTTTCTTTGTTCTGTGTTCATTCTCAGTCGCATCCATGATGTGAAAGTTATACTGAGAATTTTTAAGTAGTATTCCAGGAAGACATTAAACTGAGGAAAAGGAAATTCGATTGGAATTTTGGAATGTGAACACGACTTCACCCAAGACCACAGGAAAAAAGAATCAGAATTTTACAGTTCTGCCATTTTTGGACTCGGAATCGAAATGGCTGACACCAGGCGTGCACTAGGCCACTAGGGCACTAGTAGGGCTCTATAGTTTCACCTGGGTATACTGAGCCGCCATTTTGGTTCATACTGCGCCCGTGGATGCCGAATCCGACTATGCGGAGCGTAACGCGTAGTCAATTCGGCATCGACGGGCGCAGTATGAACCAAAATGGTGGCTTAGTATACCCAGGTGAAACTATAGAGCCCTACCACTAGGCGAGCATTGATCACAGATATGTGACGTCAACGGTGTCGCGGACATCCGCGAGATGTCGCCCCGATCCTAAAAAAGTCGAAACACTGCGTTTCCGAAACTACTTTGTTATGCGGTACTTTTTAGTTCATCTTGTGTTCGAATAAAATAGATTTGCCTTCACCGCGAGTTATTATTATCGTTCAGCGCCCTTTCACGACATGGTAGCAGAACCTGGTCAATTTTCAACTTCATCGTAAGTACACCTCAATCTTACGTTGCTCATCAATCATCATCATCATGACTCAAGAAGCCATGATAAAGGCCAAGTTCAATGCCGACATCGCCAGCTTGCAAAATGCTGTCGAAACATCCTCGCCAGTCATGGCAGAATCCGAACTGGACCACAAAAAACTTCGCCTCGCCTTAAGCCGCCTAATCACCTTCTCTGAACGCATCACCGCATACGAACCTCACTCAAAAACGAAAGACGTACTTTCGTATGCAATAACGGCCACCCCAATTCTCCAAGAAGCTACAGAATTAGAGCTGACAATAAAAAACGAACTCTCCGATGCTCTACCAACTACATCGCCTCTTCCGCACGTGTCAACCTCCGACAGTATTCAAAAATCAAATTTTAGTCAACTACCGCCGATCCAGCTCACGCCGTTCGATGGCGTCATCACCCGCTATCCACGATTCATCGCAGCCTTTAAATCTTTATTTCACAACAATCGTCGCCCCGATCCTAAAAAAGTCGAAACACTGCGTTTCCGAAACTACTTTGTTATGCGGTACTTTTTAGTTCATCTTGTGTTCGAATAAAATAGATTTGCCTTCACCGCAAGTTATTATTCTCGTTCAGCGCCCTTTCACGACAAACGGAACTATTTTCCCTCTTTCTCGGGCACTCGCACCGTGTAGGTTTTCGTTATCAATTTGAGAACTCTCTAGCTAGAGCGCTTGTTCATTCGGACTTACCAGTTCCCAAGATTCTGTTGAAATAAACTTTATTCATAACGAATAAACGAACGAATATATTTTTTTTCTTTACTCGCATCGCTATAAACCTCTAATATCTCTTTACCAATACTCTTCAAACACAGTTTCCGATTTTTATTTCCTGCAAGGTATCTTAATACACGTTTCGCTAATGCGAAATGTTCATCCGTAGCACATGATTGTAATCTACTGAGTTCGTTGACAATATACGAAATGTCTGGTCTAGTACCAGCCGCAATATACGCCAAACTACCAATAATTGATCTAAATGGCTTCGTTAAAGTACCTTCGCAAGGCTTAATTTTTGTATTACAATCCATCGGCGAATTTACCGGTTTGCATTCTAATAAACCGTATTTTCTCAACACACAATTTATATAATCTGTTTGATCTAATTCTAACGAATGACCATTACGTTTAATTCGAATACCTAAAAATTTTACTGGTTCGCCAATTACTTTTAACGTTATTTCTCTTTTAATCAAATTAATAAACTTTTCAATAATACTTTTTCTTCCGAAGAAGATTAAATCGTCGACATATACTAAAACAATTAACCTTTGTTCATTACTTTTGTTCACAAAGACACAAGGTTCAGTTACCAATCTTTTCAATCCAAACTTTTCAAATAACAAATTTACTTTATCGTACCACGACTTGGCCGCCGTATTTAGGCCGTACATAGCCTTTTTAAGCTTCCAAACCGAAATTCTCGGATCTGTAGAAAAACCTTTTGGGATCTCCACATATACCGTATGACTTACGTCCGCATGCAAAAATGCCGTCGATACATCGGCTTGTATACAGTTCCATTCATATTTAATCGACATCGAAAATAATACACAAACTAATTCCAACTTAGGAACCGGCGAATATATTTCGTTAATCTCATGTTCGACTTCATCTTTAAAACCGCGTGCAACCAATCTCGCTTTATAAACTTTATTGCCGTCAGCAGCTTCTTTCTTCACAAACACCCAACGTGAATCTATTGGTTTTACGAAAACCTTCTCTCGATTAACTATATCATAGACTTTGAGCCTTTTCATTGATGATAGTTCATCTTCAATCGCTTTTGACCATTTTCCACTATCCGAACCTCTTAAAGCCTCCTCAAATGTTAACGGTGTTTCCAAATCGTTATTAATCTCGCACACTAAATTCACTTCTACATCTTCGTCGTATACACGCATTTCATTCTCAGCAAACACAGGTGCTGGAATCTGAGCATTCGGATATAAATCGTGATAGAACTTCGTCTCATCGAACTCTACCCCTATGTGCAAGATCATCGTGAAAGGCAAATAATTTGAGTCCACTTTCCGGCAAAACACTAAAATTTAACCTATAAATGGCAAAACAGCGTGTTTTCAAAGCTCACCACCATGTGAAGGTAGATGTCGCTCAAATAGTTTGCCTCAGCGTTCGTTGCCACTGACTTGCCACTAATTTTGCCACCTCTTGGTAACGTTTATCTGACGTATGATGGCAAACCACTTTGTTAAATTGTCATTGAATGGAAAAATATTAGCAGTCACTACGTGGCGCCAAGTATGTATAAATAGTCATTATAAGGAAAAATAATAGGGTCGCTTGCAGCTGCTGGCCGACCCTAAAAACCCTATGTACATAGTAGGTAATTTCAAGCGTTTTTCAATGGGAATGAGCGCAAATGGCTAGTAATGCTATCTATATGCGAAATACAAAAAATAGCCTTGGTGCCTATAGGCAGGGATGAGAAGTTTAAGCCGATAACCGCTTAAGCCGAAGCTTAAGCTCATTATTGAACGGCTTTTAAGCGAATGAAAAAGTCAGCCATTCGCTGTAAATTAAGCGCAAAGCCAGCCAAAAAGGATACGCTGAGCAGCTTAATTAAGACATTCACATTTTATATCAAAAAGCCGAAAAAAATCACAACACTTAATTTTTGAAGTTGAAAAATCATGTCAGCGGCCGCGGGTTCTGGGTTCCGGCATCCGGGTTGTTCTTTGTGTTCGCCTGTTTCCTTAGTGCTTCCTGCTTCAGTGCTTCAGTGTCGACTTCGCTTCACGTTTCACGTCTGAGTCAGACGTGAAACGTGAAGCGAAGTGAACGAAATGATGGTCTACATGATATAATATATAATCATATAATTTGATTTGGAAGCTTTGAAATGGTAAACCGTTATAATTTTTGAACTCTATGGTCGATTTCATGCGGAATTGAGTATAATGTTGAAAAAAAAAAAAAAAAAAAAACCGATAGCGAAGCGCTGAAAAGCTAATGATAAGGGCAAAAAGCTGAAGCTAAGCGAATGAGATTTTTGGAAAAACTTTTAAGTTTAAGCGAAAGTTTAAGCTTAACAGTTTAAGCTTCTCATCCCTGCCTATAGGGGGTATTTCCATACTCATATATAAATTAGTGCGCAGTGTTTTTAACCAGATCGCGTTCACTGTTATACACATAATATAATTGCAAGAGGTACAACAACCACCAGCGTATATTGAAGAAGTCTTATTATAAAGGCGGCTATACACTTAGCGTGAAAACAGACGATACGCGAGAAAAATCAGGCGAAACACGAGAAGCGAAAAGTGTATAGATGTCGTTCTCGTGATGCATCTCGTCATCTTTAAGTTCGTGTTTCGCGTTTCGTGTTCTCGCCAAGTGGTCGGCATTTTGACGAAATGTCAAAGGGTTTTCGTACTATACTGTCTAGACAAACATGATGGCTATACACTTATCGTAACATGCATGTGTCGATCTGGCGAATTTTTCAGTTCATCTGCATTTCAGTCGGCAGTCGGTTTTTAATTACTGAAGAGGCTTGGCTCAATTTTTCTCGCTGATTTCGAATTCGTTGTCCAAATTTAGCGCTGACCCTCCGTTGGGCAAAATTCAATTTTGCGACCTATGATTCCTTTTCATAGAGCACCGAACATTATTTAGTATAATATGTATACTTTCACATGCCCACTTTGGGTAAGAACAAGCGCCCACACGGTGTGTTGACTGAACCAGTTTCGAAGTTCGGATTATTTTTTAAACCTAAATATTTATTTATTTTTTTTAAATTCAATATTAATGGCTCCTCCTACGGCAAAACTAACCAGATTAGGAGAGAACAAAGTACAGTGTATTAGAGTTTTTTCATTTGATATTAATTAAAGAACACGAAAAAAAAATTGTAAAAAAGAAATAAAAACAAAAACAAAAACTGTGACACATTTTCAGGGTGTCTAACGGTCATTTAAAGTCATTTATTTTGAAGGAAGGTCATTTAAGTCATTTAAAGTCATTTATTTTGAAGGAAGGTCATTTAGGTCATTTAAAGTCATTTATTTTCAATCATGGTAATTTACAAATTTAAAAATCAGCAAATTATAACTTGAAAGAGCTATGGCGTATATTCCAGGATATTCAAAAGATCTTCACGTATCACAGAATTCTGAGGAAAAGGAGAAGAAAACAGCCTTCACACGGCTCTTCCTTCGAAATGATGAACAAGCTTCACCCTTCGACAGTCTCGCGACATGTTTCGCCGAAAAAAGTGCCTGATGTCATATCGTATGGAGAAATTTTCAAAATTCTCGAATATCAAAAATGAAAACGAAAAAAAAATTTAAAGATGGAAATATGAAAACGCGTTCTATGGGGTGCAGCATGGTGCGATATCAATGAATTAACAACTTCATAGATTTTTATTTTTTTATTTTCCTTTTCGTGTGACTTAATGCCGAAAGAATAGAATTCGAAAATTCGAAAATTGGTTTACAGGTTTTTGAGGTCGCTGTATTCGACTTTAGGGGTAATTTTTGAATCCTATCCCTCCTGGTGCGACCAATGTGGTAGCAAGAGCGTAGGACAAACAATAATAGACTCGGAATTCACCCTCTTTTAAATTAAAGCCACGGAATGGGGTAAAAATGCAGTTTTATTTATCAAAGTTTTGCTCATAGAAAATAACGTCGTAAAAATTTCTTAATTGAAATAAGCACAGGCGCTTGAATTTGGTCCAGATTAAAAATCAGAAGCGATATTCGAAATCAGCGATACAAAATTACCCCTGTTTCGATACTTCGTGCAATTTGTTTTCGGAGAAGCTTAATTCGTATTACGACAGGGCTCTGGAAAGGGTCGGATAAAAATCAGAGGCGATATTCGAAATCAGCGTCTCAGAGTTTGGTTGACTATCCTGTCCAAAAAATTTACTTTAGAATCTCGTAAAGAATTTGGAACTTGAGGAAAATTAGAGTAACTGGAATTAGCCCCTCTTTCGTGGAGCCTGAATGGTTTGGAGAGAGGGAAAATAACTATTAAAATGAATTCTGGAACCCAGGTGAGAAATCTGCAGCATATCTAACGCCAAATGTTATGAAAGTACAAAGGGGGTTAGGAGCTGGAAAATTATGGTATCAGGGGAGGCGGAGGAGGCTTCAATTTAAGAGTATCGATAGATACAATATAAGCTCATACATCTGAAAATAATAGTCTCTTTCGTAACGCGATAATAATTACTATGCGGTCTTTAGATTTGTTTCAAATTTTGTGGATTAGTTACTCTGTCCCCAAAACCTCGGAAATCTCATTCATTCACCCTTATCTGCATTTGTGAGGGAGAGAGGAGCCGAAGAACAACCCGATGGCAGGATGTTCCAGAAAATGAATTCGTTGGTTTTCAAATTTTCGTTTCATTACGACTTTCTCAAAAAATTTTTTACACTGGTGAGAGGAGCTAGATTGAATATTTTTTCATTTTCGCGTCTTTTCGCGCCGAGATTTTCAGATTCTCGCGAACAGGATGAGATGAACAGACGAAACACGAAACAGCTGATATTGGGAGAAGTGTATAGTGATTGGTTCGCGTCTCATCATTTTTTTCGTGAAATAGTTCGTGAAAAGTCACGAAATACGAAATACGCTAAGTGTATAGCCGCCTTAATGAACATAGTAGCGGCATCACGCGTCGGCCATTGGCAACCATGTATTGATAATTAGGGCTGCCGATTTCATGTAAAAACATATTTTTTTGTATGGAACCTGATTCTGTATATCTTGGATATCTTTGCGAATCATCAAATTCTGAGTAAAATAAGCCCTATTTGTTGTAGCATATTTTTACATATTTTGGGTATAATTGCATAAAACTGCATAAAATGACCATTTTTACAGCATTTTACAACATATTTCTCCGTTTTAGCTAATTTCAGGTGCATATTCTCAAATTGCAATAAAAACAGGAGATTTTTCGCTGAAAGAAAGACAAACTTGAAAAATTATCACATTATCAGTATCACTGGAGTACTATAGACCCGAGCACGCTCATATGCCATTTTGAATCCAACCAGCATAGTCAATTTGGCATCGACAGGCGCAGTTGGATTCAAAATGGCGTATGAGCGTACTCGGAATAAAATAATGGTACTATTCGATTGAGCTCCATTTTTCCTTTAAAATAATACCCATATTGTTAGGGCATATTTTTGCATATTTCCAGTTTACGGGAATATTTTAGCATATTTTGAAAAAATAAACGCATATAATATGCGCATATTTGGCTATTTTTTAGAGCATGAAATCGGCAGCCCTATTGATAATAAACTGCCGTGAACGAGTACAGCTAGGGATACTATAGTTACACACAGGTATAATGAGCCGCCATTTTGATTCGCACCGCGCCCGTCGATTCGGAATTGACTACGCGGTACGCTTTGCGTTGTCGGATTCGACCAGATTCAACATTCACGGGCGCGGTGCGAATCAAAATGGCGGCTCATTATACCCGTGTGTAACTATAGTATCCTTAGTACAGCGAGACTACGCTACGAAGGAATGACGTGACCGTGTAAGTACAAGTAAAGGCGCGTCCACACTATGCCGATCGGCTTTCAGCGGCATAAATCGGCAGAGCCGATCAGCTTTTGCTGATCAAGTGTGGACGGTGTGAATCATGATGCCGCGCGGGTGCAACAAGCCGATCAGCATGACGAATTCGCTCGGCAAATTGTCGGTCACATGAAAGGATTACCAAGTTGTACCAAGTGTGAATCATAAATGTGGACGGGATTTCTGTTTCATCATTCAGTTTCGCGCGTTCTTTTATTGATTCCGGTTGGATTTTTTGTTGTGTTCTCGTAAAAATGGAGTGGTCAAATTCAGATGTTTTAAAGCTTATAAGTCTATACGAAGCAAGACCGGTACTATGGAACCAACTATTAGCCGATTACAAGGACCGGAACAAAAGACACGACGCATTTCAAGAAATTGCCGCCCATTTCTCAGTGGACAAATCGGAAATAGAAAAAAAAAAACGGTATCTTTTAAGTCATTTTAGTCGAGAGTTGAAGAAAGAAGACCAGAAAAAGAGTGGAACTGCCGCAGATGAGGTCTATTCATCGAAATGGTTTTGTTTCAAGGCGCTGCTATTTCTACGCGATAGAAACACACCAAAAAATGTCATAAGTACTGAGGTATGTTCATTATAATATTATTTTTATAATTTGCGAGTATAATGATTATATTAATATTACTTTTACAATTCGTGAAGAGTCCAAAGAAAATCTAAACCACAATTTTACCTATCCCACTGAAAGTCAACTTGACCCTCGGGAGAAATAAAGTATTCAGCGAACTCATTTCGAACCTCCTCTGCATCAGTTTTACTTCTTCGGGGTATTCTCCTGAAGGCGGTCATTCCATTGAAATCTGAATTATCTCTTCTCCATACGCCATCTGATGTAACAACTCCAGTATCTGGACATTCCACATCAAACGTTCCCAGTGGATTATAAATCCTTTGTGACGAACTTCGTCGAAGATAATTATGTAGATGAATAATGGCTAGTACAATCTTTGTAGCTGTATGAGGTTCCAAGAGCATGGGCTTGCGAAGTATTCCAAAGACAGATGCGATTATTCCAAATACATTTTCTGATACCCTACGAGCTCGGGACGCTCTATAATTGAAAATTCTCTCTTTGCTTCCCTTATCATATGATCCAGGAAATGGTTTTGTGACATTCACTGATAAGGGAAATGCGTCATCTCCTATGAATACGAAGGGGGTCGCATCAGTTCTGCCTGGAAGAATGTCTGGTGGAGGAAGATGCATAGTATTGTCATCCAAACATCGTTTGAAGACATCTCCATTGAATACTCCTCCATCCGAAATTTGACCCTGACATCCTACACTCGCATATGTAAAATTGTAATTTCCATCAACCACAGCGAATAGAACAATGCTGAAAAATTGTTTGTAATTGAAATATTCCGATCCGCTGTTTATTGGTGCCTGTATGTGAATATGCTTTCCATCCATTACTCCAACGCATTGAGGAAAATCCCATCTGTTGAAAGTTTTTGCTACTTCCCTCCAACCACGCTCATCTTGCGGCATCTGCACAAAAAGAAATGGAAAGGTAGTGTAGTAAAGATCATTTTATATTTTCTTGAAACCCAAATACAAATTTTATTTTTGAAGGCCGACTATGAAGAAGGTAATGAAGAGGAAGTAGATGATCCCCCAGTCCATGACGAAGATCAACCAAATGAAGCTGGAGTTGGAGAGGTTCAAAATAAATCACCCACCAATAGCTCTGTCACACAGTCTCCTGCTAACTCATCCACTGGTAAACGCCTCTTCAAATCGCCGCAGAAAACCTTCGTCACAAAGCGAGTGAGAAGTTCTGATTGGCCAGTTCAACAAACAGTGAACATGGCTACAGAAGCACTATCAACAATGAAGAATATGTTGGACACCAAGCATGGACGAGATGCGTTCACTATCTTTGGAGAACAAGTGTGTTTGACACTCCGCAACTTATCATCAAGTAAAGCCAAGATCATAGCGCAGCACAAAATTAATCACATTCTCTTTGAAGCACAAATGGGGAAGTATGATCATGGTGATCCTGCAGAAAACTATCCTCGTTATTCTCCACATCTATACAGATCGTCATCGTATATGCCAAATCCTACATATTCTTCTGATCAGTCCACTACCTCAGCACCTTTTCGTGATCCTTATTCTCCACACCTCTATTCACCTTCAGTTTCTAACCCATCGTCTCCTTTACTTCCTGAACTGAATCTCTTCCTCAAACCAGCATACTTCTCAATCCTCTCCTGCGTACGGTGCATCTGGATTTGATAATATGTTACTTCAATTAAACCTACCGTCTTAAAAATTGTATAAGCGTGAAAAATAACGTGCTTTTTATTTATATGACCATTTTCTTTTTCTATAATTCTTTTTACCATACACAGTACTGTTCCTTTTCTAAATTTTTTTCCCCTACAATTAGTTATATGATACTGTTTTTTCCCCTGCTATACTGTATTATTTTTCAACTATGCAATACCGTTTTTTTTCCTACTACTAATTTTATACAAAACGTCTTTTCTTTTTCGTTATTATCCTTTGACTGTGTACTATCTCTCTTTTTTTTCTTCCTAGAAATATAATATTTTTAGATGTACTCACCTTGATATAACCTTTCATTGATTGTACCAGTGCTTCACATACTTCCGGAACAGCTTGTGAAATTACTTGTTTGGAAATTTTGAAGGTGTACTGCAGAGAATGGTAGGAGTCACCACTGGCCAGGAATCGCAAAGTGACAGCTAGGCGTTCGTGAGCAGGGATAGCTTCTCGTAAATGCGTATCACGTCTGCTGATTTTTGTACCAATCATGTTGAGAATAGTTTCGAAGGTGGAGGCAGATATGCGAAAGAAATTTTTGAATCCTGCACCTGATCGGTACTCCAAATTAAGGGCATCTTCGTCGTCCAGTATGAGGTCCTTCATTAAATCAGTTGCACTGTATCGTCGTCTGGCCAAAAGACTAGGACAAACCCAAAATCTTCTCGGGCTATGTTGACGCTGTAGCACGAGCGCAAGGCTTAAAAACACAATTGTAGCTGCTGAGAAGGCTGCAAATATGTCTTCTTCATCCAACATTTCGGCGTGCATTAACAAAACTGCATCAAACCATTCACAAAACACGGTACTTCTATTTACAATGCTCGCGACTAAACTAAAATTATTCTGCATCCTGGCAAAAAAGTAGAAGTATCGTGATTCGCACGCTAAATTAGCCGCATAGTGTAGACGCTACAAGCCAATCGGCAAAAGCTGCACGGCAAAGCCGATCGGCATTACCAATTAAGCCGATCGGTATAGTGTGGACGCGCCTTAAAGCGATCACCCATGATAAAACGTTATTGCATTCAGCTGCCTGAAACATCCAAAAAGTTATAATTTTTAGATATTATACGTATTTAAAATAGTGAACATTTTTGTAAATACTATAAAGTGCTATAAAGTAATATAATGAGGTGCTGAATAATTGTGTAACGTGCTAGTACGTACTAAATGGAGGACACACAACATACTGTATAGAAGATATGTACATAGGCTATGTTCCTGTTGGTAAGTTGAAAATTTCCGCTACCTATAGTTCCGAGTGTACGATATAGTATTTAACATTTCTGTGATGTTACTTCATTTAGCGTAAATGACGGAAAGCCGACGCATAGAAAGTACTTGGGAGAAGCTTCCTACTTTACCATGGACAGAGAGTGGCAATATTGGTCGCTGCCATGAACTTTTGGAGAAGTTCAAGTTCCAGGATGGAGAATTCATTAGTGTACATATTGCTGAGTGGAAACTTGAGAGTATGTGGGTGTTAAAGTTGAATTATACTGGTAAAGACGGTTATGAAAGGAGACCAGGAGGCGTTCCATTGGTGGACATACGTTTTGAACATCGGTTACGTTCGTACTTCGCTAATATTTTACCTGATCATTATACGCTGGGACGAACTTACGTTGAAGAAATTTATTTGTTAAAAAGGTGTCATCGTGTGTGGAGTGTGGAAATAAAACTGGACGCTGAATATTATATAGCCCAAAGTCGCGTTGATGTAGCGAAAAAGAGTGTACGACGGCGTGCACAGAAGAATTAAAAAGGAAAATCACGATAACGAGAATAGGCGATTGTAGACGTATTTTTCTGATTACAATGCGCGCCAAATAAATGTGAATGTTATAAAAGAAATACGAGTTAATTTTGGAAAACAAAAATGGTACCGAATACAGCGTTACAGATAAATTTTTAAAGAAATTTGTTTTATTTATAGTTAAATTAATATTAATTTTTCAAATTAGAATTGCCTACTCTCGTTATTGCAATTTTTTGCCTATCCGTTGTGAGAAGCTTTTTTCCATAGTTAATTTTACGTTCGAGCGCGTGCGTTCCTTTGGATTAAATGTCAATTATACCAATACCGATACTGTGTGTTAGAAGATACATAACCTGTTAAAGTTTAGGTTCTGAAAAGAGGCCGAGCATCTCACATCTTTATGTAAAAGCGATTATACGCAAAAAAAAAGTTTAATTGTCGGGACAAAGTGTTCATTCATCGTACATCGTAGTTGATAGGTATAACGCTAGAGGCAGTAGCCTACAGATAGTAAGAGAAAAGGGATCGCCCATACATGTACCTAATATCGAAATTCGACAGCGAGTTGGTACCAAATGTTGTCCAGTTCATTTTCTCCATATTCAATGCTAATACGGCTAACCGTCCATGGTTTTGGCAGCATTCGTTGAAATATCATGTGATAATGTTTCACGTCGATCTTCGGAAAATATTGGCTCGTTGTGGGAAACAACAACTTCCATGACATCTCGTACCTGTCCTGCGCTATTTGTACTTCACTTAGTACCACGTCTGCCGGTTGTAGGACATCCTGTCTCGAGAATTCATTTCTAGCCTCCTGGAATTTAGCGATGTCAAACGTATTGAGGCCGTGTAAGTTGAATTTTTTGTATGCGCCCGCGTTGCCTACGTAATCCTATAGAACATTCGAATGTAAATTATTCGTGGAATCTCGTTAAGTACCAATAATATTCTAAGATAATGTCAAATTATTATAATACATAATACAAATTAAATTTGGTAATAAAAGAGTTATTTTTGCTTACTTCACTAGCTTCGTCGATATGTGTCTGATTTTGTAGAGCGTACTTAGTGGCCGGCTGTGTTTCCACTATGTAGTGTCGGGTCCCATCTTCCCACACCTCAATGAAAATACCGGCATTCATAAAATTCTCCGGTATTATTTCATTCTCAAATGTGAGTTTCATTCGTGCAATCCGGACACCGGGGGTACCCGGGTCAAGGTATTTATTATGAAAGATTACACGCCAATGTGTGTTGCCGTCATTGATGACATTTGATTTTTCTTTTTTTTTTACCTACTGTGGATGTTTGAATCAGCTGTAAACGTACGAATGCATAATTGATGTCGGAGTCATCATAATTTTCCCATGTTTGTTGGTCTGCATCGTAAAACTGTAGACGCGGTTCATGTAAATTATGTATCCTGAAATGAGACATTAATGTAGTTTTTTAAAGCGGCATGACGAGACCTCGTGTATGTGCGCACCACATAGCAGTGTAGGGTGTACAATAAGTAGTCGCATGAAATACGTCGCGGTATGTTATGTCGACACGAATATTGAAAGGACATAATTTTATTTTTTTGTCAGTTTGTTGTAAAAAAATGAATTTTCAGACAGAAAATGAACTGAGTACATACTTTTCAGAGATGTTAAAAGGGGACGATCGTCCCACAATGAATATTGTGGCGTTGAATGGTTGACAATTGCCGAAGGCACAAACGTTGCCGTATATTATCAATGATGCGTCTCTGTACAGTAGACAAATGGTCGCGCTCGATATACCCAAAGACGCGTTGAAGCAGGCTTCCTGGTGGTCGTTATCCAAGTGCACCTTCGATCGCAGTTCTAAATTTTACTCTGTGACATGAACTTGAAATTTTGCACATCGAGGTATGCCTTAATGCGATTTGTCTAATTTTCGAACGATTTTCATATTGCTTTCGCAGTGGCAAGAACGTGAGCAGCAGATGCACGATATAAGAGAGAGCTTATGTAAATCTGTGGCCTATTATAATGCTCGAGTTCAGGGTGACGTACCCGAGATCCTACATCCCACCCAGATCGACAGTACTACGACGGTCCGCGATGCGGCTGCTCCTATAATAATTAATACATCCCCTGGAGCCTCAACGTCCAGTGCAGTCACCGTACCTCATGTTGACGCATCTCACGCTAACCCTCAGGAATCTCACGCTATCCCTGTTGACGAACTCGCAACATTACTGAGCGACGATGTTAACGCCGACGCACTCGATGATGACGATTACAATTTTAATGCGGAAGGCAGTTCTGTCGCCACTTCTGATTTCGCTAGCATCAATCAGAGCAGTCATTATGAGGCGACGACGGAGCTGTTAAGAGAATGCGATGGTAAGGATGATGACAAAGAGGGCAAGGTGGGTGATACGTCATCATCGATAGTGTCGGAACAATTAAAACGTCTACATGGAATATTCACTGTCTACGGAATTCCGCTACGAGCACAACACGAAATTTTAAAATTTATGAAGAACGCGGATCTCGAGCTGCTGGCGCGTCTTCCAGTCGACGGCCGAACACTCCGACCAAAACCTATTGGTTACAATGAGTATGAGTTGCCGCCAGGCAAATTTGTATATTTCGGCATTGAAAGAATGTTAAATTTCGGCGATGGGTTTCTGTTCACTAGGAAGACAAATGAAATTTCTCTGTCTATCAATATAGATGGTATTCCATTATCCCGATCGCCATCTGGCGTCGGCTTTTGGCCCCTACTCGGCAGCATTCAAGACTACCCTGTATTCACAATAGGAGCGTATGAAGGAAGGAAGAAGCCAGAATGTGCTAATGATTATGTAGAAAGATTCGTCTGGGAAGCAAGGAAGCTGTGCCTGGAGGGAGTGAACGTGCACGGTCGAGTGTACAAGTTCAGGATTAAAAACTTCATAATGGATAGCCCTGCTGTAGCGCTGATGCTCTGCATTAAAGGTCATAGCGGCTATTCAGCATGTCGCAGGTGTAAATGCGTGGGACAAATGGTGCCGTTGTGCGGTGTCAACGTCACTGGTAAAGGAAAACGAGACCTGCGTTATGTCGACATTAGTCCGGAAGAGAGGTGTCACGAGGATTTCGCAATTTTCCGGCGTTCAAACATGGACATACACGGTGAATGTCGTGGCTATATGCATTCAAGTAGTACGAAAGAGGATGAACTGCCGCCCTTAGTTGAGGAACTCGTCAACGAAGATGATATAATTTTTTATGATGAGGCGGAGCCTATTCAAGGTGAAGACGTCCAAAGCCTTCCCCGAAATAAGCAGTTGGACAAAAAGACGAACTCGATTCTCGATAAAACGAAACACCACCTGCATCCGTCAAATCTAGTCAACATTCCGCATGTCGATTTAGTGAAAGATGTTGTTCTCGACGTTATGCATTTAGTTTGTTTAGGGCATATGAAAATGCTGTTGCAACGATGGGTGGGAAGAAGTAGGGCAGATTCGAAACACAACATGACGCAAGTACAACTTCGACAAATAAACGAGCGTTTAGAGAGGACGCGAGAATTTATTCTGGATGAATTCCAACGACATCCAGAATCACTGGAACACTTAGCGTCATGGAAAGCGACACAATACAGGCAATTCCTGTTATATGTAGGAGTCGTCGTTCTTGACGGAATACAAGATGTAACGTTTCTTCGTCATTTCCACATTTTAGTAGTAGCCATGCGACGTCTTTGTAGAAAACTGCCAAATGACAAAGATCAGGAGTCATTTTTGAAGTTGATTGCCGGACAGTCGCGAGAGTTACTACGTTATTATTATAAAGAAGGCCTTGAGTTGTACGGAGAAAATTTTGCTGTATATAATACACACCACCTCCTCCATCTGGCTGACGATTACCAGCGATTCGGGCCGCTAGATGCAGCTTCTGCTTTAAAATTCGAAAATTATCTCGGATGCATGAAACGTTTGATAACCGGCTATTTTCACCCGCTCGCACAACTCACGAATAAGGTTGCCAGTTTAGTACACACAAGAATGTATTCGCGATCTGATTGCAGTCGGACAGTTCATTCAGTGGAGGAATATTATGAGATGCCTGAGCTATTGAGACGCGTTGAACTTGAAAATGATGACTTCACTACGGAAGGCATGATGAGGAGCGAGTACTCTCTCGAAAATGGTCGCATTCCACTTTCCAACCGTGATCGACTGGAGGGCTACTCAGAACTGCGTTACAGAAATTTCAAACTCCGAACTGATAACCAAAGAGATTGTTTCTGCGTGGTAGGCAATGGTGTTCACTTGCGCGTGAAAAAAATTTGCCGCGATTTACAAACCCGAGAAATATTACTTGTTGGAAATGTATTTGACAGGAAATGTAATCTCTTCACGCTCACTCAACCTCAGCATTACAGGTCTGGTACAGACGCGGGCATATTTGTCTGCTCTAATTTATCGGAACGGGTGTATACATATAACATCGCTCAGTTGAAGGGAAAATGCTATGGTCTACCTCTACATTTTGGAAGAGGTGAAACTGTGAGCCCGACGACAGAATGGGTTCTCTCGTCATATCTCCACTAATGCGTACGCTGTACCTGTATCAACTCATCACCGTCACAATTATTACGAACCTTGTAAGTATACAGTGGAATCTCCCATGTAATGAGGTTACCGCCTTCATTCCGATTATGATGTTAAATTATTCGAATACGATAATTACGGCGCTCAGATTCCTCGCGAGTAATGTAAATATATTTCATTTCTGTTTGCAGACTTCATTTTAGTGCACAAACATGGAGAGCGATCACGTTGAACATGAAGTACACCTACCTCGCGCACTCACCATACGTTTTGCGACGAATTTGGAACCTCGAAGGATGGTCGTTCATTTGTAATCATGGTTGGAGAGAGGTCAATTTACAGGAATTACATAATCGTTCTAGTCGAGAGGAAAGATCATCCATTGGATGTTCTAATGGACTTCGTCGTTGTCAGTGATCGTGGAAAAGATGGCGGCTTGATGACTGTGTATAAGGAATATTTGAATCTAAACGAGGGCACTGTGTCCTTCCCAAAACAGATATTACCGAATCTGAAGAAAAAATCGGACCTCAGCGTCATCTTTCAAGAGTTGGTGCAAAAAAAAACAGGCGCGTACACTGCAGAAATACGCGTTCAAGGGAATTTTACACACCGTTCACTGGGGATGTCCATTACTGAAGACTATATACCAGGATTTTAGTGAGTAACTTTAATATATACCGAAATATACGCATATCATTATACCCACAGTTAAAGCAGAGGGGGAGAATGATCCATTTTGTGTATTTTGTTTCCTTACGCATTTTTACTTTCTTTATGTGCAGAAACCTGGACTGAAGCCGAAGATTACATCGCAACTTTGAGTGGGGAGGCAGAAGCTAAAAGCTCAGATGTAGGCAACAGTTATGAAGGAAGGAACACTAACTTATTCGCAGCTGGCCCTTTGAGGGACAAACGTAAACCGAGACGTCTGAAAAAGTTTTCTGACTTCACTAATGACAGGTAATGTACTGTAGACGAAGAGGATATAATTTTTATACGGTCATATTTTTGTCCTATTTCTACGTATACTATATATGTTTGAGCGTTTGTTATCTTTTGTGCAGTGAGAATACAATGACGAGGAAATCCATTAAAACAATTCTACCTAACCGATCTGTCAAAAATATCACTCGTGATGATGATGATGATTTGTCCATTACTCTCAATACCAGCACATCAGCTGCTCCTCTCACAATGAATAGTACTTTGTGTACACCGACAACGAGCACTACAATGAGTTCTACATCGTCAGATACGACGAATAATTTTGCCAACTCCTCCCCTGCAATACCCTTCGCACCTGCTCTCATTTTTGATGAAATCCCGAGGACGCAACAACATCAGTACTCAGACAACGGCTATTACGACGGTGAGGCAAACTTCAGAGCGTCTGCGCCACAAGCGATATTCTACGACTCCATGCGACAGTTCATGGCGGAAAGTCGCCTACATTTTGAAAGAATGTCTCTGTTAGCGGATGAAGTAAAAGAATTACGAAAACATTAGGAGATTTTCATGAAGGATATGTCAAACGTAATGTCCTGTACCCTTCAAATATTGAATGTAGTATCGATGACGCGCGAGTCGAGTTCTAATTTGAGCACAGAAGGTAAATAAGAGTATGATTTTTTTTCTTGGAAAATTATATTTACAATTACAATCACTTGCCTCTTATTTCCATTCTCATTGTAACTAACAAAAGCAGAATATGTATAACAAAAATTCCTGACGTTCAAATATGTATACCCATGTACGAATCTTATGATGATAAATTGTCGGTATTGAAAACAATGGGAACTTCATTCAGTTTTTTTGGGAGGGAAATAAAAGTAGAAATTATAAAAGGCACGTGTTGGTAATTTATATAGCTTCTATTTATTTATTATTTTGCGTAGCCTTAACATTTTACGACTACATATACAGTATAATTTCAGGCAACGCATATGCTGCTGACGGTGCACTGGTAATGAACGAGCATAACACGCTGGTACCGCATCGCACACCAGAGAAGTACCGAACTTTGGGTAATTTAAATTTTCCTTTGGAGAGTCAGGAAGAGTTGGACGAATTGACAAAAAAACTTACTCTGCTGATGGAGAAAACAGACCCTGGATACCAATGCGCGTATGACAACTGCAAGCGTTTGGTAAATGCTATTTGTGGTGATGCGCTATGAGAAGACATATACTGTACCTTAGGGTGAAAAACGTAATTTCCCTGTCGAGCCCGAAAAAGGCTGAAAACCAATTTCCTACAAAGCTGTGCAATCGATTCCTTGTTCCTGCTTCTGTAAGAAACAAACAAAATCTCTATTTCTACCTCCATCACCCTATAAGTATGCTTTCTCAGAAAGCGTAACCTTTATTACTACTTATTGAAAACATAAATGACAAGCACATACATATTGTACTAATTTTCTGTTACTGCGCATTTATTCTTACAGAGGCACTTTGTGAACCAATTTTCTACGAATCGAGATCTATACGTTATGTTGGCGGCGATGTTCACGGATGAATTCGCACTTTCGTTGTCAGTACCTGCCTTTGTAAAGACGCCTCTACATAATACGATACGAGGTATGTAGAAGATTTGAGTACATTGTGCTCATTATTCTCACCTGTCGTAATGTAAGTATGACGCATCCATCGAGTGTTATACTAATTGAAAATATTTTCTTATTTTTCATGCATAGAATTAGTGTCACGGTGGGAAGTAGTCCTCCAAAAGCCGGTGAAAAGAGGCGGCAATAAGTCCTCAGCACCAAATAAATCGATGAAGAAGAAGAAGCGGACGACAATGAAAAGACTGACTTTTGCGGGAATTGATGGTACTCAGGAGGTAAATACAGACTTAAATGAGGTTGATACAAACGCTGACGAGGTGCAGGCTTGGGAGACGATGGACAACGCCCTCCGTTTCGACATCATTCTGCGGCGTTGGATAAAGTCCGCCAGAGAAAGATTACAACGGCCAAAGCGCGGAGCCGGCGCAGTCAAGAACGACACACTACTTCCACCATAGATTGATCAGCCTTCAACGAGTGGTGCGACAATCATACTAGTTCAAACAGTGTCTGACGAAGATAGTACTCCGCGCAAAATTGCGAAATTACAGGAGATCGAGAGAAGTCTGACCAATGAAGATGGCATCATTCCGCTTCCTAAGAACGATGACAATATTGTGTAATGTGAGATATTTTAATGACGAAATATTAGTCCCTTTGTGCAGCTTGTTATCAAAAACTAATGTTATGGTTTCTTCTTCTGTTTACAGATTTGCGGAAGACAAGGACACTTCTTTACATTTTCTTACCAATACTTTTAAGCGATTTTCGAGTCAAATTTCAATGTGTTCGTAAATCCATTATTAGTATATTTCATTTTTTACTTCTTTACATTTTTTTACTTGTATTTCTTTTTTTTTAATTTTTGGGCTGAATACTCTCCATGTAACTCATCGATATAATACATTACCTTTTTATAAATTAACTTACTGTGCATACTCGTAATTGTACATTCATCGTGCGGTTGAACACCCCATTTGAACGTGTCGCGAACGTGCAATACTTCTAAGAAATTTTTGAGTACATTCAAATTTCTTCAAATTTCAATGTGTTCGTAAATCCATTATTATTATATTTCATTTTTTACTTCTTTACATTTCCTTACTTGTATTTTTTTTTTACTTTTTGGGCTGAATACTCTCGATGTAACTCATCGATATAATACATTTCTTTTTTATAAATTAACTTACTGTGCATACTCGTAATTGTACATTTATTGTGCGGTTGAACCCCACATTCGAACGTGTCGCGAATGCGCTGCGCAGGCAGTACTTTTAAGCGATTTTCGAGTCAAATTTCAATGTGTTCGTAAATCCATTATTATTATTATTATTATTATTATTATATTTCATTTTTTACTTCTTTACATTTTTTTACTTGTATTTCTTTTTTTTTTAATTTTTGGGCTGAATACTCTCCATGTAACTCATCGATATAATACATTACCTTTTTATAAATTAATTTACTGTGCATACTTGTAATTGTACATTCATCGTGCGGTTGAACACCCCATTTGAACGTGTCGCGAACGTGCAATACTTCTAAGAGATTTTCAAGTACATTGAAATTTCTTCAAATTTCAATATGTTTGTAAATCCCCGCGAAGTATCCTTCATGAACGTGCCGCGTCGAGGGGGGTTTAAACATACTGCTCTATAGTGGTACTCTACGACCACAGAACGGGCTAAATGAATATACCTACGTATGTTTAAAAGAGACCGCAATGAGGCTATATGTATATATCACAGAACGGCAAAAAAATGTCACTATACGAAGGCTAAAAAGTACCATGGAACCGCAAAAAAATGCCACAACAGGAAGGCTAAATAGTACCTACATATCCACAATTAGGCTACATCGATGTTCACGAAATGATTAAAAAATGCCGTGCTACGGACAACTATACTCGCCACATAGCAATTTAATCACTCTTCAATGCGTCAATACTAATCTCCTACTTATGGCTATGCAATCGCCTCTCAGAGGCAAATGCCACTGTAAGTCAAATGTGAAAGTAGTCGCGGCAAAAGCTCGCTCCTCTCTCATTGGTCCAAATATTTCCTTGTAGAGGAAAAAAACGCCACAATTCTGATTGCCTCTTTAAGGCATTTGTGAAGGCTTTCTTGCACATAGGGACATTACGCGCCTCAAAAATTCTTTTCTTCACTAAATCGTATAACACATATCCACTCTCTGTGTGACCTACTAAAATACACGGGAAACTTCTCGCATCCAACTTACTTTTATTTGGCCTTTCGTCATACGCATACGCTACAGAACCGTATGTTCTTATTTTTGATAAATCTGGCTTACGACGCCGCCACAACTCAAATGGTGTTTTGAATCCTATCGACGAGTTCACTGATCTATTCAAAATAAAATTTGCATTGATTAATGCCGTTTCCCACATACTTTTCTCGATTCCCAATTGGAACATTAACACTCTAGTAACATTCATAATCGTTGAATTGTACCTTTCTGCGGTACCATTATGTTGGTGCACTTGAGTTTCTGCAGGCTGAAACTCAATACCGTTCTTCTTACAAACTTCTTCCATAGCATTACTCATAAACTCTCCACCACGATCGCATCTCAACTTATGTATTTTTCTTTCTTGCATCGAGGTTGCTTTCTTTATGTATTCTTCAAAAACTTCTATTACGTTAGACTTGCGTTCTATGATGAATGAGACCGCATATCTTGAAAAATCATCGATTATCGACATTACATACTTCTTAATAAACGTATCGGATTCTGTGGGTGATATTTCTAATAAATCTGTATGTATTATTTCTAAAACTCTTTCCGCATGGTGACGTATTTTATTATACGGTTTACATTTCATTTTCGCTTCTAAGCAAATTGTACATACGTTATAGCAATCATTAAATTTTACGTTATCGATGCCATTTGCATTTTCCGTTAATTTCTTTAAATATTCAAAACTCAAATGACCCATTCTCTGATGCCATAACACTCCTTTTTCGACTATATTTACGCTAGAATTCATTATTACGTTATTATTAATATTGTTACCGTTATCCTTATTATTCTCTTTCATGAAGTTCACGCAGATTAAATTTTTGTCAAGTTTGCCGTGTGCGATTATTACGTTATTACTCGGATCCACAATGTTTACAAATTCTCCTTCTCCTACGACACGCCATCCTGCTAACAATATTTTTGACAATGAAATTAGATTTTGTCTAATCTCTAGATCGTATATGGCATCCTTCAATTTTACCGGTATACGCTTACCGTTTGCTATTGACACCACACAAAGATCACCACACATTTCCGACTTTACTATTTCGCCTTTTTTTGCTACCGAAATATTTACTCGTGATTTCCGAACATTACTCAATAAATTCTGATCACTTACGATATGATCAGTCGCGCCTGAGTCCAATATAAAATTAATCTTACAGTTCTCTACGTTTTCCAAATACATTACTGCTTTCTCTGCCGACATCACAAAGTGGTCTGACACAAACGCTTTTGCTTCCGACTTTCCGACTTCTTCTCTATGTTGATTCACTTGATCTCCGTACCTTGGACATTCCTTTCCGATATGTCCCATTTCACCGCAACGATATTCGTAGTCTCACTACTGGCACGTGAATCTTGTCCTCCTCAATAATTATTATTACCGTAACCGCCACGTTGATTACCTTGATGCTGATGACCACGATACTGTCCTTGACCATAATTACCGTTATACCTTCCGCGAGTGTATCCTCTATAATTTCCGCGTCCACGAAATTGATATTGATTCTGATTCCAATCTGTTGTTACATTCTTTACCGACAATTTCATCTTTTCCTTCGATGCTGATTCATTTCATTTTCTTGCCATTTCCTCTGATCTCAAAGCTGCTTTTACTTCCTCGAGTGTAAAATCTCGTGTCGCTCCCATTACATTGAACGAGGACACAACATTCGACCATGATTCCGGCATAGTATTCACAAGATTCTGCGCTAATATTTCTGGTGATAATGGATGTCCAATGTTCATTAACTGCGTTGCTAATCTTTCAAATTCCGCTATGTGATCCGACATCAATTTTGAATCTTCGTATCGCATCGTTTGCATACCTCTGATTGTTGCATTGACCGTAGCATTACCTGACCGTTTATATATCTTCGAGAGCTTTTTGATTACTCTTCTTGGATTCTTGCAATCCATTACTTCGAGAACATGTGTGTCGTCGAGTCTTTCCATTATTATTTCCATTGCTTTTACTTCTTTTTCGGCAATTTTCTTTCTTTGAGTTTCGGATATTCCATCGTCTTCTGCCTCATCTATAACGTCTACGAGGCTCTTTGCACAAAGCACAGTGGTTATTCGAGCGTGCCATGCTGGGAAATTTTCCCCAGTGAACACGTGCAGCAGGGCTTTACTTTCCATCATCCTGATTCACGAAGATACGGACATACACAAAGTTATGAAATTTATAATACTTTAAAACCACGGACCTCTGCTACCATGTTGAAATAAACTTTATTCATAACGAATAAACGAACGAATATATTTTCTTTCTTTTTATTACGTACATTTCTTATGCAGAGTATTTCGTTAGGACATCCATGTTGGAACAGAAAATCAAAACAAAAACAATTAACGTGTTTTCGTATTCATATTATAACGAACGAAATATACAAATGAACGATTCGAATGATTCTTACACATAGCGATAGTCAAAGATTCATTTATGATGACAGATTCAACAGAACCTTATCAATGTTAGGATTACATGAGATGCTAGGCATTGTTTACATACAGTGTATCCTAACGTTGATAAGAATTCTATGGCACTATTTCCTGAAGTGCGGAAAGGGAGGAAGGCCCGATGCTAGCGCGCCATCCATCTGGGAAGTCCGAATAGGTGTTTCTTGGCTTCTCTTCGAGTAGTAGTAGACGTGCGAAACTTTTAACTGGATCATGATTTCTATACTTTTTCGTTTCGATGAATAACTTCGAATATTTTTTCAGGAAGCATATAAACGCACTCACTGGAAATTGCTTCCCAGAGGATTCATCGATGATGTAGAAGCTGTTCATGATCCTGCTTATTACCATGCAAATCCAAATCCTCGATTTACAAATTTCCCGGCAGATCCAAAGGCCCGTCGTATTAGAAGACGTTCAGAAAAATGGTTTTGGTTTTTTGAAAATTTGTCTAATCAACCAAAGATAATCAATATTTTAAGGGAATTAAACATAGAGTTCAGAAAATGTAGAAACATTTCACGTCGGAGAGCATTATTGGCCATTGAACAACCAGAGTTTAATGATTTCTAACGATCAGTCTGTTATGCGTTAGGCGAAGTTCACGAAATAGGAAGCTTCTTAGTCCATGGTGAGGCTATCGTTCAAGTTTCCATGGGACACTTAGATAATTTAAATCTATTTGGACCTCAAGATATGTACATAAAACCGGTACTACGAGCCCTGGTTCCTGTGATTTAGCAGAACGTTCCAATGATAAGCGTCAGCAATCCGTGATTATAAACAAACGTCGATTTTATTAATGGAAGTACAAGTTTATGGTTTTGTTTTATTTTTTATTTTTTTGTTTTAACGATTTCATCGATGTTTTTTTATTATTCAATTTTATATTACCGATCTCACTGACTATTCTTGTAGTGAGAAATTCGATAGGTATTAATTTTTGTTTTGTGAAGGAGGAATTTTGTATTTAATTTGTTCGCACAATTTCGCAGATGCGTATTTAAATTTATATTTTTGTTATTTCGAATAAAATATAATTATCGATTTTGTTAAATTCGGCAGTACACAGCACATGTATAAACCTCATTTGTGTCATATCATCTCTTTTATTCTAGGAATACGTCGGATCTGTTATTTCTAACAATGTCTGTTGAAGTTCATTGAGCGCGCTGAAAATCAATTTTTTATCAATTATGATCTTCGAAAATGACTGAAATGAATTGAAAGAAACATAATCGTAAAGATGGTAAAGATTGAAAATCTCTTTTTGTGAGTGTTGTGTTAGTTCATCTAACTCATACATACGAGTACGACGATCTGTGACGCACCAGAAGTAGACTTCTGGTACGTCATAATTGATGAGAAAAACATGCGTCGACCGAAATGTGAGCCAGAAGAATTACGGATTCTTTACCGAAGTGGGTAGAATGAAAATTTTCGATATTTTTACCTCGTCGCGTCAACCAAAATGTGGTTCAGGAAAATTACGGATATTTTACCATATTTTAAGTTGTTGACAATTTTGTCGTATTGTAAGTCCTCGACTATTTTGCCACAGTTTAAGTGTCACCTATTTTACCATATTTTAAGTCGTCGACCAGAATGTGGCTCAGAAAAATGACAGATATTTTTCCATGTCGACCTGGTTTTGTTAATTGACAACGAAGAAAATTATCAATATTTTATCGTATTTACCTCGTCAACCAGTCGTTATTTAATGTGTCGACCACATTTGCTGATAAAAAATGATGGATATTTTGCCGTATTTTAAGTCGTCGACTAGTTGTTGACCAGTTGTACCTCGACAACCAGTTGTTGACGAAAATGCACTAATTTTGAGTTATTTATCACAAAAATTCGACGAAAAATAGGTGTTGAGCACTCATTGAAGTTCATTGAAAAAATCTGATCTATGAATTTATCCTGATTTTGAATGAGGTTTGTTGAAAATGATGAAATTGATTTTACTGATTTCAAGTTGAATTTTAAGAAAATTGATGAAAAATGAATATCAATGTCGTCGATATTAATTCTCTATTTTTTACAGATAATGAACAGGTAAAACTTTTAATCCGTTATATAAGAGATAAAAATATAATAAATACGGTTGAAAATCCAGAGAAAATAAATGTGAGTCAGGATCAGGTATTTTATATACTACTTCCCTCGCTTCATTAAAGGACATTACCTGCCCCAAATATACTACTTCGCTCACCAAGTCTATTTTTTTGCCTACAATTATCACTGGTTCTTTACTCGCATTTGACATGATCTTCGTTTTGCTCACATTAACTCTCAGTCTAGCTTGTTTACAAGCTTGAATAAATTCCTCCATGCAATCTACCAGATCTTTCAAGTTTTTCAATATCAACACCATATTGTCTGCAAAACACAGGTTATTGAGATATTCGCCATCCACCTTGAGACCCTTGTTCTCCCACACCAATTTCCTCATCGCAATTTCTAGAGCACAAGTAAATAGGTTTGGTGAAAAGGGGTCTCCTTGTCTGAAAGTCAATGAACAGCAAATGGATTTTGAAGTTGTATTCCATAACTTTTTCTACAACTTGGTCAATGACGGTGCGTCAGCGTGTATCGCACCGTTTCGTCGGAGGTGGTAGGCGAGCTAGCGCACTTACCACCTATCGAGCTGAAGGTCGGTAAGATGGCGGAGGTGTAAAAGGCGCAGAAGAAGGCGGAGACGCAACAGGAGGCACACTAGGTAAAGCGTGGCATTGAGTTGACCACTCTTCAGAAATGGAAGGACAGGTACGCCCATTCTTCTAAAGGCAAATGGACCAGAAGGTTGATTCATGAGCTCGACATGTGGATGGGTATGAAGTATGGTAATATGAACTTCCACCTGACCCAGGTCTTGAGCAGTCACAGGTGTTTCGGCACATATCTGCATCGGATGGGGATAGCACCGAGCGCAAAGTGCACGCACTGTGGACGAGGAGCGGAGGACTCACCACGGCACACGCTATTTGAGTGCGAGGCCTGGCAACAGGAAAGGTGTGTCGCCGTACTGATCAATCCTGGAGATGGCGTGATCGACCGTCTTTTGCCGGATACTCTTGTTCCAGATATGTTGAGGAGCCAAAGCAATAATTGTAACCAGGTGAGGTGTCGACCTTCGTTTTGGCCATCATGTGGAAGAAGATGGAGATAGAGTGGTCAAGACAGAGGACTGATGGATGAAAGGAAATTGCTGCTGCGGCGGCGGCGGATCCCATTTGGCGGAGCTCACCCATAGGCAAGGGCTGGACCAGACAGAGTCTCACTTGATGGGTGAGTGAAGAAGAAGAGGGAGCATGTCCGGCTGTGAGGACCTGAATTCCAGGCGAGCGCTCAGGGAGCACGGATCTTGGTCAGTAAGGAACCCCATGGAGGCATTGGCAGAACGCGCGCAGGCTTGGGCCCGGCCCCAAAGCGTTCCTCCTGGCCACTGATGCGATGCCCGAAAGGGTAGTTTCCAGTGCCGGGGATGTGATATCATAGGGGCCACTTTGGCATGCGTGCATCGCCATATGTCCCACCATGCCAACTTGGTTAATGACAATGATTTGATTGATAGTAGAGTATATTTTCCTGAACCCAGCCTGTTCTCTCGATCCCAAGATATTTAGCTGCCACTTTGTTGATTAATACCTACAGGCTCTTCCCTTTCTTATATTCTTTTATTTTTATCCAACGCCCTTATTAAGCGGTTGAAAATAAAGCAGAGGGAACGTGTGTAGTTGTATTATAGAGCTTTGCGATGATAGTATAAATTTACCAACGCATCCGCCTGCGATGATGGCGTATACCGCATACTGTACACGAAAGTCGAACTGTTAGTATCTTATGGAGAACTATCTGTGTATCGTGCGATACCTCCTAGGGGTTTCTTTATGGCAAATTTGTGCAGTTTTGCCACGTTGCAAGTCGTCCTTGGGAAAGAACGTATGAAAAATAAACATTACGATAAGACATTCGTTCTAGATTTATGATTCCAGCTTTCATGTTCGAAGAAGAAATTTTGCCGGCAAAGAACTTGTCACCGCCAGATCATCGCATGTCACTCCAGAAATTCCGATCAATAATAACAGCTTTATTAGGGTGTTAATTTTGTCCACATAAATACATTTTCTGATAAACCTAAACGAAGAAAGTGAACTTAGAAGTCACCAAGTATCGCAGAAAAATGAAATCGATCACTCATTAGACGATTTGAGAGAGGTCGAAAACTGTGAAATTTTGAACAGATTTAATTTTCTTCCGATCATCGCTCAGGGAGATTAACCTTGAATTTGGGGGAAAATAAAAATTCGAAGAGGAAAACATATAAGAACAGATCTTTCAGCACCCTGTTGTATCTAAGGAAGCAAATGAATTGCTAATAACAGAAATAAGTAAGTCAGTCAACTACAGCTTAGAACGAAGAAGTGCAAGATAGATACGACAGGTTGTTGAAAGCTTTGGAAGAAGTTCTATGTAAGTATGTAAAGTTCCTATTAGGGCTCGACAGGAAACATGCAAGACTCATGGTCGGACTACTAACTGGACATGGGGCTACAAAACACATGTGGTATAAAATAGGAGTAGCGAAAAGCGGCTCCTGTAGGTACTGTGGAGAAGAGGAAGAAACCTCGATCCCTATCATATGTCAATGCCCAGCAATAGCCAGGACAAGACGCGAAATACTGGAACTAGACTAGAGTATCCATGAAATCAAAGGGATAGAGCTCAATAAAATTCTCACTTTGGTTATAAAAGTGCCTACTGAGCTGATCCTCAACAGCAACTTGAGGAACAGTGCCATGGACTACAAAGTCTGAGCACTCGGCGCATACAGCGCCACACCGCACACAAATGTAGTGTTGTCTTTTTACTACCATTAGTTAGTTTTGTGAGTAGGTTTTCATACAGAAGGGGGTAATTATCCTATCTGATGAACTGGATAGGTGTAATTTGTTACGAATATGATTGTGTAACCCAAAATAACCCCATCCTCCCCCAGCGACGCCGGAAAAGTATGAAGAAATCGATAGTTAGTGTTCAAAAGTTACTGGTACCGAGATATTCCCAGTATCTGGAGAATAACTCGTAGGTTGTTTTGACCCCAAATGTAGAGATTGATACAAAATTGCAGCACTGTATGGTACTAAGGTCAGTGCAAGGGTCGATTTTCAAGTCAAATACTACACTGTTGAACATGACCGTTTACTTTTTGTACAGACTTTGGTTCGGCAAGACTCTGTCGTACCAGGCACCCCAAACACGGCGATGTTTCACGCCGTCTTTACCAAAAGGGGTAGTTTTCTTGTCACTGTTGCTTTTTACAACCGCAGTGCGCCGCGTAAAAAGCAGAGAGCGAAGGGGTGAGTACTGCGTTGAAAAAAAAATACCTGGCGCTTTGGAATCTCGGCGAACGGGAAGCCGAATTGAATGAAAAAAAAATGGGGTGATAAGGCGAGGAAAGCCGAGCAATTAATACAAAACCCTATATAGAAAAATGTTCGGCGGATTGGCGAATATTTGTCGAACGATTCTTCGTGTAGATTCAAGAGCGCAGCCAGCCTTTGCATATCGATCAGAGAGTGGTGGGCGCCCGAGAAAATATTTCCAATGTTGAAGATATTCCACTAGCTAAGCGCATTCATGACAAGGGTAAGATTATATGAGTTCTTGTTACCTATTGTCAAATACTTAGAAGTAGCTCACCATTTTCATTATTCTATAGGTATTGTTTGGTTGAAATCCTATCGCGAAATGAAAAGGAATGCATTTTCCGAATTCACAGGACACCGAATCGAAGATGAAATAAATTGGACTCCTACAAATACTTTTCTCCGAATATTCGACCAAGATCTCTTGGAGCATATTGTTCTGCAAACGAATTTATACGCTACTCAGTTGCAAGGTGGAAAATTAGATCCTAAACAAGCTGTTTCCGTTGAAGAATTAAAGAAGTTCTTAGGTATCAATTTATTGATGGGTATTCGTAAACTACCAAGCTATCGTGACTACTGGTCATCAATTCCTGAATTACGCGATCATTATATTGCCTCAATGATGTCAGTAAATCGTTTTGGCTGGCTTCTAAGCCATTTGCATATGAATGACAACAGCACTTTGCCCGATCGTCAGGCAGATGATTATGATAAATTGTACAAAATAAGACCATACTTAGATCGGTTGCTGGAAAATTTCAAAAAGTTGTGCTCGCCGTCTTCTGTTCAGTGTATCGACGAAAGTATGATTCGTTTTAAAGGTCGTTCTAGTATTAAGCAGTATATGCCAAAAAAAAACTGTAAAACGCGGGTATAAAGTTTGGGTTCGTGCTGATAAATACGGCTACATTAGCCAGTTTCAGATTTATACAGGAAAGAAGAATGAAACTAATGTTAACTCTCCAGCTGAAAATCAAGAGAAAGGCAAAGCGTTATCAACGCGCGTTGTTCAAGACTTAACGCATGATTCGAAAGGTAAAAATTACACGATATTTTTCGACAATTATTTTTCATAGGTAGATTTACTGATAAAGCTTATGGTTGACCAAATATGGGCTTGTGGAACTACTCGGCCGAATCGTTCCAATTTTCCAAAAAATAATTTCCAACAAGACAAGGTGATGAAAAGAGGTGAATACGAATGGCGGGCCACAATTACCGGCATTGTAGCTGTAAAATGGATGGACAAGAAGGGTATTCATTTCATCTCGAACTATCACAATCCGTTAAGATGTTTCACTAATTCAACGTAAGCTCAAAGATGGAACAAAAGTTCAAGTCCCATGCCCGAGTATCGTGAAAGATTATAACGAAAATATGGGTTTTGTTGACAAGGCAGATATGTTGAAAACAGCTTATGAAGTTGATAGAAAAAGAAAATGGTATCACCGCATAATATTCTACGGCCTGGATGTGAGTGTAGTCAACGCGTTCATTATCTTCACCAAAGCAGCTTCGGAAGAAGAATCTCGAACATTAACACTGAAGCATTTCCGTTTAAGTGTTGCATTGGGTCTTATCGGTTTGAATAAGGGCACCCGATCATTGGCGCAGAAGTTTTCGATGAAACAAGTGAAGTCCAACTTTAAACCGAAGGTTCTACCTGAAATACGATATACAGAAGCTAGACATATACCTGAAGTAGTAGATGATGGAAGGAATCGTCGACGTGCTTACTGCAGTATGAAGAAATATGTTCACCGTTCTATCTGGAAATGTAGTGATTGTAACGTTGGCCTCTGTTTGAACAGCGACAGAAATTGTTTCAAATTGTATCATACTCAGTAGACTAGTTATACGATCATTATAGCACCTTATTGATTACTTTATATAAAAGACGGCTATTCTGTGTTCGAATAAAGAAAAGTGTTCTGAATTCGTAGTTTGTTCTTAAGGTCTAATGACAAAGGACAAAGATGATAATTAAACTTTTCGTGAATGTTGCACGTTGCACAGTGGCTTCTCCCGGCTTCTCCAGAGTCCAGATAGCCACCTTCAAATTTTGCGCCGCCTTGTTTTAAGAATTTTTTTGGCTTGTGCATCATATCTTTTAGGCTAATTTCATTATTACAATCTATTTATCACATTTTTTCTGTGAATGTTGAGAACAGGGGTGTGTTCTGAAACTCACTTGGACGTTGTTCGAACGACATACAAACATCAACCGGCCGTTCTGAAACATCGGAGCGATCAGCGCTGATCACTCCAGAGCGTTCTGTAAAGTCGTTGGGATGTCCTCCGGACGTCGTCCACATCGTCGCACTCTAGACTGCGACGAAAATCGCCCAAAGTAGTTGAAGTTAGTAGGATGTTTTTGTTTGTGTGATAAAGTAGTGATAATGTATAAATATCATCTTCGTTTGATATTATCTCTTTCGTTAATTAATATTAATGTGAATTTTCATGAGTTTTTTTTTTAATCGAGAAAGCGTTTTATTTTCAGTAATTATGTCTGAATTTTCCATATTTCGGCGTACTAAAGGGTATATTCTATGTATTCTTGAAGAGTATTAAAGAGCTTGTATCAATTTAAACCATCAACGATGGTTTCCATTCCTGTGCGGGCCATAGGAAGAATGGCAGTTTTCAAAGCCGTTCAATGTGCTGCGTTCCGCAGTGTTCAAATAGGTTTGTATATTCCCTTATTCTGGTGAAGAATGATATATATTCATAATAATTGTAAAAGTTCAATTTTTAGAGCGACATCCAATATCTCGATACCTGTTTTTCCCGTCAGTCCTAAGAAACGCAAGCAATGGCAAATTAAACTTCGAATGAGCATGCGAAGTCCCAAAGTATGCTTGTGTTTACTCGAAACATTATAACGACAGCGACTTCATTAGTAAGTACACAAAAAGTATTATTATTTCATAGTTTCTTAAGCAGTCTTTACTTTTGTTTTTTTCCTGTGTTATTATGTGTAGAACCAAGTGCACGTCTTCTGCGTTAAAAAAAAAATGAAACGATCATACCGTCAAGAAACCTTTCCATTAGATCCACCGATGTGCTAGTAAGTTCTCCTCTGAAGGAAAACAGACAACTACGACACACAAGAATTAAGAATATTAAATCGAGAGTTACTCAAAGAAAATTGTACTCACATTGGAAAGCTCTCTCCAAAGTAAGTTTACTTGAGTTGGTGTGGTGAGCTCCCATATTGTAAATTATTGTCGTATCATACCGAATTTGAAGTACGGTATTATTAATTTTTCATTTTTGAATATGTAGTGTGGAAGTTGACTCAGTGGATGATGTTCTTGCCCATCCTATATTTATAATGAGTGTCCACGTCAGCAACTGGCAAATGATGAATGTAACATTGCGAAGTAATTATTGTTGATTTTTTTTTTAAATTAATTTAAATTATTATTTTATACAATTCCTATTCCATGAGAATATCTATTCGTATGTTTAATTTTGATGTGTGAGCGTGAATGAGGCTGATACCCCAGTGGGTGTTCCTCTCTGGTTAATGTTATTTAGATCTTATGTGTATAGATATACGAGTCTAATGTTTCGTACATCTTATGGTGTAAAATAGTTTTTAGCTCTCAAAATTTCGACCTTTCGATCACAAAATTCATTTCTTTCATTAACCTACTTTTGACTCCGAGCTTGGTTATTTCGGCCTGTATTAAATTAAACAACACCTCTGCTCGACTTTCGAAATACGTACAGGCGCCAATAACATAATCTTAATTCTTTTTGTTTCTTCAACATTATTAACGTTGTTATGACTTCGTATTTGATTATTTCTTCGGACTTTCAAAATTATAACTGACTATGCAGTTCTTTTATTTTCAATTCATTCTCCCTCCTTTAGATGACGATTTTTGTAGTTAACTTTGGGAGCGATGCTACTGAACAAGGGCGTAATCGTTGGACTAGAGTTTGAGAGACACGTCGTAAGCGATGATAATTGTACACCTAAAAGTATAGTGTCGTATAGTACATATATCAACATAACTTGTAAAGTTGATCTCAAAGATTTAGTAAAGTAAATTCAATCATCTCTCATCTCAGTTATTTTACTCGGAACCCAACGGTTACATATGGGCTTACACTTCATATCGCTGTGGATATTCCGTCCGCATTTATTTTTATTACGTTTTAAATCTAAGCGGTTGTACTTAGACTAGTTCAAAAGGTTTGGTCCTTTGTTGTCCAATAGCTGCAGTGCTTCTTCATTTGGGTGGAGGTCATGTCAGATAAAGGGTCCGTTGTGAAAAACAGGTTCTTCAGCCAACTTTTGTTCGAAATAAGCAGCCGCTGAATGAAGCCGATTGTGAGGAGACCAGAAACATTTCGTCCACTCGAGTACATGTAGAACGAATAATGGAGCGCCTGAAAAACTTCAAAATTCTTCAAGATGAGATCCAGTGGCATTACTTAAGCTACATGAATGATATCATGAAGTGCTAATTATGCGGTCTTGTTAACCTATCACCATCCATTGTTGGAGATGGCGGTTTCATTTAATTCGAAAGTTGCTTTTTATAATAAGCATTCGATTCTGTATAATTTTGACCCCGTTTACGAGTTATTTTCACTCTTTCATTCGCCACAAATTAAAATATTATTCATAATAATATGTCATGTATTTCTTTTAGCGAACGAGTACGGTTTTTATAAATGAATGGGATAGTATACGATTAAAATAGGTACCATACAATGTACTCAACAACGTCGAAATTAATTCATTATCTCTCAGAACTAGAATAATGATAACGACATTAATGTGTGCGCAATGAATTACTAAGTCGGCCTCACTAATATTACACAGAGCAAGACCAAATTGAATTTGACCATAATATACACTACAGCGAGACCCCCCCCCCCTAATTTTGATGTATTAGCTACGCGCCTGACTCGTATATTTTACTTACTCTTTGCATGCGTTTTGAGTTACAGCAAGAACTAAACAAAACTTTACATTCATTCTTGTAGATAGGTAATTGAATAGAGAAAACAAGTATTCGTGAATTTTTTATAAAACTTGAAATTTCTCGAAGTATAACTACCTGAAAATTGTCTTCCCATAATATAAACCATGGTAAATAAGCTTCTCCAGATCACTACTTCGTTTTTATCAGCAATAAGCGTTTCCTACCTGGCTACACTGAATTGCCCTGTCCGAATTATACCTTTTTTGATTAATGAAGTTATATACCTACCTAATGTGTAACAGAATCGTACGTTATAATATAGATAACTTTCTTTAATGCGTAATGACTTCATTAATCAAAAAAGGTTTAATACTGCAATTGTTTGACCTGTTTCAAGAAGACAGCTCATCAGACTCTGATTCAGATAATGAATCAATTTTTGACAGTACATCCATGCTCCAGTTATTCTCGAAAGAAAATCGATCAAAAAAACGGATTAAGTTATTTGTAGAAGAAACAATTCCTTCTTGGAATGATTTAGAATTTCGAAGCCATTTTCGAGTAAGTCGAACAGCGTTCGAAGAATTACTCCGAATTATTGGACCAAAATTAATAAACAACAATACCTCGGGACGACCAACTATAAGTCCGACGAAGCAACTTCTAGCAATTCTTTGGTTATTGGCGACACCAGACAGTTACAGGTAAATATTAAATATTCCAAGCCATATATTATGTCATTCATACAGGTTGCGCCAAAACTACATACTACGACTCATCTCCGTATGGACAGGGCAACGCTATCGAGGGGCCAACACCTAAGCTGAAAATGAAGGTTTTGGTTCATTGCCTGCCGACAGAGACAAGAACAAGCGAAATCGGTTGAAAACGCGTAGCGCAGCGGCAGCTCTTTGCGCAAAGGCATGTCGGCAGACCTTTGTCAGGCACACAGCAAATGTTCGAATCTTCGCGTTATAAAGAGAAACAATTAACCTCGTTACTCGAGGAGGGTCGGCCTAAAGATACGCATGCACGCATTTTGATTCTCGACAGTCTTAAACAATCGATAACAAAAAAAAAAAATCCATATGGAGAAAATATTAAATAATTCGACATGATCCTGTCCAAACTGGGTCCTCCTTAACTCATTTCATTCCTAACGTGCTCAACAGGCCCAGTGACAATTAGGTATAAATAATATTATTCAGTGGAGTTTCAACTGAAGTCGATATTATGTTAATACTCGTACATTGATTAAGTTCATATTTGAAATTGTGAACTCTGAGTTTAATGAGGGCTTTATATGCAATGAATGTAACAGATCTTTTTATAATTTTTCTTTGTCAGGTCCATTGGAATGAAATTCGATATGCCTAAGTCGTGCCTGTATCGAAGCTTTTTACGTGTTATCGTCGCTTTAAATGAGATATCACCGAGTATTATTTGTTGGCCTTCTGCTGGAGATGAACGTCGACGAATATCTCGAGGTTTTTCCAAATATGGTGGTATTCCAAAAGTTATTGGGGCAATAGACGGGACTTACATCAACATAAAGGCGCCAAAAGTTGATCCCGAATCCTATATAAATCGGAAATGTTTTTTCGGAATGACACTCCAAGCTATTTGTAACGATAACAGAGAATTTATTGATTGTTTCATAGGATATCCGAGCTCGGTGCCCGACTGTCGTATTTTTCGAAATAGTGACATATATAAGAATGTAATGGCCGATGAGAGATCTTACTTTGCAGAAAATGAAATTATTTTAGGCGATAAAGGATACCAATGTTTAAAGTGGTGTATCACCCCGTTCATTGAAAGAAGAGGAGTCACTAATGCACAGTTAAGATTCAATACAATCCACGCGCAAATGCGTCAGACAATTGAAAGAACGTTTGCATTACTGTTTGGTAGATTCCGTAGATTACGATACCTCGATATGAACAAAACAGAACTCATTCCTGCTACTGTGATAGCGTGTTGTGTTTTGCATAACATTTGTTTACGGAATGACAAAGATGATTTTGGTTTTGAAAAAGAGGGAAGTAGTTTTATTGCAGGAGACGAGAGTGCCCATACTTGTGTAAATACTCAAGATATATCGACTAATTTTTCTAGTAATGAGTGTGCAACTGAAGGTAAAGAGTTCAGGGATAATTTATTACGTTTAGTATCTTTGGAATAATATTTTATTTATTCTGTATTGTAATTAAAAAGTGGTACTGTTTGAATTTGTATTTATTTTATTTATTATGTCAAGAAATAAATAAATTTACCATAAGAAAAATGAAAATACTACGTAAACGAGCTCATATACGTAAATTTTCCCGTAAATTTACAGTAAAAAATTGGTAAAGAGGTAAAAAAGTTCATTCTACAAAAACGGATCCGCAAAAAAGGCTCGAGTATGTATATAAAAATATAATAGCAAGTATATCGCAAGGAAAGTGTGTCTGGTGTTTATTGTGTTCAGATATGTGATTTTGTCTGCTACTCAGTCATTCTTCAACTCCTTTTTTTTTCTAAATTTTGCCAAGCGTGGATCAGGAAGAGGACGCAAGAGAAGGAAATTGCTTCCCCCCCCCCCAAAAAAAAAAAAAAAATCGTCTGGATCTGCGCCTGATTTTGCATTGCATCAATGATCAGAGTTATGATAATCTATTCCCTAGGAACACAATCGATATTGACAACTACATCGACAAAGTGCTCGACAATTTTATTTCATACTTACAATGAATTGTTGGAAGTTTAATGAGAATATCCCTTAAAATATTGGAAATCACTGTAATTAAGGCTGTATGATTGTTCGCCGTGGTATAATCAAAGACAATCATATCGAGTTGATCAGGCGATACGCAGTTGTTGAGTCAATTTTGAAAGCGCCATTATACTCGACTGGCGATGTCAACATGACTCAGATTGTCGACTCAACCTTGTGAGGTCGACTGTTTACTCGATTTTCATGCCGCCAATTAGAACAAAAATAATTTTGCATATTACTTAATATTTGAATATAAAACCACAAGAATAATTACATTCACTGAGGAAATGTCAACTAAGAAATTAATATTATGAAATAATCAATACGTGATCTGCTGTGTCTATCAGTCGAGATAAAAATTGATGTTATATTAATCTTATAAGTGCGTGAAGAAGCATCGCCAAAATAACATACCTACCATCAAGCAATCAGCAGTTAGTTAATGTATACCTATACTTGATTAAGTGAGTTATGAAATATGGTCACAATTAATTATGACGGAATTGGTGTGAAAGAGGAGGAACGAGGGGGTAAATTTTTCTCTTGAAAATGCGAAAGCAAAGATATTTTCAGGCATTTTATTTTTTTAAAGATTACATTTTTGGCTAAAAAGGCCACAAACATGCATTCAGTTCTTCGAATTTTCATTTAGAAAAATAATGGAAAAAAAAAACACCATCAAATTAAAAGATTAATTAAACTTTAAAAATGATGCAAAACATGTAATGATAATAGTAAAACTTGTAAGTAAATAATACAATAAAATAATAACAGGAATACTATGAAATTACAACATGAATGAGTATTTTCTGAAACTTATTTTAATTGTGAGAAAATATTTTGTAAAAGATCAATACATTTACTTTTAAGCTCCATATTCTCTTTATGGCGCCGTTCGCGTTGTTCTTCCTTCTGTTTTTCAAGTTTTTGCCGGGCTTCCTCTCGTTCTTCACATAATTTTATTAAAATATCGGCTTTACTACTTTTTGGATTATATTTTCGCTTTTTAGCTGGAGAAGGCGATGAAACCGGTCCTTCATTTTCATCATCACTTAATTGGTCTAATTGGTCATTGTCGGTACTCGAACTATTTACCTAAAAACAAGTTTTATCCTTAATAATGTTTCTATTTTCTTTTCTTTAATAACTATTGAAGCAACTTACTTACAATCGAAATACTATTTTCGATATTAGCACTCCCTTTCAATGATGATGCCACTGCAAGAGGGATGACATTTGGTTTGTCGCCAAAAATTGCATCGAATTCTTCGAAATATTCAAATCTAAATCGACCTTTTCCAGTGTCACCAGCTCCCATATTATCCTTTTTTTTAATATACCTACTTTTTAGGTATTTGAACTGATTTTGGCATTGGACGCCCGTTCGATTTCCTAAAAAAAAAAACAAAAAAAAAACAAAAAAAAAAAACAACATACACAGTAAGTATTTACCAAGAGAAACAAAAATCTTCCTATAAAATAATATACTCGACACAAGTTCATTTTGCTGAAGCCTGAAGTTCACAAGATAGAGTGAAATGTCTTCAAAAACATAAAATAACGAAACCGAATTTGAGGAATCAAACTGTTTGATATTGCTGCAGTTTATTCATTATAATACGAATATCGTGCATTACTTTTGTGAACATTAAAGTTAGTAATGTTTTATAGCAGCACAAATTTCAAAAATTTCGCAATCTTTTTTTATTATTATTATTATTATTATTATTACCTATTTTGGATTGTTGATGTATCTTAATAATATATATTTTATTTCGAGTCTTAACCACAGGATAATTCTTACTTATCTGCATACTGATGTCACAAAACTAAAGTTCTTTATAAAAAAATGTGCGAGTGTACATTTTGACCCCGGTATACATTTCCCCCTCCCCCAGTTAACGCTATCTAGGCCAACTCATCGCCTTTCAAGACAAGCTGAACCGAGAGCTGGCAGTTAGAACATCTAAGACACGGAGAAACTTTTGGTCGTTAAAGATATGATACCTACCTATATCAATCCAATACCCGCTATCTTTAAAATCAACACTCCTGAAAACTTGCACCTACCCGACATTAGCGTATGGAGCACAGACCTGGGCACCAACCACCAACGCAAACCCAACTCAATAAACTATACAGAACACAACTAAGTATATAGCTATAGAACGGAGCATAACGGGTACGAAGTTAAGGGACAAGGTTCGAAGAACGAAGATTAGGAAACTTACAGGAACGAAACACATAAATCTATAAATACTTGTTAAAAATTCGTCACATTTTTATAATTTGACTTAGTGTAGCTTATTTATTATTTTATGAACATCATACCGCTTAATTTTGCCGCTATTTTCCCCCATACGGAGATATTTTTCGTCGTCGTCGATTGGAACTGAGGCACATGTTCTTGGTACAAAGCACACAATTCTAATACATCTTCTCGGCTCCAACCAGTCTGTTTAGTTTCATGATGACGTTCTGGTTCAGGGATCAGGGGTTCAGCTATTTCTTCAGTAGCTAACTCATCGGTACCTAATATAATAAAAATACTAACTTGTAGAAGTCAGAAATATTTCAAACATTTACGTACTCGATCTAATTTAACATCATATGTTACCTTGTTCTTCATCTGCATTATCCCACTCGATTATATATTGATCGTTTTCATCAACGGTAAACCGGCAAAATTTTAATTCATTTGCTGTAATATTAAGGATTTCACAATAAATTCATTACTTCTTAAGACGTAGATCCAATCCATGCTTGATTACAATACATATTGCGTACTTTAGTTATACCTAATAATTTAAAATCAACTTACATTGTCTATTTTCCACTAAAATTGTATCATTACTAATGATATAATTTCCAGCAACGCCGGTTACTAGGGTCAAATTATTATTCATTATTAATTATTGTAATGCAAACCGAAAATTTCAATAAAAAATCACCACACCAAATTTATTAAAATTTTATTAAATAATTGTGACCTGTTTCGTGAAAATGTGTTTTTGCCGTTTAATCTTAACCATATTTTCATTTTTCACGAGTTAAATCAGGTCGCGAAGTCACGAGTATAAAAATCATCCAAGGTACCTATTGATACGTTCTGAAATGGACGTGAAATTTCGTCTTCCAATGACGTCATTTTATTACCTCTTCCAGGATGACCAAAAAATATCGTCGATGGTTTCAGAACACGCTCCTCAGTCGTGGAACAGTTGAGAACCATCGAAATACATTTGTTATGTATTTCGATGTTGAGAACCCGATCGGGGAAACGGGATACCTGATAACACTGATAAGTCCTGTTATCATATCAGTGCAGAAAACTTTAACACGTGCTTATTGATTCGTAAATCTTTTTAAATTTGAGATACATTATTAATTTATTATTATATTATATGCCATGAATTTCGTTAGTTGTGTAAAATGGGTGAAACAAGGAGTTTCACAAAATGTTCCAGAGAATGTTAACTTGAATGAAGATGAACTGAAAGAACTTATCAATGGCTTGGAAGATAAATCTGACGATGCAGAGGAAGCGAACACTGAACCCCATGGGAACGAAGATGAGTATGATTTTGAAAACTACGACAATGAAGACGGAAATTTACGCGCTAGTCTGAAAGGTATTGTTATGTTTGATGAAGATAAATTGAAGAAGAAGAAGAAAAAGAAGTCCGGTACACCGAAACCGCAAAAGCGGCCAAAACACGACAGTGCGAGTGACAGTGAGAACGAAGATGAAGTTGTCAAAGCTGATGACAACTTACTGCTTGTTGGTCATGTGGATGGCGATTTAAGCACAGTAGATGTTTATATCTATAACGAAAATGACGGCGATATGTATATTCATCATGACTTGATGTTGAAGTCTCCTCCGTTATGCATAGAGTGGTTGAGTGTAGAGACTGTCTCTGGCCCAGGTAACATGTGCGCGGTAGGAACAATGAATTCGGTCATCGAAGTTTGGGATCTCGATTTGGTTAATTGCGTTGAGCCAATATCCAAGCTAGGCAGAGCAAAGAAATCTAATGCTCATAAAAACTTTGGACACACTGACGCTGTTCTAGCTATCGTATGGAATTCCGAATTACCTCATATTTTGTGCAGTGGTTCCGTTGACCAACGCGCCTTACTATGGGATTTAGATAACGGTAAAGTTGCTACTGAAATGAATGTGTTCTCGGATAAAGTGCAAGCGTTATCGTGGAATCCGTGTAATCCTTATTATTTACTGACCGCTTGCGCTGATGGTTACCTGCGTAATTTTGATTGCCGTGTATACGATCAGTTCCAGAAGTTCAATTTAAGTTCAGCGGTAGAATCTATCATGTGGAGTCTGGATAACGAATTTTCTTGTTTCGCTGGTACTGAAGATGGTTATGTTTACCACGTGGACTTTCGTTCTGACGAGCCAGTACGAAGGTTTCAGGCCCATAGCCAAGAAGTCACGGGGCTGGCCACGGACAGAAGCAATGCGAAGATTTTAATCAGTATTTCAACGGACAAATGCATGAAACTGTGGGACATCAATGAATGCGGTCCGAAGTTGCTGTATTCGAAGGATTTGAAACTAGAAGCGTTGCACTGTATCGACATGAATCCAGATTATCCGCACCTGGCGTGTATCGGTGGGTCATCGCAAAGCAGTAATAAAAAGATACTGCAGGTCGTAAATGTAGCTGACATGTTAGCGCCGAAAGAGTTACCCGAAACGAATTATTCGTCAGATTTTGTACCCGGAAATATACCGCTGTTGGAAACCCATAGCGAAAAAGAACCCGCATCCAAGGAACCCCGCGTGAAAACTAAGAAAAATAAGAAGATGAAAAAAAAAATTAAAACGAAGCGGCTGAAAAATGAATAATTTTGTGAAATTGCGAAATTTTGTAAATATATTGGAGTGATAATTTTCATGTTCATTTGTTTTTTGTAAAACTGATGGTTCAAGTTTCAGTATGATTGCGGTTAAGAGCGTATCTGAAAATCATTTATGGGGAAGGCTAAGGATGGTACATCACAACGCTATTGGTACACTCACGATTAACTGAACATATAGGGGAATAGGTTATTCAAATAATCAAAAGTTCAAATAATACATTATTTTTTTCTTCTTTTAATTCATCATTATTTATTTTTTCGGGTTATTTATATTTATTTGAACCCTACACCTAAAACAATACAGAAATTAAGGCATTTAAACTACATTTCCACAATTTAATGTTTTCGAAAGAACTTTGCAGAATCAAGTGATCAAATGAACGCTGTTAAGCGTAACAGAACCAAACAACAAAATCTGTTTTTTGAGAACACACGATTCGAAGTTGAAGAGCCATGTAGAAACTATTTATGACACAGCGTTTACTGATAAGCTTTTTTCAACGTGAATACATATTTTTGAATCGGAGGCCCAATTTTGAAAAATTCTACTTTTTACGCTCTTTCCAACGATACTAATAACTCATTTTGTCCATCAATTGGATCTCTGACGCTTAACAGCGTCCAAATAATGTGTACTACACAACAGCATAAAAATCAATAGGATGGATTATACAATAAATTGTAGGTATATTACGAAAGCTAAATACGATGGCTTTAACCATTCTTCTGAAGAACCTCTCATTTTCTGTGTTCAAAATTAAAATTTTATCAAATATGTTTCACTTTGTATTCCTTTTTGTCATCCAGGAATAGTTAAACTGATACTGATAACAATTCTGTAGGGGTGCAAAGAAGGGGTGTAGTTGTTTGATCCGTGTTCCGTGATATCATCTTCATGATAGATGATTAAGATTCGCATTCAAGATAGGAGATAGGAAAAAATATAAGGAACTATAACATTACAAAACAATTTGAGACTTTTTGAAAAACAATGACATGAAGATGATTCTACATGTATTTTCAAGAAGGAGCTGATGAACTGAATGCTGATGTTAATTTTTTAATGGCTCATTGTATTGTTTCCCCATCTCTTATCCTCAATTCGAATTTTAGTATCACCAAGATGACACCACTGATCAAAAAACTATGGGCGGTCACTATGTTATCAGTGTCAGTGTAGCTATTCCTGAACAACAAAAAGGAATAAAAACTGAAAATTTTGATAACATTTATGAATAATATTATGGAAAACGAAAGGTTTTCAAGAAAAATGGTGAACACCACCATATTCGGCATTCAAAATATAATTAAAAAATCGTATTTCATCCCATTATTTTATGCTGTTGTGTAAGGTAATTAAAACGTTAACATCTGCATTGACTTTCTTGTTAAATTAAAAATATTGAATCATATGGACGCCGTTAAGCAAAAAGAACTTAGGCGACATTTGTTGACAAAATGAGTTATTAGTACCGTTGGAAAGAGCGTACAAAGTAGAATTTTCCAAAATAGGACCCCCAATACAAAAATGTGTTCCCAGGTTGAAAAGAGCTTATCAGTAAACGCTACATAATATGGCTCTTGAACTTTGAATCACGTGTTCTCAAAAAAACAGATTTTGTCGCTTGAATCCGTTTTGCTTAACAGCATCTACATGTATTCTCACTCAATTGTTTTTTTTTATTTTAAATCTCAAATTGTTGTGTAGTGTAATAGAGAGATCAAATTAAGGGGAGGGAATTTTCAAGTTTAAACAATTCAAAATTCAAATAATCGAAAGTGTATAGTGTTGAATTTAAAACGAAAACGTTGAATTCAGAATTAAATATCTTAGTGAACTTGTTACATAGGTAGTATATCAGATATCGATTAATTCTACATCAGTTTACTAAAAAATGATATAATTAAACTTTTCATAAAAAATGTATTTGAAATGCTAAAACATACAAGGTCTAGCTTCACTGATATTATATTGTGCAATTTCAAAAATGAGTAAATTCATACGTTCCACTAATACAATAGAAGTACTAATACTTGGAAGGAAACTTATTACTACGTAGTAGTACAACAATGAGACTTAAAACTGAGCTTACAAAATAATAATGAAAGATCAAATTAAATAAAAATAAGGTAACATGTTATGAAGAATGGTGGTGGTAAACGAAATCACTTATTCATTTAATGTTTTCGTAATACTTTAGATGTTCCGAACATTATTCAGTTTCTGTATCGTTTGCGAATTTTGGTTTACGAGCAGTTAAGAAACGCTGAATATCTCAGTCAAAAGTAATTTCAACACTCTTTCCAGGACAATAACTATTCATGACCACATGTAGACGATCTCCCCTTCTGGCCACTGCAGTAGGTGAATAACTTGAGTTAACGAAACGAAGCGCCACATATTAGTCAGACTCGAAAAAGCCAGCATTATCGGGATCAATATGGCTTAATTAGTAAATTATAGCGTTACGATGTACTTATTTCCCGATTTCACTTCTGATGGTTTCACTAATTCTCGCAATATATTCAAAATTTCAGACCACTGTGCGGCGCTCGCTTTATTCTGGTTATTCTTAAAGAAGTATCAAATGTATGGAACCGGGTAGGCTCGCAACACATCTTTTCATGCCTGTCTACCAGAATTTGTTCCTTTCTCTCAATTATAACATCCTAAATTGACCTTTTCAATATTTTCACAATTGAAATTCATTGATTATAACGAAAAAGAAAGACTCCGGACAGAGGACCAAATTTTGGTGGCCGAATACAATCGTTTACGGAAGTTTGAAACCAAGTATACATCTGTATAATCGTGTGAAAACAAATAATTCAACCTTCCTTCAAGCATTCGTTCTTATAGAAGTAAACTACCAGTAAGGATTTCATACTTCATTTTTAATCGAAAATACGGCATATGGAGTTCGTCGAAATTGAAAGAAGATCTACGCGTTATATGTTCGGCGTATGTGCACGCAAATACGCCACAATCATGGACATTTGTCTGCTTCGGAATTTCATCCTAAACAGGAAAGTAAAACACGAATATGTACAGTAAATGAAAAGGTATCGACTGATGAAGTCTTAAACGAGAATACTGGGTAAATCCGTGCCTAAAGCCTACAATAAAAATGACCTGCAAGAATGAACGACTACAGCAGCAACAATGAATAACGAAATGAACCTACCCCACGAACGTTCTCCAGATTCCACTTATTTCCGTCTAGTAGCCCATCTTTCTTATCCGAATATTCGTCCACCAGATACTGCATAATTTTCTGGACAGAGAAAATATGACAATAAATTTAAAATACATCCTCTTCAAATCACAAGCAATACTTCTTAAACCTAGCATAATGAAAATTGGTAGGATTATTATCGACCACTGCGTTGGAAGCGTGGCTCCAAACATACGAACTTGTACGAAGCGTTAAAATATTATGTTTTCATTTTCTTCTTCTTTAGGTGCCATATTCGCTGCCGATCACGGTTTCTGACGCGCGACTCTCCTGAGCAGGTTGGCCGTGGTAGTTTTACCGTTGCTTTCCCCACGGTTTTCCTTCTCTGTGCCGAAGAATGCGCAGTCGTAGTTCGCTTACTAGCCACGTGTTTCACGACATTACATGAGCTGCCCACAACGTGAACACGCACAGTACTAATCTTTCTGATCTGGTGGTAACATGCTTTGCGATTGTAATGCCTTGTTCGTATGAACTGGTGGGGGTTACAGGACGCATTATCTTTCCACCTCGATTGATTAGTCGCTGTGTTTACTAGGATATTAGTGGAGGTATTCGAATATCACCAGCTTTCCAGGGGTGGTAAAACTTGAACCCGGGACACAAGGATTGCGAAGCGGGCACGTTACTACTGAGCCACACAGCGACTGTGCCACGTTTAACTGTAAGTTCATTCTTCTGCTAATAAATCTTCCTTCAGAACCAAGAGTTTTTCATTACAATTATTTTTCTCAATCGAATCGGCTGGCTTTACCAATAGTAAGTTGCGTTTCCACTTTTTTACCCTCCTGCGCTACTCTTTTCATTTCTGAGAAGGATTTACACTTTGTATTCTTCATTATCTGCTCATAGCTTATTCTTTGCCTTCCTTTCCAATTCTTTCTCTCAACCGTTCCCTTTAGTAGTAATAATAATACCCCTGAATGTCTTAAATTGTGACCTATCATTTGAACTTTTCTCTTTACGATTATACTCCAAAAAATCTTTTTTTCCTTCTTCGCTCCAATACCACCTTATTCCTGATCTTTTCGGTTCACTTTATTTTCAACATTTTCTGATAGCATCACATTTCAAAAGCTTCTATCCTTTTTATTTCTTGTGCTTCTATTGTCCAGGTCTCACATCCATTTAATGCTCTACTTCAAATATTTTTATTCATTTATTTAACCTGGGTTAGTGGCCGACCGATGCATAATTTACCCGCCCAAATTTGGGCATTGGTCTCTACCACCCTTTTCCATCTTGATCTATTTTGGGCCAACCCCATCCAACCTGTGCCGACTCTCGCAACCAGCTCGTCCCGCCACCTGATGGGGGGCGTCCTCTTTTTCTTTCACTACCATATGGGGGCCACACCGAAAACCTGTACCCCAATTTTCGAGTTCCCTCCCTGGCCATGTGGCCCGCAAACTTGAATTGTAATTTTTTGATTATGTACCCAATATCCACTATCTTAGTTTCCTTCACAATTTTTTCTTTTCTCACCTTGTCTTTGAGGAAGATACCCAGGATACTACGTAGCATGGAGTATTGTGTTGTTTTTAGTCTTGCGATTTTCTTTTCGTTCATGGCCCAGGTCTGCGCCCCATATGTGAGGACCGGGATCACACAGCTCTGGAGAACTCTTACCTCGGTCGGTATCTTCATTTTACTCTTAAATATATGTTTTTGGGCCCAGAAGGTTTTCCACCCATTTGCAATACGCACGCCAATTTCTGTATTAATTTTGTTTTCCATCGACATCCGTTGGCCGAGGTAAGTATACTCCGGGACTTTACTTATGACGAGGTTGTCGGTCTGGATACCAACTACCGATTCATCCGATGACAAGATATTTGTTTTTGCAGCATTCATTGTTAACTCTATCCACGAGCACTCTCTGCTGAGTTCCAGTATCATTTCTTTCAATTCCTGTAGGCTCCTCCCCAGCAGCACAATGTCGTCCGCGAATCATAAGTTATTCAAATACTCACAATTCACATTCAAACCGTTTTTGTCCCATTTTAGGTTGCGGAACGACTGTTCTAACACGCTGTTGAAGATATTCGGAGAGAGGAGGTCGCCCTGCTTAACCTCCCTTTAAATCTTGAATTCCCTGCCATTTTTGTCGGTTTTTATATACGCCGTTGAGTTTTCGTAGAAGTTGCTCAGAATTTTTACGAAGGTCGGGTGAACCCCTTATCTTTCCAAGGCCATCCACACTTTGTTGTGATAGATGGTGTCGAAGGCCGTGTTGAAGTCGATAAAGGCTAGATATACGTGGAAATTGTACTCTCGCGCCCTATCCAATTTAGTACATGTATATGGTCGCATGTCGCTTGGTTCCTCCTGAACCCTGCCTGTTCAGGCGGTTGTTGCTCATCCAATGTTTTGTATATTCTTTCGTTTATAACTTTGAAAAAGATTTTGCCTACATTTGAGGTTAGACTGATTGGTAGATAGTTATTGATGTTAGATCTATCCCTCTTTTTATGCAAGAGGATTATTTCTGCTACACGCCATTGAAGCGATGTGCTTTTTTTCTATTAAACTTTTGTTGAATATTTCCGTTAATGGGGGGGGGGGGGAGTTATACCTTCTACCAAGATTTTCAAAGTTTCGTTGCCTTTTTATCGTGTCTTGGGGCTTTGCCTATTTTGAAATTTATGATAGCTTTCAAGGTTTCCTCTTTTAAAATTTTTGGGACATCGTCCTCTGTTTTAGTAGGCGATCTCCATTTTTCTGTCTTTACGTCTGGAGTTGGGAGGACAGATCTAGGATCGCTATATTGATTCTGGTAGAACTCGGTGGCTGCCTCTACTATACACCCTCGATTGTATATCATAGCATTCTGATCTTTCATCATATTTTCAACATTCTCTGATAGCACGATACTCGTATTTCAAAAGCTTTCATCCTTTTTCTTTCTTGTGTTCCCATTGTCCAGGTCTCACATCCATTCTACTTCAAATATACGTTTGAAGAATTTTCAGTCTTACCTTGAAATCAATATTTTTCCTGAATATTACTCCTTTTCGAAAAAAAGCTCTCTTAGCCTGTTCCATTCTACTTTTTATTTCCGTTTCAGCTCTTCCATTTTGCGTTATCAGACTACCTAATAATTTAAATTCCTTTACCTTTTTTATTTCTTCACCACCTATTTTCATATTTATTAGATTCTGTTTCCATTAACTGACTACCATCACATTTTTTTGTTTTATTTTTATTCATCTTCATTTTATACTTTATTTTCAATTTTTCATCCAACTTTTTCAATGTTTTCTTTAGTTCTTTTTTACTTCTTTCCACTCAATTGCAATGTCACCTGCAAACCTTGTCATTCTCACCCTGACTCCCCTTGCACGATCACACCTGATTTCCTTTCATTCATTTCTTCAATTACTTTTTTTTACAAATGGGTTAAAAAGTACTGGTGACAAACAGCAACCACGTCTCACTCATTTTTGAATTCTAGCTTGTCCCACTTCATCCTCTATTTGTATTTAAGTCTTTTGATCCTTATATGAGTTCCATATTACTCTTCTTTCCTCATACTTAAATCCTATCACTTTTAATCATTTTAACCATTCAACATTATCAAAAGTTTTTTCTAATCTACAACTGCTACATAATACGTATCCAAACCCTTTCAGTTTTTGTTTCTTTTTCTTTCTTCTTTTTTAAGTAAAAGCCTCCAACATCAAATTGCTTCTCTAGTTTATCTACCTTTTCTGAATCCAAACTGATTGTACACTCTTTCTTCCAATTTATTTTGTAATCTCTTGTTTATTATCCTAGCTGGAATCTTTGGTGCGTGCGATAGTAAACTTCTAGTACGATAATCTTCATATTTGTTACCTCCAGCTTTTTAAAGGATCATAATCACCCTGCATTTCTGGAAATCTATCCGCATTTCTCCTTCCTTATGCATTCTGCAACTTAATTCACACACTTTTTTTAAAACTATTTCTCCAACATTCTTCAATAATTCACTAGCGATTTCATCAACTCCTTCTACTTTACCTGCTTTCATTTCTTTCAGAGCTTTATCAAATTCTGATCTCAAAGTAGGATTTCCTCATTCTTCATCCTCCCCACTGCTCCATTCTTACACAGCATCTTTTTATTTTCTCTTTTTTAGTCTAATAATTTTCTTCTCGAAAAACCGCGCTTCTTTCATGTCATAGATAGGCGAAATATCCACACAGCCGACCTTTACATTCTAAAGGAAGAAGTATCATTGAAGATAATTTTCAACATTATTAAGAGTAGGAAAGTACTAATTATTCCTCGGTGTTTCTGGGTGAAAGAGAAAAATAACATTCTGATGTTCTTATTCATACAACGAACTTGCTCTTTTCTGATTGTGGGAATTTTCCCTAAACCGGACTTTTGGAAGGAAATTTTCAGTGTACATTCTGCAGCACTACTTTCTAGCGTAATTCATGCACGTAACTCTAAAATGGCCAAAAGTGAATTGGCTTCCTGCTGGTTTTGAGGTACACTGAAATTTAAAATTACCACGTTATACTTGTACCTTCAAACAAGCTGTATTGCCCGATAAGCCAAAACTATCGTAGTACAAAACACGCTGCTCATTGACTCTGACTTCAACCAAACACCAATGTTGGCCAAGGTGAATTGGTATGATGATGATAGAGCACGCAAAAATATCAACCTGAAAAACAATGTTCGCTAGTCTTCAAACGGACTAATTTGGGGAAAAGAAAATAATTTTGTTGGAACGTACTTTCTTCGTCCATCTGCGAACCGAGTTATATCCTCTACGTTTTAATGTTGGATACCAAAACGTATTAAAACAGTACACTTTGGGATACAATCCGGGATAATTTTCCGCCCTTAGTTGTATCAGTTTCATGTATGAATTAATAACCTGTTCAACGCGGCAAGTAATGAAATCATATAGAATGTTTCACACGCATAAGGCTCAGATGAATTAAACTGCATAACAAAAATTACAACATTAGAATGATTGTACAATGTACTCACCGCGTCATTTAACCAGTTAGTACCATCCAAAGTTTGTATGTCGTGTAATGTAACTGGTTCGTTTTGGATTTTCACAAGAGGTACTCGCTTCGACCTTTTAATAGCATCGATTATCGACTAAAATTAAAAATCATACTCGAATTAGAAAATAGAAACCATCGGTATAAATGAGAATGAAAACGATTCAATGAAGTTCCCTGGTGATCAGATTTTAAATTTTACATTTAGTGAACTAATCACAGTAGAACACAAGCGCATTTATATGCGGCAGAGCAGGAAGACAAGGGACACACCTTCCCCAAAATATAACTCACTTCTTCCACCACTCAAAATAATCTATATCATAAGAATTTTCGTTACCAACTACTCTTCTTCAAAATCACTGTACCATTATTTTATTCTTCTTCATGTTTAGAGTTGCTCAACTACCCCCTCCTCCGCCCCCTGAAGATAAAAACGGTCCCCTTTACCAGTACAATTTCCTTGGTTGCACATATTATGTACACATATATAAGTTCACTGCTGTGTGGTCTTCCAGATTGCCTATTCCGTACATTAATTATTATAGTTTTCAGGTCTAAGTTCAGCACACAATTTATCAGATTTTCGTTGAAATATTTTATGAAAAATTTCAAAATAAATTTTAAATACGAAATCAATTTGTCAATTAACGGAACTTAATCAGCAATTAACATTGAACAAGTTTATAAATTGGTGTTGTTAGCATTCACATCAGTTGTTATCAGAATAAAAATGATGAATTTCGAAATTTCATCTTGAAATTTATCAGTATAAAAAATTTCATTTCGTGAAATATTTCGGCGTGAATGTTTTCATTTTTACAACACAAGCCATAACGTTCCACTGGACGAGTATCAACTAAGTATTAGCTGACAAACTGATTGAGTTCATACTCTACAAATTACAGTAAACTACTCACGATCATGGATGCAGTGATTGGCACAATTTCCCATGCTGGTCTGTGTTCGACTCCTGGTTCCCTGGCATTTTCCCTTGTGGTCAGCCTTTTCCCAAAAACTTCCGCCAATGATTTATCAATTTCTTCTTTACTATCCAGGATTGTTCTCCGCAGCCGTTGACTTCGTGTATCTATGCTCTGCTCTGTCTTCTGTTCACATGTTTTCGTCCTACGTAACGGAGAGACAAAATTAATTCACTGTACTTGAACTGAGGGTCGGTACGGAAGCATTATTTGTAACTAAGTACACACTTCAAGTCAGAGATGAAGTTCAGTAGCTGAGAACCCTTCAAATAGTATTGGGAATCATCATCCTACAGTCGCTTCGCCCCTTTTCCTCAAACATATTAAAGAAAGCGTAACTAAGTAACTTCGCTCACGAATTAAGCTTTTATTCCAGGACCATCTTCAGCTTCTTGGGGGGAGCACACTCTTTCCTTGAGCGAAGTAAGTTAACTTTTTTTTTCCACCTATTTTGACCAAAAAGTTCGCCAAAATTAGTCTTCTTCAAATACGTGAGGCGCTCTACAAAAAGGTACCATATGTCGGAGAACTTGTTTTCGAGTTAGAATTTGATCAGGCACAATTGTACCCGCATTTCATAAAAAAACTAAGTCTCCAGTTTCAATACAGACACAAATAAAAGCAGCTCCAATTTGAGGACGTACAATCTTAATTTTGAGAAAAATACATTCAAAGTTATGTGTTCCAGCATCTACTGCACCAATCCATCTTACGATATCCTGCGAACATGTACCAAAACTCCACTGTTTCTCCTGTCATACGACGTCAAGGGATAATTATTATGCGCAGCTGTAGTGATGACACGCGCGCAAACACAAACTCGATCGATGCGACTTATGGCACCTTTTCTCAAACACTTTCGTTTGTAAACGTAAAATATCACTTCTATTGTATACTGTTGTCAGGTCTGTTTAGAGGCCGTTCCCGTTGCAATTCGAAAAACGGAATGTCCGACATGAAAACACGTTGTATTCACTTTTCCGACATATGATACCTTTTCATACAGTACCTATACACGGCGTAATGATTTACGGGAGGGGGCTCCTTTTGGCTGCGGCATTGTTCTATCCACAAAGAAAGGTTGGTGTGTTGTACACACAGAAAAGGAAACGATGTTGTCAGAGTGAGAAGAGAAATTTCATAAAGGACACAAGAACACAGAAAATGACAAGTTCCTCTCATCGTTGTGTCTCCTCCATGTCTTCGTCTTGCTGTCTCTGGCGTTTCTACATTCCTGTCTCTAGATCTTAACTTTTGAATTCCGGACTTCTTTTTCTGGTGGAAGAAGCGACACCAGAGGTCTCCGTCTTTCTCAACCTTTGATCATATACTACTGCATGCCCAACAGTATCAAGGAAACGCGTGTCGTGATCGAAAGATTAGTAGCAGACTAAATCTCGTTTCAATATCAGCAAGAGCTATTCCATTATTTTCTTTTTTCTCTTTCTGTGAGTACGAATGAACCGCACTACGGCATAAAATCTATAATATGTAATTGAAGTCCGTCGTTAATTTTTGATGATGATAGGAATTCTATGCAATACTTTTATGGATCACTGGATAGGCACTAAAACTTGGGAGTTCCCAAAGTTGGTAGCCCTGCGTACTAAAAAGGTGATCACGTACATTTTCTCATAGGATTACAGCCAACTTTAAACGTCTTTAAATCAATTAGAAATTGATTTAAGACAAAATCTCGTCCTACATTTTCTGATATTGTTACTAAACAATAGAATTATAGTCAATGCAAGTGGGTGGAATAATTTTCGGACGTTTTTTGCTTTCCTAAGGATAGCAGTATTTCCATTCAAAAGTATCCATGGTCATTTTAATATGATCTATTGGCAAATCCAAGAAGGGTTCAAAACCGAATTATACGTTTACACGGTCGCTTATGGGAAAACGAAAAAGTGTTTCGTTTCCCGTAAGCGACAATGTAAGCAGAATATTCCATTTTGAGCCCCTGAATTCAAAACTACTAGAGAGCGCTGTAAACCATTGAAACAGATTAGCAGTTCCACAACTACAACTGTGAAAAATACGACACTGACACACAATCACAGTTATCCCAAGACTGCCGGTCTGTTCTCAGTGCACTTGGATATCGCTGAAGACCCTCTCGTTTTGGATTTGAGAACAAGTAGCATATTCGTGGTAATCAGCTATAAATCAACGACCTACAGCTGAGTTTGCCACTGAATACTAAACAATACGAATCATGTTTGAAATGACTCACAAATCAACAACATATTCTGGATCCACTACAGGTCGATTAACAACTTTGGAACTTTTTTTGCAATTGCAAATTTCTGGAGAATTCGTTACATTGGCATCGACGCTTAGCTGTTGACTGTCATCATCGTCTTCTGAGGTTACTAAAAATAAAAACAAAGGTTAACCTCTACTTTCTATTACAACGGCTGAAAATCATCATAACTTATCTGAATAAGATTATATTTACAATCGATCACAGCTTCGTCAGTTTTGATTTCATCCGTCAAATCAATTTGATCGATCGTTGACACATTTTGTGCATCTGTTAGAGCTGTATTGGAGGAGAGATTGGTTCGATTTGAACTCTTGCTCGCAGCATTGTGCATTGCACTAGTGGTCAATGGCAATATACAGAACAAGCAGAATTAATACGTATTAATGTACCATAAAATTACTCTTTTAGAATACATTTTCTACAATTAGAGATATTATTACTGCGCTAAAGTGAGTACATTATCTTGCTTACGATTTTCTCCGGTGAGCAGACGATGGCGCATATTTTCTAACCATCTGAAAGAGAGAGGCTGCCTGCTGCTCTTTATGAACCTGAAAAATTATAAAATAAAATGACGAGTAACTGAGACAATTACCACTTACATTAAGAACGAAATTATGAGACACAAGTTCCGCCTCCCCGCATCAAATTATTGTTTTATAAAGAACTTGAGCACAGGCGTAGGAACGATGGAGGGGGTAGAACCCCCAACGCTCTCACAAAGAGCATTTCAGAGTGTATTTTAGCGTATTTATTAGAGTAATGTAATGTCCGGAGGAAGTAAGTTCATGGTTTTCGTTATTTGAAAGTACTTACTTGAATCAAACATAATCGCGAGCGTGTACAAATTGCAGGAGGAAATGAAAGCCGTGATGTCGACCGTCCTACACAATCTGAACAAAAGGGAAAACAGAAAAATTAATTAAAACTCAAATTATTGCACACAGTTTGTAAGCATTATCAAATCTGAAGAACCTGAGGTATTTTTAAGGCGGTTTCTTTGATGGCAAGTCGCACACAGCACTACAACAGTTCTCATATTGTTTATAAAATTTTACATCAAGGTAAATATTCCTAGCCAATAGTTGGCACTCTTCGTTTCAATTACTAATATTAAGCAGGGATGTGAAAGAAGCTGGGAGCAGAAGCCGGAAGCCGGAAGTTTTTATGTATCCTGACTCAAATCGAGAAGCCGGTAGCCGGAAGCCAATTCCAGTTGGAAGCCAGAAGCTGGAAGAGAAGTCTTTTGTTTATCGGCTTCTTTTTGGCTTCCAAGTTCCAATTCAGAGTCAGCATTTGGCCTAATTTGTCAGTCATTGTTTATAAGAAAAGAGCTCTTAAACTCGTTGCTTCAAAGTCTAAATATATTATTTCATTTGAACTTGTTTTGTGCTTCTTATTATTTTGGAAGAGGGGGGAGGGGGGCTTAAAAGATGCTAGAGGTGAAATAAAGGGAAATTTCGGGAGCTAGAAGTCGGAAGCTGGAAGTTTTTTGAAATAACAGAAGCCAGAAGCCGGAAGTTTTTAAATTACAAAATTGAAAGAAGTCAGAAGCTGGAAGCTTTTTAAAATTATGGAAGCCACTAGCCGGAAGAGAAGTTTTTTCAATAAGCTTCTCATCCCTGATATTAAGGCTTAAAACGAGTGTTGGCAACACTGTCATGACGTGAGTTGACAATGTTGCAACGCCATTATTTTAAGCCTTAATATTGGCAATCGGAAAGAAGAATGCCAACTATTGGCAATAGTGCTTAGTACTGGCTTGTTTTCCTTACACCTCAGCACGGCAGCACCCCACGACTTTTGAAGAATGCAAATTATTGACACCATAAAAAAATTTACACCATTAATTGCCGTTAAATGAACTGCTGACCCATCTGATACTTTTAGTAAGTATATCAGAACTACACCTTCGATTTTATTTAAACCGAAAAATCGAGACCCGATTAACTGATCGTACGAACTTAAAATTTTCAACAATTATTTTTTTTTCTCAAAAGCTAAATGAGTAGACTTATCGTTCGGCGAAGAGAAACAAACAAGACGCAAGTCGATGGATTGTTTTTAGATCAAACAGTGAGTCCGTGCATCAAGAGGATAGTTACTGAGAAATAATATATAATAAAGGGGGAAAAAAATGAAGACTGTTTCTCCTTCAATTGATTCATTACGCAGAAAAATGACATATTTGATAATCGGAAGTCAGAAGTCGAAGAGAACAGATGGTTAGGATCTTACCTTGTTTGTTTCCAATTAATTTCTGGCAGCTACCAGTCTGTAACAAAATATGAAAGTAAATTCCACCTGCCACTGTAATAAATAATAAATAACCGAATTGTTCTAAATATCTAAAGCATTTTTTCCCAGTATTAACTTACTTTTTCCAACACTATTTTCTGGTTTTCCCGGAAAGCAATGCCCTCCTTTTGTGCTGTACGCTCTCCACTATCAACTAAAGTAGCTAAAGAAAAAACTGAATAAGTTTTAACGACATCATATCTACAAGTATATAGTAATATCTGAGAAACTTTAACATACTGCGAAATATATTCTGAATATCCGGAACTAAGACGATGGGCTGTTTAATGTCGAGGGTAGTAACTGGATTCTTTGTACTGGTTTCGTTCTTTTGTACGCACCGCTGGTGTACGAACAGAACAGACCATGATTAGTTTATATCTCTACTAACAATGATAACTAAGCGTACGTAAAATAAAAAAGCGAAATTGTAAGCTATAAAGGACCTACTGTTACAAGACACCAAAGGGTACCTAATAAACGTTCGAGATTTCAATTTTATTAATACTGATAGATTTATTTCCAGCTGGAATTCTAATGCAATTAAAGGTGTATAAAACTGAAATCGCGATACATCAGTATTCTTAAATGCAAAATCACTGACATAAGAAAGCTTTATTACCGTCTTCAGAGAATCGGTTCGTAATATGGAATTGATACTACACTCTGGAACAACAATAATTGACGTACAAAATTAATATTACAGATAGTCTCGCCTAAGATCAAGAAAATGAAATAATACCACATGCTGATTGCACAATAATATCATGTTTTTGGCATCCGTACAAGCCACCATTCATGGCTTTTCATACGCTTGCGAATCCAGGTGGCTTCATGAAAAACTATATCAAAAACTACTTCTGATCACTTACGGGTAGGAAAAAGCCAAATGAAGAAGCTAGACTGTCACAAAATCCTCAATTTGAAAATATACGTCTTTTGCAAGACATTACAGGTTATTCAACATTATACGGAACCTATCTGCATAAAGTAACAGTGGAATTATCAGATGGCTTTGTGTAATACATTCTGAATTAATGTAGTCCAGTATTAGAAAAAACTATACCGCATTTCCAAGATATTAGATGGTCATATATTCATGATTTCCTTATGCCTCGTGCATAAGTTCATACTTGTCTTAAAATCGAACAATAACCATTTTCAATAACTTTAGAACAATGAAACATTACCGTTCTCAAGGTAACTCCTGAGATTAGGTTTCCTTCTTTTTGCAGCTGTTTCTAGAATGATTTCGTTCCGTGGTCTGAAACATAGGTGATTAATGAGAGTCTGGTATTACTTACAAAAAGAAAACAGTACACTTGGGAAGCCAACGTCAAATTAATATAACTCTTAAGGTCTGCAACATGAAGTATTCATCTACACATTCAGATTCAAAATTCCATAGGTTCTTTTGGAAGGGATCCCCCATAAGAAGCCTCGGAAGAAAAGAATAACAATTCCTTCATCCCAGAATTACACAGAGAGCCTGATCGGAAGCAATTCCTTAACACGAAATATTTATCCAATTTACCTTTTACGAGTGTTAGTAGACGGTGCTTCAGCAGTTACAGCATCATTCTCTTCGTCGTTAGTTCTTCTGAATAAATTTGCAATTGTTTTGAAAGAAGTAGAAAGCAGAAACATTTTGTTCACGGATTGCTAGCACTGAATATGAACATTGTCCATCTGATAACGTTATCATAATTTGATATAAATATGTAATACTCGTTACATTCAAACCAAGTTTGGATAGTTCCAAAACGTCACAATAAACTTCACGACTGGTGATTATTTAAATTATAAATAACTAATAAATTAATACGACTTGGAAAGTTGAACGCAATAAGAGGGCAACAGTAATTTACCGTTAACCAAAGCTTAATCAACAGCGCGAAACATGCAGACCCAGGTAAACATTCAACCATCAACAAAGACTGAATGAGTGTTGCCAGATGGGAATTGAAAAACGTACCACAGGACCAGATTGCAGCTTGCAGGTTCTAACGTAAAGTAGTGGCGGGGAAAATGAGCAGATTATAATGGCAGCATTGTTTCAGCAAGTTTTTTCAAGGCAAAAGATTTCAACTTTTTATCTGTGTATATATAACGTGAAATTGTTCGCGTGTTATCGGCAAACCAAGTGTCTCCGAAAGGAATTTGGTATCAAAACTTATTGATTCAAAAATCAGATCCAATTGCTTCTTACCTTTTATACGTAGTGAATAGTTTAATAATCTTAAATATCATTAGTTAATATTGCTTCGTTGACGATGGCTTCCAGTTCGAGGTATACGAAGGCTCAAGATGACGAGCCGTTCATAGAATGTGTTCAAATTGAAGGTTTAGTAAGTATGATTGTCCTCCATTATAGGAAGGTAATAATGTTGCTGGAGGAAGAAATTGGAATGAAAGATTCACTCTTTCGTTTGTATTATGTTTAGGCTTTAATGAAAATTACGAAACATTGTCACGAAGAGTGCACTGGAAACCTGGAAGTTGCTCAAGGAGCTTTGCTGGGTTTGATTGTTGGAAAAACCCTGGAAATAACGAATTGTTTTGCTTTCCCGAAGAACTATGATGATTCGATCGATGAAGGTAAATCTTCTTAGTTATACTTGAGAAGATGGTGTTATAATATGCGATCTAGCAGGGTTGTGCGATCTACACCGTGCGATCAACTATTGCAATATGCGATCTACCGTAGTGGGATGAGCTGCACCATGTCATGTGAAAGTGAGCTGACTAGCAGTCATTGCCCGGTGTAAACACATTGCCCTATGTGAACGTGGTTTGAAGGCGTCTGGTTCATTTTTCTTAGCATTTGCCTGCAAAAATGATCAAGGTGCGACTGGAGCGTGTGGAGTAGTACTCTTCGTTTCTTCTTCATGATCTTCATTTTGGCGTCTAGCCACGACCGTTCGATAGCCTGTGCGTGGGGACCTGAATCTGGATCTATATAATGCTCTTGACGGTTTTCGGATCCGCAGTTGTGGCAAGGGTCGTGGATATCGATTGGATCAAACAGTAAATGGTCACGCAGTAAATTTAAATAGGTAACTTCCGAACTGGTTACTTCACCGGACAAGTCTTTAAGCAACATATTTACCACGACATGGTTACTACTTCTCTTTATAAACATCGGGTCGCACATTTTATCTTCGAGTTTTGTTGATCGTATTAACACTGTTGGATCGCATATCATAACAGCATCCTTGAGAATATGATCCATAGTGTGCCATATTTTCAAAAGTTGAGCCTACTACGAAGTCATTTTTCTCGAAATGGTTGATACTAATTCTTGAATGATGAGTGGGGAATTTATTTCAAACTCTGTGCTGAAATTTATTTAATTGATATATTACCTGTGTTATATGCATTTCAAGAGGATTACCAGTTGGATATGATGAGACGATTACGTCGTGTGAATGTGGATCATTATCACGTTGGTTGGTATCAGAGTTCAGATGTTGGCAACTTCCTCAGTCAACCTTTATTGGAGTCTCAGTATCATTATCAAACATCTATTGAAGAATCTGTTGTTTTGATTTATGGTACGTAGTATGCAGTGTTCCTCTACAGAAGCCCCCCCCCCCCGATGTTTTTTGAATGTTGACGTAACGATGAATAATGAATTTCAGATACCAATAGGACATCTAGAGGATTCTTAACACTCAAAGCCTACCGACTGACGCCTCAAGCTATCAAACTGTACAAAGAAAATGATTTCACTCCTGAAGCTCTGCGTACATTGAAAATTGGGTATGAAACGCTGCTGATGGAGGTGCCTATTGTCATCAAGAATTCTTCCCTCACAAATATTCTGCTGTCAGAACTGACGGAGTATGTTCCACCGCAAGATGGTTCAACTTTCTTAGATTTGGGAACTGCGTAAGTTGACGAATACCATTTCAAATGATCTTGGCCTGTCATATTCCTCATTATTTGACAAATTCAACTTTAATGTTGTCATCTGCAGGAGCGTTTTAGAAGGACAGCTTCGTTCCCTTATGGAGCGAGTTGATGATCTGAACCAAGAGGCGATCAAATTCAACCGTCATCAACTGACGGTGGCGAGACAAACGCAAGATAAGAATCGACTTCTGGCTAGAAGAGTAAGGAGAAATTGTTAGTGTATGTGTTAATTCGTCTGGGTGAATGTTTATTGATGAGTTTCGTTTCTTTCTTTGTTTCAGGCTCAAGAAAATGCCCTTAGATTAGCGAAAAAAGAACCTCCTTTGCCCGAAGAAGATATAAGTAAATTGTTCAAGCCGGTTCCAGTTCCATCGAGAGTTACTCCGATGTTGATGGCCAGCCAGGTTGAAGCTTATGGAGAACACATTTCCAAATTCTGTTCGCAATCATTGGCCAAATTATTCATCATGCAGGCCGCAAAGAATAATTGAATAATTCCATCTATACATGTTTGTTGTCGGAAAAATGTCTTGCTTATAATACAATATTTTTAGAGAGAATTTATTTTCTTTTTCAATGTGGTTTTGATAATGCCACAAGCTAGTATTGGATTTACGAGGGATTAATGCTCCGGCGCATTCAGTAGAAAAACTGGGTAAAGAACAAGAAATGGCGAGGAAGAGCGAAAAAATAATAAAAATGAAGACACCTTTACATAATTTAATCAGGGCCTGATTAGGAATTATAGGGATCCTGAGCCTATACTAGGTAGGGCCCATAAAACTTATAATTTTCATAGATTCGGGGAGAGGGGGATTTAAACGAATCGAAAACTCTTGAAGAGCATTTAAAATTATGGTATGTTTGATACTCTCGGAAAGTCAAGGAGGAACCAAGTCAGAAAGAAACTTATACAACACACATGAATCATGACTCGTGAAAAAGCAATGTTTTAATAGCCAAAAGAAACATTAATTGTAAATTGAAAGAAAATAACACAATTTAGAACAGCCATAAAAGTATTATGTAACATCAGATTTCTTCGATGTATTATACAAGCCGAACATGGCTTCTTGTAAAGCTCTCATACACGATAAGGAAGAAATGAATCCACCAGCTCGTTCATCAACAGTCTCTGGTCGAATGTGATTCAAATACCCTGATGTTCCTAAATTCTCCCATGAAGGGTATGGAGGTCCATCAATGACAACCTTTGGTTCAACATATACATATAACGGTCCTTCTTCGATTTTTGGTATTGGTTTGGAGAAGAGCTGATTATTGTCACCGATTCTAACACCTGATGAGAAATGGCTAATTCTTTTGGACTCTTTCTTGACTTGTTTCTCATTTTCTTCAAGTTCTTCTTTTTTAGTCTGATTTTTGTTTTCAGCAAAGAAATTCAAAATTTCTTTTGCATCACTATCCGAGAACATCAACTCATCGATCAGAGCTTCTTTCTCGATGATTTTCCTTCGCTTCAGTTCGATTTCTTGTTTCTCAAGGGCTTCTCGTTTGTCCATCTGTGATTGTCTTTCTTCTTCAATCAGTCGGTCTAGCTCCAATACTTCTTTGTTGTACTTCATTTTGTTTTTCATTATGGATTCCTTATTCTCTTTTTTATACTGCTCAATTTTTCGAGTAGTCTCCGGTACATCAATATTATTAGTTAAGTTGTATATTATAGTTTCTATTTCTTCCAAATAATCGTTGTATTCGTCCAGACTGTGAAAATCTTCCTCCTTCTTATTATAATCTTTCAAGATTTTCTTGCGAATGTCGACTTCTTTTTCAACAACAGCATCCTCGAATAGTTGCAGGCGGAAATTGTTTCTTTTTAATGAGACGCTACATTCAGGACAAACGCCGGAACCTGTAATCAACAAGAAGTAATGATATTTTTCTGGTCATATCAATTTTCTAGGTTTATAAATCCTATCTCAACTGAACACTGAAGGCAGTATTATTCACGACTGTTATACGATTAAAGTGACAACTCAGTGAAGGAGCTGAACTGATGAACGTGTAAGTATAGCAGAACTTAATTCAAGAAAATTATGGATTTGAAAACGTGCAGGTATTCTAAAATTAATATTATACACCATTTTCATGGCTTGAGAACGCATAGGGCAATGTTTAGATCATCAATGAAATGTATCTTCTATAACTACAGTTTGAATCTGAATCATCATAACTATAATTTGTAGTACCTTTAATGAACAGCAATTCGACACAATTCTCACATAATGTATGTCCGCAAACGTTGACCATCAACTTCAAAGACGGGTTTCTATATCGGCTGGTTTTACACCGTGGGCAAATCTGATCATCCATCATGATTACCTTAAGAGGAAAAATATTTTTTCGTAAGTAATTATCATCACTAATGTCGAAGTTTCGCTGCCAAGCGACCTGCGTTATGACGGTACAGATTCGGTGGATATTAAAAAGTGGAGTAGTTCTGTTTCGCATCGGGTTATTCGGTGATTCAGCGAATATAAGAGCGAACCACGCGTAGAACTGAAAATGTTTACAGGACTATTGTACAGTTTGAGAAGAACAGCATACAAATACTGCAGTTATTACTCACTCGAGAATATCAATTCAATATCCCTTTCAATGTTATGAGATGAAGATTATCCAGACATTTTTCACAAGTTCGGTTGCAAAACATATACAAACATTTTGGTAGAATTTTAAAACCTGGTAGGTACGCTAAAATATTTTCGAAGGACTCTTTTAAATTATGTACATTCAAGCATTCGGGGCTCGAATTTCCACATTTCCAGCCTTCCGGCGATTTCATCCACTACTTATCAGTAGAACTCTTGTTTGTAAACGTAAAACCAGATAACAAGAATAATAACAATTGAAATTTGAAACCGCGCTCTACCGTTTTATGTTCTATTCGTGTTTGGCCCACACCCCACAGTGATAGCAAGCGTCACAGGGGTACGGGAGGAGGCTCTCACAGACAGCGCAGTGGAAGCTCTAGAAATTAGAATATCAAAGATAATAACTGCCGCTTACCGTTCGCGTCAAGTACGGGCGTTTCCGTTCTTCTGGTATGTACACCTTAAATCTACTGGTCCTTAAGAATCTATGGTATTCGCGTATTCCTATGATTTTTATCCCGATTTATTTGAATTTCTTTGGAAAATATAAAGAATTCTGAATTTCACCTTTCTTTTCCATCATTCCATCACGAACTTTCGCAAAACTAAAGAGATTACTTTACATTTGGTAGCACTGGAACCGCTATCCCTTGGCCCAGAGGGTGTCTTTTGGCGGTAAAACTTTCCTTCCTAGCCCGTAGCTTACTGGCAACACGGGCCGTGACCAAGAAAGAGATTTGTGTGTTGTGTGTATCTTGGTATAGTCATCGACAAGACAGATTCATATGTTGTAAGGGTAACCTTATCTACTTTTTCAGTGTCTTGGAAAAGAGATTTAATGAACACGTAGTTTTAGGCCTTTTTTCCTGGACAATTTCAGTGGCTTACTCCGCTTAGTCACGTTTCACTGTGCAGGCTAAGTCTTGTTCTTTCCTTCTTTTGTACCCGGTTCCTGGAAGAGTCGCAGTCCGCCATTTCCGAAAATGAGTTCCCATTTTTTGACAGTCATCAGTGTGTTACAGAAACAATTAAATACAGGGTGAATTTCAGTTTAAAATGGTTTAGAAATTGCTTAGTTTGAGCATTTTTCCTTTCAAAAAAACTGTATTTAGTGAAATGAGCGTAAACAGAATGAACATACGTATTTAGTTCGGCTCGTCAGACTTGGTGGTTTGTTTGGATGCTATGTATCTTGGGTACGTATAATACTCATAGTAAAATGCGAAAGCTGGGTAAGTAATGATTTCGCGATTATTATTCTCGTTGTTTGGATGCTATGTATCTTGGGTACGTATAAATAGTAAAATGCGAAAACTGAGTAATGATTTCGCGATTATTATTCTCGTAAGCGTGTACCAGTCGGTATTTTACCTACTCTTAACGTAAATCTGCCAGCTCTGGCTGGGATTAGGTCGGGTATCGGAAGTTGCATATCCTTGGAATATGCTAGCACAACTCCTCAGTGGTTTAATTCGGTGATTTAAATTCGTTCTGGAGTGGAAAATATGAATATAAAGATCGTGGAAGTTCGTTGTCGGATCTGCTGCTTGTGTAGACTACATTCGGGAATTACCTTGGCTTAAGTATGTTGAATTAAGTTGGCGTATGTCGGCATATCTCGCATCACAGTACATTGAATACTTTTATTTCACCGGCTACTGGGTAAAGATGATATTCCTGATGATTCTTATTGACATTTGCGCGGAAGAAATTACCACTGGGCTCTGACTGAAATGAATTGCATTTTCTTAGAACTGAACGACTTCCTGTGTGCAAATATGAATAAGAATAAACGAGTGTATCATTTTGTAGGTCCATGGATGATCACTCGTCGGAAGTAATGATTCAATTATCTGCTAGGTATGCGACATAGTATTGTGATGAAGTTAGAAGAAATGGCGGAGTTGCCTTTACCAGATTGAAGTCAGTTGAATCCCAGTTATGTATGTATTCGCATAAATAAAGATTCTTATCTCGTGTTAGCTTGGTATACTAGATACATATATATTTCCAGTAGTTCATTGTCCATTGAAATGTACGTTAGTGCAGTTCAAAACTGCGATGTGTGAAATTCAGTTAAACACGGGAATAAAACTGACTCAAATAGCTGCAATATTTGTGGATCTGAGAAAGATCGTAATATTTTGATGCTTCTATAAGTTTTCCAGAAGCAATAGTAATAGCTATCTAGCATTTAATGAACCCTTTGAATTTGAATTCTCTTAGGCTGCATGTGTTTAGCTTTCATCTGTTAGTACTACTATCGTTACTAAAAACTGGAATTTATATTTCTTGACAGAGAGAGTGCAGATTCATTGCATGTATACTCTTCGGTATAATGTTAGAGAAGGCCACTTGTGACACTACATTGTGTTTTTCTTATTTGAATTCTACATGGTACCCAGTCAAGGGTTGACCACGGCGATTAGTTCCTGCAGCGATCTCGATGCATATCCCATTTAACGATTCATTTTCTTCAAACAAATGTAAGTATTATGATCAGCAGTTTCCACAAATTAATACGAAAACGTAGTAAATATATTGAATTATCCAGTTGTAGTTAATTTGTAAATATCACAAATTGAACGAAACTAGAGGATAGGCTGCGTGAAATACTCTTATAAACTTCCCAAGTAAAATGTCCTCGGCGGTTTTCTTGGAACTTTCTATAATCACTTTTATTACTTCACAGAGTGCCGATTTCATTGCATGTATACTGGTCGCTAATGTTGGAGAAGACCACTCGTGACTCTATACTGCGTTTCCAGCGGAAGTTGTCGTAATTGAATTCTATGTGACACCTAGTCAGCAGCAATCTCAAAGCATAGCCCATTTGACGATTCATTTTTTCAAACAAACGTAAGTATTATGATCAACAGTTTCCACAAATTGAAACAAACGCAGTAAATGTATTGAATTATCCAGTTGTAATTTGTAAATGTCACAAATTGAGTGAAACTAGGATAGGCTGCGTGAAAGTCTATCTTATAAATTTCCCTAAGTAAAATGTGCTTGGTTTTCTTGGAATTTTCTGTAATCACTTTTACTTACTTTACATAATGCAGATTTCATTGCTACCTACTGGTCGCTAATGTTGGAGAAGACCACTCGTGACTCTATACTGCGTTTGCTGCGGAAGTTGTTATTGAATTCTACATGACAGCTAGTCAGCAACGATCCCAATATGCGCATCCCATTTGACGATTCATTTCTTCAAACAATTGTAAGTATTATTATGATCAACAGTTTCCTTAAATCAAAACAAGCGTAGTAAATTTATTGAATTAGGTATTCAGTTGTAATCTGTGAATATAACAAGTTGAACGAAACCAGGATATAGGCTATACTTGAAATTCTCTTATAAACTTCGAAAGTGGAACGTGCCTAGTTTTCTTGGAACTCTGTAATCACATACCTACTTACCTCTGACCTCTGTGTTGTTAATTCAATTCATAATAACATCCAGTTCCGTTCATTCCCAGATGGCAAAAGAGATGGTGAAAAATTGGTAATACTACTTTTGGATTAGCGAGTACAAATATACAGAGAACTGAATATAAATGCTTAGAGTAGTAGTAAATACTAGGCTTGTCAAAAATTTTTCAATAACCGGTTTTCAGTTAGCTGGTTATTTCTTTACTTTTTTTTTTTGGACCAGTTATAACTGACACAATATGTCGGTTAACCGGTTATTTTGCGCCAGAGGGAAAAAATGTACATACAGTAGGATCTGAATCCCCAAGTTTCTGAAATTTACACATTTACAGAATGTAGGTTGATTGATAACGCAATGAAGTTGAAAGTTGAAACTACCAGATTTGAGCTTTAACGTACCATGAATTCTTTTTTGCATCTTCAGTTTCAGTGTATGATCCAAGATTCAAAAGAATTTTTCATTTAGAACTGAACACAGATCTTAATTTTTATCGATAATTTTAAATTCAAATCAGAACTGATGCATATCATCTTCAGGGAAGAACGGAAGAGTTTTTCGGTGGGGGGGGGGGCTAATAATTGTTGTAATTGTTGATGTCTCAACTGACTCAACTCAAAATTCCCACATATCAGCATTTTTTTGTATTGGCTAAATAAATTAAACCTTTTGAATTGTTGAATTTTTCCAGCTTTTGATCCATGTACTAAAATTTCCTAATTCTAGTGTGGAGGCTTGGGGGCAAGCTGCCCCCGTGCCCCCTACTTTCGTTCCTGTAAGAAACGTAGAAGTACAGCAGTCCGGTGTTTCTCAACTTATTACTGAAATGTTAAATTTTTCCAATTGCTGAGTAAAAAATTCCTACCGAGGGGTAAATTGTCCCGTCACCCTATCGGTACGTTCCTGATCGTCTTAAAACAGATACGAACAGTTATGAGCAGCCATTATTTTTTCATCCCTCCAATAACACCGCTACCACTCATTCTGTGATAATAATAAAATTGTTAAGAATGAAGATTGTTAATTTTGATGATTGATTTGTTGATGTATTATGAAATAGAAAAATTTATCCTTCCTTACTTGTCTTCAGGTTTCTTAATTTTATACGCAATAACATAAAATAGTATATTTGAGTAAGGTGAGAATCCTTTATAATTTTAGAATTAGTTTCTTAAAATTTGCCAGAAGTGAAAATGGTGGCTGTTTCTACCCATATGAAGTACGAGTTAGTAATCTTAATCATTTCATCTGAATCCGATTCTGAACTACACTCCTGAATCTCAACCTTACTAAATATCCAATTACACGAATTTATCTATTGTGAACTAGTTTTGAAACTTTCGAATTCAAAATAGAACTTAAAGAAAACGTTAACTCTCTCGGTTATTTTCATCGGTTATCGCAAATATACTTATACGATTATTCTGTTATTTTTTGCACTTAAAATTAACCGAAAATATCCGGTTAACTGGAGTAAATTAACCGAAGCACTTTGCCATCCACGTTGATGATTACTCGTTATATGATTCATGCAGGATCAGTTCCAACGATCGTGTAATTTCTAATTTGAAATACTTTAATTAGGTACATGCGTTTCAATAAATAAAACTAACTATAATCGAACAATCGAAGCACTAATAAATTTCTTGTATACCTTACACTTTTGTACTTGTGTACATAAATAAGATGGTACTTTGGTCATATTATTCAAAGGATACCTTGTACTTTGTAGGTACTCCTGGTCTGAAGTCTCTGCCGGGGTGTGTAGCCATGGATGAGTGGGTTGGTAATTTGAGATCTAAAGCCTTTCTTCAGCCTAAAAGTACAATTCTTAAAGTACCTACGGAAAATTCACAAAATTCTCGCCTGCTATGTAAAGAAACAGATATTCTCATTTCTTTTGTAACTCTGAACTTTCTCTTTTCCAACGACCTATTCGTTAAGTGATGGAGAGGAAGGGATTTGTTCTTTTAACCCCAACAAAAAAAATGTAGGAGGGGCCGTCTCCACTTAAAAAAAAAATACAAGGTATAGGAATTTATGGTTTTTGAAAACACCAAAACAGTTCGGACTTTGGTGCTTGATGGTTGTGCGTTTACTGTTAGGGCATGATTATTTCCATAATTATGTGGCATACCCAGTACACGTCACAAGTTGGTAGATGGTTTCTTTGTATTTTGGAGTCAAGTGCTGGAAAACTATTGAAAAAAACAAAAACAAAAAAACAGTTCATCCACCAGATAGAAAAAACATGCCTCTGAACAGTTCTTGTCGAATCGAGTGGTGCAAGAGGTGTACAGTTCACAGAGATTCTCGATTGAGTCCGAGTCCCTTCCTAAGTTGCGTTGGCCTGAATGTTGGCAAATAATTTTTACAGGAAAGCATAGCTCTTGTCAGAGAATCAAGCAAAAATTTCTTGACGGTTTGCAGATTCTCGTTTCTAAGTTCACCTTGACCTAACCGCTAATAAATAATTTGAGGAAAGAAAGAAAGAAAACAAAAACATAAGCAAAATTTTCTATAAATGTCTAGTGCAGTATTTATTTGAAATACTATTTGCAACCTCTGTTGTCAGAAGCCCTAGAAAAATTGCCCCTTTGTTTTAATGATAGTAATAATAATATATTTGTTTCCCCCTAGCACAGCCATGAGGCCAATTACGATGGAGGGAATAGATGAAAATGATTATATTTATACTAATATATAGTACATATGGGGTGAGGTTTTTCTTTAAAATTATACACAAACAAAAAAATAATAATAACAAAAATATAAGAAATATAAAGTCCCCCCCCCCATCAGCCACGCCGCGTCTCTTTTCATCGCGCCCCATAATCCGGAGTACAGTACGCCCCCCTACACCTTCTGTCAGAGGCCACCTTGAACCACCGGTGAGCTTAGAGTTTAGAGAGCTGTCTTACTCGAACAACTCCGAGATTTGTTGTTTGAATTTTGTTATGTTATTCGAGTCTAGTATGTTCAGTTTTTCCTGCTGCATGCATACACTGTTGTATAATTTCATGATTCGGTTAAATTGGGCATTTAGAAAATGATTTGCGTGTGAATACTCTGGTTTGAACAGATTTATATAATCTAGTATTGAAAGTCGGTACCCGGATCCTAATTTTTTCCAGCTGCGTGGGTTCTTATATTCTTCCGTTAATTATGTTGTGCATATAAACCGAAGAGGCTGTGTCCCTTCGACCTCGCAAACTTTCTATCTGGTAGTCCCTAAGTAATTCGGCATAAGTTATGGAGTTTATGTAGTATGAAAAATGTTTGTAATGCAGGTATCTGAGAAACCGTTTTTGTTCTTTTTCTATCGCTGTTATAGCATCGGTCGTCGCTGGGTTCCATACAATCGAACCAAATTCCAATTGCAATCTCACGAGCGAGTAATATATTATCAGAATTGTCTCGATTTTCGTGAAATTCTCCGTCTTCCTTATAATGAATCCTCCCTGGAAGTTAGCCCGCGTCCCGATAATTCTGTTAGCTCAACATAAAGGTAAAAATAAATAAGACTCACCTCCTACCTTTGACGGATCGACTTGATAGCTGAATTTTCCGTGGAATCTTGATCTACGATCGCTCTTTCTCCTAAGCTATTTCTCATACTTTTTATATTGTCTCATGAGTTGAAACTACCCCCACCCCTCCTGTATCTCTCAGAAATTCCCAGATACTAATCTGGTTCTGAGTTTGATTTAATGTTTATTAAAACGTGTGATATTGTATTTCTTGACGATAGGTATTGTCAAATTCGTTAAATAGGAATCAAGAATTTTAAATATGTATTAATATAAAAATGTAAGCTGGAGACTCGACCTTTTTGTATCTTCATTCGCTACTGCTCGACATTTAGCCTAATTCTCTAATTCCCAATTTCCTTGAAATTTTGTTATATTATACACCTGAACCTAGAATAAAAGTTTTATCAAGTAGTTTTCAGTTGTACAGCTGTAATTAATTACATTTTCATATTTTTAGGAATAACCAAGCAGACCTGAAGTTTAGAAACATCGGCGATGAATATGCGGAAGAACTTGAAGAGAAACATCGATGAATATGTGAATGGACAACACAGACTACATTTAAATTTTCCGAAGATTTGTGCTAGTTCCTTTTTTGGGGAAAGGGATGGAAAAATTTGCAATTGAAAGTACCTCAATTTTATTTCTTATGTTGAGAAATTAATGCTGACTGTATAGTTAACCGATTTGGTATAGGTATTGGGAAACTATAATGACTAGAGCTCGAATGTTCGTGCAGTAATAGGTTTTCGAGCCCATGGACAAGTTCTGTTTTTGGTAAATCTTTATCGGCTAAATGATTGCACGTTATGTTTTGTATAATGTACTCTTATTACCTATGCTCCAAGGTACTTCAACTGGTCGACCATCTCTTATTTTGTCTTTTTCCAGGACTATTTCTGAGTTTTCGAATTCTGTGTCTCTTGATACTACCATAAACTTCGTTTTCTCGGGGTCAGTTGTAATTCCATACGTGTCGTATTCTGTTTCTATAGCCAGTACCAAGGAGTTTTTGTTTTTTGCGCTTAGTGTCAAAATAACGGCGTCATCGACGTATCGTATTTGACTCGGGTGTCTGCCTTGATATCTGAAAATAGCTGCGTCAGCATGGACATATTAAACAGAATTGGCGACAAAATGAAGCCCTGTCTTACGCCGCGTTCGATTTTAAATTCTTCTGTTTTTGCGGTTGCCCCTTGAGACTGCCGCAGTTTGCTGTTGGTATAGGTTTTTTATAATTCGTGTATCATTTGCATCGATTCCAGTATTTCTCAATGTTTCGATTAATTTCATGACGTACTCTGTCGAGCGGGTTAGATACATCGTTCGCCGATTCTCTTTCATCTTCTGGATTAAAATATCTATATAGGAAATAAATGCTTCTCGTTCCAAGTCCGCCTTTGAAGCCAAAGATTGTTCTCTTCCTATAAAAGATATATTCGCATTTTTCTCGTTTTTTGGCATGAACGATTTTCAGGAAAATGTTCGTTGTATGGCACATCAAACTAATAAAAGTTTGCATGTCTGTGTTCAGTTAACTTTGGGTACCTAGTAGAATAAACGTTGATGTCAACTACTTCTTTGGTATATGACCAGTGGTATAAATTCTGTTGAACAGCTTAGTAATGAGCTTTATTTCATTTTCACGTCCGGTCCTGAAGCCCTACATGTTTTGGCATTTTAAACATCATGCTGAACTTCGTCTTGTAGTATATGGAGAATATTTTCATTATTTTTATGGGATTCCGATGGCAATACATTGCAGTCGTCACTGAATATGTAGCGAATATGGCGTTCCTACAGTGTGTACATAATTCTTCGTTTCTTGCTATTGGTCTGCCGTCATCATTTTTTAGCGTCATTGGTCTTCTTAACCAATACACTCCTGCAGTCACCTTCAATTTTTTGTGTAAATTCTAGTCATTGTGTACACGGAGATTTTTTATAGACATATTTCTTCTAAGATGTCCTCTTTAGCTTTTCGGAGTTTTTGTTGTATCTTATGCTGGATCACTATTTTTAGTTTTTAGCTGTTTGGTAAACAGCTCTAATATCTCCGATGTGATCCATAAACATTTTTTTTAAATGTAACTTGGTTTTTGTCTGAGAAGCTATTTCGAGGGTAATTTCTTTCAATATTTCCCAGTTTTTTCATTAACTGTTCTACTATTCTGTATTCGCTGGCTTTGTTTTTTCAGTTCTCTTGCCACAGCGACTTTCATTTTCCTCATATCTTCAGTGTTATTAAGAACTCTTCAATCGTAATTTTTAGCACTCATTTTTTAAATGACTTTCCATTTTAGTCATATTTTGGCGCAAATTAAGTTATGGTTTGAGTTCGCATCAGCTCCGGGATATGTTCTTACAGTTTTTACAATATTTCTGTGCCTCTAATTGATCATTTCATAATATCTATTTGCTTGTGTATTAATTATGTTGCTAATATGGTCTCCTGGAGCTTTCTATGTACATGTATAACCTGTACTTCGCAGTAGTTTATAGAACGTGTTCGCCAATATAAACTCGTTGTTTTGACAAAAGGGCATGAGCCTCTTCCCTCGCTCATTTCTGCTTCTTAGCCCATGATTTCCTGTGACCCTGCTGGCTAAGTGACTCACGTTAGCATTAAAATCTCCCGTTAAAATTCGTCCAGTTCCAGAACCTTTCGTATTTTGGTATTTCTGACAGCATACTGAATTTTATCTTATAGTATATACTTAGAGAATACGTTCGTTATTTTCATGTCAGTCAGATGTCACTATTTTGCAGATCATGTATAATTGTTCGTTTCGTGCTGTTGGTTTGCTGTCATCATTTTTTGTGTCATTGGTTTTCTCGACCTGTACACGCCTGCAGGCGCCTTCAGTTCTTTGTGTAAATGGTAGTCATCGTGTTTTTTTTCTAAAGATTTTTTTAATGTAGACATTTTTCTTCGAAGATCCTCTCTCTAGCTTTTCGGATTTTTTGTCCTATCTCACGCCCGCGGATTCTTTTATAGCTGGGTACATCTCTATTTTTAGCTTTTCTGTGTTTGTCAAACAGCTCTAACATTCAGTGTGTGATTCATATTCTTTTTTCTTGTAGCTTGGTTTTTGTCTGAGAAGCTATTCCGATGACTTGATTTATGGTAATTTCTTTTGCTGCTATCCTCGGAAAATGGCTGTGAAGAGGATACCAAACAAATTTGACTTTAAAATTGCATAATTTCAGTGAAATGTCGTAGAATTCCAAAATTGTAGTGTGAAATTTCGTCCAGCAAAATGTATTTATTGCATTTTTCAATGTGTTGGTGCTTCGAAAATGAAAATGTGAACATTATCGGCTGCTTACCTCAGTCTTGAATAATATTACTCAGTTTTCATAAACGGTTCGACTATTTTCTATTCGCTCTTGAGGAATGCTTACCCTAACGTGATAGTGTTAGGAGGTAGTTTAGTACTGATATTTCTGGTTTTCTTTTGGTCTTCTGTTTAGACATCTACAGTTTAGTAGTTTTTCAACTTTTCTGATTGCGCTATCATCGTAAGTCCATTGCTCATGACTGAGCTTTTGGGAATCCACCAATTCTCTCAACTATCTCGTTCACGTACACTTGCCATTCCTCGCGGTCTTCGGCATTCCGCACTAGCCGTTCTAGTCTCCTATCGGACACTTCCTCAGTCTGATCGAGCCATCTTTTCGATGAACATCCCGTGGATTTTTTCCTTTCGATATTAACCTGTACGACCAACATGTTGTCGTCCGGTCTCCGAACAGTGTGTCCGAAGAAACGCAGGATTCTTTGGTAGCATATAGATGATAAGCGCTGTTGTATTCGTGGTTTACTCAGAATCGATAAATTTATGTTCATCGCGCAGTCTTGCGTATTCCCAACATCCTTCGGAATGCCTCTATTTTCCTGCGGTCGTCGGCTTTTATCGTCCATATGTTTCAGCGCCATCGAAGAAGATGGGAACACGAGGGTTCTTGAAAGGCGCAGCTTCGTATTTCTAGTCAGGCTTCGATCTTTCCATATTAGTGTTAGTTTGATCGTGGCCTCTCTTGCTGTGATGATTCTTCTTCGTATTTCAGCAGTGCTTCCTCTATATTGCTATCAGTCAGAGAACCGAGGTACAGAAATTTCTCAATTTTCTGAAAGTTCTTTGAGGGGTCCGACCTTGGGAGTGTGTACGCTCGATCGATTATCATGATCTTGGTCTTGCTTCGATTTAGCATGGGACCGAGGTCGTGCTGTTCTTTTTGACGTGATCCAAATCAGCAGTCTCAGTTCGCTTTCCGAGCCGGGGCATAGGTTGTGTCATCAGCAAATCTCAGATTGCTGATTTTCAGCTCACCCACTCGTACTTCACGGGTCCATCTATCCAGACTTTTTCTCATTATATATTCACCGTAGATGTTGAAAAGTATAGCTGATAAAGTGCAACCTTGTCTCACTCCTCTAGGATGTTTCAGAATCGAGTGAGTGCCCCTCCTGAAGACTTACCACTGCTTTGACGTCTGCGTATAGGGTTCTTATAAGTGCAATCAGATGTATCGGTACGCCCACTTCTTCCTTGATCTGACCCAGCATTTTCCATCGGCTTCTTTCGAAGGCTGTGTTGTAGTCCAGGAAACACAACACCAGCGAAACGTTATTTCTGTGCATTTCCCCACCAGTTGACGTGCGTTCAGTATTTGCTCGCGTGCGATTTTTTTTTCTGACAAAGCCAGCTTGCTCTTTTGGCATTTCATCATTCAAGTAATAGCACAGCCGCTTATGCAGGATGTTCAGGAGCATTTTACTTGGGTGTGACAGTAGTGAGATAGTTCGATAATGCCCACAGACGCTATAGTGCTGTCCCTCTTGTGAAGTAGGACAGACACTGACCGTATCCAGTCCTCTATCCACACTCCTTTCTACCACACATTGCAGCAGATTTAGGTAGTGCAATAAGTATCAACTCCAGCTTCCCCGGTTGCCTTATATCATCTCTGCTGTATCGCCATTCTCGCCGGGTGCTTTGTTGCGCCGTAGCTTTCTAATGACTGTACGAACTTCGTCCTTCAAGATATGATTAGCTCCGTAGTGGTACTTTGCCGAGTTTCCCCCCAGAGTCTTAATAGAGCTGCTGGCAATAGCTTCTCCATCTCTCTGCAGTTTGGTTTCGGTCAGTGAGAAGTATTGAATCGTCATCTTCAGCCGCAGATGTGCGGAGTTTAAAGAATCTGGTAATTCATTTTATCTCCTAGAACTTAGCCCTCTAGTTTCATTTTGCTCTTTGTGTTCCTCAGTTTTCTCCCAGATGTCCTCGTACTACGCATTTTTGTCTGTTCTTCAGCCTCTTCTTTTACTCGCGCCGAAACCCTTCTGTATACTCCGTTGTGTTGTTTACCTTCTGCCTTCAGATGTCTTCGGTTATCGATTTCTCTGATCATTTCCTCCGATATCCGGCAAGACTTGGGTGGTTTTCTTTTTTTTCCTTTTGCTAATTCCGCAGTTATCTTCTGTGTGGTGTCTTGAAAGGTCTTCCACATCTGGTTCGGTGACTCGTTCGTTTCGTGGTTCTGCAGTTCGGTCTGGATTCTGCTCCTGAATTTACTTATTTCTTTCGCGCCGAGCCTCGCGCCGATACTCAGCTGCTATACATATCGGCCTTGTTCATCTCTCTTTCAATTGTTTGGAACTTTCCAACGTGTCCTAAACCGTGGACGTTCCACGTAGCTCTTTCGTGTATTTTGTTTCGAATTGACACTACTGCTTCATTCATGGTCGCTCTCTCCAGAGATCCGATCGGAGAGCTATTTAAATTTCCGGAACATTTAACAGTGAATGAAGCCGTGACGGATTTTCGTGGGAAGATACTAAGAGGAGTTAACCCTTGCTTTCTCCGAGGATTTTCTGTTAGGGTTTACTCCATTAGCCTTTGGGAGTCTCCATTCCTGCACCATAAGGCATAGTCCTCAATTTTTAATCTACATTTAGCCAGTCTGGACTGCATGAACATCCGGGCTTTGTTATCACTCTTTAAAGAAAGCCAATATTTTCGCATCTCCTGAGGATTTCTAACTCAATAGGATTATACACGACTTTCAATTTCAAGCTTATTTCCTTTCCCCCTTTTTTCCTCACTTTCTTTAATCTCGTGAAGTGCGATTGTTCGCGAATTCGTGTTCATGTGAAAAGTCGAATTAGTTTTTAAAAAATCGCGTTCGCCCGAAAAGTGTGGTGTCCGTTGAGAAGTGGTGTTCGTCCGAAAAGTGTCGTATCAGTTCGAAAAGTGGTATTCGTCCGAGAAATTTTGTTCGTACGAGAAGATTAGTGTTAGTTGTTAAAAAGCCTTATGCTTGTATCGAAAAGTAGTGCGCGTTATTCGTGGTCGGCGATTTGAGAAATATCGCGTTTTTCTCAATTTGTTTTATGCTCAACGCGTAAATTCATGTGGACCATTCTTCTGAAGCCAGCTTCCCATTCGTCAAAGGCGGCAGCGTTCCCGGCCATTCTTCGGGTATCAAGTAGGCATGTAATTTATTTGTAGGTATTTGCATCTCATTCACTCGACTTGTAGGCTATCTGTTTTCCTCTTCATTTTCATCCTCATCACTGGAGTCTAACTGGAAACGTTCAAGTAACCTACTGCTAGGGTACATCCATATTTGTGGCCGACAACAAAAGTAAAACTCCCTACTCCACCCACGTAAAATGATTTTGGATAGGATATGAACTAAAGACTAGACATTTTTCAGTTTGGAAACAGCTTATTCTTTCGAGTTGGAAAAATGGGACTTTCTCTCTTCTTACCCTGAAACGGTCTTTCTAGTTATCTACCGGAAAATTTTCAAGTTACTTCCTTTAAATACACGTTTTATAAATCTATACTTTATTTCCTTTCTTTTTCTCTTTTTTTTTTTTTTTTGCCCATGTTTTACCAACTTTTCGGAGAAAAGGGAGGTATTTTAAAATTATTATTGGTGTGTACGTGTGATCTTATGTGAATTAGCTCCCACTAATGCGTTGTAATTCAACTATGCGTATTCTATGGATTACCAGAATGGTGATTGCAAATTGGCTTGGTAAGTTTTTGTTACCTCGTTAAAAATGTTTACTTTTTTTTTGTTTCAGGTAAACATGATATCCGAAGCTCGGTGAGTGTTTTCCAACTTGTATATTCTTATGGTGGTGATAGTGTTGACAGTGCGAAGATATGTTAATTTTGGCAACCGGCTGTAGCCTTTGTTTTGTTATTCAGAAAGGGTGCGTGTTTGAATTTTGGTTCAATTTTGCTAGTTTTCAGTTCATGTTATACCTGTTGGTGCATTTAAGTGATATTTCATCGTGATGTTGTCCATTCGTGGAAAAGTGTACAATGTTGTTTGAATTTTTGTTGAAGATTATTAATCTTCAGTCTAAGTTGTACCCATGAGTGCGTTTAAGTGATACTCATTGTTTATGGTGCTTTATTGCCTTGAAAATGCTGAAGAAAAATTGACAACCAGGATTTCAGTTCTTCATCTCCAGATTTCATCTAGGGAACACAACATGGGGAACTTAGATATCCTCAAAAGTAAGTGCAATTTTTTCTTGACTTTCCAGTTGGTAATTAGGTTGTAACATTCCATGTTCATATATGTATACTGATGTTTATCTTAGGGTGTGTTAACTGGAAGATTCTAAGCAAGGGCATCCGGGATTTGGGGCCGTTGTTGGATTTTGTGTCACCATATTGATGAAACTCAGGTCATATACATAGGGAGGTGGTCTCCTTCTTGCCTCTTGCTGGTATCTGTCAGGGTTTTCTCCCTTAGTTGGAGGGTTCTAGTTTTAAGATGCTAGGAACTTAGATACTCATTGAGCATAGAATGGGTTTGATTGTTGTACATAGTTGGGGATGACTAGTTGGTGACCTAGGAGGTCTTTCTGCAGCAGTAAGCTTTTCATGGGAAATCATCGCAATACAAGTAATTTTGATGGTTCACTGCCCAAAATATGGAGGCTAACAAGCTGCCCTGAGGAGGAGTACCTACTGCGATGTGGTACATATAGAGGTGGGAGGTTGTTTAGAAATGGTCCTTTCTTGTTTTCTTTTGGCCTTATGAAGTAATCCAGTGGTGGGAGGTAGTCTAAAAATGGTCGTTTCTGATTTTCTTTTGGTCTCAAAAAGTAACTCAGTAGGATTTTGGAGAGCTTTCATTTTTACTTTTTTTTCTTTCTTTCTTCATTTTCTTATACTGTGACGTACGGTTGCTTCGGAATTCGTGTTCGCGTGAAAAGTCAAGTTCGTTCAAAAAAATTGTGTTTGTCTGGAAAGTGTCGCATTCGTCCAAAAAGTTTCGTGCTTGTTCGAAAAGTGTCGCGTTTGTCCAGAAATTTTCGCGTTCGTTCGAAAAGTGCCGTGTTCGTTCAAAAAGTGTCGTTTTCGTCTAAAAAAAAAAGTTGTGATCGTCCGAAAAGTGTCGCGTTTATGCGAAAAATCGTGTTCGTTGTAGTAGATGAGTGTTTGTTTTTGAAAAGCGTCATGCTTGTTTCTGAAAGTAGTGCGCGGTATTTGCAGTCAAATAAAAAAGTGTGCCGCGGTTTTTTTTTTCAATCTGTGTGGTGTCCGGCTTGTAAATTCACATTACATCAGCGGCGCATTCTTCCAAAACCAGCATCCCATTCATCAAATGGCAGTGTTTTCGGCCATTCTTCGGGTATCAGGTAAGCATGTAATTTATTTGTAGGTAGTTATACATCTCACTTACCAGACATATAGGTTCATTGTTATCCTCTTCATCCCCTATCCTCACCATTAGAGGATAATGAGAAACTTTCAAGTAACCTACTGCCAGGCTGCATTCATATTTGTGGACCACAATAATGGTGAAACTTCCCCCTTCCCCTGAAATATGATTTTGCATAGGATATGAACTAAAGACTTGACATTTTTCAGTTTGAAAACTTAGCCTAAAAAATTGAAATTTCTCCCATCTTATCCTGTAATCCAAAACAATAAATTTCAAGTTACTTTCTTGAAACACATCTAATTTTATAATTCTTTTCTTGGACTCTTTTTTTTTTCCCTATGCGTTGTAATTCAACTCTGCATAGGTATTCTATGTATTACTTCAATAGTGATTACAAATAGGCTTGGAAAATTTCTGTTACCTAATGTAAATTATTATTATTATTTTTTGTTTCAGGTAAACATGATATCCGAAGCTCGGTGAGTGTTTTCCAACATGTATATTCTTATGGTGGTGATAGTTTTGGCAGTGCAAAGATATGTTAATTTTGGCAACCGGCTGTAGCCTTTGTTTTGTTACTCAGAAAGAGTGCGTGTTGTTTGAATCTTGGTTCAATTTTACTAGTTTTCAGTTCATGTTATACCTATTGGTGCACTTAAGTGATATTTCATCGTGATGTTGTCCGTTTGTGGAAAAGTGTACAATGTTGTTTGAATTTTTGTTGAAGATTATTAATCTTCAGTCCAAGTTGTACCTATAAGTGCGTTTAAGTGATACTCATTGTGTATGGTGCTTAATTGACCTAAAGATGCTGAAGAGAAATTGACGACGAGGATTTCAGTTCATCTTCTCCAGATTTCATTTAGGTAATACAACATGGGGTACTTGAACATCCTCAAAAGTAAGTGCAACTTTTTCCTAAATTTCCAGCAGTGCGATGATATTATCTTAATTTTATAATTTCATCGGAAGGCTGTAGCCTTCGTTTTCTATTTGATCTATTACTCGAAAAGAGTGCTTGTTATTTGAATTTTTGTTTTCCATTTTACTAGTTTTTAGTTCACGTTATACCTGTTGGTACATTTAAGTGATACCTCATCGTGATGATGTCCATTAGTGGAAAAGAGTGCTGTGTTGTCTGACTTTTTGTTGAAGTTTATTAGTATTCAGTTTATGTTATACCCATTAGTGCTTGTCTCGACCATCGTGAAGAAGAATATGCAGACTGAGTGGTGTAGGTAGAGAGCAGACGGACAAAGCACGGCCCACACCATCGAACACAACAACTCGGTACCATCCAGAAGAGCTGCTGCAGCTGCTGCCGACATCCTGGGCAGGGCTCACCCTCAGTCACCACTTTCCTGCATCGCCACAGGTACCAAGACGAGGAGGTGAGGGTGAGTGAAGAGGAAGCGCGTCCGGCTGTGGGGGACCTGAATTCCAGGCTAGTGCTCGGGGAGCGCGAACCTCGGTCAGTAGGGAACCTCATGGTGGCCCTTGCAGGACGCGTCCACCGCGGAAGCGGCACGGCGGAATGGGGGCTCAGGCCGACCTCAAAGCGTCCCTCCGGCCATTGATGCGATATCGAAAGGGTAGTTTCCGTGGCCTGGGGTGCGGTGTCTTAAGGGCCATTTTGGCATGCGTGCATCGCCATACGTCCCACCAAACATTAATATGCATTAGTGCGTTCAAGTGATTCGTCATTGTGTACATATAATGCTCATCAGTTGATCTGCGGAAAGAAAATTGACGACGACGATTTCTGTTCATTATCTTCAGATTTCATTCAGGTAATACAACATGGTGTATTCGGACATCTTCAAAAGTGAGTGCCTTTTTTATGGGGGGGGGGGGCTCAGAGGCAGTCATTTCCTCGCGGTTGGGCCCGGGACCTAGCTGACAAATCTGCCTGACTTTTGTGATGATGATAGCTTGCTGAGAACTGCTGTTCACTTTACAAAATAATGTAAAATTTGCGATGCCTAATTTTTTTTTGGTAGTTGTAGACCATGTCATATTGGAAAAGAAATCATGTGCAATACTTATCATTTTACAATACAGTTAAAAGTGAACCGAATCTTATAGACTTTAGAATTGGTATCGAGATACCTTTTATGGTTTGCAATCGTATGGGATAATATATCGATCTGCATTTTACGACTTGAAGTAAGTTTCATCGAAGACTTGGGCTGTGAAGAAGCGTATTTTTGGACACCGAGTCAGTTTTGAACCTATATTACAATTAGAACGTGATTAAATCGGAATAACCTTGCCATTTTGATTATTACAGATTTCAACACCTCGTTGGGAACTCACAACCGTGGGCAGATCAGTCACATACTCGCACAGGGCATCCTGCTTGCTTCAGTTATCTACTCGTATGTGTTTACTTCCGTGAGACTCAAGTAACTCGTTAGTCTGATCAGTGGAAACCCGTACACTTTGTCATCATAATTGCGGCAGGAGAGCGCATCTGCCTGTTCAACGGAGGTCCCATGATTTTGAAAAGATCGAAAGGTAAGATATGCAAAAGGAGACTCACGCGAACGAAAAAATAGGGCCATTAGTGATGAAATTGCAGAGGTCCCGTAAATATAAGCACGCCTGTCTGCAGAGGCGGATTCAGTAAGCTATCCTGAGTTGGGCAATCCAAAATGTTTGAGAATTGCATTATTTTTATCCACTTTCCTCCTCTCTCGACTATTTGGATTTTTAAACTTGCTGAGACTTTTACTAATTCAAGAATCTTTAGGCTCTCCTTGACTTGTTTAAGATTCGGTAAGACTGTTCAACCTTGTTTACAACTTTTCATGTCTATTTCATATTTGATTAAAGCTCTTTAAGACATGATCGGGACTTCTTAAAACTCACGTTCAATACCCACTAAGACCCTTGAATTTATTTAAGACTCTGTAAAGCTTCACTCAAATTAGTTTAAGACTCCGTAAGGCTCTTATGTAGAACTCGCTCACCATCCTTCGCCTTGTGCAAGACTTCTTATGACTCTCAACTTTATCAAAATTCTTAACAATTCTATCATACTCTCTGAAGACACCCTAAGCCAGTTTCAAACTCTTAAAGTGCTTCCAAATTTGTTCACGATTCGCCGAGACCGCTTAAAAAACTTGTTTACGATTCATCAAGACTTTCTTACAGCTTTGTAGGAATCTTCTGGTCTCGATTTGTCACGTTGAAAATGATCACGGCTTTGTAAGACTCATTAACGCTCTTTAATACTTCTGAAGAGATTAGTTTAGGACTTTTTGAAATACACTTTTAAGACACCATAAGACTATATCCTAGATATGTTCAAGTAAGCTGTCCACGACGTGCACACGACAATCTCAGTCTTTCAGATCTGGTGGTAACACACGTTGTTCGTTCGAACCGGCGGAGGTTACAGAGCATGCTATCTTTCCACTTCGATTGATACTGTAGTCGCCGTGTTTGCTAAGGTGTTAGTGGGGGTATTCAAATGTTGAACCCGAGACGCAAGGATTGCGAAGGGGGCACGTTACCACTCAGCCACAGAGGGATTAAATGTTAAATGAAAGTATAAAAATAAATAAATAGTAAATTAATGAATAAAATAAATAATTCAAAAGAATAGAATGAAAATACTTTTAGGGATTTCGTTCTTACCACGATTTCTAACCCCTTCTCCCACGCCCCTCTCTTTATTCTTCATTGTTCAGCTCTAGGGTCTATTTTCAGTGTCAAAATTTTGGGCCAGGAGACTTTAATAATTTTAAATTTTGTTTATTTTCACTTCTTACTCTGTTATATGTGATCTTGTTTCTCTTGGAAAGTTACTGAATTATACACTTGAGACTTGACTGATCGACATGTGAAATGCTGCTGTCCTGTTTCCGTGTTTCTTCATGGAACGAGTACTGATGATTCCTAATTGCGATTGGTGCAGTGGTTGAGAGCAAATAATGGAGGTTGTTCTTTGTTAGGGCGCATACGAAAAGAGACCAGTTGACCAAAAGTAAAATGTTACAGGAGAAGAGCTTAAAATTGAGAGTTTTTTGTTGTTGTAATTACCGTTCTGTTACTTACCAACATATCAACCGTGAAGGTCTTATACACTACCACACGCTCCCCTAATCTCTTGTCCGTTCTTCTCGGAAAAAATATCTTATGTTTCCCAAAAAATTTAAATGCTCGATGATCTCCGAAAAATTTCATCGAAAAACTTGGGGAAAATTCTCCAATGATTTTCAAGGAATTTCATAGGAAATGTTTGAATCCAAGCCCCTTAAACTGTGAGAGTAGACAGGCATTCATGCAGCAGGATAAGTTGCCTATATTATAAGATTGAAGGTTCCCAGTGAGAAATGCGAGACTCTCGTTCAGCAGGTACGTAGGCAACTCATGTTGACAACGGGTAAATGTTATTTGCCTGTTCTCGTATTTAAAAGGGCAAGAAGAAAATATGTCCCGTATTTATGGAAAATTGTTTTCGAACAATTTAATTTTACATAAGAACATGCTATTTCCGTTTTGTACTTTTTTTTTGAAATTTTGGAAATGAACTTTTACTTGCCTCACGTAAAACTGCAATGTCTTGCTGAATTTTCAAGATAGAGGTCTGGGGTTGGTTTTATTCCATTTCAAAGGGGTTTTTTCATAAATTTAGCGAGAAAAGTAAAAATTGAAAAATTGGTCAACTGGTTCCTTTTCGTACGCGCCCTGTCACATAATGGTGTCTTGCAGAATGAGTTTCTCCGAATTCAGGAGTTTGTTTTATGGTACACTTCTATTGGAGGTGTTTGTAGTTCCATGTTAAAAATGATCCTGACAATTTCTCTTTTGGACTATTTGAATTCGATTTAGAGTAGTGGTGAGTACGACTGTATGTTGTATGGTGCATTCTATTTGTATGCTGTCTATATAATATACGTTCCTTATTCGAAGCCTAAAGTACAATTTCCGTAATTTGAATATTGTGCTCGTAGCCGCAACTTAAAAAGACGTGTTCCCTCAAAAAAAAAAAAATTCTGAAATTTCTCCCCCCCCCCCCAGGAACTAAAAAACTGAACGATTGGAGTCATTTTTAGCATTGTCTCGATGCTCTTCTGCACCCATGACTTCGCATCCTCCAGGCCAGGCATTTCCAGTTTAGTTTTCTAGCTATTATTATTCCCAAATACATACTTGATATTTTATTTTCATCTTTCCAAATTCCAACTTCCAAGTTGTATTCCTAAAGCCCCGTTCACACTAGCGTTTAATTCGCTGCGCTAAAAGCTTTTTTGCCGTTCACACACTCGCTGCACGCTCATTCGCAGCGAACTAAACGCTAGTGCTAGTGTAAACGGGGCTTAACCGAGAGGAAATAATATCAAATATTCATAATAGCAGACCAACTTACGGATAGATGGCAGCAGTTGACAGAGAACGTGTAAAGAGGTCCTATTCTAACATGAAACTGAACTAAAACTGAACTATGGTCTGTAAACAATTCACTCGTATTTAAAGAAAAAAAAAGAAAGAAAAAAAAATGAAAATTCGATTGCAATAGGGTGCTTGCAGCGCTGCGCGCGGCAAACACCCTAAAAATTACCTTCTAGCAAATCAGAGCAGGGAGAAAGCCAGGTAAACAGAGGTCCAGATGGATGGACGACATCTGTAGGTTCAGCAAAACCAAACTTTTCCACAAAGCAGCCACTGACCGGGTCGAATGAGGCATTTCCAAGATAAGGGTTCTTGAAATCACTAATTGTAACTGCGGAAGTACTACAGTTGTCATACGAACTAAATGCTGTTATACAACAATCTTTGCCTAGGGGTGCTCAAGACAGGGGGCTCAGCCCCAGCTTGTCCCCTCCCCGTGGCTACGGGACTGCTCTCCTGGTATCATCCAACACCTCTGCAGTCACTCAATTTTTTTAATTTTTGAAAATTTTCCATACTTTATCCGTCAGGGGTTTTTTGGTCAAATCATTTTTCCATAATGTTACTGAGCTTTGATTAGGTGGAGATGATCCAATTATACAAGATTAATCCTTATCCGATTTTAATATTGGGTTTATTCATTCCCAGACCAGTTTTGTACACGTTTGCCCATGCAGTTTTTATTCGCATATTTGACTAGATATTTGATTGAGCAAGACGCCTTTCATAAGCTCCTTCAAAAATTCGCTTATGCAACATAATATACACTGACCAAAAACGCCTTCGATGTTTGTTGTATGCAACTACATTAACATCTGAAAATTGATACCAGTTCAATCAAACAGGACTGAAATGGAGAAATTTTTGCTAGAACTTCCGCAGACGTATTATGTTCACCCATTTCATTTTTTTGTTCTTTGTGGAGATCGGTGAAATTGAAATATGTGACAATTGTAGAAAAGACTTAGCGTTTGTTCATTGGAGGAGGATTAAGTGACCTTTTTCGTGTTCATCTTATTTTGTCAGTGTTCGAATCATTAAATAGTGAAAACTTAGCCTTTCAGCTTTCAGTTAATTTCTACTTTTATTGGCCAACGTTACAAATCAATTTTAGAATGTTCCCACTTCAAGCGTCTCACGTCTTCTAGTATTACTGTGTCGTTTATTACTTTATGGAGTTGGTACTCAATAATTACTGGCTTACGCCTACAGTTTGTTTATTTCGTTCATTCAACGAAATAAATGAGTTTTTTCAGTGATTTGAACATTTTGAAATAATATAAGTGTCTCATATATGGACCCCATCCAATAAAAATCTAAAATTCTTATTTTTTTGTCCATTAAATGAGGCAAAGGCCAATTTTCATTTTCCTCTTCAAAAAAACAGTTTATCTGAGACAGTTTTGTTCCTTTTCTTCGAGTAAAGCTGTAAGCTTCCGCTTCCTTTTTTTAATTTTGATTATTTATCTCATCGAAATCTGTACGAGCCCCAAATCTAAATAACACACGTCAAATGAGCCAAACTGACTCAACATGAAACAAGGCCTATTCTAAAGGGCAGTACCACCCATATTGGACAGTACCAAAAATTTGTTGTGCAGTTCCAAAAAGCAACAGTAAACACATAGGTTCAAAAATTTATTTATTTAAAATATAAAAAAAAAAATGTGAAAAAATATTAATGAAAACGAAAGTAAAAAAATTTGAAATTAGGTAAACAAATTTAAACTTTTTTCTGTCATGGATAGTCATTTGTACAATCTTCGAGTCAAAAATATCACACACTTTAAATCAGATTGGTTTTTTTTTAAGGGAGGGGGTGGAGAAACAAAGAAAAATTGTGATGAAACTGTCAATTTTCTGATTTTGGCTGCGCCAAAAAACTAAATAGGTGCTAGCTTGAAATACTGGATACATCAGAATCTAGATTTCTCATCCGTCAAAAGCAAAATTTTGTGAATTAAACAAATGATCAAAGTTAGAAACTGAAGAAGACACTTTTGTTCCTTCTTATAAGCAAATTGAACCGTCCTCAGTCAATCATTCCGCGAGCTTTGGTACGTCCTTTCAGGAGGAGAAACAACTCAGCCCTTCCCTCTCTTCAATGTAATGAATGTGAGAAAAAAAGAGAAACATTTTATTTTTGGTCAAGAGGGAAAAAATCGTCCCTTTGGCTTCTTGAAACAATATCTTTTCTTGTTTATCTGTTCTGAAAAATATATGGATCAATTTTAAATGAAGTTACTTTACCGTGCTTTTATTCCCTTCCTTTATGCAATGTCATATCAGTTGGACAATTCGTAAGAAATTGGAAATTTAGGGATGCACTTACAGAATTTCCTCTTTTCTGTCCAAAATTAATTTAGTTTGCCACAACCCATTCCTTAATTGCCTAAGATTATCAATTTAAAAATGTGGTCAGCTATTGGAACACAGTGTGGTCAGCTACTGATAGACTTAGTTAGACATTCATGCAATTTATAGTGTCCATTTTGTAGTGTGAGTAAAATTGGTAATATTCTGTATGTAGGGTGGGCGAATTCACTTTTTTCAGGGTATTTCATTAAAGACGGCGTAACAGCCGAAACCGCTCTGGACTACAGAAGAAAAAACAAGTGAATTAGCACACCCTACTTACAGAAGATGATGGCAATTTTATACCTCAGGAAAAATTAATTATTAAATTTTAAAATGAATGTTAATTCAATTAAAAAATTTAATTAATAAGTCGAATCAGAGACGTCGCTGGGAAATTTCTTGAAAGGGTAATTTTTTCAGTAGTGTTGATGTCGGTGGATTTTTTTTTTGAGGCGACGGGGAAGTAGTTTTTTTAAAATGATATTTACTCACTTTGGCATTAAACATTTGAGAAGGTAAGTATTACCCGTCTCCCCCCAGCCCCTAGGGATGTTCATGAGTTAAATGTCCAAATTTAATTTAAAAAATCACCACGTAGGTACTTATGATCAAAACAAACAGGAACAATTTTTTATTAGCCAAATATGGCTTCTAAACAGTCAGTTCCTCATGACATACATAGGAGAAACAGGCAGAAAATTCACAACCAGAATCAAAGAACATGAAAAATCACAGAAGCTAAATGATGACAAATCACTGTTTGGAAAACACTGCAATGACCAGGGACATAATAATGACAAATTGACAGAAAGTACAAAATCCTACACGTAGAAAACGACACAAGAAAAAGAACATTAGAAGAACAACTAGAAATAATAAAAGCAAAACAAAATAACCTATTACTTAAACACATTAACTAACTTTCAAATTGAGAACTTAATCCAACTGATAAATAACCCCCACGGATTGGACAGACTGCGCAATTACAGACAACCAATAGGAGCACACAACTAATAACACTCACTGATTGGACAGACTGCATAATCCCAGGCAACCAATAGGAGCACAAGACTAAACAGGTTCACCATACGGTACTACTCTCGACTATCACTACAGGACCACGAAAGGCAAGTCTCATTTAGCTCCACTGATGATGGCATAACAGCCGAAAGCGCTCTGGAATACAGAAGAAGAAATTGTGAATAGGCACACCCTACACGCGGAAAGTCAAAAATTTTTTTTTTGCTTTGATACTTCGGTTTTTTTTTTGCTGTGACGTTTGGGAATTTTGAGTTGAGTCAGTTGGAGTAATCCAACAAGTCAAAAGGTTTTTTTTTTTTTTTGGGGGGGGGGGGGTTGATACTTGGTAATTTTGAGTTGAGTAAGTTGGGACCTTCGCAATGTTTGCCCCCCCCCCCGATAAACTCTTCGGTGGTACGTTCGTGTGTCTATTATTCGTCACAAAAAAGAATAAATGCATATGGAATGACCCTATACAGGGATATACCCTACGGGCAAAATACCGCCGGGCGGAACGCGGGAGATAATGTGAGACCGATGAAACCGCGCGATTTTTCAACTTACCAGAAAACGCGCGATTTTCAACGTATCAAAAAACGCCAAGTAACCAAGCGTTCTTTATATGAGAGCGTTTATGTGACGTTTGTAAAACGCCTCTTTTCTAATGAATTTAAAAACGCTCCTTCCGATTGTTTCTTAAAAAACGCATTCACAAATAATTTTCAAAAGCGCTTCTTTTCAGTACTTTTTAAGAAAAAATAATTGAATAGAAATTAAATATGCAAACATTATATTTAATATTAATAGGAAAACAAATTGGTAAAAAAAAAAATAAATGAAAATAAGCATAGGAACACACATCGTTTCAAAAATGTAGGTAAACATTTTTCATAAACTAGTCAACCATAAAACAACTAAAATGTCCATTACAACAATGATAAAAAATTTTAAGAATTGAAAACGACGAAGAAATAAACATTGTGCACTATAAATTTTAATACTTCTACAGTGACGCATTCATTTTTTTCTTCTTCTAATTTTAAACATAAGAAAACTGCAATAAATATTAAATGAAGAGTGGTAATGATAAAAAGAAATGTCAGGTGTATTTAATATAGGTACTATAAATTGCGTGTATCAGTGTTCTGAATTGAAATTGAAAAGTATAAATGAATCTTTTAAAATTGGAATAGAAAAAAATACAGCGTCCTAATATTACCAGTACACGCTGCTCCAATGACGATTGACTTGACACCACTTCATGTTGTTCATCACTATGTTTTCAAGGTTCTTTTTGGCGGCTGGAAAGAAAAGAATGAATGAATGAACAATTTAAAAATTGTGTTGCACACCTCCTGCTTCCTTTCTCTCTTCTAGCTTTTTCGCCCTGGTTATCGCATTCTGCCAGTATTTCAGCCAGTTGGCTACCTCTTGCTCCAAGCCAGAATGAAAGTTGTACTCAAACTGTAAGAAGACGATTGTGTCGCTTTGGCCGAAAATATAGTTCGCTCAGTATAAGTTGACGCTCGTAGTTTCGTATCAAGTTGTCAGGTTTACTCAAACTAAAACGCTCCTGTTTTACCAGGTAGGCGCGTCACCCTGGTTAATTACACTACCCAACAGCCAAAAAACCGCAAGAACGAGAGTAGCCGATTCTAGAAGTATTTTTCACGCTGAATTCAATGCCGCTTTTTGTTTTTCTTAATTAGCTCTCCTTTTCTCGTAAATTCATTCTGAATTATTTCCCGTAATTTCCCTCTCATGTTAGAAATATTAGTGAATGTGGCCACACTGCATGTATCACAAAACGAACTCGCCAACACAGTGATGCGTGTGAACGTGTTTTGACGTTTTGATATCGGAACGATCTGAACTAGCTGTTTCAACTGATTCTAAGATTTTATCATTAACGATGAAGTGATGGAACAACAATTTTGAGGAAGGCGATCTCTTCAGTGAAAAAATAACGCCTTTTCATTCCGGTATTACAGTTTATTGTTTCTTTTACGAAATGTAAGTGAACTAGATAAATGTGTTCCGACAATAAATTTGATGAATATATGTGTTCAATGCCCGAATATTCACGATAATCACAACGCTCGTTGTTGAATTGGAATAATACTTACGGAACACAGAGGGACAGAGAACAACACGGAAGTTTTCTATTCAGTACCATCGAAGACGAAGCTTATCGGTAATATCAGTTTAATACATACAACATCAGTGTCGCCACATAAAATAGAACAATTTCTCATAATACACTATTAAATTTCCCAGCAAACGTAAAAATTGATTAGCTAACTCAGCATTTTTAATATCATATTTGAATTCAGCGTGAAAAATACATTAAGAATCATCTATTTTCCTTCATGCGGTTTCCAAAAAATCTCAGTTTGTTGTGTAGTGTTATATGCGGAAGTGTTAATTTAATTCACCTGTACGCAAGCAATAACGTTGGTCGACTCCAAGCAGGATAGCAAATTAAATGAGTTGGTTCATGAAAAAAGCAGTTCGCGAAATTATTCCGAGCAAAAACCATCTGCTCACTGCTCTGTAATTCTACTGGTTCAAGTTTAACTGTGTACTACACAAGCTTCTGCCAGAAAGGTCCTCATTTGTAAAAGAATTCAGTTGAATTTGAATAAATCGCAGGGTATAATAGAGTAATGCATGGTTCATACTATTAAGAAAGAGGAGTTTCCTGCTGTATCTGTCCTAAGACAGCTAGAACCGCGTGTATTTCAACGCACAGAATTCTGCATGTACATCATCAAATGGAAGGATCAGATTTATGATTGTTGAAAGAAAGAGGACAGCGTGGATATGAGTAACACTCAGGTTCTGTATTTCAACAAGCGATCGCAGTATTTCGTCTTCACAGATATCTAGCAACGTTATATATTCACAGATTTCTTTTCAGGTCACTCAGTTTTTTCTTTTCCCACAATGCGTATTATGAATCAACGTTTCACACTTTTATTTTTTTGATATACCGTTCAAAAACAAAAGGTTTTCGTTGATGTACCTAGACCAGCTACATAATCCGAGACCTCATGGTCAGTGATAATTATTCTCAATTACAAAAAGTCAAAAACCTTATTGCAAAATTTTTGTTGTTAAAAACGCTATGAAACCCGACCATCTTAGTTAAATTTGTTCCATATGTTCAATTTCAGATTTCTTCTATCATAACACTCAGCGAAAAATGCACCAAACCACAAAGTACAAACTTTTATAAGAAGTCTTAGTCAGGATACCCGTACAAACACAATATCTTCTTTCGTTCTTGGTACAAATCAGTTGTTCAATGTTCTATTCGTTATTCGTGAATCAAGCAAGGAATAGTTGATCTCAAACCTGATCGCTGCGACACTTCTCTCTTTACTGATAAAGAACAATCCGGAGCAACATATTGGAGCAGTGAGCAGATTAAAAACCCTAGTTCGCTAAAAGAGCAAGCAGATGAGCAAGGAATTGCCATTCCTACACGCAATGACGATCAGGGTTGGAACCATTCATTCTAGGTACTATATATAAACCAGATTTTGTTTCATGTTTATTCTATCTCATTTCTATGCCGAAGTATGTAATTTGAAACTCTTTTTACAAACGGCAGTTTCCTAGACTCCCACTATTTCTATACCACTTCTATGTAACAAATTAACAGGACGAATTGAATGTGGGAGATGTTGTTATTCAAAATATGCATACTGAAGATCCCTGAAACACACAAGTTCTTCAGCGTTGCAGGACAAAATACGAGTATCAACTTATACAGGGCGATATTATGTACGTGCTCTTAGAAATCAATTTTCTCTCTAATTCGTACTCACTATAATGAATCGACATTGCAATCTAATATCGCACTTACTTACACATTTTAAAGATATTGTACGTATTATACATAGTTCTTACCGTGTTCGTTCTGAGAATCATCCTCCATATGGTTATTTAAATGATATGCATCACAGAATAATACATGGAAACTTAAATAAACCACGACTGTTGTTTTTCGTTTCACAATTTCAGCATTTCAGGCTACAAGTCAAGCCACACAGATAACCAGTAACCGTTTCACGTTATCAATAATTTAATCTGCGCGCGCAGATGTATGTGGAAAACGCCACGAAATTATAATAATTCGGGCGTTTTTGAACCTGTTCATATTCGCGCGTATAATACCATGAGCGCAAAACGTACGATTTCCTATATGTATAACAATTACAGAAAACGCTCTCTTTCTTAAAAAAGGGGCATTCTAGTGATATGAGAGAATACGCGCGCTGAACATTTCTTATGAATCTGCGCGTAAATTAAGAACTGATGAAACGCCCGGCAAATTTTCCCATCTTTACTTCTCTAAAACGCCCATTTTTGTAACATGAAGAAATTCGCACGTTGAATGTTTTCAAAAAGCAATGGCTAATGCGCGCGTAAATAAAAAGTTGTTAAAACTGCCAGTAAAATTTTCAAGGTTCTAAGTGATTTTTTAGTTAAAACGCCCGTTTTTTTCAAAAACGCGCTCTTCGAAGGCGGAGTTTTGTCAGCAGGGTAACAATTTGAATAATTTAATCAATGCCATTTTGTAGCAGCGTGTTTCATACTTGTATTGTGATTTTTACTTCAACTCTACACTTGTCACTTACCTCCTAGGAAAAATCACCTTACGCCACTAGTCTTGATGTGGCGTAGTAGCTTCGGGTAGCTGCTGAAACGTATCGTGGCTACTGGTAGTGCTAGTGTGTAACGGGCTTTATAATGACACCTACCCCTGCTTGCCCTCTTTACGCTGCTGTATTATATATTCTATACTCCCCCGTGCAAAAATCATTTTCTTCTGGCCATCTCTAGGGACGTACCCGATGGATGGCAGAAGGGGAAACTCCCCCCCCCCCTCGGTAGGAATTTTTCACTCAGCAGTTGGGAAAATTTACCATTTTAGTCAGGCAAGTTGGAAAAATCCAACAAGAAAGTTTTTTGTTTTTTTTTCTTTCTTTGATACTTGGGAATTTTGAGTTCAGTCAGTTGGGACTTTCACCATTTTTATTCCCCCTGGAAAAACTCTTCGGTACGTCCCTGGTCATCTCATTTCACTGATTCCTATTATATCTAATTTAAATTTTTTCATCTCTTTCTTTACGTTTTCTATTTTTCCTACCTCATTTAGTGTCCTTACATTCCATGTCTCTGTTCTCAATTCTGATAGTTCCTCATTAGGTAGTCTCCGCCCGGACATCCGAATGGGAGACTTTTTAGTCCGGAACTGTTATTCATAAGGCTAGGATTTTTATGCGCTAAAAACCGAAAATACTAGTATGCGCAATAAATATGCGCTAAAAATGTCAAAATATGCGCTATAAAACCGCACCCTCATGGGTATCGAAATGTAGGGGTTTCGAAGCACTACAATAAGAGCCGTCTGTTTTAACGAAAATTCCATGTAAATCACCAAAAACACAAAGAGTTTTTTCATTTCCAAATAATCGCAATTGCAGTTTGCAGCGACGCAGTTTAAAGCCTTGAATAAGCATTTATGTAGGGGGAAAAAGATCTCAAACGTGACTGCCGATAGTTTTTTTTTTCTTGTCTCTTAATTTTCTAGTCTTCAGCCGACCTTCTTCCAGCAGCTTACAGCAAAGAGCAAACACCCTGTTACTTGAGAAGCGATTTTTGGCCAGTATTTGGGAAAATATGCGCTAACCACCTCAAATATGCGGTATTCGGCTATTTTTCAGCGAAAATATGCAAAAATATGCACTATGAACTTTTGCATACGGATTCAGAATTTCATGATTCGCAAAGATAATGTGGATATGCGCTATCTAGTATTACGAGAACAAATATGCATATACATAAAAATCCTAGCCTTAGTTATTCACTTCGTAAGTTGCCATTATAATTGCGTGATGGTGGAGGCGTATCTCCAGGAAAAAACTCTGATGTAGTTTCCCCTTACTTTCATCAGGGCGTATTTATCGGAGTTTTCCTTCACCTGTGTGCCTTTAGTTTTTCTTTAAGCCCCCTCACCACGTAAAGGTAGTACACACAGAGGGGTGAGATCTGTGAGCGATCAAAATGTGGTATCTCATGATCGGACCATCTCCTTTCTTCCAGTTAGCAAGACTGAACTGAATTGACGTTCAGTTGGTGAAAAAATTATCATCACTTCCCCTCACCTAGAAAGTGGTTCAATTCAACCAGATTAGAGCAGGGTTTCAAAACGGAATGCTGGATCCAAACGAAAGTGTTATGAGCACAACAACGAATCCAAAAAGTGATTGATAAGGGAAGAGCAAATAAATATTTATTTGTACAATATAATAAAATAAATAAATTACATTTATCTTTCAGATGGGAAACAAATTACCTTGTTTTATGTACATATTGCACTTTATGATTATTTATAAATTCGAATCAAAGGAGCGGAATTGTACGCGTATACTGGACCTCTGATTGGTTCGACGTCTTGGTACTTGACATTAGCTAAATATCCTTTCACATTTTGGCTGCTAGCGTCTTCGCCTCGGCTCTGTAGTCTGCTTACTGTTTCCTCTAAGGGCATTGTAGCGTAGGTGACTTTCTGTAAACGACCGTCTGGCAGCAAAACGTAGTAAGTACCACTGTCTGGAATCTGTTGTTCGCTGGGAAATTCGTTTATATTTTCCGATTCCGGCTGAAAAAATGTGTTCGAAACGTACCTGATCAGTTTGTTCAGACTTTTCACGCATCATCTCAGAGAATCATATTTTCATCATAAAAATGTTAACGAGTAAAATTTCGTCGAATGCAAAGCGCCGAGCAGAATAAAATTATGAAATCGGACAAATCTCCGGCGTAAGTTCGAAAATGCGATGCAACGAACGAATATGTGTGAGGATTATGACACAAAAGTAATGGCACGAATAGTCATAATAGGTAGCTTGGTCACGACATCTGGAGAAGTGTGGCACGTACAAAATAAATGATTAAAAAAAACGCTTGCGTAATCGGTGAATAATCATTTGGAACAATATATGTATTATGCAGACGGCGCCCGGGTTATGCAATTTTTATTTTGAAAATTTTTTTAAAATATAATAAAATTGTAACATCCCGAGGAACGATGTACGCTGCAATAGCGAATTGAATTTCAATAAACGCCGACAGGTTGAATCGTATCTTTCACTTCGCGAACATGTTTAAACTGGCTACGTAGAAACAGATGTATTAGATCGGCGTTTTCTCAGTTTCCTTGGCCGATAAATTGTCTCTCTCAAAGGGCAAGGGCAGACACTGTTGGAACATTTAAGCAAAATACGAATAGCTGGGAACTCACTTCTGGTTTAGGAGAAGTCACAAACGATTCGGTTGTAAATTCGATTTCCTGGACGGTAGTTTTCGACGGAGGTCCGTAACCTTTCTTCGAGGGAGCGTATGTAGGTTTTGCATTTTGTCTAGCGGCAAAGAAAAATTGTCCGGTCGGTTTGAAGTCGGGCGTCAGGTATGGCGCAGAAGCAGAAGAGGTTCCAGCTCCGGAAGCTCCGGCAGCATTTTGAGGTACTCCAGATGCGGGATACGGACCTCCGGATGCTGGCGGAGGCGTGTAACTAGTATCGGCTTGCACCGAGACTATCCACACCGAACAGATGATCGCAGCGATAGCAGTGAACGTCTACAGATGGAATAATATGATTATAAATTGTGAAATAAAAAGAAGGCTGTTTGTATGGGCTATTCTCCAGAAATTGAGAATATGAAGGCGGCATTTATTTAGCGAAGCTTCTTGATGCAGGTTTAGAGTAAGTAATTAACGCAGGAAAAGTGAAACGAACGCGAACACATGCAACAGAAGTGACGTAGAACGTTCCACCCACATTTAGTGAGATAGAGAGCGAAAGAATGAGAGAGTGAGAGCCCACATGTAAAACCATACTGCTTCCCCTCCACTCCACCGTTAACAGTTTTCTGTCAGATAACATTTAGTACACGCACCTACACGGAAGAAGCTTGGCTTCGGTCGGGTGACCCAAAACACCTCAAGTATTTTGTCCCCCATAACACTTAGTTTATATGTAGTGCAGAATATTCAACAAGTTTACAGAGAGGAGCATCACAATTTGGGGGAGGACGACTTTTCTCCACAATGGTAGACATCTATTCAGGGCCCACGACTACGGACAAATCAGCCTTACAATTTTGTTTTTACAGGGAATTTATTTACAGGTTGTTCGGGGGTGCTGTGGAATGACTCTGTCAAGTTTTCCACCTCGAGAACGCTGTGCTAACTTAAGGAGGACCGAAAAACCTTAAAATTTTCGGACTTTCTTCGGGTTTTTTGCTCATAACTTCTAAACTAAGTGATTTTCGACCAAAACGTTTATTTTCAAAGTTGTAGAACATTAAATTTACTACAATTTTGTATGCATAAACTTTTTCTTAAACCTAATATTAACCGAGATACAGCCGATCAAAGTTAGAAGAATTTTCTCAAAATGGCAAAAATTGGCCAAAAACGAAGGTTTTGGCCCTCTAGCTATCAATTACCATCAGTTCTATATCGGTAAGAATACGCGAGATCATCTATTCCTCAACTTTCGAAAACCCAATACATCATGAATTATTTGCTGCACAGAGCGATGAGAGCAATCTGGTGATTGCAATCAAAAACACATTTCCCGCGTTGACATTCTTCGATCTTTAACCAACAGATCGGGCATCTGTTGAAAAGTAGTAAATCGAAGCTGTATGAGGCATTCCTTCTCATCGCCGGTGAAGTAGACTTCGGCGCCAGAAAATGCAATGTCATTGATGGAGGGTTCCTGCTACATAGTGGTTTGGACGAAGTCAAGCGAAGCAACATTCCAGGTAGTCTGCCAAAACTACGTGGACTACATCAAAAGGCACTTTGGGAGCAATGCCATAGTAGTTTTTGATGGTTATCCTAGTGGGATAAGCTACCAAAGCACCAAGGCAGTAGAACGTTTTCGGCGTTTCTTGCTGAACCCCTCTACCAAATTTGTGTTGTCGAAGACCACTTCAGTCAGCACCGTCACGCAGGCAAAATTTCTTTTCAACGACAAAAACAAGATGAATTTCATAACGATGCTGAAGGGTGAACTGCAAGCCAAGGGGATCCAAGTCCAACAGGCAGTAGAAGATGCTGATGTGCTGATCGTACAGACTGCAGTCTCAATTGCCGAGGAGTACGACAGTGTCGTCATTACAGGGGAGGACATTGATCTTCTGGTGCTGCTGAATGCTTTGGGGTTTTCAAAGAAAAACGTCTACTTCCAGAAGAGTGGGGAGGGTAACACCCTAACCGTCCTTTATTCTTCCCACTCTTTCAAACACGGGCCACAGGACATACTCTACCTGCACGCGATAGTGGGTGCGACACCACCTCAGCACCCCTTGGAATTGGAAAGAAGAAGGTGATACAGACGTATTGGAAGAACCCCGGCCTCTCCGAGCTGTTGGAGATTTTCAAGGACTTCCAAACAGCTACAGCTCAAATCGCTGACGTTGGAGAGAAGTTCATGGTGAAACTGTATGGAGAGAACATTGAACGTGGCAACCTCGATGACTTGAGATACCGCATTTTACCACTGTCGTTGCAAAGCCGAAATGCCAACTTATGCCGCTAAGTACCATTCATTCAGGACTTACCCACAAGTCCAGACGTGGCTGGGAGGAAGCCAAGGAGTCTACGAGAAGTTGCCAACCAAACGAGGTGGGTATTATTATGCTCGTCATCCTGAAGTAGTACATTTTTCATTCGTAAAACTCCCCTCATTATTATTCACTCTTGTAACGAAGTCACCAGTGTTAACTGAGTGATTCATATGTTCACAGGTGTGGTTCCCATCACCACAACAATGGATGCTGCCCCAGAACAGCTGCTCCGCATCGTCAGCTGCAAGTGCACAACTGGTTGCGCCACCGCTGGCTGCAGCTGTCAAAAGGCTGGTCTGTTGTGCTCCGCTGTATGCAAGCATTGCGTGGGCACAGCATGCGAAAACAGCCCTCAGCCTGACACCAATGAAGTTGATACTGACGACGAGAGTGAGGAAAATCTCCCACTTACGCCTGCACCAGACATGTCCATGGACCCCGGCAACATTGACGACAACGATGGGGATGGTGCAGAAGCCTCCAAGCGCTCCAAATTGTTGGTGGCCTCATGAAGTTTTTATACATAAATTATAAAATTATACTTGTATTATTGTACATATTACCATTATTCTTATATCAATTATAGGCTTTAATTAATTCTTGGTAATTATTCATTAATTTCAACTACCTGAGCTATGTTTATTGAGGTTCAAGATTGATGACCTGCTACTATAACATTGAAATCTACACTTCACAAAAACAGGCACATGTTCAGCTGACCCCCCCCTCCCCATGTTCTAGCATGTCGAGATTGACGAGTTATTATCATAATTACCATAGAACTGATGGTAATTGATAGTTAGAGGGCCAAAACCTTCGTTTTTGGCAAATTTTTGCCATTTTGAGAAAATTCCTCTAAATTTGATCGGCTGTATCTCGATTAATATTGGGTTTAGGGAAAAGCTGATGCATACAAAACTGTAGTAAACTTAATGCTCTATAACTTTGAAAACAAACGTTTTGGTCGAAAACCACGTGGTTTAGTAGTTATGAGCAAAAAACCGAAGAAAGTGAAAATTTCGAGGTTTTACGGCCCTCCCCAAGTTAGAACAGGGTCCTCGAGGTGGAAAACTTGACGGAGTCAGCCCACAGCACCCCCGAATAACCTGTAAAATTTCCTTAAGTTCGGAATTTTTTCCAGATACAATGTACAAATTTACTGGACTATCGTGTTCAGGGATCAAAACTTCACCAGCATTGCCATTGTTGAGTTGAAAAATGTAGGAGGTACATATCTTTGCTTCAGTCAATGACCACGAAAATGGACTGAAAACCTTGGTAACAGAACTTTACTCCGTCCCATGTGGAAATCTGAAGTACTGGCAGCAAATTGAATTTCTCAACATACATATAGGTACTTCTAATTATTTTGAATAATAATACCACTTTATTGGGAAAAAGAAATTTGAAACAAACATTTAAAAAAATATAACTGGTACTGAGACAAAACGGTAACACTCATGACGATGAACACCTTCCTGTGCCTTTTCGACTCAAATATGGTAACTGTCCTATCTGAGGAATATTGGATTGGTGGAATTTGTTGTGGATGTTATTGTGTAACCCAAAACACAAACGCCCACTCTCCAGAAAAAAATTACGAAAATTATTAAATAAATCAAAAGTTAGGGTTCAAAATTTGCTGGTAACAAAATATTCTCACGTTTTGGAGGATGACTTCTATTTTCAAAATCTTATACCTGCTGTGGTTTTTTCTTTTGGCAAACGTCCGGATACAAGGTTTCCAGAGACTCTGTTCTGAGGTGAACTATGAATTTACTTCTTAAACGAGTGCAGAAATACAGTATTATTTTGGTAATTAATGTTGGTGCCATTTCAAACTCGATTATTAATTAACTTGTGTCTCTATAGTTCACTGTAAGTTGTAATTATTCTAATTAAGGTGCCTGAATCACGAGATTCTAGAGTTTCATTTACGGCAAACAACATTGGGATGTGCCACTCCTCCACCAATCCTCCATCTGTACAGTTCTGAAAGAGTGAAGTATTTGCTTATTAATTTGTCAGTTACTTGTTGTATGACACCTGAATGTATGTATAAGCAGTATTAAGTAAGGTAGGTGAGCCAAATAGGGCCCGGATACCCAATAAGGCCTAATGTACGGATCTTAGCTGTTATGCTTCAAACTGCGTGACAATGTACAGCAAAGTTGTTCCTTGATGATGCTGTGGTAACACTGTCCACTTTTTTTTTAACCATTTCAGTCCACCGGGGCGTGATATGGTGGTTGATATTTTTTCAAAAATGAAAACAGTGCTCCGAAATGGTTTACATGTAACTTGGAGGATTTATTATGTTAGTCAAATGCGATTTATTCTGAAATCAAACGTTGGGTGGTTATTGTGGTGGTAGTTGGTTAAAGATCTACGCCAGAAAAGTGGAATCTGAGCAGTTCGAAACCAAGGTATGTGATGTTCAAGAAAAATAATGGTATGTAACCTAATAAGGCCCAACCTGGTAAAAGCAATTGTTTATCAATTCAGTTGTAACATATACTCATAACTTATAAATCTGTATTTGAATTATGCTTATTTTGTTATTTACTGAATTTCAGGTTGGGTCTTATCAGGTGTTAGGTTAATTTTTATTAATTCTTAGGTTGGGCCTTATTAGGCTTTGTTGGATCTTATTAAATTTTAGGTTGGGCCTTCTCAGGTGCGCCAGGCCGTATTAGGTTTTGATGAAGAGTTATTTTTGGTAGAGGATCTGAGGGCGTGGGGCAGTGTAGAAAATTCTCAAGATAACCAATGTGTAGATATTTCAGTTGACAACTACCACAAAGAAAAAAAAATGAAAATACTTATATAAAAGCTTGGAGAATTAAAATCCCTTGAATTAGGACCTTATTCGGCTCATCTACCTTACTGAGTTAAGTCATTTTTCTTTTGTCCGGCTCTTCATACGGGAATTTCATAAATGTTTCGCCTCCTCAAGTGATACCGTGAGATGTTGATACATCGAAGGGACAGAAGGGTAAATAACCAATGAAGTAGATTAATGCGCCGTTTCTTCTGTATGTCATAAACTCATATTTGATAGCTTTGATTTTCCAATCATCGTACTGAAGAAGGACATTCCTCATAGGTGCCCAGCCCTACAGTGTCCTCACACTCGTAACAGTTTGAACAAAACTTATTAGCGCATTTTTTTGAAGTCCAGCCCTTATCAAAAATAAAAACAGCATTCATGTATTATCGAACTCTCAGTAAAATATATGCAGGTATGCATCAAGAACCCATCTATATCTAAATTTTTGCATGGGCTCGATACCACATTCTTGTATTTGGGTGGATTTCATCGCGTTGGCCGTTAAAATGTGATAGAAAAATACTAATTTGCCAGCGGGGAGCACATTTTGTCAATTTTTGGAGAGAATGTCTGCGAATTGGTTGGTCACGGGGGAGGGGACTACCGCCAAAATCCTTCCTTAAAATCGGCTATGCGTGTAATTTGAAAAGGTGTTCCAGAATAGCATATTTTTCCAAATTCAAGCGAATTTATTAATAATTATAAATTGGTTCTTGTTCATTGAAAGAAATTTAACTTTTGCTGGTCTATATTTAAGATTTAAAAAAGAAGTAATTGCTGCTGAACTGAAGCCAATATCGGTGTATTACCTGTGTAACTAGATGCACCTATAATTAGTTGAGAATAAATGTTGATTGCATTTCACTTACCCTCATGTTGTTGATGATTTTTGATATTTATAGCACTATTAAACTGACAGTCACAACAAATGTGTGTAGGTATATGAAAGAGATGCGCGAATTTAATCGATTGAATTATCGAAGTTACCGACAAGTGTTTTTATATAGTATGAAGATGTCGTTGGTTGGAATGACACACGCATCTATAAAATATATAGGGCCACTAATAACATTGACCGCTATTTATTACAACCGATTGTCATTGGTCATTGCGGTAGACATTTACACATTTTAACCAAACGTGATCACAATTTTAAATTTCAGATGTAGGTACAATCGAAAAACAAGAATAGGTACGCACAGCAAGCAATGCGTGGAAATAGTCATCTCTTTACTCATATAGCAGAGTAGGAACTTTGAATCTAATTAAGATTGTCCAAAGTGAAATGTTAAACAAAAGCTTTTAAAAATTTCATGTATTGATCCACCTAATAGTTAGAAATTTACCTTTATTTGAGAAGTTAATATAGGATGATTTTGGATCTTCATACCTGGGACATTATCGATTAAGAGAATATCCAAGGAGAGAAAATTCAAAACTGACATGTTCTACATTTTGCCTGAGCGCTTTGAGAATTGGTCGAGCCATTACTGATTCACGTATGAACTGGGAGATTGAACGTATAGATAATTAGATTGGTACCCGATTGACCTATGTAAACATTGGTTACATTTGAGATCTGATCGAATTGCAGCAGGAAATGTGTGACAGTAAGAGTTTTAGTCAATGAGAAAGCTGATTTGATGAAAATTTGTGCATGAACTGTAGTCGAAATGTGACAAGTAAGATTTTCTAAATAAAATAACGTTAGTTTTCTGCTTGGTTGAAAACGCTCACTGTCACATGTTTGCTCAGATTCGGACATGTTTTAAATTTGATCAGTGTTTTTGTCACCCGATGCGCAATCAGTTCCCCTCAAGTTACCCTTTTGTAACCCTCGGTTATCCTCATATTAACTTACATAAACTGTCATCAGCCAATCAGAACGCTCCTTTACGTAGTGGGTAACTGGTAACCTTCTAGTTACCCATGTAGCCCTGTAGTTACCGGTCAGTTACCAATAGTATATGGGTCACTTGACACCAAAATCATTTTGACCTCTAAGCTGGCCTCCTGCTATATATCGGGTGTTCAGATCTATCTGTAGAGATGCGCACGCATCCCAAGCCAACCCCAACCCTTTTTTCCTATAATTTTTTTTAAATAATATTTTCCCAAATAATATTTTCCCTAAATAATATTTTCCCAAATAATATTTCCCCCAAATAATATTCCCCCAAATAATATTTCCCCCGAATAATATTGTCCCGCCTAATATTGTCCCGTCTAATATATTGTTGAACGTCCTATAACACTATGTTATTACCCCTCCCCTCTGCACAGGCATGTTCGGAGCTTATTTTTGGAATCCCTAGTCGTAAGGAGTCATGTACTTCAAAGTAAATCGTATGTGCGTTTTGTATGGCTAAAAAATGGCTGATCTCGAATTATGTAAATATGCATGGTATCGTACCTTCAATAAAACACAGAAAAGACTAATTTTGTGGTTTACGGCGGGGTTTCCTGTACGTTAAATTCGATTTATTATGAGATAAATTATTTAATTATCTTTACATTGTTAAATTTTCGTTCAATATAATCTAATCGATAAAATATTTTTAATTAAAACTATTATTATGTAATAGTTTTATTGAAAAAAATTTTCAATGTTTGAGAGCTTTTTATTTTGTATGATTTAGTTTTGAACTCAGAGCCTTTCAAAGTTTCAGTATTATTGAGCTTGTAGTAAACTCTTAAAATTTTATGTGGCTATCAGAAAGAGTTAAGGTCAAGATAGATTACCCGATTTTGTTGCAAAAGTTGGGGAGCTGTGATCAGAGCTTTCCTAATCTACAAGATTACTGAGAATTAACCGGAAGAGCTTAAATTTTCGGAATTTTATGAAAAAGCTACAATCCGTCGATATCTCTTCGCAATAGTAGGCTTGCCGGAAATTATCTATAGGTAGCAGTGTAGGGAATAAAGTCTTACTTTGTCGGCATGGAGTTATGAATACCGGCATATATTAAATAAAATTACTGATAAAATGAGACCTAGCGGAGCTCTCTAGCTCCAGAATTCACCAAGATATGGCTGTTTAAAGTTGAACTTTCAAAAAACTTGATTCTGAGAAACAGAAAAATTACAATTCAAAGTGCCATATCTCTAAGACAAATAAAGCTGGAGCGCTCCACGAGGTCTTATTTTGTCAGTTGGAACCTTTTCCAAAAACTATATGAAATGAAAGAGTTTAATTACCTGTGATAACAAAACTGAGGTAGGTGGGGGCAAAACAGAGAGGAGGTAGGCTGGCATTTTCATCTGTAACAGACGAACGCAGACAGAGAAAAACGAATAACGTCATTTGAAAGATAAGGATTTATTTTACAAAAACTGTCACAAATCCCGATTTCAAAAGTTTTGACCTTGATTTACAAAACTCGACGTATCTCGAAAACTAGGATCAACAAAGGGGGACCTTATTCCTTGCACTGTTACATATACGTGATGTGTTCTTTAAAAGGTCCCTTGTAGTGATTTTGAAACACTGAGTTTACAATTCTTGTATCACTGACGGGCGAGATTCACAGAATGAAGGGTGCTGACTCATAAACGCCCAGACATCTGAAATTATGTGGGAGCTATCTTCATTCTGTAGACCTTTACAATAAATGGCATCAGACTCGAAAAAAATTCGGAGATACTATGATGCCTTATAAGGTTTACTAAAGTGTTTTTGGAAAATAACTCGCCACGGAATTGATATTTTGAAAAACTTGTTTAGGGGATGAACATCAAAGTTTTTTTTTCTTCTTTTAGTAAATGACCATTTTGTTTTTATTTTGTACTCAAGGGAGCTGAGATGAAGAGGTTCAAAAAAAAATAATAAAAAGGCCTTGTTAGGAACCACTAGCTATTCCTAATAAGATGTTTTTTTTTTCGAATTTAGTTGTATTGGAATACGAGAAAATCCAAAAAAAGAACCACTGAATCCTCTTGGCACCAATCTTGGCGTAAAGAATCCGACAACAAACTCCGTGCAATAAAAGAGAAACCGATACCCTGGATCACCTCCCAACCGGAAATCACGACGCGAAGAAATAGTAATAGCACGACTTAGAATTGGACCTACTCGCCTCACTCACCTGCACTTCCTCAATCCATACACCCCCCCCCCCCCCGCAATGCCGTAACAGCTCCTCAAATGAGCTCACTATCGAACATATACTTCACTGTCCTTCACTTAGCTCTTACCACCAAAAACATCAACTACCATCAACAACGAAAAGCGTGCTCCAAAACAAACCAATGACAATAGATAAACTCATCTCCTTCCTCCATAACACAGACCTCTTTCCATTAATTTAGCCATCCCCACCAGCGGAGCCGTATAGCCTTTGGTGCAGCTAGTAGCTCGTAAATAAACAAAAAATTAAATAAAAGAGAAAGGGGGAAAAAATCAATATTTTGACAATTCGCACAAAATTACTTTACTTACTTACTTTAATTCTTGGCGATCTTTCATCAAAATTATTTTTATTTCTTGGAATATATTTTATTTTTCGTAAGCATTGTGGCTTTATAATTAGTCGCTATATTCCGAACTACTCTTTTCCCCAATGTTTTGATGGTCAGAGACGGCAGCAAGAATTAAATTTACGATGGTGGATCTCATATTAAGAAACTAGGGGATCATGTTTTCAAATGTATTAGCATGGCGTTGGGTACATGTGATTAAAAAATCAAACATGCCTCATTATAGCTAATTGTACGTAAAATAATACCGTATTAATACTTTTTTTTTAATGTACTTATATTTCGTAATATTTTAATTCTTTTGAAACATGAAAATAACGTCAGCGTTTTAAAATCCCCACATTCCCTATTTTCTAGCTTCCGCTTGTAACCAACGCTCGAGTAGCAGTGTTGCCAGACATCCCCTACATCACTGTCGAGATAGTTTCACGTCATCGAACTTACGTGACAAGAAGGAGGGGTGGGCCTTATAAGGCACCACAGTGGACTATTTTTACGCCACACTTCACATATTTGAAAGGGATGTCATATCTCTTTGTGGTTACAAGGACGAAAGTGGTAGAAAAACGTTGTTTTCGGTTGTATTTCTCGGTAAGGTTCAGAAATCGGCGTAATCGAGCAATAAATTATCGAGTAAAATCCCAGATAAGTACGCATGCCCTGGCTGGGAGTGCAGAGATGCAAATGCATCTCGGGCCTTTCGACCAATTGTGGCATTACGAGTTCTTTTTGTCGCAATTCGCAGCATTACTGAAATTTTTTTTTTAATTTGTTGACAGGGCTCTTTACATTTTGCACCCCAAGAATTTAATCGCCAGGCCGTGCCTGCAGATGACTGCTAATCTGTGCAGATAGACTAGGATTTTCGGTTATGAGATCCAAGTATATACTCGATTGTTCGATCATGGTTCATGTGAAAATCAGATCCTAGTCTTATGTTTTAAGTGATACTCTCTTTCTAATTTGACTCTCAACTGAGCCCTGGAATCCGCCCTTTCGAGCATTACTTCAGAAATGTCGGGAGGCTGTTAGGGCTGGCTGGCTTAGCTCTCTTTTCTTCTTGCCGAAAAACCGGCCTAGGTCGAAATGTAGGGAGTTGCTACGTGGACTCGAACTCGGGACCTCCGGATCCCGAGACCAGCGCGCTATTCACTCGGCCAACCAGACCCCCGTTGTCTTCAATGGTAGCAGTTTAGGGCAAACTAATTCGATGCGAAAATGAACCTTCCATCAGTTACGAGCAATCGATTTTTTTTTTCTTCCACGAATGTGAGTACAATATGGTTGCTCGTGGTAACACTAAATACAGTTAGTATGTACCCACTAGATTCAAGTACTCGAGTTTCTACGTTTTTTTGTAGCTCCTCAGATCAGAGCAATCCATCTGAAAAGTTTAATAAATATTAGACTTGGGTACCAATCTCTCAGTAAAATATGAATAATATTTAAAGAGGTCACGAATGGTTAGGACTCGACTATTCAGGATTAGCGGATGGTAATGTTTTATGATGAGACGTTCATCGACCTTCAGTGTCCATTCTCAGCAAAAGCGTGTCGGTTCTTGATCAAATAGTGGCTTACGTACATTATATTGTACGAGCTTCTTGTAGGTCAGGAGCTGATGAACAGTGTGTGAATTATAATAATAGATTACCACGTTCTATTACCGCGTAATGCGATATCGTCAAACCTTCTCTTTTTTATATGACTTGAGGACATACTTGAGCAATGCATTTAGCATCTCTGGAGGAAACTATACGGAAAAGTTATAAAATCAACGAACAGTCGTAAGATCATACTGCTTATAAGATCTCGACTTTCGACGAAAAGTTAATTTCTTTATTAAAACGTGTGCTTCGTTTTTGCATTCGTGAGACGTGATGGACGAATTTTCTGGAAACATAATCACGCCGATATTATCCGCAACCACTTGAACCGGTTACAATCAGCAGACTATTTCGCGTCCATTTTTCATAACTTATAAAATATATAATCTCCATCGTATTTTTTCTCACTGTCTTCTCTTTTGTTTCAGTTCACAATAATTAATTCAATGATAAAGCTTGTAACCAGACCCGTAACTTGTAAAACGTTCTCCTGAAAAATGTTCAATTTATTTTGTCACTTCAAAACTCTATGGCGTTCGCAGACGAACGTGATATTTGAGTTACAAATGAGTAGGCCAGGAGCTTCGTCGTAAGGTCAGAGAGAAACACAATCATTTTTCTCGACTGCGTGATGTATTATGAATTGAGAATAAAGGCAGTGTTATTGCTCATTTCGTTGAGTCATTTATGAACTGTAAAGACTGGGCTTAAATGAACTTAGGAGTTACATCGAAGCGCTGTGTAACGTATTATGATGTCTCAATGGCATATAAATGCAACTCGTTAGAACGTATACTTACTTAATAATTGAAAGAGAAGGAGCATAAATGGACTTTGGCTGCAGAGCCGAGAAGGGAGAAAATGAGGCTATTTATCCCAAAAGTCGATTTTAGTCTCCCAATAATACATGGTTAACATTTTCAACGTTTTCTAGGGGTTAAGTCGATCTTCTGGGAAGGCTGAGCTCCCCCTCCAGCAAAACCCCTACGGGACGAAAGAGATATATCAGCGTGAATTTCGACATCGGGAATAATCCCCGAGAAAATTAATTTCTCATTCATTATCCCTCATTCATTGAGAATTTATTTGCGTTTACAATGTTTCTTGAGGGAACTTTCTTTTTCAAAAGAGGGAGGAGTGGATCAAAAGTTTTTGAGATAGAACCTGTTTTCCAGAAATGTAAGGCGCTTCCAGGGATGTACCGATATAGGTGGGGGGAGGGGACAACTCACCCTCCTGTAGGAATTTTTCATTCAGTAGTAGGGGAAATGTACCATTTCAGTCAGTCTTGTTGGTCGAGTGGGTAGCGCACTGGTCTCGGAATCCGGAAGTCCCGGGTTCGAGCCCACGTCGTAACTTGCTACATTTCGACCTAGGCCAATTCTTCAGCAAGAAGGTAAGAGGGCTAGGACAGCCCTAACAGCCTCCCGGACCTTTCTGAGGTAATGCTTGAAAGGGCGGATTCCAGAGCTCGGGTTGAGAGTAAAATTAGAAAAGAGGTGGAGTTGGGAAAATCCAACTTGAAAGTTTTTTTTTTTGCTTTAATACTTGGGAATTTGAGTTGAGAAGTTGGAAAAATCCAACAAATCAAAGGTTTCTGTTTTTCTTTCTTTGATATTTGGTAATTTTGAGGTTTATATACTTGAGGACTTTGAGTGTTGAGTCATTTGGCACTTTCACAATTTTTGCCCCTTCCCCAGGAAAAACTCTCCGGTAAGTCCCTGGGCGCTTTGTGAAAAGGTACCATATTTCGGAAAAGTGAATTTTGCGCAAAATGTGTTTTCAAGTCAAAATATTTTGCTTTTCGGATTTCAGCGGAAACTCTGCTTCTCGAGGGCCATAGTGTACAATGGAAAGTAGTCGTCTAAAATGTGATATTTCAAGTTTACAAACGAATTACGATCTACAGGCTCATATTCAAAAAAGGTACCACAAGTCGCATCGATCTTGTTTAGGATTGTGCGCGCGTTATATAACTACAGCTGCGCATAATAATTATAAGTAATCGCGTGACCGATGAGTCCATTGTTTTCAAATGTATAACCTTGCAGAACTTTGTCTTCGGACCTAAACAGTTTTTCAAAATGAACCCTACCCGTGTTCTTCATTCGGACTGTCATCTTCAAAGTTGTATCCCTCTGCGCACACGCATTGACTGTCTGTGAACTTTGCAGGATGTTTTGGTACATATATTCGCAGGATATCATAACAAAATTTGAGACGCCAGTAGATCTTGAGACATTAGTTTTTTTCGTCCATTTTTCTGTTTTACAACTTTGAAGACATTTTTCTCAGAGTTAAGATTTCACATCTTCGAACTTCAGCTGCTTTTATTTCAGTCTGTATTGAAGGTTGGGACTTATTTTTCTTTTTATTTAGGTACAGTTTTTCTTTATCAGATTCTAACAGGGCCGTACCTAGGATTTAAGTAAGTGGGTGTTTTGCCAGTATCTTACGTAACTAATTGTTGAATACCTTCAGTATTTAAGAGGCTACACGTGTTTAGAAATTTGCACTATATAACTCAAGCCAAAAGTCCCTTCAAGACTGAAGATAGGCAACTAATAGTGTTGAGGCTTTATCCAATTGCCCACATGTATAATGACGAAAATTTCAACATTTTTTGAAACTCATTTTCATACTTTTTACAAAAAATGGGACAGATCCGCCTTGCTTTCCGTCTCAACAGGTCTCAACTCATTATTTTTTCGTGTTTTTTTGGCCGGGGGGAGAGGGGTTGAGCCCCCCTGTCGGTATGGCCCTGGATTCTAACAAAAACTCAAAAACAAGTCCTTCAACATATGGTACCCCTTTTCTCTGAGCGCCCTACAAATAAAGATCTGGGTGACCCTGTTTACGACCTTCTATTCATTCTAAAAATATCAAGTGTTTTCTTTCAAAGTGAGACTTATACATTTATGTAATTTTGTACTTTTTGAGGTGTGGGAAAAAATATCGTAAGCACCACGCGAAAAAAAGTGAAATACGACTCTAATGTTTTAGCCCTCGTCTTCAGCTCATGCTGTAAACTCAAAATCCTCGTGTTTCACCGCTGTCCCCCTAGTTGTGTAATATACTATTCTTCCACATTCCTGTAAAGAAGGACTCCTCTCAGAAATTCTAGGAGGGAGAGCTGCTCTCGTACCTTTCGTTTCGTTATCTATGCTGTCAGATCATTTTAAATACAGAATGACTCGCGAGCGATACAACCATAAGGGCAAATGGCTGACAAGTAGTGGGAGGGGGGGGGCTCACGCTGACAAGTGTTAAGATTATGCTGAAAGTCATTTTGTTCGTATAATTTTCCGTTTTTTTTTGTTGTTTTTTTTGGTTGGAGGTGGGGTGGCTTTCAGAAGATTGGGGGCTAAGTCACTCGAAGTCCTTCTCATAATTATACTACGAATACAACCCACAAATTAGTTCAATTCAGAATTATGCATTTAACTGTTGACAAGTTGAAGAAGGTGAAAAAGGACGAATGAGATGCGCCTACGTTAAAAAATTAAGATACATTATTAAAAAATGTTACAAAGTCGCTACAGGTACAACATAAAAAATTGTAAAAATTTGAAATTCACAAAAAACCCAAATTACATTCATATAAAAAATTAGTCAAGATTTAATTTTACTGAATTATCGAAAATTTACGGAAAGAAGTTGAAAATTATTCCACAGTAACCTCAAACTTTAAATAATCTATCAAACCTTTTCAAAAATCGAAAGAAATTAAAAATATGAAGAAGAAAAAATTTAATTTGCATCATACAATGAAATGTATAGTGTGAAGCTTCTCTATCACTGAATAGGCTCAAATTTTTTTTGTCTTTGATATACAATTTCATGGAAAACTATGATGAGAATTACTGAATCGCACAGTGGTTCAAAAATACCTTAAAGATGGCTCATTTTCGATTGTTAGCAGACAGATGTGAGACATGACGAGTTAGTTGCATATCAATAGTTGGTCCAAAAAGTAATCCTAAGAGGGGAAAATTATAATGTTTAAGAATATGCTAGTGTTTGCCCCCCCCCCCCTCAAATACTTGTATTACATGTTTGCCTTCGCGATAGTGGTTGAGCGAATAGACAAGAGAGAAATACTTGGAGTTTGAACGACTTTTACTACTGACTATTCTCTTATTACCGTTGAAAATAAAAATACTTTGTAAAATGTGCTGTTATATGTCTTATCAACTCAGTAAATTTCCTATCGGGGAATGGCACTTTTGCTTTGTTTACATATTTTGCCCCCAAGTTTGATAAAATTGATACAAATGACCGAATAATTTTGCGCTTTTTTCAAATTAAACCGAGATTTTGACAATCGGTGGTGAAATGTTGACTATTATTACTAAATTCAGTTAGAAATAACGTAAATCCGAAATACATAGTTCAAAATGTTGAGCTACTTACTAGTATACTCAATTTTCAAATTATAATAATTCGCGAAAGAATGTTCGAAATTATACAGAAATTGTTTTATAAAAATGTAAATACTGTTCCCTACAAATTTCATCCTTATCATTTTTCACGTAATTCCATTTACTTTCAAGAAATTTCGACATACATGGAAAAATTTGTTAACTTCCCATTAGACTACATGTATTTTATTTTGGATCTTTCCACAAATATTGATGACGAGCGTTCTGGTGACTTCATGTGTCACTGCCTTATTGCGCGATAATTTTTTTGAGAATTTTCAAAGTTCGTGACTATGTTATCCCAATTTTTTCCTCGAAAAGGCAGGTGAAGCTGTCCAAGTCTTACTTCCTACTCCACAACACAAAATCTTTGAAAAATTTTCTCAAGAACGTACAGGATCGTCACACAGCAGTAAGATTACCATAAAATTATTTCCTCACCCCAAGTATTGAAGTAGGAAACGTTGAAACATATGAGGAGCAATTTTCCAAAACGGCCTCTGTGCAGTTTTATATTTTTTTCACGGGAAAGAAAAAACTTGGTGTATCCCTAAATTACGCCTACATGTCACGATTGGTAGACGGGTTGCCTAGTAGAAAATTTACAGGAATTTATCTCGTTGAAATATTGAATGTACCTTTTGTCAGAAGACGTGCATGACAGTCGCGAAGTGGGGGATCTCCTGGATAGAGGCCGTTTTGGAACAACATTTTTGAATTACGAGTATTAGTCTTGGTTTGGCACAAAATTAGACATACTGTGTCTTTCAGTAGATTTTAATCCATAAAATTCTCAAGATAATGTCGACTAGACTATTGTGATAAAAATATGTGAACAGAGGCCATTTTGGAACAACTTCTCTCTTCTCTTTGCGAGTCTATTTTGGCTTCTTACATGCGTTAAATTCGCGATATCGTGATTTTGTTGGGGCCAGAATATGTATTACTAAAATCCTCACCAGATGGCGCTATAAAACGATTTTTCAAAAAAAAAAAATGGACTGACGCCGTTTTGGAATATTGCTTCTCATATATATACACATTCATATCTTTAAAATAATACCATAGTTGAAGTCTGACTTCTTACTACACATCCTAGAATTCTCATAGCTGAGTGGCAAACTTGTACGTTCTCGAGAAGGGTTTTCTAAAATTCTGTGATTATTAGTAGGAAGTAAGATTTCTCCAATAGTATTCTTTCAGTAGACATGAGTGTACATTATTCGAGGGTTCCTATTACAAGTCTCAAGTTGAGGAATTAATTTTCATAATGATCTCACAGCTGAGTGTCTACATGTACGGTCCTTGTAAACATTTTTCCGAAACCAAGTACATTGTAGAAGGAAGTGGGTTATCTCCACAAACAATTTTTTCTAAAATTCTGTAGTGCGTTGTAGGAAGTGGAATTTCGATGTCAGAATGTTTAATCAAGATGTACATAGGTACCTCTCTGGAAATCTTATTACAAAACTGAGGTTACGTGGATACATTTGTGATGATTCTAATGCAGTGCTTCTCTCATGTATGTCTGTAAGGCAATATTTTCCGAATTTCGTAAATTATAGGAAGAAATGGGAGTGCTCTAAAATAATGCTTCTTAGAAAGAGAAATATATCAAGTTCTGAGTTTCCTACTACAAGATTCGCTTCAACAGAATACTTGTCTAATTATTTCATCGTAGAGCACCTAACGATTATGTCAATGAAAAAATTTTCCAAAAATTTTCAAAATCGTGAGGAGGAATAATTCATAGTTTTGAAAATCATTCGTCGGCATTGGGTTATTCTGTCATCGTCATACAAAACACAGTTTTCCTACTACAGTATTCAGGGAATTGTAAAAGCCCAGATTTAGCGTGCTAGTTTCTTTTGTGTCAATTATTAATTTATGAAAATTCGATCGTTGTAACGGTGAAATAGTTCGTGGTTTGAGTGCGCGAGCGGTGAAGTTTTATTTCCAATCAAAAGTCGTAATTCTTCCCTCCCCAATTTCTCCATTTTTCCCCTAAAGAATTTTCATGTTTTCTTGAAGCTCCTCTGTTCCACGATAATCAGTGCATGTCCCAATCGATTCCTTTCAAAATTGAAGCAGGAAATTTGAAATTTTTTCGAAATTTTCTTTTCCCATTTCCCACCAGAATTCAGGAGTCAGTTAGGCAATTTATGCATCATGTCTGTTGGAATAGTAGTCGTTATCATAATCAATGAAAATAAACATTCCCCTATGGATGGAACATTCTCGCCACTGAAAGGGTTAATGGGATCTACAGAGCCTTTACCAATTCGTTTTCGCCTGAATCAGTACTCATCGTCAGAAACAACCTGGCACTTAAAGAATAAATGAAACTAATAAATCCTGCTAATCAATGAGGAGAGGATGTCAACGAGAATGATAACGTTTACCATGACGTAGTACAGTTTTGGAATAAACCCTCCTTTCATCGTTGTTCACACTTCTCTCCCCTTAGAGACTTTTTCCATGCACATCTTGCCCTTAGATCGCGCTCTTATCTCATTTTTTATGAAAACTGACTTAGGACAGTTTGGAATAACACTCTTCAAAAGTTCCAAAAAAAAACAACAACAAAATGTCGATTGATGGGTTTTTAGATTAAAGTAAGCAACTTTAGGAACTGGGAAGAAAACATCTTGAAATTTGCCGAATTTTGAACTACCCCAGTGGATGTGTCGTTTTTTTTTTTTTTTTTTTTTTTTTTTGACAGAGACAAAAATTGATCGCGGTAGCTTAAGAAATGAGGGCTTTTAGGTTTGGTTTCATTATTAGCGGAGAGAGAAGGCTTATATAATTTGTGTACATACACATAACACGAAACATCCGTTACAAATTTAGTAACATGTAGATAAGTTATTTAATTACAATATCCACGTATAATGTGCCGACCTAAACCATCATCATAAAATGACCTAATAATGCTTAGACTCAAAAGTTGCGTCGAGGTTATAATTAGGTTGTCGTATTTTATTATAATTTTTTTTGCCGGTACTACCTTTTGATGTTGTACATCTACATATGTGATTTTGTTTAGGTGGGAAAGTACGTAACCTTTACCCACTACATTCGTAGCCGAGCTACTAAATTTTGAAGACCAGACGGTCGCTAACAAGCGACAAATTCCTGAACAATAACATTGTAGTGCTCGCAGCACAAGTGGCTGACAGACGGCAACCTGTCCCGGCTATTAAAATCTTGAAAAATAATACTATGCCAGATTTTAGACATCACTAATCGACGGAAGAAATGTCGAACAGTATAAACAAAAATGTCACTTTCTCCGACACTCGGTTTCACACATCGGTCCCTTTCATTTTTCTATTTGTTCACGATCAACTAAGTAGAAATGGCTGTCAACCTGATAGAGCATTTTGATGATGATAAAACACATACCAGAGTAATTAGTGTAGTCAGGATTTTTGCAAGGGGGGGGGGGCGTAAGAAATATGAGAATGTTGGTGAAGCTAATGACGATGCACGCATGCCAAAGTAGCTCCCCAGACACTGCACCCCGAGCCCCAGAAACTACCCTTTCGAGTTTTGTACCAGTGACCAGAGGGACACAAGGAAACATGAAAAGGGGGCATGACCTTCTTGTCCCCCTCCTTGACTACGCCACTGAATGAGCAGCTAGCACTGTGTGTACATTATAATGTTTGAGTTCGTTCCACGCATAATGTATACTTGCACTCTATTAATTACGTTAAACAATAAAATCTTAATAATTAGATAATACATTTCCGACTAAAAACGATATTACTGCGTTGGCGTCGCGATGGTTATGTCCAGCAGTGAATTAAAAATTTTACCGCATTTATCGATGTGGAAGCGAATTTTGTAATTATTATTAAAATCTTACATGAACTATGGAAATTCGCTTGTTTACGCGTATTGAAATTAACACATCCGGATTTTCTATCCATCTGTCTAATGATTATTATTCAGGAAATTATTTGAAATCAGCAGCGACGATTGGAAGTTTTTAGGTACTTACGCACTAATTAATAATTTATGAGCAATTATAATCATTCCTCTGCCTTTCACATTTGATACCTATTCTATTCGACAACAAAGAACCATCAGTTATCAAAATGATGAAATCTAACTTCGGCATAATAATTATTTTACTTTGATGTTACAACATTTACAACATTTTTACATATTTGATTATTAAATAGATTTGTACCTGCGGCAGCTTTCGGAAATAACGTGCTTTATTCCTTTCCATAAAAAACTGTAAATCATCGCGTGACTGAAGATGCTTGAAGATTCACAATAACGGACTAATTTACTGACTGCTGCTATCATTAGTAGTGATACATTTTAATACCAAATTGATAGGGTTCTCACTTGGAATAGATCAGTGGGTCATTGAATTTCTACTGAATATCAACTAGAAAGAGATTTATCCTTGACGCCCCGAGAAAAGTATAAAATTACCCCCCCCCCCCCATTTATCTTCTCCAAGACCCTCAAAGGCCCTGGGTGCTCCTAGCTAGATTGTTATTTATTTTTAAGCGAGTGTTGTCGGAACACAAACTTAAAGGCGGATGAAATTATACGTATTATAATTCTTTGTATGTTATATATTTTTTTAAATTTTGGTTTCGTTGTTTTTTTTTCTCGATAAAGTGGTGTGTATTATGATTCAAAAAAAATTGGAAGTATGCTGAAAAGTTTAATTTGCTGTTAGTGACTTTCGCATTTCCAGATGGGGTGGCGTGAAGTTCTGTTACCAAGGTTTTTAGTCTGTTGTCGTGGTCAATCTTTGACTGGTGCAAAGATACGTGCCTTGTACATTATTCAGCTCAATAATGGTAATGTTGGTACAGTTTTGATCCGAGAAAATAATTCAGGTGCCAGCTCGTAGTCACTAGCGCATGTGATAGCACACAGTTCTTAGAAATCCCTGGGAAAGGAAATTCTGGAAGCTGTTTGTTCGTGGTGGTGGATATTTTCAGTTTCTGGAGAATAATCGATGTACAAAACTTTGGTGTTCGACTTGCCTCTTATCAACACGGATCAATCGCTAAAATATTTGATATTAGTAAAAATATAACATTTTTCTGGGAGGAGGAGAGTAATTCTGGAGTAAAAGCATATTATTTTGATCGCTAGCGAAAATATTCAGAAGCGCAAATAGGGCTCAGAATTGGGGGGACGGCTTAATCCCCTTATTATGAAGCAACATAACTCCCTGCGTCATTTTCTTTGGTAATCTTTCAGAGTTTGGGTGCTATTTAGAAGTTTGGGGGGCTAAGCCCCCCGAGCCCCCACCTATTTGCGCCTATGAAAATATATGAATTTTTCAACCATATGAACTGCCAAAATTAGTCATTTTCAACGTGTTTTTTTTTCTTGGGGGGGGGGGCTATGGGAGTGATATGTCTCTATTAGAATGACTCTGATTTTGAAAATGTTTGAAATTTGGTTAAATACCCATCTTCTCATTATAATCTAAGACAACCACCTGATTTTTTCAGATTTCTGTAGTGATATTAACTCCTGCGATACCAGGCTTAAAGTTTAACGTGGGATTTATTGTGTAAAAGTGGATAAAATAATATTATTTTCAACAGAAAAAATTGTCCCTAACTTTAAAATTTAAGAGTCTGAATATCTGAATATGCATTTTAAATTTCCTCCTCGTCTGTCTTTATTTCATAAGTCGTTCACCAATTCGGAAAAATTACAAATTTTGATCGTCCTCTGATCTAAGAATATTGAAAATAATGATAACTACAGGTGCTCTGCGAGACTATTCTAGCAGGGGAGTGCATAGCCCTAGTTGGCCGACTCAGGACTCAAAATTTTCCAAATTTACTCAAGTTTTTATGCAAATAAGTCAACTTAAAAAAAAAGGAAAAGGGTTACGTTTGCTTTATTTTGTCAAGTAATCACCTGAATTTGTCAAATTTAAAAACACATTTACATATTAAATTGAGTAAGCTCGGCAACTTTTAAGTTCTGAGTCGGCTAATTAGGACTCTCTGCACCCTCCTTCTGGAATAGTCTCGTAGGGCATCTGCATTTATCATTATTGTAAGATTTTTTAGACCAGAAGACGGTCAAAATTTATAGTGTTCCGCACTTTACGGACGATTTTTAACAGAATGATAGGCAGGGAGGAAATTCAAAGTGCATGCTCAGATTCAGCGTGAAAAATTAGTCGAGGAACGTGGAATTTATTTATTTTTTTCAAAATTTAATGTTTGGAAACTTTGTTTTCAACATTCGTTAAAAATTGAAGTTTGATGTAAGGAGCGATTTCTTCTGTTCAACTGTTCGAAACCTTACCTACTTTTACGACGCGTGAGTGTCGTCTCATTGTATTTTTGGTATGTGCAATTTTGAGCAGCAACGTGATTTTGGAAAATTCTTGGTGTAAACCCCATATAAAACTTCAAAGCCGCTGCGGGACGGGTGAACATGATTTTAAAAATCTGAAAAAATCAGTAGGAACTGTCACTCTGATTTCGAAAATTTCCAAAATTAAAGCCATCCAATTTCTACATATCCCCCTTATTTAAGAGCAAATGAGTAGCAAAGGTGCTGGAAGAAAACCAGGAGTGGGGGTGGGGGTCGCAGACTCAAATACTGGTCATTGGCTTTTTTAAATACCCAATCTTCATTAAGAAGGAAGGAACCAAAGTTAGAGGCTGAAGGGAAGTGAAATTTTATTATGATAAATATTATTCTGCAACGATGCACGGGATACTTTTGAGAGAAGGCATAACCGATCCGATTTCACGTGGACAGTCAGTATGAAAAATGGGGCTTATTGGGTCATTTATTTCGAATGTCCCAATAGATTTTGCATTCCGGAGCTCAAATACAAACTTTACAATGAAAAATTATGATTAGTTTTGTTTGTAAAAATTCGAAGTTATTTTCACGCCAATTGTTGGGTATCGATGTTAGATATGGAATACAGATCTTTAAAAAATTGAATTGTCCTCCCCCTGTCTCTAAACGGGTTTAATCAGAATGGAAAAAGGTAACACTAGTTTTACTAGGAAAAGCGATGTATTTTTAATGGCTCATATAAATCATTAGGTATATCAAACTTTTGATGTAGGCCTCGATTTGAATCCTCAGAATCCCAATATCGCAGCACTTTTTCCATAATTTTTCCATTTTAACTAGCAAAATTCTTCTTCACATATACGTAGCTTATCGCTAAATAATTGAGACTAAAATTCGTACGGCCCACCAACGTTACCTATCGGCGTTTCAACGCAGTAGGGGGATAATTTGGTTCATTAGCTATCGATTGAGACCACGCCGAGCTCTTTTGATTGAAAACTTGCTGTTCCAGACCAATGTGAAAAAAAACATAATTGGGTGAAACTGACTTCTTAGAAAATCGAAGAACATTTGTCAGAAATGAGGTTGGTCACAAATTTCAACTGAAGACACTCTCATTTGATTTTATTTATAATTATTATTTTAAGTATTCTGCTTTCCCCCTTTTTTTCCTTTTCCCTTAAGAAGAATAAAAATTGAAGTTACAATGCTTGACTTCAGAAATGATGTCTACACAAACCGTTAAAATGCTTACCTGAAGCAAAATTGGCAAGAAATAAAATCAAAAAGAGAAATCTCTGAAGGGATAGTTAACTGAATGATAAAATATCAGAGAATAATCGAAATTTCAGATTTCTAATAAATTCTGAAAAATAAACATTGCTTCATGGTAGCTGATTTTGAGTTTTGAATTCATATTTCTCACTTAGTCCATTTGAAACGTTGAAAATCATGAAAACACTAAATATTTTGTTATGGAATTTGAATTTTGGCACTCAAATTGACATCGGATCAAAAACAAACACAATAATCAAAATGGCAAGGCAAAATAATCTCTATTTTGATAGTATTCTAGAATGTTTTGTTCGAGTGAATTTAATGTATTTCAAGTCGTATTCCGCTACCTAGGAAGGGAAAATCGCCTCAGTGAATTTGTAATTCTTAACACAAAAGCTTTATAAAGTGACTTATGAAACTCCTGAAATTTAGATTTTCGAGACTAAAGTTGGGGCTAGATTAAAAATTTGATTCAATTTTTGAAATTGGCTAAAGCAAGTATATTTGTATAGCATTCTTAATTTTTTTCCGCCGGAGAGGAAGAAAAAATTCAAGTTTCGCAATATATTTGTACTAGCTTACCCGCTTCGCGGTTCATCTAGGCTGTGGGCTGAAGTGAGTTGGCTAAGGTGAGCTGGCAAAATTGAGTTGGGTTAAGTGAATTAGGTGGTGGGGGGGGTGCTAAAATTAAAAAAAAGTATTTGTCGAAGTTGTAAGAGGGTTCAGACCTCCGGGACACCTGCTGTTCAAGCCACATTGCATTAATTCGGAGTGTCCTGATTCATTTGCAGTTTATCGTTTCATGTCTGTGTTGTCTAGACAAAGATGTTAGGGTTCTTGAGAATTAAATTGGATAATTAGAATATAAATGCTGAATATGGTTTCCAAGAACTGATATCTTTGGGATAGTAATTAATATCTGCCTTTTTTATGTGTGTAGGTCTACAGTTTGATAAATACATGCAACAGAAGATATACGCTTCGTACATTGGACTGCTCAGATACTTTGGGTATAGGCCTCCCCAGCTTTTTTCCATATTTTTCAGTCTTGGGCTACTCTTCCTCATATTATTCCTGTAATTTTTGTTGTATTATCACGCCATTTTGTTCCTGGGCTTTCTCTCCTTCTTTTCTTGCTGTAAGATTCCCACTCACTGATGGTGTTCTATTGTATCCCTTCTTGATGTGCGATGTGTCCCGCGTAATCCCATTTTAATTTCTTGGTCTCCAACTTACCTCTGTCATACCTATTTCCTCCCTTATTTTATTGTTTTTCACTCTCCTCTTTTATCTTTACCCTCTAGTATACTTTGTTCCATTCTTCTCACTCACGTAGCGAAGAGTTTCTTCTAGGAGGACAAAAATTGTTTAATTTCCAACTGACTCAACTCAAAATTCTCAAGTATAACATTTTTTTTGTATTTCCTAAGAAGGGAAAAAAACTCGAAATCTCTTGACTGGTTGAATTTTCTCAACTTTTGATCCATTTACTAGAATTTTCCAATTCCGGTGGAGGTTTGGGAGAGCTGCCCTCCCGTGCCCCTTCTTAGTTTCGTCCCTGTTCTCACTGTGTTCGTTGACCTTTTTATTTGCTTGTTCGTTAGGGCCCTCGGTTGGGCTCCATAGGTGAGGACTGGTAGAGTGCATCTTTTCAGTATTTTCACCTTTGTTTCAATCTTCATTTTGCCTTTATACATGTTTTTTAAAATCCAGAAGCTTACTGTGTGTGACTTACCTATTAACGATAATTTTGTAGAATATCTTGATGCGCACTCTTAGGAATCTGAGTTCTCAAGAGTGCACATTCGACTTTTTCTGGGAAAACGATGATATATTTTTAATTTCATGGGTTAAAATCTTGGAAAAACGTAGTAAAAACTGACAGTTTTCACACATTATATTTAATATTTTAACAAATTCCATGTCAAATTGATTGAGCAATAAAATTTTTTCTGATAGGTGGGCATTCTTATGTTCCTTTCGCCTACGCTGATCAACCCCTTTCTTGCCACTCGTTGGAGACATGGGCAGGGGATTTTTCGAATCTCTTAAAAAACTGATTCAGGAAACACATAAGAAAAACGTGATCTAGAAATGGAAAAGCAAAAGTGTTTGCTATTCTCTGAAAAATAGTTAGAACATGCACACAGTAATCTAATTATACGTACAAATACAATTTTTTCATCTATTCGTAACCACTTGGGAATGATAGGTCTGTATACTATAATAACATGAAGCACTCTTTAAATGTACGCTAGTATTTTAGTTTGAACTCAATTTATCGATAACGTAATTTATATTAGCTACAAAAACATAATTATTACATATTTAAACGTCCTCACATTCATATAATCGATAATAGTTAATGAGATTTTGGTTACAATGAAGCAAATGCATCCATCTCACTTTCACTGCTCGACTCTGTTCGACTTGCAATCATATAGAAATATGTCGCCGTGATTCACGTATATTATCGTAAATTGTATATGTAGCCGCCATTGATATTAAGCTGGCTATTCTAATTGCATTTTCATTTTACTATATCATTTATTCTGTGGTGATCTAGATGCGGAAACGTAATATTGCGTTTTTGTGGGCACTATAACCAACCATCTTATGAGCTGCAGATTCAGATCGAAAGAAAATTTGAAAGATTTATTTTTAAGTTTATCTTGGGAATACTTGAAAATAGGTGATATGAAACTAGTTACAGATTCAAAGGCCCGAGGGAATACAAGTTCCATGGTATCTTCCTTCGTGTTCAAGTTAGTACTAGGTGAGATACCGAAAACGTAGATGAGTGGCTCATTTTTGCCAGTTCTATGGTATAAATCGGCTCCATCCAGGCTTCTAGAATTTTTCAACAGAATGGTGTTGACCCTACAAAGGTGATACAAAATATTCATTTGCAAACAAAGCAAGCAAGAATGTTCGAATTTTTATGGACAAATCCCTATATTTCCTCTTATTTTACCAGCTGCGGTTCCTTGTAAACTCATCACAGTCAAATTTATCTAATGGTGGAAATATGAACGAAAATATATGATCGGAATACATGCAAGTTTATGTGGTATTATTTGGCTGGTGAAAAATTGCAATATCCTCGAGTAAAATTAAAATTATAGATCATACATTTTTGCAGTTTATCTTCTTGCAGTTGAATTTTGGTCTTCTCTTGCCTTTTGAGTACTATTAGCGTTGTTAATCAATGAATTTCTCATTGAAAATTATGCCAGTTTTCATGAACCCCGGTGCTGGGTTCCCCTGCCCCGAAACATAGGAATGTAAAACTCTTGATATTAAATTACACTTAAGCTCAGTGATACGAAAGTCACCTTCAATCATTTTGAAATTTCTAATCACAGTTACTTCCAGTGATAGTGCCAAATTAAAAAAAAAAAATTATGTCAAAGTTGAATTTGAAAAATGTCTGGTACTACGCTAATTCCTATCCTACCTTCAGCCTACCATATATAGTCTGAAAATTTTTCGTGATAAAATGTTATTAATTTTTCGATTAAATTACCGTACGACAAATTTGCGGAACGGGGGAAGTTAGAATCCCCAACCCTGTCAAAAAGAGCATTTCAGACTGTATTTTAGCACATTAATTACAGCAATAACATGACGGGATATAAGTTGTGGCGACCCCCTCCCCCTCAAAAAAAAAACTCCCAAGACAGACCTTTCTACGCTCGCGATTCCCATGAAATTACCCTTTAATGAATTTGCTTTTGGTGAATTTGATTCGATGAAGTATTTCAGTGAATTTACCTACTACCCCAAAATCAGATGCGGGGTAAATAGTCGGTTGTCAGTTATTGGTTACTCGAAGAGAAAATAGGGGGGAGGGAGTAAAAATGCATGTTTGGGTGACAAGCCAACAATTTTATTCGTGTATTCGGTAAAACTATTTAAACATGTAAGGAAATATGAGCCTAATTAATAAGTTTTTTATAACAATAAGTATTCGTATTGTGGAGTCTTGGAAATGGGTGTGGAAGGTGCATGATACTTTTCACTCCGTAAATTTTTTCTATGGGAGAAGGGGTTGATGGCGTAGATACCTTGGCACTCTCTCCTTATATAACACCCCCCTTATGTCAGAGGAAGTCTCAGGCACTCTCAAGAAAAGAAAAAGTTGATAGTCTTTCTGTCTGCGATGACCCTCTCCTCTCTAATGTACATTTTCTTATAAATCATCCTACCTGGCTACCTTCTGCGTAACACGATGCGAGCGTACAAATGTCTTTTGTCTCCTGCATTCCTGTACTTCCACGACATGCATTTCAAAACCACGTTCTTCTTATTCTCATGACTCACTCTCCTTTTTCTACCTCGATCGGTCAGACGCCTTCTGCAAATCTTTTTCATTACTTGCTACATATCACCGATCCATTTAGTAAATTGTAAACACCCTCAAACGTCAAAAAACTGTAGATAGATTTTTATGGAAATAAATTGCGATTGGGACGAGCACACTCTGCAAGAATTGTACGACCGCCTGGAGAAGGCAATAAAGGAAACAAGCAACATAATTAGAAATATATATGAGGGTGCAGCAGCGTATGTCAAGACAGATATGAAAGGGGAAACTTTCAAAATAGGGAGGAGGGGTTAGACAAGGGGACCCACTGTCGCCTAACTTGTTCAACTGCGCCTTGGAAGAAGCGATGCAAAAATTAGACTGGGAGGGGAGGGGGCTAAGGGTCGAGGGGGAGTTCTTAAACAATCTAAGGTTTGCCGACGATGTAGTTCTGATAGCAAACTACCTAAAGGAGTTAGTTAAGAATGCGGAAGAATTTACTTATGCATGTAAAGAAGCAGGACTGGAGGTAAATACAAGGAAAACGAAGCTTCTCTAAAATGGAAAGAACGTGCTAGTAAAAATCGGGGGCGAAAAAATAGAATGAGAAAGGGAAGTAAAATACTTGGGGCAAACGATATCTTTCGAAGGTTCAGCAGAATCAGAAGCGGGCGGAACTCCTTTTCTGGAGTAAAAAATATTTTTTAAAGTAAGATGTCAGTGAGAACCAAGACGGAAGCTTGGAAGAGTTGCGTGCAACCAATGATGACGTATGGGGCTCAGACATGGGCCTTGACAAAAACAAATACCAATAGACTTCGAACCACCCAACGGGAAATGAAGAGAAGCATATTAGGGAATAAATTAAAAGGCAAGGTCGAAAATGCGGAAATTAGGGATAAAACTAAACTAAACGACATAGGCAAAACAATTAAATTTTAAAGTGGAATTACACGGGTCATATCATGAGGCAGGAAGAGAATAGATGGGAGAGAAGGGTTAAAGGGTAGACCCCGTAGCACAAAAAGAGAAGCAAAGGTAGACCTACAACTCTCGCTGGAGAGACGAAATACAAAAGACATTAGGACCCATGTGGTGGAGATATAACCTAGACAAGAGAAAATGGAGGGAAGAAGGGGAGGCTTATGCTCAAAAATGGGCGTGTGGAGAAAAGGAAAGAAAGAGGATGGAAGGGGTTGTGCCCCCACTGGCCGCGATCTGCGACGCGGTGGGTCACGGGACCCAACCAAATGTTTAAAACATGGTACATGAATATCACCCAATAAAGCTGCTATTTATTTATTTAAACCTTTCAGATATTGTTCCACACTCAGCTTGAAACCTTCGGCTTTTGAATGACTAGTCTCTAACAGGAGTCCAGGGTACTCCATTTTCCGAAACGAAATTTGACTTTCACTTTGGGGAGGTGGGGAAGAAAAATTTGCCGACAAATATTCAGGGGGGAAACTATAGGGGTGGGGGAGGTGTTGAATACCCCCAATAATTTGGCAGTCAGCAAATTTTAAAAATATTCATTCGACCCCCTTCCCCCACCCACTCGCCAGTAATTTGACAGTCGGCAAATTTTGAAACTGTTCATTTGAATTTTCATTTTTTATGCATGTTTGTTCGTTTATTTATTTTCTTTTTCAATTAAGAAAATATTTCGATTAAAAAATTGACAAATTTTTAATTTTGTGAACATTTTGTCGGCAAATTTTTAGTTTTCAAAAAATATTTGCCGGCAAATTTTTCTTCTCCACCTTTCCAAACTGAAAGTCAAATTTCGTTTCTGAAAATGGAGTACCCTGGACCCCTGTTAGAGACTAGTCAGTCAAAAGCAGAAGGTTTCAAGCTGAGTATCGAACGTTATTTGAAATGTTGAAACAAAGCTGAAATGTGGAAGACATTTCGAAAATCTGAAAGTCGGTAGCAAACGTTGAATTTCAAATTTCAATGACTATTCTGACTGCCAGTGCGAAAGAGTCACCCTCTATAATTTTAGGGAAAATGCATCAGATTGAAATGAAAATGGTCTCAATGGAAGGAAAATTTTATGTACTATAAATTTAGTCATAATCATTTTTTTGATAAACGCTTTCATTTTCATAATATTTTGAGATTTCTTCGTATGCCTGTAAATCCCCCGATCAGGGTTACATTCTGTAATGTAGTTGATCATTCACTTCCTCACCCCGTCACTCACTCACTCAATAAGTCAGTGATTCACTCAGTCATTCGCTTACCCATTTAGTGATTCACTCAGTTGCTCAACCACTTACTCAGTGATTCAGTGATTCACTCACTTACTTAGTCATTCACGCATTCTGTAATTTATTTATTCATTCATTTCTTCACTCCATCACTCACTCAATAAGTCAGTGATTCGCTCAGTGACTAGCTTACTTATTTAGTAATTCACTCACTTACTCAGTCATTCATTCATTTTCTAATGCAGTTATTCATTCACTTTGTCACTACATCACTCACTGAGTCAGTGATTCGCTAATGTATTTAGTGATTCACTCAGTCACTCGCTTACTTATTCAGTTATTCACATAATTAATCAATCACTTACTCAGTAACTCAGTGATTCACTCAGCCACTTGCCGGCAAATTTTTCTTCTCCACCTTTCCAAACTGAAAGTCAAATTTCGTTTCTGAAAATAGAGTACCCTGGACCCCTGTTAGAGACTAGTCAGTCAAAAGCAGAAGGTTTCAAGCTGAGTATCGAAGTTATTTGAAAGGTTGAAACAAAGCTGAAATGTGGAAGACATTTCGAAAATCTGAAAGCCGGTAGCAAACGTTGAATTTCAAATTTCAATGACTATTCGGACTGCCAGCGCGAAAGAGTCGCCCTCTATAATTTTAGGCACGTGAAAAAAAGGAACTATTGAAACCCTACATATTTTAGAAAAATTCATCAGATTGAAATGAAAATGGTCTCGATGGAGGGAAAATTTTATGTAGTACTATAAATTTTGTCCTAATCATTTTTTCGATAAACGCTTTTGTTTTCATAATATTTTGAGATTTCTTCGTATGCCTGTAAATGAACTATTCCCCTCGATCAGGGTTACAAGGTAAACGACTACAGCGCGCCATCGCTCTGAGCAGCCCGAAATCTGTTCACTTTGTCACTCCATCACTCACTGAGTCTCACTCACTCAGTCATTCGCTTACGTATTTAATGATTCACTCGGTCATTCGCTTACTTATTCAGTTATTCACACAGTTACTCAATTACTTACTTAGTGACTCAGCGATTCACTCAGTCACTCGTTTATTTATTGAGTTATTCACTCAGTTACTTCATTACTCACTCAATCACTAACTTTGTTATTCACTCATTCTGTAATGTAGTTATTCATTTACTTCCTCACTCTGTCATTCACACAGTAAGTCAGTGATTCACTCACTCACTCGCTTCCTTATTTAGTGATTTAGTCAGTTACTCAATCACTTACTCAGTGACCCACCCAGTCACTCGCTAACTCATTTAGTGATTCACTAAGTTACTCACTCACTTAGTCATGCACCCATTCACCCATTCTCTAATTTAGTTATTCATTCACTTCCTTAGTCCATTGCCCATTCAATAAGTCAGTGATTCACTCAGTCACTCGCTTACTTATTTAGTGATTCCCTCACTTACTCAGTTATTTATTCATTCTCTAATTCAGTTCTATTCATTCACTTCCTCACTCTGTCACTCACCCAATGAGTCAGTGATGTGGCTCAATGATTCACTCACTTACTCAGTCACTCGCTTACTCATAACTGAGTTATTCACTCAGTTACTCAGTCACTCACTCACTCACTCATTCATTCATTCATTCTCTAGTTCAGTTTTTCATTCAGTTCCTCACTTCGTCACTCACTCAATGAGTCAGTGATTCACTCACTCATTCAATCATTTGTAAACGACTACAGCGCGCCACCGTTTTTAGCAGCCCGAAATCTGTTGTTACTAGATTCTCTGTTTGACCTAGAGCCTGAAATTTGAGAAAGTTGAGCATTTTATTAAAATCTAAACGTTGAAAAGCAAAAGACTTAGCGTCCAATGTCACAAGCTGAATCCGATGGCAAACATTCTATTGTTTAATTTACGGTCTTTGGTCCTGGTGAATGTTCGAGTCGTACATCCGAGATTCCAGAATTTTGCTACACGTGTCAAAAACTTCACCTTTTGGTCGCTGATAAGAGTAGTCGATACTAGCGCTGTACGGCCCGATATAGGATTAGTCTGGAACAAAAGTCAAACTCCATATATTTTTCCCATAAGAACGAAAGGGAATTTCTGGCACAGATTCCCCTAATCCAACCGACAGAAAACTTTGCAGGTTTTTTTTTGATTGGATTTGTTCTTATTGGAATCAAATTAGTAGAAGAATCAGAGGAAATTCAGAAAAAAAGATCACCATAGAGAAAACAACGACCACCTCAATGTGTAAAGGAAGTTGTGTGTTCCTCTCAAGTATTCCTAACATCCTTCCACCTTATCCTCCCAGAATAGGGTATGCTCATGTGCACAAATATGAGTGCTTGGGGGATAAGGTTCCAATCTGCATTTGCCAGGACGAAACTATGGGGAGGGGTGAAACACCCCCAATAATTAGGCAGTCACCAAATTTTGAAACCGTTTATTTGAATTTTTCATTTTCTAAGAACGTTTGTTTGTTTGTATTTGTCGACAAATTTTTCTTCTCCACCCCCCCCCCCCAAACTGAAAGTCTAGTTTCGCCTCTGCAAATATTTTTTGAAAACTAATAATTCACCGATTTTTTAATCGAAATATTTTTTAGTTGAAAAAATATATATATAAACAAACAAACAAACATTCCTAAAAAATGGAAAATTCAAATGAACAGTTTCAAAATTTGCCGACTGCCAAATTATTGGGAGGGTGTTCAATCTCGCCCCCACACCCCCTATAGTTTCGTCCCTGCTCAGACTTTAAAACGCTTTAAAAAATCTCCTGAGACAGCCCTTCGGGTGTCGATTGATGCTCTGAGTTTCATTTTTTCTGGGTTGAGAAGGGAGGATACGTAAATAGATGGTTTTTGGTGGTGTCCCGAAGCCAGGGAAACTACTATTTTATGAGAATTAGAAGAAATTTTTCTCAAGATTTATGCTGATTAAGGCAAGTAGAATGGGACGAGTCAGAAAAAGTTACACAATATTGTGACTGAACTAAAACTACACAATTCGGTCCATAGGAACGATCAACTGTCAGTGTTATTCGCTTCCATGACCCACAGAGTAACACGGAAGACGGTTTCTCTCGATGGAAATGGAAACCATTTTTATATTCGTCGTAATTGGATGCTTACTGAGAAGGAAGTACTGATAGAAGCCGACCGGGATTAACTTTTCAGTTTCACTAGTGCAATATTTATGTAGTTTTCGTGCACGTGAAAATTCTCTTTTTTTTTTTTTTTGAGGTTAAAAGTCTGCATTACGTGTCGACACAGAGGTCAGTGACGTCACGTTCGAGCCGAACGAATTTCAGTTCATTTAAAAACACACACACCGACACACACAAACGTTTGACGCGCTTTTTATTAGGCTAATTCAACAATGATATCGAAGGCAAGGCTTCGAACTTGCAGAGACGTAATGCTGCAGCAAGGAATGGGATTGACCATGGAAGAACCTCTAGCGCCTTTTCTCTGCTCAGTCGTCGTTTTGTTAGAAACAAATATAAGTGTGCAGAAGCGCTGCCATATAAATGTAGATGTGATTTAATTCGAGCGAACTCGACTTGCTCTTGCACGCCGCACCATGAATAAGGTATGAGTTCGTTTCATATTTTACATCCTTGATTTTTGTGGTACGGTTTTGGTTTTACAATTACTCTCGTATATCTGTCCGGTACATTTTTTTTTTTTTTTCTGCGAATCACGTATAGGTTCTTGCGCGAATTTTTGATAGTTTTTTCAAGTTTACGCGTGTGTTCGTTCATGTATACCGGTGTAAGATCTCACGTTCAACTCTTGAATCATACGAGAATTGTGATTTTATAAAGGTTCTCTCTTATACTAGCCTACTTGTGTCAAGATAAAATCGTATGTACTTTATGTACGGGAAAAGTGCGACTTAGTACGCGTTCAACTGTAAGCGGGGTAGGAAATTTCAGACATTATCACCCCGTGAACATTATCCGATATAATTTCGAGCTACTTTCGTACATTAACTGCGTTTTTTGCTATCTCGGCGTTTTAGATACGGTATAAGAAACTAAAAAAGGAGGTATTAGCTGTTTTGTTGCATGATACAGTAAACTCTCGTTAATTTGAACTCGAAGGGAACAGCTATTAAATTCGGTGTTCAAATTACAGAGTTAAAAAATTCAAATTAAAGAGTTTTATTTATTTTTTTACACTCACTGTACACTTTGATATACAAATAGGAATACAGGTTTGGGGGTGGGAAGGTAATACAGTACAGTAGGGCTATTTTTTTTTTGTTGCAATAATCGATGATTTTATTTCGGGTAATGTGTTCCTCGCGCAGGAAATCGATCTTATTTTCAATTTTTACTAAAGCAGTGAATGTGTCATCACCAGTATCACTATGTTGTTGATGGAAGTACCTCATAAGCACCGCATATGAAACTGCTGAGCTTTTTTTGTTACTGTCGGTACATATCCTCGATTTCTTCATGATTATTTAAGCCAGCCTCTAGGGATTCATCTTCATTAACTTCAGCAAGAATTTCCTCGTCGGTCAATGCTCCAGCAACAACAGTGTTATCGCCGAAGTGTACGAACTCTTCAAATGAAAGTTCTCCGCTGCCAGAAATAATATTGTATGCCTCCACAGAACATTAGATACATATTCAAATGATAGAGGTCCTACCAGAACAAAGTTCAAAATATAGATTGATTTTCGCCTGATATTTGTTCAATTTATAGAGGGGACCAAAATGCATGCTTTTTTGTCAAATTGTCGAGGTTTTCTGAGGGGACCAGGCCAATTTGTTCAAATTACAGAGGTATTCAAATTAGCGAGAGTTTACTGTATTTGGATTTCTTGAAACGGTGGTTCAGAACTGGCGATAGAGTTCCATGATTTTTGACAATTTTCCTAGTTGAGCTAAATTTTTCATTTAGGTACTTTTCCTGGTATAGGGTAAATAAATTGGTTCTCCCCACTTTAAGGCTTCATCCAACTTGCAAGCGAGACAAGTATAAACATTTCTTACCATTATTGAACAGCATTTTTTTTTTTTATTGCATTAGGATCACATTTATGTAGTAAGAATGGTTCAAATAATTTGATAAATCTTCAATAATACCTACTACACAGCAATTTGAGATTCTTTAAAAAACAATGACATGAGAATACATGGTTGACTGTCTTTCACGATGTACAACTACATTTGAGGAGTTATCTGTCAAAAGGGTGTCCGTTCCATAAGAAATACATTGAACGGACGCCCTTTTGACAGATAACTCCTCATTTGATGATAGGTAGAAATTTTCATTTATATGTATTTTCAACGAGGAATTTAATGCTATTAATTTTTTGATTATAGGTACTTTTTTCCCCCCTTTTTCCTATCTTAAATGAGAATTTTAATATCATTAAGATGATACTACTGATCAAACAACTATGCGCGTTCAGTATTGTTATCAGTATCAGTGTAGCTATTCGTGGACGAAAAAAAAAAGGAATAAAAAGTGAAAAATTTGATAAAATTTTAATTTTGAATATGAATAATGAGAGGTTGTTGAGGAATCGGTTAACACCATCGTATTCAGCATTCACAATATAGCTAAAAACATATAATCTCATCCCACTGTTTTTTATGCTGTTGTGTAGTGTACTATAATAATTATCAAGAATTGTTCCTGAAAGTGAAGAAACACAATTTTTCTCCATCTTTGTACTAGTTGTCGCCGTGCAGTGTACCAGTTCTCACCAACTTCTTTTTCTTCCATATATATGTTGGTTTTTTTTTTCGTATTTTCTAGTGACAGACCTACAGCGGTTATGAGTATCTTCCCATTCTCTACAGATTTTTCATTGGGAACAATATTTTTGGGCACAAACTCTAACTTTCAAGTCAATAATTTCCATGTAATTTTCTTCTTTGCAACCAAATTTCACATAAAATGCAGTAAACCCGTCAAGTGCCGAGCTATTTTTCAGTGTAGCGTTCAAGTGAGTGACATCGAGGGTGTTGTAAAAGAGTTATAATGGAGGTTATTGTAAACGGAGATGGCTGAAATTTGGTATGTGAGGCCCCAGATGTATTCCTAACCATTTTTGTGGACAATAGATGCCTCTGTCCTCTGAGGCCCATAAGCCCAACCGTTTGAAAATGTTGAAATAAGTATGGTTTAAACAACATGCTGTAGACAGGCTAAAAATGAACGAGGGGAGATGAAAATGAAAGTATAGGGTCCCCAAAAATGCTCCACCGACCGTAAGAATAACATGTACCTCACCTGTTGTTGTTCTTCCTTCTAATAAATACTCCAAATTCTACACTAAACACGTGTAAAAAATCTTTACTACGGAAACGAATTTTTACCCTGTATAGTTCTTCAAAGCATGGTAAGCAGAGTAGAGAAAATAACTATAAGAATGCGCATCTATTAGAAAAAATGTTATTGCTATGTTATTGCTCAGTCGATTTTACATAAAATTTGCAGAAATTTTAATATAGAATGGGAAAGGGGCATCAGTTTCTTCTGCTCTTTTTTTATTTCTTTAAAATTTTAAACCAATAAATTAAAAAGATATAACGGTTTTCCTCGAAATAGTCGAATGAGCACTCTTGGGATCTCGAGTTTCTAAAAGCCCGTAACACGTATCTTAAGAGTGCACGCTAAGTTATTTTACAAAAAAATCGTTAATTGACTTTATTCAAAATAACGAATATTCTACATAGTGAAATATTAGGACAAGAATTGATGGATCTTTTTTGACACATTGGACACACGAATTCTTCCGGTCATTTTCAGTCAGTCCAAAGCATTCTTCATGGGCATATGTGCCACATATAACACAAGTTTTCGTTTTGCTAGCTGATTTTCATTGTTTTTCGACATCTAAATGCAAAAATTTTTGGAAAACACGTTGTGCACTCTTTGGATCTATTGTAGTCCGTGGAAAAAAAAAATCATGAAATTGTCAGGTAGTATTTGGAGAAAGTCTGTTTAATGTAACGGATACTACTTTTGTCTTCTGTTTAATTTCTGAAAAATGCAAATTCGTTCAGAAAGCATCAAAGTAATTTTACTGTATTACCCCTCGATTACAGTTAGAATGACGAAAACTTTAAACCTGAATATTTTTTATAGTCATGTAGAATACTCTTATAACTAATTAATGTAAACGTAGATGCACAAGGTGTACTTAGATTCCATTAACACCTGCAAGATGGCGCAATTTACTGAAAAATCAACCATGCGCACTCTTAGGAGTTGCGCACTCGTATGGTCCTTTCCTCTAGAGGAACATCTCGCCACTTATAGAGACTTTTGTAGCCTTTATTAAACAAAATATATTTTCACCGGCAGATGATTATCCTCTGAAGTATCTGACTCGTCTTCTGAAGGAAACCAATTACAGTAAAACTTGTCCAAAACGGAACCTGTACAAAAACGAAATCTGTCTAAAAAGGAAAATAATGATTCTCCGTACAGCTTTTATGGGACTTCTGTGTTAAATTTTTTTCCCAAGACGGAATCTATCTAACGCGAAAACAGACAAGAAAAACATACCTAAAAAGGAAAAACCCAAATCTATCTCTTGATTTTTGATAAAGAGTCTCTTTATCAAGTGATATTCAGTCTTGATTGTTACGTTAGTTTTTGGCTTGTTTCGTGCGTGCATAATGTCTTCTAAAATTGCAAAAAAAAAAACAAAAAAAAAAAACGTTAACTTTGAATGAAAGAGTAAAAATTATAGAATCATACGAGAAAGAAAAAATCACCGCTCAAGAATTAATTGTTCGGTTTAAATGCGGAAAAACGCAAATTTATTCGACTTTAAAAAATAAAGAAAAAATTATGAGCGAATGGCTCACAGATAATGGCAATCGTCGCAGGAAACTCAAAACTACAGGTGCAGTTTTTTTTTCTAAATTTACTCACGATTCACATTAGAACTTTGGAATTGAAAATTTATTTGTAATGACAGGCAATGAAAAAATTAACGAAGCGGGTTGGGAATGGTTCGTTGCCACTCGAGCTAAGAATGTACCGATCTCAGGACCCATATTACAAGCCCAAGCATTAGAAGTCGCTAAATCCCTCGGTTTCACAACTTTTAAAGCTTCTTCAGGCTGGTTGAAAAGTTTCAAATCGCGACATGCCATTGTCTGGAACCAGGTTTGTGGAAAGGCGAAGGACACAGACCAGACTGTATTTGTAACTTTCTGATTTACTTTACTGTATGGTATGTAATGTAGGCATGCACATTACTACACAAGAAGGAATTTTCCTTCTTATGCAAGATTTTTTTTCAAACGGAATTTTCCGTTTTAGACAAGTTTCGGACGAGACGGAAACTTGTCTAAAACGGAAAATTTTGCTTAATAATCGTGGATAGTGCAGATTACCCTCCTTCTGTCTTCGAAAAAATAGTTGGATAGCACTTTCATGAATGTTGAAAATTCCCCAAAAAGCGTCGTCCAATTGCGAATTCAGTGAGTTGAAGAACTGACATCACACTTTTTAAGATATTTTCATTTTAAACGTTAAGAAGAAAAGACAGCAGTACAAATCGTTCAAAACTTTTAGTACTTATGATTTTAATCTATTTGTACTCGTTCAGTTAGAATCGTAAGATCGAGAGAATGATCTAAGTTTCTCGGAAAACTAAGTATAATTATTTTGCACATTTTGAATTGCCCCTTCCAGGATGGCTTTCTGAATCGATCTGTCAATGGTACAGCTTTATAAAAATATTTATCTAGGTTAATATCTCTGTAAAGCTTCATTGGGCTGTAAGATTTCCAAATTTTAGGTAATTGTTTAAATACAAGCCTTAATTTATCTAATGACGTAAACTGTATCTCATTCCGTTCACCGGCAAAAGCTTTGTTGTGTTTCAAAGTTTACAACAACAAACTTATAAAAAATTTTAATATCGCTAAAATTATTGCAGTGGCAACATTGGTAGATTTTACTAAAATAATACCCCTTTATTTATCGGTTTTGTGTAACAATGTTGATTTCCTCTCATTTTTTTTTTTTTGTATTTCATGGATTTTGACCAAAATCTTTACTTTAAAGCCTAAATGCTGAGTCAGCATTATTTTTTATTATTTTTTAAACCATTCGAAATAACTAGCAATGGTAGAGCTATCAATCGGAAAACATTTTTGGAAACACGTACCACTTGAGGCAACTGCCACAGGATCGCGCAAGAACATTTGTGTGTCGGGGGGGGGGGTATAGGTATCAAAATCCTGATTAAAATTCTAGATGACAACTGAAAAGTAAAAAAAAAGCTCTTTATCTTTTCGATGTTTCCGATTGAGTCCAGAATTTTTCGACTTCTCGGTTAATACCGAATGAAATATTTACAAATTTCCCCTGACAAGCAAAAATATCTGTCTAAATTTGTTAACTTGGGCATCGGCATTTCCAAATTTCTGGGTATAATTTCACAAATGGGGGGGGGGGAGCTCACCTCCTACTCAACTTACGCCAACCCTGAACCTGTGAATAACTGACGCCGATAAATCTCCTATGAAACGTGCCTAATGAAAATTTTGTTAAATTTCTGTTACAGAATGTGATATTACTCTTAACATTACTCATCACCGGCATTTCTGGAGAACCCCCCGTTGGTGGTGGCTATCTCCCGCCGAGTCAAGGTGGCCAGAATGGACTATCAACTCAGTATGGAGTTCCATCAGGTGGCGGTGGCGGCGGCGGAGGATTCGGTGGTGGTCCGTCAACTTCTTACGGTCCTCCTTCATTCGGCGGATCTCAAGGTGGTCCTGGATCATTTGGATCATCGGGATCTGGTTCACCTTCCACGCAGTACGGTGTACCATCTGGATCTCAGTTTGGTGGTGGAAGTGGAGGCCGGGGCGGTGGCTACTCTTCACCCGGAGCGAGAGTTAATTTTAACCTAGCCAATGGAGGCGGTCGTAATGGTGGTTTTGGAGGAGGCAATGGTTATTCGGGCGGCGGTGGTCGAGGAGGCGGTTACTCTGGTGGAGGAGGTTATTCAGGTGGAGGAGGTTACTCGGGTGGAGGAGGTAATGGCGGTGGTTATAGCGGAGGCGGAGGTTATAGCGGTGGCGGAGGCGGAGGTTATAGCGGTGGCGGAGGCGGAGGTTATAGCGGTGGCGGAGGCAGTGGCGGGTATCCAGGAAGCGGTGGTGCTGGTGGTTATTCTGGTGGAAATGGAGGTGGTTCGTATGCTCGAGGAGGTGGTGGTGGATATTCGGGCTCAGCTGGAGGTGGCTATTCAGGCGGCGGTAGTGGATTTGGGGGTGGATATTCTGGTGGGAGTGGAGGTTTAGGCGGAGGTTACTCCGGAGGCGGTGGAGGTTCTGGAGGAGGTTATTCCGGTGGTAGTGGTGGAAATGGTGGTGGTTATTCAGGTAGCGGAGGATATTCAGGTGGAAATGGAGGAGGCTATTCGGGAGGAGCAGGAGGATATTCTGGTGGATTCGGAGGAGGTAATGGAGGTGGCTATTCTGGAGGAAACAGGTTTGGTGGCGGAGGCGGCAACTTTGGCGGTGGAATGGGTTTCGGCTCTCCATCGGGTCAATATGGCCCTCCTTCTAGTCAGTCCGGTGGATTATCGACACAATATGGACCTCCAAGCAACCAGTTAGGTGGCGGTAGTGGCGGAGGTTTTGGTCAGGGACTTTCGAACCAGTATGGTGCTCCATCAAATCAGTTTGGCAGTAGCGGCGGCGGTGGTGGTTTTGGTGGATCCACTCCATCTACCCAGTACGGAGTACCGTCAGGAAATCAGTTCGGCTCTGGTAATCCAAACCGGTATTCGAGTTCAGGTAACCCTAATGGAGGTTACAGAAGATAAGAAACATGGGTCTTGCTCGATGGAAATTGTTTCATTTATTAATTTATTCATTTGTTGAAATATGTCTTTAAAACTTTTATTTGTCTTGTGATTATTTTGTATTTGTTTTTCTCATTTTGTGTCATGGTAGAAATTTACGAGTGCGCGTTCGAAGATGTTAACCTATTTATGAAAATATATCATCATTATTGCTCTGTATTAGAGTTTTTTATTGGTTCTGTAAAGCGTACAAAAATAATAGTTTATTTTTGTTTTCTTTTTGGCGCGTGAAGCTGCTTAGATATGTTGAACAAAGATGTAATACTATATTACATTGTCACCTCTCAACTGAGTAGTTGATAATTTATGAAGGCCAACACACATATGTACAATTCTTCTATAAACTCACATGAAAAAGTAAAACAATAGGTTATTTGCTTCAGTAGACACTTAAAAGCACGTTCATTTTTAACAGAAATCTTGTTTCTTAATTGAGGAAAACATACTTTTAATTGAAAATATATTTTTGAAACCATGGAAAACTTGACAACTTAAGATAGAAAGAAAGGAACAAAAAATAAAATAAATAAATAAAAGAGAAAGATTCCAACCACTGTAGGGACTAGGGAAGGACATTTTTACATGGATATGTCGTCCAGCTTGACGCGCATACCCACATCCAATGACTTCTCTAGTCGTCCATTCTCGGCTTTACTCGGCATTCTTCGTGTCGGCCGGGCAAAAGGTACTACATCACGATGGTAACGGTTTTCTGCGGAACCTTTTTTTTTTTTGCGAAGCTCTTTTTTGCGAAGCGTTTTTTGCAGAGCGTTTTCTGGAGAGTTTTTCTCTTCCACGCGGCGAGCCATTAGACGTAACCATGTCAAAAAAAGTAAATATGTAAATTGGTTTTGGTTTGCTCGTCCCATTATAAGGATACCATTTTTCTTTTAAGTTTTAGTTTTATTAAATATCACTAGAAAATGAATTTGCTGTCTTGCTTCAGTTTTTCGTCTTGGTATTAATTACCATTCTTGGGATATGAAGAACTTAGTGCGTCTATACGAGGGCTTTCCAAATTACCAGTCTATTTATCTTGTCGGAACACGGTAGATTACGCCTTTGAGTATGTAATCTAACTTACTAGTTCATACAGTTGTAAAATTTCAAAATATGGGCTTCACATAACTCGGCAGCAGTAAAATCGAAGAGTACCCCTTTCTTTTGGTCTTATAAAAATAGATTTTCTAATTTTCACCGTTTTCCATTTCGTCGCTGTAGGTCAAATTAATTCATTATTTAAAAATTAATATCACTGAATCGCGGGCAATATGATGCAAGAAGTCAGGTCGGCAACTATAAAGTTGTATGCCTGGAATTCTGTTTCATGGAATTTATGCCCCTCTCTCTTTCGACAGGTTACACTTGAAGTCAAAGTAATCGAAAACCTAATTCTATAACTGCAAAAGTGAACGCTTCATAATTTATATGCAGTATTTCAAGAAACATGTCTCCCTTTCTTTTTTACCAGTTGCCATAATTCTTAATTCTGGAGTTAGAGTAGTATAAGAAAATCTAGGCGCGCTACAAAAGTTAATTTTTTGAAAATAAATGATTTCATTATTTTTGTAAATAACTGAAGTAACTTTCATCATAGTTGTTCAATGGTTCTCTCTAGTTAATAAGATTTGTTAGGCGTTAAAATTTTCTGAAACAAAAATAAACCAATTTATGTCATTTATAAAAAAAAAATATATGTATTAAAAAAAAACCAAGAGCAAGATATTGCACACAAACAACATTGTTAATTTATAAAACATCGTATATGTTAATTTATAAAACATTTTATACTATGTTAATTTATAAAACATCGTATATGTTAATTTATAAAACATTGTATGTTAATGTTAAGAAGATTATAATATAATGTTACTTTAAGAAAATTATTTTGAAGGTGGAGGCCCTGAAGATAAGCATGGCACCGAAGGGTCCTCCTCTTCCTCCACTTGCATGAAATAAGAAATAAATAAATGATAGAAAAAGAAAGAAAGAAAAAAAAAACCTGTCTATCAGTAATTTTAGAATACGAGACTGTGTTTTGAAAATAGTAAGTAAAAAATGTTAACAAATTTACATCGATGCTGAATGATGAGCCTCTATAAATTATAAATATTAACGAAGTAATGTAATAAATATGACTTGGAGTGGGGGGGGGGCTGACAAGTATTAATATAATATTGGAACTTTTTCTCTGGTATAATTTCTTAGTTTTGAGTAGGCTTTCAGAGGATCCGTGATAAGCTCCATAAGCTCTCTCTGTTAACGTCCATGATACTTATGTATTAATTTCAAAAACTTATTCTTCATTCATTTTTGAAACTAGACTAATATTACTGTAATATTCTCACCACTAAATATTCACGGGAAGTACTCCTTGTGCTCAAGACTGAGAGAATACTTTTGATTGTATAAGCTCCACGTATTCCATTCTCAGACTTTCTAACACAATAATTAATTTGGAAAAAAAAATCAATATAATCGGTAAGTTGATAATAAAAATAACTAGTGCACTGATAGTCAAACTAATTTATATAATTTATTGATGTAATAATCAAAGTAATTGGGACTCTGATAATTTACATATCTATAATTAAAACAATCGGTATGTCGACAATCAATATAATGGATATAATTATTGAGGATTAAAACAATTGATAGTAAAAATAATTGTCATATCAATGATTGAAATAACCAATAATCAAATGAATCGAAATAATTGATCTTTGCAATAATGTATTGAGATAATTGATAATCAAAATAACTATATAATGCATTTTGATCTGTGCCAAGAGGCAGAGAACTATTAATCAAAATAATTGATACGTCGATAAGATAATAGATTATATTGAATATTTACCCACTCCTCTTTTTCGCTTCGTACATTCACACACGGACTACTGTGACATTAGTGTAAAGAAGAAAAAAATGAGCTGGAAAAAAAGGAATTACATAAAAAGTACTCTTGAGCTTCTAGAGAATACTACTGAAAAACTACGCTATACTACTCACAGAACGCTGGAGTATTTTCTTAATAGTATTTTTGACAAACTCAGTAATACTTTCTTGGGCGTGGATATAAATCACCCATTTCTAGTTTGATAGACTTTTTCAAAATTGAAGCTTAATTTTCCGCATCTCTCCTCTACTATCTCATTAACTAAAAATGTTCTCAACATGAATTAAGGACCTGACTTCCGAAACGCGCTTAGTCCAAAATTAACGAAATTGAGATTTTAGCAGTACTGGTGGAGAAGAAGAAAATACGCATTCTAGTGTCCACCGCGAATCTCTGTCTCTATTAGGAGGCGAGTTATACGTGTTCAAAGCACTGATACGACTATGATATTGATAGTAAATAGAACCTTAGTTGCATTTTTTTTTTTTAATTTCCCAAACTTTTGTATTTTGGACTAAGGGCATTTTGGAAGTCAGCTCTTCAATTGTAGTAACTGGTGGCACATACTATCTAAAATGGGGATGCAGAGTATGAGACATACCCAACGCCCTCCACCCTCTCTCGGTACCAATAGAACTTGCTTAAAAGAAATTAGGTGTTTGTCCTTGTAGTTTTCCGTCACTCATGTAAATTTCAAAGCAACTTGTTACTTTATTCTCGCAAAATGGGAACAACTCTATGATGAAGAAGAGTGTAAAAAATCAAACATTTTGATTTTCAGCAAATTTTTGTTGACGAAGTGCACTTTTGCTGGTCAGAGGTGAGAGGAATCCCGTTTTTCGCACGGCCCTTACTTCGTGGAATCATCCTCCTTTTCCAGAGTGCAATGATAACGTGGAAAATAATATTAAGATGAAATTGATCTACGGACCCTCCTTATCTAATATTTGATATCCGTAACGAATTGAATGAAATTTTGGTCTCTTCTCTTTTCCGTGCGCCACAATTTTCAAATTGTCTAATTAACATTGAAAATAAATTAAGAGGTATCTAAAAATGTCTTCAATAAATTCGTTTCTGCAAAGAATAAAACACAAGCAGTTCCTAAAAGTTAGGATGCAGGGGGACAATAAAGTTCCCATCGATGAATTGCAATGGACAGTAAAATATGGATTCGTGGTATTTGCGGGGAAAATCAGAATTTCAGTTAAAAGGTTATTTTGACATCTTCCATTTATAAGTTTCCCAAGAAACATAGATACGAAAAAAAATTTAAAAACTTCCTTGGAGGGGGGGGGGGTCCAAAGAGTTTTACTTTTTTTTCTTCTTCTTTTTTTTTGGTATATGTCTTAAGGTAGCTATATCCTACAATCTGAATTTGACCTTGTTTCGTCCAGTCATGAACCCACGGAGATCTGATGATGTGACTCTGATTTAAGAATTGATCTTTAGGCTATTTAGGGCTCTCAACTCCACAAATTAAATTTCATAATTTTTTGGTAAGGTGCACGATTTTTACTAAATTTCAAAATGTCAGTCGTAATAGTAATTTCATTCCAACACTTATTTAGAAAATATTGTCCACTGAAAATCCAACTTGTTTTATTCCTTTTTTCTCCCTAAGACCCTAAGAATGAACAGTTGGTTTACACCAGTGAATAAGATGGCGGCGAGAGAAAATTCAATATGTGATTGTATTTTCTCTGTGCTGTGCTTATAGCCTAATATTTTTCTTTCATTTTTCAATAATGTTTTTATTCATGGTCTTTTCCATGAATATTCAACGATGTGTGCATTCTCATATTCCCACAGAAGTTTTCCTTCAAATTGTAGTAATATGCAACTTCATTAACTTTGCTGAAAAACGCCGTAAATAATTAGAATATGCAAAAATATACATTTTGTAATACGTAGCACGTCAAATACGTTTGCTAGATTGCTACTAACTGGCTGCATCAGACGTACAATCATATTTGGGCACCGGAGCGATTTCGTCATTTTCCTCATCGTAATAAAACATTACAACGTCATTTTATAATATTTATTTAATGTATGTTAATGTAAGTCTTCTTGTACAATAAAACCTGAAACGTTGTGTCCCAAATTTTAAAATTTCGCATTCTCAAGTCCGTTTAAATTGATCAGTCAGATATTTCATAATTTTGTATCGTACCGGAAAATCAGTCGAATTTATTTTCACGTATATAAAATTTTATTGTAAAATAACGCGGACACATTTTCAATACGCATTACTGCATGACAGAGAAAAAATTTAAAAAGTAGCAAATAATAAAAAGGAATAAATACATATTCAATAAATTAATAAAAAATAGTAAATACAATATTATAAGAGAATACATGAAATCAAGGTTGATACGACGAATGCTTAAGATTCGGCTTACATTGAGCAAAATACAAACTGGTAACCATTTTAATACGGGCCCGAATCACTTCCGCCTTTTTTTGATCCTCCTAGCTGACTACTTCGGAAGGCGGCGTATTCGGCGGCACTGTTTTGCTGTGAATATCCCGCAGACGATCCTTGATTCCGAAGACTGGAATACCCAGCGGCACCTCCCAGTTGGTTGCCACTTCCATATCCGCCATTACTGCTTCCGGGTGAAGAGCTGTCTCCACCCTGGGCGTAACCAGAACCTCCGTTGCGGTTGCCTGAGTTGTATCCGTTTGAGCCACCTAACCCAAGCGACGATGTTTTCGAATAACCGTTACCAATTCCGCCGTTGCTTCCTGAATATCCGTTACGACCTCCGCTGTAGCTACCACCGAAACCGGATCCAGATCCGCTGCTGGAGGGGCCTGCAACCAGTAATTAAAAATAAAATAATGAACTCTTTTCAGTACAGCCCGGAATATGAAGTGCAGCGGGTTTACCTGATGAATAACTAGCGCTACTCTGACCACCATATCCACTTGATCCGCCTAAACCGCCATTACCACCCGAACTGTAACTCCCGGAGCCTCTATTGCCGTAAGCGCCTCCGCTTCCAGCCCCGTTCGAGTACCCTCCAGCACCACTTCCTCCGTTTCCATAGCCGCCGGAGCCTCCGGCGCCACCTGCTCCATTACCGTATCCTCCAGCACCGCCGGCACCACCGACTCCGCTTCCATATCCACCAGCACCGCCGGCGCCACCGGCTCCGCCTCCATATCCACCAGCGCCGCCGGCCCCGCTTCCATATCCACCTGGTCCACCTCCATTACCAAATCCATTTCCACCATTACCAGCACCACCAGCTCCATTACTGCTGTCTTGATATGTGACTATTGGCTTGTATCCATCTTGATCAGCTTGATACTCGACAATTTGCGTTCGACCATCGGGGAGTAATACGTGATACAGTCCGTTGGTTTCGTCTCCATCGCGACTCTCCTTGTGCCCAAACTGCACGTTGTACTCGGGCACATCGACTTCGTATGAAAATTCGTAATTGGCGCGTTCCTGTAACAACACACAGAACTTTGTTACATGAGCTCATTGTCACTGGAGTTAAATTTAGGGTGTTGCAGTTGGTTGGAAATTACGTTACTAGCAGCTGATACCTTTTAATAAGTACACGCGAGTTTGTAAGATTGTCTACCTCGAAACATCGAAGGGGCAAATTTGGTTATCGCAATAGGCAGTGCAAGTTAAAATGGTGTCACGCCTCTTGCAGGATTAGAAGTGGTCTTGTGACGTTCAGCGAGAATATCTTACCGATAGTGGATCCTCGTCGTCGTTTCCAGAACCACTGCCACCGTTGTATCCTCCATTACTGCCGTATCCACCACTACCTCCAAGATTGTTCTTACCAGCTCCGTATCCACCGTCTCCACCATTACCTGCTCCACTGGCTGCATATCCGTTTTGGTTACCGCTTCGACCATAACTTCCCGAGACAGGGCCCGATCCGAATCCGTTTCCGGCGCCAGATGGGGATGAACCGGCGCCTCCATAAGCCGCCGAGTCAAAAGAAGCTCCGGTATTGTATCCGTTTGCGTTATCCGCGGAACTAGCCGGGTACCTCGTCGATCCTCCCCTTCCGTTCGCGTAGCTGTTCAGCAGCGAAGAACGGCCGGAGCTGTACGATGACTGATGCCCGAGTGAGCCGGCCGATGAATCGTAAGAACCCTGACCAGAATTAAAGCCACCGGAGCCGGCCGAAGAGTATTGACTAGCACCGGCTCCATTGTACTGCCCATTGTTGGACGCGCCGCCTCCATAAGAACTACTGGAATCCGAACCGAAGGAATTCTGTCCACCGCCATAGCCACCTCGGCTGTTCGACCCTCTTTGATTGCCGTAGCCTGAACTTGGAGGTTCGGCGGATACCAAAACTGCGGTCAATGCGAGCGCATACACTAACTGAAATATTAAGAGTAACAAAATTGGGTTATATACGGTATGTGACATTAGTGGTGTAGCTAAGGGAGCGTCGTGGAGGTCTGCACCTCCTGTGCGATTTGCGATTTCGTCAGACTAACTCCTCCTTCCCATTTGGTCAAGACCACAGCCCCTCGAACACTAAGCTGGCTATGCCACTGTCTGACACTAGCTATACTGGCTTGTATTTCTTGCATGAAGTTGATAGCCATTCAAGTGCTGCACTACATTCTTATCCACTCACAATAGAAACTGCCGAAAATTTGTGTACAAGTGAACAAACCATTAAAATTAAGGTCCTCTGGGTTGTTAGCGCTGAGATAACTTGAGTGAGAACTAAAAGTAGGTTTCGAGGAAAATCGTTCGTCTATATCAGAATATGACAATATGTTTAAGTAGTAAAGTACCCGTATGTGTAAGTTGACTTATTTCGTTACAGCAGCATACCAAAATAATAGATTTTTCTCCTGTTGATTTTTTTGTAATGATCGAAAAATCGGATAATCGATTTATAATGACAATCAATTTTTGAGCATCACTAGAATATTGAAGTTTTTTCTTCTTTTTTTTTTTTTTTTCTTTCTTTCTTTCCATAACATTCAGTTTATTCGTAGTAGAGAATATTTAGCGAGTTCACAAAGCAGAAGCATCAAAATTTAGGGAGGGGAACCACTTTTGTCCACGGCGATAGACATTTTGTCCACTGCTGATATCCAGAACTACGGACAAAACAGCTTCAAGAATTTTCTATTCCAGGGAATTTTTGAAAATTGTGCTATCACATGCGCTAGTGACTACGATCTGGCACCTGGATTACTTTCTCGGATCAAAAATGTACCAGTATTGCCATTTTTGTGCTGAAAAATGTATAAAGCACATATCTTTGCATTAGTTAAAGATTGACCATAACCATGGACTTTAAACCCTGGTAACAGAACCTTACACCATCCTTTATGGAAATGCAGCCCCGTAGAGAGAAACAGAGGGCCCAGGGGGAATTTCCACAGGCCTTCCTCCTTCCAGTTCATTTTTTTCTTTTGTCAAATAGGAAAAAATTATAAGCTACAGAATAAGAGGTTTCTTTCATAGTGTAAGGAGTGATTACTGATTTGATGTACAGTATGATGTTGTGGTAAGCGTTGAAATTCAGGTCTTTTAAAAATATCGGGCCTTCCTGAAAATCCGGGCCCGGGGTATTTCCCCCCTTTCCTCCTTCCTCTCGTCAGGGTTGTGGAAATGTGAAGTCACTGATAGCAATTTGAACTTCTTAAGGGTCGTTCATTAATTACGTAAAGGCTCTGAGGGGAGGGGTGGATAAAAAATCTCTATATGACCTTACTTGGGGAGGTGGGAGGAGTAAAAGCCAATCTTACGTAATATTTTCTTACGTAAGTCTTAACGTAGCCACCACTTAGGCGACACATTTTTGCATGCAGCGACTAAAGATGAGTAAATAGTCGTACAGTGCAACCTGTCTTTCATGGAAACTCAACGGACCACTTCAAAAATTTCCACAGTAACCAGGTAATCCCTCCCCTCCCCCAACAAAAAGTCTATACAGTGTTACGATAAGAAATCGATTCTCTCTTCGCTAATGTATATGTGTTTTTTGTGCACAATATCGTTAAAATGTCCTGTTTGCCTATTTCCTGTATGACACGATGCAAATGCTTTCGTCTCCTGCATTTCTATTCCTACATCCGGTGTGTGACTTTTTCAATATCACATTCTTATCCGTACTCATACATATATCTTAGTTTTATGTGACATAATGAATTATTTTACCGTATCTGAACTTTTTCAAACGATATTAATTTATTTTGAAGCTTTTTAGGAAAATTCATGAAAAAATCTTACGTAAGGGAAGGTAGTTCAATTAATCTTATGTGTCCTTACATGGGGGTAGGGGGGAGGTCAAAATGGCCAAATAAATGACCCCTTAACAAATACTCACAAACTTTCTGAATAATAATACTGATTTACTGAAAAAAAAAAACAACAACTTAGAACAAAATTTCAGAAAATAAAACCGATTTTGAGACATGATGGTGACATCCATGACGATGAACACCGTCCCATGCTTACTCAACTCAAAATATGGTAATTTTCCTGTTTGATGAATTGGATTGATGGGATATGTGGTGGTGTGTGTTATTATATAACCCAAATTTCCCCTCCCCCCTGCATTTATATTTAGGCTCAGAATTTGCTAGTAACAAAACATTCTCAGTTTCTGGAGAATTACCCCTTAAAACGTCTTAGAGAGTTGTAAGGAGCCCCCAAAAGTCCTGACCAAGCATTGAAGAGTACTGCACAAGTTTGGGTGAGTGCCAAAGAGTCTTTATCACGGTCGAGAGAGTCATAAAACGACTCAAAAGGAACTAACAGCTTTGACATATCTGAAAGCAGTTTAGAGGAATCTCAAGGAACGTTTGAATGTCTTGAAGTATAGAAGAATATGTATAAGTGTTGATTAAGTCTGAAAGGGTCTTAATAAGGTTTAAAAAAGTCATGAAAACTTGTAAACCAAATCTGAGCACTCACTAAATCTTGGACAAGAGCTATTCTAAAAACAAGCGTGGAAAGTCTTAAAAAAAGTTTGAGACTTCTAAAACGTCCTGATCATGTTTTGGAGAGTCATAATCATCACTAGAAGAGTTATATAGGGTTACGAGTAAGATCTAAATAATGTGCAAAAACTCTAATGAATCTTGAGCAAAATTGGAGGAGTCAAAGATTCGTAGACAAGTGTATTAAAACAAGGAAGAAAAAATGAGTGTTATTGTAATAACCGTTGAAAATTCTTCAAGAATTGTCGCCCAATCGAGAATCTAGCGAGTTGAGGAAATTTGACAGCATCTTTCGGAAGATATTTTCATTTTAAACTCTATTAAATAAAATATTCAGAATCAGTATAAATCGTTCAACTTCAAAAAAATTTTAATTATTTTTCTGTTATCAACTCACTTAATTACCATCGTGAGGAAAAAGAATGGTCTGAGTATTCGGACGACAAAAACAATTCACTTCTTAGACATTCTGAATGGCCCCTCCCAGGATTGCTTCTTGGATCCGCCACTGAAGTGAGCAAACTTGACTTCACTCGGAAAATCGAATAAACTATCAAAACAGGAGTTTTTGGGTCATGAATTCGAAAAATTTATTCGATTTCAAAGTGGATCTCGATTTAGGCCACAAAAGCTAAAATTTCATTTTTGGAACGGACAAGTTGACTATATTGAGAAAATCTAATTAAATATCGAAATGAGAATTTTTGAGTCACTGATTTCGACAGTTTCATTATATTTTCTACACCGTTCTAAAGTGAGTCGAAATCTAAATTTCATTCGTGAAATGGGAAACATTAACTTATCTCGGAAAATCGGACACTGAACAAAAAGGGATGTATATACTCGTACTGGGTTACTAATTTTGAAAATTCTATTCAATTTTGGATTCGACCCCGACTTTGGTTCCAAAAAACTAAATTCCTCTCTTGGAACAGCAAAACGATTTTTTTTTTTGGAAAATGGAATAAAATGAAATAGGGGTTGCTTAAGTTACTGATTCCAGCAGTCGCATCATATTTCTCTCACGACCCAAATTGGGGTTAAATAATTCGATTTCATGAAAATTGTACTCAATTCGCGAAAAATCGGTTCGATCTCAAAAATGAATTTTTCTGGTTGCTGAGTTTCAATAATATCTTTCAAATTGTTAATCCGATTCTCTTTCGAGACAAACACTGATTGAACTTTGAAAATTACTGATATTGACGGAAATTTCCCGTTTAATACTTGATTCTGTTTATTATGAGTCAGTTTCGACTATTTCGGGTGTGAAACTCAAATAAGGAAACCCTGAGCTAGGCCTTACAACTGAATCTGATGAAATTTTTGATCAACATCTCAGCTGGAAACCTCTAATTTCAATACTTCATTTGATTCTCCGTGTTTAGTAGAGTTTGTCCATTTCAAGAGTCAAATTTGGATTTTGGAAGCCGAATTTGGGTGGGATGATGAAGCAAATGAAATTTTCGAAGTGAGTGACGTGAAAACCCATTCATTAAATTTTTTATATACTTCTATGGTTAAAATTACAAAGTTGGTAGTAGGCTGTAGCCCCATATGGGGGAGACAAAATGTATTTCTTCGCCAAAATGAAACCATATCATACTCACTAAAGATCGTCGTTTGTTTCGTGTTGATCCGACTTCGGGCTCAAAAAGTGTAGACTTCATATTTGTACCCTCTGTATACCTATTACCTATACTAGGTGCGTCGACACACGGACCAAGACGAGGAGGTGAGGGGTGAGTGAAGAGAGGCAGTGCGTCTGGCCGTGGGGGACCTGAATTCCAGGCGAACGCTCAGGGAGTGCGGACCTCGGTCAGTAGGGAACCCCATGGTGGCCCTGGTAGGACGCGCGCATCGTTGCGGCACGGAGAAATGGGGGCTCGGGCCTGGCTCCAAGGCGTCCCTCCGGTCACTGATGCGATAAAGGGTAGTTTCCAGGATCGGAGGTGCAGTGTCCCTAGGGGCCACTTTGGCATGTGTGCATCGCCATACGTCCCACCACACCATACCTATACTAGGGTAGTCCAGGTGGGAATTCTTTTCGGGACACCTCATCATCTGCATCCTATTTTAAAAAAGTAGTCTTCAGTAAATAGTTTCTGATTCTTATTACATTTTAAGGATTGCTATCGCAAGGCAGAGACGAAACTTGACTTTCAGTTCGGGAGGGGCGGAGAAGGAAAATTTGCGGACAAACATTTTTTTTTAAACTAACAATTCGCCGACAAAATTATTTTAAAAAATTTGAAAATTTGCCGATTTTTTAATCAAAATATTTTTAATTGAAAAAAAAAATAATAAACAGACAAACAAACAAACAAACGAACGTTCTTAGAAAATGAAAAATTCAAATGAACAGTTTCATAATTTGCCAACTGCCAATTATTGGGGGTGTTCCACCCCCAATGTTTCGTCCCCGCAAATGCAAATTGGTACTTTATCCCTGAAGCACTCACACTTGCGACATGAACATACCCTAGTCTGGGAGAGTAAGCTAGAAGGATGTTTGGAATACTTGAGAGGAACACTCAACTTCTTTTACATATTAAGGTGTTGTTATTTACTCTTAGTGATATTTTTTGCTGATTTTCCTCTGATTTGTCTCCTAAACTGGTTCCAATGAAGTCAAAAAAAACAAAGAAAAACTACAAAGTTTTAGGTCGATTGGATTAGGGGAATACGTGCTACAAGCTCCCTTTCGTTCTTATGGGGAAAACACATGTGGTTTTGTATTTTGTTCCACTAAATTTTTCTCTTATATTCACTAGGACCAACGCCCATCGATTAAACAGTAGAACATTTGCTATTGGATTCAGCTTTTGACATTGGAAAATAAGTGTTTTGCCTTTAGCTTTTAGATTTTAACAAAATGTTCAACTTCCTAAAATTTCAGGCTCTAGGTCAAACAGATAATCTGGTAAGAACAGAATAGTCATTGAAATTCGAAATTCAACGTTTGCTAAATACCGAATTTCAGATTTTCGAAATGTTTTCCAAATTTCAGCTTTGTTTCAACCTTTCAGATAACGTTCGATACTCAGCTTGAAACCTTCGGCTTTTGACTGACTAGTCTCTGACAGGAGTCAAGAAAAATTTGCCGACTTGCCGACAAATATTTTTTTAAACTAAAAATTCGCCGACAGAATTTCAAAAAAATTGAAAATTTGCCGATTTTTTAATCGAAATATTTTTTAATTTAAAAAAAAAATCATAAGAAATGAAAAATTTAAATAAACAGTTTCGAAATTTGTCAATTGCCAAATTATTGGGGGGGGGGGCTCACACCCCTATAGTTTCGCCCCTGTCGCAAGATAACAATACGCATATTCTGCAGCGGTAAAACCAATGAAAACAGGTCAAAAACTTTAGAAGTAATTTCTATAAATAATTGAAAAATTAGAGGGATCCTTTTTTTTAAAAGAAGAGCCTAAATTTAAATGGACCTATAAGTCACCCAATGGCTAATCCAAAAACGAAACTGATCGTATTCTTATAAATGACTCTAATATAATTAAAGGACGTGCTACTATCACCTGTTTTTGCTTTACCTCAGACCATACATTATGTAGATGTAAAATTTGAATACCAGTAAAAGCTATAAGAAAGTTAAATTTAATTTCTTTTGAATATAAAAATGTTAATTAGACCCACCTTTGGGCATAAGTCTCAGTCAACGTTTTCCAAACGTATGGAAGGTCTATCCTTTTTTCTCGCTGTGTTTTGGTTAAGGCCCATGTCTGAGCTTGATACAATAAAGTTTGATATCCACAACTTTCTAAAATTTTGATTTTTGTTCGAATTTCCGTTTTGTTTTTGAGTGTGGTTTTGAGAGACCAAAAATCTTCTCAGGTGTTTTGAATTTGCGTGGAGAATTCCAAAGCCATTTGGTTTGTAAATAATGTAATTTGTCCCGGATATTAGTTACTGTAGACTACCCCAGCTTATTTACAGGACCAGTGTTAGATGCAGTACCCTGTATAAAATATACCACAGGGAGCTTTCAACTCAAAATTGCAATAATTTTATATACGTTATACGTACCATGGTATCAGTAACAGCGAACCAAGGGTTTCGCCATCCGTTATACCCCCCCCCCCTCCAAAAAAAAACAGAATGAAGGTTTGCCTTTTGAGAACTTACTGACAAGAGGATGAGAATGACGTAATGAAGCAGCACTGATTCGTAAAGACGAAATTTGCGGAATTTTTTCGGTTAATATAAGAATTATATCAACTACGAGTATTTTTGTTACGAGTACAAGCGTGACTGTGAATGGGACGCATTAAAACTTGCCTAAGAAATGCCTTAAGTGCTGAATATTAAAATCGCGAGTCAGTGTTGAATATTCATCAGCAAGTTGACCTGTATTTAGACCATCCAACTAAAGAGATCATCAATAGGGAGCCGAAAAGAGTGTCAATTTTTGGTACGTGAAAAAGACATTAGGTTCGATAAAAATGTGGCGAAGTTAGATTTTGGTATAGTTGCTTAGTAGCAGGGCATATTGGGAAACGACCTAAAAATCCCAAGGAATTCCACTGGAACTTCATCCTCTAGGGGGTGAAACAACGCCTAATAAATTGATTTGCGATCGTAAGTCAAATACTATGTATTCGAACAAAATTACTCATACGTGGATTTCACATACAAATGGTCTCTTACAATTTCTCGAAATCGGCCCCCAAAATGTCTTGAAGATTGTAACAATTCTGGTATGTGCCCCCCCCCCCCCCAAAAAAAAAGAAAAATATCTGGCGGTTTTAATCCGGTTCTACGGATTTGGGCTATATTTGGTTTTTTCAATAATTACAGACGCTCACAAGAGCCTTTTTAGGCAGGGGCCTTGTCAGCAAATGTTCACCTGATGGAAGTTGCCAAAAATGATGACCAAATTAAATATTTAGATATGTGGCGTTATTACCAGCCTCTACTAAAACTGAGACTAGTTTACAAATTCGCCGACAACTTTTAACCAATTGAATTTTTTGAAATAAACAAAGTGACATCGTAACGTGGATGAAATAAGCTTTCCAAATATCTATAAAACATTGGACTTATCTCATTTCCTTCATTTCATAATATTATTGTTGAAATTTCGGATTTATTACTGGATGCGTAAAAATATCAGTAAATTTTACAAGACGTGATAATGAAAAAAGAACATAGATAGACGTATGGACTTGAAATTTGGCCTGGTTACTTTATTTTATGCAAGAAATCAGTATATCAGGTCATCTACCGAAATTTATTATGACAAATATGTTTTTGAGCGATATGGCGTTATTACCCGCATGGCGTTCATAGCCGCGACAGCTTACTAATGATTGGTGAATATCGGATAGAAGTACCATGGGTCAGAAAAGTTATCGAACACGAAATGCCAGTTTTTGTCTATCTAAAAAGTTCGATTTGCTACCCTGAAGCGACAAATGTAAATCTACAGGACCTCAAACTAGTATATCATACTGGGCATAAACTCTCTCACATAAAATCTGGAAGAAAAAAAGGAGCTCGCTGAAGCAGACCCAAATCCAAAATGTTAAAAATTGACTTTTATCCAACGTAGCTGAACTAGGTTTTCTACACGGAGACGTAAGGATTTTCAAATGTCCCCGTTTCCTCCGTACGTATTTCAAACGGCGTCGGCCCAATGTTACGAACATATACCTGAATTTGATAATTTACGACGAGCATTGTAGAGTTAAGCACTTAAATAATATAATGTCACTTTTCGTTCCACAATTTGTTTAAAATGTCACTTCAACACGACTTGAACACTAATTGAAAAAATACGCGTCACCGCTTACGTCGCGACTTGAAAAATTGGCGATCGATTAATCGACAGAAATCGAGATGAAAACACAAAACACATACTGACCTTTAATATCATAATGACTCCGAATGGTGCACGTTAGTCTTATAAAACGAATAATTTCTCATTCATAGCATTCCACTGGAGTGTAGGAAACTGATATGTACAGCGAAACGATTTGCACAATTCGGTCCGACACACGTAGGTATTTATATTTATTTAGAAATGATATTTGTTTAAGTACATCTTCTCATGCTTTCGACGTCGGGATCAGGGTGGTACTCTACTCTAATTTGATAAGTGATCCGGGAGATAGTGGGAGACTCTTAGTCCGCAGAGCAGATGTACAGATTGACCTTGTCGCTCCAGAAAACCCTCTCATCTCCCGGTAGAAACGTGAATTTAATAAGTTGCACAAATACGGTACATCACGAAGCCGGCAGTTGAACTATATTTGATGCAAATTACGATTGCACCTGACGTAAATTCATCTTTCTACATTACATTCGGGTTTTCGTAACGCGTTCGAAGAAAAGGAAGGCTTTGCATGAAGCGAGTTAAGAGTCGATGTAACACATAAGTACCTTTATAATTCAGTACTGGACCAAAACTGTCCAACGTTAGGTACATTGACCCAAAGAGGTGACCGCTAATTAATACCGACCTCGAATAATGTGTAAACATAACCGAGAAACGATGACTGAACTTCGATGTCTTGCTGCGACCAAGTTCCCGTGAAACATTGTCGATGTTGACAGAAACATCAAAATTTGTATCGACATTGTTTTTTTTAACTTTTTTGAGTTTTTGTATCCAAACATTGTAAACGTATTGTATCAAGCCCCACCACATGAGAAATATAACAATAACTTAATTTATACAAAAATCATCCAGCCCAAACCATTTGTCAAGTAGACATGTCAGTGCAAAGGTCGACCATACAATTAGATCTACTTTTGTGTATACTTATACTTCGATGTTGGTAGTATTGTCGATATTTGTCGACTGTAATGTCAACTGAAATGTCGAATACACGAAAATTTGTCAACGTCTATTGAATATGTGTCAATTTGCTGCACATTACAATATTATAGTAATGTCGATACAGTATATAGACCTTGTCGACGAAAATGGCAACTGAATTCTACGTCCACTGAACACTTGTTCATCATTTTGTCTATGGAAATGTATACTATACAGTTGACAGTAAATAGAGCATCGATATTTGTATGTGCACTGCGCATGAGGATGTGCACTAAAAATGTCTGGGACTTCAATCATGTTTGTCGACATTTCTATACGCATGTTTTTCACGGGTTGTAGCTATCATCCGTAAAATACGTGCTTATGGAAATATCGATATTGAGAACCAGGACATTTTTATTGCACATTTTAATGTGCAGTGCACGTACAAATGTCTATGCTTTGCTTAATATCGACTGTATAGTATATATTTCCATAGACAAGATGATGAACAAGTGTTCAGAGATGTAAAAGGCAGTTGACATTTTAGTCAACAGATATCTAGATGTATCAAAATTACTATAAGCATTGTAGTATGCAACAAGATTGAAACGTGTTCAAAAGACGTCGACAGATTTTCGTGTAATTGACTCTTCAGTTGATATTATAGTCGACAAGTGTCGGTATTACTTATCAACATTGTAGTGTCAGTTTATACGAACGTAGACTCAGTTGTACAGTCGACATTTGCATTGGCATGTTACTCGACAAATGGTTTGGGCTGAATAATTCTTACATAAATTGAGTTACTATCGTAATTCCTATATATGGTTAGATTCAATACAATGTGTTTTAAAGTATTTGGATTCAAAAACTCAAAAAAAGTTTTAAAAAGTGAAGTTGATACAAATGTTGATGCTTCTGTCAATATCGACAGTGTTTCACAGGCATAATACCTATATCATGTGTAACCACCTTGCTGCACAGTGTAGATAATAAATAGGCTCCATGTCGCCAGTCCCCTCGATGTGGATATAAGGGTCATAAGTATTGTTGAGATTGTTATCATATAAGTTTTTGACTTAAGGCTGTTATAACAAAGCTAAGTCTTAGGGCCAGTATTATAAAACTTAGTCAAAAATAATCGACGCTTCTGTGGCGGCTCCAGTGAGCCATCCTGGGTAGTTAAAAATGAAGAGCGCTTTTCTAAGATGGCCAAAGTCAAAAAAATGATTTTTCATGTACGGTGAAAACCAGCATTGTACCGTAGAATGGATGGCGTCAAATACATCAGCATTCTACGCGTAAAATAAATGGTGTAGAATAGCTTGAAATTCATGTAGAATGTGTAGAATAGGACTGAAATGAGTAAAATGCTATGTAACTCAAACCAAAAAGCCCAAAAAAAACTTTCAAAAAAATTGATTTTTTTGGCTTTTTGGGTTGAGTTATACAGCACTTTACTCATTTTACGCCTATTCTACGCATTTTACGTATTCTACACATTTTACGCATATTTTACTCATTTTACATAGAAAACGTAGAATATACATTTTACGTGTAAATCTCATCGCTGGTGAAAACTGTTTTGTATTACACATGCATCGAAACAACGGTTTAACAGTCTCATTTTGCAGATTGAAAGTTCATGTTATCACGATAGATCGCAGCTGCGTTTGTAAATGCTACGGCGCATGCGCAGAAGACTCTTTTCAGTCCTAGGATTTGTAAAAGGACTGAAAAAGGATGACGTCACGTATTTTTCTTTCACAGATATGTACAATCAGCTGTTCGATGCATTTGTAATACAAAATATCTTACAATGCAAGGATTGAAGCGAGTTATCACGCCTCCGCACGACTAGCTTCACTCGCCTTCGGCTCGCTCCGCTAACAGTCGCACTCGGCGTGATAAAGCTCGCTTTCAATCCTTGCATTGTAATATACTATTTCTCCCAACCCTGTGTCGCATTTTTTGGAAAAAACCTGAAAAATGTTCTTGGGTGCATCTAACTAATTCATGAAAATTACTTGTGAAAATTTTGTATTTCGTAGGCTGCAAGACATCAAAGTTGGGAACTTCTTGAATTAGGCCACTTTGGAAGAGTAAAATGTGATCCATCATACTAACACGTAGGTTTTCAGGTGATATAAAGTTTGATTTTTCAGCGTAATTAGTCGTATACTATCTATCTATTTTTTCTTTGACATGGATATTATGTTTTATCGCTTGCCATCAACAAAAATTGTGAGTCACGTTCGACCGACACCGAGAATGGACGACGCTTGCCGAATATTTTAATCATTCCTGTTATGCGTTGACTGAATACCTGGAACGATTTCTGTAACCGTAAGACGTATCCATGTAGGGGAAAGGACCGTATGAGTGCGCAACTCCTAAGAGTGCGCATGACTGATTTCTCGGTAAATTGCGCCCTTTTGCCGCTGTTGATAGAATCTAAGTACACATTGTAAATTTATGTTCGCAGTGATTAGCTACCAAAGTATTGTACACAGCCATAAAAAAATATCCAAGTTTCATTGTTTTCGTCATTCTAATTGTAATAGTTTCGAGGTCGAATATAGTAACTACTGTTTTTCAAAATCTGCGAATTGTATACTAGTGCCTGAGGCAGGCCCGTAGCCTAGGGGGTGCTGACTGTTTACCAGAAGGGCCTTGAGGATACACCTAGAGTATATGTATGATGTGAAAATTTCTACAGGACAGTGGTGTAGCCAAATGGGGGGTGGGTGGCGAAGGGGGCGAATGCCCCACGACACCTGAAATTGAATGTGAAATATGCAAAACCCCTTTAAAATACGTGTTTTTGAAAAATTTTCTCTGGAGCAGTAATTTTACCTTCATTTTTATCAAATTAGTCTTCTAATATCGGCGATTTTTAAAAAATACCTCAATTTTCGACTTTTTCTCCCTTGAAAATCTTATTTTGGCCCCCTCCCCCTTGAGAAAATCCTGGCTACGCCACTGATTGAATTTAGTCTCAAAATTCATAATCAGAACCGATGATTCAACTTACCGACAACCCACTGAAAGAACATTGAATATAATATTGCGTGAAAAAAGATTAACACTTTTACAATAATCAAATCTTCGAACTTTCGGAAGTAAACAAATTCTGTTTCTGTGAACTTATCAAGTTATCAGTTCTCAAACAGCAGTGCAGGCATATAGCCATCGATATTCAAACTGAACTGGATCGTGAGCCTACCACTGTGTTTGTGAATTTTATAAAGAACGACTAACACACGATTCGTCTCTCTTTCGAAGCAAAATCAGTGTTATCATGTGTATAAACATTGAAATGTAGTGGAAAGAAATGAACAAAAGTAATGAGAAAAATATATAAGGAATTCGTTATTTTGATTCACGAAATTTTGCCAAGGGAGAGGGCTCCGGCAAGCACTAGGGGGTACTCAGCACCCCCTAGCACCCCTCTGGCTACGGGCCTGGCCTGAGGTCAGTTAACTAATATCGAAAAAGTTTGTAGAATTTACATAGTCAAGGTATCAAACAAAGGACAAAAGTAAGTACTATCCGTTACACTTAACAGGATGTTTCCGAACACAACCTCGAAACTTTCAGAATTGTTCTTTTCCACGGAGTAAAATAAATCCTAAGAGGGCGCAACGTATTTTACAAACATTTTTTGCTTTTAGATGCCGAAAAACAATGAAAATTAGATAGCAAAACGAAAATATATTACATGTGGCACATAGTTCATGAAGAATACGTTTGACTGACTGAAAATGATAGAAGAAATTCGTGTGTTCAAGGTATCAGAAGTAATTTATCACTTTGTATCCTAATGTTTCATTCATAGTGTTTGTTAATGTGAATAAATACAATTCCAACAATGTGTGTGACTTACCTATATGACGATTATTTTGTAAAATAAAATGACGCGCATTTTAAGAACTCATGTTCCTAAAAGTGGGCATTTGACTTTTTCTGGAAAAGTCGTTATATCTTTTTAATATTTAATTTTTTTAAATTTTGGCTAAAATGAGGTAGTAAAAACCAATAGTTTTTTCCACATTATATTAAAATTTCAGCAAATTCTATGTAAAATTGACAGAGCGATAAAATCTGTTCTGATAGTTGTGCACTCTGATAGTCATTTTCCATACCCATGTACATATAGTTTAGCTACTCCTCATCAGTTGACTGATGATTTTTGTACTCGTGTTTCAACTCTTTGTGAATTAATCTAGGTTGAAGTTACGGAGACAAGCACCTGTAAAAAGGTACACGACCACCCAAGCGAATCATATTCCTGATGAATTCGAAATGGAGGCGATACAATTATTATCGAATCTAATACTCAAAATTTTAAAAAATTTCAAACAAATCGTTGAACTAGATTGTATGTAAACGTTTATCATTAATAAACTGATTATGAGTATCTACACTGCATGCAGATACATCGGTATATAGATATGTCTTAAGGTCCGATATCACTAAACGGGCATACAACTCAGAACGATAGCGAATATCATGAAGAAACGACTTGTCGCGTGATGACATCATTGTAGTAACATACTCGTTGTTCGTCGTCTATTCTCGGTGTTGGTCGGCATTCTCCGGTGTCTGTCGGTGGAAACGTGGCGCACAATTATTTTTGTTGACTGCCAGCGATCAAATACATCCATGTTAAAATGAATCTCATGTCTCGGAAAACATTATTTTTGATACAATTGAGATCATGACCCAAGGTGATTAAAAGGAGGTGGGCTCACTCCGGTAGGCGCAATACATTAGTGACGTCACTGATGTAGTGCTGCCTTTGACTTACATATGGGAATACTCTTTTTTCGATCTTTGCTTATAATCAATGCACTCTCAACATATTTTTCTTTTTTCTATTATTTTTACCACGTACAAAATTCAATTAGCTGCCGTTAAAAAAAAAAACAACCTAATTTAATTTTCCCATTACTTTCTTATGAAATGAATTCCGGCACGGGTGAGACGGGAAGAATTGTTGCGGCTTGCCTACTCAAGTGAGCCTGCCTCCCTTTAATCACCTTGATCATGACCCCTAATTTTCAGGAGGTTCCATCTCCCTCCCACATTGAAGCCTTCATGGTGGGAGTTAAGATTAAAACAACCTTGAAAATGGATATAACGTATTTGAGGATAGTGTAAACAGATCTTTTCCTACCTTTCTTACTGTTGTAAAAATTGACTTCTTTTTTTATTGCATACACTGAAGAATAAAAACTTATGCAGCCGTAATCAATAATAATCAGTATCACATATTTTGGCATTATGTTACTCTGAAAGAATTTTGACTTGGGCCACTTTGGAAACCAACGACTTTTTTAATCGTTGGCAACCCTGGAGATAGAAATGTAAGAAACCCTGCCTTCTATAGTTCATTTCAAATATGTTTATCTATTGTCAGAATTCAAAATCAGATCGGCAATTAACAAAATCAGAAATTGGCTTCTTACTTGGAAAAATTTCAAAAACGTTAACTATTTTTTGTGTCCTTTTAAAAATGAGTAAAATCGGCTTTTCAGTTTGCTCAGTTGGAAAAATCGGAGGCTGGAACACAGACACAAATGGGGGTGCTAAGGAGGGGGCGGACTTAGCCTTCAAGTCTGTTGAAAGCTTGCCATAAAACTGGAAAATTATAAAATGCTGCTTGTGAATTTCAAAAATGTTTATCTATTGTCAGAATTCAAAATCAGGTCGGCAGTTTGCAAAATCAGAAAATGGCTTCTTGGCAAAATTAATTTCAAAATCGTTACCTATTTTTTGTATCATTTTAAAAATGTACATAAAAATTAGTAGAATCGGCCTTCCAGTTTTTTCAGTTGGAAAAATCAGAGGTTGGAACAGTGGAACACAGACACAAACGGGAATGCTTGGGGGGGGGGGACTCAGGCTCCAAATCTGTTGAAAGCTCGTCATAAAATTGGAAAATTATACAACCGAAAGAATTTTTAGTATTGTTTTGATACTTGTTCGCTCCATGAGCTCCCACCCCACTCCATGTCGGATATTCGTTGGCAATATTTCAAACGTTTGTTTTTTGTGTTTTTTCAACAATAAAAATGTTTATCAATTGCTAAAATAGTCCTCTCAGTGGGCAAGTTGGTTAAATCAGATCGATGTTTGGCAAAGCCAGCTTTTCATTTGGTAAAATAAGATCAGCAGTTAACCAAATTTGAAAATTATTAAACCTTTTTCTTAGAACTAATTTTTGTAAAGTAAAAGAACAGGTATTACTCTTGGTCTGATGGCGGGGGTGGAGAATGGGATAAACTTTTCTCCACGTAACTCTATTGATTTGCAGCAAAAGTTGTCCAATAGTAAGCGAGAGTTTCACGGTTTTCCAATGCGATTTCTTCCCCGATGAGCCTCGAATTCACCGGCGGTGCGGCGCGCGAGACATGAAGTAGTGGTAGCGGGCTATTGGGACCCGATGACTCGCGAACTCGTCAGCGGGCGTGAAGCGAAGATGGGACCCCGGCGAGTCTCGAACTCATTAGCGACCGTGAAGTGACGTGAAACGCGATTTTGCCGAGGATTTGCAGGTATATTTTGTGGGAAGCCCTCATCTCTGAAAGTAGTAATCGCTAAAAAACTCAGCATTTCTGTGACTTTTACAACAAGTGCTTCGAGAAGAAATGCTCGATTTTAGAGAAACTTGCTCAGGTTTTCAGTTTTTCTCTTGCGGGCCAGTCTACTTGAGAGGCTTCTCCATTTTTCCTTCTTCCTTTCTTATTTTTATTATTTTTTTTTTGTTGGTGAATTTTAAATACATTTATGAGATAGCGAAATGGGCTTCTAGGTTGACAAACTATGATCGGTAGATATCAAAATTTCAAAAGCGCTGGTCTTTTTCCCCCTTGCTTGTCAATTTTTAAAATGTCAGTTACCAAAACTGAGTTTCCTCGAGGCTGCTCTGATACATCCCTGAGATGGAGAAATTGCCCCACTGCCTCTCCTGGATATCTGCGCCAGAAGTCTCGTTTTATTTGCTCAACAGAATGTAAATATTCGGTCACTTTGAACTGCCACATTCGTGCACTCTGCACGTGTAAAACGGTCTGCAATTCGTGTTTTACGCATCCTTTAATTGGTTCGCTTAAATTAATCTTCATTTTTCTGTCATTTTATCACGCGTAACGTGAAACGAGCGCAGCGTTCAGTTACATTAGAAAAAGTGCACAAATTTGAAAATCGTTTTCGTGAAAACACAAACTACATACGCAAAACTCGATGATAATTTAATGTTATTTTGCATTATAGTTAATGTGATCGTAGATTCCTGGACTTCGAATTTCTCAACAGTTATTACATTTTAGTATACGCGATTATAATTTGAAATAATGCCGATTAAATTAATTTTGTAATCATATTAAATAAACACGAATATGTGACCTGGCACTCGTTTCAAGTCTTATTACGGATTAAAATTAAACTCCTTTCGTCGATGGAAAAAGATTTCTTCGAAAATGTAAATAACTAAATTGATTTTAGTTGAACCGAGATCGAATGAAGGTAGTGACGCATATTGACGACCTCTGGCGATAAGATATATCATGATTGTATCCGACCCAAAATAGTAATTCGACTCAAGAATGTTCGTGGGTTTCAGCCGCAATAAACCCTCATCTAGACGCAGATACATGAGGAGGGCAGAGGTGGCAGCTGCCTCTCCCAGAGTGAAACGTTTGAATCGAGAGTGATTCAAAAATGGTCGATCAGCTGACTAATTCAAGAGATTAAAACACCTAATTCGATTGGCTGCTATTTAATAGTTGGGCTTCTGTATTATAGGATTTCAACAAGGCCCTTTGTCATTTCTGAATCGTGCGCCAGTTTTGAGACATTTGTCAGTTTTGGGCTGCAGAACTATTCGAGACCATTTGCTAAATTTTGATTATTTTTAGTGTTCAGGATGTTCACGAGTTTTGATGCTCAGTTTTGGGTTCTATTTTAGACTGTTCATCAGTTTTGAAATTTTCTCTCTAGTATCGGACTATTTATCAGTTTTGGCTGTTCATCAGTTTCGAATTGTTTTCGGTGCACGGATGTTGGTAATAGGTAATGGGTTTTGCTCGATTTAGACTCTCTGTTTTGAATGGTTGACCATAGTTTTAGATATTCATTATTCTCAGGTTAATTGGCCCCTTTCGGCGGATCCAGGGGCGTTAGAAATATGGTATCCACCCTTCTTGGACCAACGACTATAAATTCTAAATTAAAAATTGTCTAGTGCTACCTTCTCACGGTGAGGGGGCTTTGCTACGTCTCAGCTCAGTAACAACGAACATAAAATGGAATGAACGGATAAAGGAGTAAGGGTATGGACGAACAGCAGAGTAGCTTTTACCTATTTCCACATGGAGGTAAAACTTACATCCGGATCCCCCGTAATCGTAGGTGCAGTTGGTACCAAAAGCACTTAGAAGATTGAAAATTCCGAAAGCTAAATTCTTCAAACGGCAACGAGAAACCACTGGAGTACTTTTCCCTGCAATATAAACACGGCTCTTAGTTCGGGTACTCCTTCAGTGGAGAAAGGGCGCTTACAATACCCCGCTGGCCAATAATAATACCAACGACTTCTAAATCCAGGTTATGTGCAGAAATATGAAGATTGGAACGTGGAATGTACGGAGTCTGTATCAAGTAAAAAAGATCCATAACGGGTAGAACGCAAATGACTGGATTTGGACCAGGGATGGGCAAAATCTGGCAATTCCAAGATTTAAATCCAAAATTCTGTCAAAAAAAGATTTGAATTCAAAGTCTCAAATCCTTTTTTGAAAATAATTTCAATTCTAAAATCCTAAATCCTCTCAATTTTCATAAAAATTGGGAACTTAAATCCAAAATCTAATAATCTTAATTTTGACTTCCAGCGGTGCTGTGACCCCCTAAACCGTCTGAGGAAAACCCCCCTCATGAAGTATAGAATGACCCCCTCACCTTCATGAAAATGATGACCTACGAGCCGTGATTTTTGAGATTTCCTGATTTAAATTTTGAACCCTACCCCTATGGCCTATTCTCTAAAATCAACCACAAAGTTGAATATCATGCTACACGACAGTAACAGCGACAGGCTTCTTGATAATTTAATGTGCAAATTAGAAATTACGTTGCAAGTTGGAAGTTGCGCTGGTGCGAGATAAGGATAGCCGATTTTCAAGAATATTACTGCTGTCACCAGCTCAATAGACGAATTGCATATCAACGCATGATAAGAAATCGATAACACTATTCTCGAGACGTCGAGAGGTGGAAAAAATGAGAAATTACTGGCCACTATTACGATATTTATCTGATCATTTTATTTGTAGTTGTTTGTTAGGTTGTTTCAATTATCAGCCTGGTTGATTTCTGTGTTTTATGTTATTGTTTTGTACAATTAATAATTGTGAGCGATTCATGCTTAAAAATCCATCAAGATGCCGAAAAATATTTTGTATAAATATAAGTGTAAGGAATTACTTTGCAATCAATTAATTCGTAGTGATAAATGGAATGAACATTGTCAAAAAAAAACATAAAGTAAAGTATTTACGCGGACATGAAATAAAAAAAGAAATTACAGCAATTCGGCGAGCTTTGGGTTCTCCCTGGGAAGATTACACTGATAGAGCTGCTAGATCGGATTCCACAGTGGGCGAACAGTGAGTAAATATAATTGCAGCCTAATTTTATTTTTCTCCATTACCCATTAGTTTTGAACTTTTGAATTGTTTGAATCAAAATATAAATAATCGGGTTAATTATTGTATTAGGTCATCTTTATCGATGTCCCCTGATCAAACTAAGGAGTTGCCTGATCCTAAGATAGCGTCACCGTTGAGTCAAAGCTGCTCGCCAGAACCTAGTACATCCTTCATGCTAGATTCTGAAGCTGAAAGTAACTTTACCCCAGAACCAGAGGTCACTTCAGACGGGCAAGGTGCCACAATGGAATTTGAAATGGATGAACAAATGTAAGCAACAAATAAATGAGAGTAAATAAAAGCTGGAAAACTAAGGCATAAATTTATAGCTGTTTTTTCATTTTTCTTTGTTCTAGGCCTTCTTCCCCCAAAGCTAATGATGACATCGGTTGTGATCCATACGATTATGCCTCTAAAAAGCTGTCCGGTGACACCATCAATTTTTTAATTTCAAGAAAGAGCAGGATGAGCATTGATGAGAAGCACAAGTGGAAGTACAGAAATTTACCAGATGAGACGAAACAACTTCGAAACTGATGAAGATGATGCGGACGAAGAAGCAGAAAATGTTGAATTTTTCATCCTGAGAGGTTTTATAAAACCATTTAGGTTGCTGGCACAACTATCGAGTTTTAGCAATTTAAGTGTACTGTATAAAATTTTGGTATCTCTCGCTGTTACAAGTTGCTCTGCCGAAAGAGCCCTCAGTAAAGAAAAAATTATTAAGTGTCCCATGCGAAGTACAATGCTAGATGAGTGGATGTCGGCCATGATGATTCTAGCAGCGGAAAAGGACGTACTAGATACTATATCTAATTTTGAAATAATTGATAAGTTGGCAGAAAAATCGTTTGCGTATGAAGCGCTGATTAAGAAATAAGCTTGTAATGTAGTATTAACATACCTATATTATACCATTTAAACTGTTTTTCAATATGCTCACTGGTTTTTTATTCGTTTTTTTTTCGTTTTTCACCGTTTTTTTTTTTTTTTTTTTTTTTTTTGGCGGCCCCCCCTAAAATAGTTCTGAGTATTCATCCTCAGAAAAAGTCTCTCACAGCACCGCTGTTGACTTCTATATTTCAGTTACTCAGAAGTAAGCACCAACATTGTCTTCAGTCTACCACTAGCTGAGGAGGTTCGCATACAATTTCTGTTGTCTGTGGCTCAGTGCTAAAATGCTAATTGTAATCAGTGAAAGAGAGAAATTTTTAGGACTTTGCGTTCAGCGTTCTAACTTACTTACTAACAGACAGGGACTGAAAACTAGCCGAAAGCAGAAGAATTTTGGCGTGAAAGCCAAAGCTAGTCGGAAACCGATTGGGTTCGAAAGCCGAAAGCAAAAGCCGAATCTTTTTCGGGTTTTCCCGACTTTTTTCAGAAAATCGAAAAGTATAAACTGCTGGTAGTGAGAATTGCCAAAAAAACCAACTGCTCTGGACACCCTAAAGGCACCGAAGTGCTAGGCAACCGAAGAAGAAAAAAACGAAGGTAATAATATTGTAAACCAGTTGACTTTTCAGGACTTGCTTGATCAAGACTCTGGAAAACTTTTCCAGATTTGTTCAAGGCACTTTGAGACTCGCACACGACTAATAAAGTCTTTTCCAGACTTGTTTAAGACATGCTAAGACAGTTCAAGACTCCTTTTAAAACTTCTCCAGACTTGATTAAAATTTACAGAACTTTTCAAGACTAGTTTAAAACTCCTAAAGACGTTGTTAAAATTCTAAAGGCAAAATACCCACGGTCAGATCACCAAGAGGAAGCTGTTTCTCCAGGCTCTTTAGGATAAGGATCATTAGGAATGCACGCATGTCAAAGTCGCCCCTCAGACTCCGCACCCCGGCCCCAGAGTCTACCCTTTCGAGTATCGCATCAGTGGCCGGAGGAACGCTTTGAGGCCGGCCCGAGCCTTGATTTCGCCGTGCCGCTTCCGGTGCGCTCGTTCTGCGAGAACCACCATGGGGTGTTTCCTACTGACCGAGGTTCGCGCTCCTCGAGCACTAGTTTGAATTTCAGGTCCCCCACAGCCAGACGCTCTTCCTTTTCACTCACTTATACAATTCTGGAAGATTTTTCCTATTATTTAAAGTAGCGTATATAAACCCATTACGTCTTTCTTCGCCAGAAACTATGATGCCTTACAGACCAATCGAATCTTCCTTTCCACTGATTGAGTATGGCATGTTAGGGGAAACGGGGAAAACACACAGACAGTTTGGACGTACCCCCGAAGCAACGAAAGTCAGTCCAGTTAGTCAGTCATTCAGTCAGAACCTCAAGAACATCATCTTGTAGACGAGTCTGCAACCACGGGAGAGCATTTTCATGTCTGCTTCGCAGACTGCACCGACATGAGAATGTCATCGTCCAGCGAACGTAGCGTCCAAAAAATTAGCACGCCAAAAAATATGGAACGCAACGTGCTCTGCGGAGCGTAGCGGACGACATGGAAATGTTCTCCCGAGGTTGTAGACTCGTCTGCAAGATGAGGCACTAGCAAAGCGTAGTGCTCGCTGGCTGGTACAAGGAATGTGATGCTCGCAACGGAATACAGGCTGCTACAAGGAGTGTGGTACTTGCAGGCGAATGAAGCGCTGAGTCAGTCAGTCAGTCCAGTCAATCAGCTAGTCAGTCCAGTCAATCAGTCGGTCAGTAGTTTTATTATTATTATTGCGTGAAACGTGGTGCGTGAAAGTAGCGTTTTTCCGGTTTGTGTGCCAAAGTAAAAACATAAAAATGTCAAAACTGACCGAAAATTCGAAAATCAAAAGCTGGAAAGCCGAAAGCTGATTGAGTTCAAAGCCGAAAGCGGAAACTGTATTTTTCAAGGTCAAAGGTTAAGGTCGAAAGCGAAAGCTTTATCGTTCGGCTTTCAGGTGACAAATGAGCTTCCTTCGCGTTTGCAGAATACGACAACAAAAAGGATGTAAAACTATCAATATGTAAGGTTAGATTTTCAAGATATCAATAAATTAATGGTAAATTGTTAATTGATGAAATTAGGATTTTTAGGGTGTTTGCCGCAGCCCAGCGTTGCAAGCCACCAATTTTTGGATATGGATATTAATTATTTTTGGAATCATCAAAATGCAAATCCTTTGCTAACAATTACGCACAGAATTTGAACTGTTGAACATAGAACATCATGATGATGTATAAAATGCGAATGTATGACGCGCAGAAATCGATCATTTTCCGTAGATTAATTTTGGTAAAAAAATTGTCGATCTTCATCGATTAAATCGATTATTTTGTCCAAAAAATCGATCAAATCGATAAGAAAAATTCTTGATTTTTAACACTTCTAGCAGTTACATCTATTCTGATTGCCAGTTTCCCCCACTATGTGGGCAAAATATTCTTCGGCCACCTCTCGAACAACGAATACGTGTGAGTTGTTTCACGCCCACTTAAACAGGTCATTCTACGTGGCGCATCCTATTAATCTTCAGTGCGATACTTACGCGAAAATAAGCGATATTCGAAATTTGAAAAAAAGTTCCGCGACGATGAGAAAAGAAGCGACTGTTGCCACCCTAATGACTTGACGCGACTTAGGCGAGTTATCCTGCAATGAATGAGAATCAGTCGCGAACCCGGGACTCAACTCGGATGTGTACCTCCGCTAATTCAGGACCCAATTCGGATACTGATAACAGGTACCTCCGCATATGGGACTCAATTCGGTTACGGCCCATTTTGGTTTGGGACGCAATTCAACTATCTCCGGTTGTTTCTCCTGTCGGGAGGGGAGAGGGGGAATGCCCTTGGCTTTGACTTTCAGGAAGGCCCGATATTGTTAAAAGGCCTGAATTTTAACGCGTACCCAGTTGGGTCCGCGATATTGACACTTCCGTTTATTGGTAAGTGGACGGTGCCTCCATCGTCGGCCCACCTTCGGTCGCCCATTGTTGGGCATAGGCCTCTGCAAGTCCCTCCACCTTGTTCTATCCTTTGCCATATTAGACCACTTCAGTCCGAGATGTTGACGCAGTTCGTCTTCTCGCCTCATAACCGGCCACCCTTTGCCTCGCTTGTCTTTTTGTAGGACCCAGGTAGTTAAGACTTTATTCCACTTATGACTTGGTTCGCGGATAATATGACCTGCATACCTGAATTTCAGCTTTTTGAGGACAACCCCGATATTTTTGGCTTTGGTTTTTTCCATAATAGCATGTACTTTAGTGTGGTCTTTTAATCTGATTTGGAGGATACTTCTCAACATTGAATTGTGCGTGGACCGGATTTTGTGCATTTGTTTTTTAGTAATGGCCCAGGTCTGGGCTCCGTAGGTCAATACTGGAATGACTGTGCTTACCAACACCCTGATTTTAGTATATAACTTCATGTTGCTTAAAGCTTTCCACGCGTTTGCCCTGCGGATTTTTAACTCTTTTTCAGTTTTTTTAATCAAAGCCAGAATTTGCCCTAAGCACTTGTATTCATCTGAGACCACCTCCATGGTTTTCATGTCGATTTTGATTTCTTCTAAATTCTTGATATTTGACATAATTTTTGTTTTGGAATTGTTGATTGTTAGGCCCACGTTTTCGCTCTCTCTCCTCAGGTCCTCCGTCATTACTTTTAGTTCTTTTCCGTTCTTCACGATGATGACAATATCGTCTGCGAATCGGAGATTATTCAGGATTCTAAAACTTGATAAACTTTCTCCTCTAATTTTGATTTTTATCCTTTTGCTCTTCCATTTTAGTTGCCGAAAGACTTGTTCTAGTACTGCATTAAAAACATTGGGAGAGAGAGAATCCCCTTGTTTAACACCTCTCTTAATTTAAAACCAGTCTGATTTTTTGTCTAATTTTATCCGGGCCATAGAGTTTGAGTGAATGCAAATTAGAATTTTGATAATATTCTCGGGGACACCCTGCAAGGCTAGAGTGTTCCATATTTTGTTATGGTATAATGAATCGAAGGCTTTGTTGAAATCCACGAACATTATAGCTAGGTCTAGCTGATATTCCCTTGTTTTCTCCAAAAGCTGGCTCAACGTTTGAATTTGGCCAATCGTACTGAAATCCTTCCTACACCCAGCCTGTTCGATCGCTTGTTGCCTATCTAAAATATTGTATGTTCTTTGTTTTGTTATTGTCATAAACACTTTGCGCAAACATTTGACGACAAGCTGATCGGTCTGTAGTTATTGATTTTGTTATGATCCCCCTTTTTATATACGGCTACATCATACTGCACATCAAATCAGCACTCACTACTTACACCATGAAAGAAACCTCTTATCCCGTAGCTTGTAATTTTTCCCCATCTGACAAAAGAAAAAAATGAACTGGAAGGAAGGGGGCCCGCAGAAATTCCCGTAGGCCCTCTTTTTCTCTCTGCGGGGCTGATTCACCCCATTGTACATTAACTGTTGAGTCTCTTAAGTCTCTAATACATTTCTGCGTATTTTTATTATGTTTCCGCATCATTCAGCTCCTATATGTATGTAAGCTGAATACTCGTGTGTCAATGAGACTGGACATTTTATGTGAATTTGTACCCCTAGTAAGGAAACAAAAACGACTCCGGGTCTTAGATAACTACCAGGAAAAATAAAACTGAAAAAAACGATGTGCGGTAACATCGTGCACATCCGCGAAAATACTAATTTTATTCTCATAGTACACCAGTCATAAATTAATTAAACGTTAACTCCACGAAGTAAAGCACGATTTTTTGCGTTAAATGCACGGCATCGCAATATGGAATATATCTGGCCATTCAGAGTAGGTTACTGGAATTATTTGTATTTTTGTCTTCGTCTTCGATACCTCTCGGACGTCGAAACTGCATCATAATTAGCAGGTATGTTGATACAGTGCCCATCATCTGCAGGGAACGGTTATTATATTAGTTCTAAATTATTTCACTTTACTAATTTTACGTAATACGTTACGTGTTATCGGCGATAACGGGGTAATATTATGTTCTGTCCTCGTCAGATTGGCACACACAGAACTTTTCCAAATGCGAAAGCTGGATCGTAATTAAGTTAAATAAAGAACGAGTATAGGTACGCACAGCTACCAGGGTTTCGTAGGTCAAATTCAAAAAGCCGCTGACAACGAACACTAGCTTTTTATCCACCATTTCCATCAAGAAAAGTTTCAACTGTAATAACGATGTAGGCTGTAAACTTTGTTAATAAATTATTTTACCATAAATGAGCGATATGGCGTCACAACTAATGAACCAAATTACGTTAATTAGAAAAACTTAGCCTACCCAACTAATCGTTTTAAAATCAATCAACTGAAACCGTTTCTACCCATATTGTTCGTTTACCTGTATAAGAACGAGCAAGTTCATCCACCAGGGAATAAGTTTTTATTAATCGAAATCTACATATTATCGTGGGATGAAATGTAGGTAGGTACATGAGTTGGAGAAGAATCGAAAAACTCATCTCCATCAAATTAATATGCCGATGGTCAGATGAATTTATCCGACCGTAACTTACCTGCTAAGTATGATTAATTTCTGTTCTTACAAAAATTCTTTCTCTGTGCGCTTACTTTTTCTTTGAGAGCGACATCCATTGGGGTTTCGATCATAAGTCGCTGGAGACAGTCTGCCATTTTCTGAGCCTGAAACAATATTCCTAAGGGCTATCAAGCAGCATAAAAACATAAGAAGAGAATTAACTCGACGAAGTAGCTAATTTGACTTTCAAATTGAAAGGGGATGTCCTTCATTCTCCTTCATCAGTACGTCCCTGCCGGAAGATCAAGAACAAAAACAGACGGGATGAAGACACAAAACCGACGGAGACAGGAAAATAAAATGAAGACGAAAAAGAACAGACAAAGTCAGAAAATCAAACGAAGGAGATCAAAATCGCTGCATAATCACCAGGAAAGAAGAGTTTTCAGAAGGGTGTAAGCAAGCCTTTTTGCGAGCAAGTGAGGGAAAATTTCTTGAATTTTAAATTTAAAAAAAGAAACCAAACCACTATGCTTTTTTGCCGAGAAGTGAACGTTTGCACCTGGTATTACTGATATTTTCAACTGGAAAAGGGAGGCCCCCGTCCCCAAAAAAGTCGCTCCGCGCTGATCAGAATGTATCTGAACAGGTCTTGAAAAAATACAAAAATCCTTTAACCTTTCATATTAGGTTTCAAATAGTTCCAGAATCTAAAACAAGTCTGGAAGAATGATACGAAATCTTACTCAAGCCTAGAAAAAACTCAAAGGGTTTCAACAAGTCTGGAAAAGGAGTCTTAAACAAGTGTTCTGGAAGATAGAGAACGTTAAAAGAGTTGAATAAGTCGAGAAGGGTTCTAAGCAAGTCTGAAAATATCACAAGTCTCAGAGACTTCAGTTACCAGGTAAAGATATGATTTCTGAAAGACTCTTATCAGAAAGAAAGAGAAGAAAGGTAACAACTAGCACAGTCTTTTCCTTTAATTTTCGATGGCTTGCTTAATTGCAAGCTTCGTTGACGGTTTCTGAAAAATATTTACATCCTTGCCCAACTCTACCATTAGGCAAGGGGGTTGGCCTGGTATTTAACATCAGAAAATAAAAAGGTGACTCCCAATTAACTCCGGAAAAGTTTTAATGAAGCTTTATTGAACCTGGAAGAGATTTTAAGGATCGTAACCGAGCCTGTGGAAGAGAAGGGTCTCTAACCAGTCTGAAGGATTTTAAAGTTCAACTCCAAAAACATTTAACATAAATTCGGAAGAGTGATGTTAAATCTAGTCCGAAAGAAACCTAAAGGGTCTTAAACCGAGCTAAATCTGTCTTATAAGAATCCTAATCAAATCTGAATAATTTTTAGATATCAGAAAAAGTATTGAAGGGTCCCAAAGTCTAAAAGATTTTAAGTTGATCTGTGGAGTTTTTCTTCCCAGGTTCGTAGTGTTTAGAACAAATTATACTTATCAAACAAAAAACAAATATTTAAATTTAATATAAAATTAAATAAAAAATAAAAAATAATCATTAATTTAATATTAAAAATAATAAATAAAATATTTAAAATTAAAATGATTATAAGAAGAAGAAAAAAACTAATAAAAATGATTAGGCCCATCTGAACCTCTTGTGGTTTCCAAAACAATAAATTGTACACATTTGTCCGCGGGAAAATTTCCGTCAAAGTAAGTTGTAAAAGTCTGCCTGCATGAGTTTTTATTTGTGTATTATTTCTGTGGCTTGCATGAAAATTTTAATTTTCAACATTCCTCCTTTCTATTCTGAAACTTTGGACCGACTATTGAACAGTTTCAATCTTTACCAAAGCTACGGTCTTGAGACAGACAGACAGGCGGATAAAAACTGAAAGTTTGACAGTCATGATATACTTGTAGTGGTGGATCCAAAAAGCGAGGGATGATTCGGAATGCGTTAGAATTGAAAATTGTGCCAAATTTTTAAACAATTTTTTTAACATACTGGTTTCTCGGTTGGATAATAATTTTTGGAGTTTTTCTAACGTTTCATTCTACAGTTCAGTTTGTGTCTCTTGCAAAAGTGGATACGATGAGCAGTCTTCAAGGCTTTTCAGTAGTGACTTGTGAAGCTTTCAAACCACCCCTGACTTATTGAGATTCGTCAAAATTATTCGAAACACGTTTACAATTCTGTATGACTCTTTTGAACTTGATTAGGATATTTAAAAATGTATGATCCATATTTTTAAAGACCCTTCCTTAATTTTCTAGGGCTCTGAGGCTCTTATTTATCACACGGGGACTTTTCAACTCGTTTCACACATTTTATGACTCTTCCAGGACTTTAACTCTGCAAAGCTTGATCAAGAGTTTTAAAGAGTTTTTTTACACAGGGGTGAAACGAAGTGAATTTTATTGAGAGTGGAAGGCAGACGAATTTTCCGCAAGCGATCAAATTTTTGAGATTCTTTCGATGATTTGTGTTGTAAAAACAGATAAAAATAGATTGGTGTTTTTCACGGTTTTAATGTCGGATTTTTCTAAATCGAATAGAATTTTTTCAAATTCTTCCAGCTGGTTGACTTGATCGGGAAGAGACTCTTCCCATTCGCCACGCCCTTACTTGTATACTTACTCAGAATTCCTTGACGATTTTTCAAACTTGTTTGAGACTGGTTGAGAGTTCAAGATTCGTTGAGACCCTTTGTGCCTCAGACTTAACTATGACTTCTCAAAACTTTTCAAGGCTTATCAAGACTAGTTTAAGTGTTGAAGCATCGTTATTTTAGTACTTCTCTAGCTTTGTTCAGGACTCGCTAAGATTTTTGAAGACTCCTTCAACACTCCTCTATGTAACTCCGTAACGTGTTTCCATGTCCGATTTCCCGATACTATGGGCTTGAGTTCATACTTGTTTGAGATTTCTCGACTCTCTCTATGAATCCTTCTAGCTCGTTTGAGGATCTGTTTGACTTCCACTTGATCATTTTTTATTTTTGAGATATTTCCTACTTGTATTTTCTCTTTCGGAGGGACAATGGACCTTATTGCTTCGAGATTTCTCGAGTCTCTCCATGAATCCTAGGTTAGTTCGTTTGAGAATCAGTTTGATTTTTTCCTTGATCATTTCTTTTTAAAATATTTTCTACTCATATTTTTCTCTTTCGGAGAGGGGCAGTAGACCCTGTTGCCCTCCTTATGTATCTTTGCCTCAGTGATTGTAGCTAGGAGGAACTAAAGTATCTTCTTTGTTCTCGTATCATGGGTTTCGTCAGTTGCTTTAAATTCTCAATTTTTTCTGTTTGCGGTCGAGGCCAGGTTCTCAGTATCGGTATATTATACTCTAATAAAGGTACCGTATACAGGGTAACTTTGCTCATTTTCTTCTGTACTTTGAAGTTTGACGCGCTCTGCAGACCGTAGAAACTTAATTTTGATATGACACTGCAGAATACATTCCCCAAAAGATTGTGACACTTCCCCACTCCACAATTTTTCCCACAGAATTATGAAATATGTGTGGCAGGTGGTACCGCGATGGGGCCGACATTGCACATGTTCTGAATGAAAACGGGAAAAGTTGAAAATGTAGTGCTAAGTAACCCCAAACTGATATACCCTGTATATAAATGTATGCAAAATAACCAACGAATGTTGACCATGAGAACTGCATTCTTTCTTTATTCCAAAAATCATAAGACAAGAAGAAATGAGACCATTCCTTCAAGAGGCTGCCGTAATGCGCAAACGTATGCCCTCGGTATTCATGAAATGTATGAACATCCGATTTGTACTTCTTCATTCGCCAGCAATAAGACAGAACATTGAAACTGATCACTTACTTGCTTCAAGAGAAAATAAAAAATTCTGTGCAAATTCACCCCCTTCAATTTTTCCCCAGTCAATTCCTACGTCATGACACAATGGTTTACTTTTATCATAACTACAATCAAATTCTGTGGGTAATGATACTAAACACATACATTTTTACTAATGATGTTAAACAATTTCTGGAATGTAATTTTATAAGCTTTTTGAAGCTCTGCACAAACAATCTGATAATGCTGCCTAGAAATAACCGAATAACATCGAGTTGATCCTACACTATAGCCACATTATTCTACATTACAAGTGACATGTCAGTGTTGCCACATGTTCTGTTTTTCCCTCGTGCTCGTAGGAGTAATGAAAATAAACGTGTACCAATTCGCCTTATGTTGTCAAGTCACCCCGTGTTATGCTAATGAGGTACCTACTTTTGGAAACCCACCTGTAACACAGTCGTCATTGTAGTACTCAGGACCAGCACCGCCTGCAGAATTCTTAATAGTGGATCTACGATGCAGAATACTACAGCCGCAGCCGCTATTGATTTTGAGACGAATTCTTGAAACGCGGTTAAAATCATGTAAATAACTGTAAACATGTCGCTGATCAAAGTGAGAAATATTTGCACTTGGTAAGCTTTTCTGATCGAGTCGCAGAAATCAATTATTTGTAAATACACGTTGTTAATGTCGTCAGATTCGTTAACATGGACAAAATTCTTTCCCGCGTCCACCTGTGCAAGGCAAACAGAATGAAATATTGAACTGCTCTGTATTATGATTGTGTGATATAATCTTACTTACTGGATGACGGCGCCGTATTCGCGGCACCTTTATCAGCCTTACCGTCTTTTGTGATGCCTGCTTTGGGTGGCTCTTCGAAAACAATAACGTTCTTTCCGCGCACATCCTGGGAATTTGAAAATTACGAAGGCAAGCCCCATTGCACTGGCGAATGCAGTAAGCGAAAATCTAAATGTTTTGTTTATTTTATTGACGATAGTCAGCGTCTCGTGAAGGATTATTACGTATCGACTGCGGTTTCTGACGCACGACTCTTCTGGGCTGGTTAATCGGGACAGTGTGCAGCCGCAGTGAGCTTACTAGCCATGTGTTTCATGACGTGGAGTAAGCTATCCTCAATATGCTCATGGACAGTACCGCAGTCTTTCTGATCTGGTTGTAACACGCCCTGCTATTGTAATGTCGTGTTCGTGTGAACTGACGGAGGTTACAGGACACGTTATGTTTACACCTTGATTGATACTATAGTCGCTGTGCCCACTAGGATGTTAGTGGGGGTATTCGAATATCATTCGGTTTCCAGCGTTGATGGGACTTAAACCTGAGACGCAAGAATTGCGAAGCACTTGGCCACGCAGCTACTTATTGCGTATGTAGATTATTATAAACTACCTATAGTTCGTGCCTCAGATGGTATTTTGATACCAAAATACGCATCTAGAATGCTACATAAAGATTCCACTGTTACGTATGCGCGTACTCAGTCTACTCGGGCGAGTAAATACTTACTTCAAGATTCTGCTACCACTAGAAATGGAATCGAGTGGAGCGTCACAAAACCGGGTCTCACATTTCGGCTATCGAGAGAACGTTTTTGTGTTGGGAGGGTGATTTCGTGTCGCGAGGGTGGATTTTTGCTACTCGCGGACGATGTCGGTAGCTACTGTATACTTAACTACCCAGAAAAATCACGCATCGAAGCTAACTCGGGCAAGCTAAGCTATTGCGACGAGCTATTCTTGCTTCTTTCGCTTTCGTGTTTTCTCCGCTATTTTCTTTCCTTCGGCAGGCTGCCTGGAACCCAGGCACTCCAGATCCTCCTACACGCTGACTAGAACCAGTCACCTCGACTCCCCCCTCAACCGTCTTTCCTCTTGTCGCTAGCATCTACAGGGAGTTACCGCGTCCCGACTCTGTTTCGCAGTGTGTAGTGCTAGTGCTGATCGGGGAACCAGTCGCGGCCCCCCTGTGAGTATACGTTCGCCGTCATCCGCGACGTAAAGGAGTTTTGCCGTTATCGTTTCCATCGCCGCGCCTTTTAATTTCATACCATTTGTTCCCCTCCGTGTAAATACTAAATTTGTCGAATATATCTATCTCTAAATCAATCGCCCCCCCCCGTGTCGTCACTTTGCCGTGCTGTTGTCACGTCGACAATGTTCGTTTTTTGGAGCCTACGCTCCTGCAATGTGCCCCGGTCACCCATCTTCGCGACTTCAGTACTCTCGCTCCCCCGGAAAGCGCTTCTCGCTGGCCCCCGCGGTCCCGAAACGCGACACCATTTGGGCCTTCATCAGGTATGGACGGACTGGGAGCCAGAAACATATCGAGGAAATGTCATTACTCAGGCCAGCTGTGTTACTTCTACTAATTCCTGTATCTACCTCACGAATTGTAGTGGCCCTCGGAAAACTTGCTGGAAACTTACACAACCATCATTGAATACATACCTGGCTGTTAATATGTTGATTGAGAATTTTGAATCTGCATTGCCCAGCTTGCACATCTTTCATAAAACTGATCGTCACGAAGCCGTTGACACCGATGAAGTAAGTTCTGATCAACGAATTTTTCAAAATCTCAATCAAGCTTTCTTGCAGATTCAAGTAGTAATTTCGCAGATATTGACTATAGAGATAAATGACTAATAGTGTTATGTAGAAGCAAATTTCAATCGGTCTGGAAGAACAGTCTGTGTTGAGTGCTTTAATGCCGATAGATTTCATCAAGTAGTCGATTTTACGCAGCTTTAGTAATGTAAACTGAATCCCACTGCAGTGCCATACGTATAGAGAAAGCGAGATCAAACTGACGGTTGCAGTCAAACCATATTGAATTTTGTTGAACAATATTTCATAGTTCTCATCGTCAATAGTGGAGATGATCTCGTACAACAGTTCGGTAGTTACAAAGAAATGTACTGTCAGGAACAATGTCCTCAACGTCCGACGTAAGATGTTTGTGAATTCTTCTTTCATAGTCTGGCTCTCAATCTGCATTTTCATTATTCGAGTTATTGCTGTTGTAACGGATTAATGCAGCCATCTTGTTAGCGCCCTCGGTTCATAACAAGTAAAACGCGCATCCTACCAACAGACAGGATACTTGCAATTAGACTTTTGAACGTTCATGCACAGCAAAAACTTACAACTTGTGGTAAACATTCGCTTAACACAAACATTTTACTTTAATAGCGCCCTTTAATAACTTGAAAAACAATAATTTCCATATAGTGCAAGGGTACAAAGTGCAAGGTACCCTGGATCCAGATTCTAAAAGTAGAAATTCTGCTACTATCTTGTTGGTATCTGACCTGAGGGAACTTCATTTGTGAATTCAGAATTTGTAATAAAAGTCGAGCGGGAGGCCTGATCAGAGAGGGTCTGAGCTCTTTCAGAATGCCTTCTTAGTTTAGGCAAATTAGACTTGAAAACGGTGATTTGGAGGGAAAGGGTTACCTGGGGTTTGCTGAAGATTGTAGAGAGTGCTATTCAACCTAAACTTTTACATAGCTGTAGGAATTAGAGATTTGAATTTTTTCCCTTAAATGGAGAATCATATTTATTTATATATATATTTGTATTTGAGTTCCCTCCAGCAGGTGCCCGAAGGTCCCATTGATAGGGAGGGAGAGTAGTTACAATATATAATTATTATTCTTGAAAATAAAAACAAAAAATACTTTTCGAAGGAAGGGTGGGTGATAGATAAGAAGGAAAAGATGACAGAAAGAGGGAGGGAGAGACAGGCAACAGAACAATGGCTGAGCGGGGGGGGGGGGCAAGGGGCGCGCAGGTCCACAGATGGCAGTTGAGAATTGTGAATTGAGAACTGAGAGTTGAAGGAAGCCGAGGGGCCGAAACAAACCGAACTTGTACGGTATAAGGAAAAGAACTGCAGAGACTAGGACCTACATACCCTCGAATACTTTAATGACTGATGAAATATACTGTTTCCTACTCGTGAACTAGCGTATTGTCCATACTTGATGCTGAGTCTCTACGTGTCACAAATAGATCAATATTTCTTGTATTAAATGTAGGTACCCTGAATTGAATACGTATTACGTTGTTGGAATCCAAAATTTTGTTATTCAGAATATCCCTCAAGAAGATCAACTTTGCCACACATCTTCTGTTTTTTAGACTCATGATCTCAAAGCCATTCGAACATTCTTTGTATACAATTTCAGAAGGATTATATGTAAAGTTTGTGCAATATAAGTATTTCAAAAATCGTTTTTTAATTTTCTCAATTTTATCTGTACCTTGTTGAGTTTTGAGATCCATATAACAGAGAAGAATTCCAATATTGATCTGACAAAACTAGAATAAAGAATTTTCATTGTTTTTAAATGTCTATAACAAGTTCCATTTCTCTTTATGAAGCCAACCATTCTTTTAGATTTTAAAGTTATGTGATCGATATGCATATTGAATAATAATTTCGAATCCAAAATGATGCCTATGTCTTTTTCAAAATTTACACGCCTACGTATATCTTTTTTTATTTTATACTCGGTACGATGGTGCATCTTTTTCTTGAAAAGGTAATTTTTTCACATTTGTCAGTATTTATTGGTGACAAGTTACTATCACTCCACTCAATTAATGGAGTCAAGATCTTGTTGCAGTTGAATACAATTATTTTGAGATTTTATAAATTTTATAATTTTGAATATTGAATTTTTTCAGAAATATCATCGACAAAAATTAGACTTGTGTAAATGTGTTCACCAAAGGTATATAACTCTGTGTCAGACCTACTACTTTGCCTGTTAGCAACCCCTCGCCAAAATTCTTTTGGTTGAGACTTCATTCTGGTCTCCAAAGAGCGTTTTTATATTATGTATTCCATGCTTTTGTTATTGAACCCTTGATTTCTTTTCTTATATGCCTGAATTTTTGCTTCAACTCTTCATTAGAAGGTTTCTTTTTAATTTGTTTATGTACAGAGGATTTCTTTTTCAATTTTTTAATAATTTCATATGTAAACTAAGTAGGATATTTTTTCCGTCCACTATTCTTTTTTAATGGCACTGTCTTGCTTAAGATGTCTATTACTGAATTTTGGAAATACTCAGCAGCTAGCTTGTACAGTTCATCCCGATTTTTCAGTTTAAATATATTATACATGTCCAGAAAATTTGCTTTTTTGAAATTAAACCTCCGAGGATTCGTAGTTGCAGTTGTATTATTTTTTGAGGGATGTTTCACAAAACCAAACTGGACGAGTACTGTCACAGGTATCGGTCAAGAGGTCGCCCTCAGAAACTATAATGTGGGAGAAGTTGGCAAGTACCAAGTCCAGTGTTCTATTTTAGGAATTTGAGATGGTGTTATGTGATTTAAGGTGGTTGATATCTAAAAATGATTAGATGTATTTGTCTACTCCACAATGTTCATCAAACTTACTAAAATTATTGTCGAATAATGGCAGGTTGAAATCGCCAAGAAAAAGTAAGTAATCGTTTACTAATCCATATGAATTAGTGAATACTCCCACCCACCCGATCTCGGGGAAATAAAGTAAACCTATGTACAGTCATATGTGATTTGTAGTACGTATTCTAATCTAAATTTGTTCGCAGGAGATATCCTCAACTTCCAATGCAGTAACTTTTTCAACCCAAAGATGCTTTTTAACATTGATGATTTTGAAATTGATGTAAAAGATCCTGAATTTATAAGAGTCATGAGAAATCTGGAGATTTTATTTGGTAGACCATTCTTTGATAATATGGAACCTTATGATCCTCGTGATTCTGATGATATGGATTATTTATGATTCTGCAAGTGGTTCTGATATAGAAGATTATTTAAATAGACTATCGAATATATAGATTATACCTAATACTGACTTAATTTAGTATCAGATCTTGGTACGGAATACAAAATGATTTGGATGATGAATCATTTTTTAATTACGTGTATATGGGTAATTCTATAAGAATGTTGATTATTCAAGATCTTTTTTCTTCGATTTTTAGAAAAGATATTTTCAGAGTTTTTTTTTTTTTTTTTTTTTTTTTAAGGAATGGACTCTTTTGTGTACATCTTGCACAACACATTGGTGACATTGGGCCTGCAGCAATGTTAGCAAGGGAGAGGAAAATGACTTTTTCAGAAAAAAATATGACCATGGCGAGAATAAAGTGAGCCACGCCGAGAACATAACGAGCCACAATAAGGACATAATGAGTAACAATGTGGACGTTGCGAGGAAGAAAAGGTTTTCGCATTTTTCATACATTCGCGCTGCAGCCCTCAAATTGTAACTGTTTCCATATCAACGACAAAACATAATATTGAATATTGCAAAAATCCACATTTTGTTCTCTAAATTAAAGAAAAAACTGAGTTTAAATGTAATATATTTGATTGATAAGTTTTTCTGTCTTAATTTTGCGCCGTTAGAATCTTAAATGATAAAAACAAAAAAAAATGACAATGGCACTGCAATGCAGCACCACTTAATAGGGGGAAAAAATTCCCTTTTAATTCTCAGCACGTGATAAATTGAAATATCGTTGCGGTGCGAGACTACCAAATGACGCTGTGGGTATGACAAAAAAAAAATTATTTTGGATTTTAACGAAAATTTTTGCTACATATGAAAAAAAATAGAAGTCACTTGCCATGCTAAACACAATGTCCTCGTCATGGCAAGAAAGATTCAACTCCGGCTACGACGAGGACAGCTAAACAGAACTATGCCCTGAACCTTTCTCATGGTTCCACAGGTTGTATATATTTGCAAATTAAATGATGGACAATCATTCAGTATGATCTGAAGTACTTTTCAATAGGTTTAATCTTCTAACAGCGAGATATAATAACTTATTATCCACAAAATAGAAATACTGCCCTCGGCCATGACAAAAAAAATTGAAACTCAAGTTTTTCAGAGTTACTCGTAAAATAAAGAATTTAATGATCAAACAGCCGGTGAATGTCATTGGGAATGAATTATATTGGTAAAAATATACCAGGTGTGTCATTTTCCATGAAAAAAAGCTAACACTTTCATTTTATTAATTGAAAAATGACTCACGACGAGGACAATTTACTCCTGGGACAGTTTTGAAAGTAGGCTACATTGACTTTCTATTGGAGTTAATAACATATACATATACATTATGTTATCAATGTAATCCTCCAAGTTTACAATAATATTCTGTAACTAGTTTGATACAACATAGAAAGAAGCTACTGGCAAACAACATTTTCTCATCAAAAAGCTACGATGGGACAGCCACGACGGGGACAAATAAAAGTATTAAAGTTTGATTTTATCCTTATAGAAAAAGATCTACATTATTGCTGTTCTGTCGAGGAAATAGAAAGCAGCATTCTCTAAATGTCACGAAAAAATTTTCCTCTAGCGCTTAGTTCACAAGATATTTGGCTGAAACAAAAATATTAATATTCTTGTAGAATTACCTAGTGGTTTTTCTACCGATTATAGACGTTCAAGTTCATTGAGCAGGTGAAAAAAAAATCTGGGCTATGTTTTTATGGATGAAAATTGAAAAACTAAAAAAATGTTGAAGTCTATTGAGCATGTTGACAAAAAATCTGGTTCATTATTATGGGGTTGTACATCCGTTGAGTATGAGGAAAAAATTTGGTATATTGGAATAATAATTTGAAAAACGAGTAAAAATTATGTTGAAGTACCTCGTCGACCTGGGATTTACTTCGTTGACATGTGAGTAGAGATACGTGTGATCATTCGAGTTGGAAAAAAATGAAGAAAATAACGTGAATTATGATGAAATTTACCTCGTCGATCTGAGAAAATTATGAGACTTATTCCATCAGCTTGTGGAAAATGAATGAGATAAGACAAGTGAAAAAACGAGTAAATTATGTTCATATTTACGTTGTCGATCTAGGAAAAAAAAAACAAAAAAAAAAACACGTGGGCCAGAATCAGGTACAATAAATACTACACTAATACTCAACAGGGCTAAAACCTGAATTATTGACAGTGACATAAGTGAATGGGGTTTCATGAGTCATCGAGTTCATTTCTGGCATTGTTTCATCTATGATTCAAGGCCTACGGATCTCTTAATGTCCACATTTCAAGCTCTAACCTCCTGTAAGTGTTCTTATACATGTAACAGTTACTGCTAAAAGGGCTTACTTAGGTACAAAACGTAGTAGTAGGATCATACTCCAGCTTATAAAAGTGGCATTTCTTTTTTATTGGACATTCCCCTCCCGGCTCAGTTTATATGTATAGTAGAGAATATTCAATAAGTTTACAGTGCAGGAACATAAAAATTAAGGGAGGGACGACTTTTTTCCTCGACGATAGATATCGTGTTCATGGCGAAAGCATGGATGGATATACACAACTATGGACAAAACACCTTCAGGAATTTCTTTTTCCAGAGAATTTTTGAAATTGCGTCACATGCGCCACTGACTACGACCTGGCACCTGAATCGTGTTCAGGGATCAAAACTGTATCAGTATTGCCATTTGTTGTGCTAAAAAATGTATAAGGCACATATCTTTGCACCAGTCAAAAATTGGTCGCGACAGTGGACTGAAAACCTTGATAACAGAACTTTACACTATCCCTGCTGGAAATGAGAAATCACTAACAGCAAACTGAGCATCTTAACATATTATATACTTTCAATCTTTCTGAAAATTACTAGGTATCACTTTATTGAAAAAAACAACTTAAAACAATTTTTTTTTTAAATATAACAAGTATTGAGACAAGATGGTAACATCCAGGATGATGAACACGTCTCTATGCTTTTTCTACTCAAAATATGATAATTGTTCTGTCTAAGAAATATTGGATTGATGGAATTTGTTGTTGGCACAACAAAAATCAAAAATAGGTTTCAAAATTTGCTGATAAAATATTCTTAGTTGCTGGGGAATGACTCAGTATGACTATATTGGAAGCTACCAGCCCCAATTTTCAGCTTTTGACTCATCGTGGACCCTCCGAGAGGGAAGGTAGTAGGTTCAGAATGCCTATAAAACCCGCAAGAATAGATTATTGTGTATATTTATCTAATTACTTTGGGCCGGAACAGACAGGTATAATCTCATCAATGAACCGCCAAAAGTCAATAGTCCCTATTTGGACCCCCCCCCCCCCGTGCACCCGCTAAATGTAGTGTTTTGTAAATCTTATGTCGAGTTCATTGTTATGGTGAAAGGTGCGGAAACGTGCAATAATTCCTGATTGTGTAAAAAGTGTAACATCTAATTTTGGTGGAGATATCCTGGTTTTATTGTGTCAATACAAAATTGGAATCGGTATAACAAGTAAAAGTAAAAAGAAAACATACAATTTTATGAAATTCTGAGGCTTACTTACAATTAACCGATTAAACAGTCAACCAAACTAGATACTGCAGAAACGAACGGCAAGCTTTTCGTATTTTGTGGCTCTGAGGTTCTTAAGAATTCGCGAAGTTCTGGATATCGACTGAAGTTATCAAATTCAAATGTATCAACGTATTGCCTAAAGTGTGCTTTTTTTTTTTTTTTGAAACCCTCGACATAGTCGCCTGTGAATATTTCATTGTGATATTGATATTGACCCGAGTTTTCAACGAGCTTCTTCTAATATGAGGTAGTTATGTACATAAACCCGATAACTCGCTATTAGTAAAATTGTTTTCCTGTACACGGTGACTTAAATCGATTAAAATGGTCAGGTCAAATATACCTACTCTTAACTTGTCATAATTGTGGAAGTCGAATTTGAAATTATTGACTGTTGAATATCGGGCAAATTACAAGTAGCAGATCCAGGAAGTAATTCGGCAAAAAGCATTCTAAAACATGTAAGAATAGTTGTAGTTTCATTGAAACCCTTTTTCTGCTGACGGGATACTCGAAAGGGTAGTTCCCGGGGCCAGGGGTGCGGTGTTTGGATCGCTGTACGCTCCACCGAACATTAATACCCTTTTACTGAATACTTAGATCATTTCCTCACCCTCACGATAGTACCTGACTTCAGGAGTGGAAATAGAGGGGGATGAGGGGGGATACGCCATCGGTTTCAAAATTAGGCCCCCTAAATGAAAAATGTGAAACTATACGAGTACCGCTGTTATCGCTTGTGGTGATGTGCTTTCTTTTCTTTATGGATTTTGGATTTTTATAAAGTTACTGCCGACTCTCTTCGCGGGTCATTTAGACCGTGGGCTTAAGTGAGTTGGCTAAAGTAAGTTGGTTTAAGTGAGTTCGATCTCTGGATAGTTGATTAGGAGCCCTCATGTTTCTCCATGGCTACAGCCTTGATTACAAAGTTTTCAGACATGCTAAGGATTCTTTCAGACATTCTCAAAATTGATCTGGAATTCCTCAAGTCTAAATCATGACTTTTTGAGTTTCCTCAAGCCAACACTTCTGAACATTTGAAATTCTCAAAAACTTATCCTTAGACTTCTTAAAAACTCGCTACTACTCTTGCAGACCCTTTTAATAGTTTCGAGACTCATTCACTCCAGTCTGGCCAGATTTTTTCAGGAAGAAAAGAGTATACTAAAATGAAGTAGGTTGGCGCAGTAGCATTGGTATGAGGTACAAGAAAACAAGGGGTCAAAAAATTTTCTCACAGTAGGTGAACCCAATACCACAACATCATAATGAATTAATATCATTTCATTATAATGATGTACCAAACTCACTTCTCACAATTTTAACTTCAAAAGTGCTTCAAAATAACTGAAGAGCAAGCTCTATAGGTAAAAAGGGCCTCTGCTCTATGAGAAATAGATTTAGTGGAGGCCCTTCTTATAGATAACTCCTGAGTTGAGACAACGGTTATATCAGTATTGCCAATTTTGCAGTAGGGTGGTTCGGGGCAAAAGTCGGACAAAAAATACTTTTTTTTGAACTTCTTTACTTGGATATTGTTTTTCTTACTCTTTTAAATATGTCAATGTATGCGTGAAACCTTATGCTCTTTTTGGATTGACATAGGTTAGGAGATTTCGCGCATAATGCTGTAGTTATTCACCGGTCTCACTTATTACCCTTGCATATGAGGCAAAAGGCGAACCCCTTGGGTTAAAAAGCGTACGTATATTTTCAGTGTAATTTTCAAGGCTACAACATGAGCTGTAAGGGAAAGATTTTATCATGTTCTTTTATACATAAATGTCGTGAAAAAATGAAATACCGCGTATACCAAGTTTCCAAGTTATTTTGAACATTGCTACCATAAAAATGAATATGAAAAAGCCTCAACGCAACAAAATGTAACACTGATACGAAAAATTACACGGTCGCTTTTTGCCCTAATACTGTATGTTTTTTACCCCAGCACTGTTCACATTTTGCCCCGCAAATTTTATCACTCATTACACTGCCAACAATTTGAGATTTTTGTAGAAACCATGACATGAGAATATTATATGAATCTATCTGTATTTTCAACGAGGAATTTTATGTTGTTGTTAATTTTTTGATTATACGAGTACTTAGTTCTTTTTTTTCTATTTTCTATGTCCTTAAATGTGAATTTTAGTATCATCAAGATGACACCACTGATCTCAAACAACAACTATGCCCCTATTCAGTATCATCATCAGTATCAGAGTAGCTATTCGTGATGACAAAAAGGAATAAAACGTGAAAAATTTGATTAAATTTTAATATGGAAAACAAGAAGCTCTCGGGGAAAATGGTTAACGCCATTGTATCAGCAGTCAAAATATAGCTAAAGCCATATAATTTTTATCCCATTGTTTTTTATGCTTTTGCGCTGTGTTATTCTCTGAAGTGTTTGTATGGAAAGCTAATCATTTTTTTAGCGTGATACTTAACGCATAATTTGCTATACTGAATAATGTGAAAATATTCGAGAATTGACTGAGTAGGGTCAAGTGGTATACAGTGACACAAAATTTTTCATTTGTCAATATCTCATCTTCTAATTGATCAATCTTAAAATTTTTTTGTTGTTGAATAGCGATACAGTTTCTCTACAACATATCGAAATTTGAATATTTTTCGTTTACTGTTAACAAAGGTACAGACGAAAATGTAAAAGCATAATTTTGTGTCACTGAGGACCAACGTTAGAGAACAGTGACACAGCCCATGGTTCACAGTGACATCATTTATTTCAGATTATTAAAGTTATGTAAGTCGTCGACGAAAGCGTACTGAGATTTTGACGTGACGTGTACCGCATTGCACCGTATTATTACCCAATATAATGGTGACCAAATTTTTGTGGGCACTCCAGGCTTCATCGGTGACATTTGGAACGCTGTTTTCGTAGGAACGTCCTTTTATACCAATTATTGTCTATGTTCGAGACTTGACCGATGCTGAAAATATCGTCATTCATTTTATTAGAGTCACTCTGTACTCACAGACTCTATGTCACTGAGTACCCACATACCTCTCCAGAGAAAAGCATCTATATTTGACGCGATTTTCTTTATTTTTTTTCTTTCTTTTTAAAAAGTACACAATTGGAAAGAGGACATTCTATTATCTAATTAGGTATTAAAATGACTCACTTTCGCTTTCATTTACCTAGGTATTTATTTTCATTGGGCTGAATTGAATTATCATTTTCTCCCCTTCGCATCAACCAAAATTCAATTAGGAATCGAAACAGGTAAATTACCATAGAATGTTGAAAAAAAATAGACAGATAGGTGTATTGCACTAGGACACATATAACATACCTCATTTGCAGATACGCAGCGCTAGTGGTATGGGAGATATATCGATTGTGTCACTGTGTACCACTTGACCCTACCTTGAAAATAATAATGTTTTTGTATTTCAAAATTTTCCCTTCTTTTCAGTCACAGCAAATTTCTGTTTCGTGTTCTGTATTTTTTTTTTGTTTTTTCATCATGACGGAAACAGGCCTAAATTTCATTTAAAATAATAACAATTTGGGGTATCTTCTCCATATTTTGATAGAAAATCTCAATTAAATATTGTATTTAAGAGTTATGGACCTAGTTCACTTTTTACCCTAAGATTATGTATGTACGACTTTTGCTTCGAACATTCCGGTGTACATATTATACATTTTGGATTTGAGCTAATAAAGAGTTGCACTGTAGAAGCTTCTCTCATTTGGGATATAAGGAATTAATTGTAGGTAGGTACTTTTTTCTTAAATCAGACAAATTTTCAAAATATTTTCAATAATTAGGTGAAATGTGTCTTTAGTTGTATCGTTTTTCTATGATGCGACCAATAGAATATGAATTGAAATTTCAGACAAAAAGAGAGTATTCTTATTGTTCTAAAAGAGTTCAATACTCTTGAAAAGAGTATGTCTGGCCAGCCTGGTGTCACTCATCTCTGTGATTCCTTCAGATTCATTAAATGACTCTAGCAGATTCCTTTCAGCCTCTGAATGATGTTGCCACTTGTAAAGCGTTTCTGGTTTCAATATTTTCTTTCGGCAGAGCAACAGCCCAATTGCCTAACACATGCACTTGCCCTGCTTTCTGCATTCTTTGTACGATTCATTGCCACGGTTCATTTTATATTTTCTCCGTGAATCCACGATAGGTAGATGCTTTCTCGTCATCATTGCTCATCGTGTAGCTGATTCAATTCTAATGGTCTTAGTACAGTTTTCGGCATTTATATTAAGCTCGAAGAAGGTCTGCACAATCATTTAACAAACGCGATCAATTTGTATCTCTTATGATAATGTCAAACTGTAAGTTGACGCGTAATTTATTACCAGTATACGTACCTGCAATATTTTTGAAACATTCGAGGTAAGCCCATTATACCAGCGTGAGAAGCGAAGAAGTTATTTCGTCAGTGCCGAACGAAGAACCCATAGGTGCTTTTAACTATATGGTAATGGTGGTGCTCTATTTGAGTAGGTATAAGTTGATACATCCGAATGTTCGTGATCAGTTTCATTCGGATTTTCATAGACAAGTTCTTTTCGAAGAGTAACTGTAAGTCTCGTACGCTAAACAAATAATTATATTACTCGTATATTCAAGGTGAACTATCTCCTTGACACAATGTACATCTCGATCGAATTTACCAGTCCGAAACCAAGACGATTATTTGGTAATGTTGCACGAAAAGCCTTTCCAGCTCGCTTTATTGTTTTCGTCGAATCGATTATCGTTTCAGGAGAGGAAATGGACCTGTCTTAGTTCGACTTGGTGCATTGTAAATCATTTACTCAAGTTCGAGAATAAGAAATGGTGTAGCGACTTCATTGACCTCGTATGTATCTTTATTCACAATTTTAGACTTTTTGACTAGCACCGTCAACTGGGATATCTTGGAACAGCCATGAAACTCAGGACACACCAACAGGCTTGCACAGCATCCATAAATTCGACTGTTCATTGCTCATGTTCATAAGTGACTGGAAAGATTTAGGTATTAGCTTAAGTGGGTAAGTAAGGTAACTCCTACGCTGCTGGTGTGTTTCAAGTTACCCGGCTATTCCAAAGGTACAACATCTGACGGTACCAGTTCGTCAGTTTACCTCCCCACAAAACTGAAGAGAGGCTTAAATCCGAACTTATGTTTTCAAGAGATTGAGAGATCCCTCTTGCATAAGAAACTGTGTGAGCTAAATTCGTTCCTTAAAATTTTCCTAGTCGTATTGTTATCGGATTCAGGAAAAGTACGAGTATGTTAGCCTCGTAGATCTGCGCAGTGTAGAGGCTATTCAACTAGATAAACATTTTTCGTTACAGCCGTTAGTAAAAACTATCAAAGGAAAATTGATATGGATCCAGAATATGTAGCAATCTTGTCGTGTATTCGCTTTTAAAAATTGTATAGCTAGAGAGCTCAAGGCCGAAACGATGAACATGAAAGTATCACACTATTTTCTTTCAAGGAAAGAAATTAAGTACTTAGTAAAACTTACTGTATCAAAACGACTCGTTAAGTTCTGACATCTGCGTATGTTCCAGTTTAAACGCTAAGACAGTTATTTACACGATTAACTTATTCGAAAATTATACCTTTACGAATGAACTTGTCAGTTGTTTTTTTTTTTCTCTTCAAAACAGTCATTTTTCATTAACTGTTTTTTAGATTAGTTGAATAGTAGGACGTCGGAGTTCGAATTAATAATCTATTTGCCTTTTAATCGTGAGAGGGGAGTTCATATACTCGCAGCGTTGCAATTATCGGCCAAGACTGTTTTACTTTCATTCTTCACCTTCTTATCATTCTTATTACTTAAACTTTGAAGGTATATACTCAGGGGCGGATGGGATGTATCGCAAATTGGGCAAATGCCCGGTGCGCCGCGATTTTGGGCTGCGGCGCGGGTAGGTTAGAAAAAAATCTCGCAATCAAAAAAATAAAGTGAAGCACCTGTTACGGTGGCACCAATTGATCTTAAAAGGAAATGAATGAGCAAGAAGTAAAACAATACGCACATATAAAGTAACATCTTTCTCGCGAGATTTTGATAAAGTTATTAAGTCAACCGCTGATAATTTTGTAGAAAAAATGAACTCCATTGTGAAAGAAAAAGGAATCGACGCCATTGTAGATGATGAGCTGCCTATTAAACACATAAAAAGAAGAAATCGGGCTAAACAGCTTTTTCAGACGAATTAAAACTCGACGTATATCACAGTAACAGAATAAAGATTTAAGATGTATTAGGCACTGTCAGAGGGGGCAGAATTTTTTTTTGGTGGGGGTTAGAATTTAGAAAACAAAATTTAGACAGGGGTGAAAGCTCAATTTGGTACCTACTTTCATGAGCTTTAAATTTGTGCGAACCTATACGACGCAACGTAACCGCATCAGGCCGTCGGCATCAATCTTTTTTCGTTTCAAAATTGATTTTGAGAAAATTTCGGCGAATTTTGGAGGGAGGCTATAGCCCTTGCCCCCTCCTTGGTTGCGCCCTTGGACACTGTGGTGTCGAACGTATATGTAAGTTTGATGATTGATGTATCGGATGTTTGCATACCTAGACTAACATTTTGAAGAAATTAACGACCAAACGGTCCTAGTAGATGCCTTTAATAAGCTCAGCAAGTTTTTAATAAAAAATAAACGAAGAAGCTACACCAGAATAGTTAAGATTAGAATTTGCTTCATTTTGCTGAAAACTGGGCAAATTTGAAGTATATCTGGGTTTCGATTGAAGCTGATCAAAATGATACAGACTGTGATGGAGAACTGACTGAAAATTCCGAAAATGTAGAGAAAATCGAATGTGAAGACCAAATGAAGATGAATCACGAAACTATACGAAACTCATTTTACCAACTGTGATACTAAACAAGTATTGAATCAATCAGTCAATCAAGCTTTATTTTGCAAGTATATACTAGAATCTTACAAAGCAGTTATAGTACACACTCGTAGCCCTAAAATCGAGCAAAAGCCTCCCCCAGCCTCCTCCACTCATTGCGGTCTTGGGCGATCCTTTGAAAGGCACTATGTCCTAGCAGCCTACTGAAGCCGTTCCTCCACCTGACCGGTCCCATGTCCACGCCCCCCCGGAAAATTTGAAATCCTTTTGTTAATCGTTTGCGCAGAAATGTGCACTGCACCCCACCGTTTATGCACACCCCCACATAATATAGCATCTGTCTGGAAGGAGGCTGTAGATAAGATGGCCCCCGAATTCAAATTTGAACTTGATAACTATGTCAATCGTTCGTGTACCGTTTGTGCAGAAATGTGCACTACACCCCACCGTTGGTGCACACCCCCACTTCATGTCACAAGCGAAGTAAAGTCAGCTTATTTGGTTCATTGCATGACTTTTGAGTGAAATCTCGAATAATATCAATTTTGTCCCTGAATGAGCTCTAATTATTCTCTCTGTTGATGTTGCATGCCTGGAAACAGTAACAAGTGGGGTCCGTTTTGCTAGAACACCCCCTCTCCCTTCCCCACAAAAGTAAAATTGCAAAAGCAAAACATGTTATAAGATAGTGCAATTTCGTATCACCTTTTTCGAGTATTGTATTAGCTTTCTTCACTGTAATTGAAAAAAGAAACCAGTTTCGAGGCAGGGCAGAGAAACTAAGCACCCTATCCTCATGCAGGCATTTTGCATCAAATATGGTACAGAAATTTTGTACCTATTTTTCTAATACCCTAGATCATGAATTTTGGACTATCACCTCTTCAAAATATTGGCGAATGGAGTAGTCTCTGCTATATTACCCCCACCATTATTTAAGACATTCGGCATCTTGAATGGTCCAGAAATTTTTTGCCTAGGTTTGTAGTATAATTTTGAACTTACCTTCTTGAATTGTGTATTCTCGCCCTGGTGTCTGCTTAGCAATAAAAACAGCATCCACTACATCCCATATGGAGTCATTTGATGTACTGAAGGTAATTCTGTACTTATTTTGCACCCACTCGGTACAGCCAATTTTCTGACTTATTGGTGGAAGTTGTAGCTTCCACTACCACCACCTTCTCCCGTCATATACGATGCATACGTTCAGCTTCTGCAGCTGTTCAGAAATTTCTTTAGGCGTACTAAAAACTTATCCCTCGGAAGAGAAACTTAGGACTCTGAGAGTTCTCATTTACTTCGGTCTTCAGATGGGGTTGGTGCAAGGAGGACGAGTGAGGACAGGGGTAGTGACAATTAAGGAGAAAAGTGGATATGTATAAGGATGTAGGTAGGGACGTATAGTGGGAGAGTAAAGATAGAGGTGCCAGATGCGGGGTACAGTAAGGTACGAAGGGTGAGGTTGAGGAAAGGGATGAGGTGAGGGTTGTAACCGGAGTGGGGGAAAAGGCAGAGCGTGGCATTGGGTGAATAGGAAGTGGCTGAGAAATCGACTATATGGGTGACCCGTTGAGTGGATAGATGAAGTGGTGGCTGGGTTGGAAACTATGGAGGAGATATCTCGTTCTCTCATCAATTTGTCTACATAAAGTACAAGCGCTCTGCCGCCTCATGAGTGGAACCGGGTAAGGGGTTGGAGAAGGACGAGGGAAAGGTGAAATCGAAGTTTACACGGTAGATGGTAGCGGGAGGAGAATAAGGAGGGCGGTGGTAATGAAGAAAGAGAAGTGAAGACGGTAGACGATGAGAATTAGAAGGGTGAGTGTGAGAGTGAAGGGAGATTGATGATGGTGGGGGGAGGCAGAAGAAGAAGAGGAAGCAGTCGGAGGTGGAACTGAAGGAACGATCCTTGTCCCTATTCACGATGTACTTTTCCCTTTATAGTCGAAACCAAAGCTCCACCAACACCCTCCCCCCTCCTATAGAACAGTACGCTGGGCATACGGTCTCATACTCATCTGCTTCCGCTTGCTCGTTCGGACGAAAACGGAGATGTGAGACCAGGTCAGGATTTGATGGAAGGGTAGAGACGACATGGGTGAAAATCGTCACTCAAAAGTCATGCAGTCAATCAAATAAGCCGACTTTACTTTGCTTGTGACAGGGGGTGCGGGTGTGCACAAACTGTAGGGTATGGTGCACATTTCTGCACAAACGGTGCACAAACGATTGACGTTGTTTTCAAGCCTAAATTCGAATTGAACGCGGAGAAGACGGCTGAATTTCAGTTTTGAATAAATATAGTGTTGTTGTGCGATGTGTAGTTCATTTTATTCTTTCTTTTCTATTTTTGTGGTGCACCGCGTGACGACATACGGTTGTAAGTACCTACTTGTAAGAGAAGACGTAAGGGACCCTGGTGGGGAGAGAAAGAGAGAGAGACACACACACACAGACGCCTTAATTTTCTTTTTGTTTTTCTCGCTTCTGGCCCTGGAAGTATAGAATATTCAACATGTGATCTGGGCAACCGCCTTCCAAGTCTCTGGCACCTCCCTCACCCTGGGCGAGTCTCGCGCGTGACGACATACGGTTGTAAGTACCTACTTGTAAGAGAAGACGTAAGGGACCCTGGCGGAGGGAGAGAGAGAGAGAGACACACACACACAGACGCCTTAATTTTCTTTTTGTTTTTCTCGCTTCTGGCCCCGGAAGTATAGAATATTCAACATGTGATCTGGGCAACCGCCTTCCAAGTCTCTGGCACCTCCCTCACCCTGGGCGAGTCTCGTTGAGTTAGTTGTGGGGGGATGCCTGTATTGATTTAAGCACGTACCTGCTGATAAATAGAAGGTATCAGCGGGACAAATGTGCGCATCTTTATGGGCGATCATCCGCCTTTATTTTTCCGTGTTTTTCTCTTCTTTTTTTTGGGGGGGGGGGTTGGTCCCGCAGCCAGTTGCCCCTTCATCTGTGTATGGGGGTGTGCACAAATGGTGGGGTGTGTTGTACATTCCTGCACAAACAATGCACGAGCGATTAACAGAAGAATTTTAAATTTTGCGGGGGGGGGGGTGGATCTATCTGACCTTCTATTTACCTTGCCCTCTTGTCCCCGTATTGTACTAAAAAGTCAATTTGTAAGTCCAACGATTGTCCTGCAGTCTTGCTACGTGGCCACCACAACTCCATTTTTTATTCTTTATCAGCTGTACAGCACATTTATTGTTTTTTAATTTAAATTTGATAGTTGAAATTCTGATGAGGTCTCTTTCCTGGATATTTAAAATTGATCGTTCCACCAAATTTTGAGTAGTTCTAATTTTCCGGACCATTTTTTTGGACAAAGTTCAAGTTTCGGAGCCATATGTTAGAGTTGGAAGGTTACACACATTGAAAATATCGCTTTTTGATCGAAGTGGAAAGGAACCTTCCAAAATGAATTTAAGAGACCAGAATTTATTCCAAGTAAGGTTTATTCTACATTCAATTTATTCCTCTTAGGATTTGTTGCATGACATTTTTGGCCCAAATATATTACGCTTTCCACCCCTTCTATTTTCTCTTTGTTGATTTTAATGTCATAGATTCTCTTTTGGTTTAGCTTAGTTTTGTCCAGATTCATGCTAAGACCTGCAGTCAGCCCGTTTCTGTCTAGTTCCCGTATCATGTCTTCTAATTCTTTTTGTCGCTTGCTATCAGCACTACATCGTCAGCAAAGCGTAAAGTATTTAAGTGTTCCCCGTTAATTTTTGTACCCTTTTTCCTCAATCCAAATTTCTGAAAACTTTTTCTAGACCACAGTTGAATCATAATGGAGATAAGGGGTCTCTCTGCCTTACTCCCCTTTGGACCAGAAAATAATTTCCAATTACATCTGTTACAATTCTGCCTTCTAGCTCTTCGTACATTTCCTTGATAATTTTGATAAAGGTTTTCGGAACCCTTTGAATTTTTAGTGCTGACTGCAAGAATTTGTGGTCAAGTGAGTCAAGGGTTTTTGCAAAGTCTATCAAGACCAGATGGAGTTCAACCTGGTATTCATTACATTTCTCGATTAACTGATGAGTGGAGTGGAAATGATCCGTTGTGGAGTAACGCGGCCAAAACTCCCGCTGTTCTTTGGATTGAATTAGAAAATATTTTATCCTATCCTCTATGACTTTAGCGAAAATCTTTGAAATACTTGAGCTTAGACTGATAGGCCTGTAATTATTTATCTTGTCTCTTTCTCCTTTTTTAAAGATAAGAATATCTGAACGCATCTAGTCTTTAGGAATTTTATTTTCTTTCAGAATCTTGTTAAAGAGTCCAGTTAAGAATTTTGGTACCATTTCTCCCCCTACCTTAAAAAATTCGTTAGATATTTTGTCATGGCCTGGAGCTTTTTTGTTTCTCAATTTTTTTATAATACTTTCCACTTGTCCCTCAAGAATTTTTGGTTCATTTTCTACCTTTTGTTCACAATTTTTCGTTTTCTTGGGATCAATACAGTCTTTGTCTCTGTACAGTTGTGCATAAAACTCAGTTGTATGATCGTTGATTTCTTGTCTCTCGTAAACCTTTGATTTCTTGTGTTTGTCAAATAAGTGGCATATCTTTTCTCCAGGGACCGATTTTCTATACTCCTAGTAGATTCCAAAATCTCTCCAATTATTCTATCATTTTTTTTCTTGTTGAAGTTTCTTAAATTATTCTTGATTTTTTTGCACTGAATATTCAGTTTTAATTTGGTTCTCAATGATTTGTGTTTTTTACGTTTCAGAAGTTCTCTTTGGATGAGGGTCTTAATGCTATCCGGCAATGTTAAGGGAGTTTTTCTTTTCTGAGAGCTTCCGTGTATTGTAGTTAGCTTGACTCAGAGAATAAATTATAATCTTATTCAGCTGATCTATCTCCACGCCATTATCTAACTTTTTAAGGATTTTTCCTAGCTCTTTTTGATGTTCGTATTTGTTTAGTTCATGAGAGTGACCTGAAAGAGTTTGTTCCTTATTAATATCGTGCAAAAATAATATGTACTTTTTATGATAAATACAACAGTGGCCACTGATTTTAAAAATAGATTTTTCGTAAAATTATCAACATGTATTCAATCTATCACGAATGAGAATGATTTTTATAGTCGAACCAAGTTTTTTGACCCGACGAAATTTGTAGGGATCAAAATCGCAGCTTTCCTTGCGGGGAATCTTATATTAAATGTGACCCTCCCCCGCCAGCAGAACCTTCCAAAATTGTTCGATTTCGAAAGATTCGAAAGACTATCGGCAAATGGATTCTTAAGTCGAAGAGAACAAATCTACCTACAAAGAGCAAAACAATCTGAAAATTATAATCACCTTGACGTACATGCAAGAAAAAATCTGCTGGGAAAATTAAGATTTGGTTGGGTCAGACATCAGAGATCCCTGTAGTTTTCTTCTTGTCTGCGTGCGAACACTCGATACAGAAGCTTCTCTCCCCTCCCCCCCCCCAACACGTACACTAAGAACCTATACCAAATGCCGGACGACTTTTCTAGTTTTCATCCAGGATCCCTAACAAAGTTTAAATGAATTCTGGCCGAGTTACATCAGACACGTACCGAGTCCCCAAGTCACTGGGGTGGAGGGGAGGGGAGAATTAATTTTTCCAATCGCGGTATGTCAGTTATTTAATTCTGCCTACTTGAGATGTTTTGAAATGAAAGTAAAAATTTAAAAAATATATGCATAAAAAAGACGAAAGCAGGAAAAAACGGAAGGCTTCATTTTGTCACCTCGGTTACTTGATGGAAAATTTTGAAATCTGACAACTAGAAGTCCACGTTCTCTTAGTTTTGCTGACTTATATCTTAATTTTTCTAACTATCTCTCTCCCCCTCCCTCGAGGAAAATTTTCCCAACCAATAGTATGCGAAAAGAGTCCCTTTACATTGCAAAGGCTTGCTAAGTTTGGGTGTACGTATATTGAATGAGTCTTAATAAAGGTTACATGAGTCTTAACAACCCCTAACAAAATTTTAGTGAGTCCTAACCGAGTTCGAACAAGTCCTAACAAGTTTAAATTAGACTTTGATGAGTTCCGAGATGGTCCGAATGGGTCTTAGCAGACATGAAATTGGTCAAAATTGACCGTACTCCAGAACTTTCGTTTCAGTTATTCACATTACTCTCTTATGCTTAGACTACAGCTAAAAAGCTGCATCAATTTTTTTATCCTTTTTTTTCTTTTCTTTTTCTGTGAATTTGTCTTGTAGCTAAGCCAACTTTGGGTTCTGATTATGTATCTCTCCCTTCATTCTAGTACTCGTATCAAAAAAATCTGTGAACAAACGTAAAGCTCAAATCTCCTTTAGAAAAGTCGCTCTCTCATTTCATCATAGAACTAGTGAGTGTGCCGACAACAGATGCACTGATGCAACATTTGAGGATTTAAGAAACTGATGAAAAGGAACTTAGGAATTTAAAAAACAATAACATAAAAGTCATTTTCATTATTATCTTTCAGAATCTGTCGGAAATTTTCATGGAACTAATAAATTTCTTTGTATGGCCTTGTGTTTATAAAGTACATAATTTATTCTGTTTTTTGTGGGTGGGGTGGAGGGTAATTCATGTCACGTACAGCCTACTGGCTAGAGACGTAGGGCTGTATAATTTACATCTTTTGGAGTAGAGGTTTGTGGCTTTTAGGAATGATATGAGTTTAAAGTCTTAGATGTGAGTGATTGTTGGAGAACAGGGATTTTAGTGTTGAGTTTGGGATATGTGTGTTTCGCTGGGATTGGAATTTTGGCATTGGATAATTACGTGGTTAATGAAGATAGGAATATTACATGTATCGCAGGTTGGTTGGGGTAGTTTGTTCAGGATATAGCTGTGAGTGTGAGCGGAGTGTCCAGTTCTCAGTCTGAAAAATATTACTTCGTATTTTCTGGGCTTTTGATAGGATGTTTTCCAGAAGTGAACTGTGGTTTTTATGGATTTCACTTCATAGTTGTTGGGATTTAATCCCAGTGTCGTTGAACGGATCTGGGCACGAAAGATTTACTGATTTTTTTGACGTCTGATATCGGGATTGGAATGTTACGGATTGGATAAATATTCAAAGAAAGTTTAGCGGTTTCATCGGCTATGTCGTTTTGAGAAATGTTAGAATGGGAGAGGATCCAACATAGAGTGAATTCTTTGTTTGAGGACGATAGCATTTGTACTATATCTTTTGGGAGATGGGATGTTGTTTCTATATGTGGAAATCTTGTATGAATAGGAGAGCTGATAGCGAGTCTGTAAGAATTAAGAAGTTTTTTAGTGTGAGGTCTAGGAAATATTGGATAGCTAGTTTAATAAAACTGATTTCTTTTTAAGCTCAGCGCCAACATTAACGGAAATCGTATTTACGGCGTAATTTATGGCAACAGTGGTATGCCCGTGTTAATAAAATTGTATAACTAGATTCCTAGAAGGCGTTTCTAACTAACTGCGGAATGCGCGAATAAAATATTGAGTTCTGATTCCTTACTAGCAGATCCGTTTTTAGTTCAAATTTAAAGTGGAGTTGGTTAAGGCATAATGATGATTACAACTACCCACCAGACTAGTGAGCTACTTGGTGCACCATTTCTCCGAAAATACTGAAGCATTCCCAGAAAATTCCCGATCCATAATTCTGGTATACAATCCCAATATCAGCTTTCTAATTTTTTGACCATTTTCAGTCAGGAATTTGTGTGTGAAATTAATATTTCATGCGAAGCAGCTGGGGATGAAGCACTGTAGTATCTGGTTCACTCTCCAGAAACTAAGAATATTTTTTTACCGATAAATTTTGAACCCTAACTTTCGATTTTTATTATTATTATTTTTATTACTATTGGGGGGGGGGGGGGGGTTACACAATAACATCCGCAATAAATTCCTGTAATACAGTTCATGAGACAGGACAGTTATCTTTTCAACGGAAAAAGCATAGGAAAGTGTCTATCGTTGTGGATGTTACCATCTTGTTTCAATACCTGTTATATTTTTCTACATTTGTACTTCAAGTTGTTTTTCCCCAATAAAGTAGTATTATTATTCAAAAATATTGGAGTATGTGTTAAAAAGTTCAATTTGGTATCAGTGACTTCGCATTCCCAGAGGGAATGGTGCAGAGTTCTGTTACCAGAGTTTTCAGTTCATTGTCGTGGTCGGTCTTTCACTGATACAAAATTATGTACATTATGAATTTTTTAGCTCAACAAATGACAATATTGGTACAGTTTTATCCCTGAACATGATTCAGATGGCAGATCATAATCATTGGCGCATGTGAAAGCTCCCTTGAAAAGGAAATTCTTGAAAACTATATCACCGAGTTCTCCGGAGACACAAGTCGTCCTGCTCCCTAAATTTTGATGTTCCTGTTCCGTAAATTTGTTTAATATTCTCTACTCTGTACAAACTGCGTATTATATTTAAAAATTTTTAAAAGTTTAACGAAAAAAGAAATGCTATCTTGATATTTTTAGTTTTTTAGTTTCGAGAGAATAACCCATGTATCAATTAGATCATGTATGAGGACGCATACGAAAAGGGGCCAGTTGGCCAGTTTTCCGATTTTCCCTTTTCTAGTTAAATGTACGTAAAACCTCCTTCAAAATTGAATAAAACTAACCCCAGACCTCTATCTTAAAAATTCAGCGAGATATTGCTGTTTTAAGTGAGGCAAGTCAAAATGTATTACAGTAGCCTTCCGATTATCCGCCCTTCGATTATCCGCTTTTCGGATTATCCGCCCCCTCGCCGCATTAACCGCCTTAATCAGGGCGGATAAATTACTTTTTCCAAAAGAATCAGTAAAATCAGAATTTTGCGGCAGAAAAACGAGTAAATAGGTAGTAAGAAGGTTCGTCAAAGTCTCATCACAGATTTTTCTTCAAATTGATCTACTGTATGATATATTTTACTCATATTACACCCTTTACTAAACCTACTGCAAATGAAATTTGACTCGTTGAATACATTTCCTGTCAGTTAATTGAAATAATATAAAAATTGGAAATAAAATTTCATGAATAAGTGTCACAATTAATAAACAAATTCATTATCATTTAATTTTAAATTTATTAATTTTAATAAAATCTACCCTACTTCGGATTATCCGCCTTTTTGGCCCTGTCTTTCGCCCCAATTAAGGCGGATAGTCGGAAGACTACTGTACTTCGAAAATTTCAAAAAAAGTACAAAAAAGGAATAGTATGTTCTTAATTTGTAAAATTGAATTGTTCGAAAACAATTTTACATGAATACTGGATATATTTTCTTCTTGCCCTTTTAAATGTGAGAGCAGGCAAATACATTCACGCGTTGTCAGGATGAGTTGTTTATGTACCTGCCGAAGGAGAGCCTCGCATTTCTCACTGGGAACCTCCAATTTTATAATGTAGGCAACTTATCCTGCTGCATGAATGCCTGTCTACTCTAACTGTTTAAGGGACTCAGATCCGAAGATTTTCGATGAAATTCTTTGGAGATCGTCGAACATTTTTTGCGACGATTTTTCATTTGATAATTTTTTCTAAAGATTTCCGATAGAATTTTTAGGAAATTACAAGTTTTCGATGAAATTCTCCGGAGATCATTGAACTTTTAAATTCTTTGGAAAACATTGGAAATATTTTCTAGAGATTTCCGAAAAGACTCTCCCGAAAGTATCGGAATTTTCTTCCAAAAATCATTGGAGAATTTTCCCAGAGCTTTTCCATGAAATTCTTCGGAGATCATCAAACATTTAAATTCTTTGGAAGACATTGGAATTAATTCCGAAAAGAACGGACAAGAGGTTAGGGGAGCGTGTGGTAGTGTGTAGGACTTTCACGGTTGAAATGTTGGCAAGTAATAGAACGGTAATTACAAAAAAATACTGTAAATTTTAAACGCTTCTGCTGTAACATTTTATTTTTGGTCAACTGGTCCCTTTTCGTATGCTCCCTCACATTATACTCGTACAAGTTTTTCCCGATTTTCAAGTGTAACAAGTGAGGGCGAGAAAGGTTCCAAAACACCTACTGGGATGTTCTCTAGTCTTAATTTTGCCCCTAGACGAACGTATGTAAGAGCTTGATTTGTTGGGTCTTAATCGTCAAAAATAATCAGTCGAAAAAAAAAAATCAATATTAAACACTTTCCTATAGGTCATATATGATAAAACATTTTTGAGCTCAAAATTTTCTGATTTTCATTTTTTTTTTAATTGATTATTGTTGATGACCAAAAATCCACCGAATTAAGCAGTTACACATTTTCATTTAATTGCGAGCAGGAAGCCACTCAGTTAATTTTCACACCATCTGCTCGTGCTTTTTTGGTATACTTACAATAGCATTTTTTTAAATTTCTCAGGTATCTCCTCTTTATCATAAATAAAACATACTAATTTGTACAATTTATGAAGTACATATTCTCCTAAGTTCTATAATAATTCAGCTGGCCTCTCATTCACTCCTGGGGTTTTCCCTTTCTTTAAATTTTTCAATACTTCTTCAAATTCACCTCTCAAAATCGAGTCTCCCCTCTCATCTTCTTCCACATCTTCCTCTCTCTCCATTCTTATCTATGCACCCCTATTATTACTATATAGTCCTTCTACATACTCTACCCACCTTTTTACTTTTCCTTCCGCTGTGTAAATAGGGTCTCCCTCCTTATTTGTTATATTACTTGTCTTCTTCCTTCTTTCTCCAAACTCCATTTTTACTTTTCTATAGGCCAAGTCTCTTTGTCCTTTATTTATAAACTCTTCTATCCTATCACTGTTTCCTTCATCCATTCCTCCTTCGCCTTTTTACACTCTCTCTCTTTATTTCATTCCCTACTTTTTATAAGCTAATCTACCTTCTCTATCGTTTTTATTTTTATATTTTCTTCGTTCATCCATCTTTTTGAGGATTTCCTCTTTCATCCCCAGTTTCGTTTCTTCTCTCTTATTTTTGCATAGATTTTCTATCTGGCAGGAGCGGATAGGGCTTTTGTAGTGGCCTGGAAAAGGAACGTGAAAACGGCTCACGTGCATAAATTTTTGTATTAATTATTACTGAATGCCGCTGGCTGACCGGCCCTTTGTACCTTTTTGGACGACAGCCCAATGGGCCTTAGCCCACCGGACCACCATTCCTGTCCGCCCCTGCTATCTGATAGTAATTCTTTTTAAATCCAATTCAGTTTTCTCTACTTATTTCTTCTCGTCAAATTGCCAACTCGAAAAATCGCTGAATTGTCGCTACAGATCTAATTTTTTATTTAGGAACGTAGCTGTCTGCTTCCTCAGCCCCTTAATTCGGCATGAGCCTGTAAATGAATATGATTCCACTAATGGTTTCATCGTATTGTCTTGTAATGCGAGTATCATCTCGGAGAATAAGACAGAAGGCTGCATAAGGAAATCTAATTATTCAAATATTTTAATACCTGAATTGATGCAAGGACGAAAATAAGGGGTATGGGGAGCAGCTTGCCCCCAAGCCTCCGCCAGAGTTGGGAAATTTTAGTAGATGAATCAAAAGTTTAAAAAATCACACTAGTCAAAAGTTTTTTTTTTTTTTAGCCAATAGAAACAAATTTTGATAGTTGGGAATTGGGAATTCTGAGTTGAGTCAGTTGGGAATTTAACCATTCTTGCCCCTCTAGAAAAAACTCTCTTCGCTATGTTCCCGAGTTGAGGATGTTTTCAGGGGCTGCTGCGAAGCTATAACAGCCTTCAAATATTTATTCTGATGATCTTGACAGATCAGTCTGCGGTCGCTACCCTCCCCTCTTCAAACTTTTTTTTCTTGCAGGGTCACTGACTTTTGCATTCAAGAATAACTATTTCGATAAATTCAAACGTTCTATAATAAAAGAAAATAAGTTGAAAATCCTGACTGAACTCGAAAATGTTTCTATTTGTAAAAAGTAATAGCCCAACGAGTGTCACTTCCAGTTTTTTGCCTTTCTTGGGTTTCCCCATAAAGTTGTATTTATTCAAGGATCGTGCAAAACTCTGGGTATCTCCTAATTATAATTTTTTCTACATCGTACCCTGCAGTTCTTTGCTCTCTTCCCGCTAACCGTTTTGCTCGTCATAAGTTAGAAATGTGTATGGCTTGGTGGCCGGGTGGATTCGAACACTGCCTCCTAAACCACGGAACGCGGGTTCGAATCCCAGTACGGACGACGAATTTTAAAGATTAAAATATTATGATGAGAAAATATACAGGGTGTTCCACGAAAGTCCCCCCCCCCCTGTTTTTTCACGAACCGATGGGCAGATCTTCCCGAGACGAAAATGATTTTCCAGTCGTAACATCTAGTTTCTCCTGAGCTTAAAAAATTTTCTCCCCCTTTCACGGGGGTCTGGAACCTACCACCAACTTCGTAATCTTAAATAGGAAGGTATGCCTTTATGCACCTCGTTGGAAAGGTCATTTACTCCAAAATACGAATCCGTAGAAAAAAATCAAAATTTATCAATTTTGGGGGGCAAGGGGCCTAGAGATGACCAAAATTCACCCAGAATCAAAGTGCGGTGACCTATCAAACGAACTATCGAAAATGGGGTTTTCCAGGTCGCTGATTTCGAATACTGCCTTATTTTTTCGATTTGACTAACCCAGGGGACAGAACATTCAAAAATTTGGGGCAGAAGGGGTTATTTTAAATGTTTTTTATTTTCGCTGATACAATGTCTTTATGCACCTTGTTGGAAAGGCCTCTTCCCCCCAAAATTGAATTCGCGGAAAAGATTCAAAATTCATCAATTTTAGGAGGCCAGGGGGCCTAAAATTGGGGGAAATCCACCCAGAATCAAAGTGTGATGACCTATCGAACGAAATATCAAAAAAGGGGGTTTTCAGGTCGTGGATATCGAATATTGCGTTATTTTTCCAATTTGACCCATTCAGGGGCAGAAAATTCAAAAATTTGGGGGAGCAGGGATTCATTTTTTTACGTTTTTTATGTTCACTGACACCATGACTTCATGCACCTTGTTGAAAAGATCTCTTCCCCCAAAATTAGAATCCGTGAAAAAAATTCTGATTTGATCAATTTTAGGGGGCCAGTGGGCCTACAATTGGAGAAAATCCACCGAGAATATTGTAGTGTGATGACCTAGGATTTTTTGTTCAGAAAGTGATTCGTTCGCTTTTTTTGTTTGCAAACTGTTGGAGAAAATCTGCAATTATTTTTCTTTCCGTTTCTGATGAACTTCCTTTGAAAATTATCCGGGATTTTTCCTGTATTTTTCTACCTTTGGACATTATTGCAATTTTTTCCCAAGAATTTCTCATGAAATTCCTTAAAGATTATCGAAGATTATTCTAGCAGATTTTCGATGAATTTCTTCGGAAAACATTTTTCCTGGAGGTTAGTTGTATCAAAAATTACCGGAATTTGCTTCCGAAAATTTCCAGTGAAATTTCTTGAAAATTCTCGGAGATTTTCACCAAAAATCTTCGATGAATTTCTTCGGAGAACATTTTTTCTGAACATTGTTGATACTTCAAAAATCGTCCGAGTTTTTCTCTTAATGAAATTCTACAAAAATTATCAGAATATTTTCCCTAAGAATTTTAAAGAAATTCTCTGGGAAACATTGGAAATTTTTTCCAGAAATGTCCGATAAGATTCTTCAGTTCAGCATTAAGCTTGTTAATAATAAAAAAAATTGAAAAAACCCAAGGATTTTTTTCTCAAAAATTTTTGATGTAGTTCCATCAAAAGCATCGGAAAATTTTCCCAAAGAAATTCGATGAAATTTTTCTAAAATCCTCGAACATTTTTCCTGAAGATTTTTGATGAAAATCTTCAAAAACGATCGGAGCCTTTCCCCAAATGTTTCCTAATGAAATTCTTCAGAAATTATCGAATGATTTTCCTAAAGATTAGAATTATTGCAATTTCTCCCCAAAAATTTCTGACAAAATTCCTCAAGAAATTTTTGATGGAATTCCTCGGAGATCATGCAACATTTTCCCTGAAAATCATTGACAAAATTCTCCAAAACCATTGTAGTTTTCCATCAACTTATTTCCTATGAGATTTTTCCTCCAAAATTTTTAATGAAAATCATTGGAAAATTTTCCCAAAGATCTTCGATGAAATTCCCAAATTTCCAAAAGTAAGGTTACAAAAACTGGAGTGACATTTGTGGTATCGATTTTTGACCATTCTAACGTAAGTTTTTCTTTGAATTTTCTCAGAACAATTAGAAATTCCTAGGTCATCACACTTTGATTCTGGATGGATTTCCCCCAATTATAGGCCCCTTGGCCCCCTAAAATTGATAAATTTTGAATTTTTTCCGCCGATTCAATTTTGGAGCGGAGAGATCTTTGCAACAAGGTGCATAAGAACATACCTTCCCATTTAAGATTCCAAAGTTAGTGGTACGTTCCAGCCCCCCAAATATGGGGGAGAAAATTTCTTGTGCCCGCAGGAAACTAGACCACGGTACACGAAGATCGCATTTTGTTTGGGAGCAATCCGACAATTATTCGAGAAAAAAACAGGGGGGGAGGGTCATTCTCAAAACTCACCCTGCACCTCTTTTAGGTTTTTGATTTTGGATAGGTTTTGGCTGGCGTTACACTCCGTTCCCCAAAGTTGATGAATTTGCAATTTTTCTTCACGAATTAGTATTTTGGAGGAACTGTCTAATCCAGCGATGTGCATGAAGCCAGTTTGATAACTTGAGTTCAGAAGCTCAAAAATTTGTAAATTAGAATCAATTTTGAGTCTAAAATTTGAATTGTAAGGCTCTGAAACGCGTTGAATCTAGGAGAGAATGTGATATTCGGAATCAGCGACCTCGAAAACACCCTTTCCGATAGTCTTTTTGCAAGCTCATACTTCAATTTTGGACGGATTTTGGTTATCTCTGGGCCCCTTCCCCCCAAATTTGATAAATTTTGAATTTTTTTTCACGAATTCATACTCTGGAGAAAGTTTTCTATTCAACGATGTCCATGAAGCCACTTTAATAATCTGCATTCAGAAAGTCAAAAATTTGTGAATAATGGAACCAATTTTAGGTTGAAAATTCGGATTTTAAAACTAAAACGGGTTAAATCGGGAAAATAAGGCAATTATTCGAAATCAGCGACCTAGAAAACCCTCTTTTTGATATTTCGTTTGATAGGTCATCACACTTTGATTCCGGGCGGATTTTGGTCATCTGTAGGCCCCCTCGCCCCCCAAAATTGACAAATTTCAAAAAAATTTCACGGATTCTACTTTTGGGAGAAAGAGGCCTTTCCAACAAGGTGCATAAAGACATTGTATCAGCGAAAATGAGAAACATTAAAATAACCCCTTCTGCCCCAAATTTTTGAATGTTCTGCCCCCTGAGTTAGTCAAATCGAAAAAATAAGGCAATTTTCGAAATCAGCGACCTGGAAAACCCCATGTTCGGTAGTTCGTTTGATAGGTCACCACACTTTGATTCTGGGTGGATTTTAGTCATCTCTAGGTCCCTTACCCCCCCAAAATTGATTAATTTTAATTTTTTCCCACGGATTCGTATTTTGGAGTAAATGGCCTTTCCAACAAGGTGCATAAAGGCATACCTTCCTATTTAAGATTCCGAAGTTGGTGGTAGGTTCCAGCCCCCCGTGAAAGGGGGAGAAAATTTTTTAAGCTCAAGAGAAACTAGACCTTACGACTGGGAAATCATTTTCGTCCCGGGAAGATCTGCCCATCGGTTCGTGAAAAAACAGGGGGGGGGGGGACTTTCGTGGAACACCCTGTAGATTACACGAATATATGACCAACTCTAACATACGACTCAGCCACACCAATTGTAGCAAGAGGTGGAGTTTAATCTCATTGTTCCGCCGGAATTCAAAAAGACTACAATTGGGTTAGCCACACCTATAGACTACTAACACCTGACTAGTCTGATGTGCCATGCAGGATGCATGCTCCTCATAGAGAAGGAAAAACTCTTTCAAAACCATTCCCCAGTAATGGCTTGTCACCAAGGGGAATCAGACTATAACCCTTGTATCAAAAATAATTGATCAAGGAGGCCTATGTCCCAGTGGGTGGACCCAAACACTGTTTCAAGGCTGTATTTATTTATTATTATTATTAAGTTCGAAATGTAGTGCTGCGCCTGAGGAATATCGATAGGCAAAATAAGAACTTCATGTGTTCTTAAGATTGCGTTGATTCAGAATGCAGGCTAATATTACAAAGTTCTGCACCACGAGTGTGGAAAATTGAAAGTAGTCTTCGCCTGCGAATAACCAGGACGCAACACTCTAGTCCGTGAACCATGCTGACTGCGAATCGACGTCGACGTGACGTCAAATCGACCTTCTGTCACGATTTAGAAACCATTGTCGCCGTCGACTTCTCGTCGGAATAATTCCGGGGTTGTCGACTACAAATTGACCCAACTTGACTGTGTATCGACTTCGAAATCAGGTCAACATGACATTCATTCATAGCACTTCAAATCTACGTCGAAATTGAGTCGATTCTTGGTAAACGCCATTCCGTGCACTGTAAATCCACGGCGAGATCTAGTAAAATTTGAGTATATGATTTCCTCAAAGCCATAAATTGACGTCAATATTCAGTCGATTGCGGGTAATTAGCTTCTTTGTAGACTGTAAATCCATGTCGATATGAAGTCGATTTTGGGTAAATGTCGTTGAAAAATGTTATAGATGTAACATAATAAATAAGTTTCGTTGTTAGATATTTAGATACGGGAAATCGGATCTCCAACCCCTCCTCCTATATCCACTCCTGTTGGTAGGTGGTATAGTTTTTCATTCAACTGCATTTCGACTTAAAATCTACGGTGAAATTAGTAGCACGGCATGGTTTCAAGTTCGACTGGCTTTCCACTTCAAGTCGACGGCGAAGTTATGTACTCGTAACTCAGTATGGTTTTAAATTCGACTGCATTTCGACTTGAATTCGACGGCGAACTGGAGTCGAAATTCAGTAGCATGGAATAATTCGAAATTCGACTACATTACGACTTAAAATCGACGTCAGTTAGCAGTCCATTTAGTTTAAAAATCGACTCCATTTTGACGAACTTTGGTGAAGACCTTAATTCGACGTCGTATTCCAGTCGACTTTTGGTCGACGCTACCTAATGACTCCAAGTCGATTCAAAGTGGATGGTCAACATGGCTTAATGGGAGAAATCCTTCTCATATGTAGTGGCGTAGCCTGCTCAGTGTTTGAGGAGCGTCTCGTCTTCACCAACCGGGGAGGGGGTGTTGCAGCGGGTGCTAAAATTGGGAAAATACTATTCAACGAAATCGCAAAAGTAGGTGTCCCTCTAGCTGCGTCACGGCTCATCTGAATAAATTAAAACATGAGTTGTGAATATTCGAGTAACACTAATGACTGGAGACATTTAACGAGAAACCTCGTGATGGAATTCTTAACCCTAAGATTTTACACCGATCAAGGAATAATGAAGACAGTCCCGTAGTCTGACCCAGTTCTCCCGGGGGGGGGGGCTTTTCATCCAGATCCAGAGGGAGAGCCCGATAGCCATTGCAAGCTCCAAATTTTAATAAATGAGGAGGAAAAAAACTTTTCAGTTCGATTCTTGCCCCCGAATTTGGACAACAGCATTCTCCAGGAAAGAAAGCCGGCAGGTCAGAGGCACAGTGCGCCATTTGCCCTACTACATAATAGGTCTGCAGGAGAAGAGAAATTAGGTTGATTTAGGGGGGGGGGTCACATTAAGCACCTAAAAAGTCGACTTTTTTTGAAAAATTTACCAAAAATGGGTTATATTTTGATTTTTTCCTCACTACAGTGATAGTCAATGCTCTCCCCTACCACAGCATATAATTTTTGGCATTGTGAGGGGCTTTGGAGGGCATTTTACAATCCCCAAAGTAAAAGTGGACCATATTAGGCGATCTTACTTCATAATAATTAAATGAAAATGGATCAAAATTGTTAAATAAATTTATAATTTATTTTAATTTCAATGTAGTTTAAGTAAAATGAAAAAATTGAAGCCAAATAAAGCACCAGGGCTAGATGGTACAGACAATGTGGTACTCAAACTTCTGGCGGGAGGATTAGCTTCATTGTCAACCAAATCTTGGAGGGGGGGGGGGAATCCAAAACAGTGAAGTCCATCAGAAATCCTACTTCTATCAAAAAAAGACATTCAAGCTGATATAAATAATTATAGGGGAGCGACGCCATATATGAGACGGTGTCTTCAAAATTGCTGTAATTGACCTACAATAATTCTGAAACAAGTGAACGATAGCCAAAAGTCCGAAGTTTAACATACTAGAAGTTGAGCTTTCTAGGGCGCACAAATTTCCCAAAAGTTTAAATTTATTGAAAAGTGAGGTTTCAAAATTTAAAAAAAAATGGCCGCCAAATATGAGACAATTTTTTTTAGTTAAAAAATTACGTAAATAAACACATATAAACACACGTATTCAGTACGACATTACTATTATTATTAGACTATATTCACAGCCAAAGAACCTCAATTACTCGCAGTAGCGTAGTTAGAGTTTCCCGGGGGGGGGGCGAAAGTAAGTTTTTTAAGGGAGAAAAAGTCGAAAATTGAGGCATTTTTTAAAAATCACCGATATCAGAGGACTATTTTATAAAAATGAAGGTAAAATTACTGCTCCAGCGAACATTTTTCGGAAAAAAACGAGTTTTAAAGGCGAAAAACTGCTTATTTTTCCATCATTTACATTCAATTTCAGGTGCCTTGAGAGGCACTTGCCCCCCGCCCCTTATAATCTGGACAATTATGTGCAAAAAATTCAGTAATGTTTGCAAAGCATCACGTGTCTCATATTAGGCAACCTGTGTGATTTTAAGTAAAATTGCTTCTGAACTTTTTTAACTTGCCTTTAGGCCAAAATCGAAGACATATTCGGAAACTACTTACTTTTCTCTTCCAAAACGTACCAATGAACATTAAAATCAGTCAATTCTCCTCAGAGAAATTTGAACTTAAAAATCCATTTTGAAAAAAAAAAAATCACAATTTAAAAGAAATAATCATAGTCAACTGACGACAACGTGACGTATCATCACGCAACTTCGTATGGCCAAGTTATTTCATCACAGTTCTCATTTCCGACCTTCACCGATAGAGTACTCTAATTACAGACTGAGATATTAAGGCGTCTCGTATTAGGAACCCGTCTAATATTTGGCGCCACTCCCCCATTCATTAAAGTATTGGAGGAAAGGATTTGCAATGTTACTTCAACGAGGCAGCAGGGCTGGATTTTGGAAAAAGTATGCCACCATTGACCACACACAAACGATAAGCCAAATAATTGAAGAAGCTAATGAATATAATTTCAATGTGAGCTTCCTTTTTGTTAGTGCTGTCGATTCAACTCGATTAATCAATTAATCGATTATTATTTTTAAATCGGCAACGTTGTTGAATTGATTAATCAATCGATTTTAATCGATTCAACTCGACGCGATTAATTGTCCGATTTTAATCGATTCAATTTGACACAATTAATCGACCGATTTCCATCGAGTCAACTTGACGCGATTCAACTGGATTCGACTTGAATAGTTAGAATACTTATTAGTTATTAGTTATCAGACACGAATCGATTCGGCCCATTTAAATCGGCTCGATTTGATTCAATCAAAAGTTTAAAACACAAGATAAACAAAGGAAGTCGAAGTGGCATCATGGCACTGCTATTGTTAACATGCAAGATGTAACATTAAAAGAAAAGTCGTCAAGTCACATTTAAGGGATGAAGGGGGCGTATTCAGAAATGGATTTAACTTGCGATGGATCATCAAGTTCGCGATTTTTTCCCCTGTTTTTGTTTAAATAATGCTTTAAAATAGGGGGAAAAAATCGCGAACTTGATTGATCGATCAAATTAAATCCATTTCTAAATACGTGCCGGAACTATAAAATCCGGTACATTTTTTAAATCAACGAATAAAAAAATTCGATGTTTTTAATCGACTCAATTTTTTATTGACTTGATTTTTTTAATTGACTCAATTTTTTAATCGACTTGATTTTTTTAATCGATTCAACTTTTGTAATCGATTTAAAATAATCGCGATTATAAGATTTGCCGATTTTCAATTTTTTTTATATTGATTCAATTTTTAAAAATCGATTAATCGATTTTTTTTTCTTCAAAATCCTCAGCACTAATTTTTGTACACTTCACAGTGGCGTGCATTCCAGGTAAGCAAGGTAAGCACCGCTTACCCTGAAAAATCCCGAGAAAATAAGTTTTCACATAATACATCAACTTGTAACAAATAAAAGATATGAAACATTGGACAACGAAAGAAGCAATTGTATTGTCGCTTATTACATTTATAAATTCACATTAAACAAATGGCGCCGTCTCTTGGTGGTTGAGGAGACAGTTGAAATAGAAGCGTTTTCACTGTTCGGCAATCAGTTCGTACGTATTCGTATCTATTCGTATCAGAGCAGCGACTCGAAAATTGCTTATTTTTCATATTACACGTAAACTGATACACGACTTACACTCCGCTTCCGTGTTGATAACCAACACAAAAACACACTAGCTTGTTTAACGCGACGAGAACTGTGCATTTCCTAAGCGATTTTAATATCGCTTATGGTTAGTCGAACGTCGAAAACATGATCAATGTTCTATGTAGGTAGGAACCAACGCGTTCGTGTTTAAATGCTCCGATCTTTTGCCCACAAAATTGAAAAACTTTTTTCGTAATGGTGATAATTCGATATCAGAATTACCGTTTTTGAAAACCAAGCAAAGGAAAGGTGGTTCGATTTTTATTGGAAATTTCCACGTATCGCCATGTGAAAACATTTTATGGTTAACTGGTTGTGAAGATGTTGGAAAACTGTTTTGTTGGCCATGTCTATTCAGAGATGTACCGACAGGGGGCAACTTCCCTCCCCGTAGGAATTTTTCACTCAACAGTTGGGAAAATTTACAATTTCAATCAGATGGATTTAGAAAAATCCAACAAGTCAAAAGCTTTTTTTTTTTTGCTTTGATACTTGAGAATTGAGTTCAGAAGTTGGAAAAATCCAACAAGTCCAAGGTTGTTTTTTTTTTATGTTTGGGAATTTTGAGTTGTGTCACTTGGAAAAATTCAGCAAGTCGAAAGGTTTTTTTTTTTTTTGATACTTGGTAATTTTGAGTTGAGTCAGTTGGGACTTTCACAATTTCTGCCCCCCCCCTCCAGGAAAACACTTCGGTGGTACATCCCTGTGTCTTTTATTCGTCACCGAAAAGAATAAATGCATATGGAATGACTCTATACAGGGATACAACAATTTGAATAATTTCATCAATGCCGGTTCGTAGTAGAGCATGTTTCATACTCGTACTTTTATTCTGATTTTTACTTCACCTCTACGCTTATCGCTTACCTCCTAGGAAAACTCACCGCACGCCATTGGACTTCAATAAGACTTTTGATTCAGTAATGTACAGTATAATGTAACGAGATTCACACCAAAAAACGCACGAAAACACGTACTAAGAACTTTTAATGTCTCACTAACACAAACGCACGAAAACAGTAGCTAGATCGCTTTGAAAACGCACAGTTTATCGCATATACGTAACCGGCGTTATCGGGGAAACGCCTTATCGCTTTTGTTATCGAACTTCTATTCGGCTGCTCGAAACGTGTCGATCTTTCTTTGCTTATCTCGAATGTTCGGGATTATTCGCCACAATAGTATGGTTGATGCGCTGTATCAAAACTGGACCTCAAAGGAAATTACTCAGGTTATTTCAAAACTTAATGAAAAATCCGAGGCTTATGTAATACTTGCCAGAAAAAGGGGATACCTTTCAACTACGCTTATGATACAGAATATTTATCCTATGTTCCTACGCTATTCTTTCAGAATCTGGTCTATACTCTTGGGCCTACACAATTGAATTAAGTTCATCTGCATGGACACCATAAATTTAATTTCCGTCAAATTTTTAATGAAAGTTTCCAATCAAATTTCCGATTCTGTATTGCCGTTGAGTTTAACTACCCCGAAAAAACTATTCGTACGTGTTCCCTAACAAATTGCCAAAAATTGATACGAATTTACGAATTGTTTTCGGTAATAAGTGTAATCTATTGTTTTATGACAATATAGCGTCGTTATTATTATTATTTTTTTTGTATACGCCTACACCGCCGAAATAGGTCAGTGTGTAATCGCTATTGTTGTTCTATGTTTTTTGAAACCACGTAGATAACGGATTGCTTGCTGAGTTGCTGTGTTCTGTAGCTCTTGTAAACCATTACGTTATTAAAAAAAAAAAAAAAAAAAAAAAAAAAAAACTGTAAAGGAATATACCTATGCTATTTGAATGTGAGTACTCAAGGATCTTCGGTTCATACTTCATACCTACGTACATTTACATTGCTTTTTCCCTCTTCATCTGCATACAAAATTCAACGAATAAAAATAGCGTTAAAAAAGCGCATTCATGGGCTTTCGGTGCGAGAGAAGACATAATATCCATTCGTAATTCAAATGCCGCGTTTGCGAACCAAGTCGAATTCAGTGGCGCAGAGGGAGAGGTCTGCCCTCTTTGCAACTTCGTCAAATAGTGGTTCTTCTAATGTTAGCACCTTTCCGATACATCCTCCTCCTTTGGTCAAGACTAGACCCCCTTGAAACTCTATGCAGGCCACGCCACTGGCCGGATTTAACGGTAACCGAAATATTATCACACCAAAAATTTCACTTCGGTGGTCTTCAAAAAAAGTCCCTGATACCCTCTTTTTGACACAGATATGTCTATTGGCTGGCTTTACTTCCTATTTCGGACCGACACTGAACTTGATTCTAGTTCAGTTCACAGTTTATAGTTCAGTTGTGCGTGTTGAGTGAAGCCAATCAGTATGATTTAGCTCTTCATGGTCACAATTCAGTTCAATGGTCCACATTTCCATGGACATTATTTTACCTTCTAGTCATATGCTCATTGATCTTGATCTTTGTTTCGCGACTGTAGTTTGCAGCCGATTAATCCCCCGCCCCCTGACACACCATGCTGTTAATAGAAATTTCCATGGAAATTTTTTAATTGGGTATTTCCTTCTGGCCATGTAAAGATGTGAGCTACGTATGAGGTAGCGTGCATCGGAGGTTGTGGGTGTAAGAAAATGTGACGAAAGGGTGTTATGATGCGTGCGGCATGTTAGGATTTCCCCCTTCAAATAGGTGTTCGCCTTTGTTATCTACTTTGGTCGTCGTGTACATCTGTAACCATTTTAGCTTCTTCTGTACTCCCATGCACCTCAATTTTTCTTTTTTTGAAAATGCAAAGAACGTTGTTCCATCCGTCTTGCTGCCCTAATTCTTGGCTCACGTTATCTTAAGACCCAACAAAATGCAAAATTAAATCATGATAAATTTTTGGAAAGCCTCTGTATCTAATATTGTCAGTCGTTAATAACATCTCTAATATACAGGGTGTCTCTTTTGCAACGACACTCCTTCTACAGGGTAAGTAGGCAACCTACCCTGAAAATATGTAGATATGTTTGCACCCTTTTACTTTTGAAAGGGCTGAGTCATGGTCAAATTTTGAAAAGTTTTCCATCTTTGATTCCCTCCCCCCCCCCTTCTCACGACTGGAGATAAACAGAAAAATGGTATCAGTAGGTCTTGTATAAGCAGTAAAATCCACCCGGGGCGCATAGGGGGGTATTCTATGTAATAGGTTAATACTTTCGAGTATGGTGTAGAAGAGAAACCGACCTAACATTTACTTTGACGAGTCCTGAATAAATGACACTAAGAGTAAAAAGACGATGTATATTAAAATGATTCTACATGATACTTAATCTACGATAGTCACACTGCGACATAAGTGGACCCTGGCTTGATGTGGCGGATACCATTTACCTGTAATTCAGAAGAAGAAGAATACACGGCCGAGTCTTTAGGTCCCTAACTACCTCCTGTACCACTAACATAATTTAAGAGAGAGGTTGGATGAATACAGACTTGCCTGTCCCCGATCCAGCCTGCCACCAGACCAACGGTGGAGGTCTGTGCTCACCCTCCACACCGTGCAGACCCTCCAGAGCAGAGTTGTTCTGATGATCCCGCTCCATAAAGGGGACACTCGGTATCCCCTCAGCCTACACCTGAGAAAGCTTCAAGATCCTGAGATCAGCAAAGGAAGCACATCGTCGCTTGAGCCTGGCTTCCCCAAACTCTCGATAGTACTCCTTCTCAGTACTATCTTCTCAGTACTGTCGGGTCCACAAAACAGTAGTGTCGATTTATCACTGACCTAACATATCATTAAGTACTGACTAATGTAACTCTATGTAACCTATCAAAGGCGAATACTCATCTTTCTCTTATTTAGTTCTTATTTTATTATTATTTTTTCTTTTATTAAGTTTTTATTTTACTATTATTTTTTCTTTTAGGTGTTCAGTTTTTATATTACTACTTTTGTGTCCCCCCGTCTCCCGTAAATGGCCGTGTGGCTGTGTGGAGCTTGTAATAAATAAAAAAATAAGTGACCCACATTGGAGGTGAGCACAACCCAAAGTTCTGCAAATGAGATTTATAAAATCGCGATACAAGAATACGCACTACTCGCAAGAGCACGAGCACGCGAAGATATACAAAAATTACACTGGCCATACGATTCTATAGCTTCCTCAATCATGGCGAAAACGGAGATAATGCCTACGTGTGAGTAGGCTCTGCCTGTCGCTACTATCTCCCTATTGGTCACACTCTCGAGGAACTAATACCATTCCTTCAACAGGTCGAGTTCACAGCTTTGAGATACCGGCCATTGCCAAGAAGTGCCTAAAATACGGATATTACCAAAAATAGGTTCTTACACTTGCTGACATATTCTTGGCTCTTTTTGTCTTAAGACCCAACAAAAATGTAACATTAAATCATGATAAATTTATTAGGTCAGCCTGTATCTAATAATAATTATCAGTCGTTGAGAACATCCCTCATATACAGGGTGTCACTTTTGCAATGGCACCACTTCCACTCGGTAAGTAGGCAACCTACCCTGACAATATGTAGATACGTTTTCATACTCTTACTTCTGAAGGGGCTGAATCATGGTCAAATTTTGATGTTTTCTATCTTCGCACAACTGGAGATAGACAGAAAAATGGTACAAGTACAAGAAAATTGCTAATGACCTTTTTCATGGGAAATTTAATGTACAATCTATTGTAAATAAAAAAACAGTAACTTAAGAGAGCAATTTTCGCGGTAAATTGAAAAAATATGAAAATTTTCTGATATAATATGTACTAAAATTGATTGTATGAACATCCTGTTGAACCGATTCCGACCATTTTCTTTCTGTGGTTACCACAACTGTCCTCTACTATTACCTACTGGTACCATTTTTCTATCTATCTCCAGTTGTGAGAAGAAGAAAAAAATTTTCAAAAATTGAAAACTTTTCAAATTTTGACCTCAAGTCAGCCCCTTCAAAAGTAAAAGTATGCAAATGGAACTACATAGTGTCGGGGTAGGTTGCCTACTTACCCGGTGGAAGAAGGTTATTGCAAAAGAGACACCCTGTATACAGGTAAATATGTTTGTTTGTGTTTCTTCGAGGTTAGCTGGTGAACTGTAAGAGCAGGGGAGTTCGTAATTTTCTGGATGTGTTCGTATAAACTCTGAATAGGTTTTAGGATATAAAAAATTTCTGCACTCCTATTAGAAAAGGGGCACAAAATTTTGCCTCTTCTGTACCCCTAATTTCTTTTTCGACATGGACGTTTCGGAAATTTAAAATTGGTTGCTGTAGCCTCCCTTCAGAAATTATTAAGGGGCAGAAATCTCTAATATATATATAATACAAAAAAGTGTTTGTTGTCTTCGCCCCCTTTGGCGGATCCAGGGGCGTTAGAAATATGGTATCCACCCCTTTCGGTCATTACCGACTCTAAATTCAAAATTACACGCATCTCTACCCGGGGTCCCCGGGTTCTTCCTGCTCTGTGGGGATGTTGAAGGTGCTGATGGGAGGCACTTGGCTTGACGCTCACTGGTCTTCCTGTGGTGGGCCTGCGTTCTCTGGGGTCTTCTGCCTGTGATAGGTCCAGTGGGCTGCTAGAATATTATATAAATAAAGAGAACAGAAAAAAATTCAAAATTAGTTAACTAGTATTTTTCGTCTAGCTTTTTCCCCTCAAAGCTATTTGCAAAAACTTCGAAATCTGTAGACGGAAGAATTTCGGATTTTACAGCCAGAATTATAAGCGAATTTCAGCGGTTCCGGGCTGTACTTGTGTACAATTAATTTTTCACTCTTTTCGGATCAGAAAACATTCGACACTACAGTTTGTCACTGGGCGCAATTTCAATATTTGGAAATACGAATTCTAAATTATTTCTTCGGATAAGGTAAAGTGTCAAATGTTGATCTACTTTTTTCCAATGGCCCCTGCTGCCCCTATATCAGTATTGAATCCCCAGATCGCAATTAATAATAAGTTTAAACCTTCTACTTTCACTTTTCTCAGCTGAACCTTTTCAAAGTTCAGCCAGTGTTGACCCACAGGAACTTCAGAAAAGGTACAGAAAAACAACATTTGAGGAGTCTAGAATCATAACCAAGAAGATCTGGAAACACGATTTTTCAGGAGGGATGAAAAACTTGTACAGCGAATTTCACGCTATAGATTTAGCTGAAACTTGGACTATGTGTTCTGCGACTGGTTAATATCAACTTCCGATCGAAAAATATTTTAAAAGTCTCGTAGGAAACCTTCAAATCCCTCCTCCCCTTAATGGATGTCCTGAGTTTGACTCCAAGGTCTTAATTTTTTGTCGAAAACTGAACTTCTTTATTTGAAGGAAAAAACAATGTACACGTGTCATTCAAGAAAACATAAATAATTTTTCAGATTGTTTTCAGAGAAAGATTGCGGTTTTCCTTTTCACGAAATGAAAAACATGAAATTCTTCTGACTGAAAAAAAAGGAAAGTGACAATTTTTTGAAAGGGGTTAGCGGGTGATTTTCTTCCTTGTCCTCAAAAAATAAAATACGTTTTTCATTTCTTAGTTTTTTTTTTAAATAATAGAGAGTCTTTATTGCCAGGGCCCAGTTATCCTGACAGAGACCCAATCGGGGTAATTCCAAGATAGGGGATGCGGTGTCCCAGGGCTAGTTTGGCGTACGTGTAGGTACCACCGTGCGTCCCACTATCATCGATTGCCAATGGCTAATGATTTGCATATTGCTCATTTCAATTGTGTATTTTCGGAATTGGCGTGTGACTGGATCTAGAATCTGATGGACAACTGAAATCAACCGCCCCGACAACTCTAAATTGATGGTTAGTTCAATTTTCTCAAATCAAGTTAATTTCGAGAGTGAAATTTGTACTTTGCAGCCTCGATTCGGCTTAAATCAAAAATCTGAAATTGTGATTAAAGAAACTCTCTTAATTCAATAGTTTTATCAATTTTCGATAGTCGAACTGATTTTGTTGGTTATCAAGCGTAAAATTTGCATTTTGGGGCTCAGATCAGAGGAATATTTAATATCAGTGACCCAAAATATACCTATTTCTGTGTTTAGAGGTGGTTCAGTCTTAATAAATTTGAATCTTACGAGGGTGATGGGATGTTACTATTTTACAAAAGATTACTAATTTTGACTTTTCGGTTTACTAAACTCTCACTGAAATTATGTGTGTAGCCAACTTCTGCCGTGCATCAAGTACCCCGTATTTTGTGAATTTCCATTTTGCATCAGATTGATTAAAGTTACTCATTGTTTACAATTTTTATTGAAAAAAAAAAAAAAAAGAATAATAATAATAATAAAATATAAAAAAATATCGTAATTTATTGTATAAAAATTAAAAAATTAATTTCATATAAAACTCACAGATATTACAAAATCACGGCTTGATAAATAGCGAAAATATAGACTAATTAATAAATAAAAATAATTAAGTTTTAACAATGAAAATGAATACATAATAGGTAAAGCTTAGAAATATACCGGGCTTCATGTCAACGTTCATCAAAAATAATATTTGTGGCACTTCATGATAAATACACAATATTAGAAAGGAGTTTCAGCGGTTGACATAATCCATTTTCGTGTATTCGACCATGTAAACATGAATTTAAAAAATTGTTCTTGATTTGGGAGAAAGTCATATTCAGGTACAAATTATTGAGTTTTTCGAATAGAGAGTTAACACACAGCAAAATCGTTTAATTTTAGAGGTTTTCTATCAGCAAAAACGCTGAATATCCAAATCAAATGAAAGCAGTAGGTGATAATTGTAGAAAGTGTAATTATTATGTAAGATCATGTTCATTGAACTGTAGAGATCGATCTTCAATACTTTTTGAAATAAGCATAATTTTTGATTTCGATGAGACAAATATACCGAATTTTTGAAAAATATAAACAATAATTTGGCTGCGCGCTGTTATCAAATCTTTCAAATTGCAATCATCATGTTAACAAGGAGTTTGAAAATTGGGATTTTCTTCATGACAATCCGACCTTTTGAACGTTTTGTTATTGGCTCACCTTCCCCTACAGTCTACCACTGCAACGATAAGATCTTACTCTGATATTAGTTCGTTGTACATTATTCTTCCTACACGACATCATTTTCAGCTTTGGCATATAAATTATTCGATACAAAAAAAAAAAAGTGTCTTAACGATTAGATTAATAAAAAATAAAATTATAAAATGGTAAATAAAAAAAATGGAATGACTAAATTTGAATCCGCGTGTAACACAATGCTCTCGCAGTGTATTACAAACATAAAAATAAGTATAATTTTGTAAGCCTAACAATATAGACTAAAAACAATAAAAAAGTACGAAATTACGAGTATTTGGGTCATTCTCCAGAAACTGAGAATATTTTGTTACTAGCAAATTTTGAACCCTAACTTTCGTGTTTTTAGAGGGGAGAGGGGTTATTTTGGGTTACACAATAACATCCGCAACAAATTCCACCAATCCAGTTCATCAGACAGGAAAATTGCTATCTTTTGAATGGAAAAAGCATAGGGAGTTGTCCGTCGTCGTGGATGTTACCGTCATTTTTTAAATTTTTGTTTCAAGTTGTTTCTTCCCAATAAAGTGGTATTATTCAGGACGATAGGAGTGCGTGTTAATAAATTCAATTTGGTGTCAGTGACTTCGCATTTTTGGAAGGGATTGCGTACAGCTCTGTTATCAAGGTTTTTAGTCCTTTGTGGTAATTAATCTTTGACTGATAGTCGGTCCAGGAGCCAAATTGTAGTCATTGGTGCATGTGGTAGTGCAATTTTCAGAAATTTCCTGGGAAAGGAAATTCTTGAAGCTGTTTTGTCCGTCTTGGATGTGAGTGCTTTTGCCATGGACAAAATGTCTATCGTCGTAGACAAAAGTTGCCTCCTCCCCACATTTTGATGCCCCTGCTTTGCAAACTGGTTGAATATTCTCTACTACATATTAACGAAGTACTCGTATTATGAAAGAAAATTCTAAAATAGAAATGCCACCTTAGTATTCTCAGTTTCTGGAGGCTGAGCCATTTTCAAATCGTCCGCGGCGTTCTTATCCCCGTCTGCGGATTATACAAAACGAACGAGATTTTCGTTATTAAATTATATAAAAAATTTTGATGTACACACGACGCCGTAAACCGAAAAGAAATCCGCTGAGCGTATTCCCACGTTTAACTCGTCATTTCTCGATCAGACTTAATGCTAAAAGCAAATGCATTGTAATTCATCTTCTCAATCTAGAATGTTCGTCAAACGTCGACCGAGGTCACTATTTCTTGTAGCTTCCGTAGTCAGAGGCTGCTGCTCCTGTCGAGTAGCTGGGAGCCGGCGAGCTCGGATATCCTGAGCTCGGTGGTGGCTGAGAACTGCCGTATGCGGATTGCTGCGAACTGCCGTATCCAATACCTGCTGACTGCCCGTATCCGCCGCCTTGTGCTTGTTGAGAGCCTCCGTATCCGGGTCTCGACGACGATACTGGCGGGTAGGAGGGAATAGCCGGACCTGGTTGCTGCACTGAGTTGTAATTAGATCCGAAGCCTCCGGGTCTGTAGTTGATGGCCGGCTTAGATGGAGTGATCGGGTACGGACTTGGCTGCGCCGGTCCAGTTGGGTAGCCTACAGGAGATGGTTGCGGTCGGTACGCGCCACCGGCGATGTTCGAGCCGCTGGCTCCCGGAACGCCGGTCGGATATTTCGCCTCACCCTGGTAGGTGACTTCGGCGGTGTAACCGTCCTTCCAGTCGGCAATGTATTTGACGATCTGCAGTCTGCCGTCTGGTAACAGAACTCGATATTCTCCTCTTACTTGGTCGCCATTGCTGGAGGCTTGGTGCCCGAAATCAGTTCCGTAATAGTCATCTTTAACGGCGTAGTTGAATTCGTACGGCATTCCTGGCACATGAGGTTGTCTCAGATGGTCAAACTGAAAGTAAAAAAATCGATTATTAGGAAGCGTATAATGTTGTTGTTTTTTTATATCTGGAAAATAATAAACATCAGCGTGTATCGGATGAACTCCAAAATTGAAAAATGTGAATAACTTCAAAAGTTATAGGTAACACATTGCACATGCCCGTGTTTTGAGGGGCCTCCGTAATCTCATCATTTGGGGGTCCTAAATTGTAGTTCTCAAAAAGAACCCGCGAGCTATTTTATTGTTTTTGATCTATTTAAGATCTCGAGGGTTTCTCGACGAGCCACTAGACATAAGTATCCGAGTTAAAAATAAAAATACAGTACAAAAAAAAATTATGGAAAAGTATTGAGCAATCTAGTCCTATATATTTTTGAATCATTCGCTCTCTATGGTTTTCTGATATGGATAACTCGGGTAAGAAAACTTTTTTGAAATGTCACAAAGGACGAGGGCGTTATAAACCAAGTTCTAGGAACCTTGAGAAGTCGTTTGCTGGCCCTAGAACGTTAACATGGCTCCGGGCCCGCAAATATCGAAATCACAGAAATTATCCAAAAAACAATAGTGAATTAGATAGCAGTACACGAGAGACTTAGAAATCAAGAATGATAGAAAATGTAGAACAGTAGTGAAATAAATCAAAAAAACAAAAAAATAATAAAAACTAAAGTAGGGAACATTCAAAATAAATAGAAAAGTCAAGAACGATATAAACAGAGAAGAGGACAGAAAATTCAAATGTAATGTGGAAGAACTGAGGACAGAAGAATGACAGAAAAAATCTAGAAAAATACCAAAAATAGCGCGAATAAACGAATAAATGAAAATGAAAGAAATTGGAGAGTGTGAGACGAGACAGAAAATGCAAAAATTCCTCAAAATACACTCTAGTAAAGACAAAAAATGTCAGAAAAAGGAGAAATTACAATGATAGCCATAACAGAAAATCTTCGGCAGTGAAACTGGAGACAAAGGCGTAACATGCCCTTTAGAATTTGCACGCAGAGGAGATTCAGGGGAAGGCTGGGAGAAAAATTCTTAATGGGAATATAAATTAAGGTAAGATAGGAGGTTTATGCCTACGGCCGTTCTTACATAGTTTATCTAGAGCTAAAATTCAAAATTTTAGTTTTACTTATTTTCTGATCTCATTTTGCGGCCTTGACAATTTTCCTGTACGAGAAATTTAAAAAAAATTTCTTACTCTTTTTTTCTGCTCCAATTTTATCGTCTCAAGAATTCTCTGTATCCCTTATGGCCAGTTTTCTTTCGAGATGGGAGAGAGAGCTTTGGGCCCTACCCTTTGGAATTTTTACTTTGGGAAACCTTACTTTCCTTAGAATTGTGGGAAAATGAACACCTTTCCAGTGGTTCCTAATTTGAATAAAAATTAAATTTTTTGTAGAAAAGACCTGGTACGAACTTTCGCAGAGAAAGAAGAAGAAAAAAAAAAACGAAAACCGAAAAGAAAAAGGCCAGGTCCTTGGATGAAAATTTTTTAATTTTCATCCTTAGAAAAGAAAGGGAATACTCATTCCAGAAAATACAAAAATGAGAAAATGTACTTAAAATTGAGAAATAAATACGCGATGAGATGTAAAAATAACCAAAAATTCTAAATCTCCTGGAGAAGAAAATCTCTAAGATTCTAAATTTAAAAAGTTCAAAAACTGTAGGTTCATGGAATATTTCCTCATAACTATCCAAATTGTATAGTAAACATGGCGGCCGGAGAGGGCAGCGGAGGTAGCAATCGCTACCTCATAAGCTTTTCATATTTTTTTTTTTTTTGTGCTACCCACAAAAAATTCCGCAAGCGGCTACGAATGAACAGGGATTCGAATTCGTCTCGAAAAATTGAGTATTAACACCAGCGTCGACGCCGAAGCTCTCCGAAAATTTTTTCGCCCCCCAAAAAATATGATGTAGTATGGAGAAATCTTCAAAATTTTCGAAATGAAAAATTTTGAACTAAAGACATTTTTAACTCAATTTTTCACGCCGAGTTCGAATTCGGTGTTCAAATTTGGCGGTGACGCTCCGTTCCCGGAATAAATCCGAAAATGTGGTCGAAATGGGTCAAAGAATGACTCTAGCTCAAATATGAACACGGATTCGAATTTGTCTCGAAAAATTGAGTAGTTAGCACCAGCGCTGACGCCAAGACATGATGTATGGAGAAATTTTTAAAATTAGGAAAATTAAGAATTTGGAATAAAAGACTGTTTTCTACTCAATTTTTTACGCTGAGTTCGAATTCAGTGATCAAATTTGGCGGTGGCGCTCCGTTTCGAAGATAAATCCAATAATGTGGTTGAAATGGGCCAAAAAATTATTCTAGCTCAAATTTGACAACGGATTCGAATTCGTCTCGAAAAATTGAGTAATTAGCTCTAACTATTCACTAATCTCAATTCAAATACAAAAATCAGGGTTAAATTATGGTCGTCAGAATTTTTTTCGTGCTACCTCATCAAAAAATTCTGCGGGCGCCCATGATAGTGAATCCTAAGACTCGTAGAAATATTTTCAAATTTTTGACGAAATTCAATATCAGTGTAACTTTTGAATTTTTCAATAAATTTGAACTTTTTCTACGTTTGAAATTTCTTTGAATGGTTTAATTCTATATAAAGCCCGAGACTAGTCTGCTTCATTCTGATTAAAAACAGTTTTTGAATATTCTCCTAGGAATAAAGGGAGAGGGGAAGGAGTTTCAAAATTCCAAAATTTCGAATCAATGTTTTTTTACAAGTGAATATCAAAAGAACTTGTTATCAGCTAAAAATAACTTGACATTTTCAATACATGGCCGAAGAGTCTGAAAGCAGGGCCGTACCAACGGGGGGAGGGGGGTTTGTCTATTAGCCGAAAAAACAATGGGTTGAGACGGAAAGGAGAACGGATCTGTGACTGAGCCCCCTCCCCCGGCTAATTACTGTGCGGAAACGATTTTTGCTACCGAAGGGGGAGGAGTGGTTACGTAATTCGAAAGTTCAATGAGTTTTTAGCCCCCCCCCCCGTTTGACCTAGCTAGTGAAATAATACACTTTCGGTACCGAGGGACAGCCTAATACCCGATATGGGTCTCGGGGTAAGCTCACTTCTTTTCTAATTTACTCTCAACCCGAGCCCTGGAATCCGCCCATTCGAGCATTATCTCAAGGACGTCGGGGAGACTGTTAGGGCTGTCTTAGCCCTCTTCCCTTCTGGCCGAAGACCCGGCCTAGGTTTCCGAAATCTAGCGAGTTGCTATGTGAGCTCGACTCGGGACCTCCGGATTCTGAGACCAACGCGCTATCCACTCAGCCAACTAGACCCCCTCTCGGTGTGAGCTACCCACTATCGAGCCCTATCGACCAGCATTGAGGATGACCTTAATAAATAAGCCTAAAAACGTAGAATACATAATGTATTTGGGCCATTCATCAGAAACTGAGAATAGTTTGTTACCAGCAAATTTTGAACCCTAACTTCTGATTTTCATATTTTATTTATTTTTTTGAAGGGGAGAGGGAGGTTCTTTTGGATTACACAATAACATGCGCAACAAATTCAACTAATCCAATTTATCAGACAGGACACTTAACATCTTTTAAATGAAAAAAAAAAAAAAAAAAAACGAAGGGAAGTGTCCATTGGGACTCGGAATTAAAGTGGCTGACATCTAGCGGATGTTTTGTGAACCCTCATGGAGTGATCATGGAGAAGAAATAAATAGATCGCGCAGATTGCGCGGGGGTCGGGCCGGCAACTGATAACGTATTTCTCATTTTTTATTTCACCGCTTTTCTACTAATTTTGCTACCTGACATATTAAATTTTTAATCGCAAGTTCGTATATGTAGCTCCATACATTCAAATTTGAAGCACATGTCCGTCATTTCTTAATTTTATAATGATTTTTTGAAAAATTCGTATTTCCCATTTACGGCAATGTTATTTCCGTCTATGATCACTCAACAACCTTTCATTAGGAAGTGCATATTAGCGCTCCTACATTCCGTTCCACATCCCAATTTTTCATGGAGGTTTTACCACGTCTTTTTTAAATTTTTGCTTCGATTTTTTTTTTGAAATAAAGCGACATAAGTATTATTCTGAAAGATTGAAAGTATATGTTAAGAAGTTCAATTTGCTGTCAGTGGCTTCACATTTACAAAATGAATGACTAAGTAGTACGTACATACGCCATATTGGAGTACATCGTCCCGGTGGATGCCGAATTCGACTACGCGGAGCGTACCGCGTAGTCAATTTGATATCGAGGGGCATGATGTGCTCCAGAATAGCGTATGCGCCTGGGCTTATAGATTCTTCAGCGTAAGGTTCTGTTATCCGGGTTTTCGGTGCATTGTCGCGGTCAATCTTTTGACTGGTGCAAAATATGTGCCTTGTGCACACATTTTTCAGTACAACAAATGGTAATACCGGTACCGTTTTGATCCCTGAATACGCTCTAGGTGCCACATCATAGTCATTTGTAGCATGTGATAGCACAATTTTAGAAAATTCTCTGAGAAAGGAAATTCTTAAAGCTGTTTGGATATCAATGCTTTTGCCATGGACCAGAGGTCTATCATCATAGACAAAAGTTGTCTCAAATTGTGATGCTCCAGCTTTGTCAACTTGTTGAATATTTTCTACTCGTATAAAGTATTATGGGGGGGGGGGATAACAAAAAAAGAAACGCTGCTTTATCTAATCTTGAAACTGAATAATCGAGGCACTACCCAAGAAATGGCGATCAGCGGCGTCAGAAAATTAAATTTTAAAGATGAGTTGACTCGTAGAAGTGAAGAAGTGAGGAAGTGAATGGATAATTACATTACAGAATGAGTGTATAACTAAGTAAGTGAGTGAATCACTAAATGAGTAAGCGAGTCTTCCAGTTAACCCTCCCAGACTGGGGTATATGCTCATGTGCGCAAATGTGAGTGCTTGGGGGATAAATAAGTTAGTAGTCGGTAAATTTTGGAACTGTTCATTTGAATTTTTCATTTCTAAGAACGTTTGTTTGTTTGTTTATTATTATTATTATTATTATTATTATTATTATTATTATTATTATTATTATTATTATTATTTTCAATTAAAAAATATTTTGATTGGAAAATCGGCAAATTTTTCGTCTCCATTCCCCCTCCAAACTGAAGGTCAAGTTTCAAGGTTCATCTCTGATGAGGGGAGGGGGGTGAAACACCCCAATAATTTGGTAGTTGGAAAATTTTGAAACTGTTCATTTGAATTTTTCATTTTTTAAGAACGTTTGTTTGTTTATTTGTTTATTTATTTATGTATATTATTATTATTATTGTTATTATTATTTTTTTTTTTCAATTAAGAAATATTTTGAATGAAAAATTGGCAAATTTTCTCTCTTTGCCCCCCTTCCTTCTCCCCCAAACTGAGAGTCAAATTTCGTCTCTGTTAGCAGGGACGAAAATAAAGGGGGCGCGGAGGGCAGCCTTCCCCAAGCATCCGCCGAAGTTGGGAAATTACAGTAGATGGATCAAAAGTTGGGAAAATCCAAGAAGTCAAGTTTATTTATTTTATTTTTTTCCAATGTAAAAAGACTTTGATTGATACTGGTAACTTTAAGTTGAGTCAGTTGGGAATTCAACAATTTTGACCCCTCCAGAAAAAACTCATCGCTACGTCTCTGAATGTTGGGCTGAACATTCCTTCAAGATATTCAGCGGTAATTGGGGTTACACGAATGAAATCAGTTCTGCGAGTTGAATCACCGATGGATGGCGCCCGTTGTACAAATATTTCAGAAAAATGAATCGAAATCGTGTGTCATTTTCAAATAAACGCGTATGTAGGCGGAGTGACCCACATAAAAATCGATAATCTGTCCACGAACATTCGAGCAGCTCTACCTATAATTATGTACTTCGGTATAACTTATCAGTAAATTTGCACGAGCACGCTCATAACGGCCGGTTGTGGCCGGTTGGAAAAGTCCGGCGAGTTCTTAAATCATAATTTTATCATAAAACGTTTTCGAGATGAGACTGTTCCTACTCGTATTAAAATATTTAACGCCACGCTGAATAGCTGAGGCATCGACACTCCATGATGTAATGTAATTAATTAAGCCTATTACATGCGCCGCCGAAGAGTTATTAATCACATCTTTAAAGGTAATTAAGTTCAAAATCGCGTTTCAGTGAATCTGCTTTGTACGGTAGTACGAATAAAAAGTGAGTACGTGTAAGTGCATTTGCATTGACACACATGTTGTATAAATATTGTCGAGTAGGTATTTGACGACGGCCATTATAAATTTGTAATCGAGCGCCACTCGGAATAATCAATAAAAATAAATAAAAAAAAAACACTAGAAAAAGCAATAACTGAATCGCATCATCAGAATTAATTAGTCGATAAAAAGTAGTTTGCCATTTTTAAGTCTGCCGAAAGTAAAACGAAAGCGAAACCACTTATACCATCATGTGGGCCTGCATTTAACCAGACCGAAAAATTAAACGATAATTAAAAGTCGCACACGGCGGATTAATTTTATGAAACAGCCGAATAAGTTATACTCAGGTTTGCAACTGGACCATTCGCAGTATACGTAATCATTTGGTGCAACACCCTCAAAAAAATCATACCATACCGGTAATATTAAAAGCACCTATCGATATAATGACCTGTTTTATCAACGTTAATCCGTGTAGGCCTATTAACGACTGCAAAAAAATGATATAGTCAAGTTGCTCCATCGAACGATCACAGTCCTGTACCCGTAGATTAGATGATGAGTTGACACTGGAACTTTCAATTTACTCAGCATGCGCAGGTCTGACTTGAGGTCAGCTTCACCCACATAAGCGGAATGTAGTCGGCCGTTGCAGCAGCAACTGGTTACGTATTATAGTTTCGTGTTATTACATTGGGTCGTCCAGTTACCTATTCCTTGGCCAAAAACGAAAAAAAGAACCTCGTCTGGGCTGACGTACGATTTTAATGTGCGGCTTTCTACTAAAACTGATTTCCGCATTCCGCGCTCTTTTTCTCATCTAAATTAAAAGGTTATTTATGGATCGGCGGCTGCAAGAAAGGGCTTTTCAGATCTCATATAAATTATTAGGTACCTGTACTGTCTTGTATACCTATTTTTTGTATTTACAGTGCGCGAATTCAGTCTATATACGAGATCACCGCCGTATTAACCCGGAAAACGAGTTTGTCATCGATATTTGGACGGCTGACCCAAATTTCATGTGAGATTTGGCAAGGGAAGAAACTAGTTCTGATCTTATTGCATCGTGCTAACGCAATGAAATTTTGAATTTTGATATAGTATCGTCATTACTGTCGTTACTCGAGCTCGCTTCTTCGGCTACGCAGTAGGTGGCGCAATGGGATTAAACAAGCAGATCGATGTGAGCGCACTCACAGTTACACCTGTTAAAGGTCGGCCACCCAATACTCAATAGACCTGACAGTCCTACTGACAGCAAAGCTGGAATCGTTCTTATACTTATGAATTTGTATTTAGATAACAAATAATCGTAGTTAGATCAGTTGTATCATTTCACACGAGAAGAGCCCATTTGGTCGAAGCAGAGTTAAGACCAAATTCATTATACAGTATAAACTGCTTATTAGAATCGCGATTAATAGAATAATTCACTCATTAGATTTGAAAGGAGGTAGAATGGAACGGCAGGGCCAAATTACCTGCACATTTTAACATGGATGTGTATAATGGTTCACGACGCGAAAGAGAAAAAGATTCCACAGAAAACGTCCCGCAGAAAAATGTTACCATTCTGATGTACCTAGTTGCGTATTTTTCTTTACACGGTGTCATTCGTTCCATCACGTCTGGCCAACACGGAGAATGCCGAGCGACACTGAGAATAGACGATTAGAGGAAGTACCTACCTACCTATTGGAATGTGGGTATGCGCCTGAATGACATATCCATGTAACAATGTTCTTCCATGCAGCGGTTAGACTCTTTCTTTTGTTTTGATTTTTGTATTACACTAAATTTATCTACCCCAAGTTGAAATGATGACGTATTCTTAGGCTGACAAATATGAATTTTGGCATGAAAGTTGTCGTACAAATTCTTTCCTGACACCCCTACTTAACGTTTTGCCTAACAGTTACAGTGGCATGCATTCCAGGCAAGCAAGGTAAGCGCTGCTTACCCTAAATTCCCGAGAAAATAAGGTTTCATGTACAGTATCAACTTCAACTTGTAACAAATAAAAGATAATGAAACATTAAGCAAAATGGCGACTGTATTGACGCTTACAACGCTTACACTTAAGTATATAATAAATTTACCGGAGATGCATACTGTATATTTGTACGTGCGTCGGATCTAACGCTTCTTTTCCATACTGCACGTAACATTGCACGACTTATGCTCCACTTCCGGGTTGATCACCAACACAAAAACATACTAGCATGTTCAACGGGACGAAACCTGTGCGTTTGGTTGCGTTCTGGAAGCGCTTCCGGTTTGGCTTGACTATACATGAACGTCGGAGTTGACAGTGAAACGTGATTACGTTCTTCTACTTAATCAACGCGCTCTGTGTTTTTTGTGGTTAACTGGTAGTGAAGTGGTGAAAAACTGTTTTGTTGGCCATATATATTCAGGGATGTACTAGTGGGGGGGGGGGGACTTATCCCTGTAAGAATTTTTCACTTAGCAGTTGGAAAAATTTACAATTTCAATCAGGCGGAGTTGGAAAAATCCAGCTAGTCAAAAGTTGTTTTTTTTTGCTTTGATATTTAGGGATTGAGTCGTGAAGTTGAAAAAAAAATCCAACAAGTCAAAGGTTTTTTTTCTGTGATGTTTGGGAATTTTGAGTTGAGTCAGTTGGAAAAACCCAACAAGTCAAAAGTTTTTTTTTTTTGTTTTGATACTTGGTAATTTTGAGTTGAGTCAGTTGGGACTTTCACAATTTTTGCCCCCCTCCCCCCAACAGAAAAACTCTTCGGTAGTACGTCCTTGTGTCTACTATTCGTCACAGAAAATAATAAAAATTGCATATAGAATAAACCTACACAGGGATATGACAATTTGAATAATTTCATCAATGGCGTTTTGTAGTAGCGTATTTCATACCTTTATTGTGATTTTTACTTCACCTCTACGCTTATAGCTTACCTCCTAGAAAAGAATCACCGCTCGCCACTGAACAGTATTGTCCTCTTTCTTTCATATGTACTGCAATTAATTGCTTTCACTATCGTTCCCTTATGACACTGACTGGAAGAATGGCATAACATCGATGAAAATGGACAGACGACGATTTTAACAACTGAGGATGACCTGTAGCCGCAATATAAATCCAGACTGAGGAAGAAAATGAAGATTACATCAATGAGCTGTTCTCAGTCCCTCCTTCCTTACAGGACATGATGACAAATATGCAATGGAGATTCTGACCCAAAGCCTACATTACTACGTAGATAATTTTGAAAATTCTGATTTAAAGTATAAATATGAAAACCTGATTTCTAAAATTGCGAATCAGATTAAGCTTTAGAGTAGAACTGATAACTACATACGCGTATTTCAAGCTCTTAGCGCATATATAATGAATAATTATACAACTACAGTTTTTTTGTTGTTTTTTTTCGACATGGATAAGTATGTATAATGGCTCACCACGCAAAAAAGAAAATTTCCGCAGAAAACGTTCCACGAAAAACGTTCCGCAGAAAAACGTTACCATCATGATGTAGTAGCCTATTCCTCTTTACGCGGTTCTTCGTTTCATCGTGTTTCAGCTGGCCGACACGAAACATGCCGAGTGACGCCGAGGATAAACGATTATAGGTAGAAAGTACTGGAATGTGGGTATGCGCCTGGATGACATATCCATGTAACAATGTTCTTTCATGCAGCAGTTTCTCTTTCTTTCATTATAATTTTTGTATTACACTGAATTTATCTACCCCAAGTTGAAATTATGACGCATTCTCAGGCTGATAAATATGAATTTAGGCATGAAAGTTGTCGTACAAATTCTTTCCTGGCCCACCTACTCGTTTTTCCTAACAGTCTTGTCATCTTTCTTTTTTATGTACTGAAAATAATTGCTTTCACTATCCTTCCCTAATGACATTGACAGGAAGAATGGCTTTTAACATCGATGAAAATGCGCAGACGACGATTTCAACAACTGAGGATGACTTGTGGCCGCAATATAAAATGTACAAATGTACACGTATGTGCAATGTAAAATTTGTCAGAATTTTCATCCATTATATAGAACTAGATTCATTTTCACTTTCAGACGGGGGGGGGGGGTGATAACATAATCGTGTAGAGCAATAAATTTACATGTAAAACTGACGAAAAATTGATACAAGTTACTCGTGATAAAAGTACCTAGGTAAATTCTCTTCTACTTTATATATTAAGATTGAATTTTGCTACCAAAATCCATACTCACGAATAACTTCGTAAGACTTCACAAAATGGATGTGCAAGTGACCCTTTCATCATCCTGCTGGGCTACTGTCTGCGTAGCACACAAACTTTTTTGTCTTTTGCATACCTGTATTTCCTGTACGTGATCCTTCCAAAGGCACGGTCTTCTATTTCTTCTTCTTATTCTCATGACTCACTCTCCTTTTCCTCCTTCAATCAGCCAGGACGGAGTTTCAGTTACAGTTTATATGTATGTTCTAGCACTCGCATTATCTGTTTTTTGCTTTCAATCAATGCACGCGCTTTCTCTACAAGCTTTTGTTTTCTGTGACTTCGAATGCCCTTGCTGTAGTCTAGATTAAACACTTCTCTCATTCAATTCCCAAGAACCCGCAGATGACATTAGTAATTTTAATAATGCTTGCTGGTCATCTGTTCAATGGCTAAATTAGATATCAGCAAACTTTGCTACTCTGAGGGCAGTGATTAAAGGATTAGAGACTTTCATGTAGTAAAAGGCAATAGATAAAATAAGATACTCATGATCCGCATATCAATCAACCGCAATCAATTAACATAAAATAAAATGACGATATTTTATGCCGTACGAAGATATAGATGTATACGTGCTGGTTGAGAATTATATGCGATTGGAGGTACGGTGGGATAATAAAAATCGAATTCGTATGCGGGGAAATGCATTATGACTCGACTGGCGCCATAAGCAATATTAGAATATTATAAGCAGAATTAAGTAAGCTGCAAATGTTTCAATGATACGGCACTTTTAGGATGCAATTTGACAAGTCACGAATGAAATAGAGTAACCACAATCGACGATAGGATTACTCGAGCTTTAACGTATAAGTAACTGAAAAAAAAAAAAGACTAATGCAGTTTTGAATGTATGAAACTAATAGTCAACCAATTCTGAACACTGAGAATGATTTTGGGAAATTGTGAAAACCCACAGTTAGTTTTTCTCTTATACCTTACGATCTCGGAAACATGATCATATTGATCAGACTAAATTAGAACGCCTTTGATTTCCTAAATTTCAATCGTGTCCACAAACCTCCGACTACTTAACAAAAAAATAAACGAAAATTCTCTCAAAATTTCGGAGCAAACGAAAATGTCAATTAGTTTCGAGCGAAGACAACAGCGAAGTACACGTTCGAGTCCCACTACTATGTCGAGCCGATACAGAAAATCGAACGACCGCTCGGATGAGCCAATTTTATTCGACATTTACAGAAGAAACACGACCATAATCTCGGATAATTATAATAATTTCATCCGTCATCTGCCGAGCAAGTTCGACGACGTAACCTCTTGAAAAAAAATTATATTCAACGGACGAGCATCGGCCAACCTTGACACACAAATTGAAACACGTTTTTACTCTCTTCTGCTGTTCCTCTTCCAGCAAATGATGTTTGCAAACATTAAAAGCAAACGATAAGATGATGCGATTTTATGAGGGCGAAATTTAAAGAGCACGAAATTGATTCGTGGTTTGGGAAGAGCGTTAACATTCAAAATTTTAAGCATTTTATCAAAAATCACGCACGAGGGGTTCCTCTTGATTCTGAACACTGGGATCCTTTTGATTCTCATACATTGGGTTCCTTTTCATTCTCGTATTTCTGGTTATTTTTATCGCTACGATTTTACGTATTTGCTTGGGATGAAGTGTGGGTAGTTAGCCAAATAATTAAGATCTTTCTCGAGACTCGTTTATCACTTTCACAGATTTGTTAAAGACCTTGCAAGATTTATTTTTTTAGTTAGCGAAATTAATATTTTGCAGTTGGAAAAATGAAGGGTCACTCTCAAAATAGTTGCTTCTGTATGTTCTCAGCTATAAACTTTAGGAACGTAGAGGGTGGTTAACACGATCACCCCCTCCCCCTTCCGAAATGAAAAAAATGTTTGTCTGTGCATTAAACTAAGACAGCTGAAAAAAGAGAAAAATAGATTTTTGAAAATGCCCTCCCCTCACCGCGCACTAAAAAAAGAAAATTGCTATAACTACGCTATTGACAAACTTCATTATGGAGGGTATTTACAGCTTTGCGCAACTATTCCAAGTATAATGATGTTAACGAGCAAATGTTCACTAATAAAGGCACGAGAATTTCAAGCCTTTATCGAGCACATGCTCAAAATTTTGAAACTATCTTTGAGCAAGTGTTCGCGAGTTATTGAGCACTGAGGAATACTTTAAATGATCGAATATTTATTCAACATTAAGTTAACTCTGAACTAATTCTTCGAAAATAAGTTCTTGGACTGAGTCACTATTGAATTCATTTTACAGCGAAGACCATGCTCATCTCTTGACAATGGCGTAGCAAGGGGTTTCTCAAGGGGGAGGGCACAATAGATTTTCAAGGGAGAAAAAGTCGAAAATTGCGGTATTTATTAAAATGCGTCGATATTAGAGGACTATGTAAAAATATTGGGGGGGGGGGCACGTGTCCCCCTGTGCCCTCCGACGTTACGCCACTGGGCGTAGCCAAGGGGATGGGGCCTTGGAAGCCCCTTGCGACTTTGTCAAATACTGGTTTTTCTAATTTTACACCCACTCTAACATCCCACTCGCTTTGGTCAAGACTAGACCCTCCTTGAACACTAGGCTCTATGACACTGACTTTTGAGATTTGTTTACGGCATATGTTGCATTTACTCATGACTTAAGTGCTTAAGCATTTATTCAATACGCTTTTGGTTAGCAGAATTTTAAGCCAATGACTAATAAAAAATGCTCGAACATTCTTCCATCGCTAATATTCCAAAATGGTGATGGTAAGAAGGTTATGGCGGTTTCTGGCGAGGAACTGGACGAAGTGGAGATAACTCTGGCGAACGGTCGATTGGAGCAGGTTAGAAAATACAAATACCTTGGAGCCGGGATCAATGAAAAAGGCGATCCCGAAGATGAGATCCGTTTCAGAATCGAACAAGCGAGAGCTGCCTTTTATTAAAATGAGGAAAACATTGACGACGAAAGACCTGTCGATTGACACCCGAATTAGGGTAGTGGAATGCTATGTACGAGTATGGTCGGTGTTACTGTACGGATGCAAGACTTGGACGTTGAAGGCGGGCATGATGAACAAACTAGAAGCGTTCGAGATGTGGTGCTACCGCCGAATTCTGAAAGTTCCATGGACCGCGAAAAAACCAAAAACGGCGAGATCCTGAGAATGGTTGAACGAGAGCGTGAGCTGCTGAATATAGTTAAGAGAAAAAAATAGAATATTTCGGACTTATAATGCGTGGATCGAAGTACGAACTGCTTTAGACCATAATGATGGGGAAAGTGGAGGGGAAGTGAAGAATAGGACGGAAGAGCTTCTCTTGGCTGCGCAACATCGGAAAGTGGATAGGTTGCAATGTCGAAACACATTTCCACTTCACAGGCGACCGTAAAGCATTCAGAGAAATCGCTCACGCCGCCACAGGATGATGCCTAAGATCGGGACCGGTCAAGGCATGAAAGAAGAAGATTCCAAAATGTCTAAACGTATCGAAGCACTTTTCTTGAGGGAAGGAGGTAATACTGTTTGCTTGCTTTTTATAATCAAGGTTTGTTACGAATGTTATAACTTCCAAGCTTTCAACCTTCCAACTGGCATATTGCATTCATTTTGCCCCCGTTATTTGATACCTAAATACAACTTTACAATTAAGTCTGTAGGTAGCCAAAATTTTTAAAAAAAGAAGAAAAAAGTAACATATTACACAATTTTGGACAACTTAGGGAGCAAGAGAGGGAAACAAATGACCTGAAACAGTGTCTTTTTGCCCACTTATTAGCTGCACAATTGGGATGATTATTTAATCAACAATTTTCGATAACTTTCTACAAGAACGTATTCTCAGTATCGCCCTTCCGTACCCGATTTCATCATGAATTTCAAAATTCGTGAAAGTCGACCTTTCAGTTTTCCTTTATCAGGCAGTATTGATGATATTTTATATCGCAATAAAATACTCGTAAAAATAGCATAACGCAGAGAATATAGAACGATAATTGTAATAAAGGCAACGAACTGGCTGTGTTGACGACCTGTGGGTGTTTCTAGCAGGCACATATTCCCTAGAATCCCCTTCAGGGCAGATTTGTCAACTAAGGCAAATTTATGAAACTGACCGGGTACGAATATGCGAACGCGGTATGAATAGATTACCGCGTTCAATGATCTTTCAAACATACCTGGAAGTCACTTACTGCATAAACTTGTACCTAAATTTCCATATATTTTTTTAAACCAACATTCCAAGGACGTAACCGAAGATTATAAACTAATAAAGCTTACTTAGTCGTATGGGTCGTAAATTTTGGCAACAAACTTTAACTGGTATAATCGTAACAATTTCGCACCTCTACGATAAAAGATACAACTTGCATAGAAGCGCAGCTACTTTTGAAAATTAACGTAATTTGAGACATTATTGATCCTGTACGAAGTTTTACATATTATAACGGATTGAAGCTGTGAATGCTGTGAGGGGTAGTGAAGTTAGAATGGAAGCCAATCAATAAATAAAGTACAAAATCAAAGAATGTTTCCCGTTGGTTTTAGTCAGAATACAAAAAGATGTTTTGGCTGCAAAAGTGTATACCAAACTTTAGGATACTTTAGAAAACAAAACAGCCTTTGCCGAAATAAAATTGAAAGAAAATAGAAGTAAAAAGACCAATATACTTTGAGATATCAGTTCCAGTTGGGGGGGGGGGCTGAGTCCGACTGCCGCATGGAAGGACATTGTTACATGGATATTGGATATGTCGTCTAGGTGACGCGTTGACGGTTGACGCGCATACACTCATTCCAATGTCTTCTTTAGTTGTCCATTCTCGGCTCCACTCGGCATTCTCTGTGTTGGCTGGTTGAAACGTGATGGAACGAATAACCGCATAAGAGGAACACGCAAATACATCACAATGGTAACATTTATCTGCGGAACATTTTTTGCAGAATTTTCCTCTTTTGCGTGGTGAATCATTAGGCATATCCATGCCCAAAAAAATTGAAACTTGACTTTTATATCTTTTTAGCAGTAAAATGAATTGGTATGTACGTAGAATTGCCAGACAAAATATGAAATGAGAAAGAGGTGTCAAATTGAGTTCTTCTTAATTGTCAGAAAAATAAAGAAATGTAGTTTCTGACAATCACGTATATTAGGGAGAGGATGGAGATGCACTTTCCAGTTTTTTAAATAAAAGTAACGACTTTAAACAATATTTTATTGACTCAGCTTTAAACATTCTTGAAGAATGAAATTTCTACGTTTCTCGTGTAAAAATATTTGGAAGTGAGGAAATTTTTTTTTTGAAATTTCATTATTTATGCTACTTTTAACCGGTCGTACAGTTTAGTATGTTTGAGATACAGGTTTGGAATGATTGGAGCAGCGAGCAGGTAAAAAGGTGTAGTTGTTTTAATTTTATAGATTTAATTTTGGAAAAATTATATTTCTTTTGATAATGTCCAGCAACAGCTATAAATAGAGCTAGGAATTTTCGGCAATAAACATTGGAAATTCGGCATTTAAAATTACAATTTTGGGCATTATTCGGCAATAACGAAAAGTAAGCTTACAATATTAGAAGGAAACTAAAATTTTAATAAAAAATGGATGTTTAGGATAACAAAAATCTTTTACTGAACATCACCACTAAATGTTTCTCTTTGTTATCCTACGTGACAGATGTAATTCCATGAAAGAGTGAATTTTTTATATTTTTTTAAGGTTTCGAGACCTGTATTTCTCGTAAAAACTTGTTCAACCCTTCGTCTGCAGGGTATGCCCACGAGCACTCGGGATTTGCTGAAGTTTTGATGAAACATTATGGACAGTCAGCAGTTGCTCGTGTAGGGGAAGACCTCTCGTTTCCAGTATTCGAATTATGTTAAGTAGGAAGGACAAGATCTGAGGCTAAATTTCTCTTGGTGGCGATCAGTGATTTCAGGGTTTGTGTCTGTTTGCAATACCAAATATACTGTTGTGCGCAGATCATCGTTTTCGGCGTTATTCGGCATTTATGCCTCTTTCGGCATTATCCGGCAAAATAAAATTTTTTCTCTGGCCTTGTACTACCCTGATTCGTGTTCATCTTTGACTACATCCCATCTGCCCTTGAACAAATTCATTCGGCAAATGCCAGCAAATCCTATAGACTTATTAAATTTTATTGACAAATCTAAATTATACATTATCCTCTAAGCACATCTGTAGCTATAATCGGGGTCATAGCCCTCGGGCAGTAAATACCTCGTTAAAGTTACAATTAAAGAAAAAGCTCTAGCTATAAAAATTCAAAAAATAAATAAATAAATGGATTCTGTACTGCGAATTATAAATTTTAGATTCTCACAATTTCTACAGTTTAAGTTCTTTGAATTCACCTTACATGCATTTTTATTTAGTGTCAATCATAAATTTTGAGCACAACCGTTCTTAAACTTCGAAAAAACTAAAAAAAACGAACTACTTTAATTTAGACCCTCTCCTTTTTTTATTTTTCACTTTCAAATATCGTGTTTAAAATTTCAGCTCCCTCCCCTCCGATAATATTAATCCGTGCCTGAAAAGTGTTGAAATTTAACTTAGGCATCGAGAGCATGAGAGACCATGAACTCCGAAAATAGACAGAGACCTGTTAGAATACTGCAGAACACAAGAGAACTTCAGGAAATAAACAAAACATGTCGTGGCATAGGTGGATCCAAGTAATCCTTGGAAAGGAAATGCAAAATATGTGAAAATTATTAATGTTGGCCTCCTCTCCCTCTACTTAGATTCATATTTACCCCGGTGATTGTAGTTGAGTGAATTGATAAGAGTGGAATACTCCGATTTGAGTAATTTTTACTGCTGACTATTTACCCTACTTATTGACGTGGAAAATGAAAAATTTCCTAAAGTGTGCTCTTAATTTTTTCTAACTCATTGGATTCTTAACTAAACAATAATTCTAAAAGATATTCAACGTTTATCGCAACCCCCGTCAATTTTTTTCGCCCGGGAAGAGAGGTAAAGCAGTCTTTAACTTGAGCGCTCCAATCTCTAGTTCTTAGATAAGAAACTTTTAAACCCTCCCAGATTTTCTGGAAACTCGGTAAGGTTTTTCAGAATTTGCTTAAGACTAATTGAGGTCCTCTAAAATTCTTCAAATCCAGTACATGATTTTACATTACTCTTGTCGATGTAGTTCAGGCTCTGAAAGCCCTGATTAAGACTTCTTAAAAATTAAAAGCTTAAAACTTGTATAAGACTCTAAGATTCATGAAGACCAACTAAAACACTTCAATGAATACTATTTCAGAATTTGTAAGGCTCTCTTATTTACGATACTATACTGATTATTCAAGATTCGTTTTTATACTTCATATGACTATTTCAGCCTTCATTAACTCTTTAAGACGTTTATCATTACCAGGACTGTAGCTAATAAGCTTTTTTTTTGGAGGGGAGGGGGGTGGACAGCAAAAATACCGAACAAAATATCGTTAGGTCAATGCGATTTGGAGGCAAGTCCAAAATAGCTAGTTTTGTTACAGAGGGGAATAAAGTTCCACATTGAGAGGGTATTACTGACAAAATTGAAATTAATCAATAAGATATTTAAAAAAAAAAACACATTGAAAGCAGCATGAATAGTGTTTTATTCAATGCAGCATGAAATAATTTTTTTAGCTATGCCAACATTTTATTTTCAAGAAACATTGGATTTGCCTTTAAATCGCACTGACCCGACGATATAAGGAATCTCAATGAAGATTTAAAAAAAAATGCTTGAGTTTCCATTTTTGCCGAGTGGCTACTAAAATTTACTGACCATCGGATTTTCAACTTTTCAAACATCATTGGGGATATATGGCACCCTCATACTCCGCCAAGACTTATACGGAATCTTCCATACCTGTTCAAGACAATTATAGACGTTCTTTAAGGCTCTTCCAAAACTTTTTAAAGATTCGTGTAAGAGTCTTTATAACTCTTCCAGATTATTGAGTAACTCAAAATAACCCCCGCCCTCCTCTTCTCAAAAGATAAATGCGAAAATTAGGGTTCAAAATTTGAGGGTAACAAAATATTTTCAGTTTCTAGAGAATGACCCGGTTTAATATTTTAGATTCAGTTAATTTCTGTAGATTTATTTCTATACTGACATAAGACGTCCTTGTAGTACAGAAGAAAAGGTAATTCTTCAGATTAATATTCAAAGTTCCTGCAGTTTATATCAAGGTACAGTATAACGCAGATACAATTGCAATCAACAGGATCATTGAAAAGGGAAATAAATAGAGAATGTCGAGGGAAGGAAATTAAAGAGACGCATGAGATGGCGATCAAAAATAAAAATATTTTTACGATTCGCGGTAATAATTGTTTCGAGTCGAGAAATGGAGTTGTTAAGTAACACCTCAAGGAAAGTTCACATTGTTTTAACTGCAATTCTCGGCTCTTATGTAACAAACGCAAAAAGTCATATGTATGTGTATTTCTGGTAAAGGAGTTAACCATGCACCCATGCGTGCTTAACTCCGGTAATTTGTCCGATGAACTCGCGTAAAAAAATGATACCGGATTAATAATTTTATCCGACACTCGCTTTTATTTCGCATAAAGATACCGTTTCTTCTCTTTTTTTTCTTTTTTTTAATTTTGCCAGTAATTTATAACGCATTCCGCAGAGCGTTAAACGTTCGAAATGAATGACCATCGTTCATGTTATCAGAATACGGCAGCAGAATCGTTAATTACAGACACATCGAACTTTTCATTTTTGTGGATACTAATAACATACCTAAGTTATTCGGTTAATCCACATGGAAAATTCAGCCGCCTATAACTTTCTACACATCATCAAGATAGGGGAAATCTTTCACTTCCCGGTAAACACTTTTAAACTTTTTTTTCTTTTTTATTGCGATAATCACCGAATTCACCGAGTTACGATGATGCCTCCTCGTTCATGGTGAAATAGCCACGACGAACGAGACCTTCGTGCATTGAAATTTTCAAGTTTATGAAATGGTTTGAAAACTTATCCGAACAATCTTTCCTCCAACTCATTTTCCTCTTCCATTTTATACTCAGATCACAGGTATGTAAGCATACAGCGTTCCTTCCTTATTACCCAATTCATTCTGCCGTGAAATTTTTCGATGGATGATTGGAATAGCTGGTTCAGCCAGGGGTGCAGATTAGGGCGTTGTCCCCTCCAAACAAAACAGAAAATTCATCAGTATCCCCTTTTTGCTACGATTTACCCCCAAAAAGTTGATTAACCTCCTCATCCCTGATATAAAAAGCACCATATCCCCTCCTTGTTGAAATCTGCCTCTCCAAAAAGTTGATTAATTCCCTCATCCCTGATACAAACGGATTTTCCAACGTTTTAATGAAAAATTGGTTGGCACTATCACACCGTAAGAGAGAAATAAAAAGAAAATTTTTTGAATTTCGATAATGAGTAAAGGTAGAAAAATGCATTTTGAGCTAAAAATGTTCGGAAAATTTCATTAAAAGATACATATAGCTTTCACCCAAGGAGCTGAAATTTGAGGAAGATTTAATGATGTTCAACACTCCTCCAGACCTTGAGAATGTTCTAGACTCTTCAAGATTTTTTAGGTATGTTTGAGACTTATCTACGCAAGCTTGACCTTTTAGAACCTACGAGATATCCACAGAGAAAATGTAAATAGAAAAGAGTGAATTGTAGGTATCTAGTCAGCTCCCCCGTCAATAATTTGGCAGTCGGCCAATTTTGAAATTGTTCGTTTGAATTTTTCATTTTTTATGAATGTTTCCTTGTTTGTTTGTTTTTTTTTTTATTAAAAAATATTTTGATTGAAAAATCGGCAAATTTTTTATTTATTATTTTTTTTTTTCAATTTTGTCGGCAAACATTTAGATTTAAAAAAATACCTGTCGGCAAATTTGTCATCTCCACGTCCCCAAACTGAAAGTCAAATTTCGTTTCTGAAAATCGAGTACCCTGGACTCCTTTCAGAGACTAGTCAGTCAAAAGTCGAAGGTTTCAAGAGCTGAGTATAGAATGTTAGGGGAGACAGGGGCTAGTCGTCACAATTTTTAGAAACTTCAAAATTCTGAAAAACTATTGGACCAAAAAACTTTAAAGTCGGCTGAAATTGTTGCTACAACCCTTGGCTGCAAAATGGCGTATAAAAAAATCTTTCATACGGTTGGCTCCAAACATTTTTAAACGTGGCTACATTTTTTGTGGCAGCAAAGAACAAAAATGCGCGGCTACTTTCTTGTGACAATTTGCCCCATACCCGGGTAAGTTGTCATACATGATAGGGTAAGTCTTGTGCTAAAAATGTGCTGAAATGTCTTACGAACGTATTTTCTAAAAACATGTACAACAAAATTCGCATTAATTGATCATTTTTGTAACGGGACTACTTACTCCGGATTGATGGGGGGGGGGGGTTAGAAAGTACAATTTTGGGAGGGAGGGGAGGATAAATGTAATTTTGGATTCTAGTACACCCAAAGATAGCTGAAAAAATTCTACTTACCACACAGTATTGGATTTTTGCCGGTACAAAATATTACACCCATGAGAGTGAACTTGTTGTTTATAAAACGTGACTTTTTGCTAAATTTTTTGTTATCAAAAAATCAAACCACAATAAATCAGGTCGGTTCCATAATCGCGAAGTTTACCAGGTATGGTTAAGGCGTCAATACATTACGGAGTCCTCTGACGTCACTAGATTTGAAAAGGCATCTTTTACACGGGAGTCATAAAGGTTGAGACAACTTATCCCGCGGATTATTAGCTCCGTTCTCCCCTATCTGGAATGTTGAAACAAAGCTAAAATATGGAAGACATTTCGAAAACCTGAAAGTCGGTAGCAAACGTTGAATTTCGAATATCAATGACTATTCTGTTTTTTAGTAGATTCTTTGTTTGACTTAGAGACTAAAATTCGAGAAAGTTGAACATTTCATTAAAATGTAAAAGTTGAAAGCAAAAGCCTTATTTTCTAATGTCACAAACTGAATCCGATAACAAAGTTCTATTGTTTCATTTACGGGCTTTGGTCCTGGTGAATATAGGAGAGAAACTTAGTCTAGAACAAAAGTCAAAATTCCATATGTTTGAGTTGTGGCACGGATTCACGGATTCCCCTAATCCAATCAACCTGAATGAAACTTTGTAGTTTTTTCTTTTCTTTTTTTTTCTGATTGATTGATTGATTGATTGATTTTATTGGAACCAGTTTTTAGGAGATAAATCAGAGGAAATAATAAAAAAAAAATTTTTAAAAAAATGACCAAGAGTAAATAACAACCACCTTTAATGTGTAAAGAAAGTTGTGTATTCCTCTTAAGTATACTTAACATTCTTCTAGCTTGTCCTCCCAGACCAGGGTATGTTCATATGCGCATAAGATGCGAGTGCTTGGGGGTTAAGGTTCACAAATCTGCGTTTGAAGGGACAAAACTATGAGGGGCCAGTAATTTGGCAGGTGGCAAAGTTTGAAACTGTTCATTTGAATTTTTCATTTTCTAAGAACGTTTGTTTGTTTGTGTTCGTTTTTGTTTTTCTCAATTTCAAAATATTTTGATTAAAAAATCGGCAAATTTTCAATAAATAAAAAAAAAAAAAAAAACTATGTCGGCGAATTTTAATTTCTAAAGAATATTTTCCGCCAATTTTCTTCTCTACCGCCCCCCATCCCAATTTGAAAGTCAAGTTTTGTCTCTGATTACATGGATATGCAATCCAGGCGACCGCGTTGACATGCATACCCACATTCCAATGCCTTTTCTAGTCGTCCATTCTCGGTTGTTCTCGGCATTCTTCGTGTTGGACAGTCGAAACATGATTGAACGAACGAATGACCGCGTAAAGAGGAATACGCAACTACATCGTGATGGTAACGTTTTTCTGCGGAACGTTTTCTGCAGAATTTTTTTCTTTCGTGTGACGAGCCATCAAACGTATCAATGTCAAAACTATGAAACAGTGATTACTAGTAAATAGAAAAATGGTAAAATGGTGGTTCAAAGTTTGACCCCAGTCATTATTACCTTCGGAATTTGGTCCCGTTTTCAAAATAAAAAACTTCGAAGTCCGATGATGGATTTTTCATGTTTGTTCCAAATTTACTATCAAGTGAAGAAATCTCATATGCTTACAGCTTTTCATATATTCGTATTATTTCGAATCTACAGTTTTTAAGAACATCAATAATTGAGGAAGAAAAGTATTCTTCCTTGCATCAAATTTAAAATAACCTTAAAACTTTGTAGGAGATGACCGATCATGATTTTTGAAAAATGAACACTTAATCAATGTTGGAAATTTGGAGGATTAAAAAGTTTAATTTTTTTTAGCAATATAATGGTTTTAACGGTTATAACAATCGGGCGATTGAATCTAAAATGTGAACCATTCCTACTTATGTACATAACTATTTATGAACATTTCATAACCTTACATATCTTAAAACTGACGTAAGAAAATTAACCCGAGTTCCTCGGTTTCAACTTTGCGATAACAGGGATATGATGGTTCCTGATACCATTTTAATGAAAATATTTTACTTCCGATACTAAAATACAGCTGGCATTTCATGCGAAGTAGTAGGTAAACACATTCTTTCCCATGTGACTTCACTGATTTTTAGAGTCAATATTTTCGACAAATTCAGTTATCTAGTCTGCATTTTTGGACATATGTAGGCAAAATAAGAATATTTTATCATTTACTTCTTATTTTTGCTTGTATCAAACATTTTTAGGCTGAGTCAACACTCGTACAAGCTTTTTCCTCTTTAGTCTCGGTTTTGATTTTTATTTTTCTTGCATGAAAAATATTCCGCATTTTCAACTTGTTTTCATCTCTCTCCGTCCTTCTTATTATGAAAAAACCAAAAAAAAAGTGATTTTGTGTTGAATATAAATTTTGAGTTTCGATTTAAGTTTCTGGAAACGATTAATATTAACAGTCATTATTGTACATCAAGATATGTCGGTAAAAGTACGTAACTTTAACATCGATGGTTACATTTTATGATACAGTTGCCATATTTTAGTGAGAGACGAAAATTTTACAAAAAGTGTGGAGCTCCAAAACATATGGAATGGTATGATAATTTTGGTTTTACATTGATTTTCAGAAACGAACACAATGGATTGAAGAAAATGATTATGCAAACAGTTATTGCGTATGTTTGGTCCGACAGAGGCTGGGTTACGAAAAAGCTGCGAAGTTTTATCACATTCCCATTGGTTCGTTGCACCATTTATCGGAAAAAGGAGGTCCAACGGAGTGTGTTATATCAACAAAGCTTGGCTGAAAACCTTATCTCGTTGAAGAAATGGAAAGTAGTTTGGTGTAGTATTCACTCAGTAAAAAACGAAACATTTTTTGGAAAGACCAGAGCAGATTTATGCCAAATGGTGTTCCAGTTGGAAGTTAAAAATTATGTGAAACATCCGTTCGTCAACGAAGCTGCTGCTAAGTGTACATCTCATGACTTGAAGTAAAAATTGAGAAAAAATGAATTAGTATATCTTACACTCGAATATGTCTTATGTTTTAGGTAAACAATGGCTGAAATTATTTATGGAGCGACATCCTAGTTTATCATTCCGAAAGCCAGAAACCACGCCCATTTCTCTCGTGTTACGGGTTTTACTAAATCAGAGGTATCGGTTTATTGATTTGTTGGAAGATGCAATGAAGCAGCACAAGTTCGAGTCCAATCGTATTTTGAGTATCGATGAATCCGGGCTTACCTTAGTCCCTTCGAAAACCCCTGAAGCGAGTGCCCTAAGGAAACATTTCTGAGAAAGATGTCATCAACGGAGTCGATGTTCAAAATGATAATCTAGAATGTCCGAACTGTAACATTTCTGTCAGGAAGACCAATTTGGTGAAAACGTGGATTTTTTGTATCAGTCCCCGTTGTCGATGTTGATTGTATGAATTATGCGCTGACCATGAATCAAAGAAATATTTCTTGTTTGCGAATTTTGCAGCATTTTAAATTGATTGATGTACTTACTTGTCTAAAATAAAAATTTTCCACTCGAATTTCTACCATCTTTTTCATTTTTCTTTCATACAAACATTACATTCCATATTTGGAGGAATATTTTTTATTTCTAAATTTTTCTGAAAAAAAAATCTTTTGAAAAATGGGTGGGCCAATTTTTTTTTAAATTTTAAAGGTGCAAATTAGATAGATTGAGCTATACAGGTCATTTTTTCAAGCAATTTTAAAACCTCTAGTATACCCCCTGGCGATCGCCTAGGAGAGACTTCATTCCATATTTGGCGTTTTTTACCTAAATGCACAAAAATATTGATGAGATATCTCCTTTCTGGAGTAATAATTCACATTGTTTACGTTCTAGGGTCAGTAGCCTTCATGTAGAAGATTTCAGTTGAGATTTAGATTCTACTGGTCAAATTTTCAACCATAATTGAAGGAGTACGAGATTTTGTGAAATGTGGAAAAATGTTATTCTCTTTGTCCATAAAGGAGTTCTCTTTATTAGAACTTCAGTGGAACCTTGGCATCGGAATTATCCAAAATTTGTGGCCCCTATTGCTGTAGCTCCAAAGCTGAGACGCTCGTGTAAATTTTCCCGAAACACTAATAGAGACTATAGACGTAAGAAGTTATGAAATTTTCACAATAAAAAAGTATGAAATGTTCGCAGACAATGATAAGGGAAAGGCTCCTAATTAGAGATATGTTCCTAAATGGAGATACCAGGCCATCTCAGGTTGTAGGAGGCACTGACATGTGGGAATGGATGGACCTAGTAAAGTACACCATGAAAGAAACCTTACTCGTTTTTTGTGGCTAGAAAAGAAATTATCTGTGACTTTTGATTTTAACATTTCTAACTATTTAAACACGAGGTTGTTCAATGTTGAATAATTCTGGGCAGAAGAAAAATAATTATCGAATTTTGTGATCATACCGATGAAAAGAGCGTTGAAAAACGTTTAAAGTTTTATTATAATTTATAAAGGTAAATTCATTTTGAATTACGTATGAATTATTACAAAATGTGATAAACGTGCGATCGTTAACAGAGATACTAGCTTGTTCCTGACTGAAGATACCACGCACTGCTAAAGAAAATTTTTTCAATTTAGGTATCGAAGAATATGATACCGAATGTTTATTTTGCAAAAAAGATTTTCGAGCGACGGTGAAACGTAGACCAGGTGTATAATATGCCACCGGTGGGGGCACGAAAAATACGGTGCCACTGATGTCACATTTACGAGCCCTCGTTGTGAGACATGAAGACAGGGAAGCATGAATAATAACAATAAAAATGAATGTACTGACATGATTTGTTTCTAACATCAAATAAATTACTCACTTTCAGTTGAAAAATTGATTGAATATGGTTATCTCTAATTAGGAGTATTTTTTTCCACATGCCAGTTTGTGTACTTTTTAGTTTTCGGGTGGTGGAACATATAGGGGCTATAAATCGAAAATTCAAGTATAAGGTATGGAAGCCAAGGATATAGGCTACAATTTGGCAAATCAACTTCTATCCTAACATAATTAGAATGCGAGATAATAGACAAAGAAAAAAGGTATCTCTTATATGTCCCTCTGGTCACTAATGCGGCACTCTAGGGTAGGTTTCGGGGCCAGGAGTGCGGTGTCTGGGGAGCCACTTTGATATGCGTGCATTGCATACGCTCCACCACACATATGATGGAGCCTTTCCCTTGGAGGGGCAACAATTGTTAAATTCCCAACTGACTCAGCTCAAAATTTCCAAGTATCAAAATTTGTTTGTATTGGCTAGAAAAAAAACCTTTTGACTTGTTGGATTCTCCCAAATTTTGATCCATCTACTAAATTTTCTCAACTCCGGCGGAGGCTTGGGGGCAAGCTGCCCCCCGTGCCCCCTTATTTTCGTCCGTGTCTGTAAGCACAAATGGTTCGCATTTCGGGTCTAGTGATAGTAGCCTGTTGTAAATTACACGTCTGTTATATACATAGACCTACGTAATGTACTGCCAAAAATAAAATTTAGCAATGTTCCTAATTTCTGCTGTGAATTTCAAGAATGGTGATCGGTCTCTAACATTTATATGGTGTTCCAAATTTGTTCCACAGAACAGAAAAAAATGTTTTTAAAAAGTGAATCGATCCAGTCGGATCAACGCCCCCCACACTCTGAAAAAATTAAGTTCTTAAGTATTCATGTAAAAGTTTACTGGCTCACTTTTATTGCGCAAGAATTTTCATTTTGGATGAAATCGAAAGTAATCAGTGAAAGGAAAATGACTGTACATGCTGGTCCACCATTCTTTAGCAGCTGTCCTTTTTTCGTAGTGTGTATGTAAATTTTTCTTTTATTAACACTTTACATTGACGACATCCAGCCATCCACGCATTTGCAAGATAGAAGGAGATTTACAATCGTCTGTACGAATAGTCGAGTCGCGTGTGTCAATTTTAGCGTACAATGTACAACGCAAATTGGTAATAAGGTTGGCGCTATTCTTATTAAAATTATCCCGGAATTATGGAAAATTTCAGTTTTGGTATTTCCTTAGTCGGCTTTGTATGTGATTTGTGTTGAAAGATGCTTATACCGAGGCTATAGTGATGGCATTAGATACAGAATGGTGATTCTCATATTCCTAATTTTCAGGCATTGAATCATAAAATGAGTAAAAATATTTTTCGTGATATAGATAGAAGGAATAGGTAATCTTATCAAGACCAATTTTTTCAGGAGGCAGTTTGGGGATGGGTGGAGGTTTGAGCACGATGAATTCAACGTCCTAATTTTAGTAAATGAACCAAAGAAAAAACTTCATTTTGACTTTTTAACCCAAATTCCGAGAATAAAATCATCTATACGGAAGTAGAGCTGACTGTCAGCTCAGGTTTCATCTTTAAGTCTACAAATTTCTGTAAATGAATTGGAAAAAAGAGAATAAACCATTTTATCTTGATTTTTGGATTCGATTCTGGAAAATAAAATCTGCCATGGAGAAGGGGAGTAATCACATGAAAATTTCAGTAACCAAGGCGCCTTTCATTTCGACTTCTGCACCCAAATCAGGAAAACAAAATCTTTTAGGGAGAAGAGAGCCATCTTAAGGAGAGCTATAATTCTCTCATCATGGCCCTCTTCCCAATGTGACGAGGCTGTGGAAGAGTACCAAGATCCAGTGGCGTAGCCAATGTGGGGTGTCAGAAGTCTGGATTTCTCTTTGCGATTTCGTCAAATATTGTTTTTCTAATTATAGCACCCCGTCTAACACCTTCTCCTCCTTTGGTTAAGACTAGGCCCCCTGAAACTCCAGGCTGGCTACGATACTGCCAAGATCGCCAAATATACGTAGCTTCTCAAGATCCGAATGTCTTGATCTTTCTGATGAATTTCGTTGTATAATGTTAGTTTCAAAAAAGGAAGCTCTTTTAAGAAATTTGAGTTCAAACAGCACGCCTTTAAATATCGACGAGTTAATCCCAAAACACTGTGACAAAAATAATTCGAGACATTTTCCAAGCTGCTCAAAGCAATTGTCAAAGAAAAGTGCAAGGTAACACAGGCTCCTGGAACCCCGATCTTGGCTCTGTTTCTTTGAGTGGCGATTGAAGGAAACGCCAGCCACTTTATGTATTGAATGCCATCCCTTTAACACTCATGTCAAATAGAAAAAAGAGGTAGAACAACATGACCCTTGGATCCTGGCTCTTTACTTTCGATTCAGTTTTCCATGGTTCAGTAAAAGCCCAATTTTTAGTCACAGAGGTAATTTTTAGGTGAAGATCTCTTCATCGGAGATGAAAAACAATATTTAAAGATTCAAGAAAGGGCAAAAGTCACAAAACAGTACTTTAGTACACAAGAACGTCCACAGTTCTGTCTCCTAATGTCTCTCGTACGGTATCTGATGTCCCTTCAGTCTCCCTTTTGTGAGTGTCAATTTCACGAGTACTTCTGGGACGTTCTTACATTCCTTTGAAGACTTCATCTCACATTTCTATGCTTTAAGTACTATTAGGACATATGTACCAAATATGGTGGCTTGGACCTGATTTTTTAATTTCAAAATTGAAATAAAATTCGAGTAAATCATCTGGTAATAGTGTGTACATTTTATTATATTCTGCGAATTCTGTAGATTTAAAAATTACCTTGCTCACTTTTAAATTCTTGGAATTAAAAGATAAATAAATATGTCGAAAAATGGAGTTATTCCTGATCTGGCCTCATTTTAAGGGGGCATCGCTTTGCGGCATTTCTTCATCTCGGAGGAAGGGCAGATGTGCCCAATGGCCACCAGAATTTTCGTTATACATTTCCTTACCGTTTTTATCGTATTTTACGCCATTTTTCAAACGTTTTTCAAAAAGTAGGTAAAAATAAAACAGGCGAAACAAATTGAGAGAAAAAAAAGTATAAATCTTCAAATTTTCAAATTGGCTAGAAATGGTTCAATAAGAAGTCAAATGTGGCTGCATTTTAGACAGCTGCGAACTCCACCAAACTTGGCTGTATTCGTGATAAGATTTTGAGTAGCAAGTACTGTGAGTTTTCAAGCCAGTTTATTTACTTTTTTTTAAAGTTCTTTCAGACCAATTTTACGATGTTCTGTTAACTTATAACTACCCCGTAAAGTTCCTTTTGAAGACTCAGTAGTCCATGTGATCGTAACTGGATCTTGATCTGGTAGCTGAAAGTTAACCGAACATCGTCAAATCAGTTTTGTCAGTTTTTCGGAAATTGTGAGAGAATTGTTTAAATATTGATCAATCTATAGCAAAAGTGAGTCTTAATTCAATTGCTAAAACATATATAAACACTTACTGAACTAAACAGATGCCCTGTCTGACCAGTTGAGATGAAGAAATGACAGTGAATAAGAAGAACAAGAACGGGGTTGGGAAAAATCACGTACAGGAAGTACAGGGATACAGAAGGCAAAAGACGTTTTTAAAACGCTCGCATCGTGCTACGCAGAAAGTAGCCAGGCAGGACGATTTATATTGAACATTGGAGAGGAGAGGGCCACCCCGCAGTCCTTATAGTCGACTAAATCAATTTTTTATTGAAAATTATAACATTAACAGCCAATACGATGTTTTCAATCCACCTAGAAGAAAAAGTAAGTTCTTAACACAATCGTTTCTAAAGCCCCCCCCCCCCAAAAATACTTAGACCGACTGAGAGTATTCCATCATTAGGAGTTAAAACTAGATCGTGCAGTTATATACACAATTTTTCATTGACTATTCTATTCAATTTCACAATTTTTACAGTGTATTAATTTTCAAAGTGGCTACAGTTGGGTTGATGGCCAAATGTGGCATATTTACGTTTAGCATTTCTTAGCAGAAACCTGAGGCAAGTGCAAAGATGCACACCCTGTAATGTAACTGAGGGCCCACGTCAAAAGTAATTGATTGCTGGCAAACAGGAGCATAAGCGCAAATAGACTTAGGGTTCCGAGCTCGTGGGAAGGCTGACTGCCATCAAAATAATACTAAAGATTCTTTCAATTATATAATTTTTCAGTATTTTGGCGATACTTCTAATGTATGAGAGGGCTACGCCATTTGAAGCACCCTCATTTGCGCTTATGAGGGGGTGGAATTTGCAATGCCTCTCCTTTACCTCAAAACTCTTTCTCCCCTCGCTTGGCCAATAATTTACAGCTAATTCGCTACTCATCTTTAACAATCAATACACTTCGACTTGGAAGTACAACTAGGATTTTCGGAGTCATCACCGCAGTTATTATTCGCAGATACTTTTTCTCGCAAGTTTCCTAATATTTTCGTTACAACATCGGCCAGCATCGCTACATCTCACGCATACACTGAAAACGCTGAACCACCTAAATAAGGTCACGGTCTTCTTCAAACGTTTCGGTAGATTACCGCCGGGTGTTTACCTGCTTCACGAATTTCCAATCAAGTAGTCATTAAAGACTTTGTAATGAAACTGACAATTTCATTCGGCAGTGTTGAAAAGAATCCAACATATCGGTTTTACGAAATCGCTGTAATGAATGACCGTGCTTGTATAATCGACAGTAGGTCCGCATTATTTCCAGAATTCTGAATCAAAACTACGACCAGCACGGTCGACTATATTTGGCGTTACAAAACCGGATCGAAAGTGATTTTCGGATTTCGAGGCTATTCGTGATCGTCGGGTGCCTGCTAAAATCTTCTACAAATTGTCATTCCTCCCCCTACAACCTTCCTAGAAAGTACCCCATGTACAAATTTAAATGTCAAGAATATTGGAGCACTTACTTCGCCGCCACCGGTTCCAGCGCCTTCATTTCCAACTGGAGAAATAGCGCTTCCGGATTGTTCGTATGATGGTGGAGGACCATAGCCCGGTTGCGGAGAATACGGTCTGGGCGTCGTGTATGATGGTGATACCGTCGAGTATACCGGAGGTTGAGGTGGAATTGGTCGTGGCCTCAGAGTTGGTGGTGGTCTGTAACTTGGTGCTGGAGACGGAAACGGAACATTAGGAGCATCGTAATTGTAACCCTCTTCTGGCGGTAGATAACTTTTTGAAGGCGCTTGTGGTTCTGCTGTCGTTGAGTAGATGCATAACAAGACCGTCGCTAATTTCTGCAAAAAGAGATTATTCTCATTAGTAATGGTGATAATACTGATTATACGTGTTTTTTTAGGTCTGTCTTTAAAATTGATCAGTAACATCCCATGTCGTCTCATATAGTGATACACATTCGTTATTTCACTCGTTGAATGTTAGCCGTAGTGGGATATACAGGGAAGGAAATGGGAGAATAGCCCCTTCTAGGAAGAAAAACTGAAATTGAAAATGGTTCAAAACCGGCCAAGGTCTGTCGAGTCTAGAATAAGCAGACTCCCAAGGGATCTTACAAAGTCATAATCAAGGCTTAAAGAGTTCTAATCAATCTGGAAGAATACTTAAGAGTTTTAAGTGAATTTTGGGCAGTCTTAGCACAGCTGCAGGAAAATTTTGTTACATGGATATGTCACCCAGGCGACCGCATTGACGCGCATGCCCACATTCTAATGCCTATTCTAGTCGTCCATTCTCGGCATCGCTAGGCATTCTCCGTGTCAAACGTGATGGAACGAATGACCGCGAAAGAGGAATGCGCAACTACATCCCGATGGTAATGTTTTTCTGCGGAACGTTTTCTGCAGAATTTTTCTCTTTCACACGTGTTGAGTCATTAGACATATCCACGTCAAAAGTTTAAAAATGCCTTAAAAAGTGTTTATCTGTTTTAAATAAATATGGAAGAATGTGTAGTCCTGATCAAATCCTGAAGATGAGAGGCAAATTAGCCGTGTAAGTCACTCAGAAATTCTCCTGTGGATCCCTCATTAGAATTGGACAAGAATATCTGTGAGTTCAAAACCTATTTAGAGGCTGAAGGTAATACATGGTGTAAAGGTAGAATAAATGGATACCGATGCAATAGCATTTTCTCAGTAACATTTTGACCTCCAATTTACTCCTGTCCAAGAGTTTCAATAAACTCTGGGCAGGTCGTAGAAGCTTGAATGAAGCTTCAGCAGTCAGAAACTTTTCAAGAAAAGCCTTATAGAATGTTATACAATTTCAGGAGAGTTTTAAATGAGCTTCTAAGAATTTTAGTCAGTTGAGATTTCTGAAAGTCTTGATCATATGTTGAAGAGCCATAACCAAGTCTGAAAGAGTCATAATGAATTGTAAACTATTTTTGGATAGTTTAACGAATCTAAAGCGAGTTTGGAAAAACTTAAAGAGTTTGAATAAGTCTCGAAAAGTGTAAGAGATTGTCCACAAGAATCGAAGATACCCGATGCCCAAAATCCCACCAGTTACCCGGGCAACTAAAGGGGAACATGGGTAATAAATGGGTAACTTTTCCACCACGGGGAACTAGAGGGTAACTAATGGCGTAGTATTCCGCCAGTAACCCGGGTAACTAAAGAGAAACGAGGGGAACTAAAGGAGAACAAGGGCAATCTGAGGGTAACCCGAGGGCAACAAATGGGTAACTTTTCCACGGGTAACTGAGTAACTAGAGGGTAACTAACTGATTGCGCATCGGGTAGAAGAGTCTTAGCTACTTCTTGAAGACTACTCTCTCTCCTGGGAAATAACTGATGGTATATAGTGGTGATGAACGTTGAATATTCTTTCAGAATCATCGCTCAGCCAATAACCCAGTGAGTTAAAGAAAAAAAAGTTGACCGCACACTTCAAAAGGCATTTTATTTTCAAAAATAGCTACAAATAGTCAATGTTACACGCTTCAAATTTTCTCTCTCCTTCATTCCCTTAATTAATACCGAGAGAGCAAAAACTAGTTCAAGTTCTCAGGAGGCGGGACCAAAATATATTTTGAATTTCTCCTCCCAAGATTGCTCCCTGGATCCGTGGGTCTGAAAGTTTAAAACAGTGTAGATGGACTGAGACTGCGTAGTGCATATCTGCCATTGTTGTTGATTCGAAAAAAATTATCGGCGAATTATTATAGTCTAGCCTTTACATTTCAAACAGATAGATCACCGCTGGACTTAAAATGATATATCATTCAAGAGCGACTGCCTTAGGCTTCCAGGTCTTGAAGTGTTGGCAATAAATTTGAAAACAACTATTTGGTCAATGACATCTCGAAATTCATTAGTTAATTGCTTAATCGAAAATGAGTTATTTCGAACGAAGATTTACAACCCAGAATTAACTACTTGTTATTTCAAAATATTTAAATAGTGGCATTCACCTTGAGGAAGATATCACGAATATTCTGAACATGTGTGAGTTTTAGAAGATGTAAAAAATTTAATTACTATGTTCGTTCTACGTGTATTTACATTATAACTTACATTGTATAATCAATCTTCTCTCGGAGAGCTTTAAATGTATGTGACGAATGGGTAGGTGCTGTTTATTAATTCTTGTCAGTAAAACAAATTACACTTACAACATTCATCAGTCATTGGGGCCGCGGGTTACGGTGGAAGGGTATTCAAATAAATTTAAAAAAAAAAATTACAAGAATTAATTGCTTTTATTGCATCCTTCGGAGGCTCCCGGGGGGGGGGATATGACTCTTCAACGTGGGTGCGGATGCACGAGAAACAGGCAGTGGGAACAATTTCCTTTCTCCGAGAGGAAAATTAAAACTGAAAACGTTTCAAAAATGCCGAAGTTTTACCAAGTCTTGAACAAGCTTGCTAGAGTGTTAATGAGTCTCAGAGGATCTTGAATAAGTATGAAAGAGCCTTGAAGAGTCAGCATGCTTTGAACAAGTTTAGGAGAATCTTATACAGAAGTTCAACCCAAGTTTTCAAGAGTCTTCGGTGATTCTTGAAAAGTTTTACAAAGCATTAACGAGTTTTCAAAAATCGTGATCATATCTTTAAAATGTTAAACTGAAGCCATTAGTGGCTTAAACTAAAGCCTAAGTCACAATTTTGGCCGTTATTTATTTGTAGCCAAAAGCCAGCCAGGCGAATTCTTCAAGTCGGCTTTCAGCCCATAAGTCAGCCATAAGCTAAGTTTGTGGCTTAAACTTTCAATTCAGCTTCTCCAGTGCTCAGACTTCACGTTTTCCCCCACGAACCACCCATGCTCACCAACAAAAATTAGAATGTGATCAAATTCATAGAGTATATCTACCTGTAATACAAATTGCTGGAAATGTGTATCGGTGAGTATTCATCTTTCTCTTAATTGCCCAAAGTCACGAAAGTACAACTAACAGCTCCAAAATTTTTCTCTTGTTTAGATGTTGTTTTACGGTCGACTACAGCAGTGAAGTCCGTGGGGGCCACAGTCAAAAATTCCGTCCCGAAAATTCAATTTCGGGAAATAATCCAAAGTTGGCTACGCCCCCGAAGGCGAGCATACTCAAATAATAAAGAGGCGAAAAATTCCGGATCATCTTCAAACAAACGACAACGTATATAATGAAGAATTGGCCAGACAAATTCGAGAAGTTGTGGGCGAACCTCCGAACAATGAAAATTTGTAACTCACTTTTCTAAATAAAATTTTGTTAGCGTTATGAACTGTACGTGTAATATTTCTAAGGGATTGTTTTACCATACAATCTAATGCCTTACTGAGACATTCGGGACAGGTGTTTCTAGGTCTGTACCACTACCACAAAAATGTACAAAATTATACGAATACCCCCCCCCCCCCCAAAAAAAAAGAACAGTTATGTACAATTTCCCTCAATTTGTTCATTCATGTTCATATTTGAATATTTTCGAATTATATTGCGCATTTTTGAGGCACATTAAGTGCAATTACTTGAAGCTTCATGATTAGTTGAATTTTTGCAGAAATTTACTTTATTGAAACCTGGAAAAGTCTCTTTCTAGAAAATTGTGTCAGTTTTGCCCAGCGGGCGAGTATTTTCACCCCTGTGTGAGGTGGCACAATGCCGAATGCTCAGACTTTGTGGTCCATTGTACTTTTCCTCAGGTTGTTATTAAAGATTAGTTCAGTAACCTCGAATTCACAGCCAAAGTAGGAATTTTGCTGAGTTATATCCTTTTGGCTTTACTACGGGTGCTGGATACTCCAGTCCCAGTGCTTTGCGTCTTGTCCCGGCTGTTGCTGGGCATTGACATATGATATGGATCGAGGTTTCATCCTCTTCTCCACAGTACCTACAGGAGCTGCATTTCGCCACTCCTATTTTATACCACATGGATTTCGTTACCCCGTAACCACAGGTAGTAGTCCGACTACGAGCCTTCTATGTTTTCTGTCGAGCCCTACCCGATTGACAATGAGGCCAATTGTGAGTGCATTTGTGAACATCACTCACTAATCGCACTAATGCTGAGCGATTACTTCACACACACTATCTTAAAATGATGAGATGTTGAACGAGAAAGGGTGTATAATTTGTTAATGCAGTCCGCTACTACCAAGGATGTAGTTTGGCGTGCCGATAGTGCCTTAATAGCCGTTTGACTGTTTGTACAGTTATAGATTTGCTTATTAACAAGGCCTTTCTGCTGGCTTCTATCAGTGACCACCGTGACTGCCATTATCTCTGTTTGGACTTCATTCAGTGCCATTGAATAGTTTTCAGTGCCTTTTGCATTTGTGATTACGATTCCTACACCTTGATAATTCTTTGAGGCATCTGCAAACCACACATGCTCCTTTTTTCCTAAAATGCTTGGCCGTCTCTTTTCCCATGCCTCCTGTGTAGCTATCATGCACGGTATGTCTTGTTAAAGAAGTGTTCCATCGCGATTCCGTCCCTCGGCATCCCAAAACAATTGTCCATAGTCCCGGTTATCTCCCATATCCTTCAGTGACCTGTTTTTTGGGCCCGAACGTTTGGTTGGTCAAGATGATAAGTCCCTATTCGCGTATAAAATTGAAGGGTGCGCTCTCTAATGGCAAAACGAAATGCGGCTTGTTAATTGGCGGATTTGGTTGAAAAGGTGGTCACATGCGAAAAGTGACAAAAATTGTTCTCCAAGAATTTCAAAATAGGACTTTACAGAAAGAAAATAACAGAATGAAACGTTTTTGTTCTTTTCAATTTTTCATAAAAAATGATATTTCGGATCATATTTCTTATTTTCTTTGTACATATTGTTAGGGTAAAATACCCATTATCACCTTTTCAACATATGCACTAGCGCTCCTGCAGTGTGCTTTGTATGCAAATTATCGCAGTTGCTTCTATAGCACTGTGACGTAGTGGCAGGTGTAGGAGTCTTTCAAGTGCTTTCGTCGGCATCCTTCTCATTGCCACCGTTGCCAGCACGCACGCAAGCCTTTGCAGGTGATCCAGTTATGTACTTTCTGATTTTGGCCATATGGACCCCACCACACAATTGCCGCATATGTGATGCTGGGATGTATTACACCGGTATCCAGTGCATCATTTTAGGAGAGAATCCCGAGGTCCAGCCGACTAAGGTACGGCAAGCCCAAAGAGCCTAAATCCTTTTCTGATTGACTGTTGGTTTGACTCTCTGTCTGCAACACAATACTTACTCTTAAATTGTCCATTCTCAGGTGTACAAGGGTGCCGTAAAATCCCAATTCGACGAGTAGGACTATCTACCTATCAGCTGGCTTTCATCTTTGTGGGAGTAAATTTGTGAAAAATCCATATCCAGAATACGAGAGTCAAAATGCCTGCCGCTCTACAACTCACCAGTTTGTAGTATGTACCGTTTTACCAGAGGCTTACAAATAACTATATTTTGATCCCGATTTTTATCGAGTAAGTCATTTCATCAGAACTCGCATCCAGCTACCTTTTACGTGATATGGTTAACAGAAAGCGAAAACACTTCTCGTAAGTTACACTTTCGTTAGCCAACGCGGACACAAAACGGTATTTCCATTATATGAATTGGCCCTGCTGTGTAGTTCATAAGAAGGCATTATTTAGCGATCCACTTTGTTTGTTAACCGCCAGAAACTGATAAAAAATAAGATTAAGGTAATTGTAAAATTTAGTGATCAGTTCACGAACGTGTTTGAGGTGCACGATCGCGCTATACGAATCGCATGCCAGTGTATTCGAAGACTCGAATGGATGCACTAGTGAAAACCGGCGCTGGCGTCGAACTGGTTACTAATTTAAGCAACAGTTAATTAGTAAAATCCTATCTTTAATACGATCTCTCAATTAATTAAAAAGGAACAGCGTGAACAGGGTCTAAACATTTTGTAAATAATATATTTGCAATTTGCTCTTTAGTGTAAATGTAAACACATATCTATCGACTCGCAGATGGATACACGCTTGTACCTGCACCTAATTCCTGTACGGTTTTCGATTTGTGCGAGATATTTTGTAATAGGGCATTAGCACACTTACAGCACAGAACCTAAATAGTCATAAATTATAAAAGCAATCTTCGATTCTGCTGGTAGCGAGAAAAATTATATTATTTATTTTATCGGTACGCGAATTTTCTAGAATTGTGTGGAATCTGCTCGAAATGCCCACTTCTTTTCCCTGCGATTTTCTGTTAATGTTCAAACATATTTGGGAGATGGCTCCCAGTGAGTTCAGGGTGATACGGTACATCAAAAGTTTATTATACTTTAAGGCTAGCCACATGTAGCTCGAATTACAAGATGAAAACATAGTTTTCTCATCAGTGTACAAGGTGTCCTTTTGAATGAGGTCAATTAATATTTTAAGAAGTAGATCTTGTTGTTGAATGTTGTAATCAGCGGCGTAGATATGGAGGAGGTGGCTCAACGTTTACAAGTGTGGACACTCTACCCCACACCCACATTTGTCTGTAGTTTCGCTACTAGTTACGATAGAAATGTTTTTCCGCAACGCCGTGCAGCGCATCCTCTATTTCTTTCTTTCTTTCTTTCTTTCTTTCTTTCTTTCTTTCTTTCTTTCTTTCTTTCTTTCTTTCTTTCTTTCTTTCTTTCTTTCTTTCTTTCTTTCTTTCTTTGTTTCTTTCTTTCTTTCTTTTTAATCGAATGATAGTACCTTCGACTTATCAACATCTCTTTATCAAATTACATCATTTCCCTTCATTTTATCACAATATATGCTGATGAAAAAGCTCATTTCTAAAATGCAGTATGTCTGTTAGTCATCAACTCATCATGTATTCTAATTCCAAAAGCAGTAAATTCATTTTCTGGGAGTTTTCTTCAGTTTACATGTTGTGAATATGTTTATTTTGGGACTAAGCTCCCTCTATTGGCGCTTAGAGAAGTCAAGGAGGTTTACTGAAGGCTTGCACTTTCCAAATGAAGCTAAATTTCCTTTTCAGAGATCTGCATCAGCCTACATAATCCCTCTTTACATACTAGAGACTCGATCTCTACTGCTGTTGCCTAGCGAATAGAAAGAAGCACAGAATCAGAGACCGGAATAAAAGTAACAAGATTGCTCCAAATCCTTGCATCCATCTATGTCTGTGTCTCATTTGTCTGTCTGTGGGAGAGTGTTGAAAAGTATTAACAACTTGTAATGTAGTTTACAGGAGTCTTAGAAGGATCCTGAGGAGTCTTAATAAGTTTTAATTGGTCCTAACAAGATTTAATGTATCGTAGAGCCAAAATTGAGCATCAGAAAGTGATATATAGAGTCTAGATTGGTCTCAACGGATCTCTAAAAGTCTCCACAAAATCATTGTTAGCCTTAACGAGTCGGAATCAAACGTAATGAGTAAGGCTCAGATTTTTATGATCTAAAAATAGTAAAATATGTACATTAAATATGAGCTTACATAAAAAAATATGCTGAAAATATGCACTAAAAATCGAAAATATGCGACAGTATGCGCCTTAAGAAAAAGCAGTATGGGTAATGGGTATCTTGTTGCGTGGTTTTAACAGGTCCATTAATGGTTAATTTTAAATTTAATTTTAACTTTTTAATAGTCGTTTATTTTAACTGAAAATCAAATGATACTGTTTAAACCATTTTTTTCCGACATGGACATGTCTAAAGGCTTGCCATGCGGAAGAGAAAAAATCCACAAAAAACGCTCAGCAAAAAATGTTCCGCAGAAAAAAGTTACCATCGCGATGTAGTTGCGTATTCCTCTTTACATGATCATTCGTTCCATCACATTTCAACCGGCCGACGCCGAGAATGCCGACGAGGGACGCCGAGAATGGACGACTAGAGGAGACTTCAGAATGTGGGCATGGGTATGAACGCGGTCGTCTGGATGGCAAATCCATGTAACAGTGTCCTTCCATGAAAAAGTCGGATTTTTTTTTTTTTAATTTTTGAAACTTGAAAATAAGAAAACTAAAATTACTCGAAAATATGGGTTGAAACAGAAAAAATGGGCAAATATGTTGTAAATATATGCTAAAATAGTCAAAACATGAAAAATAAAGAATTTTATCTGAAATATGCTTAAATATGCGCTAACATATTAATGCCATTTTACTTATAATCATAAAAAAAGAAAAAAGTATATTGTGATTTCAGATCCTGCGGTTTTACTTCTTTTGGATTGAGAGAACCAGGACACGGGGGAGGGCGGAAGTCATAATATTGTTAGATTACTTCCAGCAGGTTTTTTTAGAGTTTTAAAAAAGTCAGCTAACTGAGAGATAGAAATATGTCTGGTAGGGTGTATGGCGATACACACATTCCAAAGTGGCCCTTGAGACACCGCATCCCAGGCCCCGGAAACTACCTTTCCGAGTATCGCATCAGTGACCAGAGGAATGAAGGATAGAAGTAGGAAATAGGAGAAAAAAAAAAGAAGAGACAAAACAATGAGAGCCACAAGCTAGAGGACAAAAATGATTAAAATGATGTAAACAAAAGGAATGTAGGATTTAGGAAGCCAAATAGAAGTTGGTTCTGAGTTATGTTCTACCTGGGGAAGGGGGGGGGGGTTACTTACCTTTTGTCATATTGTCTGTCTGTCCGTTTTTCCATCTCTCTGTCTCCCGATTAGTATTTTTCTTTTGCTTTGGTTGCCCATTTGATCACTTGCCTTAAACTTGAAAAATTTAAGGATGGGTCTGTTACCTTCCGATTCAATCAAACTGAGAAACAGACAATCAGGTTGGCTAAAAGACATTAAGTGGATTAATGAGTCAACGAAACAGCTGCAGAAAGAGAGAGCATTCAGCTTATCCCGCCAATCAGCCACTCTGACAGAGATGAAGCAAATAGGCAAAAATAAAGATAAAGAAAAACAGATACAGAAAAACACCCTTGCGATTGAACAGGTTAAAGGCCGACAGCCCTCATCCCCCGGGAAAATGGATCTCTAGCAGAATCTGGTGTCAAGATCTCCCGAGTTCTTTGTCTCCTGTATTTCTCGCATCTTCCAGCCTTATAAAACCGATTATCTTGTTTATCTTTCTGTCTGTTTGCTTGTTCGAGATAGACGATTGAAACATAAGAACTGGAAAGTTGCACTTTTCATAATATGTTCGTATGACCCGTAAGGAAGTTTTGAATTATGGATAATATCTGTACCCTAATTAAGAGGGAGCTACAAAATTTTGTCCCCACGAACCCCATAATTTTATTTTTGATCTGATATTGTAGGAAACACCATAGTGTATATATCATACGGCACTATTATTCAGATATTTAAACTCCTCCTTCAGAAATTAGGAGGAAGGGCTTATCAAGAATATAAGAACATTTTCATAAAATATCGCAAATACTATTTTAAGGAGTATTTTAGTTAATTTTGCGGAGACTGTATTATTTATCGACCAAATATCTACGTATCAGTACACCGAGTGTGAATTCCTTGATAGCCCCGTAGGCTCCAAAATCTAACGTTTTTAAAAAGAATTTGATGTATTTTTTCTAATATAAAACTGGGCTTTCAAAAATATCCACATCCTCATCTTAACACGAAAATAATGCGATAAAAAATGCAAACAAATCCGAAGACTCAGCTTGATGAGGAGCAAGTTGAAAAGAATGAAAGAGCCCAACCGTTGCGCAGAAGGACATTACGTGGACATGTCGTCCAGGCGACCACGCAGGGTTGCCAGATTTGAAGTACAAAAAAATTCTTACAGCAGCTTTAAATATCATGAAGTTGGAAAGAGAAAATTCTGTACAAATTCCTTGCGCTTTTTCTTAGGTTGAAAAATTCATTTTTTTCAAATTGTCTAGCTTTATTTCAATATAGAAAGTGCTCGCTTTCCAATTGTTGATTTCTCTCCCTCACCAATGTGATTTGTTCTTGGAAGTATTCCCCGACAGGAAAAGTTCATAATTGTTCTTATTAACTTTAGATAACTTTTAGAAATTGGGAAAGATGATCAAAAATCCGTACAATTCTGTGCAGTTGCTAATCTGTACAGATTCTGCACAACTCCCTCAAAAATGTCTAATTCCCGTGTGCGTACAGAAAAATCTGTACATTTGGCAACATTGCGACCGCGTTGACGCGCATGCCCACATTCCAATGCTTCCTCTCTTCTAGTCGTCCATTCTCGGCGTTGCTCGTCCCTCTCTATGTCGGTTGGTCGAAATGTGATGGAGTGAATGACCATGTGAAGAGGAATATGCAACTACATCACAATGGTAACGTCTTTCTGCGGAATGTTTCTTGCAAAGCTCTTTTTGCGGGGCGTGTTCAGCGGAATTTTTCTCTTTTGCCTTGCGAGCTATTAGACATATCCATGTCAAAACTACAACTTAGTTTTTGGCATGTTCTAATGAATGTTTTAATTTTGATATCTAATGACCCCGCTATTCTCCTTACTTGTGAACGTAACCATTGAACAAAGGGCGACTTTTTACTCGATTCTGTCCTATAAAATCAGTTGCTGGGATGAAAACAGACACCTACTACTCAACTCTCTGCCATGATGTCACTTCGCCAGGAAGAATGATGCCCATTTATTGTGCTTCTTGAAAATACAAATAGGGGGCTAATGGGGTACTTTTCCTCTGTATTTTGAATAAAATGCATTAATTCACCAAAAAATGTATAGTTTTTTAAATAGGGTCAAGCTGGCTTTTTTCTTTTCATACTGTGAGTTGTGGAAAATAGGGTTATTGTTCAACAAATTTCTATCAAGGGTGAAGGAATGGTTTTATTGAATTTTATGGGATTGAGAGTCTGTTGACCTATAGTCAGAGAACTACTACGCGTGAATGCGAAATTAGAATATTTTTAGTCTGTGTGTACTTTTTCCGCTATTTATTCGAGTATTTAGACGTCGTGTTAAACGTGCCGTCACGCCGTCTGATCTTACGAACGTCTTCCTTTCTTCCGTTTTGTTGCTGTTACGACAGAGAATGAACTCGGTTACAAGGTCGTATGTACTTATTCGTTGTTTTACCATCAAAAAGTTCACTTATTGCAGCACCTTCAAAACTACCTATTTACAATAAAAAATAAAAATAAAAGCAACCTTCAGAGTAAAGGGTACGAAAGGAATATTCGTTCTACAGTTTCCTTTCTCGTGAGATAACCGATACAATGAACTCGTTTGGTCTCATTTTCATAATGACACTGGTCCGTGAACTTAAGGCTAGGTTTATTAATTCGTGAAATTAGTTCTGTGGTATGTATAAGAGTTCTATCCCAGTCGTTGGAACCGGAAGAACGAGGGGCGCACACTTTGTAACATTGACATTTGTGTAGGCTTCGATTTAAGGTTGAAAAGTGATATAAGTGATCGACATAGCATTAAGTATTTGAAATTGGAGAACACTTTGACTTTATTCTACACTTCCATGTAGTACCGGTCATCGAAATGCGATAATGCTGTTTTTGATGTTTAGCTGCATTAAGTACGACCTGCATTGCGTAACCATAATTGGTTGATATTTCGAAAAAAATTAAGTGTATCATAATCATTACATTAGGATGTGGTAATATGTAGATGTAAGTCTATCGATGACCGTGCAAGTATCTTGAAATGATGGACGTCGGACTTTTTAAGTGATTAAATGTGTACCGATGTGTAAAAGAAGAGTAACGAAATTAATTCGGGTTTCCAGAAACAGGTCTCTCGAAGCAATCAAAAAGTGTTATTTGTGTTCGGCAAACTGTGCGAGGTCTAATGTTGATCGAAGAATTCTGTAATTCTGGGAGAGTTCCTCTGTTTAATGACACAGTAGAAATAATTAGAAGTTGTACAGATGCTGTATGGAGTCGTATATAATCTTGTGAAAGAAAATATGTTTCAATCTAAAAGCAGTGGGAACGATTGCAGGTGAGGCTTGACGTTCCAAAAGAGACAAGACCAGGATCTTTGACTGAAAATTTCCGAAAAATATCATCTTTCCTTGCAGCGACCATTTCCAGCGCTTTGACAAAAATGTGCAAAAATGAAAATTGTCGCCTTTCAATAATTAAAATAAAATACAAAAAAAAAATACTATAAAGCTGGAATACAGACCACCCACGTAACTAGAGAAATGCAAATTTAAAAAAACTGAATTAATATATCGGCGCTAATTTCAAGAAATTAGATGTCACTCATAATTATTAAACATTATCAGGAGAAATATTTTTCAAATGAGAAGTGATTCGGTTTTCTTTGCATTGTTGTATACGTTCGAATTCCCTCCCCCTTTCATAACAGTGTTTAAAATGTAAACTACAGCGTCCGATAGAAAAATGTATTCTACCACTCCCGTATTTCACTGTCCTTGTAATATAAAGGGCATAATAGTCCAAAGAGAATTGTAAAGGATGGCGTGAAACTCAACAAACACGTGGTGAAGACTTCAAATTCTTGATTTACCAGGGGCAAGGGTTTGCCATTAGGTTCCTGAGTATGCATATACCAATACCACGTATATATGTATAATGTATAGTCTGACCACAGCGTGCACTAAGAAAATTTACTCAGCGTCTGCCAAATTCAACATGTTTTTTCTTCATTTTCATTCAACTGTTTCTCGATAAAGAATTTGAATAAATCACAATCTTTTCAATATTACAATAACGAAAGATTTCAGTATTATGCACCATTATTCTCAGCTTACTGGCGTTAAGCTATGTTACATGGATACAGGCAAAAGTCTTTAAGATTCTTTCCCGAGGCGAAGGGGAGGAGAGGATGCAATTTTTAAATTTTTCAACTCATGATCCAATAATATCGAATAAGAAAAGTTTGAGAAGTTTGTGTACATACAATTCGAGGAAAATCTCTCATCTATGTGCTAATAACTCTGGCCTCTATCAGTCTCTTGCCTGGAGAGAAAACTTGCCGAGAAAGTTATCTGCCTCAAATCCGTAAGGATGTAGAAGTAGATCTGTTTATTCTAAGATATAGTCGGAGAGAAACAGCTAGTAAAGCGGCAGGCGGCCTGCAAGACAGATAGTCAACTATTCCACCATCTATATCCATCTATATAGCCAGTCAAGCAATCGGAGAGGCAGGTAGAAGGACAGATAGGCAAAATCAGAAAGGTCGGCAAACAGACAGATAGGTGGACAGTCAGTTACTCCTTTATCTACGAAAAAAATTAAAAAAGCCACAGCATGGAAATGTACTACCAAGATTGTCAAACCTACAACTGAAAAACTGCTTAATACTACTCAGAAACTACTCAAATATAATCAAATTGAGTAGTTTGAGTAGTCATTCAGTAGTATTTTTGACAAGCTCAGTTTTGTGTCTCTTCATGCGGACCGTGATCAAGGAACAGGGATCCAGCGCTGGTTTGTCTTCGTCTCTGAACTAGATGTTTTCGAAACTACATACTGGAAAAAATTCTGAGATTTGGAAAAAGGGTGACAGTAACATAAGGCAATAAGGCAGGAAGATGGCCAGACAATAAGACGAACCGACTCAGATTGATAGATAGGGTCTTAAAATCAGAAATTTAACCAACAAAACGTACTCACGTCACACTCTTAGGGTCAGTCTCTAAGTTAAAATGAATAAGACATGTTTTTCCATAATAGTTCATATGTTATAGAGAATAAGAGAATATTTAACAAGTTTACAGAACAGAATCATCAGAAGAATGGCTGCTTTTGTTCACGACATTAGACATCGTGTCCATGGCGAAAGCACTGATATCCACGATTTTGAACAAAACAGCTTGAAAAATATCCTTTTTCAGAGAATTTTTGAAAATTGTGCTATTATATGTGACACGTCATGAGAAAACATACCTTAAGGTGAAAATCCTAATTTTGCAGTAGAGGCAAAATAGGGTGGAAAACTAATTTTTGATGAAATTGAGTTTTCAACGGGAAGTTGTTATTCACCTTCCTGGCAACATCTTATCAACTTGTGGAGGCCTAATCAACAGTTTTATCAGTCACTGGTAGCATTTTAAAAAGGGACTTGCATGTCTATAATACAGTGTGATGACGGAGTTCTGGGACTACGCTTCCTACAGGAACTTTACAAGCGCCATCTATCGGGAAACACTTGCATTATTTTAAATGCAGGTTCTCCTGCATATAGTTGGGGAAAAAGCTAGAGACTTGCGGTAAGTTGCATTGGATTCCCCGGCCCTCTTCTATAAAAATTAGTTAAAATCTCAGTTTCAACCTTCATTATACCCTAAGGTATGTTTTCTCGTTCGCATCACATATGCGCCAATGACCACGATCTGGCACCTGGATCATGCTCAGGGATAAGATCTATACCAGTATGGCCATTTGTTCCACTGAGAAATGTAGGTATATGGCATGTATCTTTGCACCAGTCGAAGACTGACCACGAAAATGGACTGAAAACCCTGGTAACAGAAGTTTACTTCATCCCTTCTGGAAATGCGAAGTCGCTGACAGCAAATTAAACTTCTTAACATTTACTCCCATTCTTTTTGAATAATAGTACATAAATGCTGATTAAAGCAATCTAGCGCTGCAGACTGCTTTTCAAATACTGGCTGTTTAGCCATCAAAGCAAATCAGAAACATTTTTAAAAATATAACCGGTATTGAGACAAGTCAAAAAATTGTACTTGCCTCTGATGAATTGGTTTGGTGGAATATGTTGCTGGTGTTCTTATGTAACCCCCCCCCCCCCCAACAAAAAATCGTAAGTTAGGGTTCAAAACTTGCTGATAATAAAATATACTCGGTGTCTGGAGAGTGACCCCTTAACTGAACCCATGTACCCACAGGTACTCACCAAAATAATCATACAGGCTCGACCTAATGATCTCTAGACGGATGAGAAAGCTTATGGCTGCATACTGGCAGTAATCAACTAGTTGGTTAAATACAGTACCTCTCCCCATAACAAAAAAGTAGATACATAGATCGCTAGAGAGAGAAGACAGGTAAACTGATAAGTATGGATAGCAAGATGCGAAAGAGGTAGGCGTGAGAGAAGCCAGTATCGGTAAGCGGGGTGGGTAGGGAAGTGATCAGGGGGCAAAGCTTCCTAATATAATTAAGAAAAAAAGCAATTCAACGAGATTTGATAATAGGTAAGACTATTCGTAACACAATTGAATAATAATCAACGGCGACTGATAGGGTGGGAAGTCCACTCTAAATGAGGTTAGCTTATCTAAAAACTGTAAACAAATTCATCGACCGTTATGCAATAAACTGTCCGAGGTTACAGCCAGACTACATTCCATACGCAATAAATATACGCGCTTACTTTTAGTACGAGTACAATATAATATATGTATCAAATGCTGTTTTAATTAAACCCGGAAGAATGACCGATATTCTACTAAACTTTGGCAAAACCAGATTCTGGACAACTGGAGATTAATTTCTCATTCGAAAATGTATGATATGTTGATATGGAATGGAGGTGTACAGAAAAGTAAGAAGGCAGACAGACAACTTGAATTAATATTCAGTCTTCACGTCCTACAAAACTGGTTTAGTATACTCTTGATAAACGTGAGCGCCGCTTAAGAGGAAATAATTTCGTTATCTAATGAAATAGCCAGTAACACGCGTCAATAAACATAATTAAGCGAGCCATTAACTAAATGTCTACGAAGAGCAGCTACTGGCTTTGGCAGCAGTTGCCAGTACCTCTTCTTACGCACCTGTAATAATGTTTGTACGGCTTTTCTTCTCCAAACATTCATAAAAATTCCAGGGTTCCCTCGTGATTATAAATTCATTAATTCGCTTCTACATTACATTCTGAAGTCCAGCAGTTCTTCAGAAGTTCCATACGTCATACTCTGTTCCATGGAGGGATACATTTTGGTTAGAAATGTATATGGACATGCACTCAAGTCGGCCAGTGCAAATATAAAACTTAAAAGCCAACCTACTATAACCTATATAATAGCAATCGAAAAATGGGATAAAATATTTATAAGGTATGTCTGCTATGTAAAGAAAATTGCATATAAAAAATGATCCATAGTCTCATAATCAGCATTCGTGCGGTTATAAGATGGTCGAATAACAGGACGGAAAATACAAAAATATGCGTGTTTTGAATAAAACCGCAACCATCACCCGGAAATGTGTGTAAATATGAATGCAACTCGATGATTTTATTTCAAATTCTCTACGCACACCGAGGAAGCCAATTACGCCAAAAGTTGTCATATGTAATTATCGATTGGGTTCTTGTATAATCGAAATCAAATCGTCGACTACTCGTATTTATTGACTCCAGTCTCGTGACCAATAAAATGGCACATTGAGATTGCTGTCGATTCGGAAATATTGCATGAAGCTGCATCAGATGCATAGCTCTTAAAACCATCAGTTCCGTCATCATTTTTGGTACTCTGAATCTTGATCTGTTTCTGGTTTTCTAATCGATCTCCATTGCTTTGAGCTGGTCTCCTGTATGTGTTAATTAGTGACTATACGAAGCAACACTGTTTTACTTAGTTATATTTCTCATACTTAGTTGCACTCAGCAGCCCTCCAATTGCAAAATTCATAGTTTGAATCGCTGTCAAGAGCAGAGCGAGCATTGTTCGCAAGGAGATAGTAGGAGTGAAGTATGTCTGCCAGGATAAATATTTAAACTGCTCTCACGAGCCTACTGCATGAAATGTCAGCGAAAACGAAGTTTGAACTGTTTTTAAAAGCAAATTGTGGAATGTGTCTAAATTGACTGGGACGTTCTTAGGCAAGTACAAAATGAATTCTGAAAAGTATAATACTCCACTTGCTATTCGGACTGTGCAAACAACAACAACAACAACGCCGGAACTAAACCCAATTGATAAGTCAACTGTGATGGTTACTTTGACTCCCATAAGAAAAACACACGGAGTAAAGATCATTACGTTACTACCTGAGAATAAGAAATTTCTTAGAAACCAAAGGACCTATACATTTTTAATCCAGAAGGTTTCTAGCATTCTAGCATCTGCTAATAAACTTCTGGTTACTAACAAAGTTCTTATTCTCAGGTAGTAACATACTGATCTTTGCTCCCTGTGTTTTTCTTATGGGAGTCAAAACGTTTGTTGGCCAAAAAGTGGGTACTTTTGCTAACCGTAACCAAGAACTGCAACTCACTGTGTGACGTCAAATCACTGTTCGCTTATCAAAAAAATACTTATTCTACACTAGCGCCTCTACAATTTGCACAGTCCCAATAGAGTGAAAGTATGTTGAAAGTGATGAATATATTATTTTGTGTGCATCAGGGACGCATTTGCACTTTAAACCCAAATGGCGGCTTGAGCAGTGTGTGCCCTATGGTACATAGGTATGTCTTATTTTGTTCATCTCCCATTGTATAGATACTGTACTGACTGTGTGTGCGATGGCTTTTCATTTCCATGGCATTTCAATCTGAAAGAAGTGTTAGCATGACTGCGAAGCGACACGGTTTTACTTAATTATTTCTCATGGTGGCAGAGCGTGGTTAAGCATAGCAGACCTTGCGATCAAATGTGTACCTCGGTGAAAGAAGACAATTGGATGGCTGAATGCAAGAAGTGGTTATTCAAGTCCATTATTCTAAAGTGACAGACTATGCTGGATAATGTGGGATGTTAGTTTACATTGTCTGTCACTGCAAGAACATCTACTTAACAACCCGATTGACAATTTGGTGAGCACTCACGCAACATGTCACAAACCACTACCGTTTTGAGACTTTTGGCCGATCACATTTTTTGTGAGTGGTCAAAATCTAATAATTTTAAGATAGTGTGTGTGAAGTGATCGCTCAGCAGTAGTGTGATTACTGAGTGATGTTCACAAATGCGCTCACATTCGGCTTCATTGTCAATCGGGTACTTCTTGCACTCAGCCCTACAATAGCAAGATTCGTAGTTCCCATCACTGTCTAGAGCGGAGCGAAAATTTCTTGGAGGCGCTAAACTGACTCATGAATGTATGTAGTAGATAAAGCCTTAACTGAGTTGATGATGAAGTTTGTTCTCGAATGTCTGTGTTTTAAGCGCGTTCTAAACAGTCAATAATACTTACTTACTGACCTCAAAAAATTGACATCCAGAAATATTGACCACTTCATCCACACGATCAATGTTGGTTCTCTAGATGATCAAAAACTAGCAAGACTGAAAGGGTAAATTATCAGAATTTAGTTTAGTTTATTGTATTCTATTGGGACTATTCGCATATAAAGCACACTACAGGAGCGCTAGTGCACATGTTTAACAGGTGATCGTGGGTATTTTCCCTAACAATATGTACAAAGAAAACGAGAAATATTATCCGAAATATCATTTTTTTTATGAAAAACTGAAAAGAACAAAAACTTTTCATTCTGTAATTTTCTTTCTGTAGAGTCCAATTTTGAAATTCTTGGAGAACATTTTTTGTCACTTTTCGCACATGATCACATTCTCAAATTTCAACCAAATCCACCAATCAGCAAGCCGCATTTCGTTTTGCCAGTAGAGAGCGCACCCTTCAGTTTTATACGCGAATTGATTGTTTCAGAAAAATGACGTCACGAACATTCAAATTGGTCGGAACTATATAAGAATATTATTAGATACGCAAAAAATAGTTCTTATCGGACTGGGTCGCGACTGGTGTCATACCTATTACAGAAGATTTAAAATGCTACAAATGATGTTCGGAGGATATTTTCATTTTATCTCATGATTTTCGAGAAAAATGCATTGAAACGGTATTCCTCCATATTGTACTTCTAGCTTAAACTTTCCGATCAAGTTGTTTGGCTGTGACATCACGGTGTCGTCATTGCTGAAATGATTAATTCGAGGTCTGCTACGAGACAGAGTATCTAAGTTTTCGTCTGTATAATAAGCAATAATAATGAATGATTGGATCTTTTGGAATTGATATGATTAGGTGTGATGTTTTACAAAGAAGGCAATGGACGGTATATTTCAATCACTTCTAAAAGAAATAATTGCCCTTATTCTTCTTTTTTTGCGCTGACCAGCGGCTTGTGCTTCTTCTTTTTTCATCTTCACCATTCGAGACATAAAGACATAAACTAACTTCCACCAAATTCCTTTTCTCGTTACCAAACCATACTACTGTCACGTGTGCATTAAATTATGAAATCTTTCCAAACAGTGTTGATGCCCGTTCAGTTACTTGTTCTCGTCTCAATTTTTGATGATCGCGTCAATATTTTTGTCCCTTTCTCCCTACACAATCAATAGAATTGTCAAGAGTAGCAATATTGGTCAATATTATTGACCGTCTAGAACGCGCTTAAGAAATATCTCAGCGGATTGTTGATATTTATATAGATCTTGAATCAAAGTTTGAGCATGTTCAGCATGCTAAGAATGAAATGAGCTAAAAGGTGGATGGAGTTTCTACTGATAACATAACAAATCGATATCAGGTCGATAATTATTTTTATTAATTTTCATTGGACATGTTTAACACACTAGGAATGAAATAAGCTAAGAAGAACCGAGTTTTTATTAATAACAGATCGATAACTCTTTATTATTTCCATATAAAACATAAACGTATCAGTTGTTCAAGATAATTGATAGTAAAGATGCGTGCTTCCTTGCCGACTCTCTTCGAGTAGCGAGAGGTTACTTGTTTCAAGTCTTCTGCATCCATTTTGTCCTCCGAACAGTCTCCAACTCTAAAATTCCGCACTACAACTGCCATTAGAATATGCTACATTTGGCATAAGAGAATTTTACAAGAGCTAGTATAAAACCATACCTCCAAGTCAATCTTCCTTCATACTTCCTCGCACAGGCCAACTGTCTCAGCATCTCTTTCAAGTCCCTCAGCTGATAACCTTGGCCTAGACATATTTCTTGAACTTCACCCCGATCCGTCTGCCTCTAGATGGTGTTTACAGGCCAATAAGTTTCACAATATTTTAACTTCAGAAAGTTCGAAACGAAGCCTTGTTACAAAATATGGGTACGAAACCAAATTACTCTTCTACCTTGTTCCCAATTCTCAAATTTAACTGCTGACTCACATCAGTTGTGTGAAGAGATGACAAAGTCACAGTTTATAACACCTGTATGGTTAATAGCACCGTGCTTCGTGAATACTTACGGTATCACTTATGATATACTGTGTACAGTTATAAGAGTATTAAAATTCGGTTACATTTTCGAATAACCATATAAACGAAAAAGTAGACTGTTCGGAATTACGAGCCTAAATACGAACGGCGAATTAGTGGCGAATGCGCAGTCAACAGTCATTTACAAAGCACATGGGAAATTGTTTATTCCATTTCGAGCTGGATGTACGTCGTGGGATGATACTGCTAAAGCGAGTTTTATGGCCTACATTGAGCAATGACCGCGAAAGATCATCAATGAAAGAGAGACTTGTGCAAGACCATTATTAATTCTCGTTCATAAACAAAATTTTCGCTTTCAATCGCGAAAAAATAAAGTAATAAAATGAAACATGGATATCTTTTTTCAATCTTGCGTGCTATTTTTACACCAAGTGTTTTGTCAGAATGGACGTTTCTTAATTCAAAATTAAGCGAAGTTATAGCATCAAGTTTCTCGATTGCCACCTGAAAACGAATTAGTGGTAATGGATCTTTTCGGAATAATTTGTAGTATAATGAATTTTAAAACTGAATATTTTCGAAACTAAAGTGTTCAACGAAAATACTTTCTGTGATGGGTAGTTTGTAAAGCAAATGAAATCGAGACTAAATACTTAATTATACGTAGGTACCTCGATATCTTGAATATTTTTTTAAAATAAAAGGCCTTCGAAATCTGACGACCAGATGTTTGGATTCGGTTTTGCAATTCGAAACCCGAATTTCAGTTTATAGACAAGAAAATATACTAGCTGTCAATCGTAAGTTTCATAATTTTGTAACTCACATTGGTTACAATACTGAGGATGGATTTACATTGGTAGGCAACACGTATTTTGGCCTCTTGACAGGCCCGCCCGTTCAAATTTGCAAAATCACTGTAATGGAAATTTCAAAACTAGTGAAAAAATCCAAAATCTGGCTAACTGTTAATATGCGTATGTCCCCTCCCTTGAGAATAAAAGCCTTTTTGCATGGATGTAATTATGTTCCTAACCATACACACAAAATTTTATAGAGTTAAGAATTGAGTTGAACCATTCTATAAACAGCCTGAAGAGAAAGGAGGCAAGTGGGCATTTTGTCCCCGAGACCGGGAAAGCTGGGAGCCCGGTAGAGAGGAAAAAATCCCAGAAACAATAAGAAACACGATGTATAACATATATACACTGCCTCGTTGCACCTGCGCTTCAATCACGGAAAGCCAGCAGCCAGCAAAATGGAGCACATAAAAACGAAACTTTCCTCGCTAAAATTTGTTATGAGGGGAGGGCCTCTTGTATGTCTCGCCCCAGGCCCGAACAAGGCTCTCTACGGGCCTGTCTATAAAACAAAATTGAGAATTGATGAGTTGTCAGCATTTAAAATGAGTTCATCGTGTTGGTAAGGAATTGACCCATTTTGCAAGAGAGCTGTGTCATATCTGCTCACTACCCATCTATCTTATTATCATGTACAGCGTTTATGATTTAACAATTTGTTCACCAATTTATCAATGCGCCCATTGTCGGGCATTGGCCTCCATGACCTTCCTCTAGCGGTCACGTACTCGCTCATCCCCACATCATACTACATCTGCATGCTGAACTATTTCGTCCTACCATCTTGGTTTTGGTTGTCCTGATTTTTTCCCCCCGCTCTCAGGGATTCCACTCTAAGACTCTTCCCATCTATCCTCTGCCCCCTTCTTACTACACGGCCAGCATAGTAGAACTTTAATTTTTTAGTCATGCATCGGCTCTTTGGAGTAGTATTTTTTTTAATTAATTAATTTTTTATTATATGAATGTTCGGTCGCTGTGTGGCCAAATGGTAACGTGCCTGCTTCGCAATCCTTGCACCTCGGGCTTGAGTCCCACAAACACCGGAAAGCTAGTGATATTCGAATACCTCCACTAATATCCTAGCGAACACAGCGACTGAAGTATCAATCGAGGTGGAAGCATAGCTCATCCCCCGTCGCCAGTTCACGCAAACAAGGCATTACAATCGCAGGGCGTGTTACCGCCAGATCAGAATGATTGATACTATGCGTATGCACGTCGTGAACAGCTTACTCACGTGGCTAGTAAGCGAACTGCGGCAGCACACTCTTCGGTTCGTAGAAAGAAAACTCTTAATGCAACAAAACTGTGAGGAAAGCAACAGCAACTACTCCGACTAACCTGCCTAGGAGAGTAGCTAGTCAGAAATCGTGACAACCAACATCCGGCAACCAGGGGCCTGAAGAACATACGAATGTTCATTCCTAATTTTCCCTTGACTGTTGGTAGATAGGATTCAGTGATCTCTGAGTAGGACTCAGCACCAGAAACTTGCCAAGCGGGGATAGCAGCTCCACACGTTTATTCGATATTTTTGACAAATTCAGTTGCCATTTGGCAGAACTGATAGGAAGCTTCTCTTTGTTTAAAAGCCCTTTACTCACCCGCCATCAGGCGTTGAGCGCCATCGGTTAAAAATGCTTCGTGAGGTTCCTAACACAACCGCTATAATAAATTAGCTTTGCTGCACTGACATTTCATAATTGGACAGATTTTCATTCAAGCTGCATTTCACTGATTTGAAACTCATTTCCTCTGAGTATAAACTTTTTCATTATTTTCATTTTAACTTCTCGTAGAAGCGTGCCTGTTTTCTTGCATTCGTTTTAGGTTCTATGTTACTAATTGTGGCTTGTCATCAGGCGATCACAGTGACCGTCAGTTGTTGTAACAATTCTTAAAACATCAAAAACGGCAAACAAGTAGGCTTCTTTCATTGCAACATCGTGGTCCTTGATTGAATAGATAAAATCAAATTGAATAAAAATGGAATAATAATTCGAGTCGCTCATCTGACTGACCATAAAGTAGTGACGATCGAAATCGATTTTTGTTGCAAAACCGTAACGCACTTAGCACGGTGGGCTAAATCGTAGCGAGAGTTTAGCAATTTACCTATAATAATAAATATCGATAGAAATAAAATCAGTACAATGTAAGGATACAAAAAAATTACAATATTCAAATTTATTCAAATTAGCGATGTCCGGATTTTATAGGTAGTTGAAGTTTTCACCATAAGTGGTTAGATGTTCAGACTTTTTTTTCGTAGTTATTCGATGTAAACAAATTATCTAAATGCTGAGTAATTTTGTGAGTTATTTTCAACCTAACAAAAGTTAGGAAAATGTCATAGAAAGTACCAGTGTAAAGTGGTATCATTCACCTCATACTATTAGATATGGGTGCGTGTGAGATCAACATATTTGTGGCTGAAGTCATTACCACGCACAAGGGACCGCGTGGATTTTTTACTCATACTCGTGAATACTAACCTAGTTAAGCAAGAAATTAGTTTCTCGTTATTTGCATGATTTCGTTCGCATCGGTCGGTCTTTTTATTATTTAGAATATTACGTAAAAGGAACTGATCATGATATTTTCAAAAGCTCAAAGTTATCCGAGGTTAGAGTCAGGATTTATACATTATGATTCATGTTATTATTTATGACGTCTATCGAGGTTCAATTCTATTTTCCTTTGGCTTCGAAACAAAATTCAATGATTCTGTGCGAGAGTGGGACTAATATAACATCTGGTCTCATTTTATTTATTGTCAACTTTTCTTAGCATTTAGAATTTATGGAATATTTTCCATGACTTCATAAATAGAATAACCGCTTGAAATTAGCACCGAGATCAACGAACATATTTTCTAATAATGTTTTTCCCATTTTTTATTTTGCGTCATAGTGGTTGAAACTAAAATCATAATTCTTAACTTGTGTAGGTTAAGTACATAACTTTGAAGTACAGAATTTGTCTATAAGGTATCCAGGAATAATGACAAACACTTTTCATTTGATTCGGAGAGCTGGGAATTCCTTTTCTTCTAGTTATAATGGTGAATAGAATGAACTTTCGAACATCAGTACATTCTTATAGAAAAATAAGCTTGTTTTGAGGCTATAGGTATAATATCCTTGGCTAAAAGAATGTTCGCTTCATGAATTTGAAAGTTGATGCTTAAATAAAAATATTTTTTCTTTGAATTCAGTATTGTATCGAATTAGAAGGTTTTACTCCAAATTAACCAGCTCGTCTCCTCTCGTCATTTCGATATAGGAGTTCGGAGTAGATGTTCATTGGTATCATTTATAAGCTTCCGTTTTCAGAGAAATAAAAAATGTAATTTCCTTAGTAGTTCATAACCCTCGTGAACCTCAGTAAGACTATAACCTACCTTCTGAGATATATTAGAACTAATGAAGAATTTTCATATCAACTTATCAAAACTGCTTGGGACATTTTCAACACTATTTAAAAAGATTTTTCAAGGCTCACTGAAACCGATTATGACTCGTTGTATTTTCTTAAGACCAGTGGTTCTCAACCTTTTTTAAACTACCGGATGCCAGAGGAGTTGAACATTTTCTAACGCCCCTCTATCACGGGAAGAATGAAGATCAGAAAAGAAGTTTCTTAAAAACTACATATGTAAAATCAATGAAAGAAAAATTCATTTGGAAGAACGATGGAAACCGATAATTGAGTTTACTGTACGATATCAAAAGAACAAGATTCGCTCGACAAGATAGGAAGAGGGGAAGACTATCAAAAACCTTTTCACGATGCTCCACATTCCAGGGTAGAGGTGAGCGATGTTGGCTTGAAGCCGAAATTCCGTGAGCCTATTACCATCGTGGAAGCTGACATGAGCGTCTCATTTGTTGAAAGTTCAGTCAGTTCTTCCTGAACCTCAATATTGACAGAAGGATTCATGACCCATTGAGGAATTTCCTGAGATAAAATATCCTTAACACGTTCAGGAAAGTTCTTGTGCAAAGACCTCAGGTGTTGGCATCAGTCAACTTGTGTGTCACCAAAGGGTATTTCACTGACCTAAGGCTAATGAAGATCCGACTACATTGAAACTGGCTCAACTTGTTGCGGCCAAAATTTTACTACCACACATTGAGGCTATTATTATCATTATTATTATTATTATTTTTTTTTTTTTTGAAGGCAGAAATAACAGATTTAATTGTAATCAAACTGACTTCATATCACCTTAAAGTTGCAAACTGATTCCATTCAATTTTGAGATAAGAGAGTAGAGTTCTTCGAATTTAAGTTTGTATACAGAAACGTGCCCACCAACCCCCAATCACCCGAAACTCATCGGGCTCCTACTACCTAAAACAAGCCTGCCACTCCTCGGTATAACTACACCGCTTCTCAGGGGATGTTATCACCCCTATTGAGAGCTGCTGTTTTAAGACGCCATGAAGGACTAGGTTAGATTCCTTAAGACTGCTTATAGCGTGGATTACGTTAAATTTTTTTCAACTCGTTAACATTGCGCTCGTACTCTCTAAGTTCCTGTAAAAATTATTCAAGACTCAGCACAACAGGTTATAACTCCCTTATCGGCTGAGACTAATTAGGACTTGGTAAGACTGATTAATTCCTCTTTAGACCCTCCAGAAACTCAGTGATACTTTTTAAGACTCATTAGAACTATGAAACTCGTTATCTTTATTTCGTAACACAGAAATATGTGTTTGGCAATATTGGTGATATAAGGGGGACTTCCTGTGACAGTATGGCTTACCATAGGTGTGCGGAGGTCGATCATGAAACACAGTGTGTTGTGAAACGACAAAATTAAAATTGATAACTTGTAAAGTCTCTATTCAGATGCATTAAGAATAGTTAAAGCTTCGTTAACAGTAGATCGGAAACTAGAATTTATCCACATTTATTAATTATACATTATGTAAAAGATTGACTGAAGCTCATGTAAGGACTCATTAAGACCTTTTATTGTAACTAGGTGAGACTAGTTCAAATCCACTCAGATTTATAAAAACCATGAAGGTCAGGGCTTTATCTATGCGGTGGCAAGAGCTACCGGGGGAGGGGGGGGGTGCAAAATCGGCCATGAAAAATAATTATTTTTTAGATTAGTACATTCGGTTGAAGAAAGTTAAGTAGACTTCATCAGAAGTCACCCGAAAAGTAATAGAGGGTTATCGCAAGAAATATTGCAAAAGCTTAATACTGACGAACTGGACATTCAGAACTGTCACGGTCAAGGATTTGATAATGGCGCAAACAACATGGTAGGAAAATACGAGGGTGTTCAAGATCATATAGCCCAAATTAATGATCTTGCTAAATTTGTGCCCTGTGCAGAACACAGTCTCAACCTCGTTGGTATTCACACCGCAGAAGTGTCAGTCATGATGATAAGTTTGTTTGGAAATGTGTCGAGTTTTTTTAAACTTCTGTAGTAGCTCTACCTTAAGAGGGGGCTGGTTGGCTGAGTGGATAGCGCGCTGGTCTCGGAATCCGGAGGTCCCGGGTCGAGCCCACGTAGCAACTCGCTACATTTCGACCTAGGCCGGTTTTTCGGCCAGAAGAGAAGAAGGCTAAGACAGCCTTAACAGCCTCACCGATGTCTCTGAGGTAATGCTCGAGAGGGTGGATTCCAGGGCTCGGGTTGAGAGAAAAGTGGAAAAAGATCTCCAAACCTAGTAAAACTAGCTCTACCTTAAGATGAGAGGCTTTGCTTGGTGCTCTCAAAACAACCCTGAAGAGACATTGCGATACACGATGGTCCTCCAGGCGTCAAGGTGTGACAGCTCCTAAGAACAACTTATCATCAGTACACATTTTACAGAATATGGCTGGTAGAGATAATAACTGGAAAGCCGGCACAGTATCTGGGGCTATAAAACTTTTGAACCATATTGACTACAAATTGGTGTGCTTACTACAGCTATGATCTGATGTTTTAATTTGCTTGGACCACACGAACAAGTCACTACAAGGAAAATCGACCACTCTCGACGCTGCATCAAGTTTGCTTACAGGTTCGGCTATAAAAGTTGAAGACCTACGTGAAGAAGGAACTGAGAAATACACAGAAAAAGTCAAAGCTACATGCGGTTCCTTGGAAATTACAAGTTGTTTTCTTGTTAAGAGACTGAAAATAGTCAAAAGAATAGCTGATGAGATGGCTGAAGATGAATTCCACTAGTCGTTTTATGTGCATAATGTCTCTTACAAATAAAGCTTTAAACCTACAACTTTGCACTTTAATTTTGTCTAATTTCCTGGGCAGGACCCCCGGACCCATCGGTGTGGAGGCGCGCAAATTTTAAGTCCCGCCAAGGGCGCGGCCATACCTAGATACGGCCCTGATTAAGGTGTGTTAAGACGTTGTAATAACCCACGAAGCCCCCTGCAAGGAGTAATTGAGACTTCATACGATTCGGCTAACATTTATAAAACTCATGAAGATCCCTTGGGACTGATCCGGACTCATTATGATGCTTGCATTTCAAAGGTCTGTTACCATTCATTCATACACATGAAACCGCTGATGTTAATATGTATCTCGGGGTCATTCTCCAGAAACTGAGAATATCTGGGTATCCCCCCCCCCGTTCCATGATACCTAGTTCATGTAGTAGAGAATATTTAACAAGTTTACACAGAGCAGGAGAATCAAAATTTAGGGAGGCGGATGATTTTTGTCCACAATAGTAGACATCTTTTTCGTGGCGGAAGCTCTGATATTCATGGCTATGGACTAAACAACTTCAAGAATTTCCTTTTCCATGGAATTTATGAAAAATGCTTTTTCCTTTCAGAAGATAGTAATTGTTCTGGCTGATTATTGGTGGCATTTGTTGCGGATGTTATTGTGTAACCCAAACTGCCCCCCTCCCCCGACAAAATCGGAAGTAGGGTTCAAAACTTACTGGTATTACTATTCTCAGTTTTTGGAGAACAGTAGAGTACGAGTAGATGTTCCCGAAGCTTCAAACGTTTTAGGAGCTCAGTTTTTGTAAGCCTTCACAGCAAGAGTCTTCACTTGTTTTTCTCATCTCATGTTTCCCAGGGTCAACCAGAAGATTGGGGAGGACTGGTACAGTTTCTCCGCGGCTACGAGAAAGCAGGGTTTCCAAAACACTATTTTCAGCAATTAAGACAACAAAAACTCGAAAAATTTTCGCTCACGCCTACCATTTATTTATTTTTTTTTTTATTCGTTCCGGATCATACGAAGGTTCTAGGTGAACCCATTATTCTTTCTTCATGTGTTCATCTCACTGAGTTCCATTCCTGCGTCATTATTTTAAGAAACATTCTCCGTCGTTATATTTCTTTTGGGTAATAATTGATTTACTATTTCTAATTTCCTGGTCCAAATTGTGTCGCTATAAGCCTACACATTGAACAATACTCTTATATGTAATTAATTGGCTTATGCAAAATGTTATTTTCACGATGCTAGACAGATGCAAACATGTTCGGATTGAACTACTTTCTAATCACCTCCATGATCAGTTACATTTACACCCAGGTAAAGATATAGGTAGGTAGGTGCTCGTATATTAACGCAGACAGAAGCCTTCGGCAAAATTTATTGATATCGCCTTAAAAATTGCTTTGACGAACGCAGTCGTCACCAATTTATTCTTGAAGAAATAGGAAAGTATCCAAGCCAAATTTAAAATCTAGGGAGCGAACTGATTTTCCGGGAACTGAATTCGCTCTTGCATACAGGTTAGGGATTCAATTTTTCACATAAATTTCCTAGCATTTTACAATCGTGTACAACTTCCTTCTTTTTGTTTTCAAGCCGGAATCCGTATTATATAAACAGTGGTGGAGCTATGGGGGGAGGGGTCGGGTTCGGACACCCCCTTCTGGCTGAAGAATAAAAAAAGACATTACGAAAGCACATTATATAGAAAAGTAGTGAACGTGTACGTTCATTTTGAGACGACCTAATCACATTATGAAACTTGTCTTCAGAAACTATTTAAGAAGACATTCATCTGGGTTTTTTAGGAGGCGGGTGTGGAACAAGTTTTATTTTCAAAACACCCTCTTTGGAAAATTTCTAGATCCGCCACTGATTATGAATGCATGCTGATTTAGATGAGGGGGTAGGATTACGATTTTAGAAATTGTATGGGAGAAGCGACATTGGGGACTAGGGTATTCTTGTTGTATGTGTGGACACTGAAATATGACTTTTTAAATTTACAGCCGAACTTTTGAGAGAGAAAAGTGCAACGTTTCGCCCCCTTCAAATCTTCCCGTAAAAGTGTGCGGTTAGTAAGTTCAACTATGCAGCTGTCAGCATTATGAGAGTGTTCCGGTACTAAGTATCATCTTCCCACAAGGGGCCTCGCACTAGCTAAATATGAAGCGCTGTGATGTTTTTTAGAGAATTAGCCAGTTGCTATTAGAATCACTTAGATTATACTGGAGTTCGTCCCCACTGAAATCCTTCCAGGTCAGATGACGACAAAATTTACCGTATTTGACTCATTCGCACTTTCAGAACTTATTAGGACTCATTTTAGCTGTTTCAAAATTTGTGTTGTACTCATTCTGAGGGTTTTCAGATAGAAATGTCCTAACGGACATTTCAGATGCATTTTCAATTTTCTAAGGATGTTCTGCTGAACTATAGGGAGAGCTTTTACCCCTGTCTCCATCAGAAGAGGTCATTTCTTCAATTTTGACATATTGCGCATAGCATTCTGATAATAAGTAGCAGAGTTACAGCCCATTTACATGAATGGTCCATTTTTCGGAGAATTATCCATATGCTTTCAAACTCTTTTAAAATTCATTTCTTGCTCTTCAGCACGAATGGACAAAATGATGCCAGTTTGACCTACAATAATAGAGCATAGTTGTGTCAATCACAGTTAATTTAAACTGAATCAACAACAGAAATTATTTGTTGCGTGTTGAAACTTATAGTCACCCAATTCTTTTAATTTTTCAAATTCTGATAGAAATATACCTTTACTGACCAACTGTTCAACTAAATCTTATATGACAATCAGTTCCTTTACCTCTGAGAAAAACCCTTCATTACCTTTGCCGGACTTTAGTAAGACATGTTTAGAATTCGTTATTTTGGCCCCTGGAAGACATAGGTTAGATAGCACATCATACATGCATGCAGTGTGGGTAGTATCACTACCAGACAAGATGGGTAGTTGGTTCTAAAACATCCTGCAAAAACACCCGTTTTTCGAGAGGTTTCGAATCAATATATTCTGCTCAGATTGTTGGCTTCGCTCAGTGTGAAATCAGAAAGGTGATATCACGGAGTGCCTCATTACTTGGTATCAATTTTGTTATGAAATTCTGCCTCGTTTGTCAAAATAGTATTTCGATTGAAGTAGATTGTGCTCGACTATGAAGGGTTTACAGAGTACAGTAATCTACCTATTTAAACACGACGTACAAGTAGGTCTCAAAGTTGTACCATGTACAGTTGTGGCAGAATTTATGTACTTGATTATTATATAAAGTATAGAAGACTCGATAGCCGTAACATAATTTCATATGAAACCGAATTTATATAGCTAAACGTTTCGCGATTACTATTTCACTGTGCTAATACAAGTTTATATGAATTCGCGCGCCATGTCTTCATAAATCTTTTCATATTGACGTCTCGGCAAAAAGAATTTAACGTACGTGTGTACTTTTACACATGTGAAAATGTGTTTGTAGAATACATGTAGTGTCTTTCGTGGCATTCCTAACACACGATGCTAACCTCGGGCGAGTCGTTACTAACTTGCTAACAGGAGTATCGTTTCTTGACAAATTTTTTAATAAATAAAAAGAAAAAATGAAATGAAATGAAAAATAAGCGCACTTAGATGCCCGTCGGGTTGGTAATTTTTCATTTTAATACATCGAAAATAAATTAACAGCGACTTAATGAGCCTGACGGGAAGCTATTAGGTTGCATTCCATTCACAATGTATGCATGTTATTGAGCCCGTTCACTACTTTTTTCTCCGCAAAATATAAAACGGAATGATGATTTTTTTTTCATACAATGCATTGCCACGGTGTTATGAATTCTTTATACGAAATCGTAAACAAATGCTCGTTACAAAATACTTATTAATATGGGAATGAGATGGTGCCGAAGCCCGGGAAGAAAAATCATTTTAAAATATAGGTGAAAGAGCGCACACACGTCTCTCTTTTATTTGCAACGATAACGAAAGTACTGCTATAAATTTTCTTCGTGATGGGCCAACTTAGTAGAATGAATTTTTCCGCTAAATAACAAAATGCTAGGTACCTTGTTTCCTAATTTCATAAATCGATAAAAATGTATTAGAAAAACAATAACTGATGAACAAGACTGTTCAATTGTAGACGCTTCTGTTCGCAGGTAATCAGCTGGAGGGAACCAGGTCAACGACGAGCTAGTCTGTAGAAAGCAATTTGCTACCTAGATAGAACTAGTGATGGAAAATGCTCAAGCATTTTCTTTTGGTGAGCATATTCTCAAAATGCTCAAGCATATGCTCAGCATGAGAATATGCTTAAAATGGCAGAGCATTTTCTATTGGATGAGCATAATATGCTCAGCATTTGAGCAAAATTTATACTCGTTTTATTAGTATAAATGAAAAAATGAGAAAATGCTCGGGAAAATGAGAAAATGCTTGGAAAAATACTCATTATTTCAATGCCTGGCTGATGATTTGCTCATTGAGCATATGCTCAAATTTTGGAGCATTTACTCAACGAGCATATGCTGAGAATATTCTCAAAATGCTCAGCATTTTAAAAATTAGCATATTCTCATTTCCATCACTAGATAGAACTTCTGGAGACATAGGTCAGGGGTGGGCAATCATTTTCAACTCGTCGACCATATTTGACCGAATTACAACCTTTACAACAGTTCGCAGGCCATCGTAATAATTTAGGGTTACATTGATAATCCGGGGGTAACTTGGACAGTTATGTTATATCGAGAATCACGCGCTCTAGCGGCCAAACTAATGAAGTTATTGAAGTTCACGCTCGTTTTCATTTTGTTGAAAAGAGCGAAAGAAGACAGAGACGTTGCGGTTTTTTTGTGGAAGGGGGGGTATTTTTTTAGTAGTGTTGATCTACTTTCATCGGCGTCGGTAGATTTTTTGGGGGAGGGGTGTAGTATGTTGTATGTGTATTGCGAGTTCAGTGTATGGTACGTGCTGTGTCACATAAGTACTAATTCGTTTACAGATTTTTTATAACTACGAGTATAAATATAATTGGCATTTAAATATTGGGAGGGGCTAATTTTGATCATTTCTACCCCCATAAGAAATTGGGAGTGGGGGTAAGTATTACCCGTTTACCCTCCCTCAGCGAGACCCATGGAAGAGGAGTATTCAATCTATATTCCTCACTTAGTCTCAGTGATGTTTGTCATGTTGCAATTCGAGGGGAAAATAATTTAAAATTGCAAGTCTTTTTACTAAAAATTTTCTTTGAACAAGCAGTGCCAGTTGGTAATGAAGATTTTTTCATGTTACCGTTGTTATAAACTGTAGATAGAAGTATAACCTGATGCTTGCGTGAAAAATGTCATCGCTCGTTGAAACAGTACGATTTGTAGATTTCAAAAAAGGGGTAACATTGATAATATATAAGATTACAGATATTAACTCACCATTTATTTTCTAAATGCTACGAATTTTGCTCGCCTCGACAGCGTTTTCAGATGAGAAGTTGAAAAATGTACCAGCAAGAAATTTTACAAAATTGTACCAGATTTCAAATGAATTGTACTTAGATAAAATGTCTGATCTTTGAAATTATAGCAAAATGTAGAAGAATTTTTTTGGTCAACATCTTTCAAATGTATCACAATTCGCTGAATATATTAAAATTTACCAAAACGAATCAAAACATGACAAAACGTACAAGAATATGTACCAGATTCTACCAAAAATAATGAAAATGTACCAAAATGTACTAGCATTGTTGAAATCACCTGACATTTACCAGAAAAGTTGAAATGCACCAGATCTGATGCAAAAATGTACCTAATTTGGCAACACTGCTCCTCGATGTGGGCAATGAACTCATTAATATTGTAATGGGACAAGTGCAGATATATCTGTATTTTATGTATGCAGATGATTTTTTTTGATTTGTATGCTATTTACTACCTACTACGCAATTAATTGGTATAATTTTTTAAGCATAGAATGTTTTTTACATCTTTTCATTAAAAAAGTCAAAACCCCGCGTATTTTTCCACGAAAAGAAGAGAGGGCTTGGGTCTTGAGACTTCGAAAGATTTTTGTATTATTGAAAATGATTTAGGACGGGGAGTCCAATCTTATGCTTTATCAAAGATGCCCCACGCATTACCTGTGAATTTTGCCGTTCAATTACATATATTTTCAGCACTATCAATGTTACCCCGCTTTCAACAATTTCTACGTTGAATTTTCAAAAAATGCCATCTCCTTATCCTTATAAGGTACCTGAAGCGCTGAAGGTAATTACGCTACTAGTTCAGATCTCTTGGAAGAAAGGTAGATGACGCTAACTAACGATTGCAGTCGATGTTAGCAAATGTGGACGCTATTCAACAAGAGGGAACCAACTAACATTTGTAAACAAAATGAGTTATTAGTATCGTTGGAAAGAAAGTAAAAAGTAGCATTTTTCAAACTTAGACCCCCGATTCAAAAATTTGTCACGTTGAAAGAATCTTATCAGTAAACACGCTTTGTCATATAGTTTCTACCTGGCCCTCGAAATTCGAATCGCGTGTTCTCAAAAAGCGGAATTGGGTAGTTGGTTCCCTCTTGCTGAATAGCGTCCATGTTAGTATCAAATTCGCATGTAGAAGCGTGGAAGGCTCTGTAGGAGCGCTAGTGTCGAGTATGACATCACACAACAGAAAAAGACGTGCACATAAAAGTGTTGCATGCGGCTTTGATATTAATTCTTATGAGAAAATGCAAAGAACAAAAGTTGTAGCTCTTTACATTTCCTATCAGATGAGCTTAATTTTGGATTTTCTGGATAACATTTTTCATCATCATCACTCTTATGTATTGTTTTCATCCAAATCCACCAATCAGTGAGCAGAATCATGTTGTTTTCAATGATAGTCACCTGCAGCGACACTTTCGTTTCCATTCGCGAATTCGATACAGAAAAGCCAAACATTTTGCCGGGCAGGATGATTTCTTGATCTGTAGATCAATTTTAATGAAAACGCAATGGCAAAAAAAACATTAGTTGGACAAAATTTCCGAAAATTATTGTACTTTCAATTCTGCCGATAAAATTATTAAAGTAATGCTTTTTGTTGCAAATTTCATGAGGATCAAGAATTTACGAACAGCTTTTAAGTATCTCATCGAGTAAGTACCTGAATTTTGAGAAATATTATAAAAGTATCGACGTCGGTAATAACACCACTTCGAAAGAATCGTACAAATATCTTTCACTGTTGTTATTTTTTCAGAAACGTTTTCACTTTTCATCGGGTAACTTGTTATTCTGAATACGTCATCACGAAATAAGTAAACACAAAAGATTTGGATGATCCTTTATGTAATATATCAATCCAAAAAAAATGGGTTTGCAAACAACTAGCAAAGCATTATCCCATTTGTGATTAATTCAACGAAATTCGATTATTTAGTAATATATTTACTTGATTAAATGATTTTAAATGGTTCCGAAGTGTTATTTTATGACTTTATATAAATTACTTTCGGGTGGCGTCATTACCTGCTCGTGTTGGTAATTTGGCCACTTTTGTGAAAATTTTTCATAGTAGTGGGGAGGAAAGGGTAATACGGGTAGAGAGTCAATTTTTCTATGAAAAGTAGCCAAAAGGTTGAACTTTAAGGGGATGCATCTAATTTTTTAGTAGAGCTCTTAGTTGGCCTCACAAACGTCCTCAAACTTTAAGATGGCGTAATTATGTGCAAGCACCTTATATGTTTCGACAATCACACCGGATTCAGATGATTCAGAATTGCATGTATTTTCGGGGGCCTCAAAATTATCAAGCAGAAAAAAGAGAAAATCCGGAAAAAACTTTTTTTTTAAATCAATGTTACCCCTGATTATTGAGAGCATATATATATAAGTAAAGCATATTTTAGGAAATAGCTGAAAATCCCATTTATCCTGTCGGAACTGGTAGGACATTTTTAAGAATTCTACTGACTGAAGTCACAATAACAAGCCAAATTTAGCCATTTTATTGAAAATTCAATTGAAATTCTCAACTCAAGAAATTTTTCCGACTGTCTAACTTCATTGGAAGAGCGAGCCCCTTGCTATTATTACCAGGAATATTGAAATCGATGTTTTGATATTTTCGCGAATGAATGCAATAAAAATTTGCCTCTATTACCAATGAACATTTACATTCTCTACCATGGGCTGTAACATAGCATCAACGTTCTTTTTTGAAATTCAGAAGCTTAAGATTTTCTGCAGGCAGAAGTTCCACATCCACTGAGGCAGTGGCACAGCCAGGATTTTCTTATGGGGCGGGCTGGACTTCAGGTTTTTCCTATACTCAATTACTTGCAGGATGTTCAAAAATATTTATATCCTCAACTAAACATTTTCGGTAAGTTACTAACATTGAACTGTAATGTTTACATTGGTTCCATGTTACCAATTAACTGAATATAATATGTCACTGGGGTATGGGTATTCAAAATTTTTGAAACCCCTGTATTACCCACTTACTGAATATACCTGTCAATTCAATTACCTCTGTTTTGGGAACAAAAACGAACCAATAAAATGTAGATTTAGGAAAGAAATTTAATTGAATGCAACAAAGTTGATTCGAGAATGCTGGTAAAGCAGAGGAGATAATCTTTACTAATTAAGTATAGAGGCAAATCACTCCAAAAATAAACTTACAATTTATTAACACCACGACGTTTCGACATCACTGTCATCGAGATGTTGATAAATTGTAAATTGATTTTTGGAGTGATTTGCCTCTATACTTAATTAATTGATTCGAGAATATTCAAACAAAGTTCAAAAGAATATTGCAGCATCCCATATCAAGTGTACGCGTTTTGACGTCAGAAGTCGCTTTGATACTTGATGAGAATTTTGAGTTGAGTCAGTTGGGACTTTCGCAATTTTTGCCCCCCCCCCCAGAAAAAACTCTTCGGTATGTCCCTGGGGGAGGGGCACTTGAGCAGGCTGAGTTAACAAACAAAAACAAATGAGAGAAATTAGGCCATCTTTCAGTTACCTGAAAAAGTTCCCAGTTTTGTAATTCAGTCCTTCGGTTATTTTATTTTAGGAGGTGGGGCAGGGGGGAGAAGTCGAACCACGAAGAGGAAGTTAACTCATGTGAATTCCAAATGGACGGCTAGCGATTAGAGCGATCAAAGACAGCTGTCAGAATGTAACACAATTCGGTCATTTTAATATTTTACTTTAACTAAGAAATAAACGAATGAGTCAGAGGCAAGGTAATGCTCCTTTTTATCCCTTGACCCCGAATTTGTAAAGCTAACTAATAAACGATATTTGAGGAACATTCACATGTTCTTCCAGATGAACTCAGTGAATTTATACGGATGGAAAGAGGAGGGGTTGTCAAAATTATGAATTTACGGCCATCAGTTCCAAAAATTGGAATTTCGGGTTTGAAAATTACTTTTCAGCTTGATTTCATTCAGTATCTCGGGATCTAAATTTTCGAATGAAATTGAACGCGGACTTTAATAAATAAATACAAGAATGCTTGTACTTTTCAAATATCGAGTAATGAGACATCGAAACCAGGGAAGCCAAACTGTAACTTTTCATATCAATAAATTAAGATTCTACCACAGGGAAAAAGAGTCTTTGTTCGTATTTTATGAGATAAAATAATTGGGCTTAAGAGTATTTCTACTCTGGTTTTTGGTTTGATACTTAGTTTTTGATGGTGCTTTTAAGTAACCAAGTAATTAAAAAAAAAACTGTTGAATCAAGGGGGTACATACATTTGTCTCTAACCGGTGGTTCGACTTAGGCTAGGTATGAATTTGAACTTGAAATCATTACAAAAGTTTTTGAAGATTTAGAAAAACCACTACCCTATATTTTGAAGAATTGTCACATACCCCCAATATTGTCCCTCCGGTCACTGACGCAGTGCTCGAAAGGGTAGTTCCTGTGGCCGGGGGTGCGGTGTCATAGGGGCCACTTTTGCACGCGTGCATCGCCATACGTCCCACCACATTATACCCCCAATATTTATTCGACATAAAAAGTCGTACTATAAGTACAGAAATAAATGCCACCCTGGGGATATACCTGAAAAATTCTGACGAGGGGTCATCCTATGAAGAAATAAGAAAACAAGGGGTATTCGCCAGTGAATATTTTTAAAAATCGAAAAACGATTTTCTTCTTCAGGGGAGGTGGTCCGTCCCCATCTGTGTTCGATGGAATTTTTACAAGAGTACTTTTCAGGTTGACGTTAATTTTAAATCCGATCTTCACTACTTTATGCAAAATTGCGAATCCAAGAGTAAGGATGTTTTCATTAAATTTTACGGATTAATTTCAAAAATTATATCCATGTTTACTGTGGATCCCTAAGAAAGAAAATGAAAATCTTCAAAATAAATACGAGTTCATAGAAGCAATTATAATACGGAGGGGGTCTAATGTGAATTCGTTTCTTAGATCAAAAATAGGGATGATTGTTTCCAGGAATTCACTCGTGAAGAAGGTATTTAGCACAGATGGTAGATTTTACCCTAAAGTAATTTCGAGTCCTTTAAAAAGAGGTTATTGGGTGACAATGTCTTTGCTTAGTTCAAATATGTTATTGATGGCGATTTTTGTGGGTGTGTGTCGGGGGGGGGGGGTTGCTTTCTTAATTCATTCCGAAGAGACAAATTATAGAATAACGAGATACTCTAAAAGTCAGTTCAAAGCCCTAAAGATAAAGTAGTCTTACATAGAAAAAATGGACTTCGATTCATGTAACCTCTTCCCTCTGTGCTAGGCAAGAAATTAATTTTGGAACCACATCTAGTGTTTCGAAAATGTAGTAGTCAAATAGCTTACCGAAAAATAAGTCAAACGAATGATATCTTTGAAGAACTCATAATTTACAGAGCTGACTTCTGACTTCATAATCTTTGAAGTTAGATACAGGAAGCTAATAGAATCAGTTTCAAAAAATTGCATCAAGATTGATGTAGCAGCCTTGCCACTCAACTAACTGAAAAGCACAATATCGAAAAACTTTATACTTTTTTAAATCCTCTTCAAAATAGTCAACTTTGGAAACCGAACCAAAAAAATGGTATTTTGTGGATTGCTGTTAGAAAACCTGTGACGATGACGTAGAAAATTATGTACGGACACATTTTAAGATTTATGCAGGGCTTGATTTCAAATTTTATGGTTCTTTGACAACATTTGTGCAAGAGCCACTAAAATACCACCTTCATAGAGATTGGTGAAGCCCTCTTATGTCTTTTTTCAAACGTCATTTTTGGTAAGTTCAGGAGATTTACCCGAAAATAATTTCATTTTTAATCTGAAAAAACTTTTTGTCATGGGGGGGGGGGGTTACCTTCATACACGGCCCTGAATTCATGTGATGTATGGTGTACGTAAAGTACCTATTAAAAACGGAATATAGCATTAACGAAAATTAAAAAAGGAATCGTGAATCAATAAGTTTACTTATTCGTCTTTTGATGTAAAAGCATTTGGAGATTTAACAATTGAAGAGCACTTGATGTCTTACTTGTTTCGTGACATTGAGCTTCCATATCATAATGTCAAATAAATAATTCCTTATAGTCCCGTGAAAACTTATTATTCTTACCGAGTCTTAAATGTATACGCTCGGTCCAGCGACCTATACAAAACTACGTGAACTTAATTTACAAGCTTTCCCACCTGGATATTTTCATAATTTATGCGTTCCTTTTAGCACAAGCACTGACTATACCTATTTACCGGAATTCCTATACTAAATTCCAGCGAGGAGTAATTTATAAATCCAGCTGATAAAATGATGTATTTTTTTCACTGGAAACGGATCTGTTTGATTTGAAAATCAGTTGGAACATACGAAAACTCTTATGTTTTTCATGCTCACTGAGATCGTTTTAAATTTTCCGAAACTTTTTACTCGTTCGTATATCGCCAGCTACGATTTGTGTCGTCTATAAGCAAGGGGATCATTCTCCAGAAAATGAGAACATTTTGTTACTAGCAAAATTTGAACCTCAATTTTCGATTTTGTAAATTTTCTTGAAGGGGGAGGGGGGTTACTTTGGGTTACATTATAATATGTGCAACAAATTGCACCAGTCCAATTTATGAAAGTAATTAACATCTTCTGAATATGGAAAAAGCTTAGGGAGGTGTCCATTGTCATGGCTGTTACCACCTTGTCTCAATACTTGTTATATTTTTTTGAATTTTTTTTTTTAGTTGTGTTTTCCTAATCAAGAGGTATTATTATTCAGAAAGATTGAAAGTATATGTTAAGAAAGTTCAATGAGTTTTTAGTGACTCCAAATTTGCGGAAGGGGTGTAACATTCTGTTACCAGGCTCCTCAATTCGTGGTCGCAGGCATATTAAGCGCCTCGTACACAATGGCGTAGACACAGGATTTTCTCGTGGGGTGGGCTGGACTTCAGGTTTTTCTTACAGGGTGGTTCGGGGCAAAGGACACAAAATACATTTTTACGAATTTCTTTACTTGGAGTTATTTTTTCACTCTTTCAGTATATCAGTACAATGCGTGGGACCTTTTTGCTTATCTTGGGTCGATAGATTAGGGGTTATTCACCAGTCTTCCTGTTCACTTACTACCCCGGCATATGGAGCAAAAGATGAAGCCCCTGAGGTAAAATGCGCACGTGTATTTTCAATGTAATTTTCAATACTACAACATAAGCTGTAGGGAAAAATGTGTTCTTTTGTACGTAAATGTTGTGAAGAAATGAAATACAGTCTATACTAAGTTTCTAAGTTATTTTGAAATTGTTGCTGAAGAATGAACATGAGAAATACCTCAATGCAACAAAATGTAACACTGCTACCAACAATGACACGTGCGCTTTTTGCCACAAAATTGTTCGTCTTTTACCCCAGCACTGCTCACATTTTGCCCCACAAGTTTCATCGCTCATTATACTTTTTAAATCATTATTGCATACCTTGGCGAATCTAGAAATTTTCCGAGGAGGGTGTTTTGAAAATAAAACTTTTTCCACCTCTACCCCTAAAAAACTGAGGTGGATGTCATTTTAAATAGTTTCTGAAGACAAGTTTCATAATGTGATTAAATTGTTTCAAAATGAATATTGTAGACTGTATAATGTGCTTTTGCAGTGTTTTTTTCTTCTTCTTTGGCCCGAAGGGGGTGTTCCCCCATAGATCCGCCACTGACTGCACAACTTTCAAGTACATGTACGGAAAGCTAATAAAGTTTGCTACTCAATAATATAAAAAATTTGAGAATTAACTGTAGACCTTGAAATAATATGTTTTTGTACTTCAGAATTTTCCTTCCTTTTTAGGCACAGCAAGAAAATTTTCATTTCATGTTCTGTTTTTTTTTTGTGTTTTTTTTTGATGAAAACAGGCCGAAGTTTCATAAGAAAATAACAATTTGAGATATCTTCTACACGCTGTGATAATCAAATATTGTATTTAAGAGTGATGCACCTAGTTCACTTTTTACCCCAAGATTGTGTATGTCCGACTTTTGCCCCGGACCACCTTACTTAGTATACCTGCAGGGTTCTCAAGAACATGATTATCCCAATAAGACATTTTAGGTAAGTTGCTAACATTGAACTGTAATGTTTACATTGGCTCAATGTTACCAATTTGCTGAAAATATCTCGTCGGGGTACGGGTACTCGATATTCCTGAACCCCCTGTATTACCAATCTACTGCATATACCTATCAATTCGATTACCTCTCTCATTTAGGGACAAAAACGAACCGATAAAAAGTAAATTTTGGAAAGAAATTGAATTGAATGTAACAAATTGTATTCGAGAATGTTCAAGCAAAGTTCAAAAGAAGATTGCATCATCCTGTACCATGATTTATACCACACAATACAAGCACACAGTGAAGTTTGAAATCTCGATTTTTTCATTCTTTGAATTTTGTTGTATAAATTTGAAGTATTAATGAAAAAAATTAAGATCTTTTGGGGTTGACTTCAGCCCCGCAAACCACCCCTTTGGTTGCGCCCTTGCTTATACGTTTTTTAGCGCACAAATAGCAACACTGATACAGTTTTTATCCTTAAACACAATCCAGGCGCCAAATCATAATAGTCATTGGTGCATATGATAGCACAATTTTCAAAAATTCTATAGGAAAGGAACTTCTTAAAGCTGTTTTGTACAAAATGTCTATCGTCGTGGACAAAGTCATCCTCCTTAAATTTTGATGCTCCAGATCTTTAAACTTGTTGAATATTTTCTGCTACGTATGAACTAAGTAGCAAGCATGAAAAAAAAAATCTAACAAAAACAGAAATATGAAGAATGACCCAGGGCTTGATAATTCTGATAAAAATTTTTCCAAACCTTTAGGAACCCACTGAATCCAATCGGTCCGCAATTTTTTCACAAAGCCCGTGAAATGTTAAACAAATATAGCTCTTGTACATACTTGTAACGTGTTCTTCATTTTGTATGTGTAGGTTTTTAAACTGTAACGGCTCCCACAACAGGTTATAAAAAAATCACAACTCGAATTCGGCTTCGAAGTCGGTGTATTTGACGGATTATTCTCGCAACCGGTACGATAAAAACGAAACTGAATAATCAACCAGTTTGAACACGCACCATAGACACTGTCAAGTACAGTACACGATCACCGTTGCTGTAAATTGTTCGGCAAAACGAGAGTGGTGAGCATCCGCAAGCATATATATACTCGTTTCTGGTTGTCCAGATTCGCCGGCTGCTGCCACTTCCTATCCCCCCGATTCGTTATTAAATCATACGTTTTTTTGTACCAGCAAAAAAACTGTTCTGTCGCATCCACCTTCTTATGTCTGGGTGACGTAACGCCCGTGCTCACACTTACCCCATAAAATGAGAATAAAAAGGTAATTAAGTTCGTCTGATAGATGATAAGGTGATGACCGCACTATCAGTCGTGCTTTTGGACTATTTCTATTACTTATTATAACACAAATGAAAAATTAAATGGTTGTACGCAGTATACAAAGTCAATGATTAAGGGCGCAGGGAACCAATGAGCAGAAATGGCTCGTAACTTTATCCAGTGAAAGGACGGGAAGATGAACCATTCTTTTAATTTTTTAACGATGATATTTTCGCCTAATAATGCTTACCATCATTCCAGGTCACGATATAGGAAATGAAGTAGTTTAATGCATGTTTAATTGGGGGGGGGGCAGGTCATTTGATTATTATTTCCAAAACATGGGAAACTTCTCGGTAGTGATACTGCCAGATGTGACTACTTGTTTCCAGTTCTAGATATTTTCGTTCAAAGGCTATAGCCCGCTATGATCTAGGTAAATCGGCGTCGATTTTTTAAAATTTTTCATCGTCCTTGATATGCAGTGGTAAAAGAAAATTTCATAGCCCGTCGTCACAATCATAACCCCCCCCCCTTCCAGAGGTGTGTGACCTTGAAATGTAGGTATGATTTTCACGTATGCAACTCAATCTTAGGCAGTTCTTAATGGAATGACATGAAATTTGATATGTACCCTCACTTCCTCGTCTTGGTTTGTGTGGCGACGCAGGAAGGTGGTGACGGCGGGGTGTGCCCTGTCGGGAGTCCGCAGCAGCTGCAGCAGCTCTAGGATAGTAGCTAAAAAGGGGTGTAAGGTAGGGAATGCTCTCTTTTCTGTACTCTTCAACGCTGCGCTGAAACACGCATCTTGCAAACTGGAGTGGGGGAAATGATAATAAGGATAAATTGAAAATATTTTAGTAACTTGAGATTTGCGGACGATGTTGTACTATTAGGTAAAAAAAAATAGAGAATCTGGAGGAAACAGTGTGCCAACTGAAGAGAGTGGGACTAACAAATAAAACATTTTTACTATCAACAGGCCCTGTCAAGAATCTAACGGTAGAATATACACTATTCAAAATAGTCGATGGATGAAACTAATTACTTAGGGCTAACTTTCGCTACAATTACAAAATCAGAGTCAAAAATCAAAAACAGAATAAAAACACTAGGAAAAGTTTCTGGGTCCTCAACCACGTATTCAAAAACGAAATGAAATTATTGGAAATATAAATCAAAGTTTTATAAAAACGCACAAAGCCGACAGGAAAGAAATTTTGGGGGGTTGAAACGTCCCTCCCCCCAATAATTTGGCAGTCGCAAATATTGAAACTGTTTGTCTGAATTTGTCATTTCTTATGACTGTTTGTTTGTTTATTTCTTTCTTTATTTTTTTCAATTAAAAAATATTTCGTTTAACAAATTTGCGAATTTTTAATTTAAAGAAAAATTGTGTCAACAAATATTTAGCTTTCAAAGAATATTTATTGAAAGTCAAATTTCGTTTCTGAAAATGGAGTACTCTAGACTCCTGTCAGAGACTAGTCAGTCTAACGCCAAGGGTTTCAAGCTGAGTATCGAACGTTATTTGAAAGGTTGGAACAAAGTTTAAATGTGGAAGACACAGAAGCGAAACTTGACTTTCAGTTTGGGGGGGGGGGGAGAAGGAAAATTTGCCCACAAATATTTTCTTTAACTAAAAATTTGCCGAAAAATATTTTCTTTAACTAAAAATTTGCCGACAAAATTTTCTACAAATTTGAAATTTCGCAGATTTTTCAATCAAAACATTTTTTAATTGAAAAAAAAAAAAATAACAATAATAAACAAACAAACGTTCTTAGAAAATGAAAAACTCAAATGAACAGTTTCAAAATTTGCTGACTGCCTAATTATTGGGGGTGTTTCATCCCCCCACCATAGTTTTGTCCCTACAAATGCAGATTGGAACCTTATCTCCCGAGCACTCACATTTGCGCACATAAGCATACCCTATTCTGGGAGGGTAAGGTAGAAGGATGTTAGGAATACTTGAGAGGAACATACAACAGAGAATAAATGAATGAATAACTAAATAAGTGAGTGAATCACTAAATAAGTAAGCGAGTGACTGCATGAATCACTGACTTATTGAGTAACTGAGTGAATCACTAAATAAGTAAGCAAATGACCAAATGAGTGAATCAATGACTTATTGAGTGAGTGACATAGTGAGGAAGTGAATGAATAACTACATTACAAAATTAGTGAATAACTAAGTAAGTAAGTGAATCACTGAGTAAGTGAGTGAATTACTGAGTCAATGAGTAAGTGAGTGAGTAATTGAGTGAAACACTAAATGAGTAAGTGAGTGATTGAGTGAATCACTCAGTAAGTGATTGAGTAACTGTGTGAATAACTGAATAAGTAAGCAAGTAAGTGACTGGGTGAAGCACTGAGTCACTGAGTAAGTGATCAAGTAAGTGAGTGAATCACTAAATAAGTAAGCAAATGACTGAGTGAGTGAGTGAGGGAATCACTGACTTGTGGGGTGAGTGACGGAGTGAGGAAGTGAACTACATTACAGAACGAGTAAATAACTACTAAGTAAGTGAGTGGATCACCTAGTAAGTGATTGAGTTACTGTGTGAATAACTGAATAAGTAAGCAAATAACTAAGTGAATCCCTGAGTCACTGAATAAGTGATTTAATGAGTGAGTGAATCACTGACTCATTGAGTGTGTGACAGAGTAACTGAGTGAATAACTCAATAAATAAGCGAGTGACCGAATGAATCACTGAGTCACTGAGTAAGTGATTGAATATCTATGTGAATAACTGAATAAATAAGCGAATACTAAGTGAATCACTTAATAAGTAAGCGAATGACGGCGTGAGTGAGTGAATTGCTGACTCAGTGAGTGAGGGAGTCATGAAGTGATTGAATAACTGAATTAGAAAATGAATGAATAATTGAGTAAGTGAGTGAATCACTAAATAAGTAAACGAGTGACTGAGTGAATCACTAAATCACTGAGTAAATGAATAATTAACTGAATGAATAACTAGACTGAGTGAGTGAGTGAGGAAGGGAGGGAGTGCGGAAGTGAACAAATAACTACATTACAGAATGTAACCCTGATCGAGGGAAATATTTCATGTACAGGCATAGGAAGAAATCTCAAAATATTATGAACACGAAAGCGTTCATTAAAAAAAAAAAAAATGATTAGGACAAAATTTATAGTACGTAAAATTTTCCTTCCACTGAGACAATTTTCATTTCAATCTGATGCATTTTTCTAAAATATGTAGGGTTTCAATAGTTCTTTCACGTGTCTAAAATTATAGAGGGTGACTCCTTCGCACTGGCAGTCAGAATAGTCATTGAAATTTGAAATTCAACATTTACTACCGACTTTCAGATTGTCGAAATGTCTTCCACATTTCAGCTGTGCTTCAACATTTCAAATAATGTTCGATACTCAGCTTGAAACCTTCTGCTTTTGACTGACTAGTCTCTAACAGGGGTCCAGGGTACTCCATTTTCAGAAACGAAATTTGACTTGCAGTTTGGAAAAGTGGAGAAGAAAAATTTGCCCACAAATATTTCTTGAAAACTAAAAATTCGCCGACAAAATGTTTAAAAAATTAAAAATTTGCCAATTTCTTAATCGAAATATTTTTTAATTGAAAAAGAAAATAAATAAACGAACAAACATGCATAAAAAATGAAAATTCAAATGAACAGTTTCAAAATTTTCCGATTGTCGAATTATTGGGGGGCGGGGGGTCAAATGAACAGTCTTAAAATTTGCCGACAGCCAAAATATTGGGCGGGGGGTGTTTCAACCCCCACACCCCCTATAGTTTCGCCCCTGGGAAGATATTTCGAAAATCTGAAAGCCGGTAGCAAATGTTGAATTACGATTTTCAATGACTATTCTGTTTTACCAGATTCTCTGTTTGACGTAGAGACTGAAATTTGAGAAAGTTGAACATTTTATTAAGATCTAAAAATTGAAAGCAAATTAATTATTTTTCAATGTCACAAACTGAATCCAATAGCAAATGTTCCATTGTTTAATTTACGGGCTTTGGTCCTGGTGAATATAGGAAGGAACTTTAGTCTGAAACAAAAATCAAAACTCAATGTGTTTTTCCCATAAGAACGATAGGGAGCTTGTGGCACGGATTCGCCTGATCCATTCAACCTGAAGCTTTGTAGTTTATTTATTTATTTATTTTATTGAAATCAATTTAGAAGACGAATCAGAGGAAATTCAGAAAAATTTACCATCAAGAGTAAATAATGACCACCTTAATGTGTAAAGGAAGTTGTGTATTCCTCTCAAGTATTCCTAACATCCTTCCAGCTTACCTTCCCAGAATAGGGTATGCTCATTTGCGCAAATGTGAGTACTTGGGGGATACGGTTCCAGCCTGCATTTGTAGGGATGAAACTACGATGACGGGGGATTAAACACTCCCAATAATTTGACAGTTGGCAAATTTTGAAACTGTTCATTTGAATTTTTCATTTTTTAAGAACGTTTGTTTATTTATTTATTTTTTTTCTTTACAGTTAAAAGATATTTTCATTGAACAATCGGCAAATTTTCAAATTTTTAAAGAATTACGTCGGCGAAATTTTTTAGGTTTCAAAAAATATTTGTGGGCAAATTTTCTTTCTTCAGTCCCTCCAAGCTGAAAATCAAGTGTCGCCTCTGAAAGCCGATATCAACTCATAGGGACGAACTTTGGCACTAACAAACATTCAGTGTCCATTTTGGAGTGTGAGTGAACTTGGTAATATTCTAGTTGTAGGGCATGCCTATTCACTTTTTCTTCTTCTGTAGTCCCGAGCGCTTCGGGCTCTTATGGCATGATGGCATAACAGCCGAAAGCGCTCTGGACTACAGAAGAAGGAAAAGTGAATTGGTACACCCTATAATTGGAAACAAACACTCAATTGAAAAGACTACAGTCAACGCATATTCTAAAAATAAGATCAATATAGAAGATATGGAATGCAAAGTCCCATGAAATAATTAACTCAAAAACAATATCATACGAAACAAAGGAAATTAAATTTATATGCGGGTCATCTAGTAAGGGAAAAAGAGGACAAGTGGTATAAAAAGGTTATAGAATGCACACCAGTAATAAATGAAGGACAGCAAGTCTGATTACTAGATAGAGGGAAGAAATTATTTAAAAAAAATTAACACAATACGGAGTAGAGTTGCTCAAGACCAAAACATTTGGGGGAAAATAGGGGAGGCCTATGCCCGCGATCGTGGCATGATGAACTAAACTTGTACCACTTTATGACGTATGTAACATTGATTAACTTGAACTTTCGTTTTTTATATGAACCTGTTGACTTAATATACGTTTGAATGATTTTTTGGCATGGACAGAAATGGATTCAGGTACCTTTAAAATTTTCCACTGAAAATAATAATAATAATAATAATAATAATAATAATAGGATCATATGAAAAGGCTCCAGTTGTAAAAGAATCTCACCTTCAAAATCAATGTTAATTCCTTTAAGAATTTCTCCCCTACTCCTTGAGAAATGAGGAACACTCAAGCGATGTTACTCAATGCAAAGTACTTGAACATTGAGTTCGTTGAAAATTGGCCCACTGTGGCAGCTGGAGGGTTGAAAATGGGAGAGAGAAACGTAGAAATGGATTAAGTGACCTTTGAAACCTCCATTATAAAAATACGCTCATATGGGGAAGGCTCCGCAGTTGTGTGTGAATTGTGAATCTCAAGTTCTCGAAATCAGCGTTATAATTCCCGTAAAAACTCCAACCTCCTTGAGGCACGGATTAATTACCCTTAATCCATTTTGCTCAAACTTTACAGAATTCTCTAAAATCGGTCGATGACGGAGGGGAAGGGTGGGGGAGGATACCAATTGAATATTCAACAGTCGAAAGTAAGGGCCATTTTAACAGACACTGAGCATATAAAGTCTGAACCTCTTTGTACCCTGGCAGTGTTTTCCATAAACAAGAGAGGGAAGATGGAAAAAATGAAATTCAATATTATGACATTATGAGGTTACAATTTAATAGGAATGACGAATGACCCTCCTCAAAGAATAAATTTTATAGATCTTCGTATTAAATTTTTACTTGATAACTATTTTCTATGGCGAGTTCACTTTTCTCTCTCTCTCTCTCTCTCTCTCTCTCTCTCTCTCTCTCTCTCTCACTCCTGCATTATTGTTAATTAATTATCTCCGCCCCCCGCTAGCGTGTTCTTATTTTTCACCTGACCAGATTCAATTTAACGGCTATTGTCACAATTGTTTTCATTAGAAGTAATCTTATCGAACAAAAAGTCTTAATAGCAATTGGCCAAAATTTTAATGAAAGAACACAGGAACCATTTCTGCTTAAAATTGTCGGCTAGTTAAAAGTTTTTTTTTCGCAGTATTTGAGAATATTCTTCTTTGTCTAATATAATGTTATAATATGAATGAGTGTGCACCTGCTAATTTTGTTGCCGTCTATAGTACTCTTGACCCCCACTGATGATTAAGATGAGATTATGTCGGTAGATTCTTAATATTTTCGCACGTGGTTAATTTAATTGTCTTAAATTTATCACATGCTTACCTATGCATGTAGGATGTGTAATGTTTATGACACCCTCAAGAATTACAGAATTCTGGATAACTCGGTTCATTGTATAAAGAAGGAAATATTTAAATTATTTCGTATTAATGTGCATAATTTCCTTCTTTCGAACTTCACCTCTTTTTAGACATTGGAGCCTTCAACCAAGTTCATCGAGTTCCAGAACTAGTTTTTCGTATTTCTTTATTGTGACATGACAGATGTACAGACAACAGATTTGATTTCTAAGAATTCATCTTAAACATAAATTAGTTGGTCTTGTCATCGCTTTCAGTAAATGATCTTCATTTTTTCAGAAATACTTATTAAGTATACTGACGTATAAGCGTTATTCGCATATTTGCGCGGAAGTTCGAACATTCTCAAAAACTTGGAAGTATTTCCGTCTGAGGAAATGAAAGCGAAACGTAAAAATTAAAACAGATTCGTCGTGAGGCGCGCGCGTGGCAGTGAACCGTTGTGTTTATTAGCCCGAAGCTGACATTCAGGTCAGAAAGAGCACGAAAATTGGAATACAAATCCGAATGTAGAAATCCGAAGTTTGTAAGATATGGAGTGTTTATATGTGGACGGAAACAGACGCGTGTCGAAATAGCTTTTGGAAAATGGGAAGGCATTTTCAATTCTTTCAACTACATCTGCAGAGAAAATATTAAAACAGATTTTTTTTTCTCTCATCTTCAGGAAAAAGGCTGACCTACTAACGTAAAACAATTTCATCATTCATCTTCGACTTTGAGAAGTTGTAAATCTTTGTCACGAAATACTTTTAATTCATTCACCGAAAAAGGTTGTCAAATGTTTCCTATTCTTCATTTCAGTGGCTCACAAACTTCAGATTATAATATCATCAAGAGCTTAGCGAATAGGGCGAGGGGAGACTGCCCCAATCAGTTTGTAGAGTTGGTAAAATCGGCGAAACTTTTGCCACTTTTTGGTAGTTGTCGACTGAAATACCCCCTACAAATCTTATATACTGCCCCACGCCCCTCAGATCCCCTCCCGTAAATAGTTATTTTTCAGAACTTAATAAGGCCCGGCGCACCTAAAAAGGCCCAACGTAAAACTGAATAAAGCCCGACCTGGAATTCGGTAAATAAAAAGGTAAGTATAATTCAAATAGAAATTTATGAGTAAGTAAGGAACTTTTGAACCACTAAAATGATAAACAATTGATTTTACCAGGTTAGGCTTTATTAGATTGCATTCCATTATTTTTCTTAAACATCACATAGCACGGTTCCAAATTTTTTAAATTTTACTTTTTTGGTGTCGATCGTTAACCACTATCGCTACAACATTTATCCCATATTATTTGATTTCTGGCCAAAATCCTCCAAGTTATTCGAAAAACATATTGAAGCACTTTTTTCGTTCTTGAAAAAATATCCACCGCCATACCTCGCACTGGGGGTTAATTATTTATTTATTCATTTATTTTACAGCCATTTAAGTAGAGCAAAATTTCGCTTATTTGTTACCTTACAAATTTAGCGCGCCCATCTTCAGGCATAGGCCTCCCCTTCTCGTTTCCACGGGTTCCTGACCCTCGCATTCCTCCCCCAAGCAACTCCGGCATCTTGCCTAATTTCGTCAATCCAGCGGGTGGCAGGTCTCCCTACCTTTCTTTTTCCACCCCTGGGTATCCAGTCCAAACTTTTCTTTCCCATCTTCTACCTTCCCCCCTGGCTACATATCCAGCATAGTCAAATTTTGGTTTCTTCATTACATGTGTACAGTCCCTAACCATTGATTTTGCCCTTACACATTTTTTGGTTAGCCGGCCCCTTCTTTTTACTCCGATCATCGCCCTTTCCATTGCCAACTGAGTACTGCTCGATTTTAGATTTTGTTCTTCGGTTATGGTCCATGTTTGTGATCCATACAGTATTACCGGTAAAATACATGACGTCCAAATTTTATTTTAAATTTACAGTATCATTTTACTTTTGAAGACATTTTTCAATGCCTAAAAGCTTTTCCACACTTGCGTTCTTCTTTTCACAATTTCTTTCACCGACTTGTCTTTAAAAGAGATAATTAGTCCCAGGTATGTTGTGCTATCTTCGACTCTAATTTTGTTGCCGTCAATCACTATGTCTTCACTGAATTTTTTTTTGGATACTAATACCGTTCTATTCGTATTTTTATAGTTAACCCCACTTTGCCACTTTGTAGGGCTAGTTCGTTTACCATAGTTTGCATCTCTCTTCCGTCCTGAGAGATTAAAGCCAAATTGTCAGCAAATGTGAAATTGCTGAGCCATTCACCGTTTATTTTTACTCCTTTTTGTTCCTAATGCAAATTTTGAAAAGCATCCTCTAACAAGCTATTGAAGAGGTTCGGGGAGAGGGTGTCTCCCTGTTTAACTCCCCTTTCAATTTTGATATTTTCCCTGTTTTGTCCAGTCGCACTCTTCCGCTGTTATTTTTTTACATTTCTTTTACAATTTTGATCGCTGTCTCTGAGATCCCCTGTTGACTAAAGGCTCCCCAGAGTGCGGATAGGTAAATATAATTAAAAGCTTTTTGAAAATCTGTAAATAGCAGGTATAGTGGTTGATTATATTCCCTAGTTTTTTCTATTAACTGATTAATTATAAATAATAATTGGTCAGTGGTTGATGGATTTTTACGAAAGCCAGCCTGTTCCGGACCTTGACATTCGTCAAGTTGCGTGTATATTTGGGTTTTCAGTAGTTTGCCAAGAATCTTTCCAATATTTGAACTTAGATTTATGGGTCTACAATTGTTTATATCATTTTTATCCCCCTTTCTGAAAAGTAAAATTATTTCGGAAAAACTCCGTTGGATGGAGTTATTTCTTTTTCTAAAATTAAATTGAAAATTTTTGTCAGAGTTGGTGTTAATTCTTCTGCAAAAAGTATGAGTTCTTAATTCCTAATCTTATCTCGACTCATTGCTTTAGTAGGATTTAATTTCTTCTGGACGGACAGGATTTCACTTTTATATAGGTAGAACTGTTTTTCTTTATTATCCATTCCCATGAGGGTATCTACAACTTGTTCTTTTTGGCCGTTGCTGTATAGTTCCGTATAGAATTCTGTTGCTACGTGAACAATCTTTTCCCTGTCAAAAAGAAATTTGGCTTCTCTGTTTTTGATTTTAGAGACGATAGCTTGGTCCTGAAAAATTTCGCGTTTCGCTTTCTTCACTGACCCCGATTGTTTTATAATTTCATACATTATGTTTATATCGTGTGTATGAATATCCTTTTTAATTGCGTTTTTAACAGTTTTCCTCAGTTCAGTCAATTCTATCTTTTCCTTTAAATCGTTGTTTAATTTTTCAGCCAACAAATTTCTTCTTTCGCATAATAATTTTGTTTTTTCTGATATTTTGTTTGTTATGTAGCCTTCAACTTTTTATTTCGCTAAATTTTTAAGAGACCATGTGAACTGTCTTTTCAATTTTCTCAGCATAGAGCAGGAATCATTCCAGTTAATTTTTTGCAGTTCCCTTCTATATATCTTTTTGCTTCCTTCACTTTCCCGTTGGAAATCATGCTTTTACCAAGTTTACTTGTTTTAATATAGTTCTTGATTTTTATTCTTCTTAGTGTCCCAATTTTCACTCGTAATAGCCTATGGTCGGAGGGTAATTCAAACGGGACCCATTTATCGGCCCACAATGGTAATGTTGAATTCACGAAAGAAATATGTTGTTTGCACGAAATATATAAATTACAAGCGCAGTAACAAGTACGAAACAGAAAAAGAAAGAGTTTGAAGAAAAAATTAAACTTCAGAACGCAGTATAATTCACTTACACGATAAAATAAAATACGCCCGGAATTTTAATACCTTCTACACACAATGAAAAAAAGAGACACGATATTACTGCGCCCGAAATAAAAAGTTCAAATTCTCGGCCTCCATCATACTTGCCACAAATTTACAATTGCGCACAAATTAATGTCAGAATCAAATTTTGGAGCAATAAAAATCTATGAATCGATTCTCCCCCTCCTCAGGAGCCACAAAATTAGATTAAGAGCCAAACCGATATCAAAAACGAATTCGTTGAGTTCGAAACCCTTCGATGATCTCGATGGGGTCATTCGCATAAATAATAGGTCTAAAAATTCCTAATGTACTGTAATAAAGGGTAATTTTTACACGCCCACTCTTTTTTGTTCTCTCAACCGAAGCCCTGAAATCCGTCCTTTCGAGCATTACCTCAGAGCTCCCCTCTATGGCATTTCTAAAGTACTTACGAAAAAATTCTTAGTGATCGTTTTTATAGAAAATTGGATCCCTCTTAAACGCATGGATCTCCTATCTCCACGAGTCTGTACGTTATCCGCGATGACGTATAATTTTTGTGTTTAAACAACATAATATACCGTATGCAAGTCATTTCGTGATATCGATTTTAAAACTCGTAATTTAAACTTTTTTCTTCGTGGCTTCACATTTCGTTCAATCACACTTTTTATTTCGTGCTATTTAATACTTCCCAATTCAAACTGGTCAGATCTAGACCCCTCTGACACTATTTTCAAGTCGTCCACTATGAAATAATCAATTTCATTTCTGGTAGTGCCGTCTGGTTCTAGCTACGTCCATTTCTTATTTTTTTCTCTTCTCGAAGAAGGAGTTAGCTACTTCCAATGAATTATTTTCTGTGAAGTTCAACATATATTCATCCCATTTCTGTTTAGAGTTTCTCCTGTACAACATATACCAATACTACTACAACATTCGGGGTCTACTTGTTTTCCTAGCTTGGCATTGAAGTCTTCCATAATTACATTGTAGTATTCCTTCTCCGTGTCCAAGGTATTTTGTAGTACTTTATAAAAGTTTTCAATTTCTTTTATATCTGCCTAGAGGGTGAGGGCGTAGATTTTAATTACCACAAGATTTGTATTTTTTTCGAGAGTGATTGATATCATGATAAAAAAGTGGCCAGTGTTGCCACATCATAAAGGTACAACTTTTCTGTACATTGTAATGCAGTCTGAAACCTCTGAGTGTCAAGGCTGGTACATTAAGCCTTATTCACTACCTGGGCCTTACTGGGCTCACCTACTTAATATTAAAATGTACTAAAATGAACCAAAAAAGGACAAAATGCATTAAAAAATGTACCAGATCCTACCAAGAATAATGAAAATACCCAGAGGCGGCGTGAGGTTTTTGGGGGCCCGAGGCAGATAGTGACAAATGGACAAGGAGCCCATACTTCGTCAGAGAAGAAAATCAGCAAAAATTGAAAAATAATCCACAAAAGTCGTTTTTTGCGCTAACAAGCGAAATAAGTTAGACAAAATACTCAATCCATCATTTTAAATTGTATAGGCCTATTTGTATTGATAAACTCAACATTAGCTGGACATTTCATAAAAGAAAAGTAATAACTATTTAGGCCTATTCGCCTGCCTATATATTGATGAAAATAAAATATTATAAGATAACAAAAACAGTATATTAATAATTATTAGTTTTTAACAATTGTGAAAATATATAAATAATTTCATTTTGAAAATGATGAACAAGATAATTCACTTTTTTACCCACGTCAAAACGGGTAACATGCTCACGCGTAATAGGATCAAATTTTGCCACGAGGGAGCAAAGGTCAATGAAATTTCCTCTATTTGATGAACACGCAGTGGTACATAAGGAGAGACCAAGCTCTCAATAATTGTTATTAGTCTTTCTATAACTTGCCGCCAATAAAGTTTCTTGTTCATTAGCTCCTTTTACTGATGGCCATTCATCATTTTATTGAGTTCAAGCCTCTTCTCGAATTGAAGGGGGGTCTGGTTGGCCGAGTGGATAGCGCGCTGGTCTCGGAATCCGGAGGTTCCGGGCTCGAGCCCACGTAGCAACTCGTTACATTTTGACCTAAGCCGATTTTTCGGCAAGAAGAGAAGAGAGCTAAGCAGCCCTAACAGCCTTCCCGAGTTCCTGAGGTAATGCTCGAAAGGGCGGATTCCAGGGCTCGGGTTGAGAGTAAAATTAGAAAAAAGATCCTTAAGGCTCTTCCACACTCTTCTCTAATTCAAGCCAATCCAACATACAAGAACGATATGATTGGACGAATTTTCATGATCCTTTAATCTCTGAGCTATATTTTTCCAATCAGCAATTTTATCAGTCTTATCTAAACCAAAAAGAGTATTCTTCGAGAAAATTCTACAAGCAAAACATAGAACACCGTCCAGTTTTTGGGAATAAATTAACTAACGTCGATGTTGCATTTCACCATTAGGCAATTTTCTATTGTAATAATGATTAGAAAAATGCCTATTATCATCGTTCACGGGGTAGTCTTCCATGTGCATCTTTCGGATTTTCAATATTCCAATCTGCTGGATCGGATGAATCTAAAATAATGGAAGGTGAGGTAGGGCGATATTCATTGGGAGGATCAAGACAGGGATCACCTTCGATTGAACTTTTAGATTCACTAAAATCCGAAGTGGGTGAAAAGTTTTCATCATCCGCAGGGTCAGCGTCTGGTTTTAGATTCGAAACTTGCGTTCTATAGTAGCCGTACCTAGATTTGTACATTCAGAAGAGGATGGCTGTAATGATGGTGTACGAGTAGGTGGATCATTGGCTGTAGAAGATGATGGTTCTAGTGATGCTGTAGTTGGATAATTAACGACAAGAAGGGTGTACTTTAATATCGATCCCCGCGAATGCAAAGAAGAATAATAAAGGAAAGGTGAAAAGCTGAGGAAAAAGAGTCTGAGGGAAGACGAGAGAAATAGAGGATACTGGATAATCGAATCAGAGATCAGACATAAACACTATATACAAGAAAAAAGGTCAAGCACTCAAGAATAAGAAAAAACAAAAAATTGTAAAATCCAATTTATAGGCCTAAATAAATTTTTTTCATTTTTTTAATATGTACGTAGAACGCGAGAAAATTGACGAAATTGGAAAACAAAAACAGAACTATCTAGGAAACTGGGCAATTGGGCATCTCAAAAAAAAATTATTATTTTCGAGTGCAGGAGCTACAAGGCTAGGGGCTCAAGCCCCCCATGCCCCTCCCTATCTCCGCCTATAATTAAAACCGGCTAGATTGTTATTCTGCCCCAGTGTGCACTCAGTTGATATAATTTTATCATTTCCATCGAGAGAGCTCGTTTATAATCTCCACATGTACTGCAAGTATTGCTTGCCCATGTAAGACTTGTTGATTTTAGGTGAACCTGAAATACGAATAAGCTTGTAATCATGTAATTCGCAAAATACGAAACACCAAATTACCGAGCCTGGTGTCTACAAGTTTTTATTTAGAGTATATTATTTATTGCAAATGACATAATGTATGTGAAATCGTTGTATCGCGATATCCGGATTTGGATCGAAGGATACGGAGCTGTAAATCACCGTGGGCTGGTAATATTCATCGGTATACAGTACACAGTATTAAGTATACGAGAATGACAGTCAATATAACCTACCGGTCAGGTGCTCGGCGGCGATGGAATTTTAACGCCGCGCCGTCAGTGCAGAGTACACCGCATTTTTTATAAACGTGCATTAAAACGCTATAGCACTTATTAAGCGACAAAACACGTGCAATTTGTCCAGACACATGGCGGCTTTTATATTGTACATAGTTTATGTTAATGCGACTCGACTCAATAATCGCTGATCGTGTCTTCGACATTAATGTTTTCGATTGTGACTGCTCTGAGCTTCTACGGTGGCTTAAAACCGATTGAATGATGAATTTTATTGGCTTACTGCGCCCGGTTACACGCTGGTTAATAATCCAACCAACAGGCAGACTGGACGAGGGGGAAAGAGGATTCTCTCCTGGTCCGGACTTTTTTGGGGCCTGGACTTTCTTCATCGTCTGATCTTTTTTTTACATTGTCTCATTTTATGGAGGAAGAGGGGGATTTTGAGCGTGATGATACTCGTTTAGTCTCTTGACTAGTAGGTTGCGTCTCTCCGCTTTTCCCCTCCTGTGCTAATTTTTTCATCTCTGAAAAGGATTCAAACATTGTATCTTTTATTATCTGCTGTTCATAGCTCATTCTTTACCTTTCTCTCAAGGTCATTCATTCCCTCTAGCAGTGTGCCGATGTCTTTTATTATGAACTATCACTTTTAACTCTTTCCTTTACAATTATATTCCAAATTTCTCTTTCCCTTTCTATTCGCCTCAATACTTCCTCGTTCTTAATCTCTTCCATCCATCTGATTTTCAGCATTCTCTGATAACACCAGATTTCAAAAGCTTCTGTCCGTTTTCTTTCCTATGTTCCTATTGTCCAGGTGTCACATCCATACAATGCTATACTCCAAAAACGTACACGTTCGAAAAAATCTCAGACTTACTCCCAAATCTACATTTGCCTTGAACTTGTCTCCAAAGTTTTCTTCTTGTTCTATTCTACTCGTTATTTCTGTTTCATTTCTTCCATCTTGCGTTATCAATAGGGCAAGTTTTTGTATGCGGTAAAAATCGCGAAATACGCGCAAAAATATGCGCTAAAATCCTCAAAAAGACACCTTTCCAAAACAAGGCAACATGGGTATCAAAACGCAGGATTTTTTCAGCTAATTCGAATGAAACGCACGCCTGATTCAAAAAAGTGTATAACCTGAATGAAGCTGAAAAAAATAAAATAAAATACCATTCAGAACTTTGCTAGTTTTGGAGCTGGACACTAACAGTGCTTAAAGGACCTAGAAACACCCGAATACTGACATCCGCCATTTTGAGTCGTTTGGTGCCCGACGATACATAATTTGATACGCGGAACATTCCGCGTAGTAAATTATGAATCGTCGGGCACCAAGTGACTCAAAATGGCGAATATTAGTACTCGGGTGTTTCAAAGTGCTCTAACAGCGCTGGCGTCCATAAATTATCGCACCTGCTTCAAGCTTTCAGCCTGCAGCATGTATTTCAGTCAATATGCGGTGAAAATAAGAAAAACGGCCAAATGTGGGCACGTATGCACTGAAATACAAAGTATGCAGAAATATGCGCAGCCAAGTTGGGCTCATTTTATTTGAAATCTCATGAATCGCAAAGATAATGTGGATATGCGCAGAAACATAATGAATAGGAAAAATATGCAAATGCGTAAAAAAAACTCGCCCTAGTTATTAGACTATCCAAGTATTTAAATTCCTCCACCTCGTTTATTTTTTCACCTCCTATCGCCACATTTATTGGATTTTGTTTCTATATACTGACTACCATAGTTCTTGTTTTGTTCTTATTCATCATAATTTTATGTTTTTCTGTTCTCAATTTTCCCTCAAACTTTTTCAAAGTTTTCTTTAGTTCTTCTTTATTTCATCTCCACAACTGTAATGTCATCTGCAAGTCTTATATTATTCTGAGCGTTTCTCCTTGTTTGTTCACACCTGATTTTCTTTCATTCATTTCTTCAATTACTTTCTCTATAAATCAATGGCGTAACTACACATTTAGCCCCCAGATGCCAAAGTTTCAGGGCGCCACTTTCATTTCGAAGAAATAAATTTTTCCCCCACTTATACCGAAAATTTTTTCTTTTTCCCTAATGGCACCCATGATTGATCGGCGCCCGGGTGTTGGGTACCCATGGCACCCTTTCAGTTATGCCCCTGCTGTAGATAGGTTAAACAACAGTGATGACAAACAGCAACCTTGTTTCACTCCTTTTTGAATTTTCGCTCCTCCCACTTCATCCTCTACTTGTATAGTGGGCGCGTTTTCCATTGATGTCACAAACGCCCTTATCATGCAACCGCACGCGCTCATCACGCAATTGTGTTGGCTGCAGGCTGCAGGCTGGTCCAAGGAAAGTGTAAACAATTTTTTCTATCCTGAATTTACCATAAGAGAAAATATCGTTCAACTATCTTGCAAATATTTCAAAAATAGAGAAGAAGATAAAAATTTTCAATATATTTCCGTAATGTACTGAATGTGTACTTCACGACTACAAGCATCACATATTTAACCTAGGTCCCCTTGTTATAATATCTGTGAAAGTTCCAAGCCCTTATTTTTCTTATGGAGATTTTTATTGAAAATTTTTGTTTACCTTTCTCTTGGACCAGACTGCAGCCTGCAGCCAACACAATTGGGTGCTGTTGCGTGATAAGCGCGTTTGTGACGTCAAGGAAAACGCGCCCGTTGAGCTCCCATTAAGTTCCTGTTACTTTTCTTTTTTTATACTTAATTCCTGTCGACTTCAGTATTTTGAACATTTTTGACCATTCAGCATCATCAAAAGCTTTTTATAATCTAAAAATGCCACATAATGTATCTAAACTTTTTTTCAGTCCGTTTTCTTATAAAAGTCTCAAACATAAAATTGCTTCCGTAGTTCCTTTACCTTCTCTGAAAGCAAACTGATCTCCCATCTTTTTTCTTTCATGTTATTTTGTATTCTCTTATTTATTTCGTCCCTAAAGTCAAAACGGAGCTTCGCCCTAGGGTGAAGTATCTTCCCAAATTCTAGAATTTCTCGATGAGTCAATAATATTGATTTTATTGAAAAATGACGCGAATAATGAATGTTTCTCACTCAACTTCACACTTGTGAAAGTCTTAGACATTTTTTCATAACCACCCCAGAAACATGGTAATGGGGGTAATGGGGGTTAAAAGGACGCTGTACACTACTGTCAGACATTAATACAACCCTTTTATTGAAAAAATCGTTGAAAATATGTGATACAAAACTAGAACCTTTGACGTACCTATGCGAAAGTTCAACTTATAGTATAATAATCTTCACATTTGCTTGCTCTTGCTTTTTTATGAACCATAATTAATTTGTTTTTCTGTAAATCTATTGGCATTTCTCCTGTCTCGTACATTTTGTAAAATAATTCGTATACATTTTTTAAAACAAGTTCTCCTTTCAATAACTCACTAACAAAATTTCGTCAACTCCTACTGTAATTGCTTTTATTTCTTTCAGAACTTCATCAAATTCTGATCTCAAAACAGGATCTCCTCTTTCTTTATCCTTCGAACTATCTTTTCTTTCCATACATTTATATACTTATACCGGGATTCTTGTACAGTTTTTCGACATTCGCACCCATATTTATACTTTCTCTTTTTTGAGTCTAATAATTTTTGCTCCCAATATGCATTTTACTATCCAAATTGGTTTCCGATTTTTTTTTGCTATTAATAAGCGAATTTACTCTCTTCTGTTCGCATTAATGGGGCACAACCCCTATGCAGTGATTTTCCTTCCCATTTCTACAGACTTAGGACTGTTTACAATTGTAGCATGATAAATGAGTCTCCAGCTAGGAGCTTGGGACTAAAAGGAACCATGGCTTTTGTATATCACGATGCATGCAGTCGGACATTTTAGACGTTTATTTTGAATCTGAACTGCATGTCGACGTTTTTGGAATGGAAAACGATTTCTGTATACATATTAGTACATATGCGTATTGTGGATAGACCGTAGCCTGTACGAACCGGATCGATCACCGAGACGCCGTACGGAGCTATACCAAAATTTGATTCAAAAGTAAGCTTGGACAGGTAATGCCTATTTATTTCAATACATAGGTAGGCAGCCTAAAATTTCCCCGGTGATAAGTACGACGCTCGCCTTGAGAAGGAAGCAACAGTTTCCGGGGCGAGCACAAGGTCTTATTTGAAATCATCACCATCCACAGGCTTTCTCCTGAAAGGACTGGCTGTGCTGGGAACGATGTTTTTCCTTGTCATACTAATAAAAAGTCGACGTCTCTTTCTATCTCTCGAACCGTTACTATTTTGCCGATGGTACGAGGTGAGAGGTGGGATGATAAGTCGGTAGACTTCTTGGCGGAGTAATACTGATAAGCGAAGCCATACACAGGGCTGAAATTGCACCGGCAGTTCATTTTGGTTCTTGAGTTACTATGTGCCAATTCACCGTTATGGATTTCCGTGCATTTTCCGCATATTTGAAAAATTTCGTACTGCTCGTTCGGGGGGAGGGGGGGCGTGATTCAAAATTTCAGGTCCTGTGAGACCAAGGTGATCAGTTCGCGACGCAGGGAATCGTCACCGAATCTGTGATCGTCAAAAGCGATCGTTTCAGAAGGCTCTGAAGCTCCCCGCGATCTTAATTCGAGATTAGAAGCGCAGTTATCAAAATTTGAATTTTCCTTGGGAGAGGGGGACTCCCTGTGGATTTGTTTTTCGGATTCCCAGTTGCTAATCATTTACGTTTCGGTCACTTTTCATTTCCAGCCATTGGTGCTTAGGTTGTTTGTTTAATTATTCCAAATTTTAGGGGAGAGAGGTCCCTATTTCCATATCGTTATCACTCAATGCAGTCGATTATAAGTTTATTTAATTCTTGACTCGAGCCCATATCTGAGGGTAGCTATTTTTCAATCGCGTACGAATAGGAGACGTATCGTGAAGTAAGGGCCACTGGCCCCATGTTTATTTACAAGGCCGTCGAGTATCTTCAATGTGCTATATTCTATTTTTATTATTTTCTATTTTATTTTGATTTATTCAATTTTACCTTATCAACTTACAGTACACGTATTCAAGTGCTATTTGACATGATTCTCATAATTTCAGAGAGGTGAATTTGGAAGAACTTTATCTTTTCTGTTTATTTATCGAAAGTGCATGAACGTTCCACCATGCTAGTATTTGATTTATGATACGTGGCATCCCTGGACTTTTTTCAAAATTAGATTTTCCTTTGGTGAACCTCTTTTCATTCAGGGACATGAAGAGTAGGTTCCCAAATATTTATGTCCATTCTGATGGCTCAGGTCTTTCGGCCCTACTTTGTTAATGAAGTACGCTGGGGACAGGGGTCATCGTGGACTCGCCCAGACTCCTGTGGGGCTTGGTGGTAGTCTGTGGTTAAATACCTATGAGTATGGTGATAATAGGCTGAACGTTCGTTGTTACGAGTTATTAGCCCCTTTCGTCGGCAATCTACTATCGGCAAATTTCCTACAGGTGAGATATCCTGGGAAGGAGTTCTTTCTTCTTGGGATCTTATTCCGAAATTTTGGCGGGACACTTGGCTTTTCGGGAAATCTTGCTACACAATTATGCAGATTCTCCTTGTAGGTCCAACGCCGTCGGAGAGTCGAGGCTCCTACCACAGGTTTTATACCCGCCAAGTGGTGGCCACACTGAGGGTGTTACAGAAAGTAGCCTGTCCTCCCGATGAGTAGGACCACGCAAGTCTGAGCATCAGTGATGACAAATTGCTGTAAGCTTTCCTAAGCAACCCTAGCCATATTTGTGAAACACTGCATGCAGCACTTTTATCGAAGAATTTGGGAAGATGAACATCGGTATCACTTAAGCTGACAACACTTGTTTATCTGGAAACGGCTAGTCACTCAAACTTAGGTTTAGGTTAGGTTTGGCTCCTTTTGGCGGGGCCAGGAGCGGTAGAAATATGGCACCCACCCCTTCGGATCTTATTTATTCGAAATTCAAAATGAAAAATATATTGTAGAAAAAGTTCAAAAGGTTAGAGAGGGTCAAATGAAACGTGGAATCCAAGGTCGATAATATGGCTGCCATATGTATACTAGAAAAAGAAGGCGAGGGCGACCTGCTATACGATTGTTAGACGAAATCTTGAAAGAAATGCAGGTCCGTGTTGGGGAAGCAGGGCGCAAAATAGAAAAGAGTGGAAGTGGGTGGTGGAGAAGCTTTTGCCCAGCGATGGGCGAGTTGAGGTTCGGCTGCGATGTCGCCTCAGGCTGTTATAATAAAGTCGATTTTGACGTATGGAGTCCAGACATGGGCAGTGATCGCTAGACAGTTGAAGAAAATGCAGGTTATGCAAATGAGAATGCTGAGCACTATGACAAGTACTAAATGGTGGCAAATTTACAGGATATAGGCCACGAAGTTAAGAAAATGAAATTTAAATATGGAGGGCGTTTGGCAAGGGCTAAAGAAAAGAGATGACATAAGACTGTATAAGAAAATGGAGACCTAATAATCAAAAGAGGAGGAGGGGCAGACCAGCTGCGAGATGCAAGGACGAAATCAAAAAAGAAGTAGGGATTCAGTGGATGAGGGTAGCACGGAATAGAAACCAAAATGGAACCAAAAACGATGGGTGGTTTAGCAGCGACGTACCTGTCGGACACTCTGCTGTTAATTCAATATGGCTGTAAAAAATTTGGAAAAATAATAAAAAATTTGCATGTTTCCAAAGATTTGAGAATCTATAATCATTTCTGAGAATATAGTACCTATTTTGTTTACTCTAGTTGAATAATTTGGTTATATTTTAAAGGGAGAGGGGTAGGTACATTTCAAAATAACGAGTTTAATATTTAAGATGATTGGCGTCACACAAAATTAAATTATCTGCATAAACGTACGGCTATGATGTCTTTTGAGATATCGCTTGCCTAAATATGTAAAGGTCAGAGGTCTTTTCTATTTTGTATGTAGGTGACTCGGGTACTATAATGGAACATGGCACATAGATATGAGAAGAATAGGTACGCACTGTCACTGGCTACTTACCCGTATTTAAGCTTTTCTCTCAAGTAGATATTATTGTTTACATTACTGGTGCAATAATAGTTACAGGCTGTACTAATGAAAATATTTTTTCGTCAAAACATCTATTGAACTCTGTTTCTCCTTTATCCAAGCAGACGTATTCAGTTTGGTTTTCATTTTACAGCAGCCAGCTACGTAGAATAATGTAACATCGAGTTGGTATCTGTTACCTTTTTTTGTGTGTGTGAAATACTTGAGAGTAAAATATTTTTTAATCTCCGAAAATAACTTCACGCTTAAATTAATTTAACAAAAAAATTGCTTCTGTTGTATTACGGCTGGGAATTTCTTAAAAATTAAATTATCCTAGCTGAATCGCGATTTATCAAATAATTGTAACATCGTGGCAAATGCTATCCGGTGAAATAATGCACACGGCAGTATTACCAATACGGATTTTCCGATTATGATGTAAATTAATGAAAATACTGCGAGCTCTTTTTAACGATATGTGAGAAAACAAAGCTAATTCGACACGCTTTTCAAATTGAATTTAATCGTGGGCCATATAATATACTTGGTGAAGTAACGTATAGTTGTTCGAGTTGCATGGGTATGAGCGTGTGCATATCTTACGCACAGATAAACATTATTCAAACATATTACGGAAATAATGACATACACGCACGCACATCGCAGATTAAGCCTTACCATTATTCGATTTACGGTGATAATAAACGATAATCGTAATCACTGCCACATTTAGGGACATTTCGCATTTCTTTAGTCAGCCCACCCAGTCGTCAGGCCGTTCGGTCGCCAAATGTCATAATTAGTCGATGGTATATTCTTATCCTTACTCGCGTACATATTTATTGTGCCTGCACTGCTTGTATATGTATTGTAGGCACCTAGAACCTACATGAGTTACGATGTTATACATCGTTTCGTTAAACGATGATACTTTTTTCAGTAAAGGAGGTTCGAGTAAACTTAACAACACAGACCAATTATGTACAGGTTTATGTGATTTCAGCCGCCACGAACTATGACGGCCCCTTATTAATGAATTTCCAACTTCTTTTGAGTTACATGTCTTCCATCATAAAAAAAAAAAAAAGAGTAGGCGCGTAATTTTATTGCTTGCTTTGTCAAGTAAAGGCCCTGCATTATTCAACGCATTTCTAAATGACTAATGAGCGACTACCGTCAGTAACAAAACAGATAACGAAATTAACCGGCGGTCTTGCAACAGTGGCAGTGCCAGTGCGCAAATGTAGATAACTAATGTTGTGCTCAAGAAGGTAATTCAAAATTATAAACAATAAGCCGACTTCGTTTCCCTGTCCTATTCGATGAACTCGTGAATTCTCACGATCTGAAATGAACAGCGCGACAAGAATCAGTTAAGAAATGCTCCTTTCGTTCAGCTCGCAAATACCCAGTTTTTCTTGCTTTTCACTGGTTGACCCTTCCCTCCTTCCGCCTTCGGCAGTTTCTGGATTCTCCACTATCAGAAATTTTACCTAGAATTTTTCTGGTTCACTCGATTGCATTAGTGTGACAATTTTAGGCCTTAACTTTCAATTTATTCATGGATATGTATGTCTATTCGCTGACCCTCAATGAATTTTGTGCGCCACGTTTAGACTGAGCGATACTAAGAATGCCGATGGATCACCGAAAATGTTCGACTAATTCCAAGATAGTAATTACGATGACGTCATTACGGTACCTTTTTTGCGTCGACTGAATGCGTGGACCATAAAACATATTCATGTAAAATGTATTTGTATGCAGTGTAGATACTTTTTAGGGTGTTTGCCCGCGCGCAGCGCTGCAAGCACCTTATTGCAATCGAATTTTCATCCTCATCATCATTTTTTTCTCTCAATAAATACGACTGAATTGTTTACAGCTCATAGTTCAGTTTTACCTCAGTTTCGTTCTCCGTCAATTGTTGCCATCTATCAATAAGTTGGTTTACTATTATGAATGTATTCTCTCTCTCCATACGAGGTACAATTTACAAATGCAACGTGTCTACGTTTCATTTCATAATTTTTACTCTTCGTACTTTTCTATAAAAGGAACTATTTCCTCAAAGAAAATGAAGACATTAACTGGATTTAGAAGTGGTAAGTGTATTGTTTGTTTGTATGAAATGGGTTCTCAGTTGAATTAGCGCAAGTATAATGTATTTGAATTGAACCAAGTACATGCAACATTCTGTGGTACTCTTATCAGGAAATTTTCCAAGGAATAATGCGATGTGAGTTATGTCTCGTAAATATGTTAACAGTATTAAGTGGTAATTTTGGTAATCTGTTTCAGGTCTTTCACAAATATTTTGTTTCTCACTTGACTATTTACCTAAGTCTTTTCGTTATCAGAAAGGGCTAATCATTCAAAACCGTCAACATGCCTTCAACCTCAAATTTGAACTTCTATTATAATCGTGTAGCGGAATTAACGAAAGACGTGAATAAATAATTGGCAGATCACGTTTTGTTTTTGAAATGAAAGATTATCTTTCTCGCATTCAAACAGTTCACGAATATTTTACGCGTTGTGTGCCCAGGAGTGGAGCGTGAAGCTAATAATGTTTTTGCGTCTTATAAACATTGTAATGAGGAGTAAGGACACATTAATGTACGTTTTCTGAAGCGAGAACACAACTTTATTTGAATTGAAGTAAAATTCCTCGTTTATTTGAATCGAAACAAAATTCCTGTCCCTCTTTGTATTGTTATCAGCAGTTATCAGTTCATATTTATTGAAACTCATGAGTTCTAAAATTCCTTGGATTTATGTCCTTTGAATTTATTTGTCTGGTAAAGGTAGAGTGTTTGATTTCTGCTTACTGCTTGGAACAAATTAAATAGAAAATGGAAATGTATTATTTTAGTACCTATGTTCAGTGTTGTTGCAAAGTCTGCTGCGTGATTGCAGTCTGCAGCTTCACAGTTTGAAGCCTTGAACCCCCATGATAGAGTAATAGGTGATAGAGCTGCGCGACTGCAGTCTGCAGCTTCCAGTCGAGAGCTGACCCTCTTCAAAAGTAGCGGAGATAAAGTGGTCCAGTTAAGAAACATGTGATGTATTGCGTCGTTTTTAAAATTTTGAGTTTACAAGTCCGGTACTACTGATTTCCAAGGTCTACAGACTAGAGAATATTGCATTACAGAGCCCGGAGATCTGATAAGTGTGGAAGCTACCTCAAATTCTGTAGACCTTGCCAATCAGTGGCACTGTACTCGCAAACTCAAAATTTCAAGATCACCACCAGGGCCCTTTTCACGCATCGCGTCACAAATAATAATAAATAAGAATTTGCAAACACCCTATTGCCAGGTCCTTCGGACCTCGCTTGTTCTGTGTATTTTGATATGGATATGTCTAATGGCCTGCCACCTGAAAGGAAAAAAATCCACAGAAAACGTTCCGCATAAAAACTTTATCATCTTGATGTAGCTGCCCCTCAAATGGGTGAATGTAGTGGGTTAACTCTCCCCTAGCCAGGAAGAGCGTAGCGTCACACCAGCGTGACCCATTACCATTTGCATTCGCCAACTCCTACCTAGCACCTGCACATGGTGATTGGGGTGCCAGCCAAGCAACATTGTTGGGTGGCTGCCGAGCTAGGAGGGGGCCGACCCATTGTTGGTGCGCTTGCCTCAACCTTCAACGTCGAGTAAGGGAGGCAGCTACCCCACGCTTACAAGTGCGTGTACCTATAATGCATCAGCGCGGAGGTATTGTAATGGAGGTAGTACAGCGCAACAGGCTACCAAGGATCCCCTATGAGTAGAGGTGACCTTTGGAGGAGCTGGAAAACTCCGATATTAAAACCATTTTGAGAGGAGGAAAACTCGAACAAACCCAGTCAAAGTCGTGACTGGAGCCTTCTGCAGTGGGGGACCAAGCGGCCCTACTGCAGTCGTAATGGACCGCAAGTCCACGCAATGACGAGACGCTGGTGGATGGGTTACGTATTGTGATGGCATTGTAGGGCTCGGGGCGACTTCAGCCGACCCGTTCATGTCTGAAAACCAGCGCCAGAAGGCTGGCCGTAGCCCTAAAAGGCAAGCCCCAAATCTTTCATGTCAGAACGAACAAGACAAGCCTCGGATGGCGGGGCGGACACATTCGTCCCCCCGCACCGGACAGATTTAGCGGCAGACGAACAACCGCAAACCCAACCCCCAATTACAAGCAATCCAACTAAACCATAAGTCCTTCTGGTGGGAGGCAAAGATGATGAAGAAGAGGTAAGAAGAGGAAAAGAAAAGAGCAAGAGAAGGCAAGTCATCTCCATGTCATTGGATTGGGAGATTTCAACGCCGGCGATGAGCGAGAAAACATTGAAATTGCCAAAGCTGCCAGTGGGTCCACCAAGGAAAGAGAACAAGCGTTCCCGGGACGAGATAGTGCTGCGTGACCAACGAATCAAAGAGCTCAAAGGAAAGAGAACACATGGCCACGCAACACACGAAAGAGATGGAGGCGCTGAAGGCAGAGCTGCGGCACATTAGTGAACTGCTGAACCAAAAACACACTCAGCAGCAGCAAGATCAGCAGCAGCGGCAGCAACAACAGCCGCGCAGCAGCATCAGCAGCAGAAGAGCAAGAAAAAGCAGCCGGAGGTGCCGCCACAACGCAAACAACCGAAGCAGCAGGTGAACACCACGAAGACGGCAACACTGGAGAAGATGCGGCCGCCCGCCCCCATCAGCCAGCATATACCGAAACTGATGGAACAGCTGAGGGAGGCTAAGGAGCAAGAAGAGGCGTTGCTCCGCAGCGAACTGGCCTCCAAGGGTGAGTGTGCGGATACGGATGCTGCGACATGGGCGGAGGTGGTCCGTAGAAAAAAGAAACCAGGGACCACCAAAGCCCAGGAGGAAGACAATAAGACGTCAGTCACCCCACCCAGGCCCGTAACCCCGCCAAAAGGCAGGGAGGCTCGCAAGTGGGAGATCTTGAAGAGGAGAAGGCGGCGTACAGCCGCAGTAATGATAGCGCAGAAGAGCGCGGATGTGGTGTATGCGGCCTTGATCAGGAGGGCCCGTGCAGCAATAGACCCGAAGGCGTGCGGGGTCCAAGTGATGGGGACCCGGCACACCAAAGGCGGCGACATGCTGCTGGGGCTCTGTGGAGAGGAGCCAGCTGTTGAAAACTTCGCCAGCAGGCCCACCGAAGTGCTGGGTGTGGATGCGGAGATCCGAAGACCACAGCGCCGCACCACCCTGCTCCTGACTGACATGGAGCAGTCAGTGACACCAGAGGAGATAGTAGCAGCGCTACCCCAGGCGCGTGTCATTGGTCAAAGAGATACCGCGCAGCACCCTGGCATATAAGGTCGAGTTACTGATTCAAGCGGCCCTTGATACGCTGGGACGCGGGAAGGTAGCGCACGGCTGGAGCAACTGTGGGATTCGCTCGCTCGAGAAGACCAGGCAGGTAACACGTTGTTACCGGTGCCTGGAGATAGGACACGTCGCCATCAGATGCGCAGCAATAGCCAGCATAGGCGACGTGTGCTACCGATGCGGGGGGATCGGCCATAAGATCTTACAGTGCCGGTAACCCTCCAAGTGCCCGCTGTGTAGCCGCTATGTGTTCTTCTATTTGCAAAAATATTCTCTTTTTAGGGTACGCCAGTTCACTTTTTTGTTTCTGTTGTCCATAAATACAGGACCAACATAAAGAAACAGTAGGGAACTCCACTGAAGATGGCGTTACAGCCGAAAGCACTATGAACAACAGAAACAATAATTCAGGTCAGTCAGGTCAATCGGTTAATCGGTCAGTCAACTACCCAAAAATACATGTCTTCTACAGAGACACATAGTGTAACATATTTTATATGCTTTTGTACCCTAATAAAACTGGCTGATGGACTGACTGTATCTTACCCTTAATAAAATTCCATGGAAATTTTTTTTATTAGGGCAGGATCAGGTTGAACCATGAATTTTTTTTTGACATTTTTATGTCTCTGCTTTGGCACATAAACGAAATTTCCAGTCCTACCTTCTGGCTTTCTTGTTCAAGCTCCTGGGCCATTTGTCGGAGTTCCTCTCCGTCCAGTGAAATTAACGCGACGTTGTCTGCGAATCTTACATTATTTAGCCAGACTCCATCGATGTTTTGTCCTTTCCTGTTCCAATCCAATTTCCGAAACTTAAAAACGTGTCTTTTGTATTTTGTATATGCTTTCGTACCCTAATAAAAAAAAAAAAATCCATGGAAATTACTATTAACAACACGGATGCAGACTGTAGTCGCCAGCAACTACACTGCTGCAGACATTAGTCGCGTAGGGCGCAGCAAGTGTCAACCACTGAATTTATGTCGGGGGTAGCATTATGGTTTTCGCTCAAGTATACCCATGGCTGGAAGAAAGTGAAAATATCAACCACTAAACTGAATTGTCACCATAAAGAATTAAAGAACTGTGAGCTGAACTGAGCTGGAAATGAAAAGACAACCCCGACGACTCTGAGGTAATGCTCGAAAGGGCGCTGGCTTCGTGTCAGGGAAGCGTTACGGGTGTCGCTCTATAGTATACCCTTTGGCTGGAAGAAATAAATTTCCATGGAAATATATAAATACAATTTTCGCTCAATATACTCATAGTATGATGTCATATTAACAGGAGCGTTACAGGGGACCGTTTTTTCGCTCAAGTATACCCAGTAGTATGACATCATAGTAACAGGAGCGTTACAGTTTTCGCTCAAGTATACCTAGTAGTAAAAGTACGAAAAAAAAATCCGTCATTTTCACTTTTTTCATCATCAATATACATAATTACTAATTCATCCGTAATTTTGCCCTTTCAAGTCAGTTTTGGTCGCCAACACTGTAAACGCTGGTATATGACGGAGCCGCCATTTTCATTTTTGTTTTGAGTGTTATCAGGAATAACGAGTGAAGTTTTTTCTTTCAATGTTTTTTATTGAGAACCTTAGAATCAAACCTTACATTATTCAATTTTTTGGTAAAAATTTGTTAATGAGCGCATCAGTGGCGTAGATCAGGGAGCCCTCTCCCCTTATCAAAAGAAAAATCAAACATTGGCACCGCTAAGAATAGAAATTGAGAGGATGTAATGGGTCAAGTAGGACAGAGAAGAAAAACATTTTTAGACCCCCTCCTCCATAACGGAGCTATCTACGCCATTGGAGCGCATGCTATAGATATTGCCACCTCATATCACAAAACTCATTAATTGTGATAGGCCGATGAGAAGGTGAAGAAAAAGGACCCCGGATGTGGACTTCCTTGTTTTCATCATCTGATCTCTTTTTTGGGTTCTTGAAGGCAAAATCGTAATTTCCAAAAAGTGCCAGAGGAAAATTGCGCAGCAGTTTTCCCCCGGATTTTCTCTCAAAGGCCTCGAGTTTATATTTAGCGGCATAGCAGCCATTAAAGAGTAGGGTTGGAATCAAAACCTACATCATCCACTTACAAATGAACCTTTTATACTCACCTATTCCTTTCTCTTCATGATACAACTGGATGAGAATCGAGTCGTAAAACCATCTGTGGAACGCTGACTGAAAAATTACGTAGTAAGGTTTCAGATGAAAGTAGTATTTCGAAAATATGAAATGTTTCGTAGCTTACCAGTACGAGGGAGTGAAGATGATTTTTGAATGACCTTTTTCGTTGAATAGGGCTTGGTGTGAGTTTTAACATGGTGTAAGCTTATCCTCGTTCCCAGGCAGCCGCTCTGCGGCCCTGATGATGCACACGACCAAATGAGCACTTCTTCCCCGATGATTGTAAAGATATGTCATCTAAAATATTCCAGTAACCGACAAGGTTAAACGAAATTGTGCATCTGCGGGGAAAACATCTTAAAATACAATTCATGTTAAAGTTCACGATCATCAATTATTTCAACAAAAATGTTTATCATCCGTGATATCGCAGTCACGTCCGAACATCCAGGTACTCTAATTAAGCACCGCACCGTTACCTTGTTTGGATGATCTAATTTCCTACGTACACTCGCGTTCACAAACTTTTGTTCGCGGTCAAATTTGTACACAAGATTCGTCGACTGCAGTGAAGTTTTTTCTTCAATTTAATGCAGCTTAACATAGACGTAATTTGACGAAAATTGGGAAGGCAAAAATATATATTGGTAGAGTGTAAGACATCTAATTTATCTCTTATTTCTGAGCCATATTAGTCAAATCGAAAACTTTCAGTGAACAGTTGCCCCCTCCTTCCATCCAAGTTAAGTCTGCACATCTGGTAATGTCCCTGCTCGAAACTGTTCAGTTTAGAAAAAAGCAAGAATATGATTATATCAATAAGAATTAAGTAAGAGTCAGTCAGGTGCCGTATCCGTTGGCGAATGTCGGCGGCCGCGGTTTCTGACGCGCGACTTTCCTGAGTAGGGTTAGTCGGGGTAGTTTGCCGTTGCTTTCCTCACGGTTTGTTGCATTAGAGTTTTCCTTGTCTGTGCCGGAGACTTTGCAGCCAGCCGCAGTTCACTTACTAATCACGTGTTTGCACGATGTTGAGTAAGCTATTCCCGACTTGCACACGACAGTCTCAATATTTCAGATCTGGTGGTAACCTGCTCTGTGATTGTAATGTCTTGTTCTTTCGAACTGGTGGGGTTACAGAATGCGTCATCTTTCCACCTCAGTTGATACTGTAGTCGCTGTTTTCGCTAGGATGTTCGTGGGGATATCGGAATATCACTAGCTTTCCGGCGTTGGTTTACGTTTTGAAATTTATAGAAAAATGTTATATTCATAGATCGCCTAATAATATTAATATTTACACCGACTTAGATAAGATTAAACCGTTTCACTGTATTTTAAATTCAATTGGCTAACTATAACCCCCACCCACCTCCTTAATGTTTTACTATATTTTATATTCAATTGGTTAACGTTACCCCCACTTTTTTGTATTATGTTTCATGTAACTAGCGTTTAGACCATGGATTTCAGAGTTGGTTAGTTTGTACGTGTTGTGTTACCTGATGATGACAGTGATGTCGAAACGTCGTTGTGTTAATAAATTGTAAATCGATTTTTGGAGTGATTTGCCTCTATACTTAATAACTAAAGATTAATCTCCTCTGCTTTACCAGTATCAATCTGTAACTTTCCGATAATCCGAAATTCGTCTTTTTTTCACTTTACAATACCCGGCAGATTTTTGATATGTAATGTTGTCAAATCATACTCTTTTCCTAGCCACGAGCCCCCTACGTTCATATTAAGTTTGAGTATCGTCACCCGTCCATAACCACCACCTATCTAGAACCTCTCCCCTCTCCCCTGAATCTTCCTACCTGGATATCTCCTGTGTAGCACGATGCAAATGTCTAACGAATGTCTTTTGCCTCCTGCATACCTGCATCTCCGGTACTCAATCTCTTCTAAAACACTCTGTTCTCTTTCTTACTCATTGTCCTGTTTTTCTTCCCTCGATCGGTCAGGCAGGACCATTAGTTTAGTTCAGTCTTACCTCAATTACAGTTGATACCTTTACAGCAGTCGCATTTAGATCTGTTTTTACTATCAATCAACACACGCGCTTCTTACACACTCTCGGTTTTTGATTATACATGCCTTTGCTTTGGTCCAGACTTAACGCATATCTCTCTCTCTCTCTATCTCACTCACTCACTCACTCACTGATTTCAAAAACCCCGCACATGTATGACCCTCAATGAGGAGCCTAGAATCATAACTACGCAGATCCGAAAACACGAATTTACAGGAGAGACAAAAAAATGGATATTGTGAGTTTTGACTCGAAGGTCTTAATTTTTTGCTGAAAACTAATCTTCGACATGACTATTACCAACCATTGGTCCTGCCATACTCCTCTCACCACAGCTGAAAACTGGGAAAAAAGTGAAAAATGAATACTGTGGCAAAGAAAAAAAGTGCACCGCGTTCTGACGTTTATTTTGAACAACAAAGTATTTTTCTTTTTGATATTTTCATGTCTTTACTTTGACACACAACGAGAAAAAAAAAAAAGGACTTTGGAGCGTGACGAAAATAGCGTTACAAAAATCGCGTTACGGGCTGGCTAAGCTGGCTGGCAACGGAAATGACGGACTGACTGACTGACTGACTGTGACTGACTGGACTGACTCAACACTCTTCATTCGCCTGCCAGTACCACACTCTTTGTAGCAGCCTGTATTCCCTTTCGAGCATCAGGTTCCTTGTACCAGCCTGCGTGCACTACACTCTGCTAGTGCATCATCTTGCATACGAGTTGGCAACCACAGGAGAGCATTTTCATGTCTGCTTTGCGGACTGCATCGACATGAGAATGGCATTGTCCAGCGAACGTAGGGTCCAAAAAAGGAGCGCGCCAAAAAATATGTAGCGCAACGTGCTCTGCGGAGCGCAGCGGACGACAACATTCTCATGTCGGCGCAATCTGCAAAGCAGATATGAAAATGCTCTCCTGTGGTTGCAGACTCGTCTGCAAGATAATGCACTAGCAGAGCGTAGTGTTCGCAGGCTTGTACAGGGAACGTGATGCTCGCATGGGAATGCAGGCTGATACAAGGAGTGTGGTACTGGCAGGTGAATGAAGAGTGTTGAGTTAGTCAGCCAGTCATTCCGTTGCCAGCCAGCCTATTCATTCTTCCTCTTCTATTATAGAACTAAATTGAAGCAAGGGGAAAAAACACAAAATTCATATTTTGGAGTTGAAACTGATATAATCCGTGGGATAATATTAGTAATAATTCTCTTGCGGGTTTTCACAGACCAATATCTAAGAAAGGAAGCCCTGCACGTGAAAACAAACGATTCGACGTGAGTTAATGTGCTTTTTACTACCAGGAACATGCCTAACTCATTTTTGATAAAATTGTATCTTCTAAGTTATGATTTCTAGTTTCTTCAAGTCAGTTTGTTTTATAGTTGATTTTCAAATAAGGTCTTCAGCACTCTTCTTCAGGTGCCGTATCCGATGCTGAACATTGGTGGTGACAGTTTCTCTGATGCGCGACTCTTCTGGACAGGTTAGTTGGGATAGTTTGCCACTGCATTCCCACGGTTTTGTTGCGTTAGAGTTTCTCTTCTCTGTGTCAAAGAGTGTGCAGCCGCAGTTCGCTTACTAGCCACCTGAGTAAGTTGTCCACGGCGTGCACACGCACAGTACGTATCTTTCTGATCTAGTGGTAGCGCACCCTATGATTGTAGTACCTTGTTCGTTTGAATTGGTGGGGGTCACCGGACACGCTATGTTTCCACCTTGAGTGGTACAATAGTCGCTGTGTTCGCTAGGATATTCGAATATCAGTAGCTTTCCAGCATTGGTGTGCGGCGTAGCGGTAAGAACTCGGCGTCATAACCTGAAGGCACCTGGTTCGATTCCCAACGCCGGCATTTTTATCAGTAATGCAAGAAAGAACTTGTCACATATTCTAACACCGCATTCTGATAACGTACACAGAGTCACAACCACTTACAACAGAGGCTTCCAAGGAACCGTGTAATCGGTCGCCAATATCTGAAAGCTGTAAATGGGTAAGGCGCTACCTGCCAGTGCTCGTTGAACTTACCGTCATAAGCCACTGGGCTAGTGGTACGGGTATTCGACAGGAACATAGCGCAGTCGACGTAAGCCGATTTCCGGCAAGAAGAGAAGAGGGCCATAGCAGCCCTAAAAGGCTCCCCGACGTCCCTGAGGTAATGCTCGAAGGGGCGGATTCCAGGGCCCGAGATGAAAAAGAGGACTGGAATCCGAGACGCAAGGATTGCAAAGCGGGCACGTTACTATTTGGCCACACAGCAACCGCTTCTTTAGCACAGCATAGCAAATGTTAAAGGTAAGTTTCCTACATTTACTGGTTGCTCCACCAGAATTGGGAAGACTTACTACATCTTGCGGATAAGGTAACACTTTTCTGGACTATCAATTCCTTTATTTTTAGAAGTGACTTTTATTTATTATTTATTAGCTTTCGGTTAACACTTCGGAACAGATACGCTAGTTAACTATAAGTACATAATTATGATTTTAATTTATACGCAGATTAATTATTGCATCTATTGCCCCGATTGGGCGAAAGCTTGCCTCTACCTTTGCCATTCCGGTCTACACATGGCCACTTGATGGTACATCTTGTATGTAAGCAGTTTCGTGAAGTCGTTCGACCATCTCAATTCTTGTCTTCCTTGATTTCGTTTTTTGTGTCCCAGATACCAGTGAGATGTCCTTTTCACTCAATTGTTTCCGTCACATCTTGCTAGACGTCCTGCCCGGTCCCATTTCCGTAATAAGCATTCTTCTACTATATTCTAATTGCTAGGCAGGAATGTTTTGGCTTTTATAGTTTGTATTCTAGTTAGCTGTTTTATTTTTAACATGGCCTTTTCCATTTTATTTTGCATAACTTGTATTTTGTGCTTGCCGTACTTTGTCTGAGGGCCCATGTTTGTGATCCATAAGACACGGCGGGGACAACACAGGTATTAAAAACTTTCGACTTTATTTTGTTGCTAAATGTATTTTTGAAAAGTGACTTTACGGAAGTGTAAATGGAGGGGTGAGTCAAGTGTGCCTCAAAATAGTATATAATTCAACTCGGTAGAGACAGAAATGAAATCTTATCCGTTTACTCTTTCTTTTTCCTCCTCCTCAGCCAAAATTCGGTTGCAAATATCAAAATATGTAAACTAGAGAGAGCTTCCTTCTTCCGAAAACTCCGTAATCACCAAGTAGCTAGCTGGATTCTGTCTGATAAATAGTTGAATTCTTATAACTCTAAGTGAAATGAATCTTCAGATGAAACTGCACTCCCCCAGATATAAACATTCTCCTCGATCATCATGCTTTAAGCTAATTAGGCAGATACGGACTTAATAAAACCAGATTCTTTCATCTCTCGTTTTCGTAGGTATAAGTCGTAATCAGCTAAATCCAAGGATTGCAGTAAGCCTACTACAGATGGAACTTGGTCGAGTGAAAATGCAGGAATGACGTGCAGGCGTGATGTATAGCATTAACCATGAAATATTAATAACTTGAGGCGACCGTTCCGATTAACTTCGCGTGAGTCAAGAAATAATATAATTTATATTGTAATCGGCACATCATCCGACAAAAAATCATTTAATATTTCAACAAATGCTATAATTAACTCGTAACATAGTATAACTAATTTCATCTGCCCAAGTGAAGAATGAATAATTTCATATTACCGAGCATCCGTGGCAAATGATCTTATGCCCCCTTTTCATTCGAATTTTTGATAACCTTGAAGTACTGGAGGTAAAATTTAATTATAACTCTTGTTTATTTCGAAGAAGATGAACAACTATAAATTTATGACGAGCTTGTCTCACCACGTGTGAAGTAGTTACATAAATTTTGTTTCGGTGAAGTTGAAAAATATGTCAGAGAATGGATTTATTGATCTTTCAGTCACTACTATTTCCGAGTAAGTTTCCGATGATCCCGATTAGAGAACAAATTTATCGAGGGAATCTAGGAGCGACTGTGGTGCATGTGTTTTTGAATTGCAAATTGCAGGCCATTACAGCTGCAATCGCTGTATTTTTGCAACAACAATAATAATTTGATTGACCTAAGAATATTACCGGTATTTATTCAAATCCATAAAATATATTCAAGGCACTCTCATGTTTATGATCAATCGAGTCGGCATTCTTCCATATTAGTTTTCATACTAGTACTCTTCATTTTTTTATTGAATTTATATTATTGGAATCTACATGACTGGATTTAATAGATGAGAATCAAATAACTCCGGGTGTATTTCGAAATAACATTGCTGGGGGATGGGGCAACGTTCAAGTTGTCTGTTTCAAAAAGAAAGTAATTTTTGATCCTGTTTTGAGTAATGAAGCCCGGCAAAAATGTTTTAAATTTTCCAGTTGAGGGCTACTGATTCTTCAACTGCAACCGGCATCCAGACCTTACTAGATTATAAAGATGAACTAAAGAAAACTGGGGGGTTCAGTACTCCCTCACTCATTAGTGATATTTACCACTCGTTCGGATAGAGATTTCAGTGCTGTTGCAACAGTTGATAGGAATTATGAAATTTTTTTTACTTTTCGTTCTGCTTTTTAGTTGAAATATTGATCGTAAAAATTTTAATTAATTTTTCGTCTCCAATTTTGTTAAAGTAATGTTCCAGTGAGTTATATTACGGTTGATTATCGAAATTTGTCTGCATACTGTAGATGCTACCAGATTTTTTCACTTTTGTTTTCTAGGGAACAAAACAATTCCAAGGAGTTCCCGTTTTTCAGAATAAAACTCATGACTTTTTAGTGAATTAATTTGTTTTTGAAAATGTAAGGTTGAGGAAGGAAACACCCGAGACTTTGACCATGTTCTGTACATAAATACGTGTAGAGTAATGTACCAGTTTTAGGATGCTTTTTATAATTCCTCGATTGTCTTGACAGTATGAAATGTGAAACAAAATTTTTGACATGGCTTATTAAATTTCATCCTTGGACAACCTCGCTCCACCTTTGAATTAAGTATTTTGTAAATACTCATTTTTGACGGTGAATTTTTCTCCAAAAATCCTGTTGCTTCATAATTGGTACCAGCGGGGGAAAGGGTTGTTCCTCGGAGCACTATTCACTGGAAATTGAATTCTCATACGAAGTTTCGAGTCGATTTAGTTGAAACCCAGTAGGTATATAGGCTACATAGCTACATGTTTGGGTTACAACTTATCTTTTACCTAAATGGAAAGGCCGGAAGTGTATTTTTAGTTGACTAACTCTTTGTCTGAAGGTGCAATATCGGTGTTACGTACCTCAAAACACACTGGAAATAAAATTGAGAAATTAATTGTGTATCAATTATGCATCACAGACGTACATTTGGTCGTACATATAGCTCATGAAAAACAGAAAACACCAATTTAGTTTTCTGAAATCGTCATTAGAATCCATTCAACCAGAATTTTCGGTTTTTGACCTCTCGTCACTACATTGCACCATCACGAATATGCAAGAATGTGAACAGAATCGAAAAATGACATAATTTCGGAGTGATCCCAAGCTACACGTTTTGTATCTGTCCCAAAAAAATCATATGCAGTTTTTTTTTGTTTTTTTTTTTTTTTTTTTTTTTTTAATATTAATTTTATTGATTTTTATGAAATTTGCAAACGAGTAAATAATGAAATGAACCTAAGCGTACCAGAAAATAAGTGATAATTACCCCAGAAAAATTATGTTGGAATTGAATAATATTTAAATACTGAAGATCACTTGATAGAATAACCACAAAATTTACATTCTACTCAAAAAAACTGAATTTTTAAAATAGTCTTATTAATAAATTGAATGATGTTTTGGGTGACACAGATATGTGTATCGTTGCTGAATGACTCTTCAATACAAATTTTGTGAGATTATGACCACAGGAAGAGCTAATATCTGCAGTGTCCTGAAGTACAATTCTCCCCTACTAATTATAAAGTCCAAAAGTTGGGCTTAAGTGGCTATCAACCTACTAGGCTGTGAAACCATTGAAATCTATTTCTGTTCCATGTAGCTATACGCTGGAACCCGACTTGTGATAAAATGATAATAAGGTTCATTATACTGAAAATGACTGAAAAAATTCGTTCAGTAAATTACACAAGGGTATTCTTAAACCAAGAAGACCACATTTTCAGGAACTCGCACGCAGCAGGTCAAGTTCTAAATAGGGTGACTCGGGGCAAAAAGTGGACAAAATTAACATTTTCTCATATTTCTCAGACTTTAGTTACTTTTCCAATGAAAAGTGTATGCATGTGTAGCTTGGACCTTCCTCTTCACTACGCACTAAGAATTAAAAAATTGCGATATGCTATTGTAGTCACCTTAATGAATGAATCTGTTCACTAATTACCTCAACGAAAGGGGCAAAATTCATTTATCGTTAAATTATTGAAGTAATAAATTCATCTGTTTACATTTTTCATGGAGAGTTAAGTATCCTCGACGGTAAGTGTAATTTTTAAAAATGTATACCACTCTTGCCTTCTCAATCGTCATTTTATCCTCTATTTGAGGAAAATGAAAATTTGGACGATTTGGAACACGCCTCAAAAATAAGCAAGTTACCTCTTCACTGTTGACCTCTACGATTTTCGCAACAAACAACTTATTGCCCTCTTCTTTATTCTTTTTGGTGACGTAAAGAAGTCTGACAAATTTTATCTTAAATTCAACTGATAAGTAAGAATTCCAAAAATTAGCTTTTGCATGTTTCTTTCTGTTGAAGTAGATAGGAAATATCCATGTTATTTTTGTGAATCATAGAATTTCATGAGCCACACGTGATCGAACATATTTTGGCATATTTTGAATATAAAAGCATGTTTTGGCGTATTTTTTGCTTTTTTTTAGAACATATTCAAGAATATTTGGCCAATTTCCCATATTTTTGCAGAATATTTTCTATTCTTTTCACTATTGCACTAGTTTTTTCTTTTAAGTAGATAAAACTGCAACAACTGCAACTTTTTTACGAACCAAAAAATTTTTACCGCAACGTTTTACACCTATGTAGAACACTATCAAATGTATTCAGTGTTCGTCTGCGAAAAAAGACGTTTTGCATGGTTACTTTAAGACCTTTTTCTTTTGTATATCCGTTATCTCTTGCTTTCCCTTTCAAAATGATACCCATATTATCAATTTGATAGGAAATATTTTGGCATATTTCAGGATTTCTAGGGAATATTTTAGCATATTTAACGAAAATAAAACCATGTTAAAGCTCATATTTGATCCCTTTTCAGAGCATTTGGACTGTCAGCGCGAAAGAATCGCCCTCTACAATTTTAAGGACGTGAAAAAAAGGAACTCCTGAAATCCTCGAATCACACGTCTTCTCAAAAAGCAGATTTTGCTAATTGGTTCTCTTTTACTGAATAGCCTCCAAATGAAATATCCCCTTCGATCAGGGTTACAAGGTAAACGACAACAGCGCGCCACCGCTTTGAGCAGCCCGAATATTTTTGGAATCCCTAAAGATTGGCTAATACGTACGTATACCTAGATATGAAACAAAGAATAGAAATTGCAGTCTTCAGTCCTACTAACTAGCAACAATCAAAAACACACCACTGGGCAGTATAGTTTCACCTGGGCATACCCGACCGCCATATTGGTGCAACTTCGGTTTGTGAAACGAAAAGTGGTGGTATGGTGTTGAGCAGTGTTTACCATTCAGCCGATTTTCTTTCAACGAACCGAAATCGCAACAATATGGCAATCCAGTATACCCGGGTGAAACTAAACTGCCCTAACGCTACGCGATTGATTACTGCCAATTTAGACTTTGCATACTGGGAGGCTTGAGGCTGTTTTCAAAATAAGGATGCAAGTATTCATAAAAACTACTTCATGAAATTAAATTACATAGGTTGTCGCTAAGTAACTGAGACTAAAATTCGTACGGCCCACCAACGCTAACGCTACCTATCGGCATTTCGACCCAGGTAGGAGAATAACTTGGTTCATTAGCTATCGATTGAGACCACATCAAGCTCATTTGATTGAAAACTCGCTGTTCCAGACCAATTTGAAAGAAACCATATGCGTTGACCCTCCAGGGTTTTTAAAGATTTTTTTAAGAAGGAAAAAGCATACGATTCCAAAATTTTATATTAATCATCATCTTCATTAAGTACGCGAATATCTTTTTCAAAATAAGCGCCATTTATGGCTATACAGGCGTCCATTCGTTCTTGGCATCTATCAAACGTTTTCGCGTATTCCGCTGCCGGAAACAAGGAGAAAAACATCTGCGTCGCGGTGATGACTTCTGAAAAAATTACAGTTCATCCCTTCTCCTCCGTATAGTCCTGACCTCGCCCCTGCGACTTTTTATGTTTTTTTTCCTTCTTTAAAAATAAAAAAATCGTTAAAAAACTGGAGGGGTCAACGCATATGGTTTCTTTCAAATTAGTCTGGAACAGCGAGTTTTCAATCAAATGAGCTTGGCGTGGTCTCAATCGATAGCTAATGAACCAAATTATTCCTCTACTGCGTTGAAACACGGATAGGTAGCGTTAGTGGCCCATATGAATTTTAGTCTCAGTTACTTAGCGACAGCCAATGTATAAAAATTATTTTAATTATTTTGACTACAACTGACTTTGTTCCTAAACTAGATACTTAGGTATTGCAACGGAAAATGCAATCTTCTTGAGAATGATGAGTGGATCAACTCCGAATTAATATCCTTGTATAAGGTAGGTGACCCCAATAAGGCCCAGTGTACCAATCTTGGCCACTATGCTTCAAACTCAGGGTCGTACCAACGGAATGGGGGGGGGGTGTCAATCCCTCATGAGCTGAAAAAAAAAAACACGAAAGAACAATGGGTTAAGACGGAGAGGAGGGCGGATCTGTCACATTTTTTGTAAGAAGTATGAAAATGAGAGTTTCAAAAGATGTTAACATTTTCGTCATTTACGTGTGGGCAATTTGATAAATTTGGGGTATTTGTAGCCCTTCCCCCACTATGAAAAAAATTTATCTTAATCTCAAAACACCCCCTTCACTTGAATTCTGGGTACGACCCTGTTCAAACTGCATTACTGTTTTTATTGTGATATCAGTCCGCCAATGGGGGATATGGCAGTTGATATTTTCACAAGAACGAAGAAAGTGCTCCGATATGTTTTTCATATAACTTGGAAGATTTATTATGTTAGTCAAATGGAATTTATTCATAAACCGAACGTTGGATAATTATTGTAGGGGCAGTTAGTAAACAATCGACGCCAGAAAAGTGAAATTTGAGCAGTTTGGAACCGGGTTATGTGATGTTCAAGAAGAATGATGGAATGAAACTTAATAAGGCCCAACCTAGTAAAATCAGTTACTCATTATTTCAGTTGTAACGTTCTAATAACTTCTTCATAAATTTCTATTTGAATCATACTTAGGTATACCTTTTTATTTACCGAATTTTAAATTAGGTTTTAGGTTGGGCCTTGTTGAGTTTCAGGTTGGGTCTTATTAGGTTTTAGGCCAAGCCTTCTTGAGTCCGAGCCTTATGAAGTTTTGAAAAAGAGGGTATTTTTGATAGACGACCCGAGGGACGTGGCGCAGCGTACAAAAATTTTAAGATAGCCAATTTGTAGATACTTCAGTCAACGACCACCCCAAAAAAAGAAAAAAATGAGAATACTTACATGAAATCCTGAAGGGCCAAAATCATGAATAGGGCGTTATTAGGATCTGTAAATTGACCGAAAGCGAACAATTTGAAGTGATCTTTTGGGATTCCACTCTTTAACAAAATTTAGCAATATGATCAAGGATAATGAAAACTTCGTTTTCTAAAATTTCATAGTATGAAATTTCACTTATGACAGCCGGTTTAGAGAGGGTAAATTCAAAGGATAATAAAATGTGATTTAATCGCAGAAATTCTCCTGAAATTTATAAAAATTGCTCGCGCTGTTCGCAAATGAATGTTTTCATCACCTTTCAAGTGTCGGCACCATGAAGTACATTTCGTCATTGAAGAATTTTGGTATCGAACCTGCCACTTATCTTTACAATGGAGAGCTTTTACAGTCGTATTGAGAAGAGTAGCTGACCTGCTGTTTTTCTTAAAATACATTTCGGTTTCGCAAATCGCGGTACCAGAGTAGATAAATCGAGAAAGACACAAGCGCATCAGTTGCGTCCTCTAAATGATGTTCGGCTCTAGATGGAATATTTGTTGCAATAACTTAATTAATTTAGTTAAATTGGCTCGTAATATCCACCACGAATGGACGTCGAACAATACCCCTAAGTGCAATAAATCTCAAGATCAGCAATAAAAGTTACAAAACAAATCATAATATTATTTTGATTAACACATACACTATCTTACCTTGTATTGAATTTATAATTGCTAGATACTAAGGACAGTTTTATAGAAATCTTAAATCATATAATGCTGAAGAATATCTTCATGGGTTAGAAACAACGGTCAGATGCATAAATCATGAAAACGATGAAACAAATATGGAGTGCCTCATATAACCGACCTAAAATCATTGCGTATAAGTTTTGGTATCCCGGTGATCGTCTTACCGTTGACCTTAGTAAAATTTATGCCATTTTCATTGCATTTTCCGAGGTTTGAACTTCGAACTGAAGCGTTACACACTGAGAATTACCTTCGGCATAATCGTAGAAATATCGCACGATTAAATTAGAATTATTGGTCAACTTAGATGCGAATGATGAGCTAATGCGAAGGTGACTAGGCCATTAGGGTGGTGCGAAGCGGAAAGAATTCTGCGGTATAGATGATATGCTGAGAAACGATGGTGGCAATTGCGTCAAATTGTAGTAGCTGGTTCATCTCTGCGAAGAAAAACTATGATCTTTCGCTGCGTAAAATTATTCATAATCTTGGCGAGCGGGGTTATTTTGGAAAGTTGCTGACGTTGGTTCCTGAAATAATTTTGTTGGCACGGAATTACATTTATGGTCAGAATCCTACTTAATAATGACACATGGGATGAATAATGCTCTTCAACAGGTAGAAAGAAAGAAAAGGGTGAACATTGTTTTTCATAAGCTCAGTAAATATCAAGAAAGAAAGAATAAAAAATGAAAACAAAGAACAAAAAAATAAAAACTGATCTCGAGCATACCGACCCATGACCTTCCTTACTGCGAGTAACCACGTCAGCTACTAGGCTACAATTGCATGACCAGCTTTTAGTGTGAAAGTTTGGCGTTCATATGGTACGAGTGCATTTTTGGTCACCTGACAGCGCAAAAAGAGTTTTGTAAAATATTTTGTCTCCTTTTTCCCATTTGTGAGAGCCAAACTGATGAGGCGTAGGGAGTACAAGGCCTGGAAATTTAAATGGAACGCATTTGAGCACAACATTGCTGTCCATACTATAAAGAATTTCAATGAAAAATATTCACGGCGTGCCCTGTAACCTCCATTTATCTATGCCGGACGTTGGGGGTCGCGGTTTCCGTCTCCTCGGTAGGTTAGTCGGGATAGTTTGCCGTTGCTTTACCCACGGTTTTTTGGAGGTAGAATTTTCCTTTTCTGTGCCGAAGAGTGTGCAGCCGCAGTTCGCTTACTAGCCGCGAGTTTCACGACGTTGAGTAACCTGTCCACGACGTACACACGCACAGTACCAATCTTTCTGGTATGGTGGTACCACACCCTGCGATTGCAGTACCTTGTTCGTTTGAATTGGTGGGTGTTACAGGATGCGCTATATGTTTCCACCTCGACTGATACTGTAGTCGCTGTTTTCGCTAGGTTGCTGGCGGGGATATTGGAATATCACTAGCTTTCCGGCATTGGTGGGACTCGAATCCGAGAAGCAAGGATTGCGAAGTTGACACGTCACCACTTGGTCACATAGCGACCTACAACCTCAATAAACTTCACAAATTTCAACTACCATGAAAAAAAGTCATCAAATTTGTAGACTTCAAATAATCAGAGGCGAAACTTGACTTTCAGTTGGGGGGGGGGGGGGAGGGAATAAAAATTTGTCCACTATATTTCTGGAAAACTAGAAATTCGCCGACAAAATTTATAAAAAATTTAAATTTGTCGATTTTTTAATCAAAATATTTTTTGATTAAAAAAAAGCAAACAAACAAGCGTTTTTAAAAATTGGAAAATTCAAAGGAACAGTTTCAAAATTTGCCGCCTGTCAAATTACTGGTGGGGGTGTGTTTCAACCTCCTACACCCCCCTTAGTTTCGCCCCTGAAAATAATTTTTGAAATGTGATGTGATATTCATGATAACTAGACAAAGGTCAAGTTTGAAAATAGGCTCATTGGACAAAATATATTTTGAGGGAAATGGCATGGCCCAACGCTCTAGTGGACTATATTTGATCTAGTAACGTGAAATGTTTATATGACGAATATTCACAGCGCCATTGTAGTTCAAGTTCGCAGATGAGCTGAATCAATTCCTTTACTTGGGAGTTTTCGCGTTTCGGGACCGCGGGGGCCAGCGAGACGCGTTTTCCGGGGGAGTGCGAGCACTGGAGTCGCAAGGATGGGTGACCTCACGGGGCACATTGCGGGAGCGTAGGCTCCAAAACGCGGACATCATTGACAGCGAATAATAACACTGGGGTTTGATAGAGATAAATATATTCAACGCAAGTATTTACACTAAGGACGCGGCGATGGGCACGAGTATGTCAACAAATTACAAGTTAATGGTACAGACGCGAATTTTGCACACGGCAGTGTTTAAACGACGGACCTATACACATGAGGGGGAGGAGCGCGCGAATGCTCCCTGATAACGCGCTAACAAATACACAGTGCAAAACAGCATTGAGGCGCGGTAACTCCATATATGGCTGCCGGTGACAAGGGGGGAAAGACGGTGAGGGGAGTGAGGTGACTGGGTTCCAGACACTCGCCGAAGGAGGAGCTGGGGGTGTCTGGGTTCCAGACATTCGCCGAAGGAAGGATAGCGGAGAAAAGAGCAAACACGCAAGAAGCAGGAGTAGCTTGTCGCAATAGCATTTAGACTAGCTTGCCCGAGTTAGCTTCAACTACCCTAATTTCTCCGGGTAGTTAAATATGCAGGAGCTACCGACTTCATCCGCGAGTAGCTAACGTACCACCCTCGCACCAAAAGATCACCCTCGCGGTACAAAGCTGTTTCGCGCTGTACAAAAACGTTCTCTCAATAGCTGAAATGCGAGACCCAGTTTTGTGTCGCAGCGCTCGACTCTACTTCTAGCGGTGGTGGAATCTTGAAGTATTTACTCGCCCGAGTAAACAGAGTACGCGCGTACATAACAGAGCCAAGTATTCAAAGTGAGTGAAGTTGGTTTCCTTTCAGGGATCCTTTTTTTTTTGACAAATTTTATCATTTGTCAGCAATGTAAGAAAATCATTTACTCGGTTGACTATTTACTTTATTTTATTTTATTTACCTAGACGGACAGTTTTTTCACCAAGTCGATACCTCTTGATAAGTTTTCATTTAGTCTGATAATTAGTAGGATTTCTTCAATTTTTTTAAACAGAAAAAATGCCGACAGACCTCACGAACCCCTGAGTAAGTGGATTTGTCAACCTCAATACTTTCATGAGTGAGGTATGACTCTCGCAATCCGAGAATTTTAAAAATAACCTGCATCTGGATGTGACAATTTTGCCACTATTTTCAAAAATGTATTTGGAGATTTTTAGCCTTCTGAAAGAAGAATACTGAACTGGGAATCCTTCTGTCAGGAGACTATTCATTCTCTGCCACGTTTTCGAAATTCTCAAATCTAAGGTATAAAGTTCATCCTGTATTAATATTATTATTAATTATTAAACTTAATAATATAAAAATTAATGATGGAAATAATAATCAAAATCTAAAATTATTTATTCGAGGATAAATTAAATCTGAAGATGAAATTATTAATGGAATTAATCCGTTACTAAATCTTCCAATAATAATGGGTATTGTTATAAAAAAGATTATAATAAAAGCATGAATAGTAATTATTATAGAATAATAAATTGAATTCTAGGGCTTCTCCTCAAAGTCTTTGGGTAAGTAGTATTTCTTCAACTTGAACTCTGTTGTAGGAAATGGGGTCTAGTAGTTGTACATTGAGTTGAAGAATCCTTCTATCAGAAGGCCGTAAACTTCCCAAGTTTTTGGAAATTCTGATATAATTTTTAAAAACCAGCTGCTGGTGGGAACTTCTCACTCAAAATTCACTAAAAATCATTTCGTCAAAACGTGAGTATTGTAGTAGGCAATGCTCGAGTAGCGATTACTATCATAGTGAAGAAGATTAATTTTCTGACTGAGGACAATACACGCTTCTTACCATGGTTTGAAAATCTGAGATCTTTTTCGAAATCTTTCTCACGGTTCTGTTATCTACTATCTAAGGAGACTGAAATTTTCCTCAAATGTAGCCGAGTTTTAGTATACAAGCTGACTGATGACTCCTGATATCAAATTTAATTCGACTTATTTTGTAAATATTTTGAATTGTCAGAGTTTTTGTCAAAATTCTTTTGCCATTTTTCTCGATGACTACAAGTTTTCATAAATCTTGCTGTATTTTCGTATACGAATTTATTGAACACTTCTGATATCAAATAAAATTCAAATTTTAAGATTGTCAATTTTTTTATACTTAACTATCAGCTTTTGCGTCCTCAAAAGGGGACTGCACAGGTTACCGTCCTTAGTGGCGGGTAGATAGCATAAGCGCTGTATTTACTGTTGCAGTCTCAACTCCTATCCAGTGCCTTCACGTGGCGGGGATGTTAAGATAAGCCGCATCGCGGGGCATCAACCGAACTGGAAGGGGGCAGGCCCACTGCCTGTGACTGAGGTGCCATGCATTTCACCAGAAAGGCCAAACAAACCGACCACTCGCAGATAAAGTCATCTCCATGCGTGGCAGTACCTTTTCTCGCGACCAATCTGAAGAAGCGAGTCCCTATGATGCACCAGTGCTAGGGAAGTGATCGAGGAGGAGTCTCGGAAAGAAAACTTGAAACAAACCTACACGGTCTTTACAGAGAAGGAAAACTCGAAACCAATCCCTTCCCCTCGCGACCAATCCGAAGAGGCGGGTCCCTATGATGCACCAGCGCTAGGGCAGTAACGGAGGAAGGGAAAGCGTAGAGAAGAAAACCTCGGAAAAAACCACAGAGGGCTGGTGACGATTCTCAAGTCACAACTGAGTTTGATTCCTCAGTTACCATATCAGGAATTAGGGAGAAAAGGTGCTGCTTGGCCAATCCTCCTGAACAAACCCAAGGGTAGGGAAGTATTGGGGAGATAGGGATGATGAGGGACAATAGACGGGTTATGTAATATGAAACTACTGGTGGTATTCACGCACCGCTGTAAACATAATTATTGTAGTAGTTTCTGAAGAGTAGGTAATCTTCGAGTCGTGAACATCCCCGTCTGTCATTACTCGTTCTGAAACCAAGTCAAACCACGACTGCTTCTTCCCTTCCCCTCGCGACCAATCCGAAGAGGCGGGTCCCTATGATGCACCAGCGCTAGGGCAGTAACAGAGGAAAGGAAAGCGTAGAGAAGAAAACCTCGGAAAAAACCACAGAGGTCTGGTGACGATCCTCAAGTCACAACCGGGTTTGATCCCTTAGTTACCTTTCCAGGAATTAGGGAGAAAAGGGGCTTCGGCCAGTCCTCCTGAACAAACTCAAGGGTAGGGAAGCATGGGAGAGACAAGGATGATGAGCGACAACAGACGGGTTATGTAATATGAAACTACTGGTGGTATTCACGCACCTCTGTAAACATAATTGTAGTAGTTTCTGAGGAGTAATCTTCGAGTCATAAACATCCACATCCGTCACGGTTCGTTCTGAAACCAGGTCAAACCTACTGCTTCTCCACTAACAAGTGGTTGTCATTCTTCACCCTCAATCCCAAACTTGGCACTAAGGCCTACGATGAAGAGACGCATGGCTAGTACGAGACGACTCGTTAGTAGAGGCCCGTCGATACCTGCCGCCCTCAACGTGTAAGTAGGCTTACCTTGCATCGCTATCGCAGGTGGACCCTTAGGAACGCAATTACTTGTGGGAACGATATGAATTTGAATCTGACCTCAGCACATAACATGATAGAGACTCAACCGTCGGAAAGGCCGGCAACCATGACGGAAAAGGCGAATGTAAACTCTAGCGAGTTCGCAGAGTCACGCCCCGAAAAGAGGCAACAAGCAAACTCGTCGCCAGAAATAACACTAGGGGCAAACTTGCCGGCCAGTAAATTGAGGAAAGAAAATAAAAAGCTCGGTGACGAGACTAAGAGCCGCAGAGAAAAAAATCTGAGAAATCGAGCTGCAGATGGCAATTTTATAAATGGAGATTGCGGACAGTACTATGTCCACGCTCTCTCCCCCATCCCTCAAAATTTAAAATTATTTTAATAATCGATTGTTCAGAAATATGTAACACACCTCACCGTTTGTGCACCCCCCATACACAGATAAAGGAGCATCTGTCTGGGGGGGGGCGGTAGTCACGATGTCCCCAATTCAAAATTTTCCCTTTAATTGCCACCAGCCCGTCCTCACTCGCTTTCCCTGCATCACCAACTCCATCTGAAGACCGAAGTAAATGGGAATTCTCAGATTCCCAAGAGTTTCTTTTCCGAGGGATAAGTTTTTAGTACACCGAAAGAGAGAAATATTGGAACAGCTGCAGATGCTAGATGTATGCATTGTGACAGGAGAAGGTGATGGGTGGTTATAAAATTCAGAATTGACAGTACCGAGGGGGTGCAAATTAAATACAGAATTTTTCTGCACCTTCAGCACACCAAATGACTCCGTGGGATGTAGTAGATGCTGCTTCTATTACTAAGCAGACACCAAGGTGAGAGCACACAATTCAAGGAAAGAGGTTCAAAATGATGCTATATAGGTTTAAAATTTCTGGACCATTCAGGATGCCGAATGTCTCAAATAATGATGGGGGATGATTCCATTCGCCAATATTTTGAAGAAGTGACAGTCCAAAATGTGTGATTTAGGGTATTAGATAAATTGGTACAAAATTTTTTGGACCATTTTTGATGCAAAATACCTGAAGGAGGCGGAGGGGGGTTCTTAGGTTCCTTGTCTTGCCTCGAAACTGGTTTCTTTTTTTAGTTACGTTGAAGGAAGCGAATACAATACTCAAGAGAGGTGGTACAATATTGCATTAAATTATGACATGTTTTGCTTTTGTAATTTTAATTTGGCGGGAGGGGGATGTTTTAGCGAAACGGACCCCACGTGTTACTGTTTCACGGCATACGGCATGAACAGAGAGGATAATTAGAGCTCATTCTGGCACAAAATTGCTATTATTCGAGATTTCAATCAAAAGTCATGCAACGAATCAAATAAGCGGACTTTACTTTGCTTGTGACAGGGGGTGGATGTGTGCTCAAACGATGGAGTATGGTGCACATTTCTGCACAAACGGTGCATATGACATGGTTTAAGCCTAAATTCCAATGGGGGAGGGGGCTTGCGTCTGAGACCCCCAGACAGATGCTGTATTATATGGGGTGAAAGTGTGCACAAACGGTGGAGTATGATGCACATTTCTTCAGAAACAATGCACAAACGATTGACATGGTTTTCAAGCCTAAATTCGAATGGGTGGGGGGTCGTGTCTACAGCCTCCTTTCTAGACAGATACCCTTTGTCTGTGTATGGGGTGTGCACAAACGGTGGGATGTGTTGCACATTTCTGCACAAACGCTTAAGAACAGAATTTTAAATTTTGCGAGGTGGGGGGTGCATATGGGAGTAGTGGGACTTGAGGCAGTAACAAGCAGCAGAAGTAGATGACGACGATTCCGGCAGCCCCATCGCCATAGCTTTCGCCAGTCAACTGGAAAATCGAGCTTCTGTGGCAGAACCTCCGCAGAGCCGAAGAACAAATGGCATTCCTCCTGCAAGGAGGAATGGTGGGAGAAGAGGAGCCTGCAACGTGGACGGACGTGGTTCAGCGGAAGGCGAGACGGCGCCAGAGGGCCACCCAGGCCGAGCCGAATCCGGCGGCAACCGCACTGCTCAGGTCTGTGCTCACGTCCAAAGGAAGTAAGGCTCGCAAGCGGCAGCTGCTGCAAAAAAGGAGACCGTAACGGCGGCGCTAATAGTTGCGCGTCAGAGCAGAGTACGCGGCCCTCACCCGGAAGGCCTGGGCGGCGATTGACCCGAAGGTGTGCGGGGTCCAGGTGACGGAGACCCGGTAGACCAAGGCGGATGAGATGCTGCTGGAACTCCGAACAGACTCGGCAGTCTCCGTGTTTGCCGGTTGAAACGTGATGGAATGAATGACCACATAAAGAGGAAAGTGCAAGTACATCGTGATGGTAATGCTTTTCTGTGAAATAATTTCTTGCGGAAAGTTTTTCTGCGGAATTTTTCTCTTTGGCGTGCCGAGCCATTAGACATATCCATGTCAGGAAAATACATTGTATCCGACTTTTGAGTTTAAATTTTTTAGCTGGTTTTGTTCCACCCTACTCTTTATTTATTTATTTATTAGCGGGCCAGTATGTAATTCCCTCAGTTTAATTTTGCCGTAAAAGAAGGGGGCTGCCTTTCCCATACAGGCTAAGCCTAGGATTGGGCATTTGCCTCTCCTTTAATTGCCCAGGTCTGTCGATTCGCAGTCATTCTCCTCCAGTGTGGTCTTAGGTGCTTTGTGAACTCGTCCCTCCATCTTGTTAGTGGTTTCCCTTGTGATCTGTTTGCTCCATATGATACCCATTCTTCGACTTTCCTCTCCCATCTCTCTATATTTTGTATCTAGCCACATGTCCCCCACATTTCCATTTTAGTCTTTCTATCGAATATCCTATGTCCTTTAACCTAGTTTTTTGTCTAGTTGTTTTGTTTATTACTATTTCTTGTTTCCTAATTCCTGACATACTCTTTTCCATTGTGCTTTGTGTGTTCTGTAGTTTTTGTACATCTTTCTTGGTTAGAAACCATGTCTGAGCACCATATGGAAGTACTGAGTGGACGCAGCTGTCCTAGATTATTAGCGATTTTGTTTTTTGCGGTGTCTTCCCTTTAAATATTTCTTTAAATTCCCAATATTTTCCCCATCCTTTCGAAATTCGTGTTCTTAGCTCTCTCGTTCTTTTGTTTCGGAATGCCACAAATTGCCCGCAATCAGTGAATTCTTCTTCCCATTCTACTTCTCTTCCCTCTATTTCAACCCTCTCCTTTGCTCGGTTTATTATTTGCCCCGAAATATCTGATTTTCTTTAATCCAAATTTATAGAGTTTAGGTCAGGCGCTGACTAATCAATTATTCGCCGTCATTCTCAACAAAACAACATTATGTAGGTCCTTGCCATAACACCTTTGAGAAAGGACTACAGAGATCCAGAGAGCTGTCCTAATCGGTTTTGTTTCAACCATCGCCGATCTGGACACCTTTAAGATTCTAATTTACAGCCCAATCTTACAAATAAAATTAGTTTGCCTCGTGGATGTAACGTCTTCGCCTAGGAAATCGGCTTTATTACAAATGGAACATGAGTTATAGTTCATTATTCGCCTGGCAATATTCAGATTCAGTTCGTGGGCTTGCTGACTTGATAGTGCGAATGGAAAAGCATTTCAGATCACGCTGATCCGACAATTACGTTGTCCAACTTGGCAAAAATAAAAATATTTAATAACTATAACTCAAGCGTGTTGGCTCAGGTCTTTGTCGTAAGTATCAAATGAGGTGGCCTGAGGCGATATAATAACAGAGTAACGAGAAAAAAGTGAAATAAAACGAGATAAATACCAAATGATAAATGCTTTCTGAGTATTGTAATCGATTTTGGAGCAAAACACTACTGCAAATATAACGATCAATTATCGACGGTTCGTTAGTCTGACGATATTTCTCAGCTCGGGGATGGTGCTCCTTTCCAGTAACATTTTGGCAATCGTAATTTAGAATATGAAATAAGAAATACAATAGAAATGGCACACAGTGCGGCGGCAAATATTAAATTTAATGAGAAGCTGTAAAGTCTGTACAGAGGTAAGAATTTTGTGTCATCCATAATTCATAAACGTATATTTGGTAAGTTGTGGTATAAACTAATTTGAATGTTTCATTTTTCAGGACCTTGCGCTACTTGAAAACTCGAAATGCATGCTGCTGGATTCGGGGAAACTGTCTGATGTGTTGTGGAATTTATAGAACGGTATTTTACCATATGAAATTCCCTTCGAGTTTTCATCAACGAAGACAGGGTTCTTCCTTATTTTCATTGATAATGAAACAGAATATTACGATTGTGTGGCCCACCTGCGGCTCTATGAGGTTTTGATGTATGGACATGAGTAGATTAAAGGTGTATTTTGAGAATTGTGTAAAAATGTCCAGAATTTATGATTGTCGTGACAGTTAGTCGTTAAAATATTCTGACATCATATCACTTTTGCAGAATTTTCTGATCTTTGTCTCATTCTCTATACGGATACATCAGCGAAAGAAAAAGGACATGGAGAACTTCGAAGCGAATATAGCGTCTTGCCACCTGAAGACTGATTTTCTCCTCCTCTATATTTACTAATATTCAGCTCTCCGTTAGAAAACTATACTTAATTTGACAGAGAGGTTAGCTATTAGTAAAAAAACTATATCGTACTGGATGGATAATTCTCAAAAATTAGAGACAGAATTGGTTCTACAAGAGTGCATACAAAAAAGTAATTCCGGAAGAAATTCCGTTTTTTCTTGTCCGCGAAACATTGTAAAGTGAGAGAAAAACCAAAACGTGCTTTTTTAGTTCCATTCCCCGTGGTAATGTGTGGTAGTGAAGGCGAATACTTCAAATTTTTACTTGTCATTTTTAAGACCAATACCAACGAAATTCAAAGAAATTATTATTATTTTTTAAATTTCATACCCTCCAATTGTTACCAATTATTTTTCTGTACGAGCAATAAGAAGAGAGCCATTAGAAGAAAACTGATTTCGGCAACACCTCATCTCCTCTCGTCATCAAGCCCACCTTTGAAAACTAATAGCTATTGATAAACCTCCTGCCCCCTTAAAATAATACACCGAACATTTAAATGATAAAATTATTGCACGACTTTCTCCTTCTTTTTTTTCAGTATGTCAAACATGTATAAAGCCTCTGCCTTTACCCCCGGAGGGATACTTACCTGAAATTGGAAAAAATCAGGGGCCGATCGTGTGGCTTGGATACAAAGTGATAATACCCATTTTTGGAATAAAGAGGTAGGTTTGGTTTCGGGTATTACTAGCTTATCAGATTTTAACTGTAGTCACACCTTCTTATTGGAAAATGATAGAGTTACACCTTGGAGCCAAAACTAAGATTATCGGAAGGGATTTGTTAGTTTGGGCACCAAAGTGTTATTTTTCATTCTGATAAGAAGCACAGACATTGAAACATTATTTTTTACCTTGTTCAACGTGACTATCGTTCGTGTTTGGTTCATTTTACTGATTGAACGTTATTACTTTAATTGATTAACATGTCCAAAAATCCGAAAAAGAATAATTCTCTGAAGTGGTGAATCTTTTGGGTTACATATTTATCGGCACGCGAAGGAATAATGAACGCACGCGAAAAAAATGGGGAAAACACAAACATATAATTTAAATTAACGCGAAAACAAGAAATTCACGATAAAAGAAAAAGGTGAACGTTATTGAACGCTACAATTGTCATATGAAACGAGAAAAAAAATTAAACGACATTTCTTGGCACAAAAAATTATAAGACTAAGTAAAATAAGGTTTAAAGCAGTAAGGCCTTTTTCGCCAGCCGTGGTTAACCCCTCTTGTGTTTCTAGTTGAGAGGGACAGTCTTTGCAACCACGGGTGCCACCATATTTTATTGCTGTATTTTAACACTCAAAGAGTACTTGCACACAGTCATATACTGAGGTCTTAATGAACACTCGTTCCTCGTACTAAAGCCCTATGGATACAAGTGAAGACATTACACCATTTTGGCTCATACCATGCCTATAGATGTCAAACTGACTATGCGGTACATTCCGCATAGTCAGATTCGGCATCCATGGGCACAGTGTGAGCCAAAATGGCGTGTCTTCACTTGTATTTATAAGGCACTACTCGTGCATACCCTGCTACTTAGATTTACCCTTTCAGACACGTTAAATTATGGTCGGCTGTTTGTAGTTTTATCGCGTTAGAATATAACATTTTTTCTGGAAACCTGCTAAAAGGTCGTATGTGCGGCATTGCGTAGATCACATATAAGAAGTCGTTATCTTCAATTTTTTTCTGTGTGTTTCTTTCGCGTGCTAACATTTTTCTCTTGCGTGCGATTATATATTTCCCAAATGTTTTTACATGCGCACCCTATTGGCCCAATTATGAACTAAATTGTTTATTGATTTTGGAGCATTGAAAGTTACTTGCCTGGTCTGTGGTAATTTTCCGTGTCTACTAAAAGCGTTATTTGATATTGTCACTTTTACATCCAAACCCCTCATTCACCTATATTATTCCAAGATCTAACTCATCTGTGAGGGGGAGGGGAATCCAACCGCCGCATAGAACATTATGGTTACATCATCCAAGCGACTGCATTGACGCATGTATTCACTTCAAAGCTTTCTCTAATCGTCCATTCTTGGCGTCACTCAGCATTTGTGCCCGTTGGTCAAAACATGATTGAAGGAATGACCGCATAAAGAGGAAGACACAGCTATATCACGATAGTAAAGTTTTTCTGCGGATTCCCCCCCCCCCTTTTGCATAGATATCCATGTCAGTAGACAGGAAGATGAGCACGTTCACTTAGCTATTCTGCCAGTTAATTAGTCCAGTAGTGCGGTACTTTCTACCACAATTGACTTCTAAAATACCAATTTTTAACTTTTTTATTCTTTCTTCTTTTTTAGTTATATTTTAGGGTAAAATCACCAATACTTAACACTCTTGCAGTTAAATTGCTGAGGTGGCTACACTGAATTGCGGGTTGCCGCTTCAAGGTTACCAACACAGCTGCCTAGCAGACCGCCTAGTCTGAGTTACAATAAGGTTCGTGCCCTCTCGCTTTATTTGCAATACGAGTTTGGTTTACAATGGATGAAGCTTACAACGCTGTTAGTGCTTATGAAGCTTGTAATAACAATATGTACAATGCTGTGATGCTATGATGTTAACCTGCTACTATTCAATACACGGAGCTCAACTCAACCGGTGTTCTATTTTTCAACGGAGTATCAATAAGGGGTCCATGGTTTGAACCTTATCCCTCCCCTCCTCGGATCTTCAGGTTATGGGCCCATTACGCTCTTACTGCGCATGTAAGTAATTTACTCTGTACTCAAGGGCTCCTCAAGCCCACGCAGCCGTGTATAAATAATTTATAGATATCTAAATTACTCTGTTATTCCGACTAGTTGTTAATCTGCATGCTTTGTGTATTGCATGTAAACGCTCCTACTTTAAGTGCGCATTATAATTTAAGACAATGTGGATGATTTCAACAAAAGAATAATGTTATACAAAGTTAAGAAGTCAAGTTGTCTAAATGGCCAATGAACGTTCTTACACAATATGAAAGTACAATGCCCATCAGAGCTAGCTAATTCAGATGACACTGTCAAAATATCATTGTCCCTATTTGATATTATATTTGTTTTAACGACATAACAATGATGAACTTTAACAATAGTCGCAGCACCCCAAGAAGGAGTGTCGAAGTGGCTACACTGTATGGTGGGTTGCCGCTCCAAGGTTGCCAACACTGCTGCCTAGCATGAGTTACAATAAGGTCAGTGCTCTCTCTCTCTTCACTTGTGATACAAGTTCAGTTTATAATGGACGCTTGTAATGACGATGTGTACAAAACTACAATGTTAACCCGTTACTTTTCAATACATAAAGTTCAATTCAACCAGTGTTCCATTATTTCAACAGAATACAATAAGAGGTCCAGGGTACAAACCTGGTTCCGAATCCATTGATGATAAAGTCTCAGTTTTCCTTCTGATGACTTTTAAAGTGGCAAAAAATGCCATTTTGTTGTTTTACATTCATTTTTTGATGCTTTTAAAAATTATTTAGAAAAGAATGTAAACTTGTTCGTGGAACAGTTTTCGTGTTAATTTTGAATCTGACCTTTGAACTGCAATACAAGGCTTCTTTTCACTCTCTAAATAATAGGAGCAAAAAAAAACAAAATTTAGATCTTTGCGAAGAAATGAGCATTTTAAATTTAAAATTTCTACTTTCTTTGGAATTATTTTGCGTCTTACATTTACCTTACTTACTTCCTAGTCAAAATATTAGTTCAGTCTACCCACAATGCGCAAATAAATAAAATTCCTCACAGCACTGAGCTAAGCTAATGAAAACTAGGGGAATGAAGTTACTCTGGTAAAAATATCCGCACTGGTATGGAGAAATATTTATACGATTAAAATGAGCTAATTAGAATCAGAAATGGTCACCAGGGTGTACAAGGGTAGTGAGAAGTTAAAGATTACACTACTAAAATCCGTGCCGGAGTATCTGGTTACGACTTCTGAGAAGCCATCAGGACAACATAGAGGTCGTTACAAATTGTCGATAATGTAGCACCACTGCCAGAGCCTACCAAAATCAGTTTGTAAACACTGTCTCCTTACAGCATCTGTAGGTAGAAAAGTAGTCACGCTTCCCTCCACAGATACGGATATTCCTGTTGACATGAATATGCCTAATGGCTCGCCACGTGAAAGAGAAACACTCTGCAGGAAACGCTCTGCAAAAACCCTTCCGCAGAAAAACGTTACCATTGTGATGTAGTTGCGTATTCCTCTTTACGCAGGCATTCGCTCCATCACATATCTCAACCGGCCGACATGGGAAATACCGAGCAAAGCCGAGAATGAACGACTAGAGAAGGCATTGGAACTTGGGTACGTGCGTCAACGCGGTCGCCTGGACGACATACCCATTGGGATTTAAACCTGCACTAGAGTGCGCTGTAAAATTACCTGCGCGGGTGTTAGCGGGTGAAAATAAGTGTGTGATCACATGTACTTTCAAATAGAAACACGGCTATCTTCAGGAGGGCAAAAAAACCAGTAAAAATTATTCTGCCAGTTGAACTGATTATAATTTAATTTTTTGGTGATGGTGCAGTTAAGTTTAGGACAAATTTTCTTTGAGCGTGAATTTCTAATCGATTTAATGATAGTTGAAGTTTGCTACACGCTTACGGTAAATCATATGTGATCACTCACACATATGCAGGGCTGCCAACACTTGAAACTCTAAGTTTAAATCCCAATGTAACGATGTTCTTCCCTGCAGCGGTCGAATTCTTTCTTTCATTTTTTTTGTTCTTGTCAGGGACGTAGCAACTGTTTTTTCTGGAGAGTCAAAAATTGTTATGTTTCCAACTGACTCAGCTCAACATTTCCAAGTATCAAAATTTCTTTGTAATGGCAAAAAAAAACAACAACAAAAAAACATGTGACTGGTTGGATTTTTTCCAACGTTTGATCCATCTACTAACATTTTCCAACTGCGGCGGAGGCTTAGGAGATGAAGTCAGGCTGCCCCCTGTGCCTCTCCTTATTTTCGTCTCTGGTCTTGTCCGTCAGCCAGCGAACTCGCCAACAAGTTAGTCAGACAGATAAATGAGTAGACCTAACACAAAGAAAGACGGGGGGTCACACATGTAGAACTAACTCCTTCCCCACTTGGCAAAACTGCACAACTTGAGACGAGACAGATAGACTTACAGCTCTGAGCAGGAGCTTAATCAAAGAAGAAATCTAATCAATGAAAATCCACACACGAGTGAACAAGTGTCCATAAAGGGGGTCGAAAAACGAAGAATTTAGGGGACAAGGGTGTCACAAGGGTGTGACGAGGTTTTCGACAGCGAAAAGCACGACTCGGCAATCTTCAGAGCTCGTCAAGTATCTGGAATAAAGTTTCTACATGTAATGTGAGCGGTGGTCATGTTTATTAGATATTTTCAAACTGAAAGAATGGTACGTATTTCGCAACAATTAGACGGAAAAGAATATCGATAAATACTATAATTGGATGACGAAAAATAAAAACTATTCCATGTATTCCGATGTGACCGAAAATTCTTAGCTCAGAGCTAAATTCCAAATCGAGAGTAAAATGTAGGCTGCGTAAATCGGGCAAAGGTCAGCTATGGGAATTGTAACCTATACTCGAAGGCATTTGAAATACACCGAAACCGAACACGAATACAAAGTATCGAATTCTTCGCCATATAATATTCAAAAATGACAATGATTCGATCGTACGACTGAAGTGTCCTAGAACAATATCGGAGATCGTACGCGGGCAGGCAGATTTACACGTTAAAGTCGTGTAAACGATTGGAAACGTTGGTCGGCTAAATGCGAATTCGTGGCATGGACGGCTAATTATTGGTCGAGATGGAGAAGCCACCCACGATAATGGTCTGTTGGTCTGAACTCGATGAGCCATCCGAGCAGGCGGAATGGCAGCGGCGGAATGCGCACGATTACATCATTGCTATGCGAGATGAGATTTTCGCTCGACTTCGTTACATATTTATGCGTTCTTATTAAATAGCAACTTGTTGTCAACAAACGGCAGAGAATTAATTCAAATATGTGGGAGAAAGAATCGTCGACTAGAATCGACGCTCAGCGCCGGCCGTTCGTTCGTTGTGACCCGATCTGATCTGATCGAATCCGATCGAATCGAAAATATCGAGCGAGCGTCGCTAAACGACGCCTCGCCTTATGTAATGATCGAAATTTTCCACAACATTTTTATATACTTTTACGTTCTTGAAAAAAAAAAAGAAGTTATCAAACAGATAGAATGATAGAAATCACATCTGGGCGGCTTTGGCCGAGCTACATTATAAATAGGTTCGCAAACAAAGCGTCACCGGCGGCCTGATTTCATACACTATGTGACTATGTGACATGATATACCTGTATGAGAGTACATTTCCATCACATCGGCTCGTAGTTTGAAAAGTATTCTTAAGGACGAGTGAACTAATCCTTAGATTACATGTACATTATTCGATTTGTTGCATTACAGTGATCAGCGAAATTTATAAAAGCCATATGGGTAATTTTACAATAGAGTTAATCTCACCCCCTCCCTCTTCTATATATTATGGGGAATGAGAAAGCTACAAGAGAATATTTGGGGAATCATTTCTTCTACCTTTTCCCCATATCGGAAATAGTATAGGTCTCTCTTCAGTTTGTTTTGAGAACCTAGGAAACATGTCTCATATGTTCATCATAGTGGTTATCCCTCTTTATATTGTTGGTAACATGTATGTATTGAAACTTTTCTGAATTTTCTTACAGCCAGTTGGGAAAAACTGACAGTGTACTGCTATTCTAAAAGGTTAGATTAATAGATTGGCGCGATGAAATCCGAGTAGACGTCAGTAAGAATCAGTGTAACCATTTTCCGAAACGGGCCTCCTGCTTTTAGTCCTCAACAACGTTAGAATTTCGTTTTCATAGATTTTGAAATTTCATTCGACATATTGATGTGGTGTTACATAATATTCTGATTTCCCAATATGTGGTAATGACCTTTGGGAGAAGCCACAAAAAAAGAAGAAGACGAATAAGGAGAAATTAAAATTGGTAATGGGGTCGGTTTATAAGTTGTCTGAATTTAATTTTTCTGGTAGTTCTACCATCCGATCTGGCGGGGCACTGCTAAAGACGATGGGTGTGTGTGTGGGGGGGGGTGTCAAACAATACTAATTTTACAAGACGGTGATCGATTTGTAGGTTTCCGATATTGCGTAATTTAATACTAGAGATGTACTTGGAGTATCTTCAACGGAGTTGGAGGTCAAATATCACTAATTTCTTCCTAGGATATTTGATTTGCATGTTCTCAAAGTAGCTGAACACACTCATTAGGTACAACGGATAGCAAAATTACATGCGTGTTTACCGAATTTGAAAACCTGAAAACCGAATACCATAGTGGGTGGTGGGACGTATGGCGATGCACGCATGCCAAAGTGGCCCCTATGACACCGCACCCCCGGCCACACGAACTACCCTTTCGAGCATCGCGTCAGTGACCGGAGGGACGCTTTGGGGCCGGGCCCGAGCCCCCATTTCTACGTGCCGGAACGGTGCGCGCGTCCTACCAGGGCTCCATGGGGTTCCCTACTGACCGAGGTCCGCACTCCCAGAGCGCTCGCCTGGAAATTTCAGGTCCCCCACGGTCGGAAGCGTTGCCTCTCTTCACTCACCCCTCACCTCCTCGTCTTGGCCCGTGTGTCGACGCAGGAAGGTGGTGACGACGGGTGAGCCCTGCCGGTGGGTCCGCAGTGCAGCTGCAGCAGCTCTTCTCTAGGATGGTACAGAATTCTCCTCCTGTTCGATGGTGTGGGCTGAGCTTGGTGAATCGCCGGCCCTCTGTCTCGACCACTCAGTCTCCATCTTCTTCTTCATGATGGCCGAGACAAAGGCCGACACCCGGTTCCAACTGCTTCCGTTCTTCATCATCTCCGGAACCAGGGTGTCCGGCGCGAGACGGCTGATCACGCCGACGTCGTCGTCTTCTTCTTCATCGTCGCCGCCGGGATCGATCGCTGTTGTGGCCGTCCCGCGCCTCTCCTGCTCCCAGGCCTCACACTCGAACAGGGTGTGCCAAGGTGTGTCCGCCCCTCGATCACAGTGCGCGCACACGGGGCTCGGCGCTATCGACATCCGATATAGGTACGTGCCCAAACACCCGTGGCCGCTCAATACTTGGGTAAGGTGGAAGTTAAGCGCTCCGTGCGTTCTTCCTACCCATCCGTCGAGGTCGCGTATCAGCGCTCGGGTCCACTCGCCCTTGGTCGAATGGGCGAGCGCGTCCTTCCACTTCCGAAGCGTGTCCTGCTGGATGACTCGCTTGACCCGAAGTGCCTCCCGTTTCGTCCTCGCTTTCTTTTTCGCACGGAAAAATTCTAATTTATAAACCAACCAAAATTTACATATTGAATACCATTTTGAAAAAGTGAATAATGCCTGATGTCATTTTGCAATAAAAGTTTATTTTTTTGTGCCGGTGAACTGTACCTGGCTTCTAGACCTATTTTGCATGCTGGATCCAAATTCATTGATAATAAACTCTCAGTTTTCCTTCAGATGACTTTTAGAGTAGCCAAAAATGCTATTTTTGTTGTTTCGTTGTTCGTTGTTCATGACACTTTTCGAAATTATTTAGAAAAAAATACGAACTTTTTTTTTTCAAATGGCTCTTGAAAAACAAAAAATACGAAAACTCAGCCCTAACAAAAAATCGCTCCGGGATTTCTTGAATCCATTCCCTGGCAATACTCTTCCTAACGAAACACCCGATCAAATCTCTACAATAACAATATTACACTTCGAGAACTAGAAAAAGCAATTCACTCCTCAAAAACCTCGGCTCCTGGTCCAGACTAATTTCATGTACAATTCCTTCAAAACGCTCCCAACAACACAATCCACCTACTCCTGCAAATCCTTAAAACAAAATTTAGAACTCTTACTCCTTCCCTACTATACGGAGAAAAGTTATCGTAATACCCTTCCTAAAATCTATCAAAAACCCTTTCCAGATCGATAGCTATAGACTTTGTTACCAACCCTCCGGCAATTGCCTGAGATCTTAGGCAATTCTAATTTCTCCCGGCATTTTCCCGGCACTCAGGTATTTTTTATAGAATGTCAGGCATTTTTTTATATCTTACAATTCTGTCTACACTTATTCTTTACATTTCACATTCTTGAATGTTGGCAATTTTGCTTTTGGAAAAACCTAGATGCTTGGTGGAGCATATTATGACGATAATAATTCCCTAGACATTGCACCCCTGGTCCCAAAATCCGCGCTTTCGAATACCGCGTCGGTGACCTGAGGGGTGTTTTGAAGGTGGCCCGATCACCATTTTATCTCACTTTTGTTTGGAGTCGGGCTGTCCTGCTAAGGCCACTATGGAGCGCCCTACTGACTGAGGCAACGCTCACTCAGCGTTAACCTAGAATTCGAATGGACTATAGCCGGACCGCGCTTTCTTCTTCCCGCATCTCCTCATCTCGATTCGTATTGATAAATTTAGACCTTACAAAACCAGAGACAGTTGCTTTGTATTATTTAGCTTTGTGAGGTTTAAATAGGTTCTGAATATCAGATGTTAGTTCCAAATCTTGCAGTGACAGACATTTGTTAACATTTTCATACAAAGTTTAACTTTCAACCTACCTATTTTATATTAAGTTTTATTCATATCACTAGTACCCACCCATGGGTTGCAAAATAGATAGCACTTTGAAAATGCAACAAGAAAACTATGAACACACTTTATTGCCCTCTTTGACATCTAAATGGTCCCTGGAGCTTGATATTGAGGTATACTTCCCAGATGTATTGTTGATTAAAAGAAGTCAAACACAACGTGGCCCACTATACGGACTACGATCGAAAATATCGTAGCCTACTTGCCTTAAAACAATCGTCAAGATATACACAACTCGAAAGTCAAACATAAACTGAGCACTCCATTGTTGATTCTCTCGGATTATGTAACTTTACCGATAACTGACGTCATAAGAGATACAATAAGAAAAATGCACGAATTTTTCGTGATTGATTCGCAAGTTAATATTTTTGTTTGAGAATTTACTTTTGCACGAATTTCGGCGTAATATTGAATTACCTCACTCTGTGAAAATAAAGAATCGTGATCGGATCCGCTAAATAAGATCTCGTACAATAAGCGGCTCAAGAAGATCGATAATCGTGTTTTCTTAACAGGGAAAAGCCCATGAACAGATCCGCTATCGCGCAAATGTTTACGAATTATATTTCACAATTTCGGGAACATCGGCAGCCGTATGCGTTGCTTTTCATTACTTCATTTGGTCGGTTTATTAGGCCTATTTACGGTAGATATACTTACTTCTCTTTGTGTAAAACAATTGCTAATTACGCCGTTCAATTTTTATCGCCGCTATTGTAATCGATCGATGATAACTTATTGCAATAAAGTCGACCACTGCGGCGAAATGCGGCTGTCGAATCAGGAATTGACCAGATGCGCCGATTAATTTCACCTATTCTCATATACTAACTAAGCTTTTTTTCAAATCTCTTACGGCCCAAAGAAAATGACTTTCGCTCCCATTAATGAAGACCGTGATTATCGCCTCTTTTAACTTATAAAACATATGCTGAGAAAATGCGTAATTTTGTATCCGTTTGGCACTCTAGAAATGTATTGTTTCAGCTCAGATTAGTCTAGCCAATAGTGATGTGGGAATAATCGATCACCAATCTATTAATCGATTAAAAATCCTCAATTATTTTGATTTCCCAAATAATTGATTAATCGATTACTTTGAATAATTGATTAATCCACATCACTATAGTGTTTTCTGATGTGGGAATAATCGATCACTAATCGATTGATCGATTATATAATTGAAAATAATCTATTAAAAAACCTCGATTTCCCAAATAATTGATTAACCTATTACTTCGAATAATCGATTAATCCACATCACTACTAGCCAATTTGGATCCAAAACAGCGGCGCTGAGAGCCATTTCGGGCTTCAGGGTAAATTATTATCGGGGCCTCCAATCCTCCACTTTATAGTCATACAGGATAAGTTTATTCATAATGCACATATGTAGCTCTGTATCACGTATTTGAAGAGACCTGCGGGCCCTTCAAATAGTTCGGATCCAGGGGAAGTCCCCCCCTTTCCCTCCTTCTCAAGGCCACTGATCCCAAAAATATATTCTGTGGAGAAAAGGGGTAACCAGCGGGAGTTTGCTGAAAACGGCTGAAGTTGGCCCAGGGACGAAACTATAGGGGGGTATGAGGGTTGAAAGATCCCCCCCCAATAATTTGGCAGTCGGCAAATTTTGAAACTGTTCATTTGAATTGTTTATTTTTTGTGAATGTTTGTTTCGTTCTTTTATTTTTTCAATTAAAAAATATTTCGATTAAAAAATCGGCCAATTTTTAACTTTTTAAAAATGTCGACGAATTTTCAGTTTTCAAAAAATATTTCTAGGCAAATTTTTCTTCTCCACCCCCCTCCCCCAAACTGAAAGTCAAGTTTCGCCTCTCTGTATACCTATGATATAAAATATTTCTTGAACGTAATTCCCGACTATATTGCCTACTTGGCTCCTTAACCTTAATAGGAACTTCTTTTTCTATGTTGCTCTCCACCCGAGTCCGAGAATCCGCCCTTTTCGAGTATTACTTCAGAGACGTCGGGGAGACTGTCAGGGCTGTTTTAGCCCTCTTCCCTTCTGGCCGAAAAACCGGCCCAGGTCGAAAATTCTGGCGAGGTGCTACGTAGGTTCGAACCCGAGACCTCCGCATTTTAAGATCAACGCACTATCCACTCGGCCTACCAGACCCTTAATAGGAACTTGGCAGAAAGCTAAAAAATGTATTTCTTCAATTCCTACTGGGCTTCTTCGGAAGAAAGGGAATTTATCTGACTGACTGTGCAAACTCAGTCCCTGGTTTACCGGGAGAAAGTAAACTGCTCACACTTTCAGAAAATACGAAAGTATGTATTTTGCTCACACTGTAAAGTGCACACACTGCAAAAGGCAGGGGAAAAGTGTGAGCACTTTACAGTCTCCCGACAGGGGGAGAAATGTGAGCACCTTATATTCTTCCTTTTCATTGAAGGACGTATTCTGCTCACACTTTACTCGATCATTACCGCTTAAATTATGTACGGTGTAGAAGGGAGTGAGAATGTATCGACGGAGGATAGAGAAACTCTTGCCAGTACAGGTAAGAGATCAGCGTATGTTATCTTTGTACGTACACTACGTACAGGTACCTGTTCTATTATTGCAAACTCCTAAATGCCTATTTATAATTACAAAAAGTTTTCAGTTAATTTCAGAACGATCTCGTACATACGTGAATGCTACATTGGAGTTAAGTTTTGTCCCCATATAATATTTATTATGTTACATTTTACCCTAGACTTACCTGTTATATTTGTAGTTTACTGTAGAGTTACCCGTTAAAGTAGCACTGTGTGCAAAATACTGTTTTCTATATAAAATTACCGATGTGAGCAAAATACATTACAAGTGTGAGCAAAATACATTCAGAATATACTCGTCGTTCTGTGTGCAAATTACACTGTGAGCAGGGGAGCCCGTGAGCAGTTTACATTTTCAAAATGAAATGTGTGTGCAGATTACATGCGCCCGGTTTACCATTATTAAAGAAATTGTTTGTTCAAAGATGCTAGGATGTCAGATAGGTCAGTTAATTGGAGAAAACGCAATAGAAAACTGAGCCTAGTAGACCACTTTTTCAATATTTTTTTTCTTTGTAGTCAGGGTAAACTTTGGAGTGTAAAGATAACTGACATATCTGGATTTTCCATTTACCTCTTCTTCTTCTTCTTCTTCTTCTTATTTTTTTCAACAAATATTATTTATTTATTTTCTTTTGACAGTTCTTCCTCCCCCGGTACTTTTACATGTAGTTTCTTGTACCAAGGGATTCGGGAGTTCTCTTATTGAGTATTACATCTTATTCTTATGCTATACAGTACATCGTAACAGGTGTGTGTAATGTAATACAACAGTGATAGGAGTGCCTACGCTTCCTTAATTTCACTCTTTGCTTCTATGATTTCTTTGACGTATTTCTTGACTTTGTAATGCTCTTTTTCTTCCTGTAGACATTTTGCTACGTCCTCATCTATGATACTGTATTTTTCCCTAATTCGTTCGAATTTTTTGCATACTTTACATGTATGATCAGGACTGTCCTCGTGCTCGTTACATTTCCTGCAGTGACTGTTTTCTATTACATATATTGTATTTTGAAAGATATGTCGCGAATTTCCCGTGCCCTGGTAGGTATTGTGTCATGAATTAATCTGTTCTTAAGTTCTTATTTTATAGTCTTACTTCTATACTCGGTACCAGGCTTGCAGTTCTTCTTCCTTTATTTTCATTATTATATTGTTCCTTCTACATCTATATTGTTTCTTCCCTCCCCCTTTTTATCCTCTCTTTAGTCTGGTTTGGCATTATTTTTTCCGGTCAATTTTGCATTTTAATATTTTTGATTTCATTCGTTAGTTTCAGTTGTAAATCTATTGGTGGTTTTCCTGATATCACATAAGTGGCGAAGTAAGAAACTGTTCTATATGCTGAAATGACTCCCATCAATATTATTCTTTGCAGGGATTTAAGTTTCTTATGTCAGACTTTCTCAGTTTCTCACTGTATAGGCAAGGGATCCATACTCTGTTATTGAGCGAAAAAAAATTTGCCGACAAATATTTTCTTTTAACTAGAAATTTGCTGACAAAATTTTCTAAAAATTTGAAAATTCACTGATTTTTCAATCAAAATATTTTTAATTGAAAAAAATAAAAAAATATATAAATAATAATAATAATAATAATAATAATACCTAAACAAACAAACAAACGTTCTTAGAAAATGAAAAATTCAAATAAACAGTTTCAAAATTTGCTGACTGCCTAGTTATTGATCTCTGAGTCACTGAGTAAGCGATTAACTGTGAATAACTGAATAAGTAAGCAAGTAACTGAGTGAATCACTGAGTCACTGAGTAAGTAAATGAGTGAGTGAGTAACGGAGTAACTGAGTGAATAACTCCATAAATAAGCGAGGGGCTGAGTGAATCACTGAGTCACTAAGTAAGTGATTGAGTAACTGTGTGAATAACTGAATAAGTAAGCGAGTGACTGCGAGAATCACTGACTTAATAAGTGAGTGATGGAGTGAGGAAGTGAATGAATAACTAAATTAGTGAATGAGTAAATGAGTAAGAAAGCGAGTAAATCACTGAATCACTGAGTACGTGACTGAAGTAAGTGATCAAGTAACTGAGCGAATCACTAAATAAGTAAGCAAATGACTGAGTCAGTAAATCATCGAGACTTATTGAGTGAGTAAAGGAGTGAAGAAGTGAACGAATAACTACATTATAGACTGGGTGAATAATTGAGTGAGTGAGTGAATCACTGAGTCACTGCGTAAGTGAGTGAGTAACCGAGTGAATCACTAGATGAGTCAGCAAATGACCAAGTGAATCACTGAGTCACTTAGTAACTGATTGAGTAACTGTGTGAATAACTGAATAAGTAAGCAAGTAACCGAGTGAATCACTGAGCCACTGAATAAGTGTGATTGAGTGAGTGACGGAGTAACTGAGTGAATAACTCAATAAATAAGCGAGTGGCTGAGTGAATCACTGAGTTACTGAGTAAGTGATTGATTAATTATGTGAATAACTGAATAAGTAAGCGAGTGACTGAGTGAATCACTAAATACATTAGCAAATGACTGAGTGAGTCAGTGAATCACTTACTCAGTGAGTGATGTATTGACAAAGTGAATGAATAACTGCATTAGAAAATGAATGAATGACTGAGTAAGTGAGTGAATTACTAAATAAGTAAGCTAGTCGCTGAGCGAATCACTGACTTATTGAGTGAGTGATGGAGTGAAGAAATGAATGAATAAATAAATTACAGAATGCGTGAATGACTAAGTGAGTGCGTGAATCACTGAATCACTGAGTAAGTGGTTGAGCAACTGAGTGAATCACTAAATGGGTAAGCGAATGACTGAGTGAATCACTGACTTATTGAGTGAGTGAGTGACGGGGTGAGGAAGTGAATGATCAACTACATTACAGAATGTAACCCTGATCAAGGGGATTTACAGGCATACGAAGAAATCTCAAAATATTATGAAAATGAAAGCGTTTATCAAAAAAATGATTATGACTAAATTTATAGTACATAAAATTTTCCTTCCATTGAGACCATTTTCATTTCAATCTGATGCATTTTCCCTAAAATTATAGAGGGTGACTCTTTCGCACTGGCAGTCAGAATAGTCATTGAAATTTGAAATTCGACGTTTGCTACCGACTTTCAGATTTTCGAAATGTCTTCCACATTTCAGCTTTGTTTCAACATTTCAAATAACGTTCGATACTCAGCTTGAAACCTTCTGCTTTTGACTGACTAGTCTCTAACAGGGGTCCAGGGTACTCCATTTTCAGAAACGAAATTTGACTTTCAGTTTGGAAAGGTGGAGGAGAAAAATTTGCCCACAAATATTTCTTGAAAACTAAAAATTCGCGGACAAAATGTTTAAAAATTTGCCAATTTCTTAATCTAAATATTTTTGAATTGAAAAAGAAAATAAATAAACAAACAAACATGCATAGAAATGGAAAATTCAAATGAACAGTTTAAAAGTTTGCCGATTGTCAAATTATTGGGGGGTGGTCAAATGAACGGCCTGAAAATTTGCCGACTGCCAAATTATTGGGGGGAGGGTCAACCCCCACACCCCTATATCTTCGCTCCTGGGTATACAGAATCATCTGCCATAGTTCTCGCTAAGTCGGCTATGTGTCGAAGAGGGTTAAGCCCCCTGAGCACGCCAAGGTAACACACACACACACACACACACACACACACACACAGGAGGCTTTTATACATCGATGATAATAGTGGAGCGTATGTAGTGTTAATATTGTAGCTAGGAACCAATTCAATGTCCATCTTAGTGGATGCAGTGTCCATCATAGTTGGTGTAATGTCCGTCATGGTGGCCATGCCATATTTCTGAGGCTCTAACCATCCAAAAAAGCGGGGAGGGGAATCAAATATCAACATTCTTGTAGAATCATCCATAGAAGCCGTATCATAAAGATATAAAAGGGATTATAAGCTATAATCGGATTCGCTTAATATACGTGGCATGAATTATAACCAAATTCGTGAAAGATTTCTAATTCCCGTGGGTCTGTCACCTCGACGCTGGATCCTACACAATAAGATAATTTTATTAACGGTGATACATTTGTTCTCAGTCGTGTACTTGATACCTCCGTATAAATGATGCCAGCGCACGCACGCCGAACAGTTTAAAATGTCCAACCGATCTTCCTATCCCACTTAATCTAATAAATTTCTGTATCGGGGTCACTATCAAAAATAATTTGCGCCGAGCTCGCCACGCCGTGCTGTGTCGAGCTGAAAAATTATCGCCGTTCACGTAAACAAAAGAAGGACGATATAATTTCTAATTTAATCGATTCTAGAACTTCGCCTCGTTTGATTAACAAACGACTCGGATGTGCGAATGGTCATCGGGAACTTACGTGGTCTCTTTCGTAATCGAACTTCGGGATAATATGCGAGTATTTATGACTCAGAAACCAGAATATTTCTACCGTGTTCGTTTAAATTTCGATTCTTCTTAGTTCAAGATTATTCACATTTCTCTTAATGACGCTCTCGCGCTCGTATAGAGCAACCTCGACCTATTTTAGAAATTGCAATATTGTCGTCCAGTGTTACAGTCTACCACGCTACCAGGAAGTGAGAAAAAAGACGCATTTCTCGAATTATGCGAACACGTAAAATTTCTATCACTCCGTCGAAACGCATCGATCATACCGAAAACTCGATTTCGCGGGTCCTAGTTTCATTGTCAGTCCACCCACCGAGTGGAAGGAATTTCTTTCCATATTATCATATTTATTGATCTTCTCGGCTGCCAGTTGTAAAAAGTAGAAAAACAAAATACGAAACCAGCTTTACGTGCACATCGCAGCCTGTCTTCGTTACATCGTTCTGACTTTTGAAATCGATCCGAGATCGACCTTTGGATTTTAATTCGCAATTAGTGCATCTAATCGAATGGCACTTCAACGGCGTATTAAGTGCAACGTAACGTAATTTTCTACGTACAATATTCGATATCGTTTTGGCAAGTTTCCCATAAGGTTCATAAACTCGGGAATATACCGTAAAAATTGTGCGTCTGTAAAAATTCCATCTCGGGATTTTATAACGATTGACCAAGAAAATTAAAAGCATCTTACGTCATAATTAACGGAATCGAGTGCTCGTGAGTCGACCTACCAGACGTCAGCCAGTTAGCGATTTCTAATGAGTCCTAAGGGAATGCTAGGCGCCGGACCTATGTGGCCGGGGGATATGCCCCCAGTCCGTGACCATTTCGATCGAATATTAAGTTGGTTAAGAAATAGGACATCCAATCGCGATGAACAAATTAAGAAATTGGTGCCGGTGAAAAAGGTGTAAATTGATAACATTTTACGATTCAATATAATTTGGTGTGGTGGGACACATGGCGATGCACGCATGCCAATATGGCCCCTATGACACCGCACCCCCGGCCCTGAAAACTACCCTTTCGAGTATCGTATCAGTGGCCGGAGGGACGCTTTGGGCCCGAGCCTATTATTATTATTATTATCAACGAAACAGCACATATTTTACCATGTTTTAAACTAATTTTACTTATACCTAATATCTTTTCTTGAAAATGTTCAAAGAGGAGCTATAACTACCCCGCTAACTAGGCTTTTCAACCTGATTCTGGTTTCGGAGACGATACCCGAGCAATGGGGGCTATCGGGAATAGTCTTGCTGTTCCAAAAAGGGGATAGAAAGGATCTGGGGAATTACAGACCTATTAGTCTCACCTCAAATGTATCGAAAATTTTGGCAAAAATTCTAAAAAATAGAACATACAAACAATTGGACAGTTGTCAAAGTCAGGAACAGGCTGGATTTCGGAAATGAAGACCGACGATAGATCATCAGATTTTTATAATAAATCAAAAATGATAGAAAAATGTAACGAATTCAACATTCCATTTTACATTTTGCTAATTGATTTTCAGAGAGCGCATTCGACTCAGTCCACCTCAACTGCCTCTGGAGCGCCCTAAATAATCAAGAAATTGAGGCTAAATACATATTGGAATTTTGATGAACCTTTACAAAATTACGGTGGGAAGGATAAAAACGGACAGGAGAGGACAAAAATTCAGAATAACAAGAGGAGTGAAATAAGGCGACCCTCTCTCCCCAAACCTGTTCAACAGCATCTTAGAAATTGTATTTCGGAAATTAGATTGTGAAGAGAGGGGAGTTGAGGTGGAAGGGGTGAAACTAAACAACTTGCGATTCGCAGACGACGTAGTCCTCATAGCTCGAAGTGCAGAAGAAATTCAGCTAATGGCAGAAGAATTGGAAAAAGAGGCAGGTTTTGTCATAAACACCAAAAAGACGGTGCTGCTGGCAATTAGTAAAGTTGGAACAAAAATAAGTTTGAACAGCGAAGTGATAGAAAAAAGTCAAGAAGCAATAGGGTCAGGTGATCTCATTTTCGGATAGTTTAGAAAAAGAACTAAAAAGGAGGAAGGCCAAAGCGCGGGGAAGCTATTGGAGCCTAAAGAACATTTTCAAAAGAAATTCCATTCGAAATGTCTCCAAAAAAGTTGTTCAAACTGTCGCAGAAAGGGCTTTGGGAGGAATTGAAGAACCATGACCTATTGCCATTGAGTTCAAAAGCAGAACTGGTCCAGTGACTGGAAACCTTCCTAAGAGGGGAAGGTAGGGACCTAGAAACTTTCATCTTCGATGTGGAACTGGAACAAGAAGAAGATGTGTTGACAACTGCTGTTCTCCACCACATTATGGCAGTGTTTGGCAAAATAAAGACGGATCAGGCCCAACTGAGGACTGAACAGCTTTTAGGAAGGAAGACCTAACGAACCTTAAAGAAGACATCTTTAAGAGTGTTGATGAGAAGGTCGAGCCATTGACCAAGCAGTTGGAAGACCACAATAACAGAATGGCAAAACTAGAAAAAGAGCTGGAGGAACCTCAGACTGGCTGTACTACATCAGTGACAGTACCTCCAGGTAACCAGCAGCTTACCCAGATGGATTCAGCCGCCGTGGAGGCTCCAGACAGACAGCCACACCAACTGGTTCCAACTTCAAGTGGTAGTGGCTCTGCAAAAGGAAAACCGCCAACGTTTGATGGTCAGTATTCCTAGGAGACCTACCTTGTCCAGTTTGAGGCAGTGGCTGCCAGAAATGGCTGGGACAAAGCAACGAAGGCTACAGTATTGGCTGTCAACCTGCAAAGAGCCGCAATGGACGTACTGAAGACAATTCTAACCAAGGACTAAAAGAATTTCCAAAAGCTGGTGGAAGCCTTGGAACACTGATATGGGCAAGCCCATATGAAGCAACTGCGGACATGAGAACTGAAGATCCGGTCACAGAGGCGAGGAGAATTACTTCAAGCCTTTGAAGCGGATATAGTTCGCCTCACCAACCCAATGTCCTTGGAAGAATTCAGTGAGGAAATGGCAGCTTCGGCATTTATTGATGGAATTTAGGACGAATATATTCAGATGCTGGTGAGAGTTGGCAACCATCAAAACTCTCGGTCTGCTTTGGCCCCAGCCCTGGAGCTGCGAGCTGCTTGGGAACGCTCCAGAAAGAAAGCCACAGTTTGATAAGCCCAGGCCTATGAAATGGACGAGGAACTGGCAGGCTTGAAGAAAGTTGTGGAAGCAGTATTAGAGCAGGTGATTGAGGTGAAGAAGTGACCAAACACCAAACATCTGCACCAGACTGGGGAACTGTGATGCTTCCAGTGTAATGAACGGGGACATATCCGTCCTAGCTGCCCCCTGAACCAGAAGGCAGCTGGAAATGACTGGGGTGTTGCTTGCCAAGCGTCCCCAGTTGTTTCCCGGGAGGACCAGACAATTGTTACTGTCAAGAGAACGTTGAAGCATGATGCCTCAAGTAACTATGTGAAAGGGAAACTTGGTCAGAGGACAGTACTCTTCTGTGTTGACACTGGGGCATCACATTTGATCCTTCAACGCAGGCTGGTTCCAGCGAAGAAGTTGGACCAGAAAAGGCGGTACGTTCTGCGGACGGCCACTGGAAAAACAGTGCCAGTGTAAGGAACAGTTCAGCTCCAAATTCAGCTGATGGGAGTGTTTCTTGAACAAGAGTTTCTGGATACCAATATCCAGGATGCCATGATCATTGGCTGGGATATGATGTTGGGACATGGACTGATCATCGATTCCGAGTGGCAGATACTGAAGTATTAAGATCAGGTCGCAAAGTTCGAGAAGGCAACCCACTCTGGGCTCAAACAGCTACAGAAGACAGAGGCCAGGAAAGTGTCAAAAACACGGATGGTTTCAACACTAGGAGATAATACAGGACCATCAGAATTTGACCAATGGGCCAGGAATAAAGTTTGAGATTTGGATGCAGTGCAAAAGAGGGCGTTGGAGGGACTTCAGGAAGATCTTTGCTGAGAACAGCGATGATTATGGCCAGACAGAATTGGTCCAACATTGGATTGATACTGGGGACAGTCCACCCATTAAGCAATGCCCTCGGAGAGTCCCGTTGGCAAGACAAGAGGAAGTCAACTGGATGATCAATGACCTGCACATGAAGAAGATCTGGAGCCTGGGGCAGTGTGGCGAATAATCCCGAACATTTGAGATAAGCGAAGAAAGATCGACACGTTTTGAGCAGCAGAATAGTCGTTTGATAACAAAAGTGATAAGGAGTTTCGCCAATAACGTCGGGATATATATAAAGACCGCTGGCCGTCGCCGTACAGTCTAGTTTTGTATACGATAAATAGTACGTTTTTTTAGAGATTTAGCTACTGTTTTCGTGTGTTTGTATTAGTGTGATATTCAAAGTTCTTTTTACGTGTTTTTTGTGCGAATTCCGTTACAGTACTGTACCAACCACTACCTAAATTTGGCAATAACGCATTCATGTAAAGTTTTGGCAGTTGGAAATTGTATGGGGACCATGAAGGAAACTATCAACTTATTCCGTAAACCCAATAAAGCTGGCCAAGTTTAAAAAAATAAAATTTGAGAATCTTAACATCGAAGATCATTTTATAACTAAGACCTTTTCTGGCCCATGATCTTTGATCTGAATCTAGATCATTTCAAACGCGATCTTTCCCATCTCTGATTACAAGTACGAGTATACCCTAACGAAGATGCTAAAATTCTCTTTTCACCTTTTGTAATTATTATTTCATTTTTAAAGAGACTGATTGAAACTAAAGATAACTTCAGGCCTCTTTTTTTTATTCGTTTTTCAGAACATTTCTATTTTGAGTGTGTCCAAAACCTCCTCTTAAGGTGAATGTTTGGTACAAACAATTAAAAAAAATTCAAAAATCAACTTGATCAATCTACTCGATAAAAAAATTTATTTCTCGTCGTTAAGTACGCACCAAATAAATATTTTTCAATGTTTCTTGCTTCATATACTCGTCAAACCTTCCTGAATCACATCCGCACTCCACAAGACATGAAAATTGGCAAGCGTACATATCAAAAAACAACTGGTGTGTAAAATTTTCCCAGGAGTGTAAGTAACCCCAGTTGACGGTTCCTCTTGTAACATAGGTAACGTATTTATTCTTGTCATGGTGGACCGCGGTCCAACCGGGGAGAAAATCCATTACCATATTAGGTATACAGGTTCTTTCTATAATTTCCAGTTATAATTGTCAGTATGTAATTGAGAATCTACGCACGCGAGCCGATGCTTACACGGCTGTCGAAATCGTATCACTGGGAATCGTGTATTTTATCAGAAAGCCATAAAACTTGGTAGGTGAGTTCAGAAGGACATACGGATCAATTTGAAGGTTAGTGCTATGCTAAAAGCTCCCCCTGAGTCCAGATTCGGGGGGGGGGAGATATCCAACGAACCTGGTACAGCGTAAAACAAATATTCTGAACGAAAATAAAACTCCCAGGATACCTTACAAAAAGTCTTTTAAAATTTCTTCGTAATTACGCTGGAAATTCTACAAAATAGGGGAATCAGTATACCCTTCTCACTGCAATATATTAGTACAGAGCTTAGAATTGCCGACCTTTTTCCAGTTTTACGACTTGAGTACATGGAAGGGAACCTAATTACTCCCTAACTTTTTGTCCTGTATCCATATCGGATCCCAGGACAGAACCTCGAGGGAACCCCATATTACATGTCAGCTCAAACAACTGCGTCTCTTCTTCCATTCTGACCATATGGTTGTCCAGAGGACAGGCGTAGGTGGGCCGATCAGACGGAGGCTGATACCCGGGAAAATGAGTGAGCTGTGTGAGGAGCGGGATTGAGGCACCCCTACAAACCAATCGATACAATTTTGCTGACTGTTATTATACGTTTCAGAAGGAAATTGAAAATCGTAAAAAATGTTGAAAAAATAAAATCATGAATGTTATTTTCTGAACTTTTTTCAGGCGGAAGATAGAAGCTAGAAAGGGGGAGGTAAAGAGTCAGAAAGTAAGAAAAATAACAATTGATGAAGAACGTTATTTTTTCAATTTCTCCCTGAGGAGACTGAGGGCGGCAGTACGGGCCTGTGATTGTCACGCCATTGGCCTGCAAAACTGATTTTCTCAGTAGCCAACCTCGTCCCACTCCGTGCCTGGGAGTGTACACTTATATCGAGAACCGGAATAGTAAAACACTTGAGACAACGGGGACCGTAATGCAACAGCGATACTCCCGTGACCCGAGTTGTGATGACGACGTACGCTGCAGTCAAACTTCTGAGTACCAGCCGAGGGAAAGCTGAAATAAATAGATTGTGAAGTCGTAAGTGACAATGGCAAAACGATGCCACGTCGTGGAATGTCAAAAGTGGAAGAAGTGACCACTGATCACATGCGTGTTCGCTGACGAACAGGAGAGACGATCGCATCGCATCGGACGCTCTCATTTCTCATTTCAAAAGAGGCACGAACGCGCGAATATCATTTTGTTTGACAAGCAAATTTAGACCTATTCGTAAACATCGCATAAATTACGAACACCCAGAGAACGTTGTTTATCGTTTGCATCAGCTGGACAGAGAACGATCATTACGAACAAATAAATTGGTCAGCACGTAACCCGTTGAAATATTAACGATTCGCATATTCGACTACATCATGTAATACCCGCTACTTGTGGCACCAGTATCGGCGCACCGGTACCGGTAGGTACCTTCTTTCGGAAGTGGACCTACGAGCTATGGTTAACGTCGATTTGTTGTTTTTCAACTCGCGCCAAATTGTAACAATACCGAATGCCGACAAGTCGGCCAGCTCTGTCTGTAGTTTGCTAAAAGGTGACGTCCAATTTTTAGCCCGTGTTAAAACGGCAACAATACACCCGAAGTACAAACGCTGCGCTTACGATGCCATGCACTGTCAGCTCCGTCATTTTTATTGACGAAAAAACTGGTTTTGTCTTACATAAGGCGATATTTAGGATTTCAACTCGGTAGGTGCCGAATCCTATAATTCAGACCGGGTACCGAACTGTGGCCCAGTATTCATTGTTTATAAATCGTCGTTTTACGAAGGTGAAAATCTGCAACATCGGGCCAACTCGACTACCACATAAGATCGCATTTTTGCGCCAGTAAATGTGATACAATGACCACGAGCCAGCGTAACAGTATAAATTAGGTGTAGTCGAGAATTAAAGGGTAGGTAGTTCCAAATTTTCTGGCTGATCTGGCTGTAACTTGATTGAGAGTGGTTGCGGATAACTCCGCCTACATTTCTGTCTGATTTCTCTTCCGTTCGAATTACTATATTTTTATCTATCTATCTATCTGTCTATCTCCCAGTCTGTTTGTCTATCTGTCAGTCTATCCATTATCTATCTATTGTCGGGTTTCGGAACCGCGGGGGCCAGCGAGACGCGCTTTCCAGGGGAGTGTGAACTCTGAAGTCACGAGGATAGGCGGCCTCACGAGCACATTGCGGGAGCGTAGGCTCCAAAACGCGGATATCTTGCTACGACACTAATAACAACGCAGCGGGTTCCATACTCTGTCACTAATTCAATTAGTCAGTGATTCACTCAGTCACTCGCTTACTTATTTAGTGATTCACTCACTTACTCAGTTATTTATTCATTCTCTAATTCTATTCATTCACTTCCTCACTCTATCACTCACCCAATGAGTCAATAATTCACTCACTCACTCAGTCACTCGCTTACTTATTCAGTTATTCACACAGTCACTCAATCACTTACTCAGTGACTCAATGATTCACTCACTCGCTTACTCATTGAGTTATTTACTCAGTTACTCAGTTACTCAGTCATTCATTCATTCTCTAATTCAATTATTCATTCACTTCCTCACTTCGTCACTCACCCAATGAGTCAGTGATTCACTCACTCACTCACTCAGTCACTCGCTCACTTATTCAGTTATTCACACAGTCACTCGCTTACTCATTGAGTTATTCACTCAATTACACAGTCACTCACTCACTCAGTCATTCATTCATTCTCTAATTCAATTATTCATTCACTTCCTCACTTCCTCACTCACTCAATTAGCCAGTGATTCACTCGTTCATTCAATCATTCGTAAACGACTACAGCGCGCCACCGCTTTGAGCAGCTCGAAATCTGTTGTTACTAGATTCTGTTTGACCTAGAGCCTGAAATTTGAGAAAGTTGAACATTTTATTAAAATCTAAAAGTTGAAAAGCAAAAGGCTTATCTTCCAATGTCACAAGCTGAATCCGATAGCAAATATTCAATTGTTTAATTTACGGTCTTTGGTCCTGGTGAATGTTCGGGCCGTACATCCGAGATTCCAAAATTTTGCTACATGTGTCAAAAACTTCACCTTTTGGTCGCTGATAAGAGTAGTCGATACTAGGGCTGTACAGCCCGAGGGAAATTTAGTCTGGAACAAAAGTCAAAACTCCATGTATTTTTCCCATAAGAACGAAAGGGAAAAGGGAACTTTTGGCACGGATTCCCCTAATCCAATCGACAGGAAACTTTGTAGTTTTTTTTTTGTTTTTTTTAAATTTGATTTGTTTTTATTGGAATTAATTCAAGAGAAGAATCAGAGAAAATTCGGGAAAAAAGATTTGTTTATTTATTTATTTAATAAATGACCCCCACTACAGCCTTGAAGGCCATTTTACAGTGGGGTGTTACACAGTTTTGTACTCGTATTCTTACATCTTACGCGGATATACGAGTAGGAGAAAGAAAAAGAAAAAGAATTAAAAAATAAATAAGAATAAAAGTTTGTATATGTAAGTGTATGCATCTGTGGGTAAGGGTGAGCGCAGGGAAAGGGGATAAGAAGGAGGGGACACTGGCAGCCAAGGAAACCATATTTTTCAGTTTGGTGAGGCTCCAGGAAAGAGAAAAAGAACGAGATGGCGGCAGTAATGTCTTAAAGCGGCACCTCACTTGTGCGAAATAGTTCACGAAGAAATTTAGATTTGCAGGAATCAAAAATATCTAGGTTTCTATTTTGTTGTGATCGTGTGTTATAAATTGGCATCATCATATTTATAAGAGAACTAGCTGACCCGCTTCGCGGCTCATCTAGACCGTGGGCTAAGATGAGCTAGCTAAAGTGAGTTCGCTTAGGAGAGCTGGCTAAAGTGTCCCCCCCCCCCCATATTTGGCGTGGAAACACGCGAATACATGTCGAAATTTAACCGCAATGAGCTCCGCAGGTTAGTATGTCCTCTCCTCTTCCCGTTACAATAAACTGCTTTCCCATCTTCCCTCTCTGTCCTTTTAATGATTCCCTGTGATCCACATCCGTGTTCTTTTCCTGCCTGCCTACCCTTCCCATACTGCCGGCACTGGCTGCTAATGCGACTGATAAGCGGGTGGTCACTTTACTTCTTCTTTTTTAATGTCTTATGGACTCCACTTTTTGCTTCCGCTCTTTGTAACCAGCTGCGGATTTAGAAGATATGCCGTTATAGGCTCTTGAACGAAATAATCCTCTCATCCATCCACTGCATATCCTCCTGATGAGCTACAGATCAAAATTTGATTATGTTTCCCAGGTGTGTTTTCTGCAACTTCTATAATATTTTCCTTTCTTCTATCTGTCTCTTCTTCTTTTTTTCTGTTTCCGAATTTTCTTTTTTTTCCCGCTGTTTTTGTGCAAAAATCTGTCGCTCTTCTAAATCTGCCATCCTAGGCACTTGCCTAATGTGCCTATTGGGAAATCCATCGCTGGAATTGCTACTACATAATAAAGAAGTTGCGCTAATAGGCATTCAGATATTTCGGGGGGAGCGGGTCCGGATTCTGAACCCTCTACCCCTGTATCCGCATCCGCGCACAGCTCTTATGGTTCACCCGCCAACCTGGAACAAACATGCACACCCACCTACAGGCAAATTAACATTTTTATACATATTAGAGATTTTGATTATGAGACACCGGACACATTTTTATGTGCAGTTTTGACTACCTAATGATTGTTTAGAAAAAAAAAATAATAATAATAATAATAATAATAATAATAATAATAATCGGCGCGTCTACCTATTATACTTAATACCAAAATGTCCTTTGTTGTTTCTGTTCTCTACTTTTCTGTGTGTGTGTGTGTGTGTGTGTGCGTGTCTTGGTAGACGAATCTCCGTGTTGCGACTATAGCTGGTTTTTGCTTGAAAAGGTTCCATGTAGGTTCCGTGAGAAACGCCACAGAAATTTACGGAAATTTACTACTGCAAATAGCTTCAACTCTCATTTCGTTCAGTTGGAAGGCCCTGTTCTATTTGCAGTTTACTGCTCCTCATTTGTGTTATTCAGAGGGAAATGTTCGTGTTTTCAAAAATTCAATCGCATAATTAGAAGAAATTGATTCACTACTGTATCATAAGCAACTGTTAGATCTACGAAGACCGCCCCTGTGATTTTCTTTCTCTCGAAGAGTCATTCTCGATGTGTTGGATGAGGTTGGTGACCTGGCTTATGCAGCTTTTTCATTGTCGAAAGCCAGCCTGTTGGGAGATGAGTTTTCCATCAATCGTGTCTTGTATCCTATTGAATAGTAGCCGTTCGAACACTTTGTAGGAGGTGGCAAAGGAGGGAAATTGGTCTGTAGCTCTTCCTATCGTTGGGATCTTTCCCAGGTTTCAGGATAGCTACTACCTTTGTCCTCAACCATAATTTTGGCATTTTTGTTGTCTCTGCCACGTTGTTGAAGAAGTCCGTTAGCCACTTGATGCCCGGTGATCCAATTTTCTTGATCTGTTCACTGAGTATTCCATCTGGTCCAGCCGCTTTACCATTTTCTACTGTGTTCCACAAAGACGTACATGAGCTGTGTGCGACGATTGTAAATAACTGTAGTGTGCAGTACAATGTATAGAACTAGTACCACACGCATCCCTGTGCGGGTTCAGTACTTTTTTCTTCTCATTTGTTGAATTTATGAATCAGTACGTGCAAGGCGAAGAAATGTACGTATGACTTGAATCTTTGGGTTCTGGCAAGACCCCTGAAGTAGATATGACAGCGCAAGAAAAATTCAGAATTCAGGCCTTCATCCAAGCTGTTGACCAATGCAATACGTCTTTGAGTCAGAAAATCGAGACCTATAAAACCATTTACTGTAATTTTTTTTTTTTTTTTTAAATCCGAACTGAGTTTTTGCAAGCCAGACACTTGGTGAGAAAAAGGAAGAAGGTTAGTGAATCCTTAACCAGAAGATATATGGATGAAGACTCGCTGAATGAGTTGCTTCAGTTTGCTGAGTTTATCAAGAATTATGAAAAAAGAAAATGAAGAGTCAATAAAAATGTTCCAATATAAAATAATTTAACAAAATAATTTGAAAAACATGTTCCCGAACGTGAAAATTATGCTTAGAATTTTTTAATCATTAAGCGTCTCTAATGTCAATAGCGAACGTTCCTTTTTAAAGTTAAAACTGATTAAAGACGGACTACGTACAAGCATGTCTGAAGGACGGCTAGTAAATTAAGACTAGACTCTAGAGAATGGGATATCTGTCGACAGTTCAATTTTGAAGATGTGATTTGTGACTTTTCAAAAATCAAGGAAAAAGTTTTATTCATACATATTGTATTGCTGCTTACTTGTATCTTTTGATGTTTGTTGTATTTCGATTTAAAAATAAAAAATTACAATGAAAAATAAAATAACATAGAATTCTTTTGATAATTTACAAAAGAATAGTTACCCAAAGACATTTTTAGATTGAAGTAATCAAAAAACAATTTGTACGGGCTGCCCCGCCCCGAAGCGTTGAGAAATTTTGAGGGCCTCCAAAAGATTTTGGGGCCCCTATATTACAACTTTTGAATCCGGGCCTGGCTCTGATTGTGACCTCTGTTTATTCCAATCAACTTGTGGATTCTGTCGAGTTTCAGACTATGGCCAGTCTGGTGCCTATCTTAAAACTGAGTTCGCATAGAATTTCAGAACTCACCGAATTTCACACATACCTAGCTGATAATGTGTACGATTATTACGAAATTTTTCATCAAAATCAGCTGTACTGCATAATAGTGAGCTCTCATTTCAGTCCATGCTCTGCCTATACTCCATCGAAGTCCTACACAACACGATCGCAAATCGCGATAACTGACGAAATAACTCTTCCATAGAGCTCTTCAATAATTTACGACCACGTTGATTGATGCTCCATACGTTTTGAAACATTATACCGAGCGAGTGCGTCATCGTGGCACAGTTTTTGTCGCAAAATATTCGCGTTTCCTCGAATCATCTTCGATGTTGCTTCATCAAATTTTCATCATCGTCGGCGCATAAGGAGCCCATTCGAATAAGGGGTTTTTCGTGCTCAGCACAATTTCACATTTCTCGACCGTTGTCTTCACGAATGAGCTTTTATCAATGGGAGAGCGAGAAGTGCATTTCGTGAATGCATCGCGCAAATAAAGTTTCACGCATGGCATAAGAGAACAATAAGACTATCGAAAATATTCCAGGAGTACATACACATAATATTTTGCGGCAATCGCTGTCGGGTATCAGATTTCAGTAGCTCTTAACAAGCTACTTATAACACTCGATAGCCACTATTAATGAACTCATTTCGACAAGAACATCGATTTCTATAATCTTAGTATATTTTATTTCGTGATACTATATACATTTCGACAGATTAAATCGCTCAGATTAGTGAGCATGTTTCACCAAATTCCACAACTACTAGCTAGTCTATAATGAGGACAGAATGTTGGCTTCTGGCGATCGTCGCTAAATTGTATAAGCGATATTTATTTCCTTTTTTTCTCTCTCTCTCTCTCTCTCTCTCTCTCTCATTTATTCATTCGTTATTCGTCAACTTTTGAAATAATTTACATTGACGATTTGGGGTTGGCGCGTACTCACGCGAAACGTACGGATGTGCAAACAATGGAATGTAATAATGTTTCTCATCTGAACGGTGTATTCTTGCAGAAAAATTTTCCAATGAGAATTGCACCGAGGTACTAAACTTTACTATACAATTTCAAATAATGGCGTAATATTTTTAGGAGTCATAAAAGTATCGCATGAAGATCAGTGTAACTTCATCTGCCTTGCGTTGTTATGCACGATAGTCAAAAGAATACGGTCGCTATACGGAATAATAAATGTTGCGTAATGAATAGAATATCTACGACATAAAACTAGAACAAATTGAAGAGCAGAGAAAAGAAAAAGGCAAACTGGGGGTTTAAAATTCATCTTCCGTATTGCGATTCTTTTGTACCCCTGCTGAAGTGCGAGCGAAAATTTATTCTTATCTGAACATTACACAAGTCAGATGCACTGAAAACAAGAAGGTACCAATTATTAAGAAAAAAATATTATTGGAACTCATAAACATTTTGTATGCGTTTTACGTCTCAGCCCTTTCAATAATGAGAGTATAGATAGACATATACCCGTGGAATAAGTTGCTTCCTTACCTGGTTGAAGAGGGATCACAGCGTTGAGACACCATGTACATCAAAAACAGAAATATTGAAGGATAATGAAGTATAATCGCAGTAAAGTTTTGTTGAAGAAAAAAAAAATTAATTAAATAAAAATAAATTTAAAAAATAAATGAAAATGATGAATGGGATTTCTGCGGTTCGTGAAGAGGGTCTAACTGAAAGTTCCTTTTCGATAGACTAGAGAACATCCAATACTCTGTTACCCAAATATTTTCGAAAAATGTAGCTGAAACATGTAAAATACATATCGTTAATACGGAGCAGAAAATTGGTGGTGATAATTAAGGTAATTAGTAGGCATGTAACGTTCAAATTTCCAGTGTAATTGTTAGGCGAGTAATTCTCAGAAAATTAACATTATTTCAGTAACTAATACCAACGTATCTCAAAAACCAAACGCGTTATGGTGTAGTGGAACGTATGGCGATGCAAATGTGCCAAAATGACCCGTGAGACACCGCAACCCCGGCCCCGGAAACTACCCTTTCGAGTATCACATCAGTGGCCAGAGGGACGCGTGAGGCCGGCCCGAGCCCCCGTTTCGCCGTTCCGCTTCCGGTGCGCGTTGTCCTGCAAGAGCCACCGTGGGCTACTGATCAGAGTTAACGCTCACCCAGCAATAAACTGGGATTTGGGTGCCCCACAGCCGGACGCGCTTCCTAGACATCTGGCTCGATCCGCTTCCGCTCTTCCATATTTCCGGAACCAAGGTGTCCGGCGCGAGACGGCGGATCATGTTGTCGTTCGCGTTTCCGCTGCCGGAATCGATCGCTGTTGCCATCCCGCGCCTCTCCTGCTCCCGGGCCTCAAACTTTGGGAAAGCTGTACTAATGCGGTGTCAACATATGGGGCCAAAACATGGTCGTTGACAAAATCTAATGTAAATAAAATAAGAACAACGCAAACGTTCATGGAAAGAAGCATCTTGAAAATAAAAATAAGAAATTTCGATTGCAAAAAAAAACCTAATCTGATTATATAGGGTGAGTGGGGAGGGGGGAAATAAAAATGCTAAAGTGAAAATCTGCGGGACATATGATGAGAGTAGTAAGAGGGCTACTTTGTAACTCTCGCCCGTTCCCTAGCCCCCTTCAGGTTTGGCCACAGCTTGTAACATATCTGATTCCAAAGATAGAGCTGCTCGCTCATTTAGACTCATGAAAAATTAGTCTTTTTGGTATAGATTTGATGGTTAATTGAGTCTATTCGGGAAAATGTTTATTTAGGAAAAATTCATTTGGGAAAATTTCTATTCGAGAAAATATTCAAGAATAACGTCTATTCAGGAGCCCACATCTAGCAAAAAACACTGAACAATGAATATTTTCAATCAGAAGTACTATACTAGAATGATGAAATTCGACCATTTTCGAACATACAACATTAAAAAAACAAAAAAAAAAACAAGATAGGACGAAAGCAGTAAGCAGTTACAATGTAAATACTCGTATGTGATTTTGCTAGACTTGGGCTCCTGAATAGACGTTATTCTCAAGGCAATGACTCTGCAGATGACGTTGATGGAGTCGGCGAAATTTTCTGATCTGTTTCTGCTTGTAACTGATCATTCAAACGTGTTTTTTAAATTAAAAACTTCTTCGTGTTTTGTGGACACAGAAATGAAACAAAACGAAGTAATGAACTTACAAAGTCAAAACTTATGAAACAAAATAAACACGGTAAATCGCACTGAAACAATCAATCATCAATCGGCACAGTTCTAAGAGTGAAATATAGCCGAAGATCTTGCACGTGCTTTCCTCAGACAGGCTAGCAAGCTACTATAAGGCTCAGCCCATATGTGTGTATGGAATAGGAATTACACGGTATCAGTCTATCTTACATGTTGAATATTACAATAGTTATCAGAAAAGAGAGACAGTACGAAATGTATTATACTGTTGTGTAAGGTAGCTAAAATGTACTGTACACTTCCTTTCTTTTCGCCTATGAATCTATTAATTTTTGACGGATTTGGAATAAATCACGGGAAGTGAGTGACATTATGAACCTGCAACGATGATGGACGCCAATAATATCATATCAGTGAAAACAATTAAAACGGGGCCGCGAGGTGCGTATTAATTCTTTGTCTCGTGTCGTGGTTCACACTCCCTGTTCAGGAACAATATTTTTGTGCCCTGTAATGTGCGATTCAACATTTAAAAAAAAAAATCGCCAAATTTCGGGTGGGGGGAGTTAACCCCTTGGATCCGCCTCTGGTTCTGACTCGGAAGCCTCTCTGCTCATCCTGCTGTACCACCTCCACACTGTGGGGAATGAGGTAGCATTCATGTGGGTGTGGGTAGCAGCACACTGCGGTATTCCGGGAAATGAAACAGTCCACTCAGCTGCTTAGGATATACAGATCAGACTTTAACTATAACGACACACCTCTCATTTTTTGTTGGATACATGGAAAACAATACGGAATCAACGGCCCAGCAAGCTCAAAGCGCTTTGAAAGGATGTAACCAATTGGACCCCCCTAATCGGAACCCTAGGCAACGCAAATCGCCCACTTGATATCAGCGTCAGCCGCATTCTTCTGGGACATACAGGGTTATGCATGTCAACACGCACCTTCGGAAAACGCCGCTTGGTGCGTGTTGATGTGAATAAGCCGGCACAGGATGGCCATCTATTCAAATTAAAACGCAACATGACTCTGGGCTCCGTGTGGCACTGTTACGGACAACAGGAAATGCAACGAAAAATTATTCGAGGAAAACCCCGATAATTTCCAAAGCATTTCTTAAGAAATTTTCAAGAAAGATTCATTTGATGTTTGAAGAAAAAGCCCGAGAAAGTTTATCGAAAATATTTTTTTAAAATTTCCGATCATTTTCAAAGGATTTCATGGGACTTCATTGAAAATATCTCCGATGATTTTAGGAGGATTTTTTGGATGATTTTTGGGCGATTTTTGGGCGAACCTACAATAATGCCAAAGGTTGTTATTGGAAATTACTGAGAATTACCTTTATGATTTGTAAAGCATTTCTTCATTACGATGATTTCCAGAAATTTTCATCGGAAATCTTTGGGATAAATTACCGATAATTTCAGAAGAATTTCATTAAAAAAAAAGCTCGAGAAAAATCCGAAAATTTTCGAAGAATTTTATTGGCAATCTATAGAGAAAATTTCTTGTATTTTCCAACAAATAAAGATGCTTTGAGAATATTTTCCGATAATTTTGGAAATTCTGTGAAAAACTCCATCAGTTTTCGAAATTAATCAAAAATTTTCAGGAAGAATGTTCGATAATCTCCGAGGAATTTCATCCAAAACTTTGGGGAAATAGAATTTCACCAGAAATTTTCTGGAAATAGAATTTCATCAGAAATTTTCTGGAAAAAAAATTCCGGTAATTTCCGAAGAATCTCACTGGAAATTTTCGGGAAGAATCATTAGAATTTCTTGGGAAATTTTCGAGAAGATTCCTTTGATTTTCGATGATAATTTCCGAGGAAGTCAATCGAATATTTAAAAAAAATTTCCGATCGCATTTTCAACAAGTTTCATCAGACTTCACTGAAACAAATCTCCGATAACTTCAAGAGAATTTTTCTGGAAATTTCAGAGAAAATCTACAATCATCCCAAGTAGGTATTGGAAATAACTGAGAAGTATATCTCTGTTGATTTTTGATTCAATGATATCCAATCGGACATTTTCGGGATGTATTACCGACAATTTCCGAAGAATCTCATTAGAAATTTTCAGAGAAAATCTCCCATAAATGTCAAAAAATTTCATGAGAAATTTTCGAGGAGATTCCTTTGATTATCTGAAATAATTTCCGAAGAATTTTATCGAAAACATTAAGGAAAAATTTTCGATTATTTTCAAAGAATTTTATCAGACCTCGTTGAAAAAAATCTCCGATGATTTTAGGATAATTTTTTTGAAATTTCATTCCCGATGATTTTAGGAGAATTTTTTTCAAGGTCTTAGAGAAAATCTGCAATTATTCTGAAGGATTTTATCGGCAATCACTGAGAAGTACCTCTGATGATTTTTGAAAAATTCCTTCAGGAAAATAAGTTGATGATTTCCAGAGATTTTCATCGGAAATGTTTGGGATAAATTACCGATAATTTCAGAAGAATTTCATCAGCAAAGTTCAAGGAAAATCTCCGATGATTTTTAAGGAATTTCATTGGAAATAACTGGGAAAAAATTCCGACAATTTCCAAAGAATCTCATCGGAAATCCAATAGGAAAAATGTCCAATATTTTCCAAAAAATTTCATCAAAATTTTTCGCGAAGATTTTCCGATAATTTTTGAAATATTTCTTAAGAAATATTTGGGGGAAAACTCCGACAGTTTTTGAAGGATTTTATCAGAAATTTTCGGGGAAAATGTTCGATGATTCCGGAAGAATTTCATCGGAAACCAGAATAAATCTAATGATTTTAGGAATTTCATCGGAAATTTTTGGGGGAAAATTCCGATAATTTCCTTAGAATCTCATTGATTTTTCGGGAAAAATCTCCAATAATTTCCAAAGAATTTCTTAAGTAATTTTCGAGAAGATTCCTTTGATTTTTGAAGATAATTTCCGAGGAAGTTAATCGAAAATATTAAGGAAAATTTTCCGATCATTTTCAAGGAGTTTCGTAGAACCTCAATGGAAAAAATCTCCGATGACTTCAGAAAAATTTTTCTGGAGATTTTAGAGAAAATCTGCAATCATTCCAAATATTGGAAATCTCTGAGAGTACCTCCAATGGTTTTTGAAGGATTTCTTCAGAAAAAAGTTTCGATGATATCCAATCGGAAATTTTCAGGATAAATTACGGACAATTTTTGAAGAATCTCATTAGAAAATTTCGGGAAAAATCTCCCATAATCAGCAAAACATTTCATGAGAAATTTTCGAGGAGATTCTTTTGACTATTCAAGATAATTTCGCTAGAATTTTATCGAAAAATATTCAGGAAAAATTTCCAATTATTTTCAAAGAATTTCATCGGACATCATTGAAAAAAATCTCCAATGATTTTAGGAGAATTTATGAAATACTTCAAAAATTATCGGAAGATTTTCGATGAAATCTGTTGGAAAATATTGGTAATTTTCTCAAAATATTCCGCGAATCGCTACCTTCAAACAAACCCCTCGGCAACCCAAATTATCACGCTCTTAAAAAGGATAGGAGGATAACAAAAACTCAGGAGAACTACGCCGAGTTGGTGCACGCGTTAGTGCAATCATTATAATAATAATAATAGAGTATATTTTAATTCCCTCTGTCACAGCCGGTTGGCCAATTACGACAGAGGGAATGATAGCAAAGAAAAAAATAGATGAAATAGAAAAAAAGAAAAAACGAACTAGAAATGGAACAAACGAGACTTAAATGAAAGAAAAATAAACAAAAAACAAAAAAAAACCTCCCTTTTCTCCGAAAAGTCGGTAAAACAGAAAAGTAGGGGGAAAATACAAGGCTGGCAAACGAAAAACGAAACAATAACGAACGACTAACAAAATTAATAACGAAAAAAAAAAAAAAGATTGATAATGAAATAACGAAAACGATAACGAAGGAAAAAAATAATTTTTGTGACAAAATAAAAAGACGATAACGAAAAAACGATTTTTGTTTTGTTCGCCAGCCCTAAAATAAGGAGAAAAGAAAGAAAGAAAGAAAAAAGAAAGAAAGAAAGAAAGAAAAACCTGGATGCCTTCCCTGACGTGCCGCGCCGACCTCATCCCATAATCTCAAATCCGGAAACCTGGACCTCTTTATATTTCTTGCTACTGTTCACTCCACCCCGGTCCTTTTGGAGGGCTGTCTTAATCAAATAGCTGAGTAATGTGCTGCTTGAATTTTGATATGCCATTTGAATCCAGGATATCTAGTTTGTTCGAACTTCAGGTAGGATATTCATCTATTCACATCAACACGCACCAAACGGCGTTTTCCTATGGTGCGTGTTGACTTGCATAACTTCGTATATCAAAGCGACCCACCAATACATCTTCAATAAATCATCTCTTCCGATGTGTTCTCACTGTACCGACCAGCGCCTTACGGTTCAACACATGCACTCATCCTGTACTAAACTAGGAGACCTAAACTTTGCTGAATTCACTCGCAAAGACCTCTCTTTCCTAAATTTACTCTCAACCGGAGCCGTGGAATCCGCCCTTTCGAGCATTACCTCAGAGACGTCGGGGAGGCTGTCTGAGCTGTCTTAGCCCTCTTCTCTATTTGCCGAAAAACCAGCCTAGGTCGAAATGCAGCGAGTTGCTACGTGGGCTCAGACCCGGGATCTCCGGATTCCGAGACCAGCGCGCTGTCCACTCGACCAACCAGACCCGACTCCCGAAGACCTGCGGAACCTACTGTCCTTCATCGTTCGACACCGCTTACATCTAGACATATAATTATACTTGACACTATTATCCATAATTTATACTTGTACATACTCTAAGGATAATTATACCTAGTCATATTATCGCGGCAAGAAATAACCCTTAACAAATAATAATAATTCCAGTTGGTGCACCTGCATGATGAACTAAATTTTTTAGGGGGGAGAAGAGTTAATATTTCATTAACAGACATTTGAAAGTTGGATTTTGCTCGCGAGAATCCGATTTACCCAACTGAAGAAAATCGATTATTAAAATCCACGAGCAGAAGCGGGGAAAAAGTCAGTTTTTTTAATGATGTTGCCTACTGTTGATCTGATTTTGCAGAATTTTTGAACTCTATAAGATTTCTGAGGGAGAGACTCCATTCCTCCGTCGCTACATCACCGCAGAGTGACTATTCCGATGTGTTACGGGTTCGTCAATTATATCGACTTGTTGTATACTGGCGTTCAAGTCTCCAAGTTCTATAAAGCGAAATACCAGATTATCGATGCAAAACTGTTTTTTAACGGCATAGTTGAGTCTCGACGTGTGTTTTAATCACATCGTTAGTAATTTTAATTTATTTAGGACAGGTGCGAGTTGGGGGGAGGGGTGCGAGCCCTTTATAATTTCTTGATGTAGAAAATTTGGTAAGATTGTCGTGAAATTTGGGGAATATTCTGGAGCGTGGTCGGAGAAATTGTGAATTCTACAAATTGTAAGATTTCCGTTGAAACTTTTCGTATCTTCACTCCTTCCCAAAATCATGTTTCCGCACTCGGTCTGGATTATTAATGTTCTGAGAATACGAGTGAACGAAAAATAATGATATTGACAATACCGGCCGTCCGCCCCTCTCTTACCGCACACGTCCAAGAATCAATCCAATTTCAATAAAAATCTGTAAAGATGCCGGCAGTCTGACACACACTACGATATACGTTCGGAAATTTGATAAAATGTGGCTGACGCTTCCGACTTGCCCTGAAAAATTTCGATCAAAAATGACCTACGTAAATTGAGAGTGAAATAACCTCGATTTTCAATGCACGTAATTTTCCTGTAAGCATTTCAAAATGCTAATTCGCGTTATTTACCTTCTTTCTGTAATACCTATACGATGATGACGTTACACGCGCATTTCTTAGTAGCCGCAATAAATGTACGAAGGGAACGGGACCTTCGAACTTACGAGCTTGGTTTTGAGTTACACGCACCTGCCACAATCTGAAATGTGCGAAGAAAAACGGAGTAAGTTACTTGTGTGCTATATGCGAAGACGAAACCACCCCCGTAAACGTGATGGCAAGGTTCGCGTGTAATAGTAACTTACAGCCGAGGCACGATGACTAAATATAGTTACATAGAAAAATATTAAGATGCAGGGCGTTCTCCGGTGCCAGGTTCATGATGTCATCTGTATTCGCAATGCAGATAATTCATAAATGATCCATCCGCACATGTACGTTGTACGTGACTCGTACTAAATACCGTTAATATCGAAATAATTCATTATGGTAATAATGCGCCGATACGAAAAGAGACCTTGCTTACAAGTTCGTTGCATCGACACTTATAATCATCGAGATGAAAAGGAAGACATATGACGAAAATTTCCACTTTGATTATTTACACTACCGAGTGTCATTCGGAAAAGCATTTACGAGTTCGAGGGAACGTGTGGGGACTCCTTGAATGCTCGCCTACTCGCAAATGTACCACAATTCGTATTAATCATGCCTTCCCGGAATTTGAAATTTTGGAGGTCGTAGCCGTCCAGTTCCTTGTAATACTTTTATATCTTCATTTCGAAAAAGCGTTGTTTCCAAAAAAAAAAGTACCGTCGAACGCTGGCGCTAATTTATAAAATGAAAAATTGACTTCGCGGCTAAGCGTATTTATTTAAAACAAAACAAGAAATTTCACGTATGTTGGACGTAGGAGTAATGAACGTAGAGTTATTCGTCTTTGATAACACGAAATATTGAATTTGTAATAAATACGCTTAATTATACATACAGACTCCCACAGCCGTGCGGTCAGATCTTGACCAATTTGTCCGCGATCCGAGACACATCCGGGAGTGTGAAAAAGACCACAATAGAACGAATAAAATATTTCCATTAAGAAAAAAAATAAAAAATAAAAGAAACGGGAGCTTGTAGACTTAACGATACAGGCATGCTCATGAAGTACTGGTAGGGAGGGGGAGAAAAAGGGTATTTACATTTAAAGTCTGTAGCAGGTTTTTTTTTAATTTTATTTTTTTTTTAAAGTACATGTGTGATTTGTATTGACCCGAGGACTACTTTTACCAATCTTGGTTTTTCCGTAGTCATCGGGTCATCACAGAAACATTATATAACCGACAAAACTAATCAACTTAAATTAAAACTTAATGTAATATATCCTCTAAAACTACATGCTTTGTAAATTATAATATGAACATCGAAGGAAGGGTCGGATTAACGGTTGGGTTTTTCTTTATTTTTTATTTTTCATAATTTTGTCTACATAATTTATTGTATTTATTGTTTTTGTTTTGTTTATAAACCATTGGTCATAACTGTTTTTTATTCCAAACTTTATCCGTATTTCTTTGAATGCTGGACAGCTCAAAAATGTGTGATCTGGCGAGTCGGTTTTTTTTTAATCAATTTCATTAATTTTGAATCTTTTCAGATATTCACCAAAGTTTCCGTGACCTGTTAGAAATTGTGTGAGATAAAAGTTTGGTTTCAGATCTTTGTTTTTATTTCTGTACTCTATATTTGGAATTAATTTGAAGGTTCTCCTTCCAGTTTGGTCTGTTTCATATTGTTTTTGCCAAACGTCAATATATCTTTTATTAATATCCCTGATTTTTATTTTTTTCTCCTTTTCACGTATGCCAGACCATTTAATTTTTTTAACGTTGTTGGTTTTTTCAATTTGTAGTTCAATAGGCAAAATTCCTGCAATGACATTAGTTGCCGAATAAGATACTGTTCTATAGGCTGATATGACGTTTAATAATATTTTCCTCTGATCCTTTTTGATTTGATTTTTGTTGCTTTTGCTCAGTTTAGGGTAGTATATTGTGCTGCCATATTCCACAATACGTATATAAGATTTTTCTGTCCGTGAAATTTAGTCCGAAAGTATTGTTATATAAAGCTGTTATCCTGCTATAGTATTTTTTAATTTTTTATATTATATAATTCACCTGACTGGTGAAGTTTAAGTTTTCATCACATATCATACCTAAGTATTTCATTTCCTTCTGAAAGTTTAGATTTGTATTGTTGAGCTTTAACAGTTTTTCGATGTCCTTCTTCATTGTTTCTTTATTGTGTTTCTTAGTTATTAGGATTGCGTTTGTTTTTTCTGGGTTTAGGCCTAACCCAAATTCTTTCAATGTATTATAGATTGTCTCAATTCCCCTGTTTATTGTATTTATATCATTGTTGTTACGCATTCCAGCTATTAGCAGTATGTCGTCAGCATAACTGATTAATTCCATATTTTTACCAGTGTTGAAATTGTGGTGTACTTTGGCCATCGCAATATTAAAGATGGTGGGTGATAGCGCAGATCCCTGTGGTACACCTGCCTTTAGTTTTTGACTATGTACAATTTCTTTGTTATTATAAAATCGTATCTCTCTGTTTTCTAGGAAGTTTTTGACAATATTTATTATGTTATTCTGTAGTTTATTTTGTTTTAGGCTTTCTAAAATTGACGACCATTTAATTGAATCAAAGGCGCCACTGATGTCAAAACTAATTAGTTTGTAATTTAATTCATTTTTATATTTTTCAATAGTTTCAAGACATTTATGGATTGCTTTTTCTGTGGATTTTTTCTTTATATACCCAAACTGATTGTTATGAAGGACTTTTTTTGTTACTATCTCTTTTGTAATTTCCTCTCGGATAATTTTTTCATACACTTTACCAAAATTAGGTAACAGTGAAATAGGTCGATAAGAGTTTGGCAGTTCGGGTTTCTTTCCGATTTTATTCAATAGTTGTATTTTGCTTACCTTCCAAAAGTCCGGAAATTCATTGAGAGCTAGGTATTTATTGTAAATTGTTATTAACAGTTCCGGATGAATTTCGTTTATTATTTTGATCATTTTGTTTGAAATACCATCATGTCCATTTGCTTTTTTATTATTTAGTTTTTTAATTATGTGATTTAATTCATACGATTCAATAGTTAGTTTTGTGTTGACTGACAAGTAATTTGTTGTGACATCATTATTGTTGGGGAAAAGTTTTGAGCAGATTAGCTTGTATTTTTCTTTCTCATCTGTTACTTCTTTATTATCATCATTTATCAAAGGAGGGAAGTTAAGTTTTGTGTTTTTGCTCATAATTATTTTATATGGTTTTCCCCAAACATCCGAGTTATCAACTAATTTTTTCCAGGCTTCCCTTCTGCTATAGTCGATCTCCTTCCTATAGGTGTTTCTTATTAAACTTGTTATTTGAGATATTAGTTCTGTATCTGTTCTTTCCTTTTTAGTCTTATAATATTTGTGTTTTAGCCTTAATAGTTTTTTTAATGTTATTTTGTAACTTTCAAGTTTTTCATTCCACCAGTAGTTATTTTGTTTTTCCATTCTTACTTTTTCTTTACTTTCTTCTTTTATTAGATGAATCGGCCTAAGTCGATTTTTTCAAAAATTTTTTCAGTCCTTTATTTGTAGTTGTAAAAGAAAATTTCGGAGCCCGTCGTTACAATCTTATCCCCCTCCAGAGGGATGAGACCCTGAAGTATATGATTTTTAGTTTTTCGGCTCTATCTTGAGCATTTTTTGCTCGAAAGGTACGAAATTACATTGATGTTCAAGTTATAGGTTTTTCCTTCTGTATTCAGTCTAACCAGATATTGAAGGTCATGACTGTTATCGACCAACATATAGCTGCATTATCAGCATATCGGATGTTGTTGATTATCCTTCCGCTAATCTTGATTCCTCATGGTGAGCTGGTGATGGAGTTTTTTAAGACCTGTTCATCGTATAAGTTGAATAAAAGGGGAGAAAGTATACAACCTTGTCTTACTCCGCGTTGTACCTCAAAGTCTAAGTTATTTTGGCCGGCTCCCAGTATTAGTTCTACTTCATGCAGAGGCGGCGCGATGGTGGGGGATAACCCCCCAGTCAAATTGTCATTCGACCATTTCGGCAAATTGGCTTAAATTCGGCAAAATTTCGGAAATTTTATAGTATTTTTGTTCTTCCTGGAAAATTTTACAATTCGGAAAATTGTGGTGAGATTTTCTAAACTATGAATAGTGTATATACTCTGTTTTTATAAATAAAGTCAAAACACAAAACTCCAACGCGAAGCAGCGAAACGACGAAAAGCGAAACACAAAACAGCGAATAGTCTGTAAGACGGCTTACAGACTATTCGTTGGTTTGTGTTTCGCACGTTTTCGTGCATAGTGTGTAGGGTTTTTTAGCAAAAAAAAATTATTTCGTGTTTCGCAGTTTTTTCGCACTTGAGCGGTTTTTTTGCGAAACACAAAGAAAATGAAACACGAAAAATTCATTTTTTCATCGGTAATGTGTAGCGTTTCGCTGATGTTTCGTCATTTCGTTCATGTTTCATGACCAAACCTGCAAAACGATGAAATAATCTCGGGGAAAATTTCCGATGATTTTCAAAAAATTTCATCAGAAGATTCCTGTAATTTCCAAACATAATTTTCGAGAAAGTTTCCGACCATTTTCGAAGAATTTCACCGGACATCATTGACAAAAATCTCCAATGATTTTAGGAGAAATTTGTTGAAAATTTTCAGGAAAATCTCAACGATACCAAAGGATTTTATTGGAAATCATTGAGAATTATCTCTGACCATTTTTGAAGCATTTCTTCAGAAAAAAGGTTCGATGATCTCCTGAGATTTTCATCGGAAAATTTTGGGTTAAATTACCGATGATTTCCGCAGAATGGTTTTGTAGGAGGAAGATCAATTAATACAAACCTGATAAACTTTGTAGGGTACATTACGCAGGCAATGGATTCCGGCTTGTCAGTAGATGTTATGTACACGGATTTTCAGAAAGCTTTTGATTCGGTAAATCATGCCATCCTCATAAAAAACTAAACAACCTTGGCTTCTCTGATGATTTGTGCACGTTTGTTTCATTCTTACGTACTGGGTACTGCACAATATGTTTGTTATAAAGGTAGGATGTCATAAACATTCCAATGCCACTCTGGAGTGCCCCAAGGCTCAAATCTTGGTCCCCTCTTGTTTCTATTATATATCAATGACTTACCCACAGTGATACAAAATTCATATATATCCCTATATGCCGATGATGTGAAATTGTACTTATGTATTAGAGATTTGAAGGATCACCAAAAACTTCAGGGAGATCTACATGAACTTACTAAATGGATTACAAAAAATAAACTGCCTTTAAATATTCGAAAATGTGCCTGTATAACGTTTACGCGGAAAAGGGCATGTCCTATGCATATTATACCATCAATGGGGTAGCTCTGGCTCGACTTGATAGGGTTAGGGACTTGGGGGTCCTTTTAGATAAAGAGCTCACCTTCACTGAGCACGTTGAAGATACTCTCAATAAATCAAGGAGAATGGCATATTTCATTGTAAGAAACACTGCATATTTCCGAAAAATCAGTACATTAAAAATACTTTATTACTCATTTGTTCGGTCCATTTTGGAATATGGGGTACTGGTTTGGTTTCCACATACAAAAAAACCTATAAGTAAAGTTGAAAAAATACAATCCAGATTTCTGAAATATCTCTTTTGAAAGACTTTGAGTATTACCCAGAAAATTTATCGCAAGAAGAAATCTTAATAGGTTATGAACTTCACGCACTAGAAAAAAGAAGGGAAATAACAGCTGTAATGTTCGTATATGATCTTATTCTTGGAAATATTTAGGATGAAAAATTGTTTAGAAAAATCAACTTTGGGGTTCCAAACATTAATTCTAGGCGAAAGATAATTTTCCCACTACATCGATATCGAAGGGCCAACTTGGAATTTTCTCCTATGAATAACATGATGAGAATTACTGAAAAATTCCTTAGACTATATGCGTAGAGGCTGACATATTTGATACTGACAGGTCAAAGTTTAAGCCGTGTTTGGAGGGACCTTGGGGGGGGGGAGCGGGCTGAGGCACCTGTCAAAAATTATGAATTTTTGATTCGATTAAATCGAAATTCAGAAAGTAGAACCATTTCTCAGGTCAGATAGTTATTTATTTATCCGTTTATTAACTGGTGTATTTATGTTACAATTGCGTTACATGAGTCTTCTGCTCTTCTTGGTTATGTTATTGAGGAAAACGATCCTCCAAATTTGATAAATAACTTCGCCCTTTTCGTGGGCCCCCTCGTAAAATAACTTTGCCCTTTTCGTGGGCCCCTCGTAAGAGAATTTCGATAATTCCTGAGTTGGCTGCTTTACCTGTAATGGTACCTTGTCCCCGATGGACACAATTGGCTTCTCACAGGAGAGTCAGTGCTTGAGGCTTGTAGCTTCTCTGATTGTTCGTTTGACCTTAGTGGTCTACTGTCCGCGATGGACTTGATTGTTCTTAGTAGAGTCAATTTATTTACGTATAATTATCTGACATCTATGACTGATGGCAATTTTATTTTGCCATCAGGAAAATGAAGAATCCCAAAGGCCGCTGAAGGACCAACAAGTTGCCATACGAAGAATTTCATTTGAAGATTCATTTGGAAGAGATTTTGTTATGTTTTACTTAATAAAATTCTGTTGATGAATTTTCCTTGTCCTTAATTGTGGGCAGTGAAGAGAGTAGCCTATTGAATTTTCCACTGCGCAATGAATCTTAAATTGGCTGGAATAATTTTTCCCTGGATGGGAGATTATTAAAATATTAATATTTAATAATCAATAATTTACTCTGCTCGTAATAATTATTCCACACACCAATACCTACTCTTTTTTTCTCTCTCTTTCTTTTCCTTATCTTTTGTTGTTTTTTTTTTGTTTTATTTTCATTTATTATTATTATTATTATTATTATTATTATTTTTAAAACAAGTCTGTATTTTCTTTTTTTACGGTTATATTATTAATTAAGAACGTTCCCCTCTGTAATTGGCCAATGGCTGTTGAGGGGACCTTAAATAAATGAAATAAAATAAAATAAATTTCATCAGAAATATGCTGGGAAAATCTCCGATGATGTCCAAAGAATATTATCAGAAATCTTTGAGAACAATCTCTGATGATTTCCGGAGAATTTCATCGGAAATCTTCAGAAAAAATTCCCAATGTTTTCCAAAGATTTTCTTTAAAAATCTTCCCATAATTTTTAAACCATTTTATCTAAAATATCTTGGAAAAATCTGATGGTTTTTGAAGAATTTTATCAAAAATCATGTGGGAAAATCCCTGGTGATTTCCAAAGAATTTCATCGGAAATTTGTGAGGGAAAATATGAAGAATCCCATCGGCAATCTTAAGAAAAATTTCCAATGTTTTCCAGAATATTTTATTAAAATTCTTCGAGAAAATTTTCCGATCATTTTTGAATAGGAAATATTCTCGGGGGAAAACTCCGATGGTTTTTGAAGAATTTTATCGAAAATCTTCAGGAAAAATCTCCGATAATTTCTGAAGAATAATTTTATTGGAGATATTCGAGAAGAGTCTCCGATGATTTTTAAGGAATTTCATCGGAAATTATTGGGAAAAAATTCCGGTAATTAACGAAGAAACTCATTGGAAATGTTTAGAAAAGATTTCAGGTTGGTGTTTTCCAACAAATATCATCAAAATTCATCAAGATAAATTTTGAAGAATTGTATTGGAAATATTCGCGGGGGGGGGGGAACTCCGATGGTTTTTAAAGAATTTTATCAAAAATCTTCAGGAAATACGTTCAATGATCTTCGAAGAATTTCATCGGAAGTCTTCGAGAAGAATCTCCGTTGATTTTTAATCGGAAATGTTCGGAGAAACATTCCGATAATTCCTGAAGAATTGAGACTATTTCCCACTCATGCGATGGAATCAGAGATTTTTTCCTAAGATCTTTCATAAAATTTTTCGAAAATCGTTGGAATTTTTTCTGAAAATTTCCGATGAAATCCTCCGAAAATTAGCGGAGATTATTTTCGAAATTTTCAATGAGTTTTTCTCAAATTATTTTCGATAAAATTCTTCGGAAATTGTGGGCTTATTTCCGAAGAATTTCATCAAAAATCTTCTGAAACTAGTGAAAAGTCCCCTGAGTACAACTATGACAAACGTACGATTGAAAAATTTACTAATAGTGAATTGTAACAAAGATATATGTGACAGAATAAACTTGAAAAGATTTATGCAGAAATGGCTTGCCATAAAAAAACGACGAGTAACTTAAATTTGGAAGTAGTCTGATAACATTTTCCCCCTTAAAATTAATTGTTTCCTCCGCTTCCTCCTTAAACCGATTCCGAACATCCGAAGAGGTGATGCTCGCACGACCGAATAGCGCGTTGGTCTCAGAATCTGAGCCCACGTAGCAACTCGCCAGAATTTTCGACCTAGGCCAGTTTTTCGGTCAGAAGGGAAGAGGGGCTAAGTCAGCCCTAACAGCCTCCCCGACGTCTCTGAAGTAATGACCGAAAGGACGAATTCATTCATGACTCGGAGGGAGGGCAAATTAGAAAAAGAGATACGCACTCCATTCCTAATTGGGAATTTTGATCATTGTATCCAGAGTAGTATAAAATTCCGTTATTATCTTGTTGACAGGTGCCGATACCGGGCCACCGATGTTCGCAGATTCTTATAAGGTAATATAACAAAATAAGTTCTCTGATTTCAAAATCCTCAAAGGAGGTGTACAGTTTTCATTAATTTCTTATAAAAGTTGAAAAAATCTCACATCTCATCTAGAAGAGATAAAATTAAATAAAATTTACGTGTGCTGTACTGTTGCTAAAGAGGAGATGAAAGAATTTTCTTAGTATAGCGATATAAATTTAGGGAGTAATTAGCATTCCTTCGATTCGCATATTTCGATAAGATAAAAAAAAATGTTCAAAACTCTGTCTATGAAAATAATAATGGAAAAGGTTTCATTTTGCGACATTTCTGGGACAGTTACGAAAAAATTGCAGAATACTTTTCTTTAATTTTTATCGAAACATTTTCATTTTAGGGCATGTTAGACTAGTTATATCCTAAAGTCTGACTTCATGGTGAATTCGTCTACCACGTTTATTATAATAACTCTCATGAAATGGTGTATCGATTCTCCATACCACTTGAGAAAATCACAATTCTCGAAATTTCAATATTATTACAAAAATGATCATCCTTATTCCGAAATTCCGATCACTTGAAATGTCAATATCCACACTATCAGGCTATTTTCTTATTATGAACATAAAAATATTCTGTCGGATGAATAAACAGTTCCAAAAAGTGATGCTAATTTGTTGGCAATTACTGATGAAATTCAATTTTTCTATCGAAGGTCGTGGTGTGAAAATGAAAACATTATTCGCGAACTGGGCATCGGTAATGTGAGGTGTTGGCTATGTAATTTGAGGCATGCCGTACCATCTTTCGACCTATTTCATGTTCGGATAACCGATCTAGGTACGTTACCTATGAGACACACAAGTGAATGTAATATGTAAATAATACCTTTTACTCATTGTTTTGCAAGTGAATCCGCTGTTCCAATTAATCGGAGATGCTTTACGCAAGTTTTCATAATTTCGAAGATAACGTTACTCAGTGAGAATGCGAGATGACGATTTCGTGCATAAATTTCGATCATTAAATAGGGAGCTTGAGCGCATAATTTCTTTACATACGAATAATATAGCTGGGTATACCACAGTTTAGTCAAGTCGAGAAAATTCTTGTTTCGGTAGAACTTGACCTAAGCGAACTCATTTCGACACGGCGTATTTAATTAATACAATAATCCATTTCGTTATCGTTGGCAATGCCAATTAGTCTTTATTCGCAAGTCGCTCGATGTAGCGTGAATCGCATTACGAACAATTCGCAGCTAGGAGCGTCCAAAATGAATCAATTCGAAAAACCCCATTTACTGATTACCAATATGGTCAGCTTATTTGGGTTCATAAAACCTAGGTGTATATAACGATTTGGAATTCAAAATAAGTTTGAAAGTAAAATTAGCACGTTTTATTGCTTTCAAGTGCAACATTTGCATTTAATACTCCTGAGCGCCGTCTATTAGTTTGTCCAAAATTTGCATCAGGTATCAAAAAGTAAGTTACACATTTTTTAATGTACAACGGTCTATGTCATGTCGGGAGTTCTACATGTATAACTGGCACTCGTTTTTATAATCTTATTATTCTAATCTTGCTGACCACTGGCAAATTCACTTGCGCTGTTTCGTAAATGGTTTGCTTTGTAAAATACAAAGTTGCATCAGCACGTGTCGGATCTAGGAAGCAGACTTAGCAGAGCTGAGTTAGAATACGTAGTTTGAATATGTGCTCACATTACCAGTTCCCCTTCAGTACGTGGATCATTTTTATATCATTGGGCTAGTAATTGAGCCACTTGATGAACGAGAAATAATTGGGAGTCTTGAACGATTTGTGCTGCTGATTAGTTTATTCTTTCTGATGTTCAAAATAGGCAAGGTAAGGTGGTACACAATGGCACAAAAAATACTTCTGGCTCCATTACTCCCCTCCAAATGCATAGTTTCAAAAAAATTTTTCTTTATGTGTAGCACACATTTGATGATTTTCTGAAGAAAATTGAGCTATTAGATCAAGCACAACATGAAAAAAACAAATTCAAATTTTTGTGCCATTGTGTACCATTTTAGGTCCACAATGGCACACCTCTTGGTGCAAAATGGCACACATATAAAAATGCATGAAAAAGCAACGATTATGCATAGAAACTCGAACTATATTGTTAATGAACATTATATACGGATAAGTCAACATCGAAATTGTAAATATTATGCTGACGGCTTGTGCCAGTGGCACAGAGAGTTGGCAAAACTAATATCATATCGGCTTTCCGTACGTACGCTCTATTTGATATTGCAGGAAAAATGAAAAAACCCATTTTTATGAAAATAATCATAATTATGCACACTCATCAACGCAAATCAATTCATACACACTCGATTCATCATCAGTATGTGCTGATAAAATGCAACGCATTGTTTTCTTCTTTTTTTTTTGATAACTACAGGTGTGCCATTGTGTCCCACCCTGACTGGTTTTTCAGCTTTTTTATTTGAGGCTCTTAAATCACTTTTTTTCAACGGAATTTAGTATCAGTAGACTCAGAAAACTTCCCTCTTTCAGGTAAAATTTGTAAACATTCAAGATCATTCAATATGCGGACACCAGACAACAAAACAAAATTTTTTGTGTGTACTTTCAGGTGAGAAATTCAGTTTTTTTTTGTTTTTTTTTCCCCTCACGAAAACACTGCTTTTGCCTCCGCCATCAGCAGAGTGCCCGAATAGGAAATCTGAATCCACACCTTCCCTAATTATTTCGCTCACATAGCGCTAATAGTCTTTCAGAAAATTCGACTGTGCCGCTGTGTACCATGTGCCATTGTGTACCACCTTACCTTACGAGGTAATACTGATAATCAAGGGGTAACTTTGCTAATTATGTTTTGTTTTTTTTACTATCACGCACTCTAGCGGCGGACTAATGAAGCTAAAGCACACGTTTTCGTCTAGTTAGAAAGAGGGTGTTCAATCTATATTCTCTTCTTGGTATCACCGATATTTGTTGTATTGTCATAATTAAAAGGTAAATATTTCAAAATAGCAAGTTTTTTTTTTTTACAAAAAATCATTCTGTTCAAACCAAAGTCAACATTTTTTTATGGTTTTTTCATGTTACGATTGTTATAGGTTGGTAGATAGAAGTGAATAATTAGATGTTCATGTGAAAAAAAATGTTACCACGTGTTGAAGCTGTAGAAAATTTGAGAATTTTCAAAACGGGGTAACATTGTGATCGTACAGTTATTAATTTTTACTATTTATTTTCTAGATACAACGAATGTTGCTTTCCGCGACAGTGTTGCTGATGGGAAGTTGAAAAATGTACTAGCAAAAAATTCTCAAGATTGTACCAGATTTTAAGGAAAATGTACTAAATACGTAATAGGTCTGATCTTCGAAACTGTACAAAATGTAAAATAAATTTTTTGGTCAAAATCTTAAAAATGTACCAAAATCTGATAAATATATTAAAATGTATCAAAAAGAATTAAAAAATGACATAATGTTTCAGAAAATGTACCAAATCCTTCCAAGGATAAGGAAAATGTGCCAAAATGTGCCAGAATTGTTAAAATCGCCAGACATTGTACCAGAAAAAAGTTGAAATGCACCAGATCTGGTACAAATGTACCAAACGGAAGGAAACAGTATTATATGTCTGGTATCATTATACGCAGAATTTGATCGTGGTCATGATAGTGAACTATTATGTGTTAATCAGCATAGTGACGTAACAATTGATGAAAAACTGAAAAGAAAACATCTAGGGGGTGACTCTGCACACAGATGTTCATTCGTTTTCCAAGCCAATAAGTGATCATTTTCAATGTTCTGTCTTATAGCTATAATGAATGAAGAAGTACAAATCAGATGTTTATTCATTTCAGAGCTGCCAAAGTGATATAATTATGTTCGTGTATTAGATTCTCGGCCTTTTGAGGGGAAATTCTCATTTGATTTTGTCTTACAAATTTGGAAATAAAGGAATACTATAGTTCTCAGGGTTAACATTCCTGTTTTTTTTTTGTTTTTTTTTGGACGTATCAGTATAAATAGTACATACATTGATTTGCGGTTACTACGCACTTTTAATAGACAACACTACATTTACTACTTTTTTCCTTGTTCACTCATTAACATGTGCAATGTCACCCCATTGCGGTACCACTTGGCACACTTATTTCGTAATTCTGTGGTAAACTTTGTGGGGTGGGCGGTGTTACAGTCTTTTATAGAATGTATTCTACAAGGTCCCATGAAAATTACAAAAAATATCCCGGTTCTCTAACTCAGTTTTTATAGTCTGTAGATCGCGTCAGACTTGGAAGTATAGAAAAATGTGAGCAAAGTTACTCCGTGTTACGGTATGCAAGGAAACGGTCAGCAGTATAAATCGTTCTAAAGTCTGAGTATTCTTTCTTATCTCCTCACTCAGAGGAAATGATTTAAATGCTCTAGGAGGCGAGGATTGATAAAACTACCATATTCTTACAGAGTTTGAATTCCCCGCCCCCAAAATGGCTCTGTGGATCCGCTACTGGTCTCCGTAGTTCGTTTTCACCCCAACCATCATAAACTTCTAATCTTTAGATGGAGATATGAGAAGCAGGGTTTCAACAACTGTGTCACATGCATGTTAAATGTTCCAACTATCGCACGTTTTGCAGATCTAACGTTATTTTTTGCGTAATGTGAATTGATTTTGTTTTTCGTACTTATGGATGTTCTTGACTACTCTTCCAAAGTGAAGGACATGTATCTTGTCCACTTAGGCTTTCGATCTTTGACCATGGTCTAATTACCGAATAATTATCTCTCTGTCTCTTGGAAAAAAACGTGTTGATGCCGCTGATGGGCGATATAACTGATAAATCGATATATAGGTATATAACATCTTACTTGACAAATGTACATGATTTGGAATAGATAATTCGACTATGTATCGCGTGCAAAGTTACAGTGACCTATCGTGGTTGATAGTTGTATATGTAGGTTTAGCTAAGGTATTTCATTTCGGTACGAGCAATTTTGTCCAAGAACACAGTCTTTCGATTAGATACAATACAAATATTTCCATCGTATTTTTACGACGATTGTAAACCAATTTTTTAATCGTTGTATAGCGTCCACTTTTACCTTTTTTACGAAATAAATAGCGAATTACATTCTCATTCACGCATCTATTTATCTTTACCCTATCGCTAATTAATATCGCAGAATAAATTAATTAGTCATAAAATCGCTTATAATTCTAGCGGTTGAAAGAATATGCTCTATGTTTACAATTTTTAATCCGTTTTTTATTGACAGAGTTGGCGCCAACATTTCTCTAACATTTTTTTCCCCCATAAATACAAGTAACACGTGACTGTTGTTTGTTTTTTATGGACAAATAATCACATCGTTCGTTCGCCGTTCTACATATTGCAGCTTGACCATACACAACACGCGGTCATGGGCTTATTTGTGTGTACTTTTGGCATTTAAATGTCGAGATTTCTTGTATCTAGACCTAGTATACAAGTCTGAGTGTAAAATTAAGCTTAAAAATCGAGGCTAATTAGCCGGCATTAGCCGTTCGACTCATTTGTTATTATCGAATTTTACACGGTTCGGTGAAATGATGAATACGAGTACAAGGTGACAGAAAGGTTCAATTATTCCAGGCAGTAGGTGGCGCTCGTGCATCGAATGTGTTTTCATTTTTCTCTTTAAAGGAAGTACATGCTCGACAGGGAATAAGTTGTCGAGTGTTCGACTAAATTGGGAGAGTCGATTAAAATATTTCATTCGCTGTTCGCTTCGATTTCGTTAGCTGACTGCCACCCACGGGGGTAAACTTAATTATGTTTCAATTTCACACCGGTTATACGAGTTGGAAGAACATCTTTTATTGTTTCAAAATATTCGCCGAAATTCCGATTGAATGACTTTTCGCACATTCGCAGATAAATAATTAACGAGGAAATTCACAAAGAAGTTTCATTCAGGTAACGCGGATCGAGTTTATGGCAATTTAATGCACTGTCATTGGTTTATATTTCTTTGTGCAGTAGGCCACGATGCCGACGTGTGAAAAACGGATCGAAGAAGCAGTAACTTTATACAGGCAATCCTAAAAAAAAAAGAGAAAAAAACAATCTGGAAAAATGAAAAAGTATCTATTCTTTTTCAAATTTGTTTTGGAAAATTATTAATATACTCACGTGTCCTTGTTACTATTTGAAATATTGAGTTCGAGTAATTTCCGCAGAAAGAAAAGTAATCGTTCAATTCAGTGTCCACGGCGTAGGAACCTCCTTCGTCGAGGTCAAAGATCTGTGGAACTTACCGGTGTTCCATGTCCCAGGGAATCGGAGCGGTCGACATAATACGAAATTGCCCAATAAAACAAGAAGGGGTAGGTTTGAAATCTAATAGGTAAATGAAATGAACTATTGGAAGATTTAAAATTTTATGTTTGTGTCTGTATACGCCTCCCCCCCCCCACGGTTGGGGTGAACCAGAAGCGAAGAAGGCATCTCTACGCTGCACGAAAAAATTGTTGATGTACGTTCGCGAAAAGTAAATATATTATATTGTCCAGCAATTTTCAGGATTTCGACGTTAGAGTGTGTCTATTAATTGAAAATTTTCATTCTTATGAGACGCTCTGTGAAAAGGTACCATATGTCGGAGAACTTGGTTTTGAGTTGTTGGTAGAATCTAATAGAGCACAAATGTACCTGCATTTTCAACAAAAAAAAATAATAATAATAATAATAATTCTCTACTTTCAATACAGACTGAAATAAAAGCTGCTGAAGTTCGCGGATCTGAAACAGAGGCGTTTTTACCATTAGGCAACCTGGGCAACTGCCTAGAGCGGCAAAATTTTGAATTTTCAGACCAAATAAAGAAGGGGAAAAAAAGAGAAAAAAAGAAAGAAAATAGAAATGAGAAAAAAAGAAAATGGAGAAGGAATAAAATAGAAGAAGTAACTATACGCCATTTGAAAATTTTCTGTCATACACGGGGTAACCAAAAAGTCCGTTTCTATTGAAAATTTTCATTTTCATTTTATTTTATTTTTATTTTTATTTATTTTATTTTTACTTTATCTCTCTACATACTAAAAAAGTAAAATCCGCCGCCGCCTCCGGGAGAAAAAAACGCACTGCGGGTTGCCTATCTAAAAATCCGAAAAATTGCAGGAGCAAATGAGCTACTTTCAAGGACATAATCTGTTTTAATATAAAAGATCTCCAAGTTTTGAGACATAACCGACATAATAAGACATAAAAAAAGACATCTCTCTATCTCTCTATAGGTATATTAAAAACCAAAACTCCCCCCTCCCTCCCCTCCTGGAAAGAAATTCACTGCGGGTTGCCTACCTAAAAATTGGAAAAATTACAGGGGTAGATCATCTACTTTCAAGGACGTAATCTGTTCTAACATAAAAGATCTCCAAGTTTTAAGACATAACCGACATAATAAGACATAAAATGACCTAATTACCCATAATCTTCAAGATCACAAGTCACTGCAGGTTGCCTACCCTGCCCTTAATTGTTCAATTTTCCAGGTGTAGCCTACCCTCAGGAGGGGGTTCATGGTTGAGAAGGGAGCTCCTGAAGGGGGAGGAGGGCCCCTGGAAAATTGCCGGGGCAGATCAGCTACTTTCAAGGACGTAATCTGTTCTATAACATAAAAGATCTCCAAGTTTGTTGACACTTTGTTTTTCCGCATCAGCAGCGAACGCGACTGTCTCACTCAGGATCACTGTGTGGCGCTGCGGATTTCCTATGCAAAAATCGTCAATAGGGATGGTTGATTAGACGCTCATCGCCTCTCAGTCTACGAAACAAACGACTGATATACATTACAATCTTCCGCCCGATGTGAATGTATAGAGCTGAATTGTGGGGCACTGCCAGACCCTTCAATAAGCTTATTCTCGAGCGGTTTCAAAATAAATTTATGCGAGCTGCCACTAGTGCACCCTGGTTCATCACAAATGAGCCGCTGCGGTCAGATCTTGACCTTCCCACAGTTGGCGTACTCATCAAGCAGCAGGCCACAGGATTATATATTCGTCGTCTACACCTTCATCCCAATGTCGAAGCAATTGTCTTGCTATATACAACAGGGGACACTCGACGTCTTCGCTGTCAACACCCACTCGACCTGATCAACTAAAGTCGAAAATTTATCTGTGCCTTAAATCATAATTTCACCCTGTGTTTTCTATCGGGCTTATTGCTAAAAGCATAATGTGTAGTTTAATTATTTTATTTTATTTTTCAATAATTTGTTTTTAAAAACCCGTCACATGCCGTTGATAAAAATTGAAAAATGTACTAGCTCTTGTACAGTACTAATAAAACTTAAAAAAATAACTTTTCTTAGTACTAAGACTAAGTTACTCAGCCAATACAGTTTTCAAAAAGAAAGAGGCTCGTAGATGGACCTAGGTGGCTCCTTATGGGAAAATTAGGAATGAGATCGATCATGCCTTATCAGAGGTCTAGTTGGCCGAGTGGATATAGCGCGCTGGTCTCGGAATCCGGAGCTCCCGGGTTCGATCCCACGTAGCAACTCGCCAGATTTCGACCTAGGCCGGTTTTTCGGCCAGAAGTGACGAGGGCTAAGACAGCCCTAGCAGCCTCCCCGAAATCTCTGAGGTAATGCTCGAAAGGGCGAATTCCAGGGCTCGGGTGGAAAGCAAATTAGAAAAGAAGGTGCGAAACCTCTAAATACAAGTTACTCATTCTTGATTAGAGAAACCGCCACAGTGATATTTTGGGTATATATCGATCTGTCGGAAATGTTTTTACGAATGATATCCAGTGACGTGGATTGCGATCTTCGAACTAAACTTTCTATACGTCATTAAATGCCAGTTACTAAAAGTTTGATCGCAGTTGAAATAAAGAAACTAATTGGCGGAGCTTCGTTTATTGCAGAAAATATTTATCATTACATAAAAAGGCGGAAACAAAACTGCGGCGATCAAACTAATTTGAAATGCTAAAAAAGTGTCGTACACAGGTCGTGTTCTTGAGAGCATCCAACTCGATCGTTTCACCCACTAAAGACCACACTTGTCCGATATTCGAGTTTGTCACATTTCTCATCAGCGGTGCTACGTGATTGCCAAAAATGACACCGGTTCAACTTTAATCGTGAACTGCATCGGCTGTTCTCATTTTCGGAAAAATAAGTGCACGGCGACGCGCTATAAGGTTAACCTGTACGAATGAATTCGCCAACAAAATTTATAATACTTAGAATTCTTAAAATTCTCGATGGCTATTAGGCGTGTATTATTATGTAGTACCGGCGGCTCATACACGACGATATCTGGACACGTTCTTAGATACACCTGGAATTCATCCTTCTCATTCTGCTGCAGCATTTGCGGTTCATTGTTTACTCATACAATCTAGTTGTTTTTTTTTTTAGGAGAAGTTTGCAAAATTATGACACGCAACAGTTCGCGTTTACCGTGGGAATGGCGGGTCAACAAATTACCCGCGAGTCTAACGCCGTGTATAAGGTTGCGAATTACCAGCTTTTGGATCATCTTAGTCGCCAGCAGATCGCCTTAATTGCTTAATTAGAATGTAGGTAAAATAATTTTGTTTCTCGTTATTACATAATGTTTTTATATAGCGATAAGATTCAACGAGATTATATTTATATTCTTCTTGTTCACGTAGCCTTTTTATCATCGGTAACGCAGACCATTTGTACACGTAATGTTTGCTTAATTCGTGAACGGATATTAATTTCCAGTTTCTTAATGACGAGAAAACAATTATTATCTCGAACGTGCTAATCGCGGATGATGTTAAAAACGTGCGAATTATTCTCGTTTATCATGTCGACTGAAACATCGCGCCTGCACAGTCGTTTAATTTTCAAATTCGCGGCTGTTTCTCAATTACCGGGCCGTTAATTCGGATGAGACAACCTCTTTTCGGGAATTTCCGAGAAATTTTTCATCGGCCCTGCCCCATTAACCTTCACCTCGTGCACTCGACAAGACCTATAGTGAGCTTGTGCGCTACAGCTGTGTCATGCCTTCGTTACTTCGAGGGTAAAAAATATTAATAATTATTATTAGCCGCTGTAGAATGGACATAATCTGGGTTCTCCCGTCAATACGACTTTGTTGCAATCATGTGTCATGCTAATTCCGCTGTAGAAGGTTGAGGTGAGGGTTCATGCTGTAAAAATCGCAGTTTATGCGAGGAACACAAAAAATACAATTAACACTTAGTGGAGTAACCTAAAACGAGAGGTGGAATGCGATTCAATGACGCTCTTGCTTTTCAGTTTTTCTTCTGATCTTGAAAAGAAAAGATTTCTGCTTTTTGCATTCTCGACTGTTCCCGACTGGCAAGAAATGAGTAAATTAATCTTTATATGTGTCTCTGTAGGAGACGCCTGCAGTCTGCAGCCGTGTTTTTAATAGAAAAATTTCAATGGACATTTTTTTTTTGTATCAACGTACGACAGCATATAAAATGTTACGTATGTGTCTCTGTAGGAGATACCTGCAGTTTGCAGTCGTGTTGTTAATAGAAATTTCAATGGACATTTTTTCGTATTAGGGTACGAAAGCATATAAAATGTTACAATACGTGTCTCTGTAGGAGACACCTGCAGTCTGCAGCCGTGTGTTGTTGATAGAAATTTCCATGGAATTGTCAACCGCTGAGGCACGTTTTCGCTCAAGTATACTCACAGTAGTAACGTTATAGTAATAGGAGCATATCGGGGGGGGGGGATATCGTGTCAGGGGAGCATACTCTCACTACCCCTCCCCCCGGAAACCTTGTGGGAGTGTACTAAACAACTTCCCAAAGTCTCATGGCGATCGGATGAACAGTGTTAGTAGAGTCTGCAGCCGTGTTGTTGCTGCATGATTGCAGTCTGCAGCCGTGTTGTTAGTAGAAATGTCCATGGAAATATAAAGGATAGACTGACAGCCGTACATTCATTTTTATACATAATGTATTTTTGCCGCTGTGCTAGGCGGGCACTGAGTGGGGAGCCGAAATCAAAGTTCCGAGAGCACGGATCCTCCGGCTGTCTAAATTTTTTATTATCGTTTTAGTCCAGGAATATTAGACCTAAAAATAGCATATAGAGGGGAAAATTGCTGCAGAGTTAAAACTTGGCATGATTCTCAAGGATAACTCCCTGATAAACATACTAAACCCTCCCCGCAGGGGTAAGCGTGACCCCCTGGAGCTGAAAAACCATACCGAAAAACAGTTTCTTGACCGTAGCTCCACAAATATTGATTTATATGCGAAACTACTTCCTACCTAAACTAAAAACATAAAATTCTCTATATAAAAAAGGTGTTTTTCACTTTTGTCTTAGGATCAAGACTGACCGAGATAATGGACCAAGAAATATCCCAAAATCATCAATACCTCATAGTATTCATATAGGCCTATTATTTATAGGAATATGCCTTGGAAATATTTCCGGAAATATTACTTGGAAAAGTAAGACATTTGTGGAAAGAAATATATCGTTTATTTCTTTCCGAAATTTCCATTTTCTGAATATATTTTTTTAGGGCTTTCTCACTGAATTTAATCTCCAGACGATCTGTAATAAGCTTTAGAACATTTTAGAAGATGCTGTGTATTCTTGGAATTCGTCTTTTTTCCTTTCTAAATCCTAAAAGGGTACTAGCTACTACCACATAAAAAGTCAAACTGATAATTTTTTCTTCCCGTACATTAGACATTGTAATTATTAATGAGAGAAAATAATACGAATTATTATTATTTTTAAAAATTACTTCACGAAAATAAGTTAGTACTAAGTGAAGACTGAAAAATCAATTTTCAGTCCATTTCCTGGCTATACTGTATCGGACTTTAATTAGTTCAGTTGAATCCATAAGTATCGAAGAATTGTTTGACATAAAATCCCCGTAATGGTTAAACGAGAACTACTTCCATAGTTCTACCCTCTCAACTCAAGAACAAGAGATAATTATACTAAACGACTTTAATTTTAATTTAATGATTCAGATTTTCATCAAAGAAGGCGTGTACATATGAAACAAGAGTGTGTTTTCATACAAAAATTTAAAAATTTCCAAAGTTTCCATAAATTTTCATTATTTCTTTCCGGAAAGACAATTTCTTTGGAAAATTTTATAAATTTCTTTCCAAGGCATATCCCTAATTATTTATGTATAGCTAGCTGACCCGCTTCGCGGCTCATCTAGACTGTGGGCTAAAGTCAGTTGGCTGAAGTGAGTTAGATGAAGGAGGGGATGCTAAAATTAGAAGAAAAGAAAGTATATGACGAAGTTGCAAGGGGGTTCAGACCTCCGGGATACCCGCTCTTCAAGCCACACTGAATTTCAAAATTCATCAAATTTGGAAGTAAGGGGCCTAGAGATGACCAAAATCCGTCCAAAATTGAAGTATCATGACCTAGCAAACAGACTATCGAAAAGAGGGTTTTCGAGGTCGCTGATTCCGAATGTCACACGAAAAAATGTCCGCTGATTCTTAAGGAATTTCACCAGAATTTTTTGTTGGGAAAAAATTCCAAAAATTTCCAAAGAATTTTTTCGGAAACGTCGGGGAAAATATTGGATGATTTTTAAGGAATTTCATCGGAAATTGTTGGGAAAAATTCCGATAACGTCCGAAGAATCTCATTGGAAATCTTTAGAAAAAATTTCCAATGATTTCCAAGAAATTTCATCAAAATTCTTCAAGAAAATTTTTCGATAATTCTTGAAGTATTTCTGGGAAATATTCGGGGAAAATCTCTGATAATTTTTGAAGAATTTCATTGGGACTTGGGAAGAATCTCCGATAAATATTAAGGAATTTTATCGGAAATTGTTGAAAAAAATTCCAATAATTTCCAAAGAATTTCTACGGAAACGTTGGAAAAAATCTCCAATAAATTTTAAGGAATTTTATGGAAACTTGGGAAAAATCTCCGATAAGTTTTAAGGAATTTTATCGGAAACTTTGGAAACTAATTCCGATAATTTCCGAAGAATCTCATCGGAAATCCTTAGGAAAAATTTCCAATGACAACAATTTCCAATGAAATTCGTCAAACTTTATTGGAGATTTTTCCCGAGTTCCGAAAAAATCCCATAAAAATTATCGGAGATTTTTCTTGAGTATTTCTGAGAAATACTTCAAATTATCAAAAAATTTTCTTGAAGAATTTTGATGAAACATTTTTGGAAATCATTGGGAATTTTTCTAAAGATTTCCGATGAAATTCTATGGACATTATCGGAATTATTTCCAAAGATTCCCGATGAAATTCCTTAATAATCATATCCGAGATTTTTCCCGTTTCCAAAAAAATTTTTTACTATTTATCCGAGACTTTCCCGAGTTCCGATAAAATTCTTTAAAAATGATCGGAGATTTTTCTCGAGTTCCGATGAAATTCCGTAAAATTTATCGGAGATTTTCCCCGACGTTTCCGAAGAAATTCTTTGGAAATTATTAGAAATTTTTTCCGACAATACCGATGAAATTCCTTAAAAATCGTCCAAGATTTTCCCCGAAGTTTTCGAAGAAATTCTTCGGAGATTATCGAACATTTTTCCTGACGAGTTTCCTTAAGATTCTTCAAAAACCATCGAAGTTTTCTCCCCAAATCGTTGAATTTTCTGTTGTCCGCCACAGCGCCACAGAGCACAGTAATGTTGCGTTTAAATCTGAATAGATGGCCATCGTGTGCCCACTTATTACCACGCAACATGCCGGGTTTTTCTACGTTGCAACGAAAACTGAATAAGTCTGTATGTCTTGTAAGTCCCAAAATGTCAAAAATTTGTACCTACTTGACACCACCTTTCTCATTCAAATTTCGGATTTCGGGGCCCTAGGATGCGTTGGATGTAGGAAACCACGTGATGAACCCAAACTTTTTTCGAACAGATTCGTTTTTGGAGGAAGTTCATTTTCCAGTGACGTGCATAAAGCCATTTTGGATAATGTGCAATGAGAAATTCAAAAATTTGTAATAAATGGCAGCACTTTTGGGTATCTGATTTTGGATAGGTTTTGGCTAGGGTTAGACCCTGTCACCCAAAATTGATGAATTAGCCATTTTTCTTCACGAATTCGTATGTTGGAGGAACTGCCCTATCCAACGATGTGCATGAAGCCACTTTGATAACTTGCGTTCAGAAACTCAAAAATTTGTGAATTAGAATCACTTTTGAGTCTAAAATTGAATTTTAGGGTCCTAAAACGGGTTGAATCGGGAGGAAAGTGTGACATTCGGAATCAGCGATTTCGAAAACCCCCTTTTTGATAGTCTGTTTGCTAGGTCATGATACTTCAATTTTGGACGGATTTTGGTCATCTCTAGGCCCCTCACCCCCAAATTTGATGAATTTTGATTTTTTTTTTCATGGATTCATACTCTGGAGGAAGTTTCCTATTCAACGATGTGCGTAAAGCCACTTTAATAATCTGCATTCAGAAAGTCAAACGTTTGTGAATATGGAACCAATTTTAGGTTGAAAATTTGGATTTTAAAGCCCTGAACCGGGTTAAATCGTGTATTCGGAATCCGTGACCTCGAAAACCCCTGTTTCAATCGTTTGTTTGCTAGGTTATGACACTTTGATTTTTTATGGATTTTGGTCATCTTTAGGCCCCTTGCCCCCAAAAACTGATGAATTTTGAAATTTTTTCACGTATTCGTATTTTGCAGGATATGCCCTTTCCAGTGATGTGCATATATAAAGGCATACCTTTCCATTTAAGATTCCAAAGTTGGTGACACGTTACAGCCCCCCATAAATGGGGGAGAAAATTTTTCAAGCCCTAGAGAAACTAGACCTTGTCGCAGGAAGATGGCAATTTGTCCGGCAAAGATCCGCCGATTGGTTCGGAAAAGGGGGGGGGGGTAACTTTCGTGGAACACCCTGTGTATGAATGCTACGAGGTATTGATGACTGTGGGATATTTCTTGGTCGATCATCTCGGTCAGTCTTGATCCTAGGACGAAAGTAAAAGAGTCCTTTTTTGTATATAATTTTTTGCTCTTTAATTTAGGTAGTAAGTATTTTCGCATATAAATCAATATTTGTGGAGCTACGGTTAAGAAACTGTTTTTCGGTACGGTTTCTCAGCTCTAGGGGGTCGTGCTTACCCCTGCGGGGCAGGGGTTTTTAGTATATTTATTAGGGCGTTGTCCTTGAGAATCATAATGTAAAAGGTAGAAATATAGACATAGTTTTGTTTTCCAGCAGTAGCGCAAAGAGTAATAAACGAAATTGAGTTTTTTTTTTTTAATGAATATGTTTGGGCAACATTTGGTATTCACATATTATATCGGGTTCAGTTTTCATTTTCACAAAAAATTTTTTGTCTATTTCAGTTTTTTCAGTCAAACTTTTTCAGGTAGTAATATGGGTCATGGTGGTAAAATGGACACCTTCGAAAAATCAATTTTAGAGTGATCAAAAAAATCATTTTTTTGGCTCAAATAGTGAAATGCGTTGCGATCGACAATATATATAGCGATAGCGTAGAGAGACGAAGAATTTTAATATTTCCTCCCGCAAAAAATCACATATGCAGGTTTCTCCCGTTTCCCCACCGACACAGAGTTCGTGCACCCAGTCTCCCGATTAGACGTTCGATGGGGCATTAGTTTAACTCGTGGCATCCTAAAAGAAGTAAAATGTAACCTCTTATCATCAGAATTACTTGGAAAGGAAGGTATTCGAGTATGTCCACATTACTACCACCTACCTCGTTATTCTCCAGGATTGATCCTTTATATCACAATGATAATTCGGCGTAATAAAGTAACTAAATAGCGCTTATTATTAAGAATAGTGTATTCTACTCACCTATATGCCTACTTTCGGCAAAATATTCATCTGAATTTTTTTATTTACCGAAATCTATGCAGCGAAAATCACGTTGCACGTATCTTGAAATCAAGAAAACACTAATAAAACGAAAACAAAATTCTAAAAATAAAAAATTAGCTAGAATTCCCGTTTTCTACTTTGGCCAGTGTTGACTGTTGTAGAATGTAACATGTCACACTGATTCCAGACCTTCAGTGTTGTTATCAGGTCTGCTGTCACACCCTGTCCATTTTCCCATCACGGTCCATATTCCTACCTTTTACTCTACCAAATTTCAACTCTGCAGCAATTTTCCGTTTTCGTTTCCAAAAATGCCTGGACTATTTCTGGTATTTCATTCATTTTTGCTTTCAATTTTACTCATTATTTTCATCCGTCTTTATTTTCCGACGCTTGTATTTGGCGAACAGACTTCCGAGGCAAAGGAGAAAATATGCAGTTAAAACAGTCTGCACGGTTTCCTGCATAAACTTGTTCACCCGCATGTCTCGCCTTCATTAACAGAATTCGGACTCGAATCATTGTTTCATTCCTAAATAGCGAGCTCGTATGTTATTACTGAAATTATGCTTATTATAGCTTATTCCCCATACTATCGGCTACAACCGTGCGAAATGGAACCTCGGATTCAGTTTTATCGAACGACCTTCTGCGGAAATTTTTAAAAGGTGAACGAAAGTAACGATCGGGCAGCCCCCTCACAAAAGACGAAGGTTATTATTCAAATCGTTATACGTTTTGTACGCATTAATCACCGGTTTCGGCTTGCACATAGGTCCCAGAGGCTGCTGGTGACTGAAATGCATTTTTTTCGAAAGGTGTGACTGATACCTCAGGACCACGTGCTTCATTCACTCGTGATATCTGCCCCGATGAAATAATTGTTAGCAGATAATTTGAAAATCAGTTCCAGTCTTCGGGCAACTCGTTAAAATATCATTCCGACCACAAATAACTGAATCTTTCATTCGGTCTATACATTTTATGGCACCTAGGCTTCAAATGTGGCTAATCTGGTACCCGATTATAGTCGGATGCACTTACCTTGCGCTTATCTTCGAGGCTTCCCTTCAAACGTACTCGAGAACCCGACCACCGATCCGTGAGCATACATTCGCTGAATATAAACAAAAAAATTATGGTAATACGAATAAAAAGCCGGTAGCTGGGGCCAGATCTTTGTTCCCAGTTCGTCTTCATTCAAAGTCAAATTACTCGTACATTATTGGTAGTAAAGTTTTACGATTCAACCGATTTAGCCGCGCAGTTAAGTCGGACGGGTATTCGCCTAAAAGGACACGGCCTCGCGAAGATCAACCGGATGGCGAATAAAATGATTTACTCGCAAGAAATGTCAAGATTAAGAGGCCTCATTACGTTTACGCGTTAAAAAATTGTTTTAATAATGAACGGTAACGAGTCGATATACATCAAAGCCTACCGCAGATACCTACATGTGGAATGACAAGAGGCTGCCCAATACAAGACGATGCGAGCAAGCCAATTGTAGAGTGCATTTTTAATGTTTGATTTCCGCCAGCTCGATTTTTATTAGTCGGCTTCAGGCAGTTTTGGCCATCATATTAGTGTAATAAAAAATTGCAGTAAGCAATTTAGTATTTACATTAAGAGAATAGACGAGGCTGTTGAAGAATATTACCACGAACAATAGATATGATGTACCTTCGGATTGATAGGTCCGCCGAGCATTTGCATATTGTGGTCGCCTTTTCAGGCCTTGTATCGAATGGAGCGTGCCGATGGTAAACACACGTATTATTCAAAATGTCAACGGCTCGTTACTGCCAAATGTAAAATTAACGAAACAGTGACACGAGTTATGTGCATGACTGGACGTGACGTAAAAGCAGGCGGAAATTAAGAGGCCGAAAGAGCTCGAGGAGATTAGAACTAAATAGCCGCGGAGAAACACTTTGTATCCTCTCGAGTTTCGAAGTCAGTGTATGAGAGATAGAAAATCCGAGTTTCCTCTATGCTTTTTGGTTTCAGATATATTTATTTCGGATTTTTACCACGTCCGTCTTTGCTATCCTTTTTAACGTACTTGTAAATTTTATCAGCGTACTTCTTTAGAAACAGTAGAATAGCCTACCTAGTGTTTGAGGGGGAGGTGTCTGGTCTTGGCCAAAAGGGGAGTGGCGTTCGAGGAGGTGGTAAAATCTAAAGCACGACTGCTGGACGAGGTCGCGAAAGCAAGAGGTTCCAAACCCTTCGACTTCTTTGACTACGCCTTCAGAAACAGACTTATGCGATTATTGCTAAGTGGAAGCAGAAGTGATGGCCATCTATTCAGATTCAAACGCAACATTACTCTGCTCTGTGGCTCTGTGAAGGACAACAGAAAATGCAACGCTTCGGGGAAAAACTTCGATGGTTATAGAATTGTATCGAACGTTAGGAAAAAGTTCGATAATCGAAGAATTTCTTCGGAAACTTCGGAAAACATCTCCGATGATCTTTAAGGAATTTCATTAGAAATTGTTAGAAAAAAATTCTGATAATTTCCGAAGAATCTCGTCGGAAATCTTTAGAAAAAATTTCATCAAAATTCTTCAAGAAAATTTTTCGATGATTTTTCAAGTATGTTATAGGAAACACTAGGGAAAAATCTCCGATGGTTTTTAAGGAAGTCCGTCCGAAATTTTTGGGAGAAAATTCCAATAATTTCCGAAGAATTTCCTCGGAAACTTCGGGAAAAATCTCCAATCTTGTTACAAAAATTTCATCAAAATTATTCGAGAAAATTTTTCGATAATTTTTGAATTATCAAACTTTCCATGAAATACTTCAAAAATTATCGAAAAATCTTCCGGGAGAAATTTGATGAAATTTTTTTGGAAATGATTGGACATTTTATCTAAAAATTTCCATGAAATTCCTTAAAAATCGTCAAAGATTTTTTCCGAGTATTTCCTACGAAGTACTTCAAAAAAGATGGAAAAATGTTCCTGAAGAATTTTGATGAAATTTTTTAGGAAATCATTGGACATTTTTTCTAAAGATTTCCGATGAGATTCTTGGGATATTATCAGCATTTTTCCCCAACAATTCCGATGAAATTCCTTAAAATTTATCGAAGATTTTTCCCGAAGTTTCCGAGGAAATTCTTCGGAAATCATCGGAATTTTTCCCCCGAATGTTTCGTATGAAATACCTCAAAAATTACCAAAAAATTTTCTTCAAGAATTTTGATGAAATTCTTTTGGAAATTAATTCTAACGATTTTCAACGAGATTCTCCGGAAATTATCGGAATTTTTTCCCAACAAACCGATGAAATTTCTTAAAAATCATTGGAGATTTTCCCCGAGAGGTTTCCGAGGAAATTCTTCGGAAATTATTGAAATTTTCCCTCAAAAATTTCGGATGAACTTCCTTAAAAATCATTGAACATTTTTCCCGAATGTTTCCTATGAAATACCTCAAAAATTATAGAAAAATTTTAAAAATTTTAATGAAATTTTTTGGGAAATAATTGGAAACTTTTCCTAAAGATTTCCGATGAGATTCTTCGGAAGTCGTCGGAATTTTTTCTTACAATTTCCGATGAAATTCCTTAAAAATGATCGAAGATTTTCTTCGAAGTTTCGGAAGAAATTCTTCGGAAATTGTTGGAATTTTTGCCCAAAAATTCTGGATAAACTTCCCTAAAAATCATCAGTTTAGAAAAAATTTTCAATGATTTCCCAAAAAATTTCATCAAAATTCTTCGAGAAAATTTGTTGATAATTTTTGAAGTATTTCATAGGAAACACTCGAGAAAATTTTCCGATGATTTTTGAGGAATTTCATCGGAATTGTTTGAAAAAAATTCCGATGATTTCCAAAGAATCTCATCGGGGAAAAAACTCCGATAATTTCCGAAGAATTTCATCGGAAATCTTTACAAAAAATGTCCAATGATAAAAAAAAAAAATCATCAAAATTCTTCAGGAAGATTTTTCGATAACTTCTGAAGTACATCATGAGAAATATTCGGAGGAAAATTCCGATGGTTTAATAATTCAAAAATTATCGGACAATTTTTTCGAACAATTTTGATGGAATTTTTTTGACAACACTGGAAATTTTTTCTAAAGATTTTCGATGAGATTCTTCAGAAATTATCGGATTTGTTTTTTCAAAAATTTTCGATAAAATTCCTTGAAAATCATCGGAGATTTTACCCGAAGTTTCCCAAGAAATTCTTCGGAAATTAATGGAATTTTTTCTCGAAAATTTTGGATGAACTTCCTTAAAAATCATCGGAGATTTTCCCCTAGTGTTTCCTATGAAATACTTCAAAATTACCAAACAATTTTCTTGAAGAAGTATGATGAAATTTTTTAGGAAATCATTGGAAATTTTTTCCAAGGATTTCCGATGAGAATCTTTGGAAATTATCGGAATTTTATCTAACAATTTCCGATGAAATTCCTTAAAAATCATCGGACATCTTTCCCGAAGTTTCCGAAGCAGCGTTACAGAGGTGCCGTCTTATTCATTTCACCATGTAACTTGCCGGGTTTTCTTATGTTGCGTTGAAAACTGAATAACCCTGTGTAAGGCGGTAGTGTTTCCCACTTTGCTATATGGGTGTGAGTCTTGGGCCCTATATCGCAAACAGATTAAGCAGCTGGAAAAGTTCTACCAAAGGCAGGTTAGGAAAATTCTGAGGTACGTTGGGACGACTTCATCTCAAACAAAGAAGTCTTACGGTGAGCTCAGGCGCTGCCAGTGGAAATCCTTATCGAAAAAAGCCAATTAAGATGGTTTGGGCATGTATGAAGAATACAGGGAACTGAACTTCCCAAGGTGGTGCTCTTCTTCTTTCGTTTCCGGACTTCGACGCGTTGGCAGTTTTAAATTTAAAACTTTCCCCCTCTATTTCTGCAGCAAGTCCAAGGTGCTGTCGTCTAGATTACCCCTCATCTCACCACTGGTATGTGTGGTCCCTCCTCCACACACAAGGAGGTGGTCGTCGTTTTGAAGCTGATCGCACATCTGGCATCCTGCGTCGTCGCGTATGCCCCATCTAGTCAGGTTTGTCGCTGTAAGGGCGCATCCGGTGCGCAGCCTATTCAGGGTGAGTCACGATAGATAGGGGAGATCATGTCCGCTGGCTAGGTCTTCAGCGCGCGCGGGATGTGGTCGATGTTTGTCCGTCTTGTCGCCCTAGAGGTCGAGGGGTCATCTGTAAGAACCGATGTATTGTTGAGGAAACTTCTCCTGGATTTCAGTCTCGGCGTTGCTGCCACCTGGCCGAACATAATGTGGCGAGGGTCGCTTTCCTTCTTAGTCCTCTCCACATCCGCAGCCACTTCCCTCCTGGCCTCCGGCGGAGCGATTCCACATATCCGAAGAAGGTACTCGAGACTAGTTGGTCTCAGGCAGCCGGATTCGATCTGCGTTGTGTCATTCAGGGCCACATTAACTTTTTTAGTATGTGCACCGCGGCGCAGATGTTTTTCTCCTCGTTAACGGCGGCGGAATACGCGAAAACGTTCGATAGGTAAATGGCAAGAACGAATGGACGCCTGTATAGCCATGAATGGCGCTCATTTTGAAAAAGATATTCGTGTACTTAATGAAGATGATGATTAATAAAAAATTTTGTAATTGTATGCTTTTTTCCTTCTCTAATAAAATCTTTAAAATACCTGGAGGGGTCAACGCATAATATGGTTTCTTTCAAATTGGTCTGGAACAGCGAATTTTCAATCAAATGAGCTCGGCGTGGTCTCAATTGATAGCTAATGAACCAAATTATTCCCCTATAGCGTTGATACGCCGATAGATAACGTTGGTAGGCCGTAAGAATTTTAGTCTCAGGTACTTAGCGACAGCCTATGTACAAAAATTTAAAACGAGAAACTCGGCAGTTAAATCGTAAACTGAGTTCGTTGAGCTATTTTTTCAACTTAATTTGAAGAAGAAAAAAAGAAAAAAATGAAGATTACTTTTCGGTCACGAGCCAAGCAGACGATCATGAAACTTGGCTAATTTGTCTCCATCTCGTATAACGCTTTGAATAAAGATAACATCGACGTAATATGTAAATTCCTAAGCCAAATTTTAGGTCGCGTCCTCTTCTTTTTTCCCCTCTCTTCTGTAGCTTACAATGAAATCACATCGTTTAACAAACTATTTCACTTACCAAGTTTTGCTATATGGCAGTGTGTAACATAATGTAAATAAAAAACTGGTATCATAAATTTCATTGTGAGCTGTATAATAAAAAGAGCTCGTTGTTGCAAGTCCAGATACCTGCAGTCATGTTGCAGAAAAATTCTGGATCAATTCACGAATACAAAGTTGATTGATTATATTTTTTTGGAATAAAGAATGAAGCCTTTATACGCGAGTCGTGCGTGTATCGATATAATTTTTAAATCACTGCTAAATTTATGTGTACAATTTTTTTTACAGTTACTGATTCGGGGACTAGTCTCGTAACTTAATTAAATGATTAAATTAATGCAAATACAATGTTATGTCGAATTGATAATTTCGAAACGAATCTAAATTTTCTGAAATTTACAACCGCTTTGTGCATATTTTTAAGATTTACCGCAAATAAACGGTTATTTCCAGGTTGCAAAAGTCAATTTCATCGGACTAGTTTTGCTGGGAATTACTTGAATGAACATTTTCGGTTCGAATAACGGGTTTGTGATAAATTTTCGGTCATCGACAAGCAATTTAAATTTTTTGAAATCTCCTATATAAAATGCGTAGGCACTGGCACGGTACCGGACCTTTCAGGCTGAAATGTATTACTGACTCTGAAATCATCCTAGAAGATGTATTCCGTCGGTTGTTCATCGAATAGTTTTGACTTGAGTCATATGATTTTTCTTATACAAGATGAGAATAGATACGAACATTTTTGAACAGTTCAATAGGTGAAACACCTAAAATATTCATGAATTCTACATCCTTTCCGTGGTTTTTAATAACTTATCGTGATTAAGTGAACTGGTGGTGATCCGGGTTCGAATTACGAAACAATGTTTCATGCTGTAATTTTAGTTTTCGAAAATATTCGGTTGTATCTCTTATCTGAACCTCATCTCATGGGAGAATGACCGCAGTAAATTGCTTCCTCTAATTCTATTAATAAATACGATAATGATAAGTTTATCTGAAACATGCAAGGGTTTTTGAAATATTTTTCAGAGTCTGGTAGAATTTGTTGTGATTAAAAATGTTGAAACAGTTTCTGTGCGACTACAGGACCGGCTACATAAGCTACGCGGGGATCTATCTTCTTATAAGCATCCAACAAAACTATAGGTATCAGGGCATCTCATTTTTCAATAACCTTAGTCCATCCCATAAAGCAGAAATCATGTGTACCCCAGCAAAAAATACTAATAAAATAAAAAAACTTATAAATAGCCTACTATAGCATAAACACGCACTAAATAAATAAATAAACAACAACTAATGAATAAATACCATTAAAAAAGAAATGAAAATAAAGAAATAAACAGTAAATTTCCTGGTTGAGGATAAATATAACAAAAAACCTTTTCGTTTCCCTAGTTCCCAATTCTTTAATTTGTAAACGGCGGATGGGGGCGAGGATCGGTAGTTTTTTTTCATGGCTTGGGTTTTTTTTTTCTTTCTAGTTTTTCCCTCTTTTTTTCTAGTTTCCTTTTCTACTTTTCTTTTTTTTTCTTTCTTTTTATTTTGTTCTTGTATTTTTGATTTCCGATTTTCCTTTTCCAAATTGTTCTATCTAGTAGTTTTTTTTTTGTTTTTTTTTAATCATTTTATTTTTTTTTAACCCGCGTAATTACACAAAAAATTCAAAAAATATTATAATACAACCTCGAAATGAGCTCCGCTCAGTGAGTGCAAGAAAAAAAAGACGCAAATAAAGTTTTTCAAGTTTTCAAGTAGTGCTGGCGTAGGAACGGGGGTTAAAAACCCCTCCCAACGCTGTCAAAAAGAGAATTTCAGAATGTAGTTTAGCGCATTAATTACAGCAATAAGATAACGGGAGAGTACGGTGACGACCCCCCGAGACTGAAACCTTTCTACGGTGGTATCCACTATAGGGGGCCAAATAACGTTAGTACAAACAACTCATCGATATAAATATTGTTGAAATGTCTCTAACAAAATGTTTTCTGTGTTGTATTTATTAGGACCAACTTTCAGAAATGAGAAAACTGGAGTTCGCAGCAATGCTTTCCAACAAAATGGAACTAAAAAGTAAGAAAGGGCCTTGATGAGAATGAGTGTTCAGTTGGATCGTACTTATTTTGATTTTTCTTTTCTATCGTGACGGACCCTGAATTTGTTCTTCTTGATGAAAAAATAATTTCCTGAACGTGTGAGAAAAAATCGAGCAATTTTGACCCGTAAAGCCAAAGGGCCAAAGTTGTGAATTATAGATAAAAAACGGCAAAAGAAAGCAAAGGCTTGTTTAAGATCGGAAAATTCTCGGATTTTCATGAAACTCTAGAAAGTTTGTACTAAATGGTCTCTGGGTCGTTCATGAAAAAATGCCACAATCTGATAGGATAATATTCGCAGGTGGCGCATTGGTCTCCTCTCTCGTGAGAGAAATATGTTGATTTTTGAACTTCCTTGGCCTTCAAGAGCGATTTCCAGCGTTTAATTTACGTGAATGTCCAGCAATATCAGTTAGGGCGTTGCATATGCAACCTATTTGTCATTAGTCTCATGCGATTGCCTGATGTCATATAAACGTAATTCTTTAACCGGTTCAAAAGCATCCTGAATGAGACCATGAGGCACTTCATTACCTTTCCTGTAGGCACCAATACACGGAACTACCTGGAGAATTCCAAGGATGGTCGCTTTCTAAAAGTTACGACGTTGCGCCATTTTACACTGAGATGATCCGATGACATTAGATCAAATGAACATCCAAGTTTCAAATGGAAAGCTGCTCATACTTGAAAAATTTCCCAGAACTGATACACAGACTGGTGGTGTGGTGGGACATATGGCGATGCACGCATGCCAAAGTGGCCCCTATGACACCGCACCCCTGGCCACAGGAACTACCCTTTCGAGTATCGCGTCAGTGACCGGACACAGACTAATCATATATTTAGCAACTGGGAGAGAATGAAGCACAGCTGCTTCCTGGAGATCAGATTCAAACAAAATCAATATATGCATATAGAAGGGGTGAAACTTGGTGAACCAAAAAGTGGAATACCTTTTTCCCCTCCTCCCTCCCATATGGGGGTTGTCCCGCTGGGAATATACCCAATTTCTCAGGATCTTCTTAAACACTTTATTTATGTTGAAGGGAAGGTTAATCAGCCGATAGTTACTGGTTTTGTCCCCTTTTTTGTGAATTAGGATTATCTCCGCTTCTCTCTACTGACTTGGTACTGTCTCCTTTTCAATAACTCGGCTGAATAAAAATGTTAGTGGTTCGGCCACTACCTCTGCGAATTCTTTCAGTGTCGTGTTTTCGATACCATCAAGTCCTGAAGCTTTTGCTATTTTCAGTCTTTTCAGAGCATCCTCTACCTGGTTTATCAGTATGCCCGGAAATGGCTCATTATTTGGTGGTGTGTTGTTTGGGAGCTATTCCTCCCAGCCTTGCATATGTACCCTACTCCACTGGCCCCAAGTCTACCCATCTGTATAGCCCCTCACATAATCTAGTGGCTTTTTGAATCAACTCAGATCGGTTAGTCACTCTCACGCCATTTGTGTTAAGTACTCCTACCGCAACTTTCTTTTCATAACACAGTTCCTTCTTCAGTACTTTAGTTGCCCATGAACTCTCAACTATCGCCTGAACCTTTCGTGTTTCGAAGTTCCTGCAGTCGTTCCTGATTCTTTTCTTAATTGCTTTATGAAGCTCCGAACATTCAATTTTGTGAAACGGGGTTGGGTCGTAAATGTTACGCAGCTTTTCTCTCTTCCTTATAAGGACTTCGGTTGTTTCAGATATGTCGTCAGTGCACTCTTGCGTTTTCTGTTTCCCGAAAGTATTGAACGTGGTCCTAATTGTTTCGACGAAGCTTGCAGCTCAGCTAACTGATTCCAGCTCTTTGACTTTACTTCCTTCTTTTCAAGCGAAGCTTTCGCTTTAGGCCTTTTTGGGAGTTGGAGCGTATATCTGGGACCCTATGATCCGACGAGAATTCAAATTTCGAGAGGTTACTGTGGTTCATTACTACCGATCGGTCGTTGATAAGGCAGTGGTCCTGTTTTTTTTTTTCCTATTTTGATCTCCACCTGAGTCCTGGAATCCGCCCTTTTGAGCATTACTTCAGAGACTTCGAGGAGGCTGTTAGGGTTGTCTTAGCCCTCTTCCCTTCTGGCCGAAAAATCGGCCTAGGTCGAAAATTCTGGCGAGTTGCTACGTGGGCTCGAACCCGGGACCTCCGAATTCTGAGATCAGCGCGCTATCCACTCGGCCAACCAGACCTCTTATAAGGCAGTGATCGATCTCATTCCTAATTTTCCCATAAGTGGCCACCTAGGTCCATCTACGAGCCTCTCTTTTTTTGAAAACTGTATTGACATATTGTTTCCCTCCGTAAAATCTATGAGCCTTGTGCCCTCATGATTTCTCTTCTTAGGACCATATGCTCCGACGCAAATTCCTCTGCCAATATCAGCGCCTATTTGGCGTTGAAGTCGCCCATTACCACCGAGTAGAATTCCTTTTCTTTTTCTAACACCTCCCGCAGTTCAGTGTAAAAGGCTTCTTTTTCCTTCTCTTCCGCTTCTGAGATAGCTGCATAACACTGGTTTAGAACTAGCTGTGCCTCTTGCTCTAAAGCAACTTTCGCCACCACAATCCTTTCAGTTTCCGCTTTAATTTCTACTACTTTGCTCCAGAGTCTCTTTTTGATTAGAAACCATCCCCTTTTGGTCCCTTGTTTCGACGAAGAAGTAAAAGAAGTTTCCCGATTTTCTTTGGAATAGTCTTTCCTCCCTGCATCCTATCTCAGATAAACCCACTATATCCCCACTTCACTTTGGTGAGGGCGGCCTCTAACTCGATGAGTCTGTCTTCATTGGCCAGACCCCTGCAATTATAATAATTAAAAATTTTCAAGACCAAAATTCTTTATTTGCCCATCATGTTATTTTCCATCAGGATTTCTAAATTTTGGTTACACAAGAAACTTACCCGTTGGAGGTTTTCTGTCATAATGAACGATACAAAGTGTAAATCTTTTTTAGAAATGAAACGATGAGCACAGGAGAGAGAAAAGTGGAGAGACGCAACGTACTAGTCGAAAGACTGAAAAATATCGATCATCGTAGATACTAGGGATACGAGATAATAAGTTCAAGTACCCTTTAGTTTTTGGTTGAGTTGGGTCAAATAATTATCAAAAATTTTGTATCTTCCCTCTAAGATTTCCCGCTTCTGTAGGTAAGGAGCTAAGGACACTTCCGGGCCGGTAAATGTAACGATTAAGAGTCCTGGTATTTCTCATCTACGCATCGTCGAAATACTCGCAAAGGGAGGATACATCAATCGGGCAACAAGAGGGAGTACGTGTTGTCGACCCATTTCTGACAGAACATACATGTAGTAACCAATGAAGTAAATGTCTTAGAAAACGGACCCAAACGTAAATGTATTTCAAATCTCTCTCCTCGAAGGGAGTTCCGAGTAGGCAGAGAATGATAGCTATAAAGGCAGATAATTAAGAATACAAAGGGAACTCCTTCTCAAAAATGAAAAGATTAGCACGGGAGAGAAACAAGTGGAGAGAGAACACCTTCTAGTCGAGAGACTAAGGAATATTACAACATTTAAATAAATCTACATACTCGTAATATGCACCAGTAACTGCACGTAAATTTTTGTACGAAAAAATCAATAAAAATATTATATCATCCGAAACTGAATCAGGGGTTGAAACCAACTACCTAATACTCGAAGGAAAAATGCAGCAATTTGACTCCATTTTGAGGTACGAACTTGTACTTCTTGGGTTTACGTTTTAATTACTTCCGGAAATACTTTGCACCTTCCGGGTCTATTGAGAGGGAAAAATATTTGCGATAATTTCGTATAAAGTTGGAAATTTAGTTTCAAAATTCAATAAGACTGCCTTCATGACTTCTTGGTTTGGCATTCAAACCATTTCAGAGGACACGAAAAATGACTACAAGGAACTGCACTTTGAGTTGGAATGACAGTCTTAAATAGTGAGTGAGGAGAGTGAGAATTACCAACGCACTTTCCAGGGAGAAAAACCATATAGAAAACACGTAGCCAAAGCCGAGAGCCAACTGCACGCAGAGCACGGCTATGGAGGTGGTTACCAACAGGGTATGCTGGGCGATGGACACACTCATCTCGGCATACAAAGCACCGGGCCCTGATGGAATCTATTAGCCCTATGTATATTACAAAACCGTGGAGGTGTGTGAGAGTTAGGGTCAGAGCTTCGGAGTAAAGCCAAAATTTGCTCCGGAAAACGTTCCGGAGCAAATTTCCGACTGGATGAATCTGCGGAGTGGAGTAAACAAACCGATTTTTTCCGGATAATTCGAAGGCTCGGAAAAAACGATCATTTTTTTCGGAGGAATTTCCGGAGTAAACAATCAACTTTTTCCGGAGGAATTCGGAGTAGTTTTCCGACGGAATAATCGATGAAGTAAGAATAATGCAATACTGAGGGAAAATAAATAATTTTTTTATATTAAATTAAAATTACGTTGACTGAATTCTAAATTGTTATGGTAATTATTTAACGTATTTATCTTCAATGTCTTTCTTGTGAATGTCAGATACGAATACAACGAAGCATCTACATATGTATAATTCTGAATTCCTCTTGGAGTGAATAGTGAATAATAATCCAACGTGATATGGATATATTATAATTTGTAGACTTTTACACAGTAACGTGATTTGGAAATGACTGCAAGGAATAATGGTCTCCTTTTCAAGTAGGAGTGAGAAAAACTTTGTAAGTGTACTTTTAAAAAAGCTATACTGCAATAATAATAGAATCCACAGGAATGTAGAAGAGAAGTAGATGTGACATAGTATTTTCACAAATATCACTGAATCGTGAGTACCTAGAATTTCTAATAGTTATCACCCACCGTGTGAGCCTCACGCTTGAAAAGATGATGAAGGATACAAAGCTTTTATTCTTCAAGAGTAGCATCCTGTCCTCTCTGAATGTTTCAAAATATACACAATGAGAGATTCAGAGTTCGTCCAGTAAAACTAAATTAGTATCAATAGTTCATGAAAATTTTGTTATTCAGATGCGATTTGGTTAATCTACAATGGACTAAACTAGTGGGCCAGTTTGACCTGTATCAAAGTTGTGTTCACAACATCGTACTCTGCTCTACAATTCAACTTCAGCCTTTGACTGCAGTTGAATGAGTCATTTCAAAAAGGGATCATTACCTGAGGACAGCTGATCACATTCCTGCATAAATTTGTTTGAAAAAGAAACAATTCGGTGAGTTGATCCTCTTTTGAAATGACTGCACAAAGGCAAAGTCAGGAAGTGGTAAAGGAATACCTAGTATGTACTTATAGTTGATCTGTTCTCACACAGAATCGGGACATAGCTGAATGTGGAGTGAGAAAATAGTGAATTTATTGATCTCTTTTTGAAATGATTCATTAAAGTATTCTGAAGTAAATTCTGTACCCACTGTAGTACCTGTCATTATCTATATGGATGGTGATTATAGTTATAAAAGCTTTACTTCCTCAGAAGTGTGAAGTAATTGGCTGCAGCGTTTAAATGTCTGAACATATAGCTATATCAATATCACGCATTGATCTGTAGAATTGAAGGAAACTATTCCTTTTACAATTTACATTGCCTTATTAACTGGCTTAGTTTTTAATCATTAGAATTAATTAGTATTCTGCTTACAGTGAACCTAATGATCAGTGGTACATGCGGTTGCGGTTATGGGTTTGATGTAGACTAAACTCATATTCATATTTGTATCAAAGAGAAGATATAGTTACATCAAAAATCAGCGTTATTTTCCAGACAAGAAGAGATGTCTAGTATCCTACTCCAAGGTGATTATAGACCATGCGTCTTTATTGGGATTTATTGGTCAAGTTATTTCATTTTATGATCTGATATTTATGTACTTGTCAAAGTGAATGTTCTATATTCATTATATGTTGGAATCAGTTAAAATGTGTACTTACTATTTTGTTTTAGAAAGCCTTATGTGTAATAGATGAATGAATCAGATCATTAAAACTCTTTCTATTGTTTTCAATTTTTCATTATTTTTTTCGAGTCTAATCCAAACTTATCCAGCATCCCTAATCATTATTATAATACTCGTAATGAGGGACGAAATGTTAGTGGCATTATGCAAATTGGTTTGTAAGTTGTTGGCCAATATAAGAGAATACTCAAAATTGAATTCTGAGGATTTATTTTTATTATTTGAATGTAAGTATGGATTTGCTTAACATTTGACGGCGGCTGTTTGTCTTTGAGAACTGATTAGTCAAGTCTGTCATGGCATGATTGTTCTAAAGTACTGCCTAGTCACACTTTATACAATCTTTATTAATGGATAAGTGCGAATCAACAAGTTTATCGCAAATAATGATGATGAACCACATAATAAAATTTTGCTGAATCAAGGGAAATTGTTTGATGTAAAATTTGTATAACTACAGTTTGAGATTATTAATTTTCACAATAAGGAAACCCGAAGTGTGAAAAATTAAACCAAATAACTTGCCATAGAACACTAATTTTTCAGTGAATTCCGATTTCAAAGCAATTTGTTTAACCTCTAGGTTCATAGAATTTAGTGTCTTTGTGAACATTTCAAGTCCCACTCTCATTAAATCGAACCTCGTTAATAGGAAAACCCCTGTAGCACAAAGTAAAACGCTTGTCCCTTGGGGAAACCTCTAACATTTGAAAAAATACATTGTTTTTGACACCCTCAGTAATACAAAGAAAAAACACGTGAAAACCTCTCTAAACTTCAAACGTGTTGATATTAGAACCTCGCCAATGTGAAGGTTGCATGAGAAACCCTCTACAATTCGAACGTTTTCCTATTAAATCCCAGTTTGCACGAGGAAATGAAAAATTTATCGTCTTTTATGAACAGTTTAGACACAATTTGAAACATGATGACTTTTTCAAGCGTTTCATGAAATTGAGAAATGTGTTGATCGGGCAATTTTCGAATGTATTAAACAAACCAAAATAACTGATTTCTTTAAAAAATAAGCAGTACTGAATTACGTATACTTTACACTGTACAAAAATAGAAAACACCTCGATAAAACGAATTTTTTTTTCTATTCACCTCGGATATTCGAAACTCTCCCTAAATCGAAAATTTTGCCATTCCCCGTCAGTTTCGTATCAGCGAGGTTTTACTGTAATATAAAATGAAATGGAATGTAAATTCTTTATTGCTGTGATCTGAATTTATGGATTACCCGTTATGCAAAATTCTGCGGGAGATAATATGGTTAGATAATAATTGTAAAACGAACACAAATCTAATTATTATAATCCATAAACCAAAATCCACCTAAAATTAATTGAACCACTGATTAGGTGATTAAAAACACATCTGATAAATTGCTTTCCGGATGAGCCGGAGTATTCCGGAGCAGTCTGCTCCGGGAGTTTCCTCCGGAAAAATAATCAGTCGGATGATCCGACCTAGGAATTCTTCCGGAACAATCGGCGGAGTTCGGAAATTTCCGACAATGGTCGGAGCAAAACTTTTTCCTTTTCCGTCTTGCTCCGAAGCTCTGGTTAGGGTCTCCCTTATTTTACAAGTTTTCGCCGATCTATTAGGGTCGCACTGAAATTTGTTCCAATGGACCTAGAAACTCGCCATAAAAAATTTGAGCTCAATCTGAGGTCATGAACTCGTGCCGCTTTGACCTTGAAGTTATGTTTAATACTGAGATTTTACAAACAAACAAAAAAAAAAAAAAAAAAAAAAAAAACCGCAAATATCTCAAGACATATCAACTTCAGTACCGAAATACGTATAACATATAAAATGTTCCTTGTTAAATTTCCTATAAAAAAAATCCTGTACATCTTTTCTCTAAAATCCATACATACCGAGATAGTCGCAATAATATTATGTACAAGTTTCAAGGAACGTGGATTTTTTAATTTTTTCTTTCATAACCAATTTTTACTCATTAAATCGTAGTCATCTTATAAGACATTAATTTTAGGACCAAAATGCAAATAACATAAAATGCTTCCTGTTCAATTCTCTGTAAAAAAGCAGATTCTATACAACTTTTCTATAGAAAACATATTTATCGAGGTAATCACAAAAATGTGTAGAATTTTCGAGACAAAAACATGTTTTTTTATTTATTTATTATTTTACAGCTGAAATATCTATTAATGTCGGGTAACGTATACTGCAATATATGTATAACTCAGATCATCTCATGTCCACCATACCAAGTCTTCAACGGAGTCTTAGAATGCTCAAGACTCAATAAAAACATTGAAATTAGTTATGGCTCATGGATGCTTTCTTAATGTTTCAATTTTAGGCTCTTTCGCAAATTTTTTATCATTAGGGTCAGACCAATAGTCCTACCTATTGCAAAACACAAGATTTTAACAATCGCAAACACTTCTACATGTGTCTATCTTCACCCATTCAACGATGAGATGAAGAAAAACGTGTGCAGAAGTGGTTACGTTGCTCCTGCAAGTAAAAAAACAACTAATTACAAATTCAATGATTCAAGAAAACCAAACTTTAACATTGCTACCTAGGGTTAACAAACTGTTTTTATTGAGTCTTGAGCATTCTAAGATTCCGTTGAAGACTTGGTATGGTGGGCCGAAGATGATGAATATCAACAACAGGAAACATCAGCGATTTTCCCATAGGAAATGACCCCTGAATTCTGAAAACACGTGACTGTTCCTTAACAGCACAACATTATATCTTATGAGCAATTTATTGACTATTGTTAATATACATACATAATCCGGGGACTGTTCTATAGTAGGTAGTAAGTACCCAATAAACTGTCATGGGCGTAGCCAGACGGGACGAGGGCAGACTGGGGCGCTTGCCTCAGTTGACAGAAACTGAAGTTATATTGTAGTATTAATAGATATTTCAGCTGTAAAATAATTTTTAAAAAACTATATTTTTCGAAAATTCCACACATTTTTGCGATAATCTCGATGAAATATGCTTTCTAAAGAAAAGTTGTATGGAATATTCTCTACAGAAAATGTGACGAGGAATATTTTATTTTATTTGCATTTTGGTCCTAAAGTGAATATTCTCTGAGATAACTACGTAATTAGCGAGTGAAGATCGGTTCTGAATGAAAAAATAACAAAGTCCACGTTCCTCGAAACTTTCACACATTATTGATTATCTCGGCATATATGCGTTTTAGAGAAAAGTTGTATGGAATATTATTTGTAGGAAATTTAACAGGGAACATTTTATGTTATATGCATTTCAGTACTGAAGTTGATACGTTCCGAGATATTCGCGTTTTTCTTTTGTAAAATCTCAGTATTAAAAATAACTTCAGGGTCAAAGCGACACTGGTTAATTACCTCAGATTGAGCTCAAATTTTCTATGGCGAGTTTCTAGGTACATTGGAACAAATTTCAGTGCGACTCTAATCAATTGGCAAAAACTTGTAAAATAATTAAGGGACACCCTAGTGAGAGTGGTGTTTTTGCTTAAAACAGGCAGAGACACTTGTCAGGCCAAATCCTACTGGCCGGTAAGTCTCTCACTTGGAAAGGCTAATAGACAGGTCCTTAAGAGAGATTACCTTGAAAAGTTTCCCACTACGCGAGAACCAGCATGCATACAGGGCAGGTAGGTTAGTAGAGTTTCACTCAATTTGAGAGAGGGATGACTGGCGGGAATTATGCCCTAGCAACATTCGTGGATATATGGGGAGCGTTTCACGAGACTTCTCGTGATTCAAGAGAATCAGCCCTGAAAGAAAAGGAAATAGAAGAAAGCTTAATAAGGTAGATAGTATCTATGCTAAAAGACAGCAGGAGATCTAGATAACTTACCAAAAACAACAAATCCATGCAACGACAATTAGGGGGCTACTCACAGGGAGGATTACTCTATCTCCTACTGTGGGAGCTTGATGGGGAATAGTTTGCTGAATAAGTTAAATGGTAGAAAAATATCCACACAAGGCTACGCTGATAATTTGGCTGTAGGAGTAACTGACAAGTTACCGGGGAACATCGCGAAGCCGACGCAGTGTGGACTCCGGTGTGTGGAAAAATGGTGTGCAAAAAGAGGGATATCAACGAACCCGGACAAAACTGAGAACACTCTTTTCACTCACAAAATGAAAGGCAAGGTGTTGATCAAGGTACAGTACAAAGGAAGACCGTTAGCTCTCCGAAAAAGTAAAGTCCTTAGGAGTATATCGTGACGAAAAACTCTCCTGGAGGGACCACGTTTCAGAGAAAATAAGAAAAGGAACTGAGGCTCTTTGGGCTTGCCGTACCTTTGTCGGCAGGACTTGGGGACTCTTTCAAAATGATGCGCTGGATATAATACCGGTGTAATATAACCCGGAATCACATAACGGTAATTGTGTGGTGGAGCCGGGTCCACTGGGCCAAAGTCAGAGAGGAACTGGACCCTTATAAAGGCTCGCGTGCGTGATGACTACGGGGGCAATGAGAACAGTGCCGCCGAAAGCACTTGAAAGACTCCTAAATTTGCCGCCACTTCACTCTGCTAAAAAAAGCAGCTGCGGTAATTGGGGCCTAACGTCTTGGCCAACGAAACCTTTGGGCCCAAACAACAGGCCACAGAAGGATATGGGAGATGGCGGGGACGATAGACAAATGTTTTGGGATGCCAAGGTACAGAATCACTATGGTACACTTATTTAACAAGCCATACCGTGCACTAATACCCACACGGGAGGCATGAAAAAAAAAGGTGGCCAAGCATTCTAGAAAAAGAGGAGCATGTGTGGTTTGCAGATGCCTCAAAGAATGATCAAGGTGCAGGAATCGTGAATGCAAAATGCGCTAACAACTATTTAATGGCAATGGGTGAGAGCGTCGCGATCCTCCAAGTAGAGGTAATGGCGATCCCAAGTGGCCTTGGTAGAAGCCAGCGGGAAGGCCTTATTAATAAGCAGATCTGTATCTGTACAGACAGTCAACTGGCTATTAAGGCGCTGCCGGCACACCAAACTACATCCTCGGTGGTGGTGGACTGCATTAACAAATTATACTTGCTCAGGAGAATCATGCCATTTCCTCTATTTTTTTATTATTTTTTATTTATTTTTTCACTTTTTATTTCTTTTGTTTCTGTTTAATTTTTTTTTCCTTTTTTATTATTTATTTTTTAAAATTTACTAAACTTTTATTTTGTCTCCTCTATCACATTGTTTTTTTTTTTTCGTTAAAGGTCCCTCCTATAATTGGCTTCGGCTGTTGGAGGAACCAAAATAAAATAGGGGCACTGCGGTATAAAAAGGAACATGATCGCAGATAAGCTAGCGAAGGAGGGCACAAAAAAGGAACTGGGTCTTCCCGTAGCATACAGCGTCATAAAATCAGGTGCATTTCCTCGGCCTCCCCCCACTTACCCTGATAGACTTGAAACATACGCCATTCGTTTGTGCTACATTTGTGCTGGTTTGTGCTGAAAACCCCATCGTTTGTGAGGCTTCCCTTCCTGAGATATTCGAGAAAACTTTTTTTTTTTTTTTGGGGGGGGGGCTGTAGAAACGGGAGCCACCCCACTTTCTCCTAGGGAATCAAAAATGGTGTCAATCGTTTGTGCTACGTTTGTGCTGGTTTGTGCTGAAAACCCCGTCGTTTGTGATGCTCCCCTTCCTGAGATACTCGGGAAAACTTCTGGGGGGCTGTAGAAATGGGAGCCCCCAATTTCACCTAGGGGATTGAAAATGGTGTCAATCATTTGTGCTACGTTTGTGCTGGTTTGTGCTGAAAATTCCGTCGTTTGTGCTGCCCCCCTTCCTAAGTTGTTGAGGTTTATTTTGGGGGGAGGGGGCTGAAAAATGGTCTTTGAAAAAGGAGTTAGATAAAGAGTTGAAAGAGGAAAAGTGGATGCAATAGTTTGTGCTCCGTTTGTGCTGGTTTGTGCTGCCATCCATAATCTCCCCCATAGACCCGTCGAGAGGGGACTCTTTGTCGTACAGTAGGATACAAATCAGGTTTGCCTGAAAATTAAGGAGTAGGCAAACATTTGTAAGCAATAAGGGAATGTGATAGAAAAGTTGTTTCTGTATTTATTAGCTCAATTATTTTGCCGAAGTTTGTTTCATACGTACCTAGACCCACTTACTTACATAATTCATTTTTGGACATGAATTTATTAATTAATATTGTCGTTACAGCGCACTGATATTTTCACCAAAATATTATTATTCAAACGAACGCTGAAATCTAATATGTCTTGATTTTCACCAAAATCAAATCACTTGGTCAATTACTTAATTACTTTAAAATTTAGCTTTTTATTTATTTTTGATTGTTAAGAATGAATTTTGAAAATTCATAACAGTGCTACTAGCTGCATTGCGCCTCATTTTGGTCTACTGTCATTACACCCTCTTACAAAATCTGCATTTCCCGCTCCGTGGTCCTATCATTCTTTTCGGCTCTTACCATCTTTTTGTGCAGTCAACTTGATTGTGCGTTTCGCGGATTATAAGGTAATGACCACCTGGACCATCTTCCATCTTCGGTCATTTCACCTTCTTTTTAAAACTATATTCTTTCACTTTGGCGTTCTTTTTATCGCTTTCGCTTGTGCTACCTTTTTGTGTGGAATCAAATTAATCTTACTTTCGGCGGATTATAAGGTCCATGACTTTCCGGGCCATCTTGGTCTACTGTCATTACACCCTCTTACAAAATCTGCATTTCCCGCTCCGTGGTCCTTTCATTCTTTTTGGCTCTTAACATCTTTTTGTGTAGTCAAATGAATCTTACGTTTCGTGGATTATAAGGTTCACGACTTCCTGGACCATCTTCCATTTTTGGTAATTTCTCCCTCTTTCTGAAACTATATATATTCTTTCGCTCTGTCTTTGATACTGCCTTTTTAGACTATTCTTTCAAAAATGACATTTTCGCCTAAAATTGACGATTTTATATACGTATTGGGACTACGTCGGGTGGAAATTCAATTTTCGAAACTATTTCGTCAGTTTCTAATTTTTCACGAAAAAATTTTTAATTTTTAATTTTTTAAGAAAACCGTTTTTAAAAATCCATTTTACTTGAAAATAAACTTTGAAAAATTTATGGTGTCCGATTAGAGAATTTTCTATGTACTTTCTCGAGATGACTGTTTTGCCCCCTTCCCTACCACCTACACACTAATCAGGCAATTCTTTCACCCGCGCTGTTGGTGTAGTAAGTAGTTAGAACAGAAAAAATGTGAGCCTCCTAGTCCAAACGGGAAATGAGCTTGGAGTTCCTCAAGAATTATTATGACACTGAAGTAGCTTATTCAGTATCTTGGAAAATAAATCATAAAACTTTTTGAACCTCAAAACTCAATTTTTTTCTTATTTTTTTCAAATTTGTCGGTAACATTGCTGCCAACTGCATTAAAATAATATAAAAGGTTGTAAATTGCCACTACTTAATGTTATAAAACAGTTCAGGGTAGTAATATTACAATTTGCAATAAAATTGAAAGAGATGGTAGCCCTGCTATAGAAAATTCTCAAAAAATCAATGAATATAATATATCTTTGAGAATCAAAATATCTGTTTAATTTACTGTTCAGGCCAGTGGACGAGCAATTTTAGTTCCATAAAAATTGTATGAGGTGCAATGCAGCTAGTAGCACTGTTATGAATTTTCAAAATTCATTCTTAACAACCAAAAAAAAAAAAGAGCCAAATTTTGAAGTAATTAAGTAATTGAGCAAGTGATTTGATTTTGGTGAAAATCAAGACATATTAGATTTCAGCGTTCGTTTGAATAATAATATTTTGGTGAAAATATCAGTGCGCTGTAACGACAATATTAATAAATAAATTCATGTCCAAAAATGAATTATGTAAGTAAGTGGGTCTAGGTACGTATGAAACAAACTTCGGCAAAATAATTGAGCTAATAAATACAGAAACAATTTTTCTATCGCATTCCCTTATTGCTTACATATGTTTGCCTACTCCTTAATTTTCAGGCAAACCTGATTTGTATCCTACTATACGACAAAGAGTTCCCTCTCGACGGGTCTATGGGGTATAGGAGATTATGGATGACAGCACAAACCAGCACAAACGGAGCACAAACTATTGCATCCACTTTTCTCCTTTCAACTCTTTATCTAACTCCCTTTTCAAAGACCATTTCTTCAGCCCCCCCCCCAAAAAAAAATAAACCTCAACAACTTAGGAAGGGGGGCAGCACAAATGACGGAATTTTCAGCACAAACCAGCACAAACCAGCACAAACGTAGCACAAACGATTGACACCATTTTCCATCCCCTCGGTGAAAGTGGGGCTCCCATTTCTACAGCCCCCCCAGAAGTTTTCCCGAGTATCTCAGGAAGGGGAGCAGCGCAAACGACGGGGTCTTCAGCACAAACCAGCACAAACGTAGCACAAACGATTGACACCATTTTCCATCCCCTAGGTGAAAGTGGGGGGCTCCCATTTCTACAGCCCCCCAAAAGTTTTCCCGAGTATCTCAGGAAGGGGAGCAGCACAAACGACGGGGTTTTCAGCACAAACCAGCACAAACGTAGCACAAACGATTGACACAATTTTTGATCCCCTAGGAGAAAGTGGGGGCTCCCGTTTCTACAGCCCCCAAAAGTTTTCTCGAATATCTCAGGAAGGGGAGCAGCACAAACGATGGGGTTTTCTACACAAACCAGCACAAACGTAGCACAAACGAATGGCGTATGTTTCAAGTCTATCTGGGTAAGTGGGGGGGGCGAGGAAATGCACCTCATAAAATCCAAGGTGAAAGCTTGAATAAGTTAGGAGATGGAAATGCATTGGCGGACAGCCAGTGGCATGAAAGTCAGCAAAACACTGATAGGGGACACCCCCAGTAAGTACGCCGAGGCCCTACTAGGACTCGATAGAAAACAGGCAAGACTCATGGTGGAACTTCTGACTGGTCATGAAGCCACAAAACACATGTGGTATAAATAGGAGTAGCAAAAAGCAGCTCCTGTAGGCACTGTGGAGAGGAGGAAGAAACCCCGATTCACATCATATGTCAATGTCCAGCAACAACCGGGACAAAACGCGAAGAGTATCTAGCACCCGGTGTAGTTAAAAGGATAGAAATTAGTAAAATTCTCACTTTGGCTGTAAAAGTGTACTGAACTGATTCTCAGCAACCTCTGAGGAAAAGTGCAATGGACTACAAAGTGTGAGCACTCGGCGCACACAGTGCCACCTGATACAAATATAATATAAATGTACTTCTTGGGTCGGCGTTCAAAACCACTTCAGGGGTCACGGAAAATGACTATGAGGAACTGCACTTCGATTTGGAATGACAGTCTTGAACAGTGAGTGAGGAGAATGAGAACCTCCACCGCACCATCGGATCCATCATAGCTTGCGCAATTGGCACGCGGTCATTAGTCACTCTATAATCGAGAATCTTTCTCATCTGCTTCGTTTGTCAGCTTTTCAGTTTCTAATTTGGTTATACTTTGAAATGTGAAACCTTGTAGTTTTTCGTAACGCCCGTTGCACCCAGGTTATAAACTATTCCGGTTAAAAATGTCCGCATTACTTAATAAGTCTATTAAAGCATTAAGTCACCGAATCCACGGGTGATTCGTTTTGTACGTGAAGTCTGACGTTTAATCTATTAAATTTTTTTTTCTCCTCTTAGTTCCTATACATTTTGTGAGAAGATCAGAGATTTTAAATATGACCTTGTGATTACGCCCATTCATGCGGTAACCCTTAGGCAAGCAATCGGTTAGAAGTAAGACGATCTCTTTAACGAACATTACTAAATCCTGTACGCGGATTTCTATTTATTTTAGCCGAGCACTCTTCGGTTCAATTTTCAAAATCTTCGATCATTGACCTTCGCTCTATCTCACTTCAAGTTACTGCATTACGATATTCGAATCGAGAGAAGAAAAAACAACGATACGGCTTCTTATTTCGTAAGAACGTCGGTCAAGGTAAAAAAGGAAGGAAGATTGGCCCGTACCTACTTTTTCATCAACATGCACTCAACTTTGTATACTTATATAAAAGGTAACATTGAGTACACGGTCATAAACGGCAATTTAATCCAGAAACGTATTCGCGAAATATTTGAATTTTAGACTGCATAACGGTGATATTCTGTATTCTCATCAGAGATTCCGAGTAACTGAATACGATGACCGTTTTTTGGGACACGATTTTTTTTCTTCTAGTGTTTCTACGTGACCCTCGAGACACTGCAAACGAATGGACGTATTGCGGTGCACGAACGGACAAATAACTCATCTTTTTTATCGGAGAATATAATCTAATGATTGTTATTGTCCGACTTGGCGCACTCGCAGGATATGCTTCAGTACCGTATCCGCTGGTCCCGTGAACTTGGAAGCTCCAGCTTGCATTATTTCATTCCTTGTTTCGTGAAACACAACGTTTTACTATATTTTTCAACAATAAAGGACACTGGGGTAAATAGGAACACCGTGGCAGAGAGAAACGCGGCTGTATTTCAATCCGGTTCGGGACTTTTCAGGAATTTTCGATTTGTATAGATTTGACCACGCTGGAAACCAGTGCCGGACTTATGGGACGTCCCAAAGGGCCTCCACAATTTTCATTTTTGCTTTCAAATTATTGTTACTTATACCACCCCCCCCCATTTTTCCCCGAGCCGATCGGCGGATCTTTTCCGGACAAATTGCCATCTTCCTGCGATAAGATCTAGTTTCTCCAGGGCTTGGAAAATTTTAGTTTTCGAGGTCACGGATTCTGAATACACAATTTAACCCGGTTTAGGGCTTTAAAATCCAAATTTTCAACCTAAAATTGGTTCCATATTCAAAAATTTTTGACTTTCTGAATGCATATTATTAAAATGGCTTCACGCACATTGTTGAATAGGGAACTTCCTCCAGAGTATGAATCCATTAAAAAAATCTCAAAATTCAACAAATTTGGGGGTAAGGGGCCTAGAGATGACCAAAATCCATCCAAAATTGAAGTATCATGACCCAGCAAACAGACTATCGAAAATGGGGTTTTCGAGGTCGCTGATTTCGAATGTCACACGGAAAAATCTCCGCTGATTTTTATGGAATTTCACCGGAATTTTGTTGGGAAAAATTTCCAAGAAATCCCGAAGAATTGCTTTGGAAACGTCGGGGAAAATATTGGATGATTTTTAAGGAATTTCATCGGAAATTGTTAGAAAAAATTCCGATAACGTCCGCAGAATGTCATCGGAAATCTTTAGAAAAATTTTCCAATGATTTCCAAGAAATTTCATCAAAATTCTTCAAGAAAATTGTTCGATAATTTTTAAAGAATTTCATTGGAACTCGGGAAGAATCTCCGATAAATTTTAAGGAATTTTACCGGAAATTGTTGAAAAAAATTCCAATAATTTCCAAGGAATTTCTTCGGAAACGTTGGAAAAAATCTCCAATAATTTTAAGGAATTTTATGGGAACTAGGGAAAAATCTCCGATAAATTTTAAGGAATTTAATCGGAAATTGTTGGAAACTAATTCCGATAATTTCCGAAGAATCTCATCGAAAATCTTTAAGAAGAATCTCCAATGATTTCCAAAAAAATCATATTAAACTCTTCGAGAATATTTTCCGATAATTTTTGAATTATTAAACCATTGGAGTATTCTCCCGAATATTTTCTATGACAAGCTTCAAAAATTATCGGAAAAACTTCCTCCAAGAATTTTGATCAAACTTTTTGGAAATTATAGGAAATTTTTTCTAAAGGTTTCCGATGAGATTCTTCTGACATTATCGGAATTTTTCCCAACAAGTTCCGTTGGAATTCCTTAAAAATTATCGGAGATTTTCCTCAAGTTCCAATAAAATTCCTTTAAAATTATCGCAGACTTTTCTAACAATTTCCGATAAAATTTCTTAAAAATTATCGGAGATCTGTTTTGAGTATTTCTCAAAAATACTTCAAAAATTATCGAAAAATTTTCTTGAAGCATTTTGATGAAATTTTTTTGGAAATCATTGGAAATTTTTCTAAAGATCTCCGATGAGATTTATGAACATTATCGGAATTTTTTCCAAAGATTTCCGATGAAATTCCTTAATAATCATATCCAAGATTTTTTCCGTTTCCATAAAAATTCTTTACAATTTATCGGAGACTTTCCCGAGTTCCAATAAAATTCTTTAAAAATGATCGGAGATTTTTCCCGAGTTCCGATGAATTTTTTTAAAAATTAAAAGAGTTTTCCTACCATTTCCGATGAAAGTCTTTAAAAATCATCCAAGATTTTCCCCGAAGTTGCCGAAGAAATTCTCCGGAGATTATCGAACATTTTTCCTGACGAGTTTCGATAAAATTCTTCAAAAATCATCGAAGTTTTCCCCCCGAATCGTTGCATTTTTTGTTGTCTGTCACAGCGCCACAGAGCACAGTAATGTTGCGTTTAAATCTGAATAGATGGCCATCGTGTGCCCACTTATTACCACGCAACATGCCGGGTTTTTCTACGTTGCAACGAAAACTGAATAACCCTGTATGTCTTGTAAGTCCCAAAATATCAAAAATTTGTACTTGACACCACCTTCCTCATTCAAATTTCGGATTTCAGGGCCTTAGGATGCGCTGGATGTAGGAAATCACGTGATAAACCCAAAATTTTTTCGCACAGATTCGTTTTTGGGGCACGTTCACTGTCCAATGACGCGCATAAAGCCATTTGGATATCTACAATGAGAAATTCAAAAATTTGTAAATGCAGCACTGTTAGGTATCTGATTTTGGATAGGTTTTGGCTAGGGTTAGACCCTGTCTCCCAAAATTGATGAATTAGCCATTTTTCTTCACGAATTCGTGTTTTGGAGGAACTGCCCGATCCAATGAAGCCACTTTGATAACATGCGTTCAGAAACTCAAAAATTTGTGAATTAGAATCACTTTTGAGTCTAAAAATGAATTTTAGGGCCTTAAAACGGGTTGAATCGGGAGGAAAGTGTGACATTCGGAATCAGCGACCTCGAAAACCCCCTTTTTTGATAGTCTGTTTGCTAGGTCATGATACTTCAATTTTGGACGGATTTTGGTCATCTCTAGGCCCCTGACCCCCAAATTTGATAATTTTGAATTTTTTTTCATGGATTCATACTCTGGAGGAAGTTTCTTATTCAACGATGTGCGTGAAGCCACTTTAATAATCTGCATTCAGAAAGTCAAAAATTTGTGAATATGGAACCAATTTTAGGTTGAAAATTTGGATTTTAAAGCCCTAAACCGGGTTAAATCGTGTATTTGGAATCCGTGACCTCGAAAACCTCTGTTTCAATCGTTTGTTTGCTAGGTTATGACACTTTGATTTTTGATGGATTTTGGTCATCTTTAGGCCCCTTGCCCCCAAAATTTATGAATTTTGAAAAAATTTTCACGGATTTGTATTTTGCAGGATATGCTCTTTCCAGCGATGTGCACAAAGGCATACCTTTCTATTTAAGATTCCGAAGTTGGTGGCACGTTACAGCCCCCCATAAATGGGGAGAAAATTCTTCAAGACCTAGAGAAACTAGACCTTACCGCAGGAAGATGGCAATTTGTCCGGCAAAGATCCGCCAAACGGTTCGGGAAAAAATGGGGGGGGGGGTTAACTTTCGTGAAACACCCTGTATGTATTTTAATATACAGCACTAGATGAGGGTGGGGCAAAAGTCCGCTGTGGGGTAAAAGTCCTATCACTTTTATTTAATTAAACTGCATATAAATGCCATGTTTTGTTGATTTTAGTGAGTTGGCAACACTGTTCACATGCGTATACAATATCAATGCTGCATGTCTAATATAAACCACAATATGCCAAAATAATTTTGTTTTTCACAACTTTCGATAAGATATTTCTCATTTTGGAAATGTGATATAAAGTTGTCCACGGAGTTGCATATGAGTCAAGAGTTCAAAATTGAATCATGGTTAGGTAAGTAATTAATTTTTCCAATTGGTTTCATTATTTCATTCCCACTTTTTATATCTGAAATCATTTTATCAGTAATGTGCCACTGGGGTAAAAGTCCTCTTTGATTTTTGATCAGTTCTTTTCATTCTAGGAATTACTAATACGTAAAATAGGTATCTGACATAAAAGCAATAACTTGACAAATTCTCGAAGATGCTAAATCTAGGAGAGCACTGGGTGAAAGCATCCGTAGTATTTTGCCAGTAGTTTTGGACTGGAGGAATATGTGTTAAGGAAACGTTTGAAAAATTGACTCTTTTTGACGCTTCCTGACTTTTACAAGATCCTCTGAGACTTAAGCAGATTGTATAAGACTTGTTCACAAGGCTGCCACCAGGGGGAACTAGGAGCTATACCCCCCCCCCCCCTCAAAAAATAATAATTAATAAATAATAATAATTGAAAATATTTTAAAATTAATTCATAAAAATGGATAGGTACCGAATTAGGTAAGTACCAAATCGAGTTTTTACCGCTGACCAATTTTTTTTCTCTATTCTAGCCCTCACCAAAAAAAAGTTCCGGTTTCGCCCCTGCTTGTTCAGACCTATTTAAGACACTTTAATGTTCATTCAGATACACCTGCTAGGATGAATGTTGAAGAATTTTGAAGAGAACTGAAAAGTATCAAAAATTGTAATGCTGTATAGAATAATTTCAAAAAGTTTAAATCGACATTTAGAAGAGTCCTATAAGAGTTTTGAAATCTGAAACCAATAAGAAAAAATGTGTCTGAAAGATTTGGAACCAGTCTGGATGATTTCCAAAGAAAATAAATATTATGACAGAGTCTCAAGAGGTCTTAACCATAACTAGAATAGTCTTAAACACTTTCAATGGAGTCTGAAATAATTTGAGACGATGACAAACATGTCTGGAAGGGTTTTGAAGTATCAAAATTTCAGCTTTGAACTCAATTATAGCTTTTGATATCGTGGGACGTAGCTTGACAATAACGTACCCAGGGTCCTCGACCCCCTTTTACAATTCGGTCAAATAGTAGTTTTTCTGGTTTCACGGTTTCAGCATTCTTCCTTCCCCCGAATTTTTGGTCAAGACCAGATCCATCTCCGCAAGCATTAGGCTATCTATGCCACTGTAGCTCGAACCAAACAAAACAAAAATTGCGACCGTTGCATGAGGCTATACTTTGTTCGCTTAAAAAGTTCCAAATTTTCTAATTTTTTGAGCAGGTCCTCAAATTTTTAACTTTTTGGTAATACGTACTCAAATATTACAAGTCTTTTATAACAAGTAAAAAAATCTCACTACACCCAATTGGCCGGACTGGATGACAGAATTTTTCGACTTTTAGGTATTTTTTCATAATTTCATGAATATGGAGGTGTCCCTCATTGAGTCGGGCGAGAGAGAAGACTGCATGAATCACGTTAGTAAATTGTTTCAATCACTGCAGATATAAATAAGAAAGTACTTCTATTTGAATTTAGTTTTATTTACAACTGTGTTTCACTTTAAATTAGAATTCAAAGTTGCGTATTCAATACAACATTATTTTGGCACGAAATATTTTGGAATATACCCAGACTAAAAGCTATGGTGTATAAATTAACTAAAATTAATGCGCAAGCGTTTTTTCCAAGGCATCCATCGGGGGTTTGAAAATTCCGGAAGAAAGCTGAATAGGACATCCTCCAGAAACTGAAAATATTAAAGTGGCATTTCTTTTTTTGTTAGACTCTTTTTGTAGTATTAATATTATTATGGAGCACAGGCCTGGACATTATCAAGAAGGCAGAGTCAACGAGTTCTGATAAGGCAAAATAAAATGCTCAGATCAACTCTCAAAGTACCTCAAAAACGAAGAATCCAAAATAAAGACATAAGAAATAAAGCCAAAAAACCAAAAATATAATTTATACTGTCAAAAAACAAAAACTGAATTATGCGGGTCACATAATGTGGGATAGGGGAGACCGGGTATGGTTGCAACAGTCACAATATCTTGAAAATAGTGTTACTAACTTTAGCACTTCTAGTGAGATATATGGGTATTAAGATGTGAAAAGAAGCCTAAAACGAAGTTTTCCACCTACAGATTTTGTATTTGTGGAATTATTATCGGAAACCTTTTTTCAACATTGGAAGTAAATTTTTGAAGAAACATATTTTGTTTTCTTGGTGGTTTAAAAAACGGAAATCAGCGATTGTTTTACACAAAAAGTGAGTATTATAATGTTCCTAAGTATGCTTGTAATTTAGTCGTTATTAATTTTCAAAGTTTTGTAGGAAAAAAAGTGATTTTGATTATCAAATGATCGTGTGGGAATGGTTGTAACAGATGACTATGGGGATGGTTATAATACTATATTGACGTGTATATTTCTCAGATTTCTTCATATTCAATTAAATTTTTATGCCTAGTGATTCGAAACTGGAAGAAAAAAACTGATCGTAGATGTGCTTCAAAAGAAGAAATGCTTGAAGATGTGAAAAAAGTTTAAAAAATGAGCTTTATCAATATGACAAGCAGCCGCGAGATCTAGTCTCGATTTAATTGTAAAAACTGCAATTCGGATGAATTCTCTATGTCTGAATGAAACATCTGTATTTTAAATTTTTTGTAACATCTTGTTGACTTGATGTAACTAATTTTATGACATGTTACAATCAAAATAAAAATAAATTTTTCAACCTTATTTTGAAAAAGTTTAAATTCTTTGTTATTTTTGAAACTTACATCATTCATCGAGTATACTATAAAGTTTCATACGCCGTTAGTCCCATTTGGAAAAAAAAAAAATAAATAAAAATAGAATCAGCGTAAATGAGCTTCGAGTAAATTTTATGAAAACCTACCCAGGTCTCTCCGACCAGAAGGGAAGTGGAGCAAAACTGTTATGGAATGGGCACCATTGGACCAGGAAAGGAAATACGCAGTGGTCGACCACCCCTGAGGTGGACAGATGAAATCGTTAATTTTATTGGGATGCTTTGGGGGAGAATTGTACGGAACAGGAAGCCCTGGCAAAGGGTGATGGAGGCCTATGACCAGAGGTGGGCTGATTGATGCACGGTTATGGCTTGCTAAATACGAATATAATTATTGTAGAATAAACACTGTATGTATGTACCTGTGCATTAACCAATTAAAGGCTGTTAATTATTGTCAATTATTATTATGTTCATTTTAATGAAATCAGTGAGTTCATTAAATGAAATGTTCGCCAGATATTTCAAAGACTTTTAACACCTGTTAATACTTGTACTGATTTTACTAACGAAAACATTATTAATCCCCTTCCTTCTTGGATATTTCATATCTAATTTTAATCTAAATTCGACCTTTAAGAATGAAGAGGTAATAATTAATGGAACGTCTAAATCAATATTTGTAGGTTTTTATAGCTATTCTCAGGGTGAAACTTACGTACCTTACCTTTTGAAATTCTGGATTCGGGGGACTATTTTCTTTACTTTTCAGGAGCTGCCATAGGCACTTGAAGGTTTCATACAGATCCGAACCCTGAATTAAAACTTGATAGGTGGACTTGATTACAGAAATACAATGTAAAAATTTCACTTTCGGTGCTCCTTATGGAGTTAGATGTAAAATAAAACACAGTAATCGGCTTCCGTTTTTTTTTTTTTTCATTTCATTTTTTAATCAATTGTGACAAATTACGTAGGCGAAATATATTTCTTGAGTCTCCTCCTTGCGGCCTTCCAATCAATTAACAAATATATAGAAAACATCGTATACTCGAACCTTGTTTTATATAATGTACAGAACGAAGGAAATAATTGTCTTCTCAGTTCCCCTCTCTCAACAAGTCAGCGTATTGTAAAATTTAACCAAAATTCGAGCTTCGGTAATTTCACCAGGCCCAGTAAGAAAATAACAATAGAAGAATCTCCATACCTTCGTAAAAAAAAAACACTTTCTCGTCTCTTCATAAATTTTTGTACAACAAATGAGATAGATGAAAACACAAGTCGACATGTAGGTACTAGGTACATAAAAATTTTTAGTTACAAAATTTAAAATTCGGGCATAACTTGTAATTTGAATTCGTACATAGTCTACAATAAATAATAATGGCACTTCAAAAGTATCTCTCACGTTCGTTCGAGTTATTGCACTCGTGATTTTAAGCAATAATTTAAAAAAGGAATAACAAGAGTACTAAGCATAATTTTGTGTACGTAAGACCAATTGCCTCATCAAGCTATAGTTAGCTGTAATGAAACAAAAGCTGAATTTGGTTGAATTACCTCTGTCCTTCGGTTTAAAAATACTAGTACAGCGATGTTGCAATTCTTTGAAACATGCCTCTGATTATTAACTTTTTGAGTTTATCAAAATTGTACACGCAAGCAACGAGGCTAATCTGAGAAAATTTTAATAAAAAACCGAAGTGGAAATGTTGAGGATTTACAATCTAGAGTTGGGAAATGATTCGTTCCATACGTCCACGTTTGGTTCATTTCCAGTTGTATATTTCCATCTAAAATTAGCGGTAAATAAGCAATTTAGTTGCGTTTTGAAAATATTTACAGATGTCGGACTGCTTCAGAACAAGATAAAAGAATTAACAGTGAAACTTATACGGGATAGTTGACTGAAAAAAAGCTCTGTTATTCCATTTTGTGAGCCTGACATTGTTAGAATTTTTTGCAATTCATTGTTCTGCTTACATGTACACAGATGTGAGCATTGACGTTTGCCTTTCATAAAATAAATAAAGAGCGTGGGAATCCGAGTTTTCAGCAAAATTTCCTAAAACCGTTCTATCGCGTTGATTAGCTCATTAATTATAACTTTACCAATGAAAATAATTGTAAACTAATTATATTTTCGCACACAAATTACAAAACTGACTGTCGAAGTTAGATTGCGGTAACATAGTCTTATTTTCAATAAAATTCAACTCAGCAATTTATCACAAGTGTAGGACGAGATATGTCTTGGAAGTTACTAGTACCCACCGCCGAAGCTTGGAGGCAGGTACGAGTTCTGAGGAGGTGCTCCTCCGGGTGATCCTCCCGGAGGATTCTTCGGATATCCACCTCCTCCTGGTGGACTGGCTGGTGGACCAGCTGGAGGATATCCCTCAAACGAACTTCCGCCGCCGGGAGGACCACCAGATGGATATCCGGAGCCGCCACCCGCTGGAGGTTTACCTTTGGGCGGGCCTGCTGGTGGATAACCACCGCCACCCGCAGCTGGTCCAGCACCAGGGCCAGGACCCCCACCTCCACCACCGCCACTCCCGCCTGGTTGCGCCTCGCCGTCGTACTTAACCTCGGCGTTGTATCCTCCATCATCGGCAGTGTACGTGACCACTTGGTTTCTACCATCTGGTAACAGGACTTTGTATTCTCCGCGCACAGTCTTCCCGTCGCTTTCTTGTTTGTGACTGTAATCGTTTCCACTGGCAGCGTCTTTTACTTCGTACATAAAACTGAAAGGTTCTGGCTGAAAAATGTGAGTTTGGAAATCAATTAATTTCATCTTTAGCGGAGATCAAACGGAAAAGTCGAATTGGGCGATCTCGAGGTAAGGGTTTAATCGTTGGTATCACTTCAAAGTTTTTAGCTTAGAAAATTTAGCAGGTCTGTTTTTGGATAGTGACGATTGATTATGATTAATTCGATTTACGTGTCTGTGTTCTTGGAATCCTGAAATGGAGAAAATTGCACGTCACCTAAGAAAATTTGGAATCATGCTGACTTAAAACAAACAACGAAAAAACGGTTTTGGCTGGTGAAACGAGGTAACCAATAGGACTCAAATTCCACCATCCACTGTACCTGTCAATTTCTCCAAAAAGCTCGATCCCTCTCTTATCCCTTTTCAGAAATCTCGAGAACTATCACAAGCGCGAGAAAAATTTTCACCTCCATAAGACTATAATCTCCTGTACTGTTTTCATGTCTGCCTCGGGTCATGAATATATGGGGACCTCAAAATAAACACTCTTAAGTGCTACCTTCAAGAAAGACCGCAGTTTCTTGCTCTTTTTCTGGTCCGAAAAGATTTTCCAAATAGATGGGATCTAAACTTTACATACAGCTGCTTCCCTATTTTTTGAGCTGTCTGTCTCAAGGAATATGTCTCCGAGCTTCAATCTTAATGCTGCCGCATATGCGACATTGTTGAAACAAATTTCCATTCCTCGAGCTATTTTCGTCACATATTCTTTACGTTTAATTTTAAACCCGTGATTTGCCAATTTTAAAATGTAAGAGTTGCCTATCGCTCCACACTGCAGGCGTTATTTGTGGAAGTAAACGCGCGATTTCATCAAGTTACTGAATGTATGTGAATCGCCTTTAGTCGCAGAATGACATGACATACTGTCAAGGAATAAGAATTGCCTACTTCAGCATTGCAGGCGAAATGTACAGGTATAACGTTCTAGTCCATTTTCGTGAAGGGCCAAGTGGTCGATCTTAATTTTCAAGATACAGTCATTTCAAATGATTTAGCCAAAGGTCTATTCGGATATTCTTATCAGTTCTAATTTTATTAAAGTAAACGCTGCTCTTTGATCTAGTGATGCTGATTAAAAATCAATTTTTCGATAATCAATCAAATCAGTGCCTTAAAAATCGATTATTTTAATTTTTGAAAAATTCGTCCTCTCAACCCAAGCCCTGGAATCCGCCCTTTCGAGCATTCCTTCAAAGACGTCGGGGAGTCTGTTAGGGTTGCCTTAGCCCTTTTCTCGTCTTGCTGAAAAACCGGTCTAGGTCAGTTCCAATAAATAAAAATTGATTTTCTGAATGTCGATATTTTTATTCCTTATTTTCAATTAGATCCATTAAAAAAAAAAATCGATTTTCTGATTATCGATATGCTTATGTTTAATTTTAGATCAGATCGATTTTTTTGGAAAATAAATTTTTGATTTATATTGATAGTAGAATTTTCAAAAATCGGCATCACTACTTTGACCGATTGATTTTCTGATTATCAATATTAATTTTCTGCTTATAAATTTTTTATTTTTTATTTTTGATCGAATCGATTTTTTGCAAAATAGATTATTGATTGAAATTGATTGTAACATTTTTAAAAATCGGTATCACTACTTCGACCTACTGATTTTCTGATTATTGACATAAATTTTCTGCTTATAAATATTTTTATTTTAAATTTTCAGTGAAAATAGTTTGTTTGTTTTGCAAATTTGTTTCTTGATTTAAATAGATTGTAGAATTTTTAAAAAGCGACACCCTTGCTTTAACCTAACAATTTTCTGATTATCGATATCGATTTTCTGAATTTTAATATTGATTTTCTGATTTTTAATATCGATTTTCTGATCGGTAATAGATTTTCTGATTTTTAATATCGATTTTATGATGGTTTAAATTTTTATTTTAAATTTTCGATGAAATCAATTTATTATTTTCGCAAAATAGATTATTGATTGGAATTGATTGTAGAATTTTCAAAAATCGGCATCCTTACTCTGACCTATCAATTTTCTGATTATCAATATAAATTTTCGGATTATCGATATTTTTATTTTAAAATTTTGATCAGATCGATTTTTTTACAGAATAGATTATTGATTTAAATCGATTGCAACATTTTCAAAAATCGGCATCACTACTTAGACCTGCTAATTCTCTGATCATCGACATTAATTTTCTGCTCATTAATATTTTTATTTCTTAATTTTAATTTTCGATCAAATTAATTTTTTGCATTGATTTTTGATTTAAATTGATTGTATAATTTTCAAAAATCGACTCCCCTACATTGACCTACCCATTTTCTGATTATCAATATCGATTTTCTGATTATCGATATTTTTATTTTTTATTTTCGATTAGATCAATTTTCTTGCAAAATAGATTTTTGGTTGAAATTGACCGTAAAATTTTCAAGAATCGGCATCACCACTTTGACCTACTAATTTTCTAACTATCGATAATAATTTTTCGATTACCAATATTTTTAATTTTCGATCAAATCAGTTTTTTTACAAAATTGATTTTTGACTTGAGTTCATTGTAGAATTTATAAAAATCGGCATCCCTACTTTGACTTATCGATCCTCTGACTATTTATCTCGAGTTTCTGACTATTAATATCAGCTTTCTGAATAGTGACGTTTTCATTTTTAATTTTCAATCAGATCAATTTCTTTGCAAAACAGATTATTGATTTAAATCAATTGTAGAATTTTTAAAAATTGGTATTACTACTTTGACACATTAGTTTTCTGACTATCGATATTTTTGATTTTGTTCAAATCAATTTTCTTGCAAAATTGATTTTTTATTTAAATTGACTGTAGAATTTTTGAAAATCAGCATCCCTGATTTGACTTATCAATTTTCTAATCGTCGATATCGACTTTCTAATTTTCGATATTTTTATTTTTGATTTCTGATTAGATACGATTTTTTTGCAAAATATATTTTTGATTCAAATTGATTTTAGAATTTTCAAAAATAGACATCACTACTTTGACCTGTTGATTTTCTGATTATAAATACTTTTATTCTTAATTTTTGATCAAATGAACTTTTTTTACAAAATTAATTTTTGACTCAAATTTGACTGTAGAATTTTTAAAAATCAGCATCCTTACTTTAACTTATCGATTTTCTGTTTATCGATATCAGTTTTCTGATTACCGAAATTTTTATTTTCGATCAGATCAATTTTTTTGCATAATGGATTTTTGATTTAAATCGATTGGAGAATTTTCAAGAATTGACATCACTACTTAGAACTATTAGTTTTCTGATTATCGATATTTTTATTTTTGATTTAAATCGATTGTAGAACTTTTAAAAATCAGCATCCCTACTTTGACCTATCGACTTTCTGATTTTCAATATTTTTATTTCTAATTCTCGATCAGATCGATTTTTTTTTGCTCAGTAGATTTTTATTTAAATCGATTGAAAAATTTTCAAAAATCAGCATCACTACTTTGACCTTTTGTTTTTTCGCATTCCCTTCACATCCCTTTCGTTATGAGTAAGATGAATTCCAATAGACGGGCGAAATTGTTGTGTATCATAAGTTGTCTAAAAATCCTATTGCAGGGGAACTAAATTGTTCAGTGACTGCTTGCAGTCGTTTACATTCAACTGCCTTATTTCTTTTATTTTTCACGAAAATTTAATACAATTTTCAACGTTTGATTTTTTGGTTTTTAATTTTTATCTTTTTCAATTAGGAAAACTTTTTTTTCTCAGAATTGGGTTTTTTGAGACGCTAAATTTTGAATATTTGAATAAAATCGAGTTTTTGAACTACTGATTTGCACTTTTGCTTGTTATAAAAAGTTTTCGCCAGTTTCAAATTTCAGTCCTCATTCCACATCGATCATTTTGTCCTTGATGATCTGGACGTGCAAATATTTTCACCCTTCCTACAGAGCGAAATGATTTTTCATGCTCTGCCAGAAACCAATAAATTTCCAATTCTATAGGAATTACCCTTTTCTTTCTTCATATTTTCTTCAGGTCGGAGGATTGTTTCAAGGTACTGTTCTGCTACCGATTCGATTAACTAACTGTCTGTAATAGAACTGTATTTCAATTTGAGTCGTGACCCTCAGTTCGATGGTCACATAATAAAATATAGTAATCAACAAGTTGCTTCAAAGTGATCAAGTCATCTCATTTCCCATTTCTTTTACCTTTCTTTTATCCAGCCATCTTCAGTTTATTTGCTTCGAAACTGAGCTTGGCCCAGGCGAAATAAATAATAGAAATCTACTTGTTTTCAAATTGAGGATATTCCCTCGCTGCTGAATCCAGCTTAGTGTAGATTATAACTCGTATGATAAAATTGAGTTGGGTACAACTTACTTTCGCTTCTTCATTTCCAGAATCGCCGTCTGGTCCACCAGAGCCGCCGGGATTCGAAGACGGTGGCTTGATGTCCGGAGACGGAGGCGGACCATAATTCGAAGTGGGTGGGCCGCCGGGCCTTGTACTCGGTCCCCCCGACGGAGGCCCATACACCGGCGCTGGCTTGGCACTGTTCTTTGGGGGTGGTCCGTACGAATTTGCAGGTAATTCACCGTTACATTGTAATATGTTGACTGAGATGGACAGGAATATGAATCCGATTTGTATCTAAAAGGAGACAAAACCAAATTAAGCGTAATTTGGTAAAATATTTACACTTTGTTCATTTTAAAGTTGTATTTAGTCGAAGTCTGCGTTTTCGACACTTACGAGAGTTATTTTTTGGATGACGATTTTCTGTCTCCAGAGATTCTATATTTTACTGATATTTTCGCTAGTAATATATTTGTAGAATGAATCAGTAGGTAGTCATGCAGGAATTTGCTAAAAAGGGGGCCCCAGTTCGCGTGAAAAAATATGTAAAGTGATTTGAAATCTGACAAACCAATTAGGAAATACAATGTTTTGATATGAACGCGAGGTTTACTCGAACTTTTTTCTGTTAGTAGTTCCCGACGTGAACTTTGAATAGGTTTTGTGGTGTGGTATCAACGCGCATGGGTTGTTCATAGTTAACACGGCAGAATAGCCCTGTTCTGTTGACTTGCTTATCTGAGAGAAAAGTGAAAAGACAAAACAAAAAACAAAAAAACCGGCTATGACCGACTGACCGCGTGAAGTTAATTCTGTTATCAGTTATCTTTTCTTTATTCAGTTTCAAAATTTAATAATTGCAAATTCCTTAGATGTAACTAACTCTTGAACAGTTCCACCTATCAATATTAAAATAGATGCCCTTGTTCATCAATTAAATCATTTTATTATTAAATTAAATAAAACAGGAATAATATATGGTCAATGTTCAGAAACTTGTGAGATTTATCAGAATTTCAAGTCTGATTTCCCATTTTTCGTGTATATTATTTGGCTCCTGTTCATAATACCGGATTACAAGGCTGTAAGAGTGCAGGCTGCAAGCTTCAATGAAGAGAAATGAGGACTCTGTAAAACATAGTTTGAACAATTATTGAATTACCGATTTAAATCGATCTAAATCGATAAGGAAGGATAGCAAATCAATTGAAATCGAATGAGAAAAATTTTCGATTTTTGACAGTCCTCTCTCTCTCTTTCTTTTCATTTGCTTTCACCCGAGTCCTGGAACCATCCCTTCGAGCATTACTTCAGGGACATCGAGAAGCCTCTTAGGGCTGCCTTAGCCCTCTTCTCTTCTTGCCGGGAATCGGCCTAGGTCAACTGCGCTATCTTCCTGTCGAATACCCGTATCACTAGCCCCGTGGTTGATGACGGTGAGTTCAACGAGCACCGGCAGAGCGCCTTACCCATTTACAGCTTTCAGATACTGGCTCTCGGAAGCCTCTGCTGTAAGTGGTTGTGACTCTGTGTACGTTATCAGAATGCGGTGTTAGAATGTGAGACGAGTTCTTTCTTGCATTACTGATAACGATGCCGGCGACCGGCGTTGCGAATCGAACCCGGTACCTTCGGGTTAGGAAGCCGAGTTCTTACCGCTACCAGCCCTAATCCGAGTGAAGTTAAACAAACGACAAAGGAACTGTAATGAATAGAGCTAGGATGTGCTGGCATTTGTCGAATGAGTTTGTTTACGGGCAGATGGAATGTAAGTATTCAAAGATGAACACGAATCAGGGTAATACAAGGCCAGAGAAAAAATTTTATTTTGCCGAATAATCTCGAAAGAGGCATAAATGCCGAACTCCTCAACTGAACGCGCACAGTTGTTTGATCAGTGGTATCATCTTGATGACACTAAAATTCGCATTTAAGATAGGAGAAAATAAAAAAAAATAAGTTTAATTCAAAATTAGCATCAGCATTGAATTCCTCGTTGAAAATGCCTATACATAGGTTTTTTATACTAAATATCAAATTGTTGTATAGTGTTATTGTTGTAAGTACCTACTGGTTTCGTGTTGATTTTTATCAAGATTAACGTTTCAGTCTCTTGTTTATAATATATAACTTTATTACCTAATTAATTGCTTATTCATAACAACTCCGACGCTTGCCTGCTCTTTAATTCTCTTTGTATTTATTATTTCAAAGTCCTTTGACCAAAATCATTCTCTTTTTTCCACCTTATCCCTAATTCCAACTATTTCTAGGTCAAGCCTCTTCATTTCTCTCTTAAGAATCTCTATTTTTCAACTCCATTCAAGCTTCTCACATTCAAAGTTCGAACTTGCCCCGAGTCGGACACCAGGCACCGAGGGGCAGTAGGCTCAGCAAAAGAATTCAGCTCTCTATCTAAAAACAATAGGGACACAGGGAATAACGGAAATCATAATCGTACTCTGGAAAACCACACCATGGAACTACTCCATTTCAACTCTGTCAGGGATTGGCTACCAAAGACAGATTAGCTGAATTCGAAAATGTCCTCTCCCAAGGATATATATATAGGAATTATCGTCTTATCAGAAATGAAAAGAAAGAGTAAAAGTTTGGTAGTCAGAAAAATGGACACACATTTTATTATCTCGGGGAGACAGTGGGATACAGGGAGGTAGGGTTTTATATTGGTAAAAGGCACAACCAACAAATTTTGGAATCAAAAGGATTTTCGGAAAGACTAGCATTGTTAAAATTGAAAATCAACGAGAAAGATAATACATAGGTTGTCGCTAAGTAACTGGGACTAAAATTCGTACGGCCCACCAACGCAACCTATCGGTGTTTCAACACAATAGAGGGATAATTTGGTTCATTAGCTATCGATTGAGACCATGCCGAGCTCATTTGATTGAAAACTCGCTGTTCCTGACCAATTTGAAAAAAACCATATGCGTTGACCCCTACAGGTTTTTTGATGATTTTTTTAAAGAAAGAAAAAAAGCATACGATTACAAATTTTTTTATTAATCATCATCTTCATTAAGTACACGAATATCTTTTTCAAATAAGCGCCATTCATGGCTATATAGGCGTCCATTCGTTCTTGCCATTTATCGAAAGTTTTCGCGCATTCCGTCGCCAGTAAGGAGGAGAAGAACATCTGCGCCGCGGTGATGACTTCTAAAAAAAATAAAATTCACCCCATCCCTTGTATAGTCCTGACCTCGCCCCCTCCGACTCTTGGTTATTTCCTCAACTAAAAGCAGCCGTACGGGGTCGTCAATTCAACACGAATCAAGAAAAGTCGCATCACTGCGGCGCAGATGTTTTTCTCCTCCTTACCGGCGGCGGAATACGCAAAAACGTTCGATAAATGGTAAGAATGAATGGACGCCTGTATAGCCATGAATGGCGCTTATTTTGAAAAGGATATTCGTGTACTTAATGAAGATGATGATTATTAATATAAAATTTTTTAATTGTACGCTTTTTTCCTTCTTTAAAAAAATCTTTAAAGAACCTGTAGGGGTCAACGCATATGGTTTTGTTCAAATTGGTCTGGAACAGCGAGTTTTCAATCAAATGAGCTCGGCATGGTCTCAATCGTTTTAGTCGCAGTTACTTAGTAACAACCTATGTATTTCTATATTTCAAGTCTATGCCTCTAACCTGTGTCAGCTTGGAATGAAGAAAGTAAAAATTTTTACGACTTCATCAGAGATAACTTCAGAACACACAAAAGCAACAACAATACCATATAATGGGAGAATTCAATGCCAAAATAAGAAAAGATAATCAAGGAAATTTAGGAGTGGGTCCGCGGGGGGCAGGATCCTCAAACAAAAGTGGTAGCAAACTGATTTACTCTGTAAATGAACATATCCTCAAAATAGCGAATACAATTTTTCCAAAAAAGGGCTGACAATATGGACATGGGGATCACCTAATGCGAAAACAAGAAACGAGATAGACCACATACTTACTGACAATATGAAAAGTCTTACTAACATCAGTGTGATCTCTAGATTCCAATTCGCTTCCGATCATAGACCAATCAAATGTAAACTAAAAATCACGTCAAAAGAAAAGCCTAAAACAATCGAAAAACCACTAATTGACAAATTCGTTTACAAATGGATTCCAGTCCACAAAAAAGTCGTTTCCTTCAAACTTCTAGCTAATGAGATCTCAAAAACCAATTGGGATAGCATAAACGCATCCAACCTTCAACTGAAATATGATACGCTAATAGAAAACATTCATAAAATATACAATACATTCGGAATAAAAACTAACCAAGTCAAAACTGATGATAAAGTAAGTAAGGAAACTGAAGACCTGATCCACAAGCGTATAAGACTTAAACAAAAAAAAACAAGCTATCTCTCTAAACGACCGAATACAGCTATATGCGAAATGAATAAACTGATTAGAAATATGATCCGAAATTATGTAAACTATTGGTCAACAAAACTAACTAGAAAGGCGGTGGCAAGAGGCTGAACTCTCCTTCCCAAAATTAAGAGCCCAAATGGCCAATTAATCACTAACCGGGAAGAAATTACCAGAACAGCGTCAGAGTTCTATCAGGAACTGTATAATGTAGGCCTAGGATATACGACAGAGGTCGTGTCGACAGCTGGCACAAACCACCTAACCAACAGAGACGAAATACCCAAAATTACGCCTCACGAAGTGCAAAAAATAACTAGTAAACTAAAACCCAGTAGGGCTCCTAGCCCAGACGGAATCCTGTAAGTTCTCTTTATCGCAATTTTAACAAAATTTAATTTCATAGAGGATCTTTTATTTTTCACGCTTAAGTCTTCTCACCACGGCAAGGTATCACCCAAGAGAAGGCCCCTAATTTTAGTCATTTGATTTTTCTACTTTGATTTAATAAAAAAAAAAAAAAAAAAAAAAAAAAACAGTACCTATAATTAAAAATCATATCTGACTTCTTCGATGAAGTTTACAAATTTGAAGTTATGACGTATTAGAGGGAAGAAATGATATATTTCTCTATTCCTTTGTAAATATTTTGTATTAACCGCAAGTAAAATACATTCAGTTGAGCAATGAAATTACCAGCGCAAAGAATTGATGACCTGAAACTGGGGGGAGTGGAATTCACGATCCTGCTATGAAACCAATGTGCATTTACTTTCATTATCCGACTGTCACGAAGCTCTTAACATTGTCAAACGGTTACCATCAGATATTACGCGTAAGCGCTATCATTATTTTTATTGTATACCTAATTTATTTTTTCAATTAATTTTCGTGGAAAATTAAATTTTATAACATTTAGGAACTCTCCATTACATCTGCAGTACATCAATGGAGCGATGTGTGTACCCAATTCATAAATCTTAAATTAACGAAAATCCTTTGATAATAATACCCGTGCCATAATAATTAGGTACATTTTTTCAGTTACGTCTGTTTCCAGAGTCTCCTCGATTGTTAGTGTTGTGTTAACACATCATAAAAATAAATGACAAAATAATGCGAATAAAGTTTAGTTCGACGTGTTCTCAGATCGCAAGTTCAGATAACGAGCGTAATAATTCCATGGGCAGTACCCGCGTAAGATTCAATTCGGTCTTCAAGATGGGACCAGGCCGATACATACAGATAATTTTATACAACAACCTACATTTTATACAGTAAAGTGTAATTTGGTGGTTTTCAGTAGAGTAATCCAGCACTACCATATGCGATGATGACCAGCATGTCGTAATAATTAATTACTAACGAATAAAGAGTTCACTTTTACTAGTTCACGTGTTATTCGTGCACTACTTGAAAAAAAAAACCACGTAAGTTAATAGGCTTTTCTTACATGTGTATAAAGAATTAAGAGTCGATTACGACATAATTAGAATCATCCACATTAAGTATTATGTAGTCTATCATAATCGAAAGCGTCTGTGTATTCTTTCCATAGTAAGATTTGTTAAAATAATTTACATTAAATACGATAAAGAATCAGGGCCGTAGTGAAGGCATATTTCCGGGGGAAGGAGGATTTGAAAATTCCCCCTCAATTTGCTCAATTTGTTTTATAAAAATCATGTTCAACCACTTTCCATGATCTGTAATTTTTTTCTGCTTGGCTACCACAACTGTCATCTTGCACCTCCTTCCCGTCAGTATGCGCCACAGGTCGGGGAATATGGCTAAAATATTACCAAAACTGAATTTAGCGACCTTTGGAACCAATTATTGGATACAAACTTTACAAAATACTGGACCCCCCCCCCCTAATTGCATGAACTCTAATTTCAAATATGGTGAAAGGAGGGAAGTGAATAATAAGCCCCATAAACGGTACAACTCTATGAAGTGGTAAAGTAGCTTCAAATAATACAAGAAAATTTAATTATTTGGAAAACATTGAACATTTTCCCTAAAGATGTTCGAAGAGATTTTTCGGAAATTATTGTTTTTTTTCCAAAAATTTTAGATGGAATTGCTAGTCATCAAAATATTTTTCCGCAGATTTTTCTCGATTTTCGATTAAATTCTACAGAGTACATTTTACCTGAAGCTTGTTGATACAATTCTTCAAAAACCTTCGGAGTTTTTCATCGAATATTTACTAAGAAGTATGAAATTCTTCATGATAAAATTCTGCAAAACCGTCTGAATTTTCCCCGAATATTTCCTACGAAATCCTTCAAAAATCACCCGAAAATTCTGCCTAAGATTAAAATTTTTTTTTTGTAAAACAAGATTTTCTGAGATTCTTCGGAAATATTGGTATTTGATGAAATTCTTTGGAGAACATTTTACCTGAAGTTTGTTGATAAAATCCTTCAAAAACAATTGAAGTTTTTTCCAAAATTTAATAAGTCACTCTCATCATCATTACCCACAATTAAGGACAAAAAAATTCATTAGTAGAATTTATTGAAGTGGAACATAACTAGTTAATCAAAACAAATCTCTCCTAATCACTAAACTCTTCTGGCTGAACTTCCAGAGTGGCACTTGCATTCTTCACTTTCCTAATGGCAATATAAAAATTGCCACCAGTCATAAGGTGTCGGAAACGAAAATGTTCGAAGATTATGTTTGAGAAAAAAAAAACACGATAATTTCCGAAGAATCTCAACGGAAATCTTCGGAAAAAATTTCCAATGTTTCCCAAAAAATTTCATAAAAATTCATCGAGAAAATCTTTTGCTAATTTTTGAAGAATTTAATAGGAATTGGGAAAAAATTACGACGAATTTAAAGGATTTTAGGTAAAATAATGTTCTCCATGAAAATCTTTGGGGAAAATTTTTGGAAAAATTCTCTAATGACTTCTAACGAATGTTGTCGGAAATTTCTGGAAACAAATACCGATATTTCCGAAGAATCTCTTAGAAAATCTTGTTTTACCAAAAATTTCTTTAAAAATCTTCGGTAGAATTTTCGGATGATTTTTGAAGATTTTTTTTGGAAATATTCGGGGGAACTCCGATAGTTTGAAGAATTTTATGAAAAATAATCAGAAAGAATGTTCAATTATCTCCGAAGAATTTCATCAAATATCTTCGAAAAATTTCTAACAATTTTTAAGGAATTTCTTAGGAAACTTTTAGAAAAAATTTCCAATAATTTTCGAGTAATCTAATAGGAAATCTTTGGGAAAATTTCCAATATTTTCCAAAAAATTTCATCAAAATCCTGTAAGAAAATTTTCCGATGGTTTTTGAAGAATTTCATGGAAATATCAGGGGGAAACTCCCACGGTTTTTGAAGAATTTTAATGAACAATCTTCAGGGAAAATGTTCGATGATTTCCAAAGAATCTCATCGAGAATCTTCGGGAACAATATCTGATGATTTTAAGAAATTTCATCGGAAATTTTTGGGAAAAAATTCTGATAATTTCCGAAAATTTTTATCAGAAATCTTTTTAAAAAATTTTCAGTGTTTTCCAAAGAATCTCAACAAACTACTTCAGAAAAATTTTCTCGTTATTTATAAAGAATTTCATCGGAAATATTTGGGGGAAAACTCCGATGGTAAGAATTTTATGAAAAATTATCAGAATGAATGTTCGATGATCTCCGAAGAATTTCATTGAAAATCTTCAGGAAATTTCCAGTGATTTTTAGGGAATCATGTTGCATGATGATCTGTACCACACAGTATAATGACAAAATTAACAACTAAATCTCAAGATTCCATTATTAAGGAGACAAAAATCTTTAGGCGTATAATCTGTAACAGTCTCTGTAATATCAGACTCTACCGCATTTTTACCATTTTTAAAATCAATTTTTATTTGCCTCAATGTCACCTTACTACTGATTACTAGTAAACTTTTATAAAGCTGGGTCACTGCATCCTCATTATAAACAATTATAGGAAACTCTGTCTGTAAATCGTTAGAATTTTCAGATATAGGAGGCTTATAATTGTAATACTGGACACTCTCAATGATACCGTTGTTGTTTTTTTTTAATGCAAATGATCTTATTTTTAACTAATTAGTACTGCTATATATACTTTTTTAACCGATCAACTGGTTCACAAATGGTAGTTATAAACTGTATTGGAGGGAGGGAGAGGCCAAAATGGTGGAAACTGTCTTCAGATGACGTTGGCATTAAAATATAATATAGAAACTCTAATCAACTGTTTCCCAAATATTATAAATTATATAGGAGGAGAGGGAAATATGTGATGTGGACTCATCAAGGGTGGGGCCTGTCTCGAGAATAGACCATGTGGGGAGGAGGAGGGAGTAGACTTGTCTGAAATGACGCTAGTATTTAAAAAAACCTACACATAGCCTGTAACATCAAATAGTGGAGCCAGGGGAGGGGGCAGAAACGTGGTATCAAGTGACACTCTTACTACTACTTTTCCCAAATGGATTTTCCCTAACTCAATTAACTATCAAATGTATGCCAAAAATATGAATTTTTCAAGAGTAAAATAAAAAATAACAGAGTCTGGATGAGCGAGCATCTCTACCTTTGAAGAATTCAGTTATGTTACAAGTTGTAGCCAAACTGAAGGGGGCTAGGGGACGGGCGAGAGTCACAAAGTAGCCCTCTTACTACTGTCGTGCATCATATTTCGTGTAGTTTAATTCATTTCTTACATCACCCCACTTATTTTTTTTATCGGGCATTCATTTTTTTATTGTTTACTGCGGAAATTGTCGTTGGACCCATTAAATTGTCACATTTGCATTCGTCCCTGTCGCTGTATTCCCTTGTTTTGTCGAGCTGTTAAATCGGACCCTTGTAATTTTAAATGCCGAATTTCCAATGTTTACTGCCGACAATTCCTAGCTCTACTAATGACCTTTTCTATGGGAAATTTAATGTACAATCTATTACAAAAAACAGTAGCTTAAGAGGGCAAGTTTCATGGAAAATTGAAAAAATTAAGAAAATTTTCTGATATTATTTGTATTAAAATTGATTTTCTGTACACCATGTTGAACCGTTCCCGACCATTTTTTTCTTCTGTGGTTACCACAACTGTCTACTATTACCTACTGGTACAATTTTTCGGTCTAACTCCAGTCGTAAGAAGAAAAAAAAATTTCAAAGATAGAAAACTTTTCAAAATTTGACCATAACTCAGCCTCCTCAAAAGTAAGAGTATGCAAACATATCTACGTAATGTCGGTGTGGGTTGCCTACTTATCAGGTGGAAGGGGGAGTTATTGCAAAAGAGACACCCTGTATTGCCGAAGTGGATTTAGTGACTTTATAAAATGACTCGCCTTTTGTGAGTCATTTTATAAATTGACGGTTTTCACTTTGCGTATCCGACACGTAACATAATGCTCGGTATTTCATTGAATTACGGATTTCACAATTTCTCGCTAACATATATAAAATGTTTGGTTTTCTCTGCCCCTTTTGGCGGATCCAGGGGCGTAAGAAATATGGTATCCATCAGTTTCGGCCATCACTGACTCTAAATTCAAAATTACAAGCAACTCTGCCCGAGGTCCCTATTTCTTCCTGTTCTATGAAGATGCTGAGGATGTTGATGGGAGGAACCTGGTGGCGCTCTCTAGTCCTCCTGGGGATAGGTTGGGTTCTCCGGAGTCTTCTGCTTGTGGTGGGTTCAGAGGGCTACTGGTACAGGTATAATATTTAATCGTTCTAAAATCTGAAGTTATGTTCGAGCTCATTTTTGGGAAGCTTGTGCGAAGCGAAACGAGTCAAAATATGTTAAATAAAATCGGAAAACCATTCCGATATGCCACAATCATGAAAAAAGGAAAGCAATCTGTGAGTGGTACTCCAGTAAATGATCCACTTTTGTCTGAAGATATCGTCATTATAAAAAAACTTCTCCTTTTGGTTACTGTCGATAAGAAAACACTATAGGGCCCGACATATGTAGACAGGTAGACATACACATAGTTTGCCAAAGTACATTATGCAAAGTATTGACCGTGAATTGAAAGGTAGTATTAACGCATAAATCTTCAAACCTAATATTTTTTCGACGGGGGCTACAGACCGCAGATTTCCAGCGTATCTCAGGAAAGGGAGCAGCATAAACGACGGAGTTATCTGCACAAATCTAGCACAAACGAATATGTTTCGAAGCTATAGAAACGGGTGAGTGGGCGCGGGTGAAGAAATGCACCTAGCACACAGCCTACTAGCCATAATTAATCGGGTGATAATCCAGAGTCCTACCAGGCCCTAGTCGAATCAGGAGGAAGATACTGACTTAGGTTAAATGATACGTATGATCAATGTCAATTATTTGGTTAAATTGTTCAAACTTTGAATGGTAGGGAATATTTCTATTCACCTGCCCTTCTGGCCCTACAGGGAGTGAACTCTGGAAGATGATGACTCTTAGCACAAGCAAAAATTCGTTCCTCCCTCTTTTTAAACCAGTAAGGCAGTCTTAAAACATGTTTCGCTTTGATTTTAAAAAAATAAAATAAAAATATTGTGCACCACTCGAGGAAAAGACAAGCTGCCGGCCATGGGGTAGCTGGCAGTGGCTCACTTACCCGAAGTTGTATAAGTAAAGGGTCACCTAAAAGAGAAAACGAACGCCAAAGTAGATAATTTGTTCGACCATTTAATTTGTCCATCGTCCATTTACTAAATGCACGCCAAAATACAAAAAACAAACAGTTAAAATAAAGTTGAACAACCATAAAAAGAAATGAACGGACACGAACATTAATTGCACGCCAGTTGAAGACATCAAACAGTTGATTTTTTATAAGGTTACTTCGAAAGTTATATGAATGTTTATTATTTTTTTATTATTATTATTATTTTTTTTCTTGAAAGGAAATTGTCGGTGAAAATACGGAAGTATACAGATTCATTATGATTACCCTTCTGACAAACTAAAATGGAATTACTGAAGAAGAAGGACTCGTTTGCTCTTCGCTGGCCTCTTCCCCGCTTCCTTTTCTGGCCTAAGGGGACCGCCTTAGCTTCTTCCGGCACATTTGACTTCGCGAGTGCCCACTGGTACGAACTTGTCCATAAAGTCAGCGGAATATTTGGAACTGAAGAAAATGGTTTGTAGTTTCGCCCCGCTTGGGTCTCTGCCCTTCGACCACATAATAGGAGATCGTCCAGTTTACGTAGAAACTGACCTACTGGTTAGCGTTTTCTGAGCGTATTTTCCCTGTTTGGTACAGCATTCGACGACTCTACTCCATTATTAATGGATAGGGATAGGAAAAATCGATAATTTTTCGTAATCGATTACAGACCGCATCTTTTATCGATTATATTCGATTAAAATCTACAAGTTTTGAGGTAAACTTGATGTTTTTTCACTTTTTTTTTTATTTTTTGGTATCTTGATGCTGAATTTATTGAGGTAGGTCACTATTTTTTGTAAAATAAAACCATCACCTAAATGAAAAGAGCGAAAAAAAAATTTAAAATAGTAACGGGAGATGGGAATATTCCTGGAGAAAGAACTGGGAAAGAAAGAAATTTTAGCAGGAAGTTATTTTTAGGGGTGAGGGGAATTTATTGTAGACCAGCTTGCAGGCACCAGTCCAGTATCACTGTAATAGCTAACTGTATCAACGAATCATAAACTGTCTTAGATTTTACCAATATTAGGTATCATATTCGTATCACGGGGAGCGTGAGAAAATCTGAAATGAGTTGTGATTCAGCTTGTGATGAGTTGAGTATTTTGATTTTTGAGATTTAGCTATATCAAATTATCAATAGCTCAAATTGATTCCTTCTTAGTTTAGTTACCCTCGTTTTTTAGTCACATATTTTTTTTTTTCCAATCTCATTTAATCATTTTGCAATCTAAAATATGGGTCGAAGATTAGACGATATCTGGTCATTATAGGCCTTCGAGGGAACCTTTTCCCTATACAGGTGCAGGAAGCAATGCAAAATGGAGGCTGTTAAACACAAAGCTCCCAAGCGACAAAATCTGTTTTCTGTGAAAACGTAACATAAAAGCCAATGAATAATGCCGGTTTACGGACACAGAGTTTACTGATAAGCTTTTTTCAACGCGGGTACACATTTTTGTATCGAGGGCCCAGTTTTGAGATATTCTACTTTTTACGCTCTTTCCAACGATACTAATAACTCATTTTGTCAACTAATTTCTCTTGGGAGATTTTTGTTTAACAGCGTCCAAATAATTAATTTACGAAGATGTTCCCAATTTTTCCACCCAAAATTTCCAGGGAGGGAATCTATTTGGAAATAAAAATAAATTCCCGGTTTTTGCCCATCCCAATTTCTTATAGAATTTCTTTTTAAAGAAAATAAACACCTAAAAATGTCAATACCGAAAACATGAATAAAAAAACATTTATAGAGTCAAGAGTGCTCTTTTGGCTTTTGAGGGACGACCATGTTTCCGTTTTTATCCCAACGGGATTTGTTTTGCTGCTGGTGGCGCTTCAAGGCTACAGTCGTATCCGCATGCCTACCCGTTGAGGAATTTGGTCTCTGTTGTCACCTCTCGCGAATCTTTTTCAGAAGCTTTGGAGGGAAACGGTTGTCACTCGACACGCAGTTATTAGCCTTTCAGAACCGGGTTTTTTACTGCCCCTCCTTTCGTCACTCGGTGGTCACTCTATTAGTACTCATTTTTCTGGTGGATTTTGTCACTCTGTTGGTACTAAATTTCCTGATGGATTTTGGCATTATGTTGTCTCAAGATTTTCTATCAGAGGTAATATCGCGTTCATTGAACTTGAAATAACGAGCAAGGACTATCGCGTGACGTAACATTCGGACCGGGCAAACAACAACAACAATAATGCAATGCTATTTTCATGCGAAAAAGAAGATCACTCGGATTTCGAAGAAAATGAGCTCATCTGGAAGAAAATTTTATTTGCTACAAGGCATGTTCTTTTCAATTTTCCATTAACCGTATTCATTCTCGAGATATTTTGAAATTCCTTCCCCTTTGATCAAGACCAGATTCCCCTCGAACCCGGGCTGACTACGTCACTACCTGTTTCATGTTTGATTCCAGCTCCAACAACAAGAATGTCCTTTGTATTAGCCTTCGAGTACTACACTCCGCTGCTGCATCAGTTTGTAGACGCGTCTGCAACCACGGGGGAGCATTTTCATGTCTTTTCGCTCCTCGGATTCCGCTGACATGAGAATGTCGACGGTCGCTTCGCTTCTTATTTTTTCGGCGGTACGGTTGTTGATCTTTGATATTCTCATGTCGGCGGAATCCGAAGAGCGGAAAGACATGAAAATGCTCTCCTGTGGTTGCAGACGCGTCCGCAAAACTAATGGAGCGTAGTACTCGAAGGCTAGTATAGGGAACGTAGTGCTCTCAGGCTGATACAAGGATGAGCGTTGCGAGTGAAAAGCGCCTATTGCCCAGCCTCGATTTATACGATTTACATTTCGCACCTCTATTCCGACGACAAAATTTTAGCGAAATACTTTAAGCGTATGTCTATTGGTTGGCCAGCATAGCCACATATCTAGCGCAACATCACTATAGCGACACCACCCTGGACACGCTCCCACGACACGAAGACAGTCCGTATGATTTAGCTCTTCATGGTGATATTTTAGTTCAGTGATTGACTTTTCGACAGTCTCCAGCCATGTTGTTGCTGCACGACTGTAGTCTGCAGCCGTACTGTATTTATATAAATTTCAATGGAAATTTTTTATGTAGGGTAAGATACAGTCAGTTAGTTAGTCAGTTAGTCCAGTCAGTCAGAGACATGAAAATGTCAATAAGAAAAAAAAAGTAACTTCGTTACTCGAGGAGGGTCGACAAAAAGGCACGCATCTTGACTCTGGACAGTGAATAAAGCAGGTATCTTGACTATCGACAAGAAATAATAAAAAAATAAAAAAAATCGCGGAAGAATTAATAAATAATAAATGATCGACCTGATCCAAACCTAATCCTGACCTCATTTCATTGTTAGTATTGGAAGTGAAGAGCATGCGAAACTCAGATTGAAACGAAAAAAAAAGAGAGAAATTATACCCAGAAGCAGAAAATGTAACATTTATTGATAACACATTATTGTTAATAAACAAAAATATATTAAATGTACGTAAAAATAAATATTTAAAAAGAAGTAGACAGCGAGCGTGTGGAAGACTATATGAAAAAACATCAATTCAATGAATCGTTATTCATCTCGTCTTCATCATCATGCTCGCTGTCTGAGCTTGTATCCTCCATTGATTCAAAAATTTTATTTCGAATTTGTCCACGATTCTTCTCATGAAGATGTATGACTTCTTCCATAAAATCGCAGAAGTTAGCTCCTGCCTCCGAAGGAACTGTTCCAATATTTCGGACTAAATCCAGAAGCGAATTTGAAACCAGTTTCTGATTCGACTCTTACTTGCTATTATACGCATATGCTCTGAGATGTTGGTCACGCTCTATAACACGGGCATGAAGCGCTAGCGGTCTATCATTCCTATATGGTCTAAGAATAATCCCGATTGAATAATTTCCATGGAAATTGGAAATTCGTCGCGCTGCTATCGTCGATAATAGTACAAGACTCTCATATACTCCTATATAAAAAGTTTTATATGTCCGAAAATAAATAATTTCCATGGAAACTGAACTGAGCTGGAGAAGAAAAAAAAAAAGTCGGTAAAAAAAAGCGATTACAATCTGAAAAGCAGCTGCAATAGGTTCGACTACTCGTAGCCGACCCTAAGAAGTCAGTCAGTCCAGTCAGTCAGAGACATGAAAATGTCAATAAGAAAAAAGTCAGTCAGTCCATTCCAGTCCAGTCCAGTCAGTCAGAGACATGAAAATGTCAATAAAAAAAAGTCAGCCAGCCAGCCCATAACGCTATTTTTGTCTCGCTTTTTTCGTCACGCTCCAGTGTAATGCTTTTCTCCGTTGCCAGCCAGCCTAGCCAGCGCGATTTTCGTCACGCTCTTTTTTGTCACGCTAAAATGTTACGCTTTTTTCCGTTGTATGCCAAAGTAAAGACATAAAAATGTCAAAAATATAAAAAATCCGACTCGCAACGCTTCTTGTATCAGCCTTAGAACATTACGTTCCTTGTATTAGCCTTTGAGTACTACGCTCCGCTAGTGCTCGAAGGCTAATACAAGGAACGTAATGCTCTAAGGCTGATGCAAGGAGCGTTGCGAGTGGGAAGACAGAGTTAGCCAGAGTCAGTCAGAGTCAGTCAGAGTCAGTCAGAGTCAGTCAGAGTCAGTCAGAGTCAGTCAGAGTTAGTCAGAGTCAGTCAGAGTAAGCCAGAGTCAGCCAGAGTCTGCCAGAGTTAGCCAGAGTCAGCCAGTTTCCGTTACCTGCCAGACTATCCAGCTAGCCATCCAGCTAGCCAACCTAGCCGAGACTTGTCTGTACATTTTTTTTTTTTTTTTTTTTTTTTTGATAAGACAAAGGGAAAATTCAGAAAATTGACAAGCTACCGTCTCCTTCATTACTGATAAAACATAATGACAGCTACGAGACTCGTATATACAACATAAAGAAAAAACATGTTTAAAAAAAAGACATAAACATGTCAAAAGTCCAAAGAATTGCAGGGACAGATTAGTCACCTTCTACTTCATTACCGAGATAAGACCTGAAGACAGACATGAGACTGTCAGTCAGTCTATAACTGATAAAAGACATAATGACAGAAAAAGATATACGATAGGCATGAAAAGTATACCCGATATAAATCTGGCAACCACCTTCTCCTTCCCCACTGATATTCAGGGCCCGGATTTTTATGCTTTAGCATATTTTTTTCTAGCCTAGTCTATTGGGCATACCAGGGTTATCTTGACGAATCATTAAATTTAGAGTAAAATGAGCTATATTTATTAGAGCATATTTGGGAATATTTCAACCAAAAAGCATATTTTGGCATATAATGTGTGGTTTCAAGGAATATTTTGGAATATTTTCTTACTTTTCCCCATTTTACTGGTATATTTTACCACTTTACCAGATTATTGGGAAAAAAATTATAATAATTTTGAAAAAATGTTATTCACCTTTCAATTATTTTTAGTGTTCATGAATTTATGACGTGTCACAAGGAAAGGACCTTAGTGGTAAGTACACACCAAGGCCTTTATCCTGCAAATTTAGGTTTTATACAACACTGCTGAACCCGGAGCAAGGAGTTTTCGGTTCACTTTTCTTTCTGCCTGCCATAATTTGAGAGGGAATATTTCAGAATATTTTGCATTTTTAGGGAATTTCTTGGCATATTTTACATTTGATGAACGCATATTATACGTATGCGGATATTTCAGTTTCTTTAGGGAATAAAAATCCGGGTCCTGCTGATATTACAGCAGTCTCATTTCCTACTGATAAGACATAAAGGCAAACATAAAACTTTTCTGTACATCACTGATAAGACTCAAAGGAAACAATCCAGTCAGTCAGTCTATCAGTTAGGTCTATACTTTCCTATGCTGATAAGACGCAAAGGAATCAGTCCAGTCAGGCAGGGGTCTATATATTTTTGATCAACCCGACATAAATCTGACAACCATCTTCTCTTTCCAAAAACTTGCCTATATGTATATCACTGATAAGACACAAAAGGAACACTCCAGGCAGTCAGTCAGTCAGGTTTATATATGTATATATATATTTTTTCCTACATGCTCGAAAAGCGTCTTATTTGTAACCACTTTTCAGTGCAAGAAGTGAAATTTCCCAATTGACTATGTATTATGTAAACAAAACACCAAAAAGGATGCAAAAATAATCCAGTTTTGCACTGGAGGAAAAAAGTGACGTCAAAATCCTATGTTTACTTGGTAGTTGGCAGTAGAAGGAAGGTTCACACTAGACGGACAGGCGCGTTGTTTTTGTCGCTTATGCGTGTTTTAATATCTAAGTGTTCCAGTAACTTCAATAAACTACTGCTTTTTAAGCATGTATTTTAAACAAAAAAATAGTTTGCAACTTTTGCAAGAAGCGCGTTATTCGCTCGTGCGTTTTGCAGCATGCGCGTTGTTCGTGCTGCAAACTTCGCACTCGTCACAAATAACGCGCTTCTTGCACTTGTTGCAAAATATACTATTATACTACTTGATCAGAAAGGCAGTGTTTACGTTGGTGTTTTACGGACGACAAGAAGCGCCTATCATTCATGCATCGAGTGCTAACGAAACCTGCATGTAAGGTAAACGTCCCTCAATGTAAAGCGTTTTTACATGAAAAAATTGCTGGCCAGTAATTTCGTATCGGGGAATCGAACCCGCGTCCATTGAAAAATTTGACTGGAATGCAGCGATCGTCTCAGAATTCTGTGATTCGTGAAGATCTTTTGAAACTTCTGGAATACACGCCATAGATAGAAATAATATACATTCGCATAAAAATTGCAGCCCTGGTCATTATAATAGAATTTTCCGATTCTAAATTCTATGTTCTCTCATTCAAGGTATAATTTGCTGGTTTTTAAAATTTTAAATGATCATGGATTGAAAATAAATGACTTTAAATGACCTAAATGACCGTTAGACACCCTAGTCTATTACTAAGGCTCATCACCTTAAACCCCTGCAATTGTCCAGTATATTTCAGGTTGCATGGGTAATACGAGTATGTAAACAAATCATAATATAAATATTTCAAGAGTACCTTTATCGTCGGGATCCCAGATATTTGCGCTAAATTCCAAAATTGATCTTATCACAGCAAAAAATGATACTTTCTTAGTAAATATAATAATATTATGAGCTCAACATCTGTACAAAGAAAGGAAAAAAAAAAAGATCAGTTAAAAATTTAGAGGAAAAGGAGAAGAAAACAGCCTTCATACGGCTCTGCCTTCGAACTGGCACACAAGCTTCACTCTTCGACAGTCTCGCGGCATGTTTCGCCGGAAAAAGTGTCTGATGTCCTATCGTATGGGGAAATTTTCAAAATTTTCGAATATCAAAAATGAAAACGAAAAAAAAAAAATTAATGATGGAAATGAAAACGGGCTCTGTGGGGTGCAGCATGGTGCGATATCAATTAACAACTTCATAGATTTTTTATTTTTTATTATTTTTTTCCATGTGACTTAATGCCGAAAGAATAGAATTCCAAAATTGGTTTGTAGGTTTTTGAGGTCACTGTATTCGATTTTAGGGGTAATTTTTGAATCCTATCCCTCCTGGTACGACCTATGTGGTAGCAAGAACGTAGAACAAGCAATGGTAGACTCGGAATTCACCCTTTTAAATTAAAGCCACCGAATAGGGTAAAAATACAGCTTTATTTATTCAAAGTGTTACTAATCGAAAATAACGTCGTAAAAATTTCCTAATTGAAATAAGCACAGGGGCTTGAATTTGGTCCAGATTAAAAATCAGAAGCGATATTCGAAATCAGCGACACAAAACCACCCCTGTTTCGATACGTTTGCAATTTTTCTTCAGAGAAGCTTAATTCGTATTACGACAGGGCTCTGGAAAGGGTCGGATAAAAATCTGAGGCGATATTCGAAATCAGCGTCTCAGAGCTTGGTTGGCTATCCTGTCCAACAAATTGACTTTAGAATCTCGTAAAGAATTTGGAACTTGAGGAAAATTAAAGTAGCCCCTCTTTCGTGGAGCCTGAATGGTTTGGGGAGAGGGAAAATAAGTATTAAAATGAATTCTGGAACCTAGGTGATAAAGCTGCAGCATATCTAACGACAATGCTATGCAAGTACAAAGGTGGTTAGGAGCTGGAAAATTATGGTACCAGGGGAGGTGGAGGAGGCTTCAATTTAAGAGTATCGATAGATACAATATAAGGTCATACATTTAAAAACAATAGCCTCTTTCGTAACGCGAAAATAATTATTATGTGGTCTTTAGATTTTTTTCAAATTTTGTGGATTAGTTACTCTTCCCCCAAAACCTCGGAAGTCTTATTCATTCACCCTTATCTATACAATTGTGAAGGAGAGAGGAGCCGAAGAACAACCCGATGGCAGGATGTTCCAGAAAATGAATTCGTTGGTTTTCAAATTTTCGTTTCATGACGACTTTCTCAAAAAATTTCTACACTAGGGAGAGGAGCTAGATTGAATATTTTTTAATTTTCGAGTCTTTTCGCGCCGATTTTCAGATTCTCGCGAACAGGATGACATAAAAACACGAAAAACACGAAACAGCTGATATTGGGAGAAGTGTATAGTGATTGGTTCGCGTTTCATCATATTTTTTGTGAAATAGTTCGTGAAAAGTCACGAAATACGCTAAGTGTATAGCCGCCTTAAAGGCGGCTATACACTTAGCGTGAGAACAGACGATTCGCGAGAAAAATCAGGCGAAACACAAGAAGCGAAAAGTGTATAGATGTCGTTCTTGTGATGCATCTCGTCATCTTTAAGTTCGTGTTTCGCGTTTCGTGTTCTCGCCAAGTGGTCGGCATTTTGACGAAATGTCAAAGGGTTTTCGTACTATACTGTCTAGACAGATATGACGGCTATACACTTATCGTAACATGCATGCTGTGTCGATCTGGCGAATTTTTCAATTCATCTGCATTTCAGTCGGCAGTCGGTTTTTAATTATTGAAGAGGCTTGGCTTAATTTTTCTCGCTGATTTCGAATTCGTTGTCCAAATTTAGCGCTGATCCTCCGTTGGGCAAAATTCAATTTTGCGACCTATGATTCCTTTTCATAGAGCGCCTAACATTATTTAGTATAATATGTATACTTTTCCATGCCCACTTTGGGTAAGAACAAGCGCCAACACGGTATGTCGACTGAACCAGTTTCGAAGTTCGGATTATTTTTTAAGCCTAAATATTTATTATTATTTTTTTTAAATTCAATATTAATGTCTCCTCATACGGCCAAAACTAACCAGATTAGGAGGGAACAAAGTACAGTGTATTACAGTTTTTTCACTTGATATTAATTAAAGAAAACGAAAAAAAAAATTGTAAAAAAGAAATAAAAACAAAACCAAAAACTGCGACACATTTTCATGGTGTCTACGGTCATTTAAAGTCATTTATTTTGAAGGAAGGTCATTTAAGTCATTTAAAGTCATTTATTTTCAATCACGGTAATTTACAAATTTAAACATCAGCAAATTATAACTTGAAAGAGCTATGGCGTATATTCCAGAATTTTTAAAAGATCTTCACGTATCACAGAATTCTGAGGAAAAGGAGAAGAAAACAGCCTTCACACGGCTCTTCTTTCGAATTGATAAACAAGCTTCACTCTTCGACAGTCTGGCGACATGTTTCGCCGAAAAAAGTGCCTGATGTCCTATCGTATGGAGAAATTTTCAAAATTTTCGAATATCAAAAATGAAAACGAAAAAAATTGGTTTACAGATTTTTGAGGTCGCTGTACTCGATTTTAGGGGTAATTTTTGAATCCTATCCCTCTTGGTGCGACCAATGTGGTAGCAAGAGCGTAGGACAAGCAATGGTAGACTCGGAATTCACCCTCTTTTAAATTAAAGCCACGGAATGGGGTTAAAATGCAGTTTTATTTATCAAAGTTTTGCTCATAGAAAATAACGTCGTAAAAATTAATAAGCACAGGGGCTTGAATTTGGTCCAGATTAAAAATCAGAAGCAATATTCGAAATCAGTGACACAAAACCACCCCTGTTTCGATACTTTTGCAATTTTTCTTCAGAGAAGCTGAATTCGTATTACGACAGTGACGACAGTGCTCTGGAAAATGTCGGATAAAAATCTGAGGCGATATTCGAAATCAGCGTCTCAGAGCTTGGTTGGCTATCCTGTCCAACAAATTGACTTTAGAATCTCGTAAAGAATTTGGAACTTGAGGAAAATTAAAGTAGCCCCTCTTTCGTGGAGCCTGAATGGTTTGGGGAGAGGGAAAATAAGTATTAAAATGAATTCTGGAACCTAGGTGATAAAGCTGCAGCATATCTAACGACAATGCTATGCAAGTACAAAGGTGGTTAGGAGCTGGAAAATTATGGTACCAGGGGAGGTGGAGGAGGCTTCAATTTAAGAGTATCGATAGATACAATATAAGGTCATACATTTAAAAACAATAGCCTCTTTCGTAACGCGAAAATAATTATTATGCGGTCTTTAGATTTTTTTCAAATTTTGTGGATTAGTTACTCTTTTCCCAAAACCTCGGAAGTCTCATTCATTCACCCTTATCTGCATTTGTGAAGGAGAGAGGAGCCGAAGAACAACCCGATGGCAGGATGTTCCAGAAAATGAATTCGTTGGTTTTCAAATTTTCGTTTCATTACGACTTTCTCAAAAAAATGTTTACACTGGGGAGAGGAGCTAGATTGAATATTTTTTCGTCTTTTCGCGCCGATTTTCAGATTCTCGCGAACAGGATGACATAAAAACACGAAAAACACGAAACAGCTGATATTGGGAGAAGTGTATAGTGATTGGTTCGCGTTTCATCATATTTTTTGTGAAATAGTTCGTGAAAAGTCACGAAATACGCTAAGTGTATAGCCGTCTTAACGATTGGAAAAGGTGTCGGTCAACTTCGACAACCAAACTGGTGAAAATTTAGCGCTCGGATTGGCGAAGACGCGAAAGCTATTAAGGTGGCACTGCCATTACTCACTACTCGTATCCTCATTGAAAGTTATTGATCGTATCGCGGACACACTAAATGAAAACGACAACAAATTTGACCGAATGCTTTTTAACGAATCACATTTACGACGACAAGAATGAAAATACGAATTTCAAGTATACGACTTTTGCCGCTGCATTTACAACTACCGTACCGTTTTTGTCAACCGCACGACATCTATAATTTCAGCGAATAAAATCGACACCATTTTATATACTCCGCCATATGCATGGTTACAAAAGTTACGAAATCAATTAGAATATAATCAACAATGTGTCTCTTCCATTGCGTAATCAAAAGTTCAAACCGATGAGTTTGAAAAGGTTGGCTATGATCTAGAATGCTTGTTAACAAACTCTCTAGGGTCATGACTAATAAACGTTCGAAGATGTCTCTCTCGTTTGTACCTTTTTTTCCCTTTCCTCCTCTGCGAGCACATTTGCGAAGATGCAGAGTCTCTAGGCCTCGTATGGGAAAACAACGTCGTGAACTATTATTTTTCACCGAGCGAATGTTTGCTTTTTATTTTGTTTTCTTTTTTATTTTATTTCATTCCGACCCGAGGTACATTAATGATGCATCTACGGATTACATTTAACGTGTTTAAAGTGATTCGTGTATAATGAGGTGTGATAAGATTTTTCCCATAATGCTTCGATCGGCAGGCATTTTTTCATTATTAAACGCGGCGGCGTTATGTGTACTCTCCGTTATCTTAATGATCGAATTAAATGAGTTATGTACGACCCGACTCATTGATCGATCGGGCAATTTCGGATGTGTTCTTACCTCATTGGTGTGAAGTAATCCAGATCGAATACACGCGTTCAAAATGTACGCCGATTGGTTTGACAATCGACGTCGAATTTCCGTGTCGAAGGCCGATGCGATTTCCTCAAATGGACTTGAGCGAATCGGTAAAATGTCATGGAACACGAACGCGACCAAATTATTTTTGCGTACAACGCGGAAGGGCAAGGTTTATGGTGCCTCCGTCCCCGCCTGCATATTTTTGTACATAACTTTTGACTTGACCAATTCCTCTCTTTTATCGCCGGTTTCGGATCTTAGCCGCATTCAGTCCCCGTCTTATCCACGTCCTACCTAACCCTCCTTCCTTCAAAACTGCCTTTTCATCGCCTTCTATTTCCGTGCTTTCCAATCGTCGCTTTTCAAGTCATTGGCCTATTTGCAAGTTCTCGATGTACTTTAATTCATTAGTGTCTGGTCATCCTTTCATCACTAGTCTTTACAATTTGCATACTATCGCTTCTTTCGCCCTTCATTCTTTCACCCGCACTCCGGTCCCTTCAAAGTCGAAAAACGCACGGATAAATTCTTTACCATTGACGGAGAAGGTCAGCCCTTCACAGAATCAAATAATACTGAATATAAGGAGCACCCTACCTTTTTTTTTTACATTTACATTTTTGTATGAGGTGTCGCTGCGTTTATCGAAAACACTTTTTTTGCGTATTATTTTTCCACAGACTGGAGTCCCTAATATGTCAGCTCCACGATAGTCTTCGGAACTTTGCCCGTTACCGCCACAGCCAAATCGACAGCCTAGCCTTGTAGTATATTTTTTGACCATTCAGCTCATAAAGCAAACTGTCCACCACTAGACTCCACAGTAGGAGATATGAGAGTAATCCTCCCTCTGGGTAGCCTCTGATGGTCGTTGCATGGATTTGTTCTTTTTGGTAAGTTATCTTATCTCCCTGTCTTTTAGCATTGATACTATCTAGCTTACTAAGCTTTTTTTTTTAATTTCCCTTCCCTTCAGGGCTGATTCTGTTGATTCATGAGAGGTCTCGTCAAGCACTCCCTGTATATCCCCGGATGTTGGCGAGACATAATTTCCGCCGGTCATCCCTCTCTCAATTGCCGTAACAGGTGAGTGCAGTGATGACTCTACTAACCTGTCTACCCTGTATGCATGCTGATTTTGGTGTAGAGGGAACATTTTCAAGGGAACCTCTCTTAGGGGCTTATCTATCAGCCTTTCCAAGGTTGTTAGCATAAATGATGAGAGACTTATCGGCCTATAGGATTAGGCCTGACAAGGGTCTCTCCTGGTTTAAGCAAAAACACCACTCTCACGCACCTCCACTGTTTTTTTAGAATATGCCCAAGGCTAATAATACCCTAAGGATTCTAACAAATGGTCTCTAGTCTTGGAGGCAGACTGGATAGATTCCATATAGACCAGGTGCTTTGTATGGCGAGAATATGTTTACCGCCTAACATACCCTGCCACCACCACTTTCACCGTTTCCTAATCTATTTCGCTTCGCGTGCGGTTGGCTCCCGGCTCTGGCTGTGTGTTTTCCATGATTTTTACTCCTGGAAAGTGTGTGACAATGAGATGTCTGCCTCTCTCTTGATGCTAGAAAAACCATCTGTCGGAATTCCGAGCGGCCTCTCTTCCACTCTCTTTTCTTTACTCAGGAGTTTTTACAGACGTGCTGTTAGTGATCCCGATCTCAAGATCGATCTGTAAAGATCGATCGATAAGATCGATCTTTTAATCGATCTTATCGATCATTTAAAATTCTCGATCAAGATCGATGATCGATCATTTTGGTCATGATCGAAATTTCGATCTTTCACAAAGTAACAACAGACCTGTTTAGTGTGACGTCACATTGTTCCACAGCCGGCGGCAGCTAGCTGCGGCCTAGGTGTAATGTAAACTTCATCTGTGATAAGTTAAGTGATATTGATATGTAATAACAATAATGAAACATGAAAGGGTAGTCGTTTTTAATTATGTGAGACTAATTCTGTTTTCAAACTCCAGCTGCAAAAATCAAGTAAAATATAAGAATGCAAAGGCAAATCAACTGACCAAAATATATGCAATAGGATTCATAGAAAAAATGTATTGTTGAGCTCTTCAAGATGGAGAATAAAAAAATAATAATCTCTGTACAGCAAGCCTTAATATGTTTTTTATTCCAGGTTGCAGCTCGCAGGTTCAGTTATCAGTTTTCAGTTATTAATGTTGGGAGATGTGCTTTTGTGACGAATTTAACAAAATTTTCAACTTCAATAAATTTTCTAGATTTTTACTCATTGACAGCGAGAAATAACCAAAATTCATTTGGATTTTGCAGATTTGCAGATGCAGATAAACTTACACCAGTAAAAAAATTCTCTGATTGATCAAGATCGATCTTATCAAAAATCGATCTTTTTACATAAGATCGGATCGAATCGAATATCGGAAGTCGTATGATCGAAAATTTCGATCAAATCGATCTTTTTTGAAAGATCGGGATCACTACGTGCTGTTTCCAGTATCTTTTCTATAGATTCGCAGGAACGTTTCCTTCTCTCTGTTTTGGCTCGCTTAACTGCTCTTTTGTATGCTTTTTAGGCCTCATGACATAATTCCTAGTAAGCTAATGTATTATTTTTCAGTGGAATATTCAGCCTTCTTCGAGTATTTTTCTTATGTTTCCCCCAGATCTGCTGTCCACCAAATGGTTTTGCGTGATTTTGTTATCTTGGCCTCACAGTTCCTCTCGTAAACGCCCCTGAATGCACCATCCACTGGCTTGTGCTTTCAGGTCGTCCACGTTCTGAATCCGTTTCCAAGTCTTTCTAAATCATTTTTAAAGCCCCCCAGTCAGTTTTCCTAGGGTTCCTGATAGCACTGTGTTCCTTCTTATGTGCCCGAATCTAGTAGTGGATGTATCGGTGATCCGATAGAGTCGGTTCAGCATGCTCAGCTGCTGCTGCGGCTGACCCTGCGCCTGCGGATGCTGGGACCTTTCCTCAGCTTGGGCAGCTGCCTCATTTTCGAGTCTCTCTGCCTTTGTTTCAGCACTTGGCTGAGCGGGACCCATTTCAGCGCCTTCAGGGTACCTTTCGGGGTACCGGGCATGAAAACCGCTAGGAACTTGCTCCCGCCTCATCTGCCCAAGCTCCTTCTGCAGCTGCTCCATCTCCCTTTTGAGCTGACCATTCACCCCGCGTAATGCAGCAACCTCGTCGGTCACCGGCTCTGTAGCCAGTGCAACCAGCTGCGTCGCGGCCTCCACGATTTTGCGCTAATATGCCCGCACAGATTCTTAGAGCGGACGCGGCAGCTTTCGATTTAGTCCGCGCTTTCTTGAATATTTAGCGCAATCTGCGCCGCTCCTTTTTCGAGGTAGCTGACCTCCACCTCGCCGCCGTTTTCAGTCTCTGCAATGCTCCCCAGCCTTCCCGGTTTACATCCATCTTGTATATCTGCTGTCTCCTTCGTTACGCTGTGGGGGATCCCTGCAGGTCATGTCATACTGGTCAGGATTGTTTTTTGCAAATAAGTCTTTTGGACTATTGAGTTTAAAAATAAAATAAAATTGGATTTAAAAAAACTAAATTAGGTTTTAATAAATTAAATTTTTTTAAATACACATACGTTAATTAATTTGTTAGACTTTTTAGTTTAAATTAAATTAATTAATTTTTAGAATAATAACTTTAATAATTTGAGTTTCTTTGAGAGTTTTTTATTTAAAAAATAATTAAGTTAAAAAAAAGTATTTATTTATTTAAATACAAAAAAATTAAATATTATAATTTTGATAATTAATTAAATATTAATTAATATTATCCTATAATATTATTTAAAATATTAAAAATTGAAAAATAATATTTTTAAAAAGACAAAAACAACAACAAAAAAAAGAAGAAAAAACAACTTTTTTTTAAAAAAAATACGGGGCAAAAACGTTGTGTAGTGTGTAGGCCTTTTTTTTACCGCAGCTTTTATAGCGGCTTCCCTAGGGCCTCCCTAAATATGGCTGCTTCAACGTGGGTGAAGTAGCCTGCACACCCGCTTAACCACCAATTCCAAATGTACGACCTAAGTCCCCAGCTGCCAATGTGCAGGGAGTCAGCTAGGAGCTTCCATGCGATCAACTCTACCCCGCCTGTCCCCACCGCTATGGACTCTTGTGCTCTAATTATCCCACAGTCTCTCTCTCTCTCTCTCTCTCTCTCTCTCGTCGCAGTCGCAGTCGCAGTCGCAGTCGCAGTCGCTGTCGCTATCGCTGTCGCTCTCTCCTCTCTCGCTCTCTCTCGTTCTCTCTCTCTCGCTCTCTCTCGCTCTCTCTCTCTCTCTCTCTCTCTCTCTTTCTCTCTTTCTTTCTTTCTTTCTTTCTTTCTTTCTTTCTTTCTCTCTCTCTTTTTGTTTTTTGTATTTTTCTTCTTCTTTACCCCTAAAGACAGCATACGCTTCCCTATTCGCGGTTCCACTATTGTCATCGTGTCCGTCCTCATCGCCTTTATCAACGCCTCATTCTGGTATCACCTTTCGGTATTCTTCTTGGACACGGCGTCGGGCTGCAGCTGCTGAGCCGACGGTCCAATAGGGAGCCTTCCTTACTTATGGGGACTCATCGTCGCTCAAGACCTGCTGCGTGGATTGCGTGAGCTGCGCGGATGCTGTCCGCTGTCTCACGCGTTCGGCATCCTCCTTGGCCCGCATCACTGTGCCGGTGAATTGGATCATCGGTGATAAGTTCTGCAGGCTAGCCAGCATCACTTCAACCATCTTCTTGGGAGTGGTTTGGCTTCCGACAGATGCCTGGAGCGCTGCTTGTGCGTCGTTCCACGCAGTGCAGCAGAAGATGGTATGCTGGCGTCATCGACCTCTGCTGGACAGTGCGAGCACTGGCTGGGTACCTTGTTCCAACGGTTAAGATAACCACTGAAGTTACCATGCCCGATGAGCATTTGTGTAAGATGGTACATCAGCTCACCGTGCCGCCGCGAGAGCCATGCATCGAGATCGTATACTAGCCTCAATGTCCAGCGGCCATGAGTGGTCTCTTGAAAGCGAGCCACCCACTCTTGAACTGTTTGCCGCCGGATCTCTCTCTTAATCTTCTCCTTTACTCCTTTCTTTTTTCTGTCAGCTGGTGGGAGCTTGTAGAAGAGCTAATAAAGAGTAGCGCTCTCCCTAGCCAGCAGATCAATAGGAGGAATTCAAGCTAGTACAAGAGCCGCCTCATACGAGAGGGTTCTACATGCGCAGATTATGCGTAGTATCGTAGCCCGCTGGACCCTTCCAGTGTCTTCTCTGTTATCGCGGAGTGCCACGACTGGTGTTCAATTGGGAGCCCCATAGAGAAGAACCGAATGGATTACTGTCGAATACCGTCTTCTTCGACTCCCACTCGGCTCCCAGAGGTTCGGCCTCTCTCTCTCTCTCTCTCTCTCTCTCTCACTCTCTCTCTCATAAAACTCGCTCCTTCATAAGGGATTCAAAAATTTTTGAGAATACCGAAAGTAGAGAGATTGGCCTGTAGTTTGTCATTTCAGATTTTTCACCATTTTTGTAGACGAGGACTGCTACTGCTACCTTTAGTGCTGTTGGGAATAAACCCTCCTTTACTGATCTATTGAATAACTGGGCAAGCGATAATTTGAAAACAATGTCACCAGTGACACAGACCCAGGTATGATCTTGGGGGACATAAACATCAATCTGCTTGATCCTCAAGCCTGTACGAAATATTTAAATTTAATGGTCTCTAGAGGTTTTGAACCATTGATCCATGAACCCACCAGAATTGGAACCCTCACCTCAACCTGTATTGATCATTTTTTCCTGCGAACTACGTTCAGTCAGGGCAATGAACTCTCGGTCGATTGTAATGTTATTCCTGTAACGTACTCAGACCATTCAGCTATCTTGGTACACATCAAGGGGGTATGTTTTAATCAATCCACCAAAGTCCACTCTGAAAAAAAAATCAACATTATTCAAAAACATGTACTTGAGGAAAAGTTAATCAACCAGGACTGGAGGTTTGTGAAGGATTCAGATAACATTGATGAGGCATTTCAATACTTCCACTCAGCGCTGACTACTGCTATACGCAACTCGACAACCCAGGTAACCCTAGGTCGCAGAACTACCCTGGTCATCTCCAGAACTTGCAAGGCTCTCCAATGAGAAATCTGGCCTCTATAAACTAACGAAGAAGTATCCGAACAATAGTGTCATCAAAGCCGAGTACAAATTAATTTCTAAAAAAGTCGTGAAACAGGTTCGCGCAGATAAGAAAGCTTTTTATGACAAATGTCTACTCGAGTGCGGTAATAATGCCAAAGATTATTGGAAGCTAATTAATTCAGTTATAAAAAAGAAGAGAGAAAAAATTGATAAGCTCAAAGTCAATAACACTATCTACACAGTAGAGGGTAATGAAGAATTCTTATCCAACGAGCTGAATCGGTACTTCTGCAGTATTGCTACTAATTTATGCCAAAAAAAATCAACACAACCCTACAGTAAATAACCTGCAAAACTGTAACATTAAAAGAAACTTGGAGTCATTCGCTTTCATGGATTTCACCGAGGCTGCCACGTATAATGCAATACCTAAGATCTCAAATAAAGACAGTACTGGTATTGATAATATCCAAATTAAAGTAATTAAAGAATATGCAGACCTACTAGCTAAACCGCTTGCCCAGTTATTCAATAGATCAGTAAAGGAGGGTTTATTCCCAACAGCACTAAAGGTAGCAGTAGCAGTCCCCGTCTACAAAAATGGTGAAAAATCTGAAATGACAAACTACAGGCCAATCTCTCTACTTTCGGTATTCTCAAAAATTTTTGAAACCCTTATGAAGGAGCGAGTTCTATCCTTCCTGTTGAAAACTAACTTCTTTGGTGAAAGACAGTATGGATTTCTACCAGGCAAATGCACTGATGATGCTCTACTCGATCACATTACAGAAATTACGGGTAATTTAGAAAAAGGTAGACAAGTTGCGGCTATATATCTTGATATAACGAAAGCATTTGACACAGTCAACCATGATATTCTCTTACATAAAATGGAAAAGTGTGGCTTCAGAGGGGAAATACTGCTTTGGTTTGAATCCTATCTAAAAGATCGCTTACAAATCACCAGGTTAAACACTACACTGAGTGATAAGCTGCATATAGAAAGTGGTGTACCGCAGGGGAGTACGCTTGGCCCCCTCCTGTTTCTAATCTATGTAAATGATCTTGTTAACTTGAAACTGGAAGGGTCCATCTACTTCTTTGCGGATGACACTGCTATTGTATACAATGGGAAGGATAGAAACCAGCTAATTGAAATAATTAACTCTGATATGAGTGTGTTAACTGAATGGTTTTACAATCATAAATTATTCCCAAATCTCTAGAAAACAAAATTACTATGCTACAGTTACAGAAACGTGCCGCAGTTACAAAACTGTATTAAACTACATTCCACCCCAAACTGCGCTGCCGGCTGCCTCTGTGGTTGTTTAGAACAAGTGAATGACATCAAGTATCTAGGCCTCATGCTAGATTCAAAGATGACCTGGGTGGCTCAGTCTCTCTACCTGCAAACTAAGCTCCGTAAACTAAATTATCTCATATACTACGCATCAAAGCACTTTTCAATTAAACATCTATTACGTATCTATACAGCTGCATATGAGTCTGTACTGCGATATGGAATTATGAACTGGGGTAAGGCCTCAGCGTACCTAATTAATCCGATTTTCATACTACAGAAAAGGGCAATCAGGAATATTGCAGGTGTAGAGAAGAGAAGCAGCACTGATGTTTTATTTAAAAAATTCAATATACTTACTCTCAGTAGTTTATATAATCATAGTGCTGCTTGCTATGTTCAGAGGAGGAAATCAAAATTTAACATAGCCATACGACCTAGGGTAGGCCTTAGAATAGGAGACTACATGGCCTCCATCCCTGGGTGGAGAAAATATCATTCTAGGCTACAAGGGGCTTACAATGCGCCAAAATTTCATAATAGTTTACCCACCTGTATAAAGGAAATCGCTAATAGCAAACGGTCTGGCGCTGATTTGAAGAAGTATTTGTTAATGACCCAATGTTAAACATTGTTTACTGCTTCAGCTCTGTGTTCTTGTGTCTACAACTAAGAAGAGTCTGATTGCTTCTAAAACAGCTGAGATCTGCACCAGAGGCGTTTTTCTGTCTATTTTGTGTTTTATGTTTTATCTTTGCTTGTTTTCTGTTTTCTGTTTTCTTTTTCTTTTACAATACAGTAGTGTCCCGGTTATCCGGACCCCGGTTATCCGGAATTCGGATCATCCGGACATGCAAAAATGAATCCGGATTTCGGATTAACCGGATATCCCCGGATTATCCGGACAGTGGATATTCTGCGTGCATATGACCTTAGCATGCCGACGAGATTGTAGCGTTGAATTCCAAGAAGTGACGCGTAATCGACAGGCTGTGTGATTTTGAAAATGAAATATCGGAAGTTGTTGTTGGGTACAATTCTCTCTGATGAATCTAATAATGAGTCTTACGTGGAAAAACTCAAAGGTATCGATATTCTTGACGCGATTCATTGGATTTCGAACGCATGGAATAATGTTAGTCCCTTAACTATTATCAGGTCGTGGAAAAGATTGCTTGACCATAAAGCAACGGATAAATATTGGAGCCAAAACGACGATTTGGAATGTGAAGGGGAGGCCAGCGATGGAAAGGATGGTGATGAACTTCTTTCGTTGATTAGAAGAATTCCGGAATGTTGTGATGCTGTAGAAAGAGATGTTGAAGACTGGATGGCTGCCGACGAAGACGGTGAAATGACTGAGAACGATATTGCTGAATTAGTGAGTAGAGGCCCTATTAATGATGAAGAGTCAGATGATGAGGAACCGCAGATAGAGTCTTCAACCATAACCCATGCTGACGGTTTTCAAGCGTTAGAGTTAGCGTTGGAATACATAACTCAACAAGAAGAAAGTACGTTAGCCGATGTAATTCTTCTAAGACGATTAAAGGACACTGCAAACCTCAAACGATTGAGGTTTTCAAAACAGAAAACACTCCTTGACTTTTTTTAAAAATAATTATGTAACTCGTACTATTTTTTATATCGTAATCGAAAGCATATCAATTTTCAACAATTCCCAAAGTTTTTTTGTTCCTTATAAATTTAAGTCATGAGTTTTTTGTTCCTTATAAATTTAAGTCATGACTTTTTTGTTCCTACTTATTAACATTAGACTTTGTAAAATGAGAATAAAATTTTTTCATACTCTCTAAAGTAGTGGTCAAATTTTAACGATGTAGTGTAGGTTATTTCCAAGTCTTCAGTTTATCAGTTGTACTATTTTCCCATCTTACAATCACAATTTACGCATAAATATTTGCCAATACATACATGAAATATACAACGAGAAACGAGACAAAACGCGCGTTTTGAAAAAAAGTCCGTGTTATCCGGATTTTTTGTTATCCGGATCACTCAATTCCCATATTAGTCCGGATAACCGGGACACTACTGTATAACTATTATTTACACATTTTATTTCTCTAGTTACTTAAATTTCATTATTTTCACTATTATTTTCTTTTCCTTTTCTTCTCTTTTGTTTACAGTCTTCTGTCTCAGTGTTCGCCTTATTCAAGTAGTTTGATTTTTATTTATTTATCTGTTTACTTATTTGTTTACTTATCGCTGGCTAACTTTTATTTCATTCATTTATTTTTTAGTATCGTTTTGACAATTCTTTTAATATGGTTCCTAGTATTGTTTGCAGCAGCTTGATTTTGCTTTCATGCTTATTTATTTATTCTTATTTTATTCCATTTATTCAATTTTTAGTACTATTTTAGTACTATTTTTGTTATTATCTTATTATTTGTTTCAAAAGTATTGTTTGCCTTAGTTTGCTATTGATTTTTATCCTATTTGTTTCATTTATCCAGCTCTTAGTTTTGGTTTTGTGATCATCTTATTATTTCTTTATCCACTTTGGTTTTGCCCTAGTTAAGTTCGATTTTTCATTTTGTTTTGTTTTGTTTTATCTTACAATAGTTTATTTTATTTTCTAAAATGTAAGTGAGAGTAGCCCCCTCCACACTCGCACAAATATGTGCATAGTGGAGGGGTCATGTACTAATTTAATATTGTAATTTAAAAACAATAAATTCTCTCTCTCTCTCTCTCTCTCTCTCTCTCTCTCTCTCTCTTTCGAATTTAGGAAATTGAATCTTTCAGAAGCAATGCTTCATTCCTACCCGAACGCCACTGACCTGTAATAAAAATTCCTTCGTGATTAACATATTATTCACCTTCAACAGAGTAAATTTTCAATTAATAGCTTACATATCAAACACAGGAGGTGTATTATTATATTAAATGAATATTTCAGAAGCAGTTATTGCAACATCGGTTGCACCTTTATGATGGAAATCAAGAGTTGACATTGGCCCTTCTTTACGCGCAACTTAACGTGATGGATATTTGATGAGTTTCTCGAATTACATTTTTGTAAAATACCTATATTTTTAGTTCTAGTGTTACTAAACGCGATTTCCCCAATCCTCTGAAGGCGGGGTTCGTGTGTGCGCAACACTGAAAAGGGCAACGAAAAAAAAAAAAAAAAGTATCACGATACAGAAGAAAGGATTGGCGCGCGAAATGTGAAACAATGAAATATGTAAGTAAGAATAAAATAATAATAAGAAAATTGTAATTCGACTTTGCAAATGATTATCCTGGTCGATAGGATGCGGTATGGAGGGGACGTGCGGGCAGAACAATTGCTATTACCATCGTGACCGAGAGACTTAACGCCGCAGCGCTTTGATGAATTACATATGTACGTTTCAATAATGAAAAGTAACAGGCCTTCTTCTTTTCCTGCTCACAGTATTATATTATCATGGTCTCGCATTATGTAACATACCCGGCCCGAGTTTCGACCGATTCCAAGTTTTGAAATAATACGCATAATTCCATTATAATCGTTTACTCGGCAAGTCCTCGTGTTGAATTCGGCAGTATAGAATATCAGCGTATCATTTCGTCAGTTGATTCTCTCGAATCTCTGGTCAATCCCGTCTAACTGTCTGACATACTGGTCATGTCCCCGTCGAGGGGCACCTGAACCAACAGATCGAATCGAGTCTTCCAATCTGAAACTGACGTATTATCCGACCTCAAAATTTTCCGCCCTTCTATCCATGGTCTCTCGATTATCCGGCCACAGAAGAGCACGTAACTGAGGCCTTTCATCTTGTTGAGTACAGTATTGTACAATGATACAAACACGTTTCTGCAGGGAGCACCCACTTTTTTTGGAGGCATGAGATGGTGGGACACAGCTGCAAATTTCACTCCCAAAAAGCAACGAAAAGCAAAAAAATAGCTCCAAGTTTTCTGCTGAGGTGAATGAAATTATCGGCTTGGAGGATGCTTTCATTACCTCGTACCCCCATGAAGCTAATGTTCTTGGATCTTGGTCGTCTGATAATCGTTTCGACTTTTCTTCTGATTTTTTTGATTTTTCTTTTAAACTTATTGATCTTTATATTTCTCATATTTTGAATTTTGAATTGATAATATTTTATATTTATTTATAAGCTCCACGCGGCCATATGGCCACTTACGGGAGACGGGGTTCCCAAATAGAGGAAAACTATTAACCATTTAAAAATAATAAAATATAGACTGTAAATAAGAGACAGACAGACACAAGGAGAGAAAGAGAGAGAGAGGGAGAAAAGGAGAGAAAGGAGGGGAGTTGGTGGGGGGCGATGACGGATGGGAAGGGAGGGAACACAAGATATATCTGTATGATAGGCACTATAATGACCATATATCTTGGAATATTTTACTATACACTTATACTGGGTGTTCCACAAAAGTTACCCCCCATTTTTTTCGAACCGATCGGCGGATCTTTGCCGTACAAATTGCCATCTTCCTGCGGTAAGGTCTAGTTTCTCTAGGGCTTGAAAAATTTTCTCCTCCATTTATGGGGTGCTGTAACGTGCCACCAACTTTGGAATCGTAAATGGAAAGGTATGCCTTCATGCACATCGCTGGAAAGGGCATATCCTGCAAAATACGAATCCGTGAATAAATTTCAAAATTCATCAGTTTTGGGGGGCAATGTGCTTAAAGATGACCAAAATCCATCAAAAATCAAAGTGTCATAACCTAGCAAACAAACGATTGAAAGAGGGGTTTTCGAGGTCTCGAATTCCGAATACACGATTAAACCCGGTTTAGGGCTTTAAAATCCAAATTTTCAACCTAAAATTGGTTCCATATTCGCAATTTCTTTACTTTCTGAATGCAGATTATTAAAGTGGCTTCACGCACGTCGTTAAATAGGGAACTTCCTTCAGAGTATGAATCCATGAAAAAAAATTCAAAATTCATCAAATTTGGTGGGGGGGGGGGCCTAGAGATGACCAAAATCCATCCAAAATTGAAGTATCATGACCTAGCAAACAGATTATCGAACGGAGGGTTTTCGAGTTCGCTGATTCCGATTGTCACACGGAAAAATCTCCGCTGATTTCTAAGGAATATCACCGGAATTTTGTTGAGAAAAAATTCCAAGAATTTCCAAACAATTTTTTTGGAAACGACAGGGAAAATATTGGATGATTTTTAACTTGTCCACTGAAGATCCTCACACTGCGATGTTCGCGACGATTGCTTCGATTATGATAACCCGGAGCTATGTGCTAGAGTGGGCGAACCCACTTCTTCCCTTCCCTTCATGATACCACCGAGTTTCCCTAGATATTTTTCCAATTTTCTTTCGTTTAGGGTAGTCAGACTTACTGTTTTTTTGTGCCGCTGGCTCTGCATCTAGTAATTGCATGCTCCGGGGTATCGTTCTCAGCATTACAAGCATTACATGTACTATTTTCTTTAATTTTAAATCTATATAAGTAGGAACCGAAATTTCCGTGAGCTGTAATAGTCTGTGTAATAAAATAGTTCGTATAAAATTTCTTCTTTTTTAGTTTATACCGATCGAACACTGTTGGAATAAATTTACAAATTTTTTTATCTTCACTATTTTCTTTCAGTGCGGAGCATCTATCCTGCCACAGTTCATCGTACTTATTCCTTATCTCGTTAATTTTCTCCAGCCTTTCCCTTTTTGTTAAAGATTTACTCTCATTCTTCATATTTTTTATTTCATTTCTCATGTTCATTTTTAAGTCGATGGGTAGTATTCCCGCCGTTATTTTAACTTTTTGATATGATATCGTGCGGTATCCCGAAATTACATTTATGAGTACTCTCCTTTGTGTTGTCAATAGTTTTTTCACGGATGTTTTGCTGAGGCAGGGGACATAAGCCGCTGAGCAGTAATCGATTAGTGTTTCGAATAATATACCCTTGTATAGTATTATTCTATTTTTATAGGATCCGTATTTGTTACCATACAGTCCTCTAAATAGATTGAAATACTTGTATATTTTTTCAATTATGTACCTACTCTATGTGGTATTTACAATTCAGCATGTCGTCAATTTTAAGACCCAAATACTTGATTAACGGACTGATTTTGATGGGGGTTTTATTGACAACTATTTTATTTGGTATTTTTTCTTTGATAGTATTGAAATGAAGTCCTAAATTACGTACCCTTTCTTCAATTGGTTTAATTATTCGTTGGGTTTTGTTTATGTCATTCTCATTATCTATTCCTGAGACTAAAAGGAGGTCATCAGCATAACTTATTAGCTTCCTATTTTCTTTAAGATTAATTTTATGTACAGTGCACATGGCAATATTGAAAAGCATTGGCCCTACCAGCACTCAATTTGAAATTTTTCTCTTCACCGTAATTTAAGTATCTATTTGTTAAAAAAGAATGAATCAATTCTATTATACAGGGTGGGAATACATTTTTTTTTCATTATTTCAAGAATTGAGGACCATCTTATTCTATCAAATGCTCCCGAGACGTCGAACCCTAGAATTAAACTGCGTCTTTTACTTGTTTTCAAGTCATTCTTTATATATTCTATTAGCTGGCATGTGGCTCCCTCAGTGCTGCGTCCCTTTATGAAACCGAACTGTAATTCATGAAATATAGAATTTTGGTCAATAAATTCATTCAAGTATTTATTTATAACATTTTCGTATACTTTCCCTAGATTAGCTGTAAGTGTTATGATTCTGTATGAGTTTGGCAAGGTGGGATTTTTGTCAGGTTTGTTGAGAAAACATGCTTTACCGTATTTCCATAATTTTGGGTAGTAATTGAACTCTAGACATTTGCGAAACAATTCCACAAGTAATTCAGGGAATATTTGATTAATTATTTTTATGAGTATATTCGAGATCCCATCTAGGCCCGCGGCATTTTTGTTTAATATTAAGTTTTCTCACTATTTCATGTATTATTACTTTATCGCATTCAATTACGTTAATTCCTCTTCTTACATCATTTTCGGGCACGTTATCGCTATTATACGTTTTGTTTTCGCTGGCAGGATCGTTAATTGTGAGGAAAATATGTACTTTCAATAGTGTTTTTCTTTTTTTCTTCAGTCTCATACGCGGTACGACTTCCATCACTGATTGCCGGCATGTTCACCATGCCTCTTTTTCCAGTTAGAATTTTATATGGCCTGCCCCAAGCAATAGAGCACTCTACAAGGTTTCTCCATGATTTATTTTTTGCTTCAAGTATCTTTTTTCGATGCATTTTAATTGCATTTTTGATTACCAAGCTTAGAATTTCTTTTTTTATTGGGTGGGTTATTCTTTGATATTTCTTTTTAAGTTTCGTGATAACATTTTTGATGTTCTGTAAGTTTCTATTCCACCAGTTATTCCCGGACTTAGCCTCTTTATTTTCTGTGCAATCCTCCAAGACTTCTTTCAGGTAGTTACTCGTAGTCATTCTGCCTATGGCTGTGTCAATTTGGTCTTTGTTATCACATGCAATAGTTTCCTCATTTAGGGATATAAGTTTCTCTATTTTGATCGACTCTTTAACATAATTGATTTTCTTGATTATCGTTTTGTTTTCTTTTACGTTACTTTTAATTTCATATTCAAATTTAATCATTTTATGACACCCAGTACTATATTCTACTTCGAAATTTTGAATATCTTTACTTAACATTGGGTTGCTCATTACTAGATCAATACAACTGCTTCCATTTCTATTCTCAAATGTGGCTACGTTATATGGGTTATGAATAATAAGGTTCTGCGCCATAATGAATTCTTCAAAAATCTTCGCTCTTTTAGCATGATTATATAAGGTTGGTACTACTGCAGTCAGAGGTGTTCGGACGTTAAAGTCACCAAGAATAATGATACGCTTGCATAAATGTACGTTATTGGTGATGAATTGATTAATTCTATTAATAAATGGCTCTAGTTCTTGGGATGGTGGAAAGTAGCAGCTGATTAGTATTACATCTATGGCTTTAACTATGATAATATTATCTGTGAGTAAGTAATTAACAACGTCGAGATTCTTTCTGTAGATGACGGTAATGTCTTTCTGAGGTATAACACTGTAACCCTGCGGAAGGCCATACAATTTACTTTCTTTGTAATTTGGTTCCGGAAGAATTAAAACATCATAATCTATTTGTGATAACACGCCTAGCTCATTGTGAACCGTACGATCAACATTTATCAATTTAACCTTTATCGTTATTTTTTCACATATAATCGGAGTTTTCAGTTCTGTGTTTCGTATTCCCTGTCTACAGGTCATACCTCAGGCCAGAAAGTTGCACAAGTCGTTTACCGTATTTCTCCAAGTATAGTGCACACTATATTCGAGGGCGCATTATATTCGAATGTTTTCAGCAAAATACCATAAAAATGCAAGAATCGAGGTGTCTGTGCCGTTAATCGAAAAATCGTTCAAGAAGTGCTCCATCAGCAATTCATTAGACGGGTGTGAGGACGATTTCCTTTGGGAAGATGAAGATGAACGTGCAGAGAGTGATACCTACATCTGAAGACGAAGATAGTGACGGGACCACTTCATAGGTTTTTCCATGTGCGCACTATATTCGACAGATAAAATAAATTCTAAAAAGACGTCTTCGAATTTCTACTGCGCATTATCTATGGGGGCGCACTATACTTGGAGAAATACGGTATATTCTATACATTTTTCAGAAAATTTACCATGATTTACAGTCTCGATTACTTGGTTGTAAATATCGCTAACTGTGGAATCCTTATATCTAGACAATTTCGACATCGAATCAATTACTCGAGTGGTACAATTACAACAGATATTGTCTTTTGCGGCTTTTTTACATAACGTGAGTACGTTCTTATTATCCTTATTTTTACAGTACTCATATGTATGTCCAATCATATTACATTCTTTACAGGATCTAACGGGTGTACACAATTTATACCTTATTCTTATTAGTCCAATTCGAATCCTGTCACTTTCTCGTCGCAGATGCTGAAATTGTTCCCTGGTTATCTGGACAGTAGCCGATCTCCTTCCCGTTCGTCTTCCTTTTCCCTCGAAAATTCTCACTTCCTTTGGCTTCCTTCTAGTATTGAATTCGACACCATCCATGATTTTCTCCTCTGTTAGGTCATCGATATCAATCAATCTGATGATTGGATCTATTTTTTTCGTTTCGTGAATTTCTGTACCTCCTATCTTGACTTTCTCGATTTCGTATTTTATTCATGACCTAGCAAACAGACTATCGAAATGGAGGGTTTTCGAGGTCACTGATTCCGAATGTCACACTTTCCTCCCGATTCAACCCGTTTTCGGGCCCTAAAATTCAATTTTATATTCAAAAGTGATTCTAATTCACAAATTGAGTTTCTAAACGCAAGTTATCAAAGTGGCTTCATGCACATCGTTGGATAGGGAAGTTCCTCCAAAATACGAATTCGTGAAGAATAATGGCAAATTCATCAATTTTGGGAGACAGGGTCTAACCCTAGCCAAAACCTATCCAAAATCAGATACCCAAAAGTGCTACCATTTACAAATTTTTGAATTTCTCACTGCAGATTATCCAAATGGCTTTATGCACGTCATTGGAAAGTGAAATTCCCTCAAAAATGAATCTGTGCGAAACAAGTTTATGAATAAGTGGGCACACGATGGCCGTTTATTCAGATTTAAACGCAACATTACTGTGCTCTGTGGCGCCGTGACGGACAACAGAAAATGCAATGATTCGGGGGGAAAACTTCGATGGTTTTTGAAAAATTTTATCGCAAATCGTCAGGAAAAATGTTCGATAATTTCCGGAGAATTTCTTTGGAAACTTCGAAGAAAATCTCGGATGATTTTTAAGGAATTTCATCGGTATTGTTGGAAAAAAATTCCAATAATTTCCAAAGAATTTCTTCGGAAACGTCGGGGAAAATCTCCGGTAAATTTTACGGACTTTCAACGAAAATGGTAGGAAAATCTCCTATAATTTAAAAAAAAAATTCATCGAAATTCGGGAAAGTCTCCGATAAATTGTAAAGAATTTTTTTGGAAACGGGAAAAATCTCGGATATGATTATTAAGGAATTTCATCGGAAATCTTTGGAAAAAATTCCGATGATGTCCATAGTATCTCATCGGAAATCTTTAGAAAAATTTCCAATGATTTCCAAAAAAGATTCATCAAAATTCTTCAAGAAAATTTTTCAATAATTTTTGGAATATTTCTGAGAAATACTAAAAAGAAAACTCCGATAATTTTTAAGGAATTTTTTCGGAACTCGGGAAAAATCTCCGATAAATTTTGAATTTCATCGGAAATTGTTGGAAAAGTCTGCGATGATTTTTAAGGAATTTCAACGGAAATTGTTGGGAAAAATTCCGATAATGTCCAAAGAATCTTATCGGAAACCTTTAGAAAAAATTTCCTATAATTTCCAAAAAGTTTCATCAAAATTCTTCGAGGAAGTTTTTCCGATGATTTTTGAAGTTTGTCATAGGAAATATTCGGCGGAATATTCCAATGGTTTAATAATTCAAAAATTATCGGAAAATATTCTCGAAGAGTTTAATGAAATTTTTTTGGAAATCATCGGAAATTTTTCCTAAAGATTTCCGATGAGATTCTTCGGGAATTATCGGAATTAGTTTCCAACAATTTCCGATAAAATTCCTTAAAATTTATCGGAGATTTTTCCCGAGTTCCCATAAAATTCTTTAAAAATTATCAGAGATTTTTCCCGAGTATTTCCCAGAAATACTTCAAAAATTATCGAACAAGTTTTTTGAAGAATTTTGATGAAATTTCTTGGAAATCATTGGAAATTTTTTCTAAAGATTTCCGACGAGTTTCTTCGGACGTTATCGGAATTTTTTCCAACAATTTCCGATGAAATTCCTTAACAAACAATCGCTGGATCCCAGGTAGCCATTGTGAAGGAATTGTGAAAATTTTACAATATTTAAAATAAAAAAAAAGTCATGATACTTAAATTTTGGACGGATTTTGGTTATCTCTAGGCGCCTTACCACCAAATTTGATGAATTTAAAATTTTTTAATTTTTTCATGGATTCATACTCTGGAGGAAGTTTCCTATTCAACGATGTGCGTGAAGCCACTTTAATAATCTGCATTCAGAAAGTAAAGAAATTGTGAATATGGAACCAATTTTAGGTTGAAAATTTGGATTTTAAAGCCCTAAACCGGGTTAAATCTCTTTCAATCGTTCGTTTGCTAGGCTATGACACTTTGATTTTTGATGGATTTTGGTCATCTTTAGGCCCTCTTGCCCTTCAAAATTCATGAATTTTGAAATTTTTTTCACGGATTCGTATTTTGCAGAATATGCCCTCTCCAGCAATGTGCATAAGGGCATACCTTTCCATTTAAGAATCCGAAGTTGGTGGCATGTTACAGCCCCCCCCCCTCAGAAATGGGGGAGAAAATTTTTCAAGCCTGACTGTTTTTGACTCAGTTTTTCACGCCGAGTTCAAATTCAGTGTTTGAAAAAAAAAAAAAAAAAAAAAATGGCGGCCACGCTCCGTTTCCGAGATGGACTCGAAAAAGTTGGCGAAATTGGTCAAAAAATGACTTTAGCTCAATTTGGACGACGAATTTGAATTTGTCTCGAAAAATTGAGTAATTAGCCCCAGCGCCGAAGCCGAAAAGCTCTCCGAAAACTTTTTTGCCCGAAAAAAAAACATGAGTATAGTTTGGAAAAATTTTCAAAATTAATTTCGAGAAAATCAAAAATTTTGATTTAAAGACTTTTTGACTCAATTTTGTACGCCGAGTTCAAATTCAGTGTTCGAATTTGGCTGCGGCGCTCTGTTCCCGAGATACACTCGAAAATGTAATCAAAGTGGGTCAAAAAATGAATTTAGCTCAATTTTGACAACGGATTTGAATTCGTCTTGAAAAATTGAGTAAACAGCCACAGCGTCGACGCCGAAGATCTCCGAAAATTTTTTGCCCGAAAAAAACATGATGTATGAGCATGGAAAAATTTTCAAAATTTCGAAAAAATCAAAAATGTTGATTTAAAGACTGTTTTTGACTCAATTTTTCACGCCGAGTTCAAATTCAGTGTTCAAATTTGGCTGCGGCGCTCCGTACCCGAGATACACTCGAAAATGTAATCAAAGTGGGTCAAAAAATGAATATAGCTCAATTTTGACAACGGATTTGAATTTGTCTCGAAAAATTGAGTAATTAGCCCCAGCGCTGACGCCCAAGCTCTCCGAAAATTTTTTTGCCCGAAAAAAGACATAATAGTATGGAGAAATTTTCAAAATTCGAAAAAAATCAAAATATTTGATTTAAAGACTGTTTTTGACTCAAATTTTCACGCCGAGTTCAAATTCAGTGCCCAAATTTGGTGCCGATGCTCCGTTCCCGAGATACACTCGAAAATGTAATCAAAGTGAGTCAAAAAATGAATTTAGCTCAATTTTGACAACGGATTTGAATTCGTCTCGAGAAATTGAGTAATTAGCCGCAGAGCGCCAGCGCTGAAGCACTCTGAAATTTTTTTTGCCCGAAAAAACACATGATGTATAATTTGAAAAAATTTTCAACATTTTGAAAAAATGAAAAATTTAGAATTAAAAACTATTTTTGACTCAATTTTTCACGCCGAGTTTAAATTCAGTGTTCAAATTTGGCGGCGACGCCCATGAGAGCCAGAAGCACAGGTACAAGGACTAGATAAACGCTCTGCTCAAAAAGGTCGGAATCTCAAACTGGTCAACAACAGGGACCAGTGGAGAAAAATGATAGCTTCTTACAAGGGGACAGAGCAGCCAAGAAGAAGAGCGCAGCGGAGCGCCTCAGCTGATCGTCCAGCGTATGAGTGTCATCACTGTGGCAGGCAGATATCGTCGAGAATTGGGATGATTGCACGCAGCAAGATCCACCTGCGTTACTGAAGAAGTGGACCAGCAATAGTCGGAATCGACTGGCTGCGGTAAGGTAAGGTAAGATGCGATACTCGAAAGGGTAGTTTCCTGGGCCAGTGGTGCGGTGTCTGGGGAGCCAATCTGGCACGCGTGCATCGCTATACGCTCCACCAAACAATACTCTGTTGTTGATGTTTCTTATTTATCTTTTTCAGCTGATTTTCATACCGCAAGTCCTAAAGCGATGGTGGCTACTCAAGCACTGTGAATAAAAATGAAATTACAAAATTCGGTGTTAAATATTTCTTATTCGCCTTATTTATCACGTTACGCTCTAAAAAAGTATAAAAAATTGACTTATTGTAAGGAACAACGAATTACATTTGGTAACTTAGTCTTATCAGAATTAAAACATAAACAGAAATGTCGTAAAAATAAGTACAAATATTTTACGACGTAGAGATAGATATACATCTACGTGATTTGTATCGTTTCAAATTTTTGATTTTTTTCCCGCGAACCTGTTGGCGCGTGCGTCGATGAGTGAGTGACACTGCTCGTCTTCTCGATGTAGACATTCAACGGACGAAATATTTCGATAAAATAAGGAAAATCGAAATAATCGCCGGGGCTACCTTACGAGCTCGATTAAATGGCGAGATGCCCTTCGCAGACGCGACTCGACAATTATGCAATATTCTCGCATAGTCTGCGCAGTCTTACGAGCCTAACAACTAGATATAGGTAGATAAATTCTCCTAGAAATCGCCTCTTTTACATCTATATAGGAATAATGCGTGTACACATAAATCGCGTTCTTGTAGTACATATAAGAGTCTTATTTTCTATACGCTTGATGGCCGGAATAGTCACCGCCGTAACTTCCGTGCGAGCCAGCGGCTCCTAGTGATTGGAAATTGGTTGAGGATGCGTGGCCACCTCCGTACGAGGGCTCATAACCGGAACCGGCTCCCGTATCGTGTCCGTAATTGCTGGTCGCATACAGTTCCGGATGATGGGCTTCTCCGACGTACTTCACGTCCGCGTGGTATCCGTTCTTCCAGTCCGCGTTGTACGAAACGATTTGCATTCTTCCGTCCGGTAACGCAACCGCGTACTGACCCTTTATCGTGTGCCCGTCGCTGCTTTCGTGCTGGTTGAAATTGGTGCCCTTCTTGAAGTCTTTCACCGAGTACCCGAATGCGTACGGCTTGGGCTATTCAACAGAGAGTCGTAATTAGTCATCTAGTATGTAAAATTGTTCATAAGACATTCTAGTGCTGGGGTCTGGTTGGCCGAGTGGATAGCGCGTTGGTCACAGAATCCGGAGGTCCCGGGTTCGAGCCCACGTAGCAACTCGCTACATTTCGACCTAGGCCGGTTTTTCGGCAAGAAGGGAAGAGGGCTAAGGCAGCCCTGAGAGCATTCTCGGCGTCTCTGAGGAAGTGCTCGATAGGGCGGATTCCAGGGCTCGAATTGAGAACAAAAATTAGAAAGACGTTCTAGTGAGGAACATTTCGTTGATAAAGCGGGCGCCGATCAATGATCTAGATTTAGAAGAGACAATACAGCAATTTTGAGTAGTGTTATACATAAAGGTTCGAAGAGCTGCACAGTGACAACTGTGGGTGAAAAATTCAAAATCAAGAGAGGTGTGAAACAAGGGGATCCCCTATCGCCCAACTTATTTAATGGTATCTTGGAGGAAATGTTCAGAAGACTAGATTGGGCTGACAGGAGAATAGAGGTGGAAGGAACAAAGCTGAACAACCTGAGATTCGCCGACGATGTGGCCCTCATTGCTCAGAGTGGAGAGGACCTCCAAGTGATGGCAGAGGAACTGAGAAGAGCAGGAAGCGAAGCCGGTCTAAGTATAAATACCAAAAAAACAGTGTTACTCTCAAACTGTTCGGAGATGGTGGAAATTACTCTCAACGGCGAGAAAATAAAGAGCAGTGAAGAGGCAATATACTTAGGCCAGACGATAGCTTTCTCGGACAACCTGAATAGAGAATTAAAGAGAAGGAAAGCCAGGGCGTGGAACAGCTATTGGAAGCTCTCATATATATTCAAAGGAAAATTTTCGCAAACATTAAAGAAAAAAATATTTGAGAGTTGCGTGATGCCGGTATTAACCTACGGAGCCCAGACTTGGGCGCTCACGGAAGGACAGCTTCTAGGACTTGCGAGGACCCAGCCCAGATCGCTATGGAGAGGTCGATGACGGGTATCAAGAGGAAAGATAAAGTCAGTAATATGGCAGTCAGGAGGAAGAGTGGAATTGTGGACTGTAGATGTAAAATTAAAAAACTCAAATTCGACTATGCCGGCCACGTAGCAAGAAGGGAGGAAGGGAGATGGGAAAATAAAGTGCTATTTTGGCTTCCAAGGGACAAAACGAGGAAGGTAGGGAGACCGAGAAAACGGTGGGAAGATGAAATCATAAGGAGGGGTGGGATTGCCTGGAGCAGAGATGCCAGGGACAGAAAACGCTGGAATAGGGTGGGGGAGGCCTATGCCCTAGGTTGGGCGCATGATGGGGAGAGACACCGCGATGCCTGAACGCCGCGTGAAGGAACGCATAATTTTAAGGGTAGATTTAAGAAAACGACGCGTGACGCAGGAGTGTCGCGGCTCCTTTGTAAAATGTAAGTTTCTCGAAATAAAGGCTGATAAATAGATAAAATAAATAAATAAATATACTCGCATTCTCGAGGTCTCGAACCACAGCGAGGTGCTCCGATGTGTATGACTTGTGCCCAATGCGCTCATTGCTCTTCAAAAGCGGGGAAAAGCATCGGTATTTTACTTTCAATTGTTTTGTCTGCTAAATTTTTTGAAAGATTCATCCGAATGGCATTACATCTCATTCTAACCTTCTAGAAACTTCTTAAGCTTCATTCGAGTCTGTTAAACTCATTCACTGATACGATTTGTTAGATTTCATTCAGGTCTGGTTAAGGCTTGCTAAAAGCCTCACTTGAGACGCATCTAGATTTTTCAGTTACTTTCCGATCCATGCAAGACAGGTAGAGAGAAGAATACTTTGACAAACGTTGCACTCATACAAACACACCCTTTCAAAATCGGTGAAGACTCGTTCAGACCTTGAAACTCATTCCAATTCTGTAATCTTACTCAAACTATCTCAAGATTCTCGAGAACTTATTCGGATTCTGCTACGATTCGTTGAAATCCGTTTTGGTTCCGCTAAGATGCATTGGAGGCTCTCCAGACTTTTGTCGGGCTTATTTGGTCTCATTCTACAATCAGGTCTCGCTTAGATTTTGTTCAAATTGATACGGCCTCTTCTGTTTTTTATGAGGTGAGATTCGAAAGGCATTCAGACAACGCTGAAACTCGTCGGACGCATTCAGATTCCCTTACGTACCTTCCAAACTAGTTTACGACTTGTTCAGACTTCGATACAACTCTTCCGAACTTTTCAGTCTTATTCGAACTGTATTCAGATTCTACTGAGGCGTATTCAGACACTGGAAAGTACAATATCGATGTGGTTACATCGTTGAAGACTTATTTAGACTCAGCAAACTCCTTAAAACTCTGTCAAAATTCATTGATATTCATGTAAGTTTTTGACTCATGTACAAGGGTCATTTCAGAAGTAAGGTCACACTGTCTGTAAAAGACTCAAAACAGAATCGAAACACTTTGGACAAAAAGGAATTCATTCGTGAAGAAATTTACTATTTTTCTGCAGAAGTCCCCCCCCCCCCGCGACCAACATTTGTTGAATCGGTACACAAGTTTTTTATTTCGGAAGAGTACCATGAGCCGTCTAATTTTCGGTAAATTTCCTCGATTGCGTTGCGCAGTTCACCTTAATTCGTAAAGCGGGGATCCCCAAATTCGCGTTTCAACCTCAGAAATAAATGGAAATCTGACGAGTAAGGGGGATCCGGGAAAACTTTCCATTTCAGATCCTTGAGGAGGACTGAACAGTTGGGGAGCTATGACCCGGTGCATTGTCATGAAATCAAACTTGCTACTACAAAGATCCAGGGTGTTTGTTTTTGATAGCAGATGAGACTGGGATAACATGCCTGCATCTCGCGATGAATGTCAAAACTAGTAAATCACCGAGTTTCTTGTAACAGAGTGCGCAGCAACAGCGTCCTCAGTGAGAACATCTGATAGGCGACTGTTTCGCTCTTCATCGTTTGTGTCTACTCGCCTTTCCTTAAAGCGGTTGTTTTATTTTTAGACCTGGCGGCGCGTCATGGTATTATTACTGCCGCCATGCTATAAATTAACATACAAAGTGGGTGACACTAGTACCATCCAGTGGCGAAGCAGTGCCACGCAGTAGAGTACGATTGTGCCACATGCTACGTTCTATAATCTCCTTTCTTTCCCAGAGAATTTGTCTACATCGATGCAAACCCACTACTTTTTTCTAGCTCACCCCCTCTATATTCTAGTCTAGGTATGCCACTGATTGAAATTATTAATGCCACCCAGTAAAAATCTTTTAAAATATGCTCTGACTGTCGTACACTGCTAACATCTACGATAAGTTTCTACACTAGCATTACAGTGTGGATTTCGCAATCACGAAAATTAAACGAACCTCACACCCTCGCATTCATCGTTTTGCTCGATTTCACACAATATGTGGAATCGAATGTTAACTGCACGTTGTGCACTCTGTTCACAGAACCCCAACTAACATTTTAATTCTCAGTCTACCCAGTGTTACAATTTTCCCGGCGTTTTATAGACAGAGTGGCCTTACTTCTGAAACGACCTTTGTAGACTACGATCAAACTCATCTACCTCTTTTAGGACTCACTAGAAAGATCTACTCATTTTAGGCATCTTCTCGACTGCTTCAAACTCGCTCACATTCTATTAAAACTGGTTCAGATTGTATCGAGCCTCATAGGCGGGAACTTTCTTCTTCTGTGGTGCTCGACTTGGTTCGACTCTCACCTCCTCTCTCAGAATATTTTGAAATACCTGTACCCTCTCCATCGACCGAAAATAGAAACACAAATCGTCTTCTCGGGTGCATATTAGTTCAAACAAAATTTTAAGAACGGTCTTTGAAATTTTTTTTCATCTGCAAATTTGAAAATTTCATTAATTAATTTTCCCATGTGGTGCTCGACAACTCACCAGATGCTAGAGCCTGTGAGCACCGCTGAATTTACCGCCCACGATGAGCCTAGTTCAGACCCTTTAGACTCTGGAGATTCGCTTAGTTTTGCTGGGAAATGTGATGAGAACCAGGTATCCAGAGAATAGAGTTTTTCCTTGCTTACCTATTAAATTCTGTGTATCTCATCTGCGCGCAATGCTTTCTCTCATTCTGATCCTATCAGGATGCTATCAGTGGCGTAGCTAAGGGGAGGATCGGGGGATTTGGACGCCTATTCATCTTTTGTTAAATAGTGGTTTTTCTAATTTTAGCACCTTTTCTAACACCCCCTGTGATGAAGACTCGGTATGACGGTCTCAAGCCGTACACCTCGATTCACCCTAATCTAAATTTGGGGGTTAGGTCCCTGATTGTGCGATCAACTCCAACACGAACGGCACTCTCGACTCGAGCGGTAATTGTCCGTGCGATTACTCAGCACGGAACGTGATGGCGTCGAGCGAGAGGATGACAAGAGGGAGAGGGAGAGGGATGGAGAGAGGGGAGAGGAGGGAGAGGGAGAGGGAGAGGGAGAGGGAGAGGGAGAGGGAGAGGGAGAGGGAGAGGGGGGAGAGAGAGAGAGAGAGAGAGAGAGAGAGAGAGAGAGAGAGAGCGACACCGAAAGAGATGAATAATGATAACAAAAATACATTCGGTTCACTCAGTCCTATTAAATTAGATTCAATTTACAAAATATACAGCTTGTTCACAAGCTTATCAGTGAGTATTAATCGCCCTTCGCGACACCCCCTGTAATCAAGATCAAACCTTCCTTGAACACTAGGCTAGCCATGCCACTGACCTCTATATAATAACATCCATTCTAAATGCACGAAGATAAGTTCATTTTGTAGCAGCAGCTCCAAGTTAAGAAAATTTGAGGCCATTTGCCTGATTTCTCCCTATAAGGCATAGAAAACTCGGTTGGTAAGCCGGGCCGGTTTGAGAAATTTTTACTGGCGGTGGGAGTGGGACGAATTATAAGAATGCTGAATTGCCAAATAAAAATTTTAGTCATATTTTTCCGACTTTATGAACTGTCGAAGCCAAAAAAAAAAAAAAAAGAGAGAGAAAAAGCTTTTAACTTTTTGGATTTTTTCAACCTTTTAATTGAAAATTCTCAACTCAGCCGCTAAATAAGCCGTAAAAAGAGAAAAAAAAAGCTTCCGGCTTGTCGTATTTTCTCAACTCTTCATTCAATATTAAAAAAAAAAAAAAAAGTGAAATCGATGTGTAAAAGAAATAATTAGTTTCAAAAATTTTGCCGAAATTGCCGATTGAAAAATGACTGGGGGAATTATGATCCCCCCTGCACCGGCCCTGTTGGTAAGTGATATAAATGGAGGCGATGAGAAAGCTCTTCCTTTATTTTCTGAACAGATTTTAGTTGATCCGCAAGCAAAGTCTTCACTTTTGAATAGAGTTAACTGTGCACAGTGACATTTGAAGTTACGTGGGAGCTTTTTCACCATCATCTGGAAACGGCTCCTTTCAACAGGTTTCTCTTGGTCTAAATTTTGGTTTACGTTGATCGGTAAATGATGGTAATAATTGTACAGAAAAACATTTTCATTTAGTACACAGTAGAAAGTGCGGACAGTTCAAACACGTCGCTATATTCGCCTGAAGTTTTCAAATTTGTAAGCGACTGCAACATGCACCCCCCCCCCCCCCCCTTAAAAATTTTTCAACACACACAAGTTGAATGGCTGTAATTTGAGTACATGTTTAAGAAAGCGTTGAGAATAAATTTTTGTGTATTATACTCGAAAAATTTTCCGCTCCTCAAAAAAGTCCCACCCTGGGTACGGGCCCGTGCATTAATTCGGGCCTAGCAACATGTTACATTAGTAAATAGTATCGTAATTTGTTTCAACATTCTGAAATAATGAGAAGTATAGGTAATGGCATAGCCATAGGAGGAGGATCCCCTTGCGGTTTCGTCAAGGTTTTTCTAATTTTAGCATACCCTCTTTAACTACGCTCCAAATTTTTGGTTGAAACCAGACCCCCTCGAAACTACTACGCCACTGAGTATAAGTATAAATTCTTAATCCGTATTTTTTAAAGAATTAGCTGTATGACATATAGATGTTGCGGTGATTCTCTCCTCTCGAATTTACATTTTTGGATACATCGTCTAATTTTCTCGCCTGGTCACTTCCTGTGTAGCACGAGGTGGGCGTCTGACAAACGTCTTTTGTCTCCAGCATTTCTATGCAGATCCGGTGCGCGAGCTTTCCAGTACCACGTTCTTCTTCTTATTCTCTTGACTCATTTTCCTCTTTTCTGCGATCGGCCAGGTAGGACATTAGTTTAGTTAGCTCAGGACATCCATTTAGTTCGGTCACAGTTCAGTTCAGTAATAGTTACAGCTCAGTCACAGTTTATGCTTAACGCTCATCCAGATCTGTTTTTACTACATCGATCAATGTACACGGTTTTTCTACAAATACTCATTTTCTGTGATTTGGAATCAGCCCCGTAGAGAGCCTCGTCCGGGCCTGGAGCTAGAAATAAAAGAGGCCCCTCCCCTTATAACAAATTTTAGCGAGGGAAATTTTCTCAGAGACGTTGACTAGAAATTGTATCTCCATCGTCGTATTTCTTATTTTTTCTGAGATTTTTTTCATCTCTGCCGGGCCACCAGCTCTCCAGGGCTCGGGGACAAAATACCCAATCGCCCCCCTCTCTTCAGGCCTGTTTCGAATGCCCTGGCTGCGGTCCAGACTAAATACTTCTCGTACAAAACCTCGATAAATCAGCAATGTCATCGCGGGAAGCATACGTGTAACTTTTACAGGCGTTTGTGATCACCTGTCAACTTGCCCTTATCCACGCGAGTCATACTCCCTCGTCTCCCTCACTCCATCCATTCCTGTTCGACTAAAAGAGAAGCTGAACACCAGATACCGAAAAGGCGTTTACCTAGTATTTGGCATTTATGTGAGTGCTTGTATGTTCAGACTCTAGTACTGGATGCTATACTGGTGCCTCTTTTACCTTTCCTCGAAGCTGTATTATTTTTGTTACGAATTCCAACTTTAAGCTGTACAATATTTTTGAACATGGTAGCAGAACATGGTTCAATTCACCTGAACCTACCGGTTTTGAGTTGTTGAACGACAATATTCAAAAAAGACATGACTGCTGCCGAGTTCAGCTGATTTCTTCCATAGAGCCCACATAAGATCCCTATCATCAGAAATAAAGGGGGCTCATATCGGCACCATCCCTATTCCTCTACATAACAGATTAACTAGGTACGTTTGTCTACTATTCCATCTATAATTCCACTTTCTGTCACGTTTTCAATGTTCGAGCTCATTCATTCTCAGCCAACAATACACAGTACTTAAATTCGAAAGATTTTGCGCAATTGTCGTAATCGTCTTCCTTGTTGTGGCTGTCGTGCGACCAAGATGGCGTCGAGTAAATGATTGAATTAACGTCGAAATCGAAAGTTTCAGTGCCCCGATCGATAATTCAGTATGCCTAAATCCGCGTCTGAATTCTGAGCAGAATACCTCCGGCATCGCTATTTAGAGACGAATTATCAAGCTTGGTATTACGAGAACACTCAAGTCTCTTACACTGCAAAGAGGCTTCTCACGATACCAGAATATTTATAACGTTCGTTACACTTCGATGGCTCCAATTAAGGTGTTGACGAGGACACTAACAAACGTGCTAATGTTAGTTTCAATGTTTATTTGGTGTCAGTCTACCGCCGAATTCGAATATTTGATTTAGGGAAATGCCTGTGTGCTTGCATGTAGACTATACATGGGTAATTCTACAATAACGTTATCATCCCCCCCCCCATATATCTTGAGGAATAAGAGAGCTAGAAGGAAATATTTTGTACTGTATTTGGGGAATCGTTTGTTCTAACTTCCCCTACGTTGGACATGGTACGCTTCTCTTCGTTAAAAACGGAGGAAACACGTTTCAAATATAAATTGTAGTGTCCCTCTTAACATTTTTGGTAGCATTGAAAATTTTCTGAATTTTCTTATTACCAATTGGCACAAAGTGATAATGCAGATTTGTGTTCTAAAAGTCTTAGATTAATAAGTTGGCACCATGAAATCTGAGTTGACGTCAGCAAGAATCAGTGTAGCCATTTGCCGAAACAGAGAGGCTTTCTACTCTGCACTATCAGTTTGTCCCAACTGGCAGTAAGAAAATACAGAGAAATTTCAATATTCCAAAAAATCTAAAGAGGGACACTATGATGTACATATATGAAACATGTTCCCTCGGTTCTCCTTCATAGTGGTCAATTTTCAACCCCTCTATTCACCAAGCCCTACAAATTCTCGAAACACAGGAAGTGATCAAAGTGGGTACTACCATTCTCAGCCCAGTATTGTCGGTATCGGTTTCAACAGTTTTCTTAGTTTCAGAAAATTATCCAAAAAATGTAAGTTCTATTTTAAACATGTTTTCGGCAGTGGATGGTAAATTTTGCTCTGGAAGTACCGTTAAAACTTGTCTGACGATGATGCCACTTCTTAGGTATAAGTAACGCATATCAGACTCGTATATAGCCAGCTGGTTGCTTGTGACAGGGCAAGTGACATTGAGCGGGCTAGTTTTTAACCTTGTCAAAGGTAGCATCTACGGTACCGCACAAACGTCGTCAATTCGTCATCATGATTAGATATTAAAAACTGTTGCGGCCAAAAAGAAAAGAAAAGAAAAAAAAACATGTCAGCTGGTAAAAAGAAAACAATCATTTTTTCGCAAGACCGGGCAAGTGAAGTCGCCAGACCGTGCATTACCCGCTCTGCCAGGTCGCTAGCTACGGGGCTGACACATATCATACATACTCAATCATAGTTCGATGGTTAAATGGAAAAATGTGGTACGTCCAAAGAAGCATGACTGAAAAAAACTAATGTACTGACATGTCTTCTTCAAATTAGATTGTTTGTGAACTACCCACCCCCAAAAGTTTTCTAAGAGGTGCTTTCTTTTTTGATGTATGCAAACAGGGTTTGCAGGTAAAATATATTTTACGTGCCCATTTTACATGTAAAATAATCTATATAAAATAACTTTTTATTTTACGTAAAATTATTGTAAAATGAATCAAAATGAGTAAAAACATTAAAGTTCAATTTTTCAATGAAAGTTTTTAAAACTTGCATACAACTGGAACTACTGCCAAAAATAGTCGTCTCCTTCATCATTCAATTTTGTAATTATTTATACACCTCAAATTCACTATAGGTAACTCATAAGAAAGTAGTGTTTTAAATAATGTGAATTACAAAAGACAAGAACCTATAAAACAATTTTTAAAAAAGTTGGGTAATTCAGGCTGAAACAAATTTTAACATTTTCCGCCAAACTTCTTAAAATTTAAACTTAAAATTATATATTTTCGAAAAAGAAAAAATAATTAATAATAAATTTTATAAATCACATTTAAAAATTCAGGTTAAAACTTATCGGACTTCGTGGTATTAACAACTTTTATTTAAACTACTCTATTTGTTTTATTTTTCCGTCAAAATTTGATTATAATTTCATCTCAGTTAGGTATTTATTTCATAATTCCTTTTCAATTTTTCATTCTCATTTCTTATCATATCATTATCATCTATCAATCATCAATTATGTTTTGTGTTTTTCTTTTTTTTGCATTTTACATCGATTTTACATTTTACATTAAATTAATACATTCATTTTACGTAAAATGTAAAATAAATCATTTGACATGTAAAATGCCAACCCCAACGGCGGCAACTTACAATTTTCCCAAGGGGTGCTCGAACAAAATTTTATAACGTGAATTTAGAGGGGAGGGGGGGAAAATTTGGCAAAGAAGATCTTAATGTATGAATTTCTTATTTTTGAGGAATTTCCCAAGGGGTGCTCAAAAAATCCCAAGGGGTGCTCGAGCCTCGGAGCACCCACAAAGTTGCCGCCTATGGCCAACCCTGTACGCAAGAGTCAAACCCGGCATTATTCACTTTTCGGTAGAGCCCCATATACCCAAGTATAATGGGCCGTCATTTTGGCTTACACCGCGCCGTCGATGCCGAATTGACTACGCGGTACGCTCCGCATAGTCGAATTCGGTATCCACGGGCAAAGTGTGCGCCAAAATGGCAACCCATAATACTCTCCTGTGTGTAGGGCTTTATTTTCGGCATAGCTGCATTTTGTTGTAACGAGAACAGAAATGCTCTCTATTGGCCCCGAACACATTCATTGACGAACGTCATCCAGGAACCATGGTATATGTTATCAAAGTCACGTTTGGAATCACTTTGGAATCAAACCCAACATTATCCAATGCTGCATTTGGTATCATTGTACATCGGGTTATCAACAGATCCAGGGACGAAAATAAGAGGGGTAAAGGGGGCAGCGTGCCTCCAAGCCTCCGTCGGAGTTGGGAAATTCTAGTAGATTGATCAAAAGTTGGGGAAATCTAACAAATTAAAAGTTGTTTTTTTTTATTTTTTTTTATTCAATACAAACAAATTTTGATACTTGTGAATTTTGAATTGGGTCAGTTGAGAATTTAGCAATTTTTGCTCCTCCAGAAAAAATTCTTGGCTACGTCTTTGAATAGATCATGTTTACAGTGGTACTCAGGGTACTTGGAAAGAATTTTTCACTCTATTATTGCAATTTTCTTTGATGTTCTGAATTGGTTTTAATAGGGGGAAGAGGTACAAATACGGTAAGGTAATGTCTGCCACCATGACACATCAGCCACGTTGACACAACCTTCATAACTTTTTTCTATTAGCGCTCCTGGCGTGAAAAAAATCAACGTAATGTAGAATGACATGACCCATCATAATATCTATCATTCGCAGAGATCCATGGAAAACTTAAAAAAAAATTTAATATAAAAAAATAGCCACTTTTTTGACCAAAGTAAATTTTTTTCAATTTTAATTTTTCCTGTGGAGGGCTGCATGAGAAATAAAGTAAAAATGTTATATCTCGCTGGAATCGTCATTCAATTGCGCATCTTTTGGCATAAAAGAAAATTGAAAACGAACACTTGGTGAGTCGGTAACACTGCTTTGAAAAAAATCTTACTGTGTTGCCACATTGACACAAATTGATGGTTGACCACGATAACACAGTACAAATGAAAATGTTTGAATAAAATGTGTGTTTCTAGCTTGACTTACATATTTACAGTGAAAAAATCAACCAAAACTTGAAAAAAGTATTCGTATTACTAAAAGTAAACGTGTCATGGTGAACACTTTGAATTTTAGTTTGTGTCACAGTGGCAACTGAGAAACCATTGTATTTTAAATGTGTGTCAGCGTGTCAACAGCTTGTGTCATGGTGGCCCTTGGTGAAGGCACCTTGACACAGAAATTTTGATTTTGTTTTTTCGACATATCATTAACGTTTATGGAATAAAATTTCTGAATACTTTATCCAATAAACTTTATATATGGACCTATCGAATGGGCCATAGAAATCCAAAATTCAACAAATAGTACCAAAGTTATAGCCAAAACAAAAAATTTTGTCATGGTGGCAGACATTACCTTACTCTGCGGATAATGTGGTACCCCATGCTATCTGAATAACCAGGTACTGCCAAAACGCGGCGGCAGCCAGAACGTGATGAATACATCTTGAAATGACCATCTATGCCCAAGATTACTGGAACTATAACAGGGTGGTCCACTCGGGTATGCAATCCGCAACAATTTTTCCCGTCTCAACCGCGCCGAAATTCACTTCATAAGAAAGTAATGGGAAAATTGAATTTTTGCTGTAGAGGGCTCTTTTTTTATTTTTAAACGACAGCCAATTGAACGCTGTACATGGTATAAATAATAGAAAAATACGTTGAGGACATCAATTATGAGTAAAGATTTAAAAAAACTGTATTCCCGTAAGTGGCCTGTATGAGTTTCATCGCAGTGACGTCATTGATGTATTTGCATCTTGCTCAGTGGACTACCCTGTTCTGGTTCCAGTAATCTTGATCCATGACAAAATTACCTAAGTTTCTCCGACCATGGGATTTTTATTTACGTTTTTCATTTCTTGATAATCCCCAAATTCTTTCAGTGTGTTATTTAAAACTTCGTATAAAGTACAGAATTTTGAATCGAAAGAAACCGGAGTATATAGTGTTTTTAAAAGAGGAATGTTTGCTCTACTACATGATCGAGTAAGTTTTTAAAAATTTCATATCTATTCGTCGAAAATGAGCTTTGAACTTTCAAGCAGTGATACGGGTAATGTGGTACCCTTTGTAACATGTGTTTATTTTCATTTGTTTACAGATATGCCGCGAACAAAACTGAAAGATTTTAGCAGATAATTAAGAAAGTGGTCCGATAAAAATATATGATTGGTGCGATTAAAGATGTACGGACGAAAAAAAATGGGTTCAAAGAATGCTTGTAAAGCATATTATGCTGTAGTTTTACTTGTAATTGAAATAGATTTCATTTTCCGCGATAAAACTGTGTTTACTTAATGTTGAAAAAAAAATTTTGGGGTTTCACATTGATTCAACATATTAAAATGTTCCAGGGAGAGCATAACAATGTTATCTATAGATCAAAAAGTTCTGGAAACCCACTTAAAAAAGCGAAAAGAAAAGAAGTAAAATATCAATATTCGTGTAGAATTACCCATATATCCTGCATACTTTTACGAGGAGACCTGTGCCGAGTTATATCCTATAGAGGTATCGTACCATGTTTAATTACCTTAGCTCGGCTTGTTAAACCCAAATAAAAGCTGGGAAGATCATTCGAGTGTAAACTGTGCCCATGAGCCTACTGTACCTCGTAAATTGCGTGTTATAAATACAAGGTGATGAAAAAATCGACTCTTTAAAATACTATTTGTAGTTCACCTCCTGGACCATGAAAATGAGAATGTGGTACATCCTGGAATCTGGTACTTATTTTTTTCGCGAGACAAGATGACTTTTCCTTTTCTCAACCGCAGCTGAGATAATCTGTTTTCTGGATAGATAATTCTGAACCTTTCTCGCTCTCATAGATTTGTGATCGAACACTCGCTGAATAAATCCGTTTAACTGGGACCAGAAGCAAATTTATAAGTATTCGAGGAAGAGGGATAAGTATTCAGGGACACAGAGTTACCCTAGGTACGACTTTTTTTCCTTTTGCTCTTTTATATAGCAGACTGCTGGCGCTGTCAAAGATGACATTTTTGTATAATAATTGAATACCCTCCTCTAGAAGTAGAGTCGAACGCCAAATACGATAACACTGAAACAACTCGAGTATAAAATTGAAGGGTGCGCTACGAGTAGCACTTTTTGGAAGCTTGTCGAGAAGGTGATCATGTAGGCGCACACAACACGCCATATACGCGTCATCAGTTATACATGATCACCTTCTCGACATCAGACTACTAGCGTCACTATAGTGCATTTTATATGCGAATGCTGGAAGTTAGCTTCTTAACCACCACAGGTTATGTACCTAGATATTGTAGGAGATCGACTTCATCTGCCTTCATAAGCGCACTCACTTGCTTCAAAAGCAGAAATGGAATTCCCTCTGAATGTAAGTAGAATATACTTAGAAATGGTATGACCTGAGTCAGAGCAAAACCAACACGTGAGATAGTTTTTTCAGGCAAATGAAGATATATGTACTTATCTAGCAATATTATATTGAGTATACTCAAGAAATTGAATTTGTACTTTCGACTAGTATATTTTAATTTACTCTATAAGTAAAACTGTGAAAACACACAGTATCGTGTTTATCATGCCAGTGGGTGGTAATCTTAGTTGAATTCAAACAATTTTTGCAAATGGGAATATCGAAAGCGTATGGTTGTAACACGAACAAAAGTTGGGAAAGTTTTTTTGTTAGATCTCTGATCCTTTCGTCAACCTATAATCACGCCCCAAATTGAGATTTTCAGTTACACAATCAATATAGTTTCACGGATATAGTAGCTTTACTAGAATCACCTTAAACGCATATTCGGAGAGCACACACAATTTGAAAGTTATAGTTTAGTTTAGATTGATGGTTAAAAGTGATCACAGGCTGCCCAGATCATATACTTTTTTACAGGAAAAAATTCTTTTGATGATGAAAAAAAAGAGAACTCTATCTTTTCCCCAATGATGTCAATAAGTACTCTTTTATTATACGGAAGCTGATATAAAAGATAATCATAATGATGACTGACAGCAAAGGTCAAAATTTGCTAGTCGAGCAATACTGACACTCACTTTACAGTCAGAAATTATAATTACATATAAAAATTATGTGAAAGGCTTTGACTGCGTAGTAGGTACCTAGATACAATGTAGTTTTACCTGTATAGTCAAAGACTTTGTCAACCCACATTGAGCTATTGTGGGGCTGCCAATCGGATACTGATCTAAGTATTATCAATAAATTCATTTACTTATTATCAATGTCTTTCTTGTTATGTATGATCTGTACAAAGATGGAATACAAACTAGCTGCTGAAATATCTATTTCAAGATTATTGTAAAAAAGAGTACCTACAGCATGAATGAAATTTAAATGCGAACATTTTCCCAACCCATTTTTCTTTTTAACAATACTTAAATTGATCCATGAAAAGAAAAAAGGAAAAAGGGTAGGGTAGGCCAGAAAGATTCCTGGAGCGAGCATCGAGCAAAGTGAGATGCGAGTTTGCCAGAAAATTTTTTTGAACGACCTGTGTTACTCTTTTCTATTAATAAGTATCTGGGCAGCCTGTGATCATTTGTGAGTAGATGGAAACTGAGAATTTTGAGAAATTATGACAAATTATCTTTGCAGCTTGTGAACGGCAAATCACTGATTACTCATAGATGGAAAATTCACTCTGTTGTGGTACTAATGTCTTTAGTACCTCATAGTTTAAAATCAAGCTTATGAACATAAAATTTGCAAAATTTGGAAAACTAGATATCAGCGTGGTATGGTAACAAATGATCTGTTAAAATAGGAAGCCAAACTGATACTAACTAGATACTACTACATTTGAAACAGTTTGCGTCCATTTTTACCACATCTAATCACTTGATGTTCTGCTGTCAATTCTAATGGACAAAACTGATAATGTTAGAGAAGTTAAGGAGAGCACTCCTGCTCAACACCACTTTTTGCTTTCGCTCTCACGCAAGTTTTTGTCTTTTATCCAGCAGTAATGTACATGCAGTGGAAGATACTACTGAAAAGTAAACTTTTAAAATTTTTAACTACTGTATCTATCAGTTTTGCGAATCATGTAGATATGAATGTCCAAAATAAATTTGAAAATTAAGTACCTACGACAGGAGTAATATAGGACACTGGTGGTGATATTAACAACTCATGACTTGTTGTAGGAGCGCTAGTATCGTCATCAGTAAAATCAACTGGGGTAATATTGGACACCGCTCATAACTTGTTGCAGAAATGCTAATATCGTTATCAGTCAACAAGTAACGAGTAATTGATATGGGGATGTGGAACGGAATGTAGGAGCGCTGATGTGCACTTTTTAATGAAAGGTTGAATGATCATAGATAGAAATAACATTGCTGTACATGGGAAATATGGGTTTTTCAAAAAATCATTATAACATTAAGAAATGACGGGAATGCTTTAAATTTGAACTACAGGGAGCTACATATTCGAACTTGCGATTAAAAGTTTAATATGTCAGGCAGCAAAATAATAGAAATGCGGTGAAGTAAAAAATGAGAGGTACGTTATCAGTTGCCGGCCCAATCCGCACGCTACTCGCGCGACCTATTAATTTTCCCTCCATGATCACTCAATGAGGGTTCACAAAACATCCGCTAGATCTCAGCCACTTTGATTCCAGTTCCAATTGCTACCGTTGTCTAATATTAGCCCAGTTGATGGCACCTCTATTTCCGGGTTTATTTCAAAAATATTGGTGATACTATGTGCTCTGATATGAATTATAATTAAGGTTTAGTCTTCTCCTCCTACAGGAGCCCTCCTTTTTTTGTATTAATATTTTAAAAACTAATAATGTCAGAAATTATCATTTGACTGAAGCCCTTATTGGGAAGCTTACAGATTGGCATAGTGTATATGGCCACATTTATCTCGTCCTACAATACATTATCCTCTGTATCAGGAAATGAAAACGAGTGGTACAGGATTGTGCACAATGTCCCTCTATCCTTCACAGCTGGAGACTGGATGATTTCGTGTTGGTGTGATTTTGCGAGTGCAATCTCGAATTCAATCACGCAAGACAATCGAAAGAGTAATTTATTCGTTATTTGGTCGATTTAATTTACAAGCTGGTAGTAAAATTTCTTTAGCCATGAAGAGCATCATCTATCATTAGTCTGCGAACCAGCCGAGAAGCGAGAAGTGAAAATCCACAATAGAAGGGTTAGCTAGACAGTGTAACGACCGGAGATCGCCGCATCAAATTATTTAACGCTTCTCTCAGTTTAAAGAAAAAGAGCTTCCAGAATGGTTATAAATGACCTTGATGAAGTATCCGGAAATGAGTTTGTAACCACACTTATTAGCGAAATGAAAAGAAGTTTCCTCTGAACTCATGGGTGGGGTAATGTGACTTTTTGAATACATGTATTCAAGTTTCCACTGGCTGCTTTTTGATGAGAGTAGTGCGGGAGACATCAAATGAGTACTTAGAGCTAGCTCAACATTTTTCTGCGGTTGATATTTGAGGCATTATGCATAAAGGGCCTTAACAGTGTTCTCTTTGTGAGTCTGGATTACTAAGTGACTCCTTAGCTTCGCCGGATCTCACGGACATCATATGACATCACCCTCATTTCTGTATATCTTGTCAATCATCGGTTCCTGAATCGCAAATATTGTTCGTGAGTCTGGACTACTGATTCAACTGACTTACAGTACTGAAGGTACTCCGCAGTTTCTCCAGGTCTTACAGATATCATTTGCGTCGCCCTCATTGCTGTAGATGTTCCAACTACCTGCCTCAAAGTCGAAAATATATTTCATTTGTAGCATGTCGGGGTCTCCATAAATTAGGATCGCGGACCACACCACGGCCTTTGTGTCTCGTCAGCTCTCATTAGAATGAAATTAATTTAGTGGTGAAACTGTGATTCTTGATTGAAGGATTAGAACCCCAATAAAAGGGTTATTTTCTAATATTTTGTAACCGGCAAATTTTGAACCATAACTTTCGATTTAAAAAAAAAGTGAAGGGTGGGGGGGATATTTTAGCACAATCACATCCGCAACGAATTTCACCTATCCAATTCATCAGACAAGGCAGTTACCGTTTTTTGAATGGAAAAAGCATATGAAGGTGTCCATCGTCGTGGATGGTGCCATCTTGTCCCAATAGGTATATTTTTTAAATTTTTGTTTCAAGTTTCTTATTTATTTAATAAAGTGGTGTCATTCAGTTGGAAATACATGAATGTTAAGAAGTTCAATTTGTTGTTAGGTGAATTTCTGTTACTAGGGTTTTCAGTCCATTGTCCTGGTCAATCCTTGACTGGTGTAAAAATATGTGTCTTGTAAATTTTTCAGCATAGCAAATGGCAATATTAGTACGGTAGTTTTGATCCCTAAACCCGATCCAAATGCCAGATCCCAGTCATAGCCGCATGTAATAGCACAATTTTCAAAAATTTCCCAGGAAAGGAAATTCTTGAAGATGTTTGGCTCGTAGTCGTAAATTCTAACGTCGTGGATAAAATTTCCCCCCTCCTTGAATTTTGATGTTCCTGCTCTGTAAACTTGTTGAATATTCTGTGCTACTTATATAAACTAAAAACTCGTATTATGAAAAAAAAGAATAGATCGCGACCTTATTATTTTCCATTTCTAGAGAATGCCCAGTGGACAAAATGAATAAAAATGTGGAGTTCATTTCGAACAAGTTTGAAATTCTATGAGCAAGAGATGGGAACTGACCTCCAAAAATAGTATATTATACACCAAGAGTCAAACTCACTTTTGGCTCTTGTTGTGGAAGATATTATTTGTTATACTACTTGATCAGAAGCGGCAATGTTTTTCGCTGACATGGTCTATATTTTATTTTTTTATCTATTTAATTATTTAAATTATAGACAGGTGATTTTTGTGTGCGTAATTAATTCAAAAATTTAATTTGCTCAGTTAATTACCACACAGTACAGTATCACATTCTTGTCTTCAGTTTGTTCAGGCGCATAAACAGCATACACAGGTAGTGGCCAGCAAAAATGTAACGACGGTTAACAACAAACAATAACAGCTGTACTACATCGTGAATATTTAAATGCGTTCTTAAGTCGTTAATTCGTAATTCATTCCTTGGCCGAGGGGTTAGAGACAATCGCTGCATTTCAGTCAAATGTTTCAATGAACGCGGGTTCGATTCCCAATACGAAATTACTGGCCAGAAATGTTTTTGTGTAAAAACGCTTTACACTGAGGGACGTTTACCTTACACGCAGGTTTCGTAAAAAAAAGTGAAGGATGACCACCACAGGCAAGTTCTCAACTAAATAAGTAAATAAACGCAAAATTGCATTGGAGCCCCGCTCGGCTCTCGCCGTCACTGCTTTCTCAGATTTGTTTAAGCCTGTGGGAGGCTTTGCTGTACAACCCACTTACTATCCAAGTTTCGTTGAAGATTTGACGAATCTTCAAGACTAGGTCAAGAATATGAAGAATTCTTTCATACTCATTTAAAACAAGTAGATGTTTTTTACATCTCCTCTAAATTGTTTGAGTTCCGTTATGACTACCCAAGGCTAGTTCAAGACATTTTATGATTCACACTTGCTAAAGACTGTTTCGGATTCCTCTCGGCGTGATAATAACTTTTTAAGTTTCCTCGAAACATCTTTTAAAACTTTTCAAGACTCGTTTAAAATCCTTAGGAATTCGCTGAAGACTCTGTAAGACAGTCTTAGACTTGTTTAAAACTAGCTACGACTTTTAAAGACTCGTCTATGCCATCTCTTTTACAGTTATTTAAAATTTCTTGAAAGTTTCTAAAAGACTAGGTTCGTTATAGACTCTATAAGAGGTACCCCTTTGCACAGCTTTCTTGATTTCAGAATTTTTCCTAGGGGAGGGGGTTTCCTTCTACTGTTTCATATGCGCCTTGAAAATGTGCCGCTATAATGTTCTAGAGGAGAACTGTTTTACCAGATGAGGTGGGGAATAGTTTTATCTAATTAAGACTTCTTACAAATGGAGTATCACACGCTGTATTAAGACTTGAAAGGCAGCATCTGATGCGAGGTTTCACGATTCCCCAAATTCGGCTTTTTCATTCCACTCGTACCGACGGGCATAAAGCGATTCTAGTTTTTTTCTTTCTTTTGGCTCATGAACCACGCGTATGAAACACCCACAATTACAATCTCCGGAGGAAATTAAATTTCGTAACAATTAGCAATCCAATTTCGTTATTGTGTAATTTCAAATTATTTGAGCTGGTTATCAGTCTTAAAGCAATATTTTCGGTTCTGTTCTTCGACTTCCTTCTTACAGCATTTCCCAGAAAATTAATCGTCCGCGTATAACCAGTACATGTGTACTCTGTGTGTACTTTCCCGTATGCACCAGTCTCTGCTTTCGTCTTCTTTTAATTCTTACTTGGCTGGTGTTCGCCATTATCAACTTCACGATCTCATTCCGTCAAATCTCAACACTTCCTGGCATTATCTTTTTCGGATACATTTCTGCTCGAATTTCAAATCTTCGGTCGTACTCTCATTGTCCACCGATGTGAAATAAGACAACGAAAAATACTGCGATGAAGAGCACCCACCGGGCAGAGTGCGTTGCATTTTGATATCACGACAAGATCGCATTATTTACGTAATCCGCAGATAAGATCTGCAAGTTTTTCATTTTGAAATTGGTGCGCGTAACATCGTATAAGAATGCAGAAACACTGGAAACTTCTGGAAGGGAGAGGTGGGGTAATCTGAATTTATTAAATTTTGTAATCGAGATGCAGAGAGATAACGGATTCGATTTGATGAGATCATATCATCGTATCTCGATACTGACAGTTCTTTTTCTGCTTCCTCGATCGATTCGCGGGGAATGATAGTATGTAACATAATTGGCAAGACCTATTTTTTTTTCGCTTTTTACGTAAAGGTCTTAGGAAACTGTGGTCTTACTGAAATTGTTGCAGTTATTATTTATTTATGATTTTTCTTTCCTCTCCCCCGAAAATCAAGTTTGCTTCTTTAGGGTTAGTCGATGTTTTCATCTTGTTTCGGTTTTTAGGAAACGCCATGTGATTGAGATAAAAACACTGGGGTATACTGATTACTACGCGGCCTCAGTCACAGCTTTCACACATAACAGTTCAAAAAACCATCCTCGAGCTTTCTAGCGAAGCAGTATCTTCCTATTTTCAACTCACCTGACTTGGGCTGTGCGGTCTGCAATCAGTTTTGTGAACTTTTTGCAAGGAAACAAAATGAATTGCAGACTGAGAATACCTTCACTCATTAGCGTCAACCTCGGATTGAGATTAAGGCCGCATACAAGCACTCAGGCCCCCCAGCCACCTAGCCGGTAACATTTTTTTCGTATCTGTTGCCTAGCTGTTTATTTACAGTGCCGTGCCTGGCTGGTGGCATACGCCATGGTACTAAAGGCAAAAATGCTCAGAATTCGGCCGATCCTCAAATTGTTTTCTCCAAGCCGGCGTTTGTTGTGCTTGTAGGCAAACCCGGAGCTGATGAGCGTACTAGAAAATGGTATAAGAAAAATGTAAGTTGAAATATTGAAATAAATTTTGATATACCTCTTGATGTTCTTCTTCGTGAGATCCGTAACTACTTGAGCTGCCACCACCGTATCCGGCGAAGTCAGATGAGCCATAAGTGGGTATACATTGGCAAGCGGCAAACAGACACAGTAATGAAATGGTGAACTGAAAAATACAATTTTCGCATATATTTCAATTTCTAACTCGTTTTAATGTACACATTGATAACGTCGAATTTTTGGTCATTAAACTGGACACGAAGTAATCCAACAATGCTGGAAAAGCATTCAGTAGTGATGAAGTGTCAAACGATTACACGGCGGAAGAGGGGAGAATATAGATGTACGTGCTCTAGAACAGCTCCCACTTTTTGGAAGCATGTGGGAAGTAGGCGACCGTAACTTCAAAATGAGACATGAACGAGAGCCTTTTGACACAAAAATTGGCTGAGGTACACCCTGGTGAAGATGGAACTCGAAAAACACCTATTTTGAGAAAATTGATTTTTTACGTTTAAAAATATGAAAATTTTGCTCCACGGGACTTCCCAGGATCGACAAAGTGGGACCTTTTCTCGGGTACTTACACAATGAAGATCGGTGAGCGTATAGCCCAGCGAGTTACATCAGGGAACATCCAGTTGTAGAGGGGAAGGAGTAAGGGGGAAAACACAGAAGGATGAAAGAAAATTTATATTATGAATAAGTTGATTGCCGGTAGGAATATGAACAATATCTTTGCGAATCATAAAACTCTGAGTAAAATGAGCCCAATTTGTATGAGCTTATTTTTACATTTCGTAATAAGCGTAACTTTACCTATTTTTGGTGTTTTTACCCGTTTTTCGACATATCTTGAACATATTTTACCCTTTTTTCCATTTTTGCAAAATATTCGAAAATTTATTTTTTCAAGGACAAAAAAAAATTGAAAAATTGACTTTTTGTCAAAATCTGCTCCCAGGAGAAAAAAAATCGATATTTTTTCTGTGATTTTGTATTTGCAATTATTCCTCTTTTCAATTTGTCGTATTATTGTTCTCCTTCAAAAACCCTGAATTTTGATACCCATATTGCCCCCCCCCCACCTTTTATCGAACATATTTTAGCATATTGTCGGATTTTTAGGAATATTTTTGACATGATGTATTTCAGACCGCGAAAAACATAATTTATGCGCATATAACACGATTTTTATAACATAAAAATCCCATCCCTAATTGAATCGATTAGAACCAAAAGGGGTTAAGTCCAAAAATCGCACTTTTCAGGAAGCGCAAAAACTGTTTCATTCGAAAATTTGAAAATCGGGGAATACGTCCTTCAGGAGGGTGGTGGTAGAGGGTCACAAGATACAACTTTTAAACCCGGTCCCGTCGAATAAAATTTTGATGGGCCAAAGTTCGGAGGGCTCAAAGTTTTTGGACGATTTTTTTTGCAGTTTTACGGCTCAAAATATTTCTCCCTTTTTTTGTAGCCAGACATAAAGGGGTCACTTTAGTCTTGGTCCCATTCCAATTGAGCAAAATAACTGCTTGTAAGAAAAAAAGTTCTGAAGCTGTATTGGAAAATTGCGATTTCGTTTTTGAAAATAGCACGTTTCGGGTATAAAAATGCAAAATGAGAGAGTGGGCCGGAATTTTTTATTTATTTCTATTCTTTACACTAAAATACACCGTTTTCAAACAATTCTTGGAAAGAATCCATTTTTTGAAAAAATGTTATTACAAAAAAATGAAAGGAGGCGATGTTGCCAAAAAGCACTTTCCCAGCTGTTTCACGAAATTTCGACCACATCAGCAGACCCACGATACTTCAGTACCCCATAGTCCGTGAAAAAAGCAAAAACGATAAAAGTGGACTTGACCCCTTTTGGTTTTAACCGATTCAGTTATGAATGTTTTACAGACATATTGTGAAATCTTTTTCTTATTTATTCATTAGTCCTATATTTACATGTACAATACTTTTTGTTTGTGTATCTTTGCTTGTTCAACAAAAATTTGAAATTCTTCTTTAATTTGTGCTTCTTTGGGATATTCTGCTACCCTCTGGACGTATAAAATATGGTCGGAAGGGGGGCGACAAATCTATAGGGGATATGGGGTTCACCCTCCCCCAATAATTTAGCAGTCGGTAAATTTTGAAACTGTTCATATGAATTTTTCATTTTTTAAGAACGTTTGTTTGTTTATTATTATTTTTTTTTAATTTTGATTGAAAAATCGGCAAATAAGTAGAACCATATAACATTCTGATAACAGGGGAGAGAATAGAATATCATTGGAATCAGTTGTACTTGATGTTCATAAAATCGATTCTGAACTCGAACTCAAATTGAAAATACAAAACTAAAAGTCTCGTGTTTTCAATGCATTACAAAGTTTTCAAACTAAGAACTAAAAAAAGGTGAGAGAAGACAAAACCAAGATCTAGTCATTTATGAAGAGTGAAGACGGGTATAATTGTTACACTAAGATGGTATACTTTGCTGCAAGAGAGCAACATTTATAGAAAATTTGAAAAATTAGAACGTTTCTGCGTAATTATCAAGAGGCAAGATCATGAAATCGATGGTCCAAATTATTTCAGAAACTAAAAATCAGGATCGCGGTTCTTTACCCATAGATCAGATTTTAAAAAATACAAATTTTCTGCATAATTATCAAGAGACAAGATCATGAAGCCAATTATTCAAATTATTTCAAAAACTAAAAATGAATATCGTGGCTCTTTAGAGATAAAATCATTCCGAAAAATCATTTTAAATGCTGATTTAGGGTCCCTAGAGTCAGATATTATTTTAGTAATTTTTATCCTCAGATCAGCTGAAAGTCTCGTGATCAGTAAGATTGCCAATTGGATACCTAATTTTTTACAAACGTGGATATTTGGCTCATAAGTAATTCTTGATTTATTTGTGGTGAAGATCAAATGATCTTGCCCATACTAGCTAAGTAAGGTATTGTTAAAATCGATTTTGTGAACATTCCGTTAATCCAGCCCAACTGATTTTTTTGATGAATACCGTAAATGCCCGGCATCCTCTATTACTACTAAAGCGCCTGGAAACACCCGAGTCCTGACATCCACTTTGAGTCGCTTGGTGCCCGATGATTTACAATTCGATTTGCGGAACGTTCCGCCTAGTGAATTTTGAATGGTCAGGCACCAAGCGACTCAAAATGGCGGATGTCAGTACTCGGGTCCATGTGCTCTATACAGCAACATCATTCTAAAAAGTGACTATTTCAGAACCGAACTTCCCAAATGGGCAAAACTTCTCTTTTGGCAGAATTTTTTTGAATTAAGCAGGAAATCAGAATTTTCAACAAAATTCAGAGAAATTATCTCATTTAAAATTTAAGATCGGGGAACACTCTGCTTCTTTAAAATATTGAACCGCACTGAATGACTGTAGTTTTCATTGGTCAATTGTTATGATAGTTTCATGCTGATCGCTGAAGACTTAGTTTACCTGGTTCCAGTCACAATTTATTCTAAAATAAGGAATTTTAAAATTGAGATATTTCATTTCCTTGTTTAATTATGTTTCTTTATCTTGATTTTCTTCTAGTTTCCGGACCATATTTGTGTTTTTCTAAATAATTTTGTTATTATATAGGAGCGAACTTGATAAAATATAAATAAGAAAGAGTGTTTATTTTCTCTAACCGGTGTATTCTAAATGAAAATGATAAAACAAGGGTGGAAAAATACGAATGGTAGCCTACAGTTTTCACAAGTGAATCTTAATTATTTTTACTCATGCAGTAAAAGGGAATATTAAGCTTATCTGCGTATTTATGAATCGGAATAAAATAAGGTACAGAAGAAAATAAAATGAATTAAAATGTCGGTAGAATTTAACATTTAAGTGTAGAACAAAAAATGGTAGCATTAAACGCCTCAGAATTTTAGTTCTACAACAGAATTTCATTTTTCAAGCACGGAACACTCACTGCTTTAGACCCTCCTAAGTAAGGACAAGCAAAGGTATGTGGGACTCCTATACCCGTTTTTAGAGCTGGTAGATATTTGCCAGTGTTCAAATATCAATAAATACTTTGGAGTAAAATTTGGAATTAAAAATGCTCCCACTTATAAATAAATTCGAATAGTAGTGTACATGGTTTCTTTTCCCAGTATGTGATAAGTAAATTGAAGCCAGCTTTAAATAAAAATTAGAAGAATACATGTTTCAAGAAGCAGAGTGCTGTTTGTTAATTTCCAGGCTTGAAAATGTGAAAATATTAGATGAAATTTATATCGAAAGTAGATAATGCATATCGCTGTTGATGGCTCAAATCGTAAAAAATGCTATAAAAATATTGCAATCTCAATATTTAAATTAAATTACCAGACACTGACTTTTATCATTATCTATAGGGTCCGGACACAGATAAGACAATTAAGTAAGGAATAAGATATGAAGTTTATACATTTTGAAAATTGAGTAATCTCACTTTGATAAATTAATATAAAATCTGCCGAATTAATCAGAAGCTGAATACATTTTCTATACTATTCGCTTACTTTAATTGTTTTTGAAAATACCAGAAATTTGGCACAATTTTTCGACTCAGCCTTCTCATAAGTGCTCGGAGGTATACCCAGAAAGCTACGTGGTTCAGCAATATGACTTCTAACTCGGGTTTCCGAAATTCAACGAAAATTTAAAAAACATATCCGCTATACATAATCATTTTGAGTCGTATTGTGATCAATCCTGGAGACAATTTTACGAGTTGCACACATTTGACCGAACCCACGAAATTTCAACGCGAAAACGTTTCGACCACTAGAACGAGAATGTTCACCCTTAATCGCGGAGAAAACGTATACGGAGATCTCAAACTCAAAATTACACGTTTACTCACCGAAATGGCGTACATATTGAGTAGGTTGTCTTTGCTCGGTCGACAAATGAAAAATGTATACGTAAGATGGATACGGACGGACTTAACGTTATCGTTACACTTTTTTCACCGCGTACTGTTTACCACGTGTCTGTGCCTGGATTCCAGATTCATGCGATATTTATGTGCAGCCCGAAAGGCGAGAAAATCCCCGTAGGCGTCGTTCATTTTCCTACGGACGTCGCGGGGGCATGAACCGAAACGGTAGTATGTCCCAAGAAAGCATAATAATACTCTCCTTTCATCTCGACATTCGCCCCATAGCAGTCGCCAGTCTTTGTTAACACGGTTATGAAAACTCTGCTCGTGCTACTGCATTCCAAAAAAGTTACAAAAGTGCTCGTATATCGACGTGTATGCAGCCATAGCGTGTTCGTCAATTAACAAAAAAATTACATCCACTGTTATGACTGGCTGTATAACCGATCGTTAAATTATTAGTATAAGGAAAGAATTAATTGAGATTTACTTTTTTTTAAATCATTTAATCCACGGCGACCTTGACCAGTGCAACACAAGCGAGATTCGATAGAATTCAGGTTAGCCTTTCTGCCTTTTCCTTCTTTTTTTTCGACCTTTAGGTCGGAGATATTTGGTTTCATAAGCGACTCTTGCTGGACCGCAGCTTACTAGCGGAAATCCTTATTGATTTTTATTTGCGAATTATTTCAGACACTATTCGGATGTCCTTCTCTTGGGTAATACCTTGCCGTGGTGAGGAGGCTTAAGCGTAAAAAAAAAAAAAAAAAAAAAAAAAAAAGACTCCAGGGGATTATAATTGTTAAAATCGCGACCAAAAGTACCTAGGAGAAGGAAAACTCCGACAGATGAACCCTGTTGTGAAAGCAATGAAAAACTACAACAGTAATACGAGTATGTCTTTCCAGGAAATGTAGCTCTTCCAAAAATTAATTACTGATGATGGCGTTCCAACAGGTATATAATTCTTCCGGACGTAAAAAGCTCTCCATTCGGATGTTCGGGAGGAAGCTACTTGGGGGAGCATCATCATCGGAAAGTTTTAAGAAGAAATGCGCAATTGAGATAGGAACTCGGAATGTGAGAACCCTGAATGGAGCTGGAAGATTAGAGAATCTTAAGAGAGAAATGAAGAGGCTTGACCTGGGAATAGTTGGAATAAGTGAAGAAAGGTGGAAAGAGGAAAATGATTTTTGGTCTAGAGACTTTGGAATAATAAATACAAAGGGAATGAAAGGACAAGCTGGTGTCGAAATTGTTATGAATAAACAAATAGGTAGTAGTGAAAGGTTAATCTTGATAAAAATCAATACCAAACCAGTACTCACAACAATAATACAAGTATATATGCTTACTAATACTCACGAGGACGAAGAGATTGAGTCGGTATATGAAGAATTAGAAAAATTTATGAAGCATATTAGAGGCGAAGAAGTTTTTTTTTTTTTGCTAAAGATGATGAAGTTCACTTTCAAAATGCAACTTCTCACTTAAATACCCTAACGATACAATGTCCAGTGTCATTTGCATATTTGATTATGGTCGCCACACATACTACTGCAGAATTCAATCGGTGCAGATGGACTCAGAAGAATTAAAGTGGAGACGATATCTTCAGTACCTTGTCACCAGCAGTATTTCCTGATTAGGGTAGTTTCTTACTCTTTAGCTTTGGAATTTTTATGCCTCCCCTCCCCCCAGATATAAGTTTCGTCACATAATTGGTAAACCGTTCAAGGCTTCTGCACCAAACAGTAGCGGATTCAAGGAAGTATAGTTCAAAATATGTACGAATTTATAATCTTTACTCATAATGGCCAAGAAGGGTGGACACCGTATTTCTAACGTGGCAAAGATTAGCGCAGGATAAAAGAACAGAGACGAAACTTGACTTTCAGTTTGGGGGGAGAGGGGTGAAGAAGAAAAATTTGTCGACAAATATTTTTTGAAAACTAAAAATCCGCCGTCAACTTTTTTTTTTAAATTGAAAATTTGCCGATTCTTCAATCAAAATATTTTGAAATTAATAAATAAATAAACAAATGTATAGCATGGTGAATTAAGGAGCTAATTTTTCAAATTAAGAGTCTCGAGCTAGGAGTTTGGGATCTAAAGGACCGGTAGTTTTTCAATATCGTTCCGTACATCGAATTATGTAACTCCAATTTGAGTCCTTTTGGTACTTTTAGCTGAAATCCCAGGTATTGAACTTGTCTTTCATTTTATTATCGACCCGCGGTATAGTGCGATTTCGCGAGTGCTAGCCTTAAGATTCATACTTACCAGGGGGCCGACACCCAGTTCTACCCGCGTGTATGATCCAGAAAGGGCGCGGAATAGAAATTCCCTTTAGTTTCCATCTGGGTTATTCAAAGTTCCGAGCCAAAAAGCAGTTTTTTTACTTTACTTCTTTTAATTTTCCCTCCCCATATTTTCTCGAAGTCTTGTGAATAGCCCATACCATGAGTTGTCAACTGCCCACTTGCTCGTAGTTTCACGGCTTCCCGAACAATGAGGCTGTCAGCGTCATCTGGAGCAACTAGAACTGACATTTCATTTGCTAGCCCAGTAAAATGAGATCCAAAAACTGTCTGATTCGGAAAAAATTAGAGACAAAGGTTTTTTTGCTGAAACGTGTTCTCCTGGGTGGTCTGAACATACCCTGAAAGTTCACCGCCCCCAGACCGCTAGCATCGTCCAGGGGGGGCTGTAACGTCTCAAAACATCTGTTTTTTCTCATTTTCTCAAAAAGTATGCTACTTGAGTAAAATTATCAAGACACAAAAATTCTTCCGCTTGAAATTTCCTTAAATTTGATACCAAATTTGACCCCTTTTACTCAACAGCGTCGTGCAAAAAATCAGGAAAGTTTCAACATTTCATTGGCTGCATTTATTACAATATTTACAAGTCAATATCTGAATCCGAGTCAACGTGGGAAACTTCGGGGGCATTCGTGCAAGCATTCCCAGCACAATTCTTGCACGCTGGTGTGCATGTCATACCTGAAACAAATGAATTTATAGCGTAAGATTATAAATTTGCATAAATACAACTATACACCTACAAAGAAGTAAAAGAGTTGAGATATTGAAGCGAGAGTTTTTTACCACTTTTCCGACAGCCACAACTTCGACCACACCCTTTCTTACAATTGCAATACATTTTCGCAATGAGAATATCGGGTATGAGCTGCTCCTTCGTCATGAGTGGCCTACAGTTGCTGATCCAGCCCTATGTAACGGAACAATATTCCTTCCGAGCCATGTTTGCATTTCGCACTACACTCGGAAACTGTGTTCCCTGCTACTGCGGAGAAGGGCAGTCGAGTCATTATTGTAGGAGAAGATATAGACCTCTTGATCCTAGCAGTCGCTTTAGCCGCACCTCAGAACTCGATCACATTCGTAAAACCGGGAAAAGGTGCAAAAGAGAGCCAAGTGTTTCTATTCGGGCTCTACAAGAAGAAAATGTCAACATGAAAGAGACCATACTGTTGGCACACGCATTTACTGGCTGTGACTCAACCCCTAGTTTGTACAATAAGGGCAAAACCAGCCTATACAAATTTCTGCAGAGAGGAGAGTTGATGGAAGAATGCCGTATTTTTCATGCCAATTCATCACATTCCGAGATCAAGACGGCGGAGAACAAGATTTTTGCAGCATTGTATGGAGTGCCGGAAAAGTCAGATCTCAATGACTTCCGTTTCCATCAATTCCGTCGCCTGGGTTCTACGCGGAATATCGATTTGAGATCACACTGTCCAACATTGGGAGCGGCCAGGGAACACAGTTTCCGAGTGTACTGCCAAATGCAAACATGGCTCGGAAGGAATATTGATCCGTTACAGTGGGGCTGGATCAGCAACTGTAGGCCACTCATGACGAAGGAGCAGCTCATACCCGATATTCTCATTGCGAAAATGTATTGCAATTGTAAGAAAGGGTGTGGTCGAAGTTGTGGCTGTCGGAAAAGTGGTAAAAAACTCTCGCTTCAATATCTCAACTCTTTTACTTCTTTGTAGGTGTATAGTTGTATTTATGCAAATTTATAATCTTACGCTATAAATTCATTTGTTTCAGGTATGACATGCACACCAGCGTGCAAGAATTGTGCTGGGAATGCTTGCACGAATGCCCCCGAAGTTTCCCACGTTGACTCGGATTCAGATCTTGACTTGTAAATATTGTAATAAATGCAGCCAATGAAATGTTGAAACTTTCCTGATTTTTTGCACGACGCTGTTGAGTAAAAGGGGTCAAATTTGGTATCAAATTTAAGGAAATTTCAAGAGAAAGAATTTTTGTATCTTGATAATTTTACTCAAGTAGCATACTTTTTGAGAAAATGAGAAAAAACAGATTTTTTGAGACGTTACAGCCCCCCCCCCCTTGGACGATACCAGGGGTCTGGGGGCGGTGAACTTTCAGGATATGTTCAGACCACTAGGAGAACACGTTTCAGCAAAAAAACCGTTGTCTCTAATTTTTTCCGAATTAAACGCTGTTTTTCCTGGACTATATTTATGTCGGGTATAGGTAACTTCAGTCTCTGTCTACTGGGGCAAGCGACCCAGTTTGCCCCCTCCCCCTACCTGGCTACGACCATGAGAGTTTGTTGGGTATCTACTGTAAAATAGACATCGGATTATTATGTATGTAATATGTATATCAACAATGGTCAACAATTGGCGCATAAGATATACCGTTGTGCTGTTAAGGAACAGTCACGTGTTCTCAGACTTCAGGGTTATTTTCTGTGGGCAAATCGCTGTTTTCCATTGTTGATATATACATGATCTCAAGTTCACCATGCCAAGTCTTCAACGGATCCTTAGAATGCCTAAGACTCAAAAACAGTTTGTTAACCCTAGATCGCAAAATTTGGTGTTCTTCAATCTTTGAATTGGGAATTAGTTATGGTGTGGTGGGACGGTGATGCACGCATGCCAAAGTGGTCCCTAAGGCACCGCATCCCCGGCCTCGGAAACTACCCTTTCGAATATCGCATCAGTGGCTGTAAAGAAGAAATCGCAGGAAAAATAAGAAATACGATGTATATACACTGCCTCGTTGCACCTGCGTATTTGTAATTATCAATAATATATATCTTTCAAAGTTTAGAACTCCAAACTTATTTATTGTATATTTGTGTGCTAGCTATTTCGATCGTTCATGAAGGTGCCTGTAATTAAGGGGATGGCGATACAATTTCTACTCAATCTCTAAGAAAATTTCCCTCGCTAAAATTTGTTATGAGGGGGGGGGGGCTCTTTTATTTCTAGCCTCAGGCCCAAACGAGGCTCCTTACCGGCCTGCATGTTTTTCTTCATCTCATCGTTAAAGGGGTGAAGATGGACACATGTAGAAGTGTTTGCGATTGTTAAAAGCTTGTATTTGCAAGAGGCAGGACTGTTGGTCTGACCCTAGTGATGAAAAGTTTGTAGAAGAGCCTAAAATTGAAACGTTGACTAGGCATCCATGAGCCATAACCAATTCCAATGTCTTTATTGAGTCTTAAGCATTCTAAGATTCCATTGAAGATTTGGCATGGTGGACTTGAGATCATTTAGGTATAAATCAACAATAGGAAACAACGATTTGCCCACAGAAAATAACTCTGAATTCTAAGAACATGTGACTGTTCCTTAACATGCGCAAATTGTTGACTATTGTTGATATACATATTAGATACGTAATAATCCGATGTCTATTTTACAGTAGATACCCAACAAACTCTCATGGTCGTAGCCAGGTAGGGGGAGAGGGCAAACTGGGTCACTTGCCCCAGTAGACAGAGACTGAAGCTACCTATATTGTATAGTGTGCATTACCCGACATAAATAGATATTTCAGCCGTAAAATAAAAAAACCTAGGTTTTTCGAAAATTCCATGCATTTTTGTGATTATCTCGACAAATATGTTTTCTAAAGAAAAGCTGTATTGAATCTTTTTTACAGAAAATTTAACGAGAAATATTTTATGTTGTTTGCATTTTGATTCTAATGTGAATATTTTTCTAGATAACTACAATTTAGCGAGTGAAGATCTCAGTATTACACATAACTTCAAGGTCAAAGCGGCATGGGTTAATGACCTGAGATTGAGCTCGAATTTTTTCTGGCGAGTTTTTAGGTCCATTGGAACAAATTTCAGTGCGACCCTAATCAATTGGCGAAAACTTGTAAAATAAGGGACACCCTATATTTTGTCTCTCTCAATAAACGGCATTTGACTTTGGAGCCAGATGTAGATAATGTTGATATTTCTATAATCGCATATTCTCCGAGCGTCGCGCCAGTCAACATGTTGCTCCACTGAAGCTGATTGTATGTCTCTCTGCAGTCTTCCAATTTTGAGCAGAGAGAACTATTTGTTGTGCTTCCTTGGATCCATTGAGATCAAACACTTTCAGATGTACCTATCTCGACCAGTGGCCTCGGAATTTTTAATTTTATTTATTTATTTATTTATTTTTTTGGGGGGAGGGTAATTTTTTTAGTAGTGCTGACCTACATTCATCGGCGTTGATGGATTTCTTTGGGGAAGGGGTGTAGTATGTTGTATCAAAGTGTCTAACAATCATTTAAGCCATTTATTTTCAGTCATGGACATTTAAAAATATATGAATCAGCAAATTACACCTTGAAAGAGACAACAAAGAATTTAGAATTGGAAAATTCTATTATAATGACTAGGGCTACAATTTTTATGCGAATGCATATTTTTATCTATGGCGTACAGGTATAAGTTTCAAAAGATATTTACATATTTATGCGCATGTTTCATGTTCTTTAAGCCCAAAACAAAATAGATCGGGGCCCAGGGGCAGAGCCCCTTGCGAGGCCCAAAGGGCCGAGTTTTTTATAACTGCTAGTATTTATAAATATAATTATTGGCCTTTGAATTGGGGGGGGGGGTAATTTTGATCATTTCAACCCCCAATTTTTTGGGAGGGTAGAAATTAGTAGTCTACCCTCCCCCCCCCAACGACGCCCATGCTTTTATTTACGTTGTTATAGCGAGAAGTAACTCTTGCTTAAATATGAAAGGAGTTGTTTCTCCTATCAAAATGTCTGGAAACTTTGCAGTGTATAACGTTGTCTTCGTTCTGAATCTTTGAGGCAAGCCTGTTGGTACTCATCAAATGCTGTCACAGTATTTCTACCAACATGCTTGAGAATATATTTATGGTATGAGTCCAGGAGACTGAGATGTCTTCTGTGACGAGCATACACTTTTATGTAGGTGATAACACCTCCATCAACAAACAAGTACTTTTCGTCCAATTCTTTTTTTTAGGTATCAGAAAAAATCAAATACAGTTGAGACTTATTATTTGGTTTTCACATACCAGTTTCATTAGAAAAAAAAAGTGGATACTGCGCCGATACGTACTTGAAGTAATTCTTCAATCAATTGTTCCTTCTTGAAGGATCCAAATACAATGAAATAGTGAGAAAGGGTCAGCGAGCGGAGTTTTTGCCTTGTTAATAACAACAGAATTTATTATTGCGGCTAACGACTTCGTTTTTCTATAGATATTTTGAATTTTATATCTGTGAACTGTTTCCCTTCATTTTCTCTTAAAATAGTGTGGTCCCAATTGAAGACCGGCATTCCAAAAGGTGCTTTGTCCAAAATCATGAAAAATGAGTTACGAGCGCCATCTGTTAGGGAACGTAGTCCTCCACATATGTTCATCACCAGAATACGAAACAAGCGACCTCGCGGATCGCGAGGTAGTAACAGGGTGTTTGCCATTGGGACTATGCAAATTGTAGAAGCGCTAGTGTAGAATTGGTATGTTTTGATAAGCGAATGATGCTCTAATAAGACTGAAGTCTTCTTTTCGTTTCCCCCCCCCCCGGACCCGGGAACATAAAAGCTCCGGACGCTACACGCACATCATAGAAGTTCAAGGCTTCGAACTGTGAAGCTGCAAACTGCAATCATCCGGCAGACTTTGATCAACACAGAACATACTAGAAAACTAGAATACATTTCCATTTTCCGTTTAATTCATTCCAAGTGGCAAGCAGAAATCAAACACTCTACATTTACAAGACAAAAAATAAATTCACAGGACATAAATACCTAAATCCAAGGAATTTAAAAAGTCAGGAGTTTCAACGAATATGAACTGTCAACTGCTGATAACAATTCAGAAAGACAGGAATTTTGTTTCGATTCAAATAAACGAGGAATCTCACTTCCATTCAAATAAAGTTGTGTTCTCACTTCAGAAAACGCATATTAATGTGTTCTCACTCCTCATTAGTCATTACAAGACATTACTTAGCTCTATGCTCCACTCCTGTGAATTCGTGAACTGTTAATGCGAGAAAAATAATTTGTCATTTCAAAAACAAAACGTGATCTGCCAATTATTTATTCACGTTTTTCATCAATTCCGTTACACGATTATAATAGAAGTTCAAAATCGTGGTTGAAGGCATGTTGATGGTTTTGGATGATTCCTTGATCCTGACTGATAATGAAAGAGGAAAGTAAATAGTCAAACGAGAAACGAAATATTCGTGAAAGACCTCTGAAACAGAATACCAAAATTACCATTTTTAATACTTTTATAATTCACATCACATTGTTCCTTACAAATTTTACTGATAAGAGTATCACAGAAAGTTGTACTAGGTTCGAGGTTCGATTCAAAGAAATTCTACATTATTTGAACTGAGAGCTCATTTCATACATTAACAAATAATACACTTACCTCTTCTAAATCCAGTTAAATACAAAGTTTACACAGTTTGAGCATATAAATTTTTGCGTATCCTGAATCAAGTTTACATAAGCAGTACCTTCACTGCTCGAAAACTGGAACAGAACAATGATTTTAAAAAGTTCAAAGAATTAGCAAACATAATCCACTACATAATTTAACTAAATGAAAAACAACTCATTCATATGTACCATACTCGTTTCAATCCAAAATATCGAGATTTTCCCATTTGCCAGCATCTTGCTTCGTTACTTGCTTGTTGGTTGTTGCGCTAACTTCCTACACTGGTATTGATAAAACACTGATAATAAAAACTGAACTATGAACTGTAAACAATTCAGTCGTATTTATTGAAAAAAATGATGAAAATTCGATTGCAATAGGGTGCTTGCAGCGCTGCGCGCGGGCAAACACCCTAAAAATGCTCTCTCTATGCGTAAATCAATGTTCGAAGAAGAGGGTCGGGAAAAGCGTCGTTCCAAAAAGTACTTTGTCCAGTTTTATCACCGGCTCTCGTTATATACTCATCAATTTCGGCCGAAAACAATTTTTTAGCATTTTTATCATCTTGGTGTCATTCCAAAAAGTACTTAGTCCATCGTTTTTCATACTGTTTGCTGCATAATGTAGGATTACTTCGACGGTTAGAAAATGTGTGAACGACGTCTTATTCAGGAAGGTTCAGTGTTGCCAACCATAAAAAAAGTTTGCGAAAAAGGTAATCCCTAGGCAGCGGACGCAGTTTTTATTGATTTCTCAGAAATGTAAATTTTGGACAAAGCACGTTTTGGAATGCCGGTCTTCAATTTCGTAAGCTTTGGGCGAGTTCACATCAACCGCTACCAAGTCCGTGCTTATAGATATTATTTTGTCTCTCTCAATAAAGAAACGGCATTTGACTTTGGAGCCAGATGTAGATAATGTTGATATCGCTATCATCGCGTATTTTCCGAGCGTCGCGCCAGTCAACATGTTGCTCCCCACTGTAGCTGATCGTATGTCCAGTGTTGCCAGGTGGGGCGATTTTGCGCCAAATGGGCGATTTTGAAATTGGTCGGGCGTTAAAAAATACTGTCGGGCGATATGTAAAAATTGTGGCGATTTTTAGGCAGAATGCGTGACTTCTCTCTTTTTCAGAGTCTTGAAAAAATCAAAAAATAAGTTTAATTAAAGAATGATTTGTTTTTATTCAGTCTGGTCCAGTTAAGAAACATAATTTTTTCACGGCGCTGATAACGTTTTCTTGAACTTGTCCTTCCCCTCCAACTACAAAATACCCATATATCGATGTGTATTGTGGGTGGCCAGTTATGTTTTATGTTTCTTCACTGGACCAGACTTTAGTCGGATTCGGCATCGACAGGCGCATTGTGAATCAAAATGGCGGCTCATCATACCTGTGTCTAAATAATAAATATAGTATCCCTACATCCCTACTGCCGTCTAAAAAATAATTGACGTATGTTCTATATGGGCCACAACGGAACATACGTCAAATTATTTTTTTTTAATGGAGACTGCCGTGTTAAATTGACGTATGTTCTATCATGGGCCACCATTGAGCAGTGAACATACGTCAATTATTTTTTGGACGGCAGCCTAGTGTGGGAGCTAGTATTCAGACTAGGCAAGTTGTAGGTTCTCTAGGATCGATCGAAGAAATTGAATGTGACAGTGGCCAAGATTCATATATTACTAACATTACCTCGATCGCTAAGGGGTAAGGGGCAACATTTTTTTTAAACTCAACCAAAAAAATTGCAACTATACTCATTGGAAAGGAAATAAACAAGGGCTACAACTTTCACTCTTATAAATTTTTCATATAAATGAGTATTTTCCAAGAAAAGCGCGAAAGAACGGTTTTCGTCTATAAGCGCCTGTGTTAATGCGTTAATGGGCGCGTTTTCCTTGACGTCACGAACGCGCTTATCAGGCAACAGCACAGGCTTATCACGCAATTGTGTTGGCTGCAGGCTGCAGTCTGCTGGTCCAAGAAAAAGGTAAACAAAAATTTTCAATGAGAATCTCCATAAGAAAAATAAGGGCTTGAAAATTTCACATATATTATAACAAGGGGACCTACGTTAAATATGTGATGCTTGTAGTCGTGAAGTACACATTCAGTACATTATGGAAATAATATATTGCAAATTTTTATCTTCTCATCCATTTCTGAAATATTTGCAAAATAGCAGAACGATATTTTCTCTTATGGTAAATTCAATGTAAAAAAAATTGTTTACATTTTCCTTGGACCAGCTTGCAGCCTGCCACAATTGCGTGCTGTTGCGTGTTAAGCGCGTGCTGTTGCCTGATAAGAGTGATGAGCGCGTTTGTGACATTGTGACAGACTTCCATGCCGCGTGATGTGTAGCGGGTTGCGTTCGCATCGAGGTAACCTTAGTAATATAAGAATCTTGGGCAGTGGCGATTTGTGGCGATTTTCAACTTTTAACATGGCGACTTTTTCGAAAAAAACTTGGCAACACTGCGTATGTCGCCGCAGTCTTCTAATTTTGAGAAGAGAGGATTATTTATTGCTGTGCTTCCTTGGATCCATTGAGATCAAACACTTTCAGATGTTCCTTTCGATGGTCGCATCAAGCTTTGTTCGACCAGCATGTCTGTCTATGTCACCTTAAAGAACTTCTCTGTACGACGAACACTGGAGTATCCTTCAGATGCAAATATAGAAAATTCTTTCGCGGTCATTTTCTTGTTCTAGTTAGTCATATCTTGTAGGTATAACTGCACCGCTTTTCCGTATTGAAAATGACCAAGTTTTTTGGCAGCTTCACGCGGCGTGACCGTAGCGACATCGTCCTCATATGGACGCTGTTAAGCAAAAACTGACCAAGCGACAAAGTCTGTTTTTCGAGAACATGTGATTCCAAGTTCAAAAGCCATATAGAAACTATATGACATAGCGTTTACTGATAAGTTTTTTTCAAAATGAGTACGCATTTTTGATTCGGGAACCCTATATTTAAAAAATTGTACTTTTTATGCGCTTTCCAACGATACTAATAACTCATTTTATCAAAAAAAGGCACTTGGTCGCTTTTTTGCTTAACAACGTCCATGTACAGTCCGATGTATACGTATAGGTGAGTACGCGGTAAGAATAACGCATGAAGAATTTATTCCTGAATTGAGAATACTCAAAGAATTATTTCGGATTTCGACAAGGCTGTAGCTCCTCAAATATGACTTGTGAGTAAATTCTTGTAATAGGCTTTTTGTAGAAAATTTTACAAGGAACATTTTTTTACGGAGGTATTTTCTTCCTAGAATGTCATAAATTAGAGAAAAATCAAGGAAACCGTTTAAAATTCAATTTTATGTAGCTCCCTTCGTTAATAATGGTGGAAGCTCCCAGTGTGAGGGCGGTGGTTTTTCACCACTTATTATAGACACCTTCCTCAACAGTTTGCAGCAGTCACACCTTTTACGTGAATTTTTTCTTGATTGTAATTCTCCTCGGCTATAATATTTAAGCAAGTTGAGATTTACGAATTTGGGGCGCAAATAAGCACTGGTGCGCACCAGGAAATCTCCCGGTTTCCCGCTTAGCCAGTCCGTGTGTGATACCAACATCCTCCTAATTCATACTAAACGTAAGATGAACAATCGGTGTAACTTCAAAATCATTGGAGAAATGCTCAATTAAATGAGAAACGTCACTTCATAGTGATTGTTAAATTAGGCGAGTCTATCCAGTGCAAGAGCGGAGTGGAACCAGGAAGGTCACTGGGAAAATTATCACGCAGGTCACACCCGTAACAATTACAAGCCAATAACCTTCCTCCCCCTTCCTCTTCGCGGAGAGTTTGAAAAAATCTTCAAGGACAAATGTCTTAGGAAAAATTTATAAATTCCTAAGAAATTTAGGCAACTTTTTAACTAGGTCGTGCTCAAAAATTCGAAAATTGGTTTAACCGTTGTATGATGATCCACCGTATCGGTCAGTAGAGTGTCCCATAGTGGCCCTGGCAGGACAGAGTGCGAATCCGAAGCGGAGAGGCGAAATGGGTACTCGGGCCAGCTTCAGGTCTGGTCACTGATGCGATACTCTTAAGGGTAGTTTCCAGGGTCAGGGGAGCGGTGTCTGGGGAGTCACTTTGGAGAGATTTCTATTTGAATTAGGATTTATTTACAACAAAAATGTAACTGTTTTGGACGGTCAAATGAAAATTCAAACTTCATCGAATAGATCAAAACAAATACCCATCTGAGAGGAAAATTCAGCTGGTGTTTGTCTTCAGTACCGAAGCGCCGATTTCCGGTTCCTGCTTATTCGTACAAAGAAGTCGTGATCGACGAAACCGTGTCCTATTCAATGGAGAATCGGCTGTGTCCATTTGAAACGACCTACGTACTTACTAAAGAATACCTAGCCGAGGTGTTCATCCACACTGAGAAGGTAATAAACTGAACTAAAAACACAGAAAGGAAGACGGTATAACTTAGCACAAGCATCTCGTGAGTACGCAGAGAGGCGGCCGAGTGCACCTACATCGTAACGATACCTGTAAAAAATCAGCAGCCAAATAACGTGCGGCGCTTCTTGTGAAACCCGAAGCTGTAGCGAGTGATAGGTATTCCGGTGTAGCCGATGCACCGCTTTTATGTAACTACTGTATCCTGTCAGAGATGATATGATAATGAATTAGTTCGAAAATACATCTACCGCTTTTTTGATTTGAATCTATGTACTCGTTACGTGTTTGCTCTAATTCGATAAAAGCGGCCGTTAGCCTGTACAGTAAGATTTTATGATTGATGAAGCACGATCCGCCGTACTTTTTCTGCGCAGATTTTACTCCCGATTACGACACTATCCGGTATCGTTAATTAAATACCTCTTTAATTGCTTATTTTAATTTGCGGTAATACTCGAAAAAAAGTACCTGTACCTGGGCATATTCGGAATGGGCGAGTGTAACCGTCTACCGCCCCTGATCTTCCGTGCTAACCAGTCTTTTGTTCGGTAGGTACCTACTACCGTATTTCTCCGCATATAACTCGCACCCAAGATTTTTGAGTCTCGTTTTAAAAATTTATTTTAACGCGCATATAACTCGCACAAAAAAGTAGGTAAATGTAATTATTAATTAGGTAGGTAGGTAAGTACGGTAGATAATTTGGCCTATGCGGATTCGTTATCATCCTCTTCTTCGTCGTTACTGTCCTCTTCTGAATCGCTGGTGTCAGAAGAGCACGAATTTTCTTCCTCTTGCCAGAGAACGTCGTCTTCAGAGCCGTCCATTGCGTTCGAAAGGCAGCATTTTTTAAAGGATTTTCGCACGCTACGGTATGTACCTCCCGACGTTCCGAGCCTTATTCTTTGTGTTTATAGAAAAAGTTGCATTTTTGCCCGCAGATAACACGCTTTCGCGTATAACTCGCAGTAGACATTTAGAACTTCAAAACCCCGAAAACAGGTGCAAGTTATATGCGGAGAAATACGGTATCTACTTGTTGGCCGCCATTACTATGGACAGTAAGTGGAAGGCTTAGTACACCAAGTACTCAAGAGACACCATGGAAAAAGGTGATTGGTCACTGTCTCCAGTACTGATGATTCATGAGATGAAGTGACAAACTTCGTTGACATGAAATCTCATTGCCTCAACTAAGCTTTTCACGCAGTGAAACCGTGCGTATCATTTTTCGTTGATTTAGTCTCTGAACTAGTAAGTTGCGTCTCTCCACTTTTCTCATTCCTGTTCTCATTCTTTCATTTCTGGGGAGAGCATCCTGCATGGGGCTCACGGCTGGCCACCCTTCGGGGTCGTTCAGTTTACCGGGCTCTCAACATGTCTCATGCAGGGTTGCGATGTTTTAAACAAAATTGTTTTAATTATTGTTTTAAACATGTTTTAAACACGAGAATTTTGGAATAAAACGTTTTGAACATTTTCACTGTTTTAAAAGTTTAAAATAGTTTTAAACATGTTTTTTTTTCTTTTTTCTTTTTTCTCAAAGTCGTTTTCTGGACAAAAAATGCTATTTCTTCACAAATTTTCATTATTATTGCAAATTTTTATAGCGGATACAGCTTATGTTGATATAAATAAAGAATATCTATAATTGTCAGTATTGGTGCCTAGAACAAAGTTAAAACTTAAAGTCTGGTCCAGTTAAGAAACATAACTGGCTACCCGTAATGCACATCGATAAAATGTGGCAATTTCTATTTAAAAAAAGGTAACTTTGTCGATCCGACGAATTTTGAGTTACGGACAGTACGTAATAGAGAAATGAATGCCCATTCCAACAAGCTATAGGCGAGATTTGTAGCGTTTTTTGTTCCGGAGATACAAGCGGTCAAAGATGAGTGTAACAAGAACGCACGAAAACACGTTTTTGGGAAAAACGCGTTTAAAGTTAGACACACCTTTTTCTCCCACTCCGTCAAGCGGCCCTAACTCGCCGCGGAATCACGTTACCAGCCTCAACGAAGGCTTGTTGGAAAGGTAAATTTTCGCTCTTCTGCGTGGTAACAATTCAGAACATCGGATTTATTCGTGAGCTCCGAAAAACCATGAAGAAGCGAACGCAGACATTCGCATTCTTTTCTCATTCTCTTTCATTAGGGCTCTATAGTTTCACCTGGGTATACTAAGCCGCCATTTTGGTTCATACTGCGCCCGTGGATGCCGAATCCGACTATGCGGAGCGTAATGCGTAGTCAATTCGGCATTGACGGGCGCAGTATGAACCAAAATGGTGGCTTAGTATACCCAGGTGAAACTATAGAGCCCTACTCTCGCATGCGCATAAATTTTGTCTCTTCGTCATTGCGATGTTTTTTCTATAGAAATCAACCAAAATCTCAAAACTGATGTTTTGGACCAAAAAATTTTGTTTTCTTTTTTCGCGTTTTCTGAGACTTTGATCGATCGACAAAGTTACCCCTTTTTATAGAAACTGCCACATATGGGTATTTTAAGTTGGAGGGGAAGGACGAGTTCAAGAACACGGTATCAGCGCCGTGAAAAAATTATGTTTCTTAACTGGACCAGACTATAATAATTATTTTCTCAGTCAACTTGTTGACATATGACATTATCCCTTGAAACAATGAGAAAAATCCTTGTTCTCCTGAAAGACACAATGAAAGCTTGAAGAAAGCAATCACTATTCAACTTGAATGATTTTTTCGCTTAAAAAAGGGAGAAAGCAAGGGTGATAAGAAAAGGGATTCCGAAAAATATGCTTTTGCATGTTTTTATTTTTTTTCTGTTGAAGTAGATAGAGAATATCCATGTTATGTTTGTGATTCATAGAATTTCAAGAAGAATGAGCCGCACCCACACTTGATCGAGCATATTATTTTGGCATATTTTGGTTACAAGCATAAAAATATGATAGGTATATGTTTTGGCATGTTCTCTGTTTTTTCAGAGCATGTTGAAGATATTTGGCTAATTTCCACAATTTTTGCGAAATATTTCCACCCCCCCCCCACCAATATTGCACTATTTTTGTTTTCTAAGAAGATGAAACTGCAACAACTACAACTTTTTTACGAACCAAAAAATGTTTTCCGCAAAGTTTTCCACCTATATAGACACTATTGTCAAATAATGTTGCAATGTTCGCCTGCAAAAAAAAAAAGACTTTTTGCATGTTTACTTTTTAGGACCTATTTTTTGTGTATTGACCGGCTTCATTCTTCCATTCCAACTTGGATATTTAGACTGATTTTGATTCAGTGATCTTCTAAACTCAGGAAACTTCCGGTGACTGATGACGCATTTTTAGATTCCACCGCGAATTGTGCGATTTTAAGTTTAAAACACCAATATTGAACATTCTAAACAACGCACGTTTTAAACAAAAAAACGTTTGAAACTAAAAAAAAAAACTGTTGTTTTTTTTTTGCAATCCCGGTCCCATGGCTTCTCAGTTCCACCAGGCGGCGAACTTCTACAAGGTACCTGAAACTATCGACTTCTTTGCTATCAGAGGGATTCCCGAATGTAACTTGTAGTCCAGCTGTATTGTCGGTCTTGGTTCCGACCATCTTCCAGTGGAACTTAATGCCTCTAATATACCGGCCTCAATATCAACTCCAGCCTCGCTTATTAACGAAACCAGTGGCGTAGCCAAAGGGGGGATTAGGGGGATGAATCCCCCCTTGAGATAAAATTTTTTTATGTGCTGACAGCATCACAGTAAATGCGCGAAATGAAATTTAAATTTATATGCATAATTGAAGTTGAAACGCACAACATATTGATAGGTAATGTAACATACAGTTCCTATTAGGTGCACCCCCCGCCCTTAATTTTGCTGATCCCCTCCCTTGGAAAAATCCTGGCTACGCCACTGAACGAAACGACTGACTGGGATGCTTATCGTACTCATTTAGATGAACGTATCGATCTTTGTATTAAGCTCCAAGTACAGATAATCTTGACCAGGAAGCAGAATAGCTTATCAACACAATACATCGTAGCTGTGAACTCAGTACCAAACCTGTAACGGCGTTGCCCAACTTGCTCGAATATCCTAAGTTTATTATGAGTCTGATTAGGAGACGTCGTCGTGCGCGCAAGACATGACAGCAAAATTGATCTCCGTGCAATAAGCGTATTCTTAAGCGGCTTTGCAAAGACACATCCCGTGCCATCCAGCAGTGGAAGAATAATTCCTTCCAAAAATTCCTTTCCGAACTTGCACCATCAAAGGAATCCAACTATTCTCTATGGAAAGTGGCCAAGAATATTCGTCGCCCCCACCTGTTAGTTCTCCTCTACGTAACTCTGACAGTACATGGACTAGAAGTGACCATGGCAAAGCTGTCACGCTCGCTCAGCACTTCGTTAATGTATTCCAACCCACGACATCAACTCAAGTGTTATACTCTCAGATCTACCGATAGATCCTGGTGCCTCTATTAGACACACCACACCGCGTGAAGTAGCGCATTTGATCGGCTTTCTCAAACAAAGAAAATCACCCGGCCATGACCATATACTTCCTATCATGATACAGGAGCGCTCCAGGAAAGGTATAAGTCCTCTTAACATACTTTTTAATGCGGCGCTTCGTCTACGCTACGTTCCTAGGGCTTCCTCTTTTCATTCGCTCTCCGAGCCCTGGAAGCGCCCCTTCGAGTATTACCTCAGGAACATCAAGGAGCCTTTTTTAGGGCTGCCTTAGCCCTCTTCTCTTCTTTCCGGGAATCGGCCTAGGTCGACTGCGCTATCTTCTTGTCGAATACCCGTATCACTAGCCCCGTGGTTTATGAAGGTGAGTTCAACGAGCACCGGCAGGTAGCGCCTTACCCATTTACAGCTTTCAGATACTGGCGACCGATTACACACTTCTCGGAAGCCTCTGCTGTAAGTGGTTGTGACTCTGTGTACGTTATCAGAATGCGGTGTTAGAATGTGTGACGAGTTCTTTCTTGCATTACCGATATAACGATGCGGCATCAAGAATCGAACCCGGTGCCTTCGGGTTATGAAGCCGAGTTCTTACCGCTACGCCACAGAGCCACCCTGCATTCCTAGGGCATGTAAAAGAGCCAAAATGATCGTCATATGGAAAACAGACAAAGCAGCGAACTTAGTCTCCAGCTATCGTCCCATCTCACTGCTGCCGACTGTCGCAAAAATGTTCGAGAAGATCGTCCTCGTTCGTCTACAGTCAATAACAGAATCCAACCTGGTTCCACTCCACTCTTGCACTGAATATGCAACCTAAGATCCGTGTATCTCATATGACTTGCCTTATTTAACAATCACTATAAAGTGACATTTCTCTTTTAATTCAGCATTTCTCCAATGATTTTGAAGTTGAATTGATTGTTCATCTTACATGTAGTATGAATTAGGAGAATGTTGGTATCACACACGGATTGGCTAAGCGGGAAACCGGGAGATTTCCCGGTGCGCCCCAGTGCTTATTTGCGCCCCAAATTCGTAAATCTCAACTTGCTTAAATATTATAGCCGAGGAGAATTACAATCAAGAAATAGGTTTGATTGGAAAAAATTCGCACGAGCTGTTGCCATTCAGTCTGGTCTTTTTCAATGCAGTTATCATGTTTGGCTTTATTTCATGCTTCAGGAATGTGACTATTATAGGTGGTGCATTTGTGTTAGAGGGGTAATTCTCAGAAAAATTCCACATTTGATGGCTTGAAAAGTTGAAGAAAAAATGGCCATTTTATTCGAGTTTATGTATTGGGATTATCTGTATATGTATCCTAAGATGTTATTTTCCACTTTTAGCCGAGGTCATTTCTACTTGAGGGAGGGGGCACTGTGTTTTCAAAATTTGATGCCCACGGCCTAGGAATTTCTTAGGCCGTGGTCAACAATGGAAAGCCATGGCTTAGGGATTTGGGTGGTGGTCAACAATATGTATACGCCCACAACCTAGGAATTTCTTGGGTTTATTGAACATCTTTCAAGTCATACTGCATATTCAGAGGCTTTTAGTCATCCTGCAATGGAATCTGGACGCAATTAATAATGGGTAAGATATCTTGTCTAGTTTGGTTGATATTATGGGGAACAACAAGCCCAATCAATAATTGAATTATGTAGGTATGCAGGAAAAATATAATATGCCATTTGAATTTTCCAAATCTAATGTGGATGCAACTAGGTCCAAATGGTTTAGTGCTTCAGAAGTCATCCCTAGAAAGCAGAGCCGGTGTGAGGGGGTGGGGTATCGAACCCCTCCAGTCATTTTTCATTCGGCCATTTTGGCAAAATTTTGCGCAATTCGGCAGTATTTCGGACATTGATATTTTTTTTACACACTGATTTCACAATTTTTTTTAAAATGCTGAATGAAAAATTTCATTAATTTTGATAAAACTGTATTCGGTTAAACCTGAGAAAATTTTGGAAAAAGGCATTTTTAAAATTTCTATTTGGCAATTGGACATTTTTATAATCCACAAGCCCCTAATAAAAATTTCTCGATTCGTCTCTGTCAGAAAGCGTCAAATTTTCATGGAGGTCAACGCTGTTATATGCGTAGGTAATAAAATACAGTACAACACTAACTTTCATACAGTAACTTGATGTAATATAATTGAAACAGTTCACAAAAATGTTCTGAAAAAAGGAAACCACAATTTTTTTTCTTATGAAAAAATCCGTATGTTTGAGAAAGAACTCATAACATATTTTTGGCCTCAAAGGTCTCAATTTATAACTCAATGGCAAAATAATAAAAATAATTGAAAAGTCAACTCTTGAAGATAATTAAATTTTGGCTTTTCTCCATCTACACATTAAATTCTTCAAATTAATACATCGCAGACAATATTCATTCCCTAATGAATATACCAGTAGACCAGTACCCATAATTGGACGCTCCCTGCTGACAATTATTCCGGATTTATGTCAGATTTATTCCGGATTCTAAATCGACGTCGAGATTAAATCGATATCGTTTCCAGCTCGAATATTGCTAATTGATCTCGACAAATGACGATATAGAATGTCGACATTGTACGGATATATACTCGATATCGACATTGCTATATCGTATCTATATCGACAGGGCTATATCGTACCTATATCGACATTGCTATATCGTATCTATATCGACAGTGCTATATCGTACCTATATCGACAGGGCTATATCGTACCTATATCGACAGGGCTATATCGTATCTATATCGACATTGCTATATCGTACCTATATCGCTTCTGAAGTCAAATTTCTATATAGCTTTTTCGATATAGAATTTTTCGATCTCATTTCTGGGTTGTTTCTATATAGCTACTTTCGATGCTCACGCACACATTCACTATACTGTTCGTTTTCAATAGAATTATGTTTTAAATGCTATACTGATATGGGCGTCGCCGGGTGGGGGGAGGGCGAATAATATTAACCCCATTTTTTTTTTGGGGGGGGGGTAAGGAAATAATCAAAATCCCCCCCCCCAAATTCAAATGCAAATTATATTTATACTCGTAGTTATAAAAACTTTGTAAACGAATTAGTATTATGTGATACAGCAATTACCCCTTCCCCCAAAAATCCAACAATGCCGAGACAAATGTAGGTCAACACGACTGAAAAAATTACGACCCAAAAAATTTTCCAGTAACGCCTCTGTATACTGACACAGTGACAGGGCAGGAATATTGAATTTTTTTGGTACTCAATTTCTTCTACCATTTTGCTGGTATTACATTGAAAAATGGTACACTGAAAAGAACCAAAGTACAAATTTAAGCGATAATAAACCTCCATACTGAACAGGGCAAGATCAACATCTAAAAATGTAAACATAACAACATTCGCAAGTTTTTAAAGTTGTGTATGAAGTATTACAGCAAACAATAATAATAATAACAATAAAAAGTTATTCAATTCAATTCAATTCAATAATAACAATAATAATAATAATAATAATAATAATAATAATGTCGTCTTCATCCTCGCTTATTTCGACGTCTTCACCATCGTCACTACCGTCCAGGTTCGGCTCCGAAACATCGTTAAACGTGGCATCCAATTCGTTTCGTAACTAACAAAAATAATATCAAAATTAGCCCTGTGGTAAAGATAGATTCTAAATTCTCACAAAATATCCCAAGTTTTCAGTTTTCATTATCAACTTGAATTTTTCCTTCCATAATGTAAATCGACCATTATTCAATTGCGTAATTATACGGTATGTGTTTTCAAAATAGCTACTATCGTAAACAATAAAATCGTCGTACTAGAAGCAATGCCACTTGACCCATAAAACTGCAATTCTTAGGTGTTGAATGTTTCGGATAGACTATGAAATAACGGATCGTATGGACAGGGTCCCGTATGTCACAAAGTTAGATTCTCAGAATGGGGGTGCCTCAAAATTCTAATAATTGTAATAAACTCTGTAATCAGGATTACCCACTGAACCACCACCAACATCAGAATCATGAGTAGGAGCGTAGCAAAGAGTTTTCATTAGGGTGGGTGGGGGAGGGTAAAATTGTGAAAGTTCCAACTACTCAACTCAAAATTCCTAACTGTAGTGCCAAAACAAGCTTTTGACTTTCCGGAATTTTGTAACTTCTTAACTCAAAATTCCCCTCTGTGAGCTGGTCAAATAAACTGTCAAAGCCAAAAAAAGTTTTGACTTGTCGATTTTCCCAACTTGTCGGTGGGACTCTGCTGGCTAAATAAAAATTGTCGAGTGTCCAGATCGTTCGATTTGCCAATTCGGACTTCCCAGACCGATGGCGCGCTAGCATCGGGCCTTCCTCCCTTTCCGCTTTTCAGGAAATAGTGCCAAAGAATTCTTATCAACGTTAGGATACACTGTACGTAAACAATGCCTAGCATCTCATGTAATCCTAACGTTGATAAGGTTCTGTTGAATCTTGGGAAGTCCGAATTGGCAAGAATTTGGCCAATTTTTCCAATTCCACTGATTGGGGGACAGCCCCCCCCACCTCATTCGTTACACCTCCGATTGCAAGAATCAATTCGATAGTGCCTCGCAGAATTCTCATGTAAACTGTCGATCATCCTCACAGAGATATAACCTGGAAAACTTCTTATGAATAGTAAGAAAAGAAATAGTTAATGTACAAATTTATTGGTACTTACTGTGGTTGATACTCGTGATGATCGCTTACGAGGAGCCAATTCCAGCTCCCACAACCTCACTGCAAGGCAACTTGAATTTCTTCAGACGGCCTTCCAATTTGCACAGCAAAAGTGATTGGGGAGAATACCGGTGACATCTGCCCCTCGGCATTCAAAATTCTAGTCGGTGTCGATGAGTATGCCACTTCGAACAAGATAAACTCGAATCGAAATAGTTTTAATTACGAAACCGATATTCTACCGCACTGAAATAATTCTACACTAACAACTCGTACGCATTCAAAAATAAACGATACGTCGCACTTCGAAAACCTAATACAAACTGCCCTATATCTCTTCCAGCCGGTTTTCAACGTTATTTTTAAATCGAGACCGTGGTTGCAGAAGGACGATCAATTTCTCTTTTTTAGGAATGTATCCTTTGTTCCTTATAGCGTATATTGTGTTTGGGAACATATCACAGAGGCAAGAGGCAACATTCCCGGATCAGGGCAATAAAACTCGGACCAGATGTTTCTTCGTTGATTCTCATCAAAGAATGAGTCGCTCTCACTCTGGTCATCGGCCTTTGTACACTACACACTGACACTTGTTCATATACGAGTATACGTGGAAAACAAAAGCGAAAATGCGAACCGCAAGCTCCGGTCCCTGGGATTGCGCGAATTGCGCATAATTGTTACATAATTACATACTCTAGCACCTAGTAAAGCGAGTCGCTAATGGCTTTCTGGATGGAGGACCATAAGTTTTAAGGAAGAAATACGCTTAACGAAAACTTTATACATATTATGTAAATCTACCATAGACCAGTTAGAATGCAAACAATGTTTTTATTGATCATTATCAGTAGCATAGCCAAAGAGAGGTCAAGGGGTGTGGTTAGTCAAGAATTGGTTTTCCTAATTTTAGCACCCCGTTTAATACCCTTCCTTCTTGGTCAAAACAGATCCCCCCCCCCAGACATTAGGTTGACTATGCAAAATTGACTCAACAATATTTGCAGTTAGTAGCGGAAAAAGCGATCAAAAACCAACTTCTCATACCTACCACGAACTCTACTCTAATTTGAATTCGTAGCTGTCACCTATTTACGCTCTCACACACATGCACATCATAAATGTATTACAGCGATGAAATATTCGAAAATTTTCTACTTCCAAATTGAGACACAGTAACATGTTTTTGTTACCGTGTTACGAAAATAAAGTGTTACAATGTAACAATTATGTAGCTGATTTGCTTCACTCTTTCCTGTCGCAGTTTGACTCCAGCGCCATCTGTCCGTCCCCATTTAGCAAATTTATAAACTATAGTTTTTGTGACAGTGTAACAGACTTGCGGCAATGTAGCAAAAATTTTTGTTACAAGATTTCGGTTTTGCACATCGGGACCCGTACGCCTGTGTCACAGTATAACTCGCGAAAATGAAAGTATTTAGAGAATTAAGTTAACAGTTATTATAGAATTTCCATTTCACATGAGTTCATGTGATAATTTTAATCCGACTAAAATGTTCCCGAAAGTGATGACTTTTTCAGCACTTTATTCATTCATTTATTTATTCTTGCACGATTCTATCGCGTGAACAATACAGATTGGAGCTCCTTATGTCAACTCGAATAGTCAGTTTGTTAGGCAAATTAGGGAGTTAACATAACACAGAATGATACTTATTTTGATTCGCGGTTTCTAGAATAAGTACATATAAACTATAGAATCCTCGAGCTTCATCATGATGCATCAATAGTGAATAATGTAGGTAAGAAAGTAAACCATCGCAAAAGTAAAATGCATTGGTACGAGTCTTAAGGAAATAAAAACATTTAAATATTAAAATTATTCCGAAAAGATTGTCGGCAGGCAGAATTTTATTGGGACTCTCGTAGATCTCGACTTTTGCGTTTTAAAATCGATATCGAAAAATCACGTCTCCGTCCATATAGAAAATGTCGAGATTGTATCTATATAGAAAAATCACATCTCTACCTATATAGAAAATGTCGAGATTGCATCTATATAGAAAAATCACATCTCTACCTATATAGAAAATGTCGAGATTGTATCTATATAGAAAAATCACGTCAAATGACTATATCGAAAATGTCGATATTTAAACGGGGATTTATTCGGGATGTCGATATAGAATCTGGCATAATTCGACATATCTAGATTAAATCCGGTATATATAGAGATACAATTGTCAATAGGGCTATTGAGCGAGACAAAACCAAACGACAAAATCCGTTTTTTAAGAACACGTAATTCGAAGTTCAAGAGCCATGTATAAACTATATGACACAGCGTGTACTGATAAGCTTTTTTCAACGTGAGTACGCATTTTTGAATCGGGGGCCCAGTTTGGACGCTCTTTCCAACTATACTAATATAGCACGTTTGGAGCGTTAATGCACAATTTGAATTCTGGAGAAGTTTTTGCAGTTCTGGGTCTGAGGTTTGAGAGTCGGCAAAATCGTGACTGTCTATGAGGGTGGAATTTAGCTCAGAGGCTTCTGGTCACAGAAAATTGTGAATGGAGGACCTTCAAGCAGAAAACGGAAGTATTTAATGGACAAATAAATGGCTACCTAACAATTCGCGATTGGAAGTTGAGTATTCTACCTGGATGGGCAAAAGTTTTGAGAATAGAAACCAAGAGGCTCCTTCACTCTGTCTGACTAAGCTTGAAGTGCGGTTGCCCCAATAGCAGTGGCAGAAGCATCAGTGAAGAGCTGTAATGGAAATTTTGGGTTGGGAAATGTTGAGCACGTGACCTCAGCAAGCGCGGTTTTGCATGCTTCAAACAACTCGCAAAGGGTGGTCGTTCTTCTTTGAGCCGCTAAGTAAATTGGTCAAAGGGGCTTGCAGTTTTGCAGCATGTGGTAAAAACCAATGATAAAAATTGAGACTGCCGATGAAGCGACATAATTTGGAAATATCTGCTGGCAATGGATAGGAGATTAAAGAGGCTACCCAGTCGGATAGCGAGCGTGTGCCAGAAGCTAATATTTTGTGGCTAATGAAGGAGAGAGATGCTTGGCCAAAAACAGATTTGGAGGCGAGCATTGTGACGCCCGTGATGGGAGAGGCGTTCGCATATTAGACGAAAATGAGACTGGTATTCCTCAGCTGAGGAGCTAGCCACCAAGATGTCATCTAAGTATGCGTACGCAAATGGAAGGCTGCAAAGAACGTCGTCGCTGAGGCGTTGAAAAGTCTGGGCCGCATTGCGCAATCCCAATGGGAGACGACTAAATTCAAACAATCTGAATGGAGTGCTAATGGCCGTCTCAGGTATTTCTTCCTCAGCTACTGGAATTTGGTTAAATTCTCAGACAAAGTCGATCCGAGAATAAACACAAGTTCCGGCCAAGGTGTTGGCGAAGTCATGCATGTGCGGAATGGGGTACTAGTCTGGAATTGTGACCGAATTCAGGGTGCGATAGTCCCCGCACTAATAACTCATTTTGTCAACAGATCATACTTGGTTCTGGCTCACTTAACAGAGTCCAATTATCACTCGCTGATTGATAACATGGAAATATTCAAGGTACCCCAGGCGCATTCTTTAGGTTGTAGTCAAGATCATTAGAAAGGAAAGGTTACACCTGGTTTACCCTATGATAGTCTATCACAATAGTAGCTCTTATGATCGTAACTTTCACAATACTGTCATAGTGTAAATTAACTATCACAGACTATTGCAATAGTGTGAAAATACTATCACACTATCCACAACATTCTCACTTTTCTCATTTTCTCGTTTCTAAATGTAAACAGACACTATCACGATAGTTGAAAAGGTGCCACTATCATGGGAGTTTGCTAGTACTATCATAGTGTGAATACGGCCTTAGCCCACTGCGATCATACAACCCACAACGCATGACATCACTGCCACAAAACCAAAGCCATTCAAATAAAAACGCACTGACAAATGCGATTATGATCTGGAGACAAAGGACTCTCTGCCTCAGACAACCAATCTTTGTTTCTGGATAGTTGTCATTTCACTCAGTACACAATAATCTTGATTTTCCACGACCTTGGAAAACAGACTGCAGACCACAACTTAGGAAAAAATCTTGATTATTTTTATTTTTGTGTTTGAAAAATGATTTGGGTTAGGTTACCTAAATTGTACCACTTTTTCGTTTTTCCAACATGGACGGTGCTCAAATTGTTTTCTTGAAACCGTTCAAATCCCAAATTATACCTTGCTCTTTTGCGGATTTTTCAGCGCGAAAACGAAATTTCTAGCTTAAATAATAAAGGCGCAATTTTAATCCGCGCAAAGATCTCAAAACGGTACAATTTAGGCAACTCGTTCCACAAATTGTACCACCTCCTAAATCGTACCTCCTGTAAAACAAAAATAAAAAATAAATAAAAATAGAAAGAGCACCTCCATTTCCAATTATTGATTAACTCGGTACTATCAAAATCATTTTCAAAAGTCAGCTTTACACTTTTGCCCCCCTTCCCTTCACTATACTGGCTCTCCAATCTTATACGTTTCGAATTTTTTGACATGAAAAAATATTACAAATCGCATATTATGGGCATTTATTATGAAAACATCGAGATTAAAATTAAATTACAAGCAAGTTTAAGAACAAAAGTCGCATTTGTAATATACTGTGGAGGCATTATCGGCTCCTGCACACATTGTGAGCATCCGTGTGTGGCAAGTGGAGCATTTTATCAACTCCCCTTGAATATTCACAGAACATGAGCAACACCACCACCCGTTTTCTTTTTCTCCTGGAAAATCTAATTTCCTTTTTATTTCTTATTTTTTCGGTTCCCAACCCCATGTGGAAGGTCCAGGTTCAACTTTATCGATTTTTCTTTTTATTATTCCTTGTTTATGGTCCACTGTTTTCTTCCATTTTTTTTTTCTTTCAGCAGTTTTTTTTCGTATTTCTTTTGCTTCTTGTTTACTGTTTTCTTCCATTTTAACGAAGATTATTTTCATTATAGTCTTTCAGAACACGAGTCATATCATCCGCCGTTCACTTCTCATATTTTCGTTTAAGATTGTCAGACATAATGATATCTATAAAAAATAAAAAAAAAAAAAAAAAAAAAAAAAAAGTTGAAGAGTACGGTTTAGGAAACACTGGCATTTTGTTGACAAATCGCCCTCACTCAGTTGAGGATTGAGATAAGTTTTTGATAGTTATATGAAAAGATAGCTAAAGGTATACACTTTTGTTAGAAATAAACGTTACTACCTTTCGTGATTCAGTTTTTCAAAATTTCTTTAGAGAACACCTAGAAAAATTACAAACAGCACACGTGTTTTTTGTCAGTCGCTATAAAACCTACACTATGATCAAGTTTTTGGCTTGGGAATGTTAAAATGACTTCTAGTAACGAGTTCAACTGGTAGATCATGCTAATTGATTTTAGTTTGGGACAAAAGCCTGATGGTACGATTTAGAAGGCAGTATGATTTCGGCAACTCTACCCTACTTGGGAAGTTTAATATTTCATTATATTTAATACATTACTAATTGAGTACATTTCATTTCTTCCAGGTGGAAATGTATCACATAGGCCAAGAACTGATAAGCCACGACCTAGGAAGTAAAAAATCGTAAAAACGCTAACTCTCACAGGATAATGCTACAAAAATGACAACACTGAACTAGGATCTCCTGTACATAGACGGATAGTATTGATATGACAGACCTGCTGAAATACAGTCGGCCATCAACATGAAAGTGTGACATGCAGTGTGGCTGCAGAAGCAAATAAAAACTGACCACGGCCCAAGAACGGTAGAAACTACAACCAGTAACCGAACTTTGGACTTCACTGGAGATGCCATGGTACATTTTGGGTCTCATGTTTTGGTATCAACCTATGTCTCAATCCCTTTTGAATAAATTCGCACGTCATTTTCCCCAAAACAACTGCTCAATTACAGCAATATTGTGGCATAGAAATTTTGATGTAACAAGCCACGGCCTAGGAATTTTTAGGTATGTTGGCAATTTGTAACGACATAGCGGAGGCGAAATTCATATTTATTGATGGGGACACATAATACTCTATAATGTAGCAAAAAAATACAAAATAGAAAATTATCATATATAGGTAGGTACATTTAGTATGACGTCATGCAGCATACAATAACTAAATTGTGGAGAATTACCCAGAAGGCAGTCGATGGGCTGCTGCAATATCGCTATCTAGTACTTGTACTTTCAATTTCTGAACAATCCCTGTTACTTCACGTTTTACTTCTTTCCAAATGGGACGCCACTTATAATCATGTTGTTTTTTCTATTTTCAAGTTTGTCCAGTTGGTCGTTTGTTTTATCCGTTTCCAGCCACATCTCGTTGATATTTTTTGCCATGCTCTTCTGGTTCAACTCAAGGTTCCTCACCCTCTTGAGCCCAACTTATCCAGCTTTTCGTTGGTTACCTGTGTGATAGACTTCACCTCCGCTATATCCGATCTGATGCGCTGCAGCTCTTCGAGAATTTTTTTAGACTCCATATTCGTCCGTGGTCTAGGCTATATCCACTTAAGAGTAAGAAGCTCGAGCAGATGCACAAGCTATTACCGATTTGTTCAGCTATATTTTGTAATACAGCACCGCACAAGTTTTTTTCACCCGTTGATTTGCTCTGCTATGCTATACTTATAACTTGAAATGCGATTACTACACTCCCCTTCATACACTAGTATTACGAAAAGAAAAGTCTAACAAAAAAGGAAAGCCACCTCAGTACTCTCAGTTTTTAGGAAAAATTTCGATGCGTCTTCAGTTCGGCCCCAACTGTAAATCTGTAGTGCACTCTCACTTGTATCAATTAAGTGTGTCGAGATCGGTAAATGAAAATTATAGTCACCTTAACGTATTATATTTGAGTGTATCGTAAAGTAAGGTTTCCATCTGCAATGTTGAACTTGTCGTGTTCAAATTCATCCGGTTAATGTATTGTGCTCGTATAGGTCTTGTACATGATAGTTAAACAATTGTTACCTCAGAATAAGTCACATTTTTCGCAATATATTTCTCTGCTTGATCGTCGAATGTTCGTGCGAGATGTTGAAAGTAGAAGCGTTATCTGCTTCGAATTTTGTATGTATAGTATTTGCCTCCGACATTACAATCGTTCAGAAGTTCAAACGCTGCACACGATTAGTTCTTCTTTGGCTTCCTCCGATGAAAGGTAAACACTCACTGTGTATCTGGGTGGGCTCGATGAATGGCGTCCAACCGCAGCAGAAATTGGCGTGCGAAGGCAAACATTTTTATTCGGCTTCCTTGATACAGTCGAACTCCTACGCATTCATTAGAATAAGGAAATAAATGTAACTGGGGCGCTCGAATTCAGGACGGAGACCGGTATTAGCATAGCCCAAATTTGGAACAAAGAATCAACAAGGGATTCCTTGTAGGCACAGAAAACGGATTTGAAATTTCAATTCGAAAAAACGCGAGTCGATGAACTACTAAAAAAGACTATAATATACAAGGTATTTCACGAATTGGTCCACCCTTTTTTGTTTTTTGATTGCGAAGCCGAAACTTCACGGAACGAAAATGGATCTCCAAGTTGGTGCAGTTTCTTTTAGAGTAGAAAAATTTTCTCTTCCGTAAAATTGAGTCTGAAAGGGGCCGCTGGAAAAGAGTGGGGGAGGCTTATGCCCGTCAATGGGCGCATTAAACTAGTAATTTTAAGTTAAACTCTATGAAGATGTACGAACGGGCTGCAAAATAAATAAATAAGTAAACAGAAATTGAGCCTGAACGTATTACCACCAACTTTGAAATATTAAATAGGAAAATACAAATATGTATTCTGGGACTCTAATTTCGAATATCGCGTTACAGTTTTGATCCCGCGCCAATTTGAGCCCAAAAATCAAAATTTTTTTACTAATAATTCGTGGGCCTGGTATATACATCGTATCTACATTTTGAACATTTTCACCGGAGAGCGAATAGAAGAATTCAAATGTGTGTACTGCTCGAAAAAGAGTGCGGCTAGAACAGTCCCAGTAATGAAAAATTATGTATAGAAAAGAGCTCCTTCTAACGTCACACATCGGAAATATTGCATTCAACAAATGCCAGCAAAAATTGGGAAAAAGAGAGATATTAGTTGTAGATACAAATACAACTATTTTGCACTCAAGTTTTCAATGTTTATTGCAGATGTGATGTCCATTTTTTATCATTTCTCGAGTGATTTTCATGAATCAGTAACGCTAAAATTAGGCAGGGTGATCATAAGATCATATTTCGAGGAAAGCATTATGAAACAACCTTGCTGATTTTGGCTTTTATTTTCCGTAAGGTACGCGTAAAGTCACTGTACCATGCTCGGAAATGCGACGTATTACGGTAAGAACTTGAATACAAACTTTCATAATATCAAAATTGAATGTAGATAGGTCCATTCTGAACTCTCATAAATTGTTTGAGTAGAGGAGGGTGGGGCAAAAGTCCGCTATGGGGTAAAAGTCCTATCGCTTTTATTTTTAATTAAACTGCATACAAATGCCATGTTTTGATGATTTTTCTGAGGCAACACTGTTCACGTGTGTATACACTTTCAATGCTGCATGTCTAATATAAACCACAACGCCAAAATAATTTTGTTTTTCACAACTTTCGATAAAATATTTTCTCATTTTGGAAATGTGATTTGAAGTTGTCCACCGAGTTGCATATATGAGTCACGAGTTTAAAATTGAATCATGGTTAGGTAAGTAATTAATTTTGACAACTGGTTTCATTACCACATTCATACTTATTATATCAGAAATCATTTTATCAATAATATGGTGCTGGGGCAAAAGTCCGCACTTGCTACTGGGGCAAAAGTCCTATTTGATTTTTGATCATTTCTTTTCATATTAGGAATTACATAAACGTATAATAGGTATCTGACAGAATAGCAATAACTTGACAAATTCTCGAAGATGCTAAATCTAGGAGAGCACTGGGTGAAAGCATCCGTAGTATTTTGCCAGTAGTTATGACTTGGAGGAATCTGCATTAAGGAAACGTTTGAAAAATGGTCAGCTTATTATCATTATTTTTTTGAATTCCAGACTCCTAATAGATACGAACTTATTGCTACCCCGTGAATTGTAGCAAATTATGAGTGAGCGAATTACTGTGTACACATGGGTGCAAATCGCGAGCGAGTGAAATGTAAATATTCTCGAGTGAAAAAGGCAGAATCTCAAGAAACAGATATGAACTGTTTGGCAAGTATGTAGGGGAAAAGAGGGCAAGTTGGCAAACGTAAGCTTCAACATTTTATAACACAGGCTGTAGCATAGTTAGAGCGCTGCTTTTTGTAGCAAAAGGTAGCTTGAAATTTTGACTACATTTTGGCCCAGAATTGGATTTTTATATTGATAATTAATGAGAGATTTTTGACAATTTTTGCAGTAGGGCAAATTCGCTAACTTACCCCACATGTCGGGTAAGTTTGCAAATGGGAAGTTTTCTATTAAAATATACGTACAGCATGAAGCGAGTTCACATTTTCTTTATTCAAATAACGCTTTTCTACATTAATGATTTATCTTTGAATCTTCTGTGAGTAGTTTCAGGTATTGCATATTTAATTGCTATACTGTTAATAGAAGCTCCTGTTCTTCGTCGCTCCTCTAAAGCATCCTTCAGTTGATCCCGACTGTACGTCTTTTTCAGATTTTTTTTTATTCATAATTTCGATTTTTTTGGAAAAATCTAGTTTAAAAAAAAAAGTTAAAATTTTACTGATAATAATTCGCCAACTTGCCTCCCAGCGGAAATTATTTTGAATAGGTCTTTGAAAATTTAATTTTACATGTAGCGATCTGGTAATTACATTAAATTATAGAGAATACTCCCCTCTTTAGAATAACACAATCAAACATTGAGAAATTAAAATTTTTAATTCCTTACCGTACAAATACAAAATATTATAGTAGCACCTAAAAAAAAAAAAAAACTTTCGGCGATTATTTTTTTTCAAAATGGCTTTTTACAAAAACTCACTCGGTCATGGTCCACTAACGTGCTAGGTCTATCACGTACTGGAATTTGGTGGCACTATCTACTGTGGTTCCAGAGAAAACTGCAGTTCGCCAGCTTACACTCCTCGTTAACTTGCCCTCCTTTCCCCTATTACGCTGCGAGTGCATGCGAATAGGAAATGCGGTGGAAGGATTTAGGTCATGTTGTATTGAATCCTTTAGGCCGGACCATTTTAGCGACGTTGATTTTTTGCCATTTTCTGTGATGATCACAACAATGCAGATGAAGAACTTGATGAAATCGTTCCTGTTGAAGAAGTCGAAGAGCTGGTTGAATCGATTGAAGAAGAGTTGGAAGAACCCCAAAACGCAAGCCAAGTAGCAGTGTTGAGTGAATCAAGTGAAAATTTTCAAAAACAGAGAAATCTTAACCAACCTAGAGAGTTGGAAGAAATGAATGAAAAGTTCGAGGATTTAGAACCGAGAAATGTCAACCAAAATTACACAGATAGGTACGTTGGAAGAATTATTGAATAAAAAATTTCGAAAATTTCGAGGAACCTGGAAATGTTGACTCACTCATCGAGAAAAGTAAATAATTTTACATAAGTATCTACATCAGATTTAATGAAAGAATGTTCTCTTATGTTTTAGGCGAAACACCAAAGAAAAGGAAAGACTGGCATATCAACTATTTTAACCCGCACGCCAAACAAGGATTTTCTAGAAATTCACGCTGAAGAAAATCAAGCTAAGCAATTTACATCTGAAAAAAGATCTCGAAAAATTCTGAGCCTGCTACATTCCTTCATTTTCAAGACGCCGTTTATTCCAACAGCCAACCACAAAACAGAAAATTAAAGTTAAGCAATCTGCATCACAAAAAAGACCGTCAAAAATTCGAAACGTATGCCTGTGCAGTGCCCATTATTTCAGCGTCAACCACCTTCTGCACGGTGCCTCAGAGAAAAAAAAACACACTGCGGATTGCCTACCCTGCCCCTTAATTGCTCTTTTCTCCAGGAGTAGCCTATCTTCGGGAGGGGGTTCATGGTAGAAGAGGGCCGCCACCACCACCAGCACCGCCTCCGGAAGAAAAAACCCACTGCGGATTACCTACCCTGCCTCTTAATTGCTTATTTCTCTAGGGGTAGCCTACCCTTGGAAGGAGATTCATGGTGGGGGAGGGGATCTTCGAGGTGGTTGTGCGAGGAGGTCGTAGGGTGATGGAGCCATGGAAGGAAAGGCTGTAGAAAGGGACTAAAGCCGCCATTGGAGAGGGAGTAGAGACTGCGGATTTCCTACCCCGCCCCACTAATTGCTCATTTCTCCAAGGGTAGCCTACCCTTAGGAGGTAGTTCATGGTGGAGGGAGCTCCAGAATGAGGAGGAGATCCATATAGGCGAGGCCTCAGGAAGGGGATAAAGGCCCTGGGTGATGAGGGTAATGGCGAGTAAGAGGTTCTGGTGGAGGAGGAAGTCCAGGTGCAACAGGGACTGGGGACGGAAATGAATGCCATGGTGCGGGAGGGGTTGGTGGTGGGGTCTGAAGGTGAAGGGTGGTCATGGTGGTGGGAGGACCAGGGGATCTTTGAGGGAGTTGGGACAAGGAGGTCACAGAGGAGGAGGAGTGGAAGGGGAAGGCTGTAGCGAGGGATTAAGGCCTTAATCAGGGAGGGCGCAGTGATGGGTGAGGAGGTCTTGGTGGAGGTCTGGTACGTGAACAGAAATTAAGGCCATAGTGGTGTGGGGGTGGTCGGGGGCACGTGGTACCAATAGGGAAGGGCACTCAGGGTGGAAGAGGGTGTTCAGGGAGAGACTATGTGGAGGACTGGGTGATGATTGGAGGGATGAACGGAGGGTGCCATGTGGAGGAGAAGCTGTGGACGGAGAAGGTCACGGAGAGAGGGAGAGGGTAATGTGAAGAGATTAGGGCCCAGGTGGTTGAGGTTGGTTGTGGTAGTTGATGATTGTAGAGGTGAGGAAGAAGTCCAAGGGAGAGAGCCTACCCGGATGTGCAGAAGGAAAGGGTTCGTGAGTGAGGGAATACTGCGGAGGTAAATGAAGCCTCTGGTAGGAAATTATATAGCCGTTGTGGGGGAAGAGTTTGTGGCTGAGGAGGGCTGCGACTGTTCAAGTGTGACTGAGGAGGCGGAAAGCGACCGTGGTGAATGAGGGGGTCTTGGCGGCGGAGAAGGCTCGTGATGAAAAAAGGATGGAAGGGGGTTCATGGTGAAAGAATGAAGACCGCTGATAGAGGAGGAGCAAAAGAAGTGCAAAGCAAACCTCAACTCAGGAACAAAATTTTTAGACCAAACACTGAGGACTGTGATGGTTGGTCGTGCAAGGCCGGCACGAGCAAAGCGAGTGACGGCGGGAGGTTGGTCCGTGAAGCGGCCAGGGGGCGAAGCCCCCTAGTGTGAACTTAAAATTGGAAATAGTGACTTTAAATGTAACCTGATGCAAGGTGTAATGAAATACATTCCAAAACTGTCATAAGAAAACATACCATATCGTGATATTTCGTTTAATTTTCCAAGTTAAATTGATCCCCCTTCTCTCTTCAAGATAAAATATGGATTGCAGGTTTCCAAATTCGTGCTGGAACGAAATAGGAATTCTATTTTCAGAATCAGTGACAAATACTGCTTTGTATTATGACAGTCCTTTTGATTTCTCAACTTACTTGACTGTGCTCATCTGCAGGGGCGTACTTATGCTGATTTTTTTCTCTTTTTTTTTCGGAGGGGGGGGGGTGTCAATTTTTAAAAATTTCGAGTGGCGAAGGGAGCAGCGACCCAAAAGACCTTTATTTTGATGCATGCCTCTATTTTTGGCAGTCAAATTGGAGTCGGATCCAAAATCTAATCCAATATTTGAAATCAGAAGCCCAGAAAATCAAGTTCGATGTTGACCTTCAAAAATTCGACGGGCGACGTGCTTTTCTCCATACGTTTGAGATACACCCTATCATTGCAGTTTTCCAATTGATATGAATGTTTTAATACTGAAGCGCGGATCATCAGAAATTAATGAGGCACCAATATACAACTGCATACATAAACTAGGTAATTTTTCAAATTCAAATTAGGGTCCAAAATCGCTTTTGCTTCAGTTGTTCCGCCGCTATTATAGTCTACATCTCGAGGTTAATACTTTATACGTGCTGCTAGGAGGAAAAAGGAAGGACTTCGGTGATTTTAAAACCACCACTTTCATGGGCAAATCACGCAAGTTTCGAAAAGTTTGCGCCCTACGTATCGCATTAATTATTTGCACAATCTGTAGAATAGGTAGTGTTTATATTGTACAATTTTTGCATTTTAATTATAGGACAGGGTCGTATGTCCGTCGAAGAAGCACGCAGCACTGACAAAATGAATATAGCTAACTCCATGGAACAGAAATTAAATAATTTACAGGCATCACGTCCGATGGGTCGCTTAATACGAATGAGCTTTTCAAAACTTCGACGTGCTAAACACGAGCAATTAATTTGCTGAATACTATATTCTGGCATTAAGGAAAGGTGATCATTCGCTCAATTCCTCAATTTGTTGCTGAGCGAAAATAATCCTTTAATCGCCTTCTACCTTGGCTAGGATAATCACCCAATAGAAGCTTAGTTGAGAATAAATGCTAGGTCTGGGATGATGATCTTCTGATTCTTATTCATTGTTGATAGGAAGTTTGCATACATACAATTTTTAAAATATTTTTTACATGGAGCACAATGTTAATTACCTGTGCGCAAATAGCACAAATCAACAAAATATTACCCGAAGCTTGGTGTCTGCTCTTTTTTTAGATTTCTTAGAAAAATAACAAATCTATCGCGTGAGTTGTAATAATTTATTGACAGAAGAACTGGAAATATGTATTTTGAATCAAAACTAGTCCATAATAAAACGTAATAATTTGAGGCCCTTGGTTGGAAGATTTCGAGTCCAATGCGTTTCTTAACTCAAAATATTTGGAAAATAAGTTACGAGAAAAATAATTTTCAATAGCTGTAACGAAAAATTGGTGTTGGTTGGCCAACTTTCTCATACCTTGCGAGATACATAACTCCTTAATAAGATGATTAGAGAAAAGCAAGTCTTTGGTGTAGTATTATTTGCCTATTTCATTCCAGCTACGTGAATATGGCATAATTTATGTTTCGATAACTGACTCGCGTAAAAATCTCTCAGATAAACTTCCGATCAATTTCTGAACTAAGTATTCTAATGTTCATACGACAATGACGCCGGGGGGGGGGCAAAAATGTTATCATACTCACCCCCTAATTTCAATGAAGGAATTGTGAAAATGGGAGCTCGTTTACGCAAAAAAAGTGTATAATGACCAGAAATATAGGCTGGGTACACATTTTCCTCCACATTGGAGGAAAGGAAATAGCTCATTTTCTGAGAAGGGTAATAGACGTAAAGGGATACTAGTGTGATGACTGTAAAGTTGAACAAACGAGTTTTAATTTCAGGGGGAAAAAATATGCGAATATATCGTCTAAGAAAAAGTGGCACACGAGTCCTGTATAGGTCCATGAGGAAGTGGGGTGAGGAACAATCCAGGGGGAGGCTGGTGGAAATGGCAAACCACCTGAAATTAAAAATCGCTCATACGTTTTTTAAAAAAGAATAACGGGACGGAGATGGATATGGATTTCACCAAATCAAAAGACTAGAAATGAAATAGATCACTGCCTAATAAACCAGATTCAAATAGTAAAGGATGTGTCGACTATAAATCAGTTCGAATTCAATTCAGACTACAGGATAGGCCGCTGCACTATGGAAATCCCAAGGAGAGTTGGATACAGAAAATGTCGGTGTGGTAAGAAAGAAAAAACGGTGAAAGTGCTCTTTTCCCAATGGCAGGTGGAAGAGACAATAACCTTTCTGAATAGAAAAATCGATAGCGCGGGCATCATGGGACAGAAAATGGAAATGCAAGAGAAGTACAACTTACTTGTAAAGACGCTAAATGACACCATGGAGAAATTTGGAAAACAGAAAGAAAAGGAAAGTACTGACGATAAGATCTCCCTGGATACCAAGAACCTTATATCACGAGTAAAAATAGACGGCAGTCGGAGTTGCACAAAATGGTAAGGAGAGAGATTAGGGGCGACTGTAGAAAATTCGAGGAGAAAGCGGTTGAGGAAATAATCGAACAGTTATGGTTCTCAAGGAGGATGAAAAAAGAGCTTAGTAGGGGAAAGAAGCTGACCACAGGTCTGCGGAATGAAAAAGGAATCCTTGTAACAAGGAGAGAGGAAATCATTGAGGAAGCAACGAAATTCTACAGAAACCTCTACGCAGCTCCAAACCAAGCGCAGGCAACCCCCGAGAACCAAAATGAAGAGTACATGTATACCCATACAGGAGGGAAGCCACCCCCCGCCAAACCGTGAAGTAGAATACACACTTGGTAAATTATAGAGTGGTAAGGCCCCAGGGCCTGATAAAATTGAAAACTCAACTTTAAAAACATTTGGCGATATTTTGGCAAAACCCATGACCCTCATATTCAACCAAAATCATCCAGCTAAGAGAAACCCCACAACAGTGGAGAATATCCAAAATTATTCTATTACACAAGAAATGGGATAAAACACAATTAATAACTTCAGACCCATTAGTTTGTCCTCGTATATGCAAGGCCTTCATGCAAGTCATTAAAAATAGATGATACCTGCAGCTCGACAGTCACCGACAACCTGAACAAGCTAGGGCTGTCCACGGTGGACCACATACACACCATCAGCTAGCTAATGGAAAAAGCAAAAGAATACCAGATAGAACTGCACTTCATAGTGGATTTCCAAAAGACTTTTGGTTCTGTAAGCTACAGTTACCTATGGGAGACATTGAGTGACCAGGGGTAGATGGAAAAATCATATAAATTTTGAAAAACTTCTACTTTGACGCCAAGGCTTACGTTAAGTTGGATAAAAAGGGGGAATCCTTCCCGTCGCAGAGGGGGGTCAAACAAGGTGACCCCCTGTCACCGAACGTATTCAACGCGCTGTTGGAGAGTGTTCAGGGATCTAAATTGGGAAAAGTTCGGAATAAAAATTGATGGAAAATCACTAAACCACTCGAAGTTTGCAGACGATATCGTCCTGATAAGCGAACACGCGGAGGTGAGATCCAACAAATGCTAGAAGAGCTGGTTACTGCTAGTGCAAAGGCAGGGTTGGAAATAAACGGGGCTAAAACGAAGTACATATGCACCCGGGAGGGAAGAAACCTTATTCTGGAAAATCAGAAAAGCTTTGAATATCCAGGCCAAACTATTTCTTTCAATAGTAAAATGGAAAAGGAAAAAGAAATAAGGAAAGAGAAAGCATGGAAGAGCCATTGGGCTCTCAGAAAAGTATTTTCAAAGGAAAATTGAGCACCCAGTCCAAAAGGAATTTTTAAAATAAAGTTTAATAAAAATAAATTTATTCAATTAATATTTTTATTTAAAGATTTTATTTAAAAAAAAAATGGAAATAATCCTAATTTAATTCATAAAGTAAAAATAGTAAAAAATTTATTTAAATTAATTTTAATTATAGAATAATAGTTTAAATTAATAATTATTAAAATTAGAATGATATTAAGATGCTGGAATCCTGTGTAATTCCGATCCTGTTGTGGAGTCCAAACGTGGACAACATCAATAGCAATAGCAAGGAAGCTATTGACCACACAAAACAGTATGCTTAGGAGCATTTCAAATATCAGCCTAAGTGATAAGATTAAGAATAAAACGGTTAAGCAAAAAACAAAAGCTAAAGACATTTTATACTTGCCAAAGAGACTGAAAATAAACTGTACAGGACACATAGCCAGAGATAAAAACGAGACCTGGAGACAGCGAATTACAAACTGGGTCCCATACGATAGGAAAAGGGGAATGGGTAGACCTGTACAGAGACGGAGTCAAGAAATTGTAAAGAAGGTAGGGGAGCAGCCCAAAACAGGAAAGCCTGGGATAGGATTAGGAAGGCCTTTGCCCGGGAATGGGGCCCTGGTATATGAACGAGAAGAGCACCCGGCGTGAACCCAAGTATGAAGAAACTCAGCAATCCAATCTTCGGGTACCACTAGCAAACGAAGTGGCGCAAACATCTACATTTGACCTTATCTCGCAATGGTACTACGTAATATGTAATATATCACTGTTAACTGTATCTTTCAGCATACTAATAAAGGATTTTGAATTGAATTGAATCGTCTACATGAATTCCACATGGCTACAGGTTGCATTGAAATTATACATTCAATATTTACTATAATATTCCGATGATTGTGGAATGGCCCCGGGACACCGCACCCCCTAACCTGGAATTACCTCGATTGGGCCTGCGTCAATGCATTTAGTTGTAAGCTTAATCTTGATGTGGAGCAGCGACCCATTAGTCTTCTGGTTCTGGTCTGTCAGTAGCAATTTGTATCAAAGTTGCACGTGCACTTCTTCGCGTCTCAAAATTTCTTTCAACTCAATAATGCTATTTTGTCATAGTCTTTGAATTTTGAAGTTCTTAAGACTGGTTTCTTAAGGATTCGAACCAATTCCTCCCCCTGCTAACGTAGGCAGAGACGTAGCGAAGAGTTTTTTTCCAAACTGATTCAACTCAAAATTCCCAAGTATCAACACTTTTTTTTTACATTTGGGTATAAAAAAAATTTTGAAATCTTCTTTGATCTGTTGAATTGTCTCACCTTTTCCTCTATCTTCTGATAAAATTTCACAACTCCGACAGTGGCTCGGGAGCGCAAGCTGCCTCCGTGACCAATCCCCCTTCTGTTTTGTCAATGAATGTATTGGCAGAGGCTTGTAAATAGGTACCTACTGATCCTATGTGGAATTTTTAATATTGATAATACCTGCCTGATTTTTGAAATTCTTGAAAATGGAAAGACAATTCGACCCTTCAGATATATTCTTTAACTGCTATAGTTGTAATATTGCAGAAGCTCATTAGACTTATTAAATATATATCTATTACACTACACAACAGCATAAAAAGTAAGAGGATGAGGTTATATGATTTTAGCTATATTTTGGATGCTGAATACGATGGCGTTAACCATTTTTCTCGAGAATCTCTCGTTTCCCATGTTCAAAATTCAAATTTTATTAAAATTTTCCTCGTTTTATTCTTTTAGTCGTCCACAAATAGCTATACTGATAAGTGATAACAATATTGAACGCACAGAGTTATTTGATCAGTGGTATCATCTTGATGATACTAAAATTCGCATTTACGACAGGAGATGAGGGAAGAAAATGAACTATAATCCAAAAATGAACATCGGCATTAAATTCCTCGTTGAAATTACGTATAGAATCATATGTTCTCATGTCTTTGTTTTCCTACAAAATCTCAAATTGTTATGTAGTGTTATGAACCCTAACCAATGCTCAATGGCCTTGAAAATAGAGTGTGCATTTTAACACGAACAATATAAAAAACTTTCGTGTTCCATATAAATAAGGGATGTACAAACATATGGTCAGTTCGTGCATAATTTAAATATCTGACAGACTTTACCACAAAAGTATTTCTATTGTTTTTAGTAGTTCTGTTCAGCTGATAATATATTTTGAAACTGCATTTTAAAAAGTATATCAAATATTTTTGTTTCTAAATATCTGCGTAATTTCTGTTACCCCCTGTTGGTCTATAAAAATTGAAGTTTATGTTTTTACCCTTACTAAAAAATTTATTTTGGTCTGGAGTGAATATTATTTCAGTGGCGACAGCGCTATTATAAATCGGACTGTTTGTTTATCATCAGTTGATACGAGAAATTCAAGTAAGACTCTGAGAAGTTTTCTAATTTGTTATGGTCGTTTAGTACTGAACTTACTCGAGGTCGGATTTTTAAAGAACATCGTAATTAAGTATCTTCGCCATATTTTCGAGTAAGCGGATTTTACATATGTACCTATTAATCAGTACTCTTTAGTTCCAACAGAGCATATAATGTCCACGTGGACACTGAAACGACCAGGAATATGACTTTTTTAAAACTCAGGCATGAGAAGCGCGGTTTTTCATCCGTAAAACCGACCCAAAACCTGAATCTTTGAAAATACAAGGCAGAAAATTTTTGAGCGCGCGAAGAACAAAGTAAGTGTGCCAAAAGTATGTTAAATAAAGTATTACTCATCGTATTCCTGCGAATATTTATGCGTTCATCCCGGAGAGTGTCAATGCACACAATTTCTGAGACTTTAGATTCCATGTGGACTTATGGCACATCATTAGCTTTTGCTTCTCCGAGTAATCGCTGTGAAATATTTTAGTATACAATTTCACCATGTCAGCCAAGATTTTTCAAAAATACGACAGCGCTTGACTGAAGCTTAGTGCTGGGTAATGATGCCAAATTCCAAATGATTCGTAAATTTTATCATTAAAGCAAAAAATTTCTTAGTGCTGAAAAGCATGAAGATCAATATTGAGATTGGAGTCCATCCTTCAAATTCTTCCTGAATCCAAAATTGTGGAAAAAATTGCGGTTAAACTCGGAATACAGTCAATAACTAGCTTGGTGTGGTGGGACATATGGCGATGCACGCATGCCAAAGAGGCCCCTATGACACCGCACCCCCGGCACTGGAAACTACCCTGTCGGGCATCGCATCAGTGGCCGGGGGAACGCTTTGGGGCCGGGTCCGAGCCCCCATTTCTCCATGCCGGAACAGTGCGCGCGTCCTGTCAGGGTCACCATGGGGTTCCCGACTAACCGAGGTCCGCGCTCCCTCTGAGCGCTCGCCTGGAATTCAGGTCCCTCGCGGCCGGACACACTGCCTGGCCATTTTTTAATTTTTTTTCTTTTTTTTTTTCGTTGATAGATATGACTCAGTTCTACTTTTTTAAGGTTTCAAAAGAAAATTTGATCCACTTTTAATGGATTAAAATTGGACTAAATATGCTCAAATGTCCGTCGGCATGTCTGTCCCTCGAACGATTATCATTATTACTATTTTTTCTAAATTTTCAAGTTGTATATTAGAACAAACTGACAACGTAGTAGCTACTTTAAATGGATGAATGAATCACAAGGTAACATTGAAATCGCATTTTCACACGTGGAAATCAGTATGGCCAGCTTTGAAAACTGTCCCTCGATTTTTTGTCCATTGGCATGGCTCTGTGTCAACCAATCACAGAACAAGCGTTTCAATATTTTTTCGTGACAATTAATGATTAAATTCAATATTCTTATCTGAGCAATGCGGTCGGCTTATCAAATCTCGGGTTTTTGTGACAAGACTCGTACATTCGCATATCATTGTCTACAATTAAGAATTAAGTGGCTCTGTGGCGTAGCGGTAAGAACTCGGCTTCATAATCCGAAGGCACGGGGTTCGATTCCCAATGCCGGAATCGTTATCAGTAATGCAAGAAAGAACTCGTCACATTCTAACACCGCACTCTGATAACGTACACAGAGTCACAACCGCTTACAGCAGAGACCTCCGTGAAGTGTGTAATCGGTCGCCAGTATCTGAAAGCTGTAAATGGGTAAGGCGCTACCTGCCGGTGCTCGTTGAACTCACCTTCATAAACCGCGGGGCTAGTGATACGGGTATTCGACAAGAAGATAGCGCAGTCGTCCGACCTTTTACTTCGCACGGCTGGTCCCCAATGAGTGAAGAAAAGCCCTAGACTCACATATAATGGGAATTACTCCACGCAGACGGGCCACTAGGCTGACTCGCAGAAAGGAGACGACGACGACAATTAAGAGTTACAAAAAAATCTATCCTTCGGCATGGTGATCTTTATGCAGCGATAGACGTTCATCATCCAAAATAATTACATCTAATTAATGGGTTAGTATGCCTTTATCAACTCTCCATATAATCTTTTGTTTTGGAATCTATTAATCCACGGCAGAACACTTTTTGTTTGCTATTGTCTTTCGGCATGGACTTTTTCACGTGTCCTTCGGCACAACATTCATCATTTTGATTGCTATGCCAAAGTACAGAATGCCCTCACTGCCGGCCCAATCTTACCAATATGTTATACACAACGTCTCTTAACGATTCCCATCAAAGATAGTTCAAATTCTCCCTACTTGCCTCCATGAAAAAACAAATCTGAAATATCAGCATTTTTGAAGAATTATTAAACTTTGTAGTCTGAGGTATTTTACTGCACTTTTTGCTTTGTGTTGCAGATATCGGCTTAAACGATTCATTATTCATTGTGTAATCTGAAATGGAAACGAAGACAAGACATGGGTTATCAAAAATGCTTCTCTACAAGAAAAAATCCGTCAATTACTTATCCTTCTGCTATTTACTCTCAGGAGGATTTTGGTGGGAAACCAATATGTATTATCCTATGAGAATTGTCTTATTTTTCGTGAACATATGCATCTTTATTAATGGTGCATTAGGAATGCCTTATATTTGGATGACGCGTTTAATTCATAATCCTAGTCTGTCAGTCGTTTTATTTGACACTCAGACTCCACTGGTCCTGACATGTGGTGTTCCAGGTACATACATACTAACATATACCTTGCGAAATAAGCTGAAAGCCTTATTCAAGTTAATCGATGATGACTGGAATAGTGCGTTCCTGCAAAATACTCGTAAGACATCAGTGGATGGACATTTAGATGAAAAACGATATCAGTTTGTAAGAAACAAATTCGGTTACATCATATTGCAATCAATATTTGCTGTTATGTATCTGTTCAGTCGCCTTTTAGGAGCATTTTTTATTCAGGTAGAAAATCTACGCGAATCTTATTTTCATTTCATAGCTACGCCGTTCAGTGATAATCTAGATTCCCTTGGAGAGTATCTGATCATATATTCAATACAACTTTTTCCGGCAATATATATTACAACACTTGCAGTAATTCTGGGATTATTTGTTCTATTAATCGCTGAAGCTTATTTGGAAGCATATGTCTTGTTTTCTAAATATATAGTGATGAATTCAACGAGTCTCGCAGAGAATATAGAGAAAATGTGTGAAAAAGAATTTATAATGTACTATCGCAATGGTAACGAGGATACGCCACAGTCAGAATCTCGTGATATCCACTATCAAAAACAAATGTGGTTCAAGCTGACCAGCGAGAAACTTATTGATTATGTGCAATGTCATCTAAATATTTACGAGTAAGTTGATTTAATTTACGTCAGTTGAATAACGGCCTGGCCGATATCGCAGTTACATCTACTCAGGGACTTAGCAATAATGGGTTGGAGACATGCAACCCCTCCCAAATGTAGTTTGAAAGGTTGACATTCGACTTATTCCAATGAAAAAATGAGAACTATTTCATAAACAAAAATGTATATACTTTAGTTGGGAATTTAGCTGTCTACATCACCCCTTCCCCTAGAAAAGAGTTGCCAGCTATGGCCCTGCCCTGGTTGCTTAACATTCTTCTTCCTCTGAGCAGTAAATAATGTATAAAGTCTCCTTTTTCTTCCATAATCCTGAAGTAAACAATAATAAATGTTAAGAGAAGAATGCAATGAATTACAAGATACTATTTAACGCCGTATCTAGAAACAGTCGTGTAACCACAGGCCGTAGCAACCCAAGATTATTTTATAGTAGAAACCTCTTTGCTTACTTGGCCGTCCCCTACACCTTACATGTTACATTGTAGGAACCTGACTGCAAGATGGCAAACTAGTATGTTCCATACCGTCGTTGCTTCACCCATGAGTTCATCTCCCGGATAGGTATTAAGATGGTGTCTCTCATTTGGAATACATCGGCTAACATGTTCAGAAAATGAAGAAATTACATTTCAACGCTGACGTGAACAGACCTCATAAGTACATTTCCGGAAACATTTAGTAGTTTTTTTACAACACTGTATGATTTACTGGCAAATATTATAATGTTTACTGTGACGGGCGTTTACATCAGCAATAACAAATAAAATGATTTTTTTAGACCAATTTTTTGTTTGATTATTTCATAAAAAATTATTTTGTACTTATTCAAGGTTTGTTCACCTCAGTGACAATTTGATTCAAATCAGTTATGTCAGGCTCCTGACTTATAAGAAGCAATGGAAAATTGTCAGCGTTACTTAATTAATTGCAACTGCGGCAGTTTTACCCCTGCTGAGAAAGCTTCATTGGTTTGTTTCGAATAACAGTCATTCAGTCCTACCGATTGCGCCATGTCATATTAACATGGAACTGATAGAAAATAACTCAAGCATTTGATATTTTAGAAAACGCATATGTCACAGTCAGAACCGTGGGGATCTCATGTGATGCCGAATTCAAGGTAGACGATGGGCGCAACAACACTGTGCCAAGGGCCGACGCAAAGAGCATGTTTTTCTGGGGGTAGGAGCTGTAAACGCGAAAAATACCGGCAAACATTTACAAATTCCACTCGACATGCAAAAATTTGTTATTCTATTCTTCGATCAATTGAAAACAAATTATCAGGATTAATCTTAGTTTTAATTTCTATCATTTTTATTTTTATACTACCTAAATTTATTATTAATAAATTTCAATCAAATAAATTTATTCCTTTAGTAAACATTATTTTATGATTTTTTTTTTTAAAATATTATTATTTCTATTAGATATTTAGGAACAAAAATTATAGAATTTCCTTTTTCCTCTCCTCTAAATTTTCCCGACTCTGACTTCCAAATTTCTTGTTGACCCGTAATGAATAAATAAAAAAATGAAGGATACATTTATAGGTACACGACAGAAAATAAGAAATCATGACAAATTTTTAGAGAGTCGAACTGGGAAAGAAATGAAGAAGGGCCGAAAAAAGAAAGTCACAGTCGAAGAATGTAATACACGACAGTCAAAACACATGTACGGTAAAAAAAAAAAAATGTCACCTGTGTGGAAAATGAAGTTAAATGCCAAAAGATAAGTAGATACCTACTTGCGCACATCTACGGAAAAAATAATAATAATAATGACAGAACATTTCCCGTACAAAATTTAAAAAATGACCATACCTTGTTAGCCATTCATTGGGTTGGGCTTGTGAGGCCTTTGCTGGTTGCCCTCTTCTGCAAACAGTCGCTAGGAAAGCCTTTCTATATGAGCCTAAAAATTATTTTATTTTTCCAGTTGGGGTTTCAAGAGTGGCTGAATTCATTTTAGAGATTATTTCCTCTCTCCCCTGAACATTTTAAGTTCCACAGGGAGCTAATTTTCAGTTTCTCTAATTTCCCCCAATTCCGACTTCTTCACATCGACGGTAAGGTTTCTTAGGTTACTGACTTGATTTCATGAGTTCTTTATCTCTTTCCTTTTGCCCTTCAGATTCTACACAGAGGATTAATCTTTAGGTACTCGAGTTTCCTTGATTTTCAAGTTCTTTACGTTGATAGTACATTTTTGTTGAGTCTCCGAAGCCATTTCAAAGGTTATTTCTCCGATCCCATCCACCTTTGAGGCTCCTAAGTGGTCTAATACATAAGTACTCGAACCTCTTCAATTTCCAAATTCTTTATGTTGTCAGGAAGGCTTTCTGATTCTCTGAATCCGTTTCTGGTTTTTTTTTTTTGCTTTTTTTTGTTTTTGCTTCTCACCCCTTAACCCTTAAGGCTCCTAATTTCCTTCAATTTTCGAATTCTTATATCGATAGTAGAGTTTCTTTTGGGTTACTAAATCAGTTTCAGACGTTCTTTTCTCCCCTTTTCTTCACCCTTCAGGCTTCACAGACCAGAGAGGGTTAATTTTCAAGTACTCCAGTTTCCCCGATTTCCAAGCTCTGTAGATCGATAGTAATGTTGTATTTAAATGGTCGTTTGTGATCGTTATTCGTGCGTTTTTACTAAAAAGGTCGTTCTTTTTGTTTATTTTGTCTTCAGCATCGCACGTCGTGCAGTTTTTTTTTCTCCCGTTCACTTTTATATTTCCCAATAAATAAATAAATATGTAAATAAATAAATAAAAAGATTACTAACAGCCTGAGCAGACTGTCTAATTTCCTGATTGATAGTCAGAAGTTCCCCAGTGGGAATGAGGTCACATATAAATGGTTTAGGTAGAAGAAATTCTGGGTGAATATTCATTCACTGAGACGCATTGTTTTATTTTTTCAGGTCTGTTGAATATTTTCGGTTTTATTTGGAAATCGCTTCGTTATTCGCCACCTTTATAGTGTTTATATTCTATACACCAGGTTTATTGCTCATAGTTGGGGTAAGTAATACTTCCTCCCTGGGAAGGATGGGTACTTTTAAGCTATGTTTAATTCCTATGATATCCATTTCCAATCAGACTAGTGGATTCTTGTGTACCTACACAAGACTCCCATACTCGAGGATAGCAGTAGAATATGTTGTTAAAATACAAACTGTAATATTGACACGGGATTATTTTTATTTTATTATTATCGAACCATGGAGCGACACTCTGGGGCTATGGGCTCGGAAAAAGTTGTCCATATGTCGTAAAGGTATCCTGCAGGGGAAAGGTAGATGAGGGTGTTTATGTGTTTGTGGGAGTTGGAGAGGGTCAAAATTCGATTATGGGGAGGACGAGGTCAGAGTTACGAAGGCAGGTGCGGGAGGGGCATGAGAAGAGGTGATCCACGGTAATAGGGTCTTCATCTTCACAGTGTGCGCAGTTGAGGGGATAAAGGTTAGTGAGAAGATTTGTACGTATAAGGCGTGTATTTGGAATGATGCGATAGCTAATGATTTTCACTATGTAATTGTAAATAAACATTCAGTCTCACCAGATAAGAAACACAAATTTCCCAAATCAGTGTTATCTTGAATATGAATGCATCTTTTTGCAAACACTTGTTCTCCCCAACGGATTTTCCTAGTACTAGTTTTTTGATTTGTGTTTTCTAATCACTCTTAATGCAAACTCAGTAATAATGTCATACGTGTACAGTAGGTATAAGGGAGAATGGAGATGACTGGAATATCGGGCTGATTGGAATAGTTATTCTATAGAGGTACCGGCTGTGCAGTGCCCACTACGATTTTGGGAACAGAGCGCAGTGGTGTACACTCTCGTGCAAGCGGAACGCAGAATGGGAAACTAAAAAGGCAAAGAAGCCGGAAAACGACAGGGGGAGCGTGTAGACGCAGTGGGAAACTCCCAAGACAAGTCGGGGCGTTTGTTTATTCACAACGGTGCTGAAGTGTCGGTACTACCCGAAAAAGGTGCGAAGGAATGCCAATCCAATGGACCTTGATTTGTACGCTGCCAACGGATCAGTCATCAAGACGTATGGGGAGAAAGTGCTGACTCTCAACCTCAGTTTCAGGAGGAGGTTCCAGTGGAGTTTCTTAGTTGCAGATGCAGACCACGCCATAATAGGCGCAGATTTTCTGGCGCATTATGATTTGTTACCAGTACTGAAGGAAAAGAAAAGACAATATTACAACTTCGGCAGTTATCTGCAGATGGGAAAGCGTCCAGTACGCGGCAGTCTCGGCAGTCGACCTCAGCTAAAAATTCGCGGAAGTATTGAAAGACTTCCTTAAGCTGACCCAAGTAACGCGTTGGTGGGAATGCCATATTAAGCACAACACAACGCATGTTATTGAGACGAAAGGACCACCCGTCTATGCGAGAGCACGACGATTACCGCCTGAGAAACTAAAAAGGTAGTCCAGGCGAAGTTCCAGAAGATGCTCGAGGCGGGAGATATACGGCCTTCGGAAAGTCCATGGGCATTGCCCATACATGGGGTGCCGAAAAGTACAGAATCTGCAGCGACTATAGAGCCCTGAACAATGAGACACGTCCAGACTGCTGCCCCGTGCAGCATATCATCGCCTTTAATAGCGGCTCGGCCAGAACAGTCATCTATACCACATTAGTCGTGGGCATCAGTTGAGGACATTGAGAAAACAGCTGTTCTCACACCTCTCGGCTTGTTGGAACATGTATCAATGCCATTCGGATTAAAGAATGCAGGGCAGTCATTCCAAAGATTTACGGATGGCTTAACCTGAGATTTAGAGGGTCTATATGTTATTGTGTCCCTTATTTTACAAGTTTTCGCCAATTGATTAGGGTCGCACTGAAATTTGTTCCAATGAATCTAGAAACTCGCCATAAGAAATTTGAGCTCAATCTGAGGTCATTAACCTGTGTGGAAAAACAGTGGAACATCATGAAGGCCCTGTCAGACGAGTCTTAGAGCGCCTACACGTAGCTGGACTGGGCGGTAGTAAAAAGAGCGAAAAATCCGGAAAGTGGGTCGGGTATGATGTAAAAAGAGCGAAAACTGAGCGGAACATGGGTCGGGTAAGATGTAAGAAGAGCGAACACCTAACACTTAGTAATTCGGGAGGTATGTAAAAAGAGCGAATAACATTTGCAGAAATTATAATGTAAGGTATAAGAAACAATTTTCTTCGGCCATGGCGTCAATGATAGGTATTTTGTTCCAAAAGTAAAAATTGTCGATGCAAGTATAACAACGTTTACATGGCATAGTATGAGAAAGAGTAAAAAGTAATAGTATTATGATGTGCTTGGTATTGAAATGGAAGGTGTGGTGGAATTACAGGTTTCGACTGTATGAATGTAATAGTGACTTAGACGGCGTATGATATCGAATGCTGAAATTGTATTACTGGTGTACTTTTCTAACTGACATTTCACGAAAGCCTGTTTTTGACGTGTGTGCGAATTTCTGGTCCGTTTCTCCTCACCACAGCTGTTAAGTGCTATTAATATTTCTTTTTCGTAATCAAGCAAGAACTCGCTAAATTTGAATATGTTCGGATGGTGAGTCTCGAAATTTTCTGAGAGGTGTGAGTGGAAGGATTCGCAGGCGTTCGTAGTTTCATCCAGATTTGAAGTAGGGCAGGCCCAAATTCCAGGTGGATATTTAGCCCCACGTGAAATGTATGTATCGTACATATACTTAGAGAAGGATTCAATTGGCTTGCTATTTTTCGGTTGTTTCGTAAGTACTTCGTGATAGCAAGGTTCAACATCAGTAGGTTTCAAAAAAAAGTAAGCCAAAGAACAATTTCACCCATTTCCCAACGTCCGTGTCGTTCACATAATCGGTAGCAAGACCTAATTTTTGAATTCTCCTCCACCACAAACTTTGGATGGCCTTTCACATATATCATTTTCTGCCTTCCTTTTTGCAGAAGCACTGAGCCTTCACCTTTCCGCTGTTCTGTCAGTCATCTTTTCATGATTATGTTGACGGCCATTCGTCTGAGTTATTACATAGCTGGCTCCTATTGTCCTCAACGACACACCACATACATTCTTACAGCATCTGCGAAAAATATTGTACGTTAATGATGCTGGGCCGCTATAGTGGCCTCTTTACTTCAACACAAAAATCACTTACCGCCAGGATATTTCGCCGGAGGCTATATCGCGGTCTTTACGGAAACAGTATCCGTCAAATACGATTAACTTCTTCTTTTGCTGCCCAAGCATTACTCTGGTATCACTTACACTCGTAGAACTCATCTCATTAAATGTAGGTAAGTAAGAAAATAAATTGAATTTCGAATTGTGTCCAAAGATTTACGAGTTGAAAAAATCGTCGTCGGTAGAAATGATATGAGATAAGAGAATAAATACAGGAATGGACGAGTGATATACGAGATAGTAGCATGATTACCTGTTCGCTCTATTTACATGTCCAGAGCGGACGGGCGTTCATTTTCATTCGCTCTTTTTACAATCATTAGTACCCCCAATCTTGCGGATATCGCTCGGCGGGTGATTAATTTCGCTCTTTTTACAATCGCCCGCTGGACTCATATTAAACGCGGGCAAATGTGTTTATGCGCAACCGACTGTCACCTTCTTGGGACACCAAGTATCCTCCCAAGGCAATAGAACCCGACTCCTGACAAGTTCAGATAATAGCTGAAATGCCTAAGCTAGAGAATGTGATGGAGCTGTGACGGTTTCTAGGCATGGTTAATTTCTACAGAAGGAATATCAGGCACACAGCCGACATTCAACGGCGGTTGCAAGTACTGCTAAAGACAAATAAGAAATGGGACAAAACACCGTTAGAGTGGACACCCGATGCTGAAAAAATATTCATGCAGTTCAAGGAAGCTCTGATGAACGCCGCAATGCTGGCGCACCCAGACGAGGACAGCGAATTGGCGCTATGCACAGACGCATCCGGTACAGCACTTGGTGCAGTCATACATGTGCTCAGAAGTGGATCGTTGCAGCCGTTAGCATGCTTCTCGAGAAAACTATCAGACGCCGAAAAGAGGTACAGCACCTACGACTGGGAGCTACTCGCAATTTTCGCAGCAGTTCGCTATTTCCGGCCACATTTGGAAGGACGGAATTTCACAATTTATACGGACCATAAGCCGCTACATTTCGCATTCCAGAACATATCCACAAAATCGTCACTGAGAGTTGCGCACCAGTTAGACTATATAGGTCAATTTTCAACCGACATCCGGTACCTACCTGGTGAGAATAATATTCCAGCGGATGCCCTGTACATCAAATCAGCAATCACTACTTACACTATTAAAGAAACCTCTTATCCCGAAGCTTATAATTTTCCCCCATCTGACAAAAGAAAAAAATGAACTGGAAGGAGGGGTCCCGTAGAAATTCCCCCAGGCTTTCTTTTTCTCTCTACGGGGCTGAATGCTACACAAGATATTAATCAGGGGATTGAGGGTTCGATTAGCCGAATTAGAAAAGTTCCTCTCAATTAGTTTTAATAAACAAACGAAAGAAAACAGCAGGCGGTTCAACCTATTATGCTTTTAAATCATCATTACTCACATCGTAATAAAATAAATATTTTTGATTTTGGTAGGACAGCACAATACCATTGACGGTGAAAATGACCTTGATAGGAATAGGCAGTATAGTAGCTGGATACATGTGGGCATGCTACTATTCAGCAGGCACGTTCGAAGATCTGGTTGGTATAACGTGTAATATGTTTTGTTCTCGTTACAAAATCACACACGCTCCTTTATGGACACGTTTTGCTTCATCGAAACTTTAGTTTGCAAAAATATTACAACCTCACAACGTTCGCACAATGTTACTGGTTTTTGGACAACTAAGAAAAACTGACTCCAAAATATTAATATGGTGAAATTCAGTCAGGCCCCGTACAAGAATTTTTCAGTGGGAGCAGAATTCGAGGTATTGATCTTCTAAAATTGTGAAAAACCTTCAAGTGAACAAAACATTTTCAGTTTTGGGGGAGGATCCCTAAATCTACCCTTCTTCTAAGACTGGCGATGAATTTGATTTAACTAGTTTTTTCCAATGTGGTCGTTGCGTAATGCCAACAAGAGAGATATTTTCCTCGACTGAAATTCATGCAAATCTTGATCTGGTTTTCAGGTTGAGATTCTGACGGAGCAGATTTACAATATACCGTGGTACTATTTGCCTCCGAAGCAACGTAAAGAAGTTTATATGCTTTTAATGCAATCACAGCTACCAATATCGTTTTGCATGCTCAAACTTTATCCCATTGTAATGGCTAGATTCCTGCGAGTCCTAAATATTTGTTATTCAATTGTCAGTGTAGTGAGATCTGTATAGTCTAAGCTGTACATAGATGATAATTCTTGAATTATTTCCATTTTCTATGTAGAACATATGTATGTAACAAAGTGGTTCATTTTTGTTTCTTTTTGTGTTTTTGTGTTGTTGTTTTTTTGTTCTAATTACAGGAGCTGCAAAATAATTATAAGCGGAAGGAAGGTGCAATTCGAACTTTTTATAACATGACCTTTATTTTCTTATTCTTTTCTATTGGAAATTAGTCTAATTGGACGGAAGGCAGTGGCGTAGCGTCGGGGTCTGATTGATTTTCTGAATTCAGCGACCCTGCCGAACGCCATTCCAGTACTTGGTTCGATGTCCCAGATTGGATTAATTATTGGAACAGGATGATTTTTTCCACCCTCGCGGAAAGAATCGAAATTAATCTCATTTGAAAAAAGAGTTTTGACACGGATATGTCTAATGACTCGCCGGGCGAAAGAGAAAAACTCCGCAGAAAACGTTCCGTAAAAAAACGTTACCATTTATGATGTAGTTGCGTATTCCTCTTTAAGCAGTCATTCAATCCATCACGTTTCTGGCCGACACAGAGAATTCCGACAGAAGCCGAGAATGGACGACTAAAGAACTCATTCGAATGTGAGTATGCACATCAACGCTGTTGCCTGGACGATGCTATAAATCCATCCTAACAATGTACTTCTATGCAGGGGTTGTATTCTTCTTTTTTTTTTCTGTTTCTGTGGAAGGGTTAAAAGTCGTATTCGAACCCCTCATTAGGGATATTAGGATATTCGTAGTATTAAAAATTTGATGAATTTCTGAACTCGAAGACCATAAAAAAGTCTCTATTCCAGTTTTCTAAGTCAGATCACTTTTACTAGTTTTAAAGAGTCATATTTGGAGTTTAGGGTGCTCAAATCGCCAAAATGAATGACAACTATTATTAATTCCGATACTTTTTCCAAGTTTTGAGAGAAGGTCAGATTGGCTTCCTCAAAATAGGAGGAGAGAAATCATATTTCGTACCCTTATTGTTTCAGTCGAATCAAAACTTTGATTGAATTCTAGACTTTGATGACCGCATAACCTCTGTATTTGATACCAGAGGAGTTTTTACTGTTAGGCAACCTAGGCAGGTGCCTAGGGCGGCAAAATTATGAATTTTCAGATTAAAAAAACAGCAAAACCAAAAAAAAGTGAAGGAAAATGAATGATACGCGTATACGGAATGGAGGCGTTGGAGTTGGCGCGGGTACCTGGTTACCTCATGCACATCATCAGGAGCTACTTCTCCGGCCGCCGGATAGAGATGGAGTCGGCGGCCGAACCAATCACACGGGAGATGACCTGCGGCGTTCCACAGGGTAGGTCCGAGTACTGATCCCTGAGGAACGCCGCAGGTCATCTCCCGTGTGATTGGTCCGGCCGCCGGATAGAGATGGAGTCGGCGGCCGGACCAATCACACGGGAGATGACCTGCGGCGTTCCTCAGGGATCAGTACTCGAACCTACCCTGTGGAACGTTGCCTTCAACGGGATGCCGAGGCTGGCACTATCACCAGGCGTACAGCTGATCTGTTATGCCGATGACACACTGGTGGCGTGCCAGGCGGAGACAACAGCAGAGGTCACGCGACGAGTGAACCAGGCGTTAGAGATGCTGACCCACTGGATCGAGTCGGCGGGGCTGTGCTTAGCGGTTCAGAAGACAGAAGCGGTTTTGTTCACGACTCGACGCAAGTACAGCCCACCCACCTTTGTCCTGAAAGGTGTGGAGATTGGGCTCTGTACAGCCCTGAAGTACCTGGGGCTGTGGTTCGATGGGAAGTTGCATTTCCGAGAGCACTTCCGACGGGCAGCTGAGAAGGCGGATCGAGTAGCCGGCCAGCTGTCCCGTCTGATGTCGAACCTAGGGGGGCCGAGAGAGCAGTGACGTAGAATGTACGTAAACTTCATCATGTCGGTCCTCCTATACGGGGCGCCAGTATTCGCCGACGCCATCGATATACCATACAGGAGAGCGGAGATAGAGAAGATCCAGCGAAAAGCCGCGATGAGGTGTGTCAGTGCGTACCGCACTGTTTCTTCGGATGCAGTAGGCGTGTTAGCGCGTATACCGCCGATCAAACTCAAGGTCGGTGAAATTGCGGCGGTATACGGTGCGAAGAAGAAAGCGAAGACGAAATGGGAGGCACTTCGGGTAAAGCGTGTCATCCAGCAGGACACGCTTCGGAAGTGGAAGGACGCGCTCGCCCATTCGACTAAAGGCGAGTGGACCCGAGCGCTGATACGCGACCTCGACGGATGGGTAGGAAGAACGCACGGAGCGCTTAACTTCCACCTTACCCAAGTATTGAGCGGCCACGGGTGCTTCGGCACGTACTTACATCGGATGTCGATAGCGCCGAGCCCCGTGTGCGCGCAATGTGATCGAGGGGCGGAGGACACACCTTGGAACACCCTGTTCGAGTGTGAGGCCTGGGAGCAGGAGAGGCGAGGGACAGCCACAACAGCGATCGATCCCGACGGCGACGATGCAGAAGAAAAAGAAGACAACGACGTCGGCGTGATCAGCCGTCTCGCGCCGGACACCCTGGTTCCGGAGATGATGAAGAACGGAAGCAGTTGGAACCGGGTGTCGGCCTTTGTCTCGGCCATCATGAAGAAGAAGATGCAGACGGAGTGGTCGAGACAGAGGACCGGCGATTCACCAAGCTCGGCCCACACCATCGAACAGGAGGAGAACTCTGTACCATCCTGAAGAAGAGCTGCTGCAGCTGCACTGCGGACCCACCGGCAGGGCGCACCCGTCGTCACCACCTGCCTGCGTCGACACACGGACCAAGACGAGGAGGTGAGGGGTGAGTGAAGAGAGGCAGCATGTCCGGCCGTGGGGGACCTGAAATTTCCAGGCGAGCGCTCTGGGAGTATGGACCTCGGTCAGTAGGGAACCCCATGGTGGCCTCGGTAGGACGCGCGCACCGTTCCGGCACATAGAAATGGGGGCTCGGGCCCAGCCCCTAGGCGTCCCTCCGGTCACTGACGCGATGCTTGAAAGGGTAGTTCCTGTGGCCAGGAGTGCGGTGTCATAGGGGCCACTTTGGCATGCGTGCATCGCCATACGTCCCACCACACGATAGGTGTTGAACTTCATAGAACACAGTTTTTCAAACATATTTTAAATATATAGACAATAAAAAAACAACGCTTGCATGCCTCTGTGGTTTAATTAGGGCTTTTTGTCATGAATTTCTACTTCGATATTCGCTGCCCAGGAAGAACTGTGAAACAATTGCAAAGACTTAGTTTTGAAAAAACATGGAAAAACCGAAACAAAAAAGTTGAATGAAGTACCGTTTGAATAAGAACTACGCTGCAGGACTGGAACATACGTCATCTGTGTTTTAGTACTGTGTGTGACGTATACACCTGACAAAAAAAACCAAAAAAAAAACTATAGCTGTGCAGTTGATTTCAACCCTATAACAACTCCCCACTTGCAGCAGTTAGGTAATTGTTCACATAGAAAAACAAAAGAGAAATAGCCAGTGAGATTATTGACAAAATAAGAAGATAGAAATTGACAATAATATTCTGGTTTTATTATGAACAGAAAATAAGAATCTCCTAATATGCGATTAAAATAATTATGCGAATTTGGCTTGAAAATAAGAAACTTCCAAACTTTCTTTCATGATAAATAATGATACAACGTACACTTGTGCAGTGTTCTACAAAATGTTGCAGTTGTGTTTTTGTTTCTCCACATGAGATGGCGACTCTTGCCTGAGAGGAACAACGTCACAACTTCCTCCTAAGAGTACTACGCATTACTTCAATTGTGTCGTTCTTTCTCCTTCTAGGAAACAATTTTTTCGACTTGTTGCATATGTACTAACTGCAAATGTACAACTTTGCAGTTATGTCACTGTTCTTCCCGGGCAGCTATTATTGGGGCAAACCAAGGAAAATAGGGGAGTAGGCTTTTACATAAAAGCCAGTTGGAAGGACAAAATGGAGAAAATTCAAGGTGTTTTGAAAAGGATTTGCTTTTTGAAAATTAATGTGGGCAAAACCGCGAAGGCTTTGATAGTTTTGGTTTACCTGTGCGCGCTCAATAAACACTGGGGGTATATGATAGAATTGTAGAAAGCCTGAAAAAGACGATCAATGAGTTTGGAACACTCAGAACAGAAATGAGAACGGATGATAAAACTGTCAGAGGACGCACAAATACTCATTGCAAAAAGAGACGAATTTAGAGCGGTAAGAGAGAAGAAAAACAAAAGAGGAACTCGAGTTGTACTTCTGAGGAAAGCGGACATTAGAAAGATCTGAGAAATTTCGAACATAATGTGATCAAAGGAATTCTCGCTGACCGCAGTTCAACAATAAAGATGTTGAAATAACTGAATGAATGTAGATACCTGATTCCGGACATGCGAAATAGCAGAGGGAATAAAACACACGGCCGTAGTAAAATCGTGGAAACGGCTACAAAGTTCTTCCAGGAGTAATACGCGAAGCAGGATATATCAGGAGGGATGGAAAGGGCGGGAGTAGCTGGGAGGAAGGGAGCAGGGATATGGAGGGATCCCTAGCCATAATGCAAGAGGAAACTAGGAGAGCAGAGAGGTCGGTTAAAGTGGACAAAGTAGTTGGACCGGATGGGCTGGGCAACCAGGCACTCAAGCTATTTGTGGTTAAGCTCACCCCTACCCTAACAAAACTGTTCAATAAAATCGTGGAAGAGGAAACTGTATCCACCCATTTGAAAATGGCGGAAATAATTTTACTATTCAGGGAGAATTATTATAATATTATAAACCTATAAGTTCAATAACTTCTGATCTCGGAAAATTTTTTATGAAAATCTCGAAGGAAAGAATGTGCCCTCAGCTGGAGTGGCATCAGGCAAGGGACAAGCAAAGAATCGATCGACAATCGACCAAATATTCATTTAAAACAAATAATCGAAAAGGCAACCGAGTATAATCTTCAAGTATTTTTTCTCTATATGACACCGGCGATCATGAATTCTTGTGACAAGTCCTGACTGCTCAGTAGGGTATTAGCTCTAAAGAAATAAACATTATTCACATCAGCTACATATAAAAACGCTACTGCGTGCGTGAAGCTGGACAAAAAAGCGAAAGCGTTTGCAATTGGGAGGGGGTCAGACAGGGTGACCCGTTGTCTCCAAACCTCTTTAACTGCGTCCTGGAGGGAGCAATGCGAACTCTACAGTGGAGGGAAAGAGGGATCAAAATAAACGGGGACTATTTGAGTAACCTGAGGTTCGCGGACAACGTGGTCCGGATAGCCGAGGATTTAAACGAGCTCTCGATCACAAAAAAGGTGTAGGGGGACCGACAACTCGTTGCAGAAACGCCCTCACCCAGGATAGAAAATTCTTGAGGGAAAAAGTGGTGGCGTATGCCCAGACATTGGTGGGTTGAGCGAGAAGAGGGCCAGGGAGATAGCTTCTCCCTCTCCAATCGCAACTCCCGGGAATCTTGTATAGGTATTTAGGTTAATTTTGAGAAAGGTCAGGCATTTCATTTAAAATGTTATTGTATCTTGTCGGAATTTTTAAAACCGGAAGAAACGCTGCACCTATTATTATTAAGTATTATTATTACGAGTATTATTATTATTATTATTATTATTTGAATATGCATACATATTTAAATTTAGTTGAAGAACTTCGTCAATTTCTCGTATGAAATACGAAGAAGATCAATATGAATTATTAGCAGGCATGTAAATAGGTGAGGATTCTATGTAAAACGTTTAATATGATAATACGTGCCTGATTTTTGAAATTCTTGGAAGGGGATCGATAGTTCCACCCATCAGATTTAGATACATTCTTTAACATCTACAGCTGTACTACAGCACAAGCCCATCAGACTTTTTAAATATGTAGGTATCTGTTATAAACACTAACCGATGTCCAATGGCATTGAAAATAGAGCATGTATTTTAACACGATCAATATTAAAAAAACTTTCGTGTCGCATATAAATAAGGAATGTAGAAACATATAGCCAGTTTCTGCATACTTTAAATATTTGACGGATTTTACCACAAAAGTATTTCCATTGTCTTTAGTTGTTCTGTACAGCTGATAATATATTTTGAAACTGCATTTTAAAAAGTATATCCAGTCTTTTTGTTTCCAAATACCTGTGTAATTTCTGTTACCTCCTGTTGGTCTTCGAAAATTAAAGCTTATGTTTTTTCCCTCACTCAAAAATATCTTTTGGTCTGGAGTGAATATTATTTCAGTGGCGAAAGCGCTATATAAATCGGACTATCTATTTATTATCAGCTGATTCAAGAAATTCAAGTGAGTCTCTGAGAAGTTTTGTAATTTGTTATGTTCGTTTAGTACTGAACTTACTTAAGATCAGATTTTTAAGGAAATCGTAATTATCTTCGCCCTCCCTCGGTACTGATGCGATGCCCGAAAGGGTAGTTTCCGGTGCTGGGGGTGCGGTGCCTCAGGGGCCACTTTGGCATGCATGCATCGCCATAAGTCTCACCACACCAATTATCTCCGCCCTATTTTCGAGTAAGCGGATTTCACATACCTATTAATCAGTACTCTTTGCAAATATGTCCACGTGGACACTCAACCGTCCAGGAATATGACTTTTTTAAAACTTAGGCATGAGAAGCACGGTTTTTCATCCGCAAAACCGACACGAAACGTAAATCTTTGAAAATACCAGGTGGAAAATTATTGAGCACGCGAAAAACAGAGTAAGTGTGTGAAAAGTATGATGGATAAAGCGTTGCTTGTCGTCTTCTTGTGAATATTTATGAGTTCATCCCGGAGAGTGTCAATGCACACAATTTCTGAGACTACTTATGGCACAATCATTAGATTTTGCTTCTGCAAGTAATCGCTGTGAAATATTTCAATATACGGTTTCACCAATTCAGACAAGATTTTTCAAAAATACGATAGCGCTTGACAGAAGCTTAGTGCTGGGTAATGATGCCAAATTCCAAATGATTCGCAAATTTTATCATTGCAGCAAGAAATTTCATTTATTGGTGTTAAAAAGCATGAGGATCAATATTGAGATTGAGATCCATCCTTCAAGTTCTTCCTGAATCCAAAATTGTGGAGTAAATTGCGGTCAAACTCGGAGTACAGTATATACTACTATGATTTTAAAATGTTCAACGTTCTCGTATCTTCTCTAAAAATGTCGTAAATGGAAGGCCGGATCCAAAATTGCCCGGCACACTGCCACCCATTAAAACTGCCCTTGTGCGTGCAATTCTTTTCAGTGCCACCAAGTCTTACAAACGGAAAATATGATAACTACCCCTCGATCAGTTCCACTACTTCTCCATGTATTCATCTCTAGGAATTAATTCTATCCGCACACTCTTCCTAGCGCTTAGACGCCTCCCATATAAATTCACGATTTCTTGACTTTAGAAAGCATTTTTAGGGGTGATTCTCTGAAAAGCGTCATTATTCATGTCACAGACCTGGTTCAACTGCGGAACTGACTATATGAAATTATTATTTTAATAATGTGTTAAAATGCACTCTCCTTTAACCTTTCATATATATTTGAAACCTCCAACATCACCCCAAGTACCCATATCTACAATGAAGTACAAGATCTTCGCTTTTTTTTCCATTAGTCTGGTTGTCACACGGTTCATTTTTCATCGTGTCCCCCCAAATGAGCCGCATAAATGTACTCATTAATTATTTTCAATCATTATAATTGATAAGCAGAGTTCGACCAACAAGTTCTGAGATTTCATATTGATACTGAGTGTCCCACAAGGCCGGCTGAGAACAAAATTTCATTGTCACACAACTTTTTTCCATCAGTCTGGCACTTTTTCTGTCTGCTTCCGTGGAAGCACTGATGTTGCTTCGGATATTCACTGTGGGTCCGATGCCTTCATTCTGACAACACGAACACTATCTTTATGTAATTATGAAACTAAAGTTGATGAAGTACATTCCAAAACACAATCTATCAAAATCTTGAAAGTCCCGGTTTTTGTGTTCCATTGGTCTGGGTTATCATATCTTATCAGATATGTACCGAAATCATGATCTGAAACGAGGCAAATAATACTGGTAAGGTACTCATTTCAACATAAAATATTTTAAATTGCTTAAAATTTATTCATCGGCTGTTAATATTGAAATTTGAATAAAATTTCCATAGGTCTGGTTGTTCCCAGTTTTCCATTGGTCTAGAAGACATGATATTTCGAACCAAAAATGATTGGTAAACTGCCCTACCCTCATTCGAATACTCTAAATTGTACGTATTTTGTGTTCATATGTCCTTCATTATATCCCTTCAATGGCACACATTCGCGAAAGTCGCCGATGACGCGTTTTCATGCACATTATGCGTGTATGAACGGTGGTATATACAGAAATGCGAGGGCGTTTAACTGCGGTTTATCCCTTGCAAGTTGCAAATGCAGCAGGATCTAACCTTAATTTTAATTGTATGATGTTTGGAAATGTTGGAGGATTTTTATTGTGAGTGAAATATGCTTCAATTCTGAGAATTACCCAAATATTCTTCCTCCCTCATTTACATCTGAAGTCGCAGTACTTCGAAGTCTAATATATTCAGTTTGAATCTCTTTCAAAATTCAAAGTGTCCGCTAAGTGAAATATATTCGGATGTGGCGAGTTGAAGAGCTGGTTTATTTTACTGTGGAAGGCCTCATAGGCATTTGTTGTACGTTGCCGACTAGCCGTACAATTTGCCCACATGTCGGGTGGAAACTTATTGTCAGGAGCTATATCGGTATCCAGAAGATAATCATACAGCTCCTCGTACTTGCTTTACAGAGGCAGGAGGGGCATCAGATCGATACAAAAAGCATCTTCAACTTCACTGGGTGGTAATAAAGACAAACCAAATGTATATTTCAGAAGTTTACCATCTTCCAGTTCCCGGTTTTTGTAATCCTCTCCTACAGCCTGAATTTTTCTCCACAATGATTGACCTTGGTGCAAGTTATATTCGTAACGAAGAGAGCCAATTCGACTTCCGCTTACGGCCACTGGGAACCAATGCGAGTAGCGAAATCCGGTTATCAGGAACCAATTCAGGTTCTTGAGAAGGAATTAGATTTTATCCCGGCAACGATTGACGATCATCGTCCAAAAATAATTACGTCTAATTAATGGTTTAGTATGGCTTTATCAACTCTCCATATAATTTTTTGTTTTGGAATCTAATAATCGACGGAAGACACTTTATGTTCATCGCTATTGTCTTTCGGCATGGACTTTTTCATGTGTCCTTCGGCACGGCATTCATCATTTTGAATGCTACGCCAAAATACAGAATCCCCTCACTGTCGGCCCAATCTTATCAATATGTTATACAGAACGTCTCTTAACGATTCCCATCAAGAAAGTTCAAATGTCCCCTACTTTCCTCCATGAAAAACCAACCTGAAATATCAGCATTTTTGAAGAATGACCCACCTATTGATTTAAGAAGGGATGATTGAGCTTTGTAGTCTGAGGTATTTCACTGCACTTTTTGCTTTATATTGCAGATACCGGTTTGTACGATTCACTATACATCGTGTAATCTGAAATGGAAACGAAGACAAGACATGTGTTATCAAAAATATTCAGATACAAGAAAAAGTCTGTCAATTACTTATCCGTCTGCTATTTACTCTCAGGAGGATTTTGGTGGGAAACCAATGTGTATTATCCAATGAGAATTGTCTACTTTGTCGTGAACATAGTCATCTTTATTTATGGTTTCTCAGGAATGCCTTATATTTGGATAACGCGTTTAACGCGTAATCCTAGTCTGTCAGTCGTTTTATTTGACACTCAGACTCCACTGGTCCTGATATGTGGTGTTCCAGGTACATACATACTAACATATACCTTGCGAAATAAGCTGAAAGCCTTATTCAAAGTAATGGACAATGACTGGAATTGTGCGTTCCTGCAGAATACTCATAAGACATCAGTGGTTGGACGTTTAGATGAAAAACGACGTCAGTTTAAAAGAAACAAACTCGGTTACATCATAGTGCAATCAATATTTGCTATTTTTTACTGGCTCAGTCGCCCTGTAGCAGCATTTTTTATTCCGGTGGAAAATCTACGCGAATCTTATTTTCATTTCTTGGTTACACCGTTCGGCGATAATCTAGATTCTCTGGGAGAGTATCTGATTATATATTCATCACAACTTTTTCCATCAATATATATTACATCACTTGCAATAATGCTGGGATTATTCGTTCTATTAATCGCTGAAACTTATTTGGAAGCATATGTCTTGTTTGCTAAATATATATCGATGAATTCAATGAGTCTCGCAGAGAATATAGAGAAAATGTGTGAAAAAGAATTAATAATGTGCTATCGCAACGGTAACGAGGATACGCCACAGTCAGAATCTCATGATATCCACTATCAAAAACAAATATGGTTCGAGCTGACCAGCGAGAAACTTATTGACTATGTGCAATGTCATCAATATATTTACAAGTAAGTTGATTTAATTTACGTAAGTTGAATAACTGCGTGGCCAATATCGCAGTTACAGTTTGAGAGATCACACCTCTACTCAGGGACCTAGCAATAGTAGATTGGAGACATGCCAACCTTTCAAACGTAGTTTGAAAGGTTGGCATTCGACTGATGGAAAAATGAGAACGATTTCTTGAACAAAAATGTATATATTTTAGTTGGGAATTCAGCTGTCTACATTAGTCCTTCCTCTGGAAAACAGTTGCCAATTATGGCCCTGTCCCGGTTGTTTAATATTCGTCTTCCTCTGAGCAGTAAATAATGGTTAAAGTCTCCTTTTTCCTCCATAATCCTGAAGTAAACAATAATAAATGTTAAGAGAAGAATGCAATAAATTATAAGATACTACTGGGTATCTAATGCGGTGTCTTGAAACAGTCGTGTAACTACAGGCCGGAGCAACCCAAAATTATTTTATTGGGATTTAAACTTGGAGTTTCAAGTTTTGGCAGCCCTGCGATATGTCGGTACTGATGCGATGCCCGAAAGGGTAGTTTCCGGTGCCAGGGGTGCGGTGTCTTCAGGGGCCACATAGGCATGCGTGCATCGCCATACGTCCCACAACACCAGCCCTGCGATATGTGTGAGTGATCACGGATGATTTACCATAAGCGTGTAACATACTTCAACTATCATTAGATCGATTAGAAATTCACTTTCAAAGAAAATTTGTAGTAAATTCGACTGCACCATCACAAAAAAATTAAATTATAATCAGTTCTACTAGCAGAATAATTTTTACTCGGTTTTTCCCCTACTGAAGATAGCAGTGTTTCTATTTGAAAGTACACATGATCACTCACTCCTTTTCACCCGCTAACACCCGCGCAGGTAATTTTGCAGCGCACTCTAGTGCAGGTTTAAATTTCAATAGGAGAAACCTCTTTTTGCTTACTTAGCCTTCCCCTATCACCTTACATGTTACATTGTGGGAACCTGATTGTAAGATGGCAAACTAGTATATTTCATAGTCCATACCCTCGTTGCTTCACCCATGTGTTCATCTTCCGGATAGGTATTAAGCTGGTGTAGCTCATTTGGAATGCATCGGCTAACATTTTCAGAAAATGAAGAAATTACATTTCAACGCTGATGTGAATAAACCTCATAAGGACATTTTTTCCCCCGGACACACGTGCGAATTACGTTACATTGGTGTAAGAAGTGGGATTCGACAGTACACGTTGTGAAGATCTTAATTAGACATTAATTTGGACATTTGGGTTCTGTGGATTCGACGCTTCGCGTTAAAGAAGTGAGCGTCATTGAAACTTTCCATCCACGATGACTCCGAAAAAGTTGTTCAAACCTTTGCCGAAAGAGCTTCGGGAGGAATTGCAGAACCGTGACCTATCGCTATCAGGTTCAAAAGCGGAACTGGTCAGGCGGCTGGAAACCTTCCTGAGAGATGAAGGTAAGGACCCGGAAACTTTTATCTTTGATGTAGAACCATTGGAACCACAAGATGAAGGATCGACAATGGCTGCGGCTCTCCAGTACATTATGAATATGCTGAGCGAGCAGTCAAAGAAGATGGACGATGTAAAGATGGATGAGGCTCAACAGCCCACAAAAATGGAAGACCAGTCGAATAAAATAGCCGACCTGAGAATAGAACAGCTCAAGAAGGAAGCCCTAGCGAACCTTAGAGAAGACATCTTTAAGGGAGTTGATGAGAAAATTGAGCCGTTGGCTAAGCAAGTGGAGGATTAATCTAGGAAGTTGAAAGACCAGAATAAGAAAATGACGAAACTAGAAAAAGAGCTGGAGGAACTCCAGACTGGCCCTACGACAATGTCAGTGGTGGTACCTCCAGGTAACCAGCAGCCTACTCAGATGGATTCAGTCGCCGGTGCATTGTCAGTGGAGTCTCAGACAGCCAACCATGCCAAATAGTTCCAGATTTAAGTAGTAGTGGCTCTGTGAAAGTAAAACGGCCAACGTTTGATGGTCAGCATTCCTGGAAGACCTCGGTCGAAGAGTAGAGCCCTCTGGTGTACTAAAGAAGTAAATTTCTCTTCGCTTTTTCAGATACCTCTTCTTACTCCTGCGAAGGAAACTGCTAGTTACCTGACCTTCCTTTTCAGTGCCCTTTCCTCCAGAGGTAAAAACTGACTTAATGCCACAAGCCTAAGCCGAGCATAGAGAAATTGAATATTATGACAAAAATTTGGGTAGAGTGAGTTCGTTACATTTTCCATCCCCTCTCTTCCCTCCGAATGCCACGCACCCACTACCATCACCTCGCTTTCTCCCCCTCGGCCCTCACAACATGGTATCCAAATTCGTTTACCTCTCATTTCTTCAAAGTTTTACTACTTTCAAACTTCTTTGTCGCTGGTCCCGGTGAGACATGCTATCCTTCTCTTTTACTTCCTCTCTTGACTGCTTCGCTCCCCTCACCATTTAGTTCTTTTCCTTCCCTAGATTTAAAACCTATTTTGTCAGTCCCTACTGCTTGAAGGGAAGAGAAAGGAAGATTAGTCCGAGGCGTTATTAGATAAAAAGAAGACGGAGGTAGAGCAGGAATAGAAGTTCAGCTGTGCATTTTTCTTTCCACAACTTCCCAATCTCCCTCCATCACATGTTCGCCCCTGAAAGTAAATTAACCCGCCTTACTTTTCCTCACTGACCCCCTTCAATTCATCCAACTTCCTTCGTCGCTGGTCCATATTATCCATCCTGCCCTCCTTTGCTCGCCTCCATCCGACCATCCTTACTTCTCTCGCCACTGGAACCTCTTCCCTCCGTTCTAGCACCTATCTCTATCGCAAACCCACTCAATAATGGCTGGCGCCTGCTCCCGTATTAGCCCCTTCCTCTGGGTCTAAAGAAGACCTCCGCTAAAGGAAGGGATGCAAACGTAAAATTTTCATATTTCTCAGAACTGCAAAGCCAAAACCTGTCGGTTTGATGACCTCGAATCAGGCTGAAGTTTTTAGTGTAGCCTATGAAGTTTCTAGGCTGAAATGAAAAAATTCACTGGACACTAAATCAGTCAGAAAGGTACAGCAAAATTTGGACCCATTTTCTTATACAAAGAAGGAAAGTGATCAGTTCAAAATCTGAATTAGTGCTCCTTCATCTTCGTAAGTTGAAACCTATTTGTATAAATCAGAATCCCCCTCACTGTACCTTTTTCAAGCTCTCTCAAGATTTTGACTTCTGCGTTATGTGTGTCTACTTCACTACATCAGCTAAGAGAAATTCAAGTGTTTTCGGTTCTTACAAGTATACATTCGCAATCCTTGGCCCCTGCAATCCAGGACAGTTGACATGCCTGTAGAAAGTTTTGTTGCCCATTTGAACATTAGTTGTCTGTCATACAGTTTTATCATTTGTAAAACTCTACGCATTACTATCCTCTTTTCTCGATTAAATTCCCATCACCTCCTAAGTATATTATTTTATTCTCTCTTCGCAGCGGAAACTGAAAATAGAAGATCACACCAAAAACTTCCAAATGAGCCTGATGAGGAAACGATGGAATAGGGAAAAAAGTAGCAAAGTACCACCAATGAACTGTTTCCATCTTACTTTTAAGCTTTATCTTTTTCTTGTCACTTGTTTTCTTTTCTCTTTGTTGGAATAAACTGTGATGAATTTTTTGTTTCAATGTTACTTTCTTTGTTTCAATTTTCATGTTATTACCTGTCTTTCAATTTAGTGTTACCCTTCATCATTTTTCTTTTCCTTACTGTCCTTTTTTCTCCTTTCAATTCCTATTCTCAAGTCTATCCTTTATTCTCCTTTGAATTCCTAGTTTTAAATCGAGTTTATTTTAAGAAATAGATTGAGGAATTAAAAATACTTGACTTTAGTGATAGCCTTCATCGCTGTTTTTTATGTTTGGTTAAAGCTTATTTTCTCATTATTGTTTCTATTTCTAGTATTTTTTTTTATTTATTAAAAAATTTTTATTTGCGAATTGTGATGATTGATCATTTTTGTGATAGCCTTCATCTTTGTTTCTTATTTTTCATTTTTGATCTTATTTTTTGGTCAAATCAGTTCTTTCTTCTTCTTTTTAATTAAAAATTGTATTATTAAAAAATTATCTTGTTATTATTTATGTCTTACAATTACTTATTTCTATTTTCTTTGAAACCTAGTTTTAGTTTTATCTAAAGCAGAATGTTATCCATTATTAATGTGTATCTGCCAAAAATTAAGTTCAATCAAATGAGTCCGCAAAATGTCATAAATACATCCAAAATGTATGTCCACGTGGAAAAGACACCTTAAAGCCTCACAAACCCACAAAAACGAAATTTCCCCACCTCATATCCGTTTTGTGTCCTGCGCTCTAATTGGTTGAAAACGAGAGACACGTTAGTGCCTCATGAAGCCACAAAAACGACACTTTCCTGCCTTGTGTCCATTTTGTGCCCTGCCCTCTGATTGGTAGGAATAAGAGACAACATTATTGCTTCACAAAGGCACAAAAACGACACTTTCCTGCCTCGTGTCCATTTTGTGTCCTGCGCTCTGATTGGTGGCAATGAGGGACACATTACTGCATCAACAAGGACACAAAAACGACACTTTCCTGACCCGTGTCCATTTTGTGTCCTGCGCTCTGATTGGTCAATACAAGAGACACTTTTTGGACATTTTTCCCACCGAGTGTACATTTTGTGTCTTCCTTTTGTCAATCGGGCAGTTGTTTCCCTGGAGGACTAGACAATTGTTTCTGTCAAGCGAACGTTGAAGCATGATGCTTTAAGTAACTATGTGAAAGGGAAACTTGGTCAGAGGACAGTACTCTTCTGTCTTGACACTGGAGCATCACATTTGATGCTTCAACATTGGCTGGTTCCAGTGAAGAAGTTGGACCAGAAGAAGTGGTACATTCTGTGGACAGCCACTGGAGAAACAGTTGGAACAGTTCAGCTGCAAATTCATTAATGGGAGTGTTCCTTGAACAAGAGTTTCTGGTTGCCAATATTCAGGATGCCGCAATCATTGGTTGGAATATGATGGTGCGGCATGGGCTGATCATCAATCCTGAGTAGCAGATACTGAAGTATCAAGATTGGGTTGCAAAGTTCGAGAAGGCCACCCACTCTGGGCTCAGTCAGCTACAGAAGACAGAGGCGAGGAGAGTGTCACAGAGAGACAGGTAGTTTCAACGTTAGGAGACAAGACAGGACTATCAGAATTCGACTAGTGGGCCTGAAATGAATTCTTAGATTAGGATTCAGCGCAGAAGAGGGTGATGGCGGCTCTTTTGAAGGACTTTAGGAAGATCTCTACCAAGAATAGCGACGATTCTGGCTGAACAGAACTGGTGCAACATCAGATTGATACTGGAGACAGTCCGCCTATCAAGCAGCGCCCATGTAGAGTCTTGTTGGCAAGACAACAGGAAGTCAACTGGATGACAATGACCTGCACAGACAGGGGGTTATCGAGCCATCTTCAAGTCCATATACATCCCCCATTGTGCTGGTACCAAAGAAGGATGGTACAACGGGATTGTGCGTGGATTATCGTCGGCTGAATGATATAACTTGGAAAGACATTTACCCATTGATGCGGATCAACGACACACCTTCTACTGGCCAACATACAAGGAAGATGTGGAAGACTGGTGCCGTTGCTGCACCACTTGTGCGGCAGTGAAAGGGCCACAAACTCGGTCTCACGGGAGGATGCAGAATTACATCCAGTTGAACGGATGGCAATGGATATTGCAGGACCATTCCCGCTCTTGGATGCTGGAAACTGGTATGTGTTGTGTATAGGCAATTACTTCAGTAAATGGCCTGAAGTATACCCGATGCCACACAGGACGCTGAGTTAGTGGCCAGGACGCTGATGGAGAATTGAATCACATGTTATGGTGTCTCACTGGAGCTACATACAGACCAGGGGAAGAACTTTGAATCCAAGTTATTCGAAGAAGTATGTCAGCTTCTGAGAATTCGGAAGACAAGAACTACTCCGCTGCATCCGTAATCTGACGGCATGGTTGAGTGATTCAACTGGACGCTCAAGGAATGCCTGGCCGAAGTAGTTGCCAAACACTAAAGAGACTGGGACCAATACATCCCGTTGTTTCTCTTGGCCTACAGATCAGCCGTCCACAAGAGTATGCCGCACACTCCCACAAAGGTCGTCTTTGGCCGGGAGTTACGATTACCATGTGACCTGGAGTTTGGAACTCCACCTCAACAGCCGCAACTGGTGGACGAGTTTGTTAGCCAACTATGAGAGACAAGCTCGACTATACTCATCGCATGGTCCAAAATCACTTGCGAATTGTCAGCGACTGGATGAAGACTCGCTACGACATCAAAGCCAACGAGGTCGGCTTCCAGGTTGGGGACTGTGTCTGGTTTTACAATCCGCAACGGAAACGAGGCCAGAACCTGAAGTTATAGAGTCATTAGGAAGGACTGTACATCGTACTCAAGCGGATCAATGATGTTGTATACCGAATTAGAAGCTCGGTGGTGGACGAGCCAAAGTCGTGCACCTTGATTGTTTGGCAGTGAAGAAGATCTGGAGCCTGGCCGGGACATCCAGGCTTAAGGAGGGGGCAGTGTGGCGAATAATACTCTCGAATATTCGAGATAAGCAAAGAAAGATCAACATGTTTCAAACAGCAGAATAGAAGTTCGATAACGAGAGCGATAAGGAGTTTAAACGATAACACCGGGGTATATAAAGGCCGCTGGCCGTTGCCGTATGGTCTAGTTTTGTATGCGATAAATTGTGCGTTTTCAAGCGATTTAGCTTCTGTTTTTCGTTGCTTTATTAGTGCGAAATTAAAAGTTCTTTTTATGTGTTTTCATGCGTTTTATGGTGCGAATTACGTTACAATAATAACGATGGAACATTTCATGTACAAAATTTAAAAATGACGATGGGTTGTTAGCCATTCATTGTGTTGGGTTCATGTAGCCTCTGATGGTCGCCCTATTCTGCAAACAGTCGCTGGGAAAGCTTTCCTATACGAGCCTAAAAATTATTTTATTTTTCCAGTGGGGGTTTCAAAAGTCGCTGAATTCATTTTAGAGATTATTTCCTCTCTCCCTTCGACATTTTAGGCTCCACAGGCAGCTAATTTTCAGTGTCTCTAATTTCCCTCAATTCTGACTTCTTTATGACGACAGTAAGGTTTCTTGGGTTACTGAATTGATTTCATGAGTTCTTCCCCTCCTTCCTCTTACCCTTCAGGCTCTACAGAGAATTACTCTTCAGGTACTCAGATTTCCTTGAATATAAAGTTCTTTACGTCGAGAGTACAGTTCTGCTGAAGCTCTGAAGCGGTTTCGGATGTTATTTCTACGATCCCATACACCTTTAAGGCTCCTCAGTGGCCTAATATTCAAGTACTTAAATCTCTCTAATCTCCAAATTCTTTATGTTGTTAGGAGGGCTTTCTGATTCTTTGAATCCATCTCTGTTTTTTCTCCCTTCCCACGTTTTGACCCTTCAGGCTCCTAATTTCCTTCAATTTTCGAATTCTCACATGGATAGTAGAGTTTCATGGGTTACTAAATCTGTTTCAGGCATTCTTTTCTCCCATTTTCTTCATCCTTCAGGCTCCACTGACCACAAAGGGTTAATCTTCAGGTACTCCAGTTTCCCCGATTTCCAAGTTCTGTACATCGATAGTAATTTTCTTCAATGTCGTGCATTTCGCCTGTCAGGCAGTTGCATTTAAATGGTCGTTTGTGAAGGTTATTCGTGCGTTTCTACAAAAAGGTTGTTTATTTTGTTTATTTTGTCTTCAGCATCGCACGTCGTGCAGTTCATTTCTTTTCCCGTTCACTTTTATATTTCCCAATGAATAAATAAATAAAAAGATTATCAACTGCCTGAACAGACTGCCAAATTTTCTGGTTGATAGTCAGAATTTTCCCAATGGGAATGAGAAATGCTTTAGGATAGAAAAAATTCTGGGCGAATATTCATGCACTGAGACGAATTTTTTTTATTTTTTCAGGTCAGTTGAATATTTTCGGTTTTATTTGGAAATCGCTTCGTTATTCGCCACCTTTATAGTGTTTATATTCTATACACCAGGTCTATTGCTCATAGTTGGGGTGAGTAATCCTTCATCTCTGGCGAGGATGGATACATTTTAAGCTATGTTTAATTCCTGTAATAACCATATGCAATCAGACTAATCGATTCTTCAGTACTCGGCACTGATGCGATGCCCGAAATGGTATTTTCCGGTGCTGGGGGTGCGGTGTGATAGGGACCACTTTGGCATGCGTGCATCGCCATACGTCCCACCACACCACCTACGCAAGATGCCCATACTCAAGGTTACCAGTAGAACGTGTTGTTAGTTACAAACTGTAATTTTGACACGGGATTATTTTTATTTTATTATTATCGAGCCATGGAGCGACAATCTCGGGCTATGGGCTCAGAAAAGGTTGTTGTCCATATGTCGCAGAGGTATCCAGCAGTGGAAAGGTAGATGAGGGTGTTTATGTGTTTGTGGGAGTTGGAGAGGGTCAACATTCGATTATGGGGAGGACGAGGTCAGAGTTACGAAGGCAGGTGCGGGAGAGGCATGAGAAGAGGTGATCCACGGTAATAGGGTCTTCATCTTCACAGTGTGGCGAAAGCTAATAATGATCACTATGTAAATTGTAAATGAACATTCAGTCCCACCAGATATGAAGCACGAACGTCCCAACTCAGTGTTATCTTGAGTATGAATACATCTTTTTGCGGACACTTGATTTCCTCAACAGATTTTCCTAGTACTAGTTTTTTGACTTGTGTTTTCTAATAACTCTTAATGCAAACTCAGTAATAATGTCATACGTGTACAGTAGGTATAAGGGAGAATGGAGATGATTGGAATATCGGGCTGATTTGAATAGTTATTCCATAGAGGTATGGGCTATGCAGAGCTCGTTACGAGTTTGGGATCAGAGCGCGGTAGTGTACACTCTCATGCAAGCAGAACGCAGAATGGGAAAGTAAAAAGTTAAAGAAGCCGGAAAACTACAGGGGGAGCGCATAGACGCCACGGGCGACTCCCAAGACAAGTCGCGGCGTTTGTTTATTTACGACAGGGAAAATAGAATCGAGTTCCTAGTCGACGCAAGTGCCGAAGTGTCGGTACTACCCAAAGAAGGTGTGGGAAAATGCCGACCAACAGACCTTGATTTGTACGCTGGCAACGGATCAGTCATCAAGACGTATGGGGAGAAAGTGCTGGCTCTCAACCTCAGTCTCAGGAGGAAATTTCGGTGGAGCTTTTTAGTGGCAGATGTAGACCACGCCATAATAGGTGCCGATTTCTTTGCGCATTATGATTTGTTACCAGTACTGAAAGAAAAGAAAAGACAATATTACAACCTTGGCCGTTATCTGCAGATAGAAAAGCGTCTAGTACGCGGCTGTCTCGACAGTAGACCTCAGCTCAAAATTCGCGGAAGTATTGAAAGATTTCCCTGGGCTGACTCAAGTAACGCGTCGGCGTGAATGCCATATTAAGCACAACACGTCGCATGTTATCGAGACAAAAGGACTAGCCGTCTCGGGGGGGGCACGAAGATTGCTGCCTAAGAATCTAAAGGTAGTCCAGGCGAAGTTCCAGCAGATGCTCGAGGCGAGAGACATACGGCCTTCAAAAAGTCCATGGACATCGCCCATACATGTAGTGCCGAAGAATTGTACCGAAATTTACAGATCCTGCGGCGACCGTAGAGCCCCGAACAATAAGACACGTCCAGACCGCTACCCCGTGCGGAATATCGTCGACTTTAATAGCGGCTTGGCCGGAACAATCATCTACATATACCAGTGCTTCTCAACCGAGTCAACTCCAGGGACAGGCAAAAAGATTTGTTGCGTTCTTGAGTACCTGCAGCTTAGTTTTAGTTCACACAAAAAATAAATCATGGTGACAAAATCAATTTTGCATGACTTTATTTCATTTTAAGCGGACCGGCAAATATTCTTCGCGGACCGGCGGTTAAGAAACACTGATCTATACCACACTAGATGTAGAACAGGCATATTATCACATACTGGTAGCAGCTGAGGACATTGAGAAAGCCGCTGTTATCACATCTTTCGGCTTGTTTGAACGTGTATCAATGCCATTCAGTTTAAAGAATGCAGGGCAGTCATTTCAAAGATTTATGGATGGCCTTACACCAGATTTAGGGGGTGTATATGTTAGTGTGTCCCTTATTTTACAAGTTTTCGCCAGTTGATTAGGGTCGCACTGAAATTTATTCCAATGAACCTAGAAACTCGCCATACGAAATTTGAGCTCAATTTGAGGTCATAAAAAAAACACGCGAATATCTCGGAATATATCAACCTTAGGACCCGATCGGCAAGTACCGACACTATTTCGACAGTGTCGAATTCTGCTCATTTCGACCGTCGAATTGTCGAACACTGACCAATCAGAAAGCAGCTTGACTGCACCGCCGGTTGCATTTCTTCGAATTCCGCAAAATTACTGCATTTTTGTCGATTTGTCGGCAATTGCCGGCTGTCGAAGTGTCGATCGACAGTTATTTTGCCCATAGGGGACCGAAATGCATGTGATATAAAATATTCCTTGATACATTTCATTTTTAAAAAGTCTGAATTTCAACGCTTACGGCTACATCATATTGTACATTAAATCAGCAATCACTCCTCACGCCATAAAAGAAACCTCTCATCCCGTAGCGTATAATTTTTTCCCATCTGACAAAATAAAAAAATGAACTAATGAACTGAAGGGGGGGGGGGTCCGTGGAAATTATCCCCAGGTCCTCTTTTTCTCTCCAAGGGGCTGATGGACGCATCCGATACAGCAATTGGTGGAGAGATACAGCACCTACGACCGGGAGCTACTCGCAATTTCCGCTGCAGTTGGAAGGACGGAATTTCACAATTTATACGGACTAGGTACAGTTCGCATTCCAGAACATCTGTACAAAATTGTCACCGAAAGTCGCGTGCCTTTCAACTGACACCCGGTACCTACTTGGTGAGAATAATATCCCAGCGGATGCTCTCGCGTGGATTGCAGCAATAACCTCGCAAGGTATAGACTACGAGCAACTAGCTCAGGCTCAGAAAAGTGATGCGCAATTGAAGGAGCTACTAAAATCAGCCGAGACGAAGTACAAGTTAAAGGCGACCACGATCCCAGAGACAGGGACGCTTCTGTTTGCCGACGCGTTTCTAGGAAGAGAGAGACCATACATGCCGGAAAAATGCGCTATAGAGCGTTTAACACCGTGCATATAGGAGGTCACATACCGGACCCAAAGCCGCAGCAGATATGATCGCTAAGCGATTCGTGTGGCCAGGCCTGAGGAAAGAATATGCTGAATGGGCTAGGACCTGCATACAGTGCCAGAAAGAAAAGATGTCCAGACACACAAAGAGCTCACTGGGACAGATCGAATCCGCCGCAGATTTGAGCATGTGCATATAGACATCGTCGGCGCACTACTCCCTTCGCAAGGAAAACGGTATATTATTACCATGATCGATCGGGAGACAAGTTGGCCGGACGCCGTAGCAACGGGCTACGAACACGGCAACCAATGCGCAGAGTACACTTTCAAAACTCGTAAACAAGCTGTACCAATATAGACATGTACGAGTATAATATTATGATGTGTTTAAATAATTATGATGTAAATATGTAACATGTATATGTATCGTTGATGTTGGGGGGGGGGGGGTGTGGCATCGTTACTACTCGCAGATAAAGTATGTTAGATTAGCTTATAACGTCGCATCAACGACCCTGCAACTACCGCAATGTTTTGAGATAATACACGTTACTGGTGCTAGTAGTACCTGTTTGCATAATTGATCGACGCAGTGCATCCAGAGTAGATACTCCAGTGACTCTTCCCCTCCACTCTCACTGCGTCTCGTTTCGGTCGAGTAATCGCTGAGAACTTAGGGGCCGGCGCACTGCGACCCGGTTGGTGGCTGTGGCGAATACTCGCTGAACGAAGCTTTCCAACCGGCCGGCGGTTTTGAGCGGAGAACAAGGGCCACTCTAAGGGGAAAAATTTCCCGTGGTCGACCAGGCGTTATCTCATCGCCCCGGTTCCACAAAGTACTTAGCTCAGGGGTTCTCAGGGTACATCTCTGCTGAATGCGATACTGATGTAGTTACCTAATATCTACCTATTTATATAGGTACGGGCTCAATTACTGATTATTAATTTGCCGTAAAATTTGAGTCAGTGATCGCCAATTAAATCAATTGCTCATTACTGATTCAAATTTCGGGGGGTAGTCAAATGCTACACAAGATATTATTCAGGGGATCGAGGGTTTGATTCGCCGAATTAGAAGGGTTTCTCTCAATTAGTTTTAAAAAACAAACAAAAGAAAATAGCAGCCAGCTCAACCTATTATGCTTTCAAATTTCCATTACTCACATCGTAATAAAATACACATTTATGATTTGGATAGGACAGTACAATACCATTGGCTGTGAAAACGACCTTGATAGGAATAGGCAGTATAACAGTTGGATACATGTGGGCATGCTACACTTCAGCAGGAACATTCGAAGATCTGGTTGGTATAACGTACAATATGTTTTGTTCTCATTACAAAATCACACACGCTCCTTTATGGACATGTTTTGCTTCATCGAAACTTCAGTTTGGAAATATATGTATTACGACCTCACAAAGTTCACACAATGTTTCTGGTTTTCGTGCAACGAAGAGTAATAACTGACTCGAAAACATTAATTTGGTGAAATTTAGTCAGGCCCCGTACAAGAATTTTTCAGTGGGAGCAGAATAATTCGAGGTGTTGATCTTCTAAAATTGTGAAAAATTAGCGAGGGGAAACTGAGCAAAATATGTTTTTAGTTTTTGAGGAGGATCCCTGAATCTACTTCTTTTCAGACCGGCGACGAATTTTTTGATTTATCTGCTTTCTTCCAACATGGTCGTTGCGCAATGTCAACAAGAGAGATATTTCCCTCGACTGAAATTCATGCAAATCTTGATCTGGTTTTCAGGCGGAGATCCTAACTGAACAGATTTACAATATGCCGTGGTACTATTTGCCTCCGAAGCAACGTAAAGAAGTTTATATGCTTTTGATGCAATCGCAGCTACCAATATCGTTTTGCATGCTCAAACTTTATCCCATTGTAATGGCTAGATTCCTGCGAGTCCTAAATATTTGTTATTCAATTGTCAGTGTAGTGAGATCTGTATAGTCTAAGCTGTACATAGATGATAATTCTTGAATTATTTCCATTTTCTATGTAGAACATATGTATGTAACAAAGTGGTTCATTTTTGTTTCTTTTTGTGTGTGTTTTCTTTGTTTTTAAAATTTGATAACTGCTAATACTCAAAAGTTATCATTCGCTATCCATTTAGAGGTGCTGGATAAGAATTATAAGCGTAAGGAAGGTGCAATTCGAATTTCTTATAACATGACCTTTATTTTCCTTTTCTTTTCCATTGTAAATTCAGTCTAATTGGACAGAAGGGGTAAGAATGCCAGAGAGAAACAGAGTGGTACAATAAAATGTCATAACAATCGAAGATAACCTCATTCTGTAAGGACAGTCTGTTGTTGATTAATGTAAGACGTTCAGAAAGGAGTCAAGTAGTATCTTCAAATTCTAAAATCCGGTTTTCTGAATGATCAAAAATTCCGTCTGTCTCAAACAAGAGCTGAACGTCCGCCAATTTTGTCATTCTGAAAAAAAAAGGGGGGACAAAAGGAAATCATACAACCTATCTGAAGTAATTACTTTATGCTTGGCTAAATCCAAGCCCTCTGTTAGGCGGTGGTGCCTGATCCATCTCAGAATACCTACATCGGAATAAATGTTTTTAGGTTTTGTTGGTTGCCATAGGTTTTTGATCAGATACTGATTGCAGAACCAAGAACCAACTTGATGAACAGAATTGGAAAGTCAAAATCGGGGATTTTTAGTCATTTTCTTCGAATATCTCATCACAGTTTATATTTATGGGCTCAAAACATGAACTTTGCACGGAGGAATTTTAATTTTTTCTTTTAAATTCAGTTATTTTCATGTGCCTACTCTTACTTCAACGGGAAACCAATATGGAATTGAATGTTAATATATGAAAAGCTTGAATTAATTTCCTTGTTCGTCGCCCCACAGTAGGTTCAGTGGTAATTGTTTCGTCAACGTCAGATTATTAGCGATCCTTTAAATGGCGGAAAATCATATTTAAGGCATCAGTTGGGATCGAATCGAAAATCTAATTGATTTTCTGAATATTGACCCAGTGGAACGCTATTCCAGTCCCAATTCGCAAAATCACGTAAGTTACCCGTTTAACTAAAGGGGAATAAGGGTAATCTGAGGGTAACCGAGGTTAACAAATTGGTAACTTTTCTGCCGCGTTTAACTAGAGGGTAACTAATCGCCCAGTATCCCACCAGTTACCCGAGTAACGAACAAGGGTAATCTGAGGGTAATTCGAGGGTAACAAATGGGAAACTTTTCCGCGAGTAACTGGGTAGCTAGACGGTAACTGAATGCGCATCAGGGTACTTGGTCCGACTTCCCAGATTGGATTAATTGGAACAGGATGATTTTTTCCACCCTCGTGGAAAGAATCCAAGTTAATCTCATTTGAAAAAAGAGTTTAGACACGGATATGTCTAATGACTCGCCGCGCGAAAGAGGAAAATTTCGCAAAAAATCGTTATCATTATGATGTAGTTGCGTATTCCCCTTTACGCAATCATTCAATCCATCACGTTTCTGACCGACACGGAGAATTCCGACCGAAGCCGAGAATGGACGACTAAAGAACACATCAGAATATGAGTATGCACATCAACGCTGTTGCCTGGATGATAATACATATATCCATGTAACAATGCCCTTCCATGCAAGGGTTGTATTCTTTCTTTTTTCATGGTTCTGTAGAAGGGTCAAAAGTCGTATTCGAACCCCTCATCAGGGATATTAGGACATTCGCAGTATTAAAAATTTGATGAATTTCTGAACTTGAAGACCATATAAAAATCTCTATTCCAGTTTTCTAAGTCAGATCACTTTTGCTCAGTCATATTTGGGATTTAGTGCTCAAATCGCCAAAATGAATGACACAGTTATTTATTCCGATACTTTTCTCAAGTTTTGAGAGAAAGTCAGATTGGTTTCCTCAAAATAGGAGGAGAGAAATCATATTTCATACCCATGTTTGAGTCGAATCAAAAATTTGATTGAATTCTAGACTTTGATGACTTTAACCTCTGTTTTGGCACCAGAGGCGTTATTATTGTTAGGCAACCTAGGCAGGTGCCTAGAGCGGCAAAATTTTGAATTTTCAGATTAAAAAAAAAAAAAAGTGAAGGAAAGAAGGAGGGAAAAAAGTATAAAAATGGAGAAGGAATAAAATAGAGGAAGTAACTACGCCATTTGAAGAATTTCTGTCATATACGGGGTGACCAAAAAGTTCGTCTGCAATTATAATTTTTATTTCATGATTTATTTGAGCCATTTTTCCATTTTTTTTTCTCTGTAGTTTCTTACACAAAACTTCGTCATAATTTATGCCTATTCTTTATTCAGCATTATCAATGTAGGTAAATTTAAACTATTATTTTCTTGACAACGAAGTGAATTTAATTCCGCAATTTAGTCTAGGTATTAACACTTTAGCAATGTTCCCCTTCACACAAGAATCACCTATCTATAATTCAAGTAAATAAATAAAATAAAATTCATTGTCACCCGGCCGTTATAAATTGGGGGGCCCTTATGATTCCATGTGTTCCTACAATGTATTTCTAATCAAATAGGGTGGCAGATTTTATATTGCCTAGAACAGCGTCTTGCATTAATACGCCTCTGTTTGGTACTTCGTTCAATTTCCCATGTTAGTGCGATTTTTTTCTGTTTGAATGCGCGAATTTCGATTCGGGGATCCCAATGTGGTTTGGACCAAAACTCATGAGGAATTTTCGAAATCAGCGATGCAAAGCCCTGATAATTTGTTCGGTCATTTCAGTCAAATTATTTAGATGTGGTAGCCCTTATTGGGTGCGGGCCTAAGGTCTGGTAGAGTTTCCAACAATCTAAAAATAGTATATTTTGCAACATGTGCTGTGCGCGTCATTTGTGACCAGGGGGATGTTTTGCAGCACACGCAACGCGAGTGATACAAATCGCATGAGCGAATATCGCGCTTCTTGCGAAAGTGGCAAACTATATTTTTTCAATGAATGCTTGAAAACAGTTCATAATAGTAATTATTAAAGTCCATAGTGTTTTATCAGTATCCCGAGCCATCAACTGACACTAGCGCTTCTATAGGAGGAAGGTTTATACATGAATATTTATTTTTGTTCATTCTTGTACTAGAGCAAAAAAGTTACTTTTCATGCAGAGGTACATCACCTAACATATTGTTTAAGCACTCCGTTGTCAGTTTACAAGTTTCATTTCTTGCACTGGAAAGTGATTACAAATAAGGTGATTTTCGAGCATGCATTGAAAAAACTCCTATTTCGATACATTGTTAAATTTCTTCGGCAATAAAACATCGGCTACATTGAAAGGTAAAGTTTAACTTGGGGCCCAAGTTGCTATCGGATCGAAAGACTGATGCGATATTCGAACGTAGCAAGCCAGGAAATCCTGTTTCAATATATTTCTGATACTTTCCCATTTAGGATGTCAAAGTTGGTGGTGTGTTCGGTCCCCTCTTTGTAGAAAGAAATATTTTTCACCTGGGAAAAAATCGAAAACCTTTACTGTCCCGTGAAAATTCAACTTCGTCGTGAAAAAAATGAGGTGAGAAACACTTGTAAAACAGTTGGTATGGTTGCTTATTTTTTTTATAGGTCACCTTTGCTAGGACAAGGGCCAAGGGTACAAGATACAGTACAATGTATGTGTATTCATCTTCTTTCCTCTTTTTACTACACTTTTTATTCTTTTGTTCATAAAAAGTATCAATTTTTGATTAATTTTAAAACTTTCAGTCTTTCACAATTTTTTTTGTCTTATCTATGTACGGACGTGATATTCAGGTATTATAAATTATATTAAGCAATGTAAGTATTCCTATTCATAAATTTTTGAAAGATCACCAGTTTCAAGAGTCTATATTTATTTACCTATGGAAATAAAAAGGCTGCTCTGACATGATTCCCTGGTTTATTGCATTATGTAGGCAACCTTCGATTTCGATGTATTTTTATTATTTTAGTTGAAGAACTTTGTCAATTTTTCGCATGTGAAAGGACGAAGGTCTATATATGTAAATTATTTACTGACACGTAAATAGGTGGGAATACTGTACGAATCTTCTAGTATTTATAATGTCGGTGCCTGCATAGTTTATCGGTGTGCGATGCCGCAATGCCCCGCCGTGGTTCACAGAGGAAAAACAAAGAGACATACTGTTGGACCAATGGAGATTACCCATCTGAAGTCCGAGGCCCTCTAATTGCGCGGAAGATATCAGCCAATACGTGGCCGGGAAGAGGCACAACTGGTGGCCGAGGAATACCGGCGCGTTCGAAGAAGTCTGACAGCTGCGATCAGACGCGGCAAGCTGAGATGCTGGGAAGAACTGTGCAGCCAGATGGAGGAGGACCCCTTTGGAAAACCTTATCGGGTAATGATGAAAAATGTTGGGGCCTCCCATAATGGTGCATATGGTGTCGGGAACTGTGGAACGTATCGTGGGCCATCTATTTCCCCAGCACCCAGCGCTAGAGGTCAGTGGACACACTGTCAGAAGTGGACTCGACAGTGGACCGCAAACGAGCGAAAGCGAAGAAGGCGCCGAGACCAGATGGGATACCAAATAGTGTGTAACGTCATCTACCAGGCGGACCCGGGAATACTAGCTGCAGTCTTCAAAGTAGTGTTACGCGGATCAGTATTTCTAGCCCGATGGAAGATAGTTCACTTCGTGCTGTTGAGCCAGGAAAACCAGTTTGTGGGCTAGCGTCATACCAGCCGTTGTGTTGGCTTGATACTATCGGCAAGATCTTCGAGCGGATCATCACAAACAGGCTGGTGAAACGCTTTCGGGGAGACGCGCTTTGAGGGAGAGGGAGGTCGCTACTCCAAGAAAGCTGGGAAGATGGCGGGCAACTGGCAAGCTGGACAAAGACAAACTTTTTTTTTTCATTTTAATATAATTAGGGACTGTACAATTACATTTACCTATTATTTTATTCTCTATAAAGTTAACAAGAGTTAGGCAGAGCGGCATTCCACTCAGTGACTAGAATTTAAGTACCATAATATAGTTCATATTACATCTCGGTGACTAAAATACGATAATACATAGTAGCTATATTTGGTGCATAGTATAGTTATCATAATATCTCTGTGAAGTATTTCCGTTTTAGTCGACGTGTGGCGGTTTGATTCAGCAGACTTATAGCTTCTATGTTTGGATGTGTGTGTAGATGAGATTCATAGTTGTTCGTGAGTTTACAAACAATTTCAGCGACCGGATTTACTTCAAATTCCCGATTTAGGGTGTCGTTATGAAAGTACCATGGAGCACCTGTCATTTTTCTCAGGATGTTGTTTTGGACTCTCTGGAGGATCTCAATATTTGTGTTTGCAGATCATCCCCAGAGCGGGGCTGCGTAGGTCCATATAGGTTGGAGTACTGTTGTATAGAGAAGTCTCTTGTTACATAGGGATAATTTGTTCCCGGGTTGGAACATCCAGTAGAGTTGGCGAAATGCTAGTTTCATTGCTTCCCTTTTCATGAGTATATGGCTATGCCAAGTCAACTTCGAGTCCAGGTAGACACCTAGATATTTCGCCATGTTTGCTTTTGGAATCGGGACACTGTCCATGTGTGTTGGTATATATACGTGCGGTCTCAATGCAAAGTCGATTCTGGTGGATTTTGTCTCGTTGATTTCAATTTTCTACTTGCAAGCCCAGCTGTAAATGGTGTCTGTTGCTGCCTGCAAGTGGGCTACAGCGGTGGCATAGTCCGAGTTTCTTGCAATAATTGCCGTGTCGTCAGCAAAGGTGGCCAACATTGTTTCAGTGAGGCTGGGAACATCTGCTGTATTTAGGAGGTAGAGTTGTGGCCCCAGGACACTGCCCTGGGGAACGCCAGCTCGGATGGGTTTCCTAGTCGAGGTAGCCTCACCATAGTGTACCTGGAATGAGCGGTTGTTAAGGTATGATGCAAGTAATGCAACGTGTTGGTCAGAGAGAGTTGCACTGACTTTATGAAGCAGTCCCTCATGCCAGACACGGTCAAAAGCTTGTCTAATGTCCAGGAAGAGAGCTGGGCAGTATTGCCTTTCTTCTAGAGCCTGTCGGATGTTTACTGCCACACGGTGAACCTGCTTTGTCATTTAGTGGTGTACTCGAAAACCAAACTGGTAGTCTGGTATTGTGGTAACTTCTTTCAATCTTGATAGATACAGTTTCTCAAAAACTTTAGAGAGTAATGGTAGTAAAGATATTGGTCTGAATGATTTGGGGTCGTTGAGTGGCTTCCCCAGCTTAGGTATTAAGATTACTTTAGCCAGTTTCCACTGTGTGGGGATGTGTTAAAGCCGCAGTATTGCGTTATAGACATATATAAGAATTACTTGTAGCTTTTGCGGAGCTTCCTTTAGCATTCTGGCAGTAATCAGGTCCATTCCAGGTTTTTGTATTTTGTTGGAATTTATAAAACCCAAAGAAACACTGCACAATTATTATTATTATTATCATTACTATTATTATTATTATTACTATCATCATTATTATCATTAATATCATTATTATAATTTTAATATACATTTAAATTTACTTGAAGAACATCGTCAATTTCTTGTATGAAATACGAAGAAGATCAACATGAATTATTAGCAGGCATGTACGAATAGGTAAGGATTCTATGTGTAATACGTGTCTGATTTTTGAAATTCTTGAAAGGGGATCGATAGTTCCACCCCTTAGATATAATCTTTAACAGCTACAGTTGTACTACTGCAAAAGCCCATTAGACTTCTTAAATATGTAGGTATCTATTATGAACACTAACCGATGCCCAATGGCGTTGAAAATAAAGCGTGTATTTTAACACGAACAATATTAAAAAACTTTTGTGTCCCATATAAATAAGGAATGTACAAACATATAGCCAGTATCTGCATAATTTAAATATTTGACGCATTTTACCACAAAAGTATTACCATTGTCTTTAGAGTTGTTCTGTACAGTTGATAATATATTTTGAAACTGCATTTTAAAAAGTATAGGTACCAAGTATTTTTGTTTCCAAATACCTGTGTAATTTCTATCACCTCCTGTTGGTCTTCTGAAATTAAAGCTTATGTTTTTCCCCACACTTAAAAATTTCTTTTGGTCTTGAGTGAATATTATTTCAGTGGCGAAAGCGCTATATTACCTGTAAATCGGACTATTTATTAATTATCAGCTGATTCGAGAAATTCAAGTGAGTCTCTGAGAAGTTTTCTAATTTGTTATGTTCGTTTAGTACTGAATTTACTTGAGGTCAGATTTTTAAGAACATCGAAATTATCTTCGCCCTCCCTCGGTACTGATGGGATGTCCGAAAGGGTAGTTTCCGGTGCTGGGGTGCGGTTTCTCAGAGGCCACTTTGGCATGCGTGCATCGCCATGCGTCCCACCACACCAATTATCTTCGCCCTTTTTTCGAGTAAGCGGATTTCACATACCTATTTATCAGTACACTTCAGTTCCTACAATGCAAATAATGTCCACGTGGACACTGAACCGTCCAGGAATATGACTTTTTTAAAACTCAGGCATGAGAAGCACGGTTTTTCATCCGCAAAACCGACACGAAACGTTAATCTTTGAAAATACCAGCTGGAAAACTATTGAGCACGCGAAAAACAGAGTAAGTGTGTGAAAAGTATGATCTTCTTGTGAATATTTATGAGTTCATCCCGGGGAGTGTCAATGCACACAATTTCTGAGACTTTTAGATTCCACGTGGACTTATGGCACAATCATTAGATTTTGCTTCTGCTAGTAATCGCTGTGAAATATTTCAATATACGGTTTCACCATTTCAGACAAGATTTTTCAAAAATACGATAGCGCTTGACTGAAGCTTATTAGTGCTGGGTAATGATGCCAAATTCCCAAATGATTCGCAAATTTTATCATTGCAGCAAGAAATTTCATTTATTGGCGCTAAAAAGCATGAGGATCAATATTGAGATTGGGATCCATCCTTCAAGTTCTTCCTGAATCCAAAACTGTGGAGTAAATTGCGGTCAAACTCGGAATACAGTATATACTACTATGATTTTAAAATATTCAACGTTCTCGTATCTTCTCTAAAAATGTCGTAAATGGAAGGCCGGATCCAAAATTGCCCGGCACACTGCCACCCATTAAAACTGCCCTTGTGCGTGCAATTCTTTTCAGTGCCACCAAGTCTTACAAACGGAAAATATGATAACTACCCCTCGATCAGTTCCACTACTTCTCCATGTATTCACCTCTAGGAATTAATTCTATCCGCACACTCCTCCTAGCGCTTAGACGCCTCCCATGTAAATTCACGATTTCTTGACTTTAGAAAGCATTTTTAGGGGTGATTCTCTGAAAAGCGTCATTATTCATGTCACAGACCTGGTTCAACTGCGGAACTGACTATATGAAATTATTATTTTAATAATGTGTTAAAATGCACTCTCCTTTAACCTTTCATATATATTTGAAACCTCCAACATCACCCCAAGTACCCATATCTACAATGAAGTACAAGATCTTCGCTTTTTTTTCCATTAGTCTGGTTATCACACGGTTCATTTTTCATCGTGTCCCCCCAAATGAGCCGCATAAATGTACTCATTAATTATTTTCAATCATTATAATTGATAAGCAGAGTTCGACCAACAAGTTCTGAGATTTCATATTGATACTGAGTGTCCCACAAGGCCGGCTGAGAACAAAATTTCATTGTCACACAACTTTTTTCCATCAGTCTGGCACTTTTTCTGTCTGCTTCCGTGGAAGCACTGATGTTGCTTCGGATATTCACTGTGGGTCCGATGCCTTCATTCTGACAACATGAACACTATCTTTATGTAATTATGAAACTAAAGTTGATGAAGTACATTCCAAAACACAATCTATCAAAATCTTGAAAGTCCCGGTTTTTGTGTTCCATTGGTCTGGGTTATCATATCTTATCAGATATATACCGAAATCATGATCTGAAACGAGGCAAATAATACTAGTAAGATACTCATTTCAACATAAAATATTTGAAATTGCTTAAAATTAATCATTGGCTGTTAATATTGAAATTTGAATAAAATTTCCATAGGTCTGGTTGTTCGCAGTTTTCCATTGGTCTGGAAGACATGATATTTCGATCCAAGAATGATCGGTAAACTGCCCTACCCTCATTCGAATGCTCTAAATTGTAATGTCCTTCATTATACCCCTTCAATGGCACACATTGGCGAAAGTCGCTGATGACGCGTTTTCATGCCCATCATGCGTGTAAGAACAGTGGTATATGTATACACAAATGCGAGGCAGTTACAATGGATCAAAATTTGACTAAATATGCTCAAATGTCCGCCAGCATAGCTGTCCCTCGAACAATTATCATTATTATTATTTCTTCTAAATTTTCAAGCTGTAACTATATTAGAACAAACTGACAACGTAGTAGCTACTTCTAATGGATGAAGGAATCACAAGGTAACATTGAAATCGCATTTTCACAGGTGGGAGTCAGTATGGCCAGCTATGAAAATTTTCCCTCGATTTTTTGTCCGTCGGCATGCCTCTTTTTCAACCAATCACAGAACAGGCGTATCAATATTTTTTCGTCGCAATTAATGGTCAAATTCTACAACGATGCGATCTGACATACCCAGGCTTGTTGTGGAAAAATCGATTTTGAAAAAAGCACTCATTGGATGCACCGCATTCCTCTGAGCATTAAAAAACAAACTGACTGAGATTCGATAACAATTCTTAGAGTTACAGCACATCAATCACGGAAAAACATACAGACCTAAATGGTGAGAAAAACAAGTTAATTCATCGTACTATGAAATTTTGTTTTCCGCAACAAGCCTGGGTATGCCAGATCGCATCACTCATGTTCTTATCTGAGCAATACAGTCCGCTTATCAAATCCCAGTTTCTTTGTGACAAGATGAGTCGTGCATTCGCGTATTATTGTCTAAAATTAAGTGTGATTTAAAAAAATGTGTTCTTCGGCATGATCATCTTTATGCAACGATGGTGATAGTCGAATTGGTTCCCAAGTAACTTTTCTAGTCGAATTACGGTTCGGATAGCACCCTTATGTGTTTGCGTATTGATTCCCGTTGCATATTGAATTAGTTCCCTACACTGATAGTATACCTGTACTGTTTTCCTTCTCATTTGCCACCGACATAGGACGGTCTACAAATTGTAAGTATATAGTTAAAAACACCGTGTACAATGTACTCACACGACATATTTCTATGTACAGTATTTTTACGCTTTGGAGGCTAAAAACTTAAAAGAAACGCGCTTCAAAATTCTTAGTCGATCTATTCTGCTGCTTGAAGTCGTCAATTTGGCTTTGTAAATATATTCTTCCTCCTCTTACATCTGAAGTCGCAGTACTTCGAAGTCTAATATATGTTTGAATCTATTTCAAAATTCAAAGTGCCCGCTAAGTGGAATATATTCGGATGTGGCGAGTTGAAGAGCCGGTTTATTTTACTGTGGAAGGCCTCACAGGCGTTTGTTGTACGTTGCCGACTAGCCGTACAATCTGCCCACATGTTGGGTGGAAACTTACTGTCAGAATCTATATAGGTTTCCAGAAGATAATCAAACAGCTCATCGTACTTGCTTTCCAGGGGCAGGAGGGGCATCAGATCGATACAAAAGGCATCTTCAACTTCACTGGGTGGTAATAAAGACAAACCAAATATATATTTCAGCTTCCAGTTCCCGGATTTTGTAATCCTCTGTAAATCCAACAGCCTGAATTTTTCTCCACCATGATTGACCTTGGTGCAAGTTATAACGAAGAGAGCCAATTCGATTTCCACTTACGGCCACTGGGAACCAATGCGAGTAGCGAAATCCGGGTATCAGGAACCAATTCAGGTTCTTGAGAAAAGGAATTAGATTATCCCGGCAACGATTGACGATCATTGTCCAAAAATAATTACGTCCAGTTAATGGTTTAGCATGGCTTTATCAACTCTCCATATAATTTTTTGTTTTGGAATCTAATGATCGACGAAAGACACTTTATGTTCATCGCTATTGTCTTTCGGCATGGACTTTTTCATGTGTCCTTCGGCACGGTATTCATCATTTTGAATGCTATGCCAAAATACAGAATCCCCTCTCTGTCGGCCCAATCTTATCAATATGTTATACAGAACGTCTCTTAACGATTCCCATCAAAAAAGTTCAAATGTCCCCTACTTTCCTCCATGAAAAACCAACCTGAAATATAAGCATTTTTGAAGAATGACCCACCTATTGATTTAAGAGGGGATGCTTGGGCTTTGTAGTCTGAAGTATTTCACTGCACTTTTTGCTTTATGTTGCAGATATCGGTTTGTACGATTCACTATACATCGTGTAATCTGAAATGGAAACGAAGACAAGGCATGTGTTATCAGAAATGTTCATATACAAGAAAAAGTCTGTCCATTACTTATCCGTCTGCTATTTACTCTCAGGAGGATTTTGGTGGGAAACCAATGTATATTATCCAATGAGAATTGTCTTCATTGTCGTGAACATAGTCAGCTTTATTTATGTTTTCTCAGAAATTCCTTATATTTGGACAACGCGTTTAACGCGTAATCCTAGTCTGTCAGTCGTTTTATTTGACACTCAGACTCCACTGGTCCTGATATGTGGTATTCCAGTTGCATACATACTAACATATACCACGCGAAATAAGCTGAAGGCCTTATTCAAAGTAATGGACAATGATTGGAATTGTGCGTTCCTGCAGAATACTCATAAGACATCAGTGGTTGAACATTTAGATGAAAAACGACGTCAGTTTAAAAGAAACAAACTTGGTTACATCATAGTGCAATCAATATTTGCTGTTTTTTACTGGTTCAGTCGCCCTGTAGCAGCATTTTTTATTCCGGTGGAAAATCTACGCGAATCTTATTTTCATTTCTTGGTTACACCGTTCGGTGATAATCTAGATTCCCTGGGAGAGTATCTGATTATATATTCAACACAACTTTGTCAGTCAATATATTTAACATCACTTGCAATAATGATGGGATTATTCATTCTATTAATCGCTGAAACTTATTTGGAAGCATATGTCTTGTTTGCTAAATATATATCGATGAATTCTATGAGTCTCGCAACGAATATAGAGAAAATGTGTGAAAAAGAATTAATAATATACTATCGCAACGGTAACGAGGATACGCCACAGTCAGAATCTCATGATATCCACTATCAAAAACAAATATGGTTCAAGCTGACCAGCGAGGAACTTATTGATTATGTGAAATGTCATCAAAATATTTACAAGTAAGTTGATTTAATTTACGTAAGTTAAATAACTGCGTGGCCAATATCGCAGTTACAGTTTGAGGGATCACACCTCTACTCAGGGACTTAGCAATAGTAAGTGGATTGGAGACATGCTGGCATTCAACTGATGGGAAAATGAGAACGATTTCTTGAACAAAAATGTATATACTTTAGTTGGGAATTTAGCTGTCTACATTACCCCTTCCCCTAGAAAACAGTTGCCAATTATGGCCCTGTCCCGGTTGCTTACCATTCGTCTTCCTCTGAGCAGTAAATTATGGTTAAAGTCTCCTTTTCCCTCCATAATCCTGAAGTAAACAACAATAAATGTTAAGAGAAGAATGCAATAAATTATAAGATACTATTATCTAATGCGATATCTTGAAACAGTCGTGTAACTACCGGCCGTAGCAACCCAAAATTATTTTACAGGAGAAACCCATTTTTGCTTACTTAGCCTTCCCCTATCATTTTACATGTTACATTGTGTGAACCTGATTGCAAGATGACAAACTGTATGTTCCATCCCCTCGTTGCTTCACCCACCGTCATTCGCCAATGGATGACAACCATCTAGTGGATGACACACCTCACTAATTTTTCCTATAATAAGACTTTGACGAGTGAGTTGGCCAAACTGATCATACTCGCTGATTGATACCAACCTACTGTATCGTTCATGTTGGTATTTTCATTATCAGCTATTGTGAAAAGATTTTTAGATGAAGTATTTGTTAAAATTTTCGAAACTGCCGATTTTTATCGATTTTCTTCCAGATTTCTCAAGGGCAAGTAAAATTTTTTTTAAATCATAAATAATTTAGAAATAAGCCTAATAATTGCTACTAATGACCATCTGAAAGAAGAATGTTTGTAGTGTTCATCTAGATCATCAATATAGAATTATCACTAAAATGGCAGCGATAAAAGAGGGTGTCCGCTATTAGATAAACAAGTTGCACTATTTTTAATGGATAACACTTGTATATTCTACTGAAGAATTCATAGGAAAAATGATTTTTAATGGATGACACTTCTGTTTTAGATCGTTTTTATAAAGAATTTTCGGCTGTATATTTGTCATACGTACCTACCTAATTTTTATTCGTTGGTATTCCTCTCTATTCCTAGATACTATGGCGCCTCTCCGACCAAGGAAAAACTATTAAGGAGAATATGATCAAGTAGTATGTTTTTATTGAGAAGGTAAGAAAATCTCGGCAGATAGAGCCCCGTAACAATGGGGGGGGGGGAGCTGGGGCTGAGCCTCCTCTAAAGGTATCTTAGCCCCCCGAGGCAAAGATAAATCATCACTGCGCTGAACGAAAAAGAAAGAAGGGATGAAGAGAATTGAAAATTAATATCACAGAAACATTTTAAAATTTAGAAAAACTTCGGTAACTAATTTGGGACTCTTGGATTGGGAATAAGATTTTTATGTAATGGCCCCAGTACACTCTCGCTAAGTTACCCGAGCCTGTTTCGACAACAAGGTGAGATACCCGAGACCTGAACAGCCCGCGTACACTCGCGATACATTCGCAAGAAAACTTCGTGGAAGCTGCTTTAGTCGTCCAATCGGATTTCGTTTTCCTTTGGCACTTACCATAAAAACCAACAACAGTGGCGTAGCCAGGATATTCTCAAGGGCGGGGGGGGGGAGCAAAAATAGATTTTCAAGGGAGAAAAAGTCGAAAATTGAGGAATTGAGGTACTTTTAAATATCGCTGATATTAGAGGACTATTTTATAGAATTATAGGTAAAATTACTGCTCGAGTGAAAATTTTTCGGGGAAAAAAAAACGTGTTTTAAAGGCAAAAAATTGCACATTTTTGCATATTTTACATTCAATATCAGGTACGTTTGGGGAATTCACCCCCTTCTCGCCTCCCCCTGGCTACACATTTTCACATTATGCATATATTATGTGTATCCTCAAGCCCCCCCCCCGGTAAACAATCAGCACCCCCTACTCCAGATGGCTGTGGCTACGGGCCTGAGTAGATAGGTATTTACCTACCTGGTTTTGATTCAATTTCCTTTTGTACCTACCTACACCAAAATACGTTTTGCTTTTCGGAAAATTACAACGATTCAAGAGAAGAATGGGTGGAGTGGCGTAAATGTGAAATTTGGGTTCATGTCGCTTGTGCAGGCTTAGACGACGACAAGGATAAAAATATTAAGTTTTCGTTTTGAAATAAATGATTTTATGACTTTAATTGATTTTTTTTTTTTGTGTCAGCTATTGAACAAAAAGTGTATCATCCATTAGTAAAATGCAGTTTTGGTGTGTCATCAATACCTTGAATTCGGTACCGTGATTTTAAAAAATCATGAAAAAAATTTGGTCAACGATTTTTGAAAAACTAAACCATTTTTTGAAAGCTAATAAATGTGGGCTAATTTTGAGCCTTTTACCATTTGTAAAAAACGTTACTACTAGGAGTTATTGAAATTTGAAAACAAAAATTTTCCTTAAGGTGTCATCCACTGGTGACTGACGGCATGTGTTCATCTTCTGGATAGGTATTTAGCTGGTGTAGCTCATTTGGAATGCATCGGCTAACATGTTCAGAAAATGAAGATATTACATTTCAACGCTGGTGTGAATAAACCTCATAAGGACATTTTTTCCCGGACACATCTAGTAGTCTTATTTGAAAAATGGGGAATAAAGATTTTTTTTTCATCGCTGAATGATTTACTGGCAAATATTGTGATGTGTCCTGTGCCCGCAGTTTACATCAGCAATAACTAATAAAATGATTTTTTTAGAACAACTTTTTGTTTGATTATTTCACGAAAAATTATTTTGTACTTATCCAAAGTTTGTTCACCTCAGTGACAATTTGATTCAAATCAATTATGTCAGTCTCCTGACTTATAAGAAGCAATGGAAAACTGTCATAATTTTAAATCTTCTTAAGCGCCACTTAATTAACTGCAATTTATTGCAGCAGTTTTACCGCTGCTGAGGAAGCTTCAATAGTTTGTTTCGAATAACAGTTATTCAGTCCTACCGACTGCGCCATGTCATATTAACATGGAACTGACAGAAAACTTAAGCATTTGATATTTTAGAAAACGCATATGTCACAGTCAGAACCGTGGGGATCTCATGTGATGCCGAATTCACGGTAGACGATGGGCGCAAAGAGCATGTTTTTCTGGGGGTAGGAGCTGTAAACGTGAAAAATCCCGGCAAACGTTTACAATTTCCACTCGACATGCAAAAAAGAAGAAAGCTCCTCTTCTCTAATAAATATATAAACAAATAAATAAACAAATAAATAAATAAATAAATCTATCTCTCTATCTCTCTATATCTCTCTATACACGCCGCCACCGCCGCCGCCACCGCCACCGCCGCCGCCTCCGGGGGAAAAACGCACTGCGGGTTGCCTATCTAAAAATCCGAAAAATTGCAGGGGCAGATCAGCTACTTTCAAGGACATAATCTGTTCTACTATAAAAGATCTCCAAGTTTTAAGACATAACCGACATAATAAGACATAAAAAAGACATAAAATGACATAATTACCCATAATCTTCAAGATCACAAGTCGCTGCAGGTTGCCTACCCGGCCCCTTAATTACTCAATTTTCCAGGGGTAGCGGTTGTGGAGGAAGCTCCTGAAGAGGGAGGAGAGCCCTGGGAAAATTGCAGGGGCAGATCAACTACTTTTAAGGATATAATCTGTTCTAACATAGAAGATCTCCAAGTTTTAAGACATAACTGACATAATAAGGCATAAAAAGACATAATTACCCATGATCTCCAAGATCTCAAGTCAAAAGATATAAAATGACATAGCTCTCTATATATTAAAAACCAAAACTCCTCCCCCCTCCGCCACCCTACCTAAAACTGCACTGCGGGTTGCCTACCTAAAAATTATAAAAATTGCAGGGGCAGATCAGCTACTTTCAAGGACATAATCTGTTCTAACATAAAAGATCTCCAAGTAAGCCCCCTAGTATACTAAAAAAGTAAAATCCGCCGCCGCCGCCTCCGGGAGAAAAAAAACGCACTGCGGGTTGCCTATCTAAAAATCCGAAAAATTTTAGGGGCAGATCAGCTACTTTCAAGGACATAATCTGTTCTAATATAAAAGATCTTCAAGTTTTGAGACATAACCGACATAATAAGACATAAAGAAGCCCCCTAGTAAGTAAGTAAATAAATAAATGATGCATTTATCGGCGCATAACAGAAAAGAGAAAATCACGAGAAATTTTTAGAGGGTCATCTAACACCGAAAGAAAAAATGAAGAATGACCGAAAAAAGAAATGCACAGTTGAAGAATGTAGTACACAACAGTTAAAACAAATGCACGCTAAAAAAATATTCACCTGTGTTGTGAAACAAAGTTAAACACCAAAAGAGAAGTATCTACGACAGATTGCGAGGTGGCTTCAGCAGCTACAGGAGTATTCCTGCAAAATACAGTTCCGAAAAGGCAGAAGCCATGTCGAGGCGACCATGCTCTGCAGACTGCCGGTTGTGTCAGCGACTGGAGAAGAAGGAACTTGCGTCCGTTATGCGGGTATCGCTGCAGTCTAGTGATGCACTGAAGAAAGATAAGCTGGAGCATGAAGTCGTGGGTCTGATTCTACAAGCCAAGCAAGCAGGCAGATGACCACCGTGGCAGGAAATTTTGGATCAGTCACGAGAGTTGAAAGCTCTGTGGGCTCAGTGGGACTCACTGCGCATTAGTGACGGTCTTCCGGTGCATGCTTGGGAGTCGGAAGATGGCACAACAGTGCGAATGCAGACCATCATTTCATGGAAGAAGGTTCTGGAAATCCTACATAGTGTACATAACCAAGTGTCACGAGAGAATCTGGGCACCACAAAAACCCTTGCAAAGATTCGAGAGCGCTTCTACTGGCCGACATACAAGGAAGATGTGGAAAACTGGTGCCGCTGCTGCACCACTTTTTCAGCAGTGACAGGGCCACAAACTCGGTCTCACGCGAGGATGCAGATTTACATCCATTTGAACGGGTCGCAATGGATATTGCAGGACCATTCCCGCTCTCAGATGCTGGAAACCGATATGTGTTGTGTGTAGGTGATTACTTCAGTAGATGGCCTGAAGTATACCCTATGCAACAGAGGACGCTGAGTTAGCGGCCAGGACGCTGATGGAGAATTGAATCACATGCTATGGTGTCTCACTGGAGCTACATACAGACCAGGGGAGGAACTTTGAATCCAAGTTACTCGAAGAAGTATATCAGCTTCTGAGAATTTAGAAGACAGGAACTACTCCGCTGCATCCGTAATCCGACAGCATGGTTGAGTGATTCAACTGGACGCTCAAGGAATGCCTGGCCGAAGTAGTTGCTAAACACTACAGAGACCAGGACCAACAAATCCCGTTGTTTCTAGAGTACGCAGCACACTCCCGCAAAGGTCGTCTTTGGCCGGGAATTACGATTACCATGCGACCTGGAGTTTGGAACTCAACCTCAACAGCGGCAACTGGTGGACGAGTTTGTTAGCCAATTGAGAGAAAAGCTCGACTATACTCATCACATGGTCCAAAATCACTAGCGAATTGCCAGTGACTGGATGAAGACTCGCTACGACATCAAAGCCAACAAGGTCGGCTTCCAGATTGGGGACCGTGTCTGGTTTTACAATCCGCAACGAAGAAGAGGACAGAACCCGAAGTTATAGAGTCATTGGGAAGAACTGTACACCGCACTCAAGCGGATCAATGATGTTGTATACCAGATTCGAAGCTTGGTGGTGGACGAGCCAAAGTCGTGCACCTTGATTGTTTGGCAGTGAAGAAGATCTGGAGCCTGGCTGGGACATCCAGGCTTAAGGAGGGGGCAGTGTGGCGAAGAATACTCTCGAATATTCGAGATTAGCAAAGAAACATCAACATATTTCAAACAGCAGAATAGAAGTTCGATAACGAGAGCGATAAGGAGTTTAAAGGATAACACCGGGGTATATAAAGGCCGCTGGCTGACACCGTACACTCTGGTTTTATATGTGATAAATTGTGCGTTTTCAAGCGATTTAGCTTCTGTTTTGCGTTGCTTTATTAGTGCGACATTAAAAGTTCTTTTTATGCGTTTTCATGGGTTTTTCGGTGCGAATTACGTTACAATAATAACGATGGAACATTTCATGTACAAAATTTAAAAATGACGATAAGTTGTTAGACATAAATTGTGTTGGGTTCGTGTAGCCTTTGATGGTCGTCTTCTTCTGCAAACAGTCGCTAGGAAAGCTTTCCTATATGAGCCTAAAAATTATTTTATTTTTCCAATGGGCGTTTCAAAAGTCGCTGAATTCATTTTAGAGATTATTTCCTCTCTCCCCTCAACATCTAATTTTCAGTGTCTCTAATTTCCCATAATTCCGACTTCTTTACAACGACAGTAAGGTATCTTGGGTTACTGAATTGATTTCATGAGTTCTCTTCCTCCTTCCTCTTACCCTTCAGGCTCTACAGAGGATTACTCTTCAGGTACTCAAATTTCCTTCATTTTCAAGTTCTTTACGTCGAGAGTACATTTCTGCTGAGTCTCTGAAGCGGTTTCAAATGTTATTTTTCCGATCTCATACACCTTTCAGGCTCCTCAATGGCCTAATATCCAAGTACTTAAATCTCTCCAATCTCCAAATTCTTTATATTATTAGGAGGGCTTTATGATTCTCTGAATCCGTTTCTCCCCCCCCCCCGTTTTAACCCTTAAGGCTCCTAATTTCCCTCAATTTTCGAATTCTTACATGGATAGTAGAGTTTCTTGGGTTACTAAATCTGTTTCAGGCATTCTTTTCTCCCACTTTCTTCATCCTTCAGGCTCCACGGACCACAAAGGGTTAATCTTCAGGTACTCCAGTTTCCCCGATTTCCGAGTTCCGTACATCGATAGTAATTTTCTTCAACGTCTTGCATTTCGCCTATCAGACAGTTGCATTTAAATGGTCGTTTGTGAAGGTTATTCGTGCGTTTCTACCAAAAAGGTCGTTAATTTTGTTTATTTTGTCTTCAGCAGCGCACATCGTGCAGTTCATTTCTATTTCTGTTGACTTTTATATTTCCCAATAAATAAATATATAAAAAGATTATCAACTGCCTGAACAGACCGCCAAATTTCCTGTTTGATAGTCAGAATTTTCCCAGTAGGAATGAAAAATGTTTTAGGTAGAAAAAGTTCTGGGCGAATATTCATTCACTGAGACAATTTTTTTAATTTTTTCAGGTCAATTGAATATTTTCGTTTTTATTTGGAAGTCGCTTCGTTATTCGCCACCTTTATAGTGTTTGTATTCTATACACCAGGTTTATTGCTCATAGTTGGGGTGAGTAATACTTCCTCTCTGGCGAGGATGGATACATTCTAAGCTATGTTTAATTCCTGTGATACCCATATTCAATCAGACTAATCGATTCTTCAGTACTCGGCACTGATGCGATGCCCGAAATGGTATTTTCCGGTGCTGGGGGTGCGGTATCATAGGGACCACTTTGGCATACGTGCATCGCCATACGTCCCACGACACCACCTACGCAAGATGCCCATACTCAAGGTTACCAGTAGAACGTGTTGTTAGTTACAAACTGTAATTTTGACACGGGATTATTTTTATTTTATTCTTATCGAGCCACGGAGCGATACTCTCGGGCTATGGGCTCAGAAAATATTTTTGTCCATGTGTCGCAGAGGTATCCATCAGTGGAAAGGTAGATGAGGGTGTTTATGAGTTTGTGGGAGTTGGAGAGGGTCAAAATGGGACTATGGGAGACGAGGTAAGAGATATAAAGGCAGGTAAGGGCGGGGCATGAGAAGAAGTGATCCACGGTGAGAGGGTCTTCATCATCACAGTGTGGGTAGTTGAGAGGATAAAGGTTAGTGAGAAGGTGTATTGGGAATGATGCGAAAGCTAATAATGTTCACTATGTAATTGTAAATGAACATTCAGTCCCACCAGATAAGAAACACGAACTTCCCAACTCAGTGTTATCTTGAATGTGGTACTATCAGACGGGGAAAAGAGATACAGCACCTTACGACCGGGAGCTACTTGCAATTTCCGCCCGCAGTTGGAAGGACGGAATTTCACAATTTATACGGACTACAGTTCGCATTCCTGAACATGTCCACAAAATTGTCACCGAGAGTCGCGTGCCAGTTAGACTATACAGGTCAGTCAGTTTTCAACTGACATCCGGTACCTACTTGGCGAGAATAATACCCCAGCGGATGCTCTCGCGTGGATTGCAGCAATAACCTCGCAAGGTATAGACTACAAGCAACTAGCGAAGGCTCAGAAAAGTGATGCGCAATTGAAGGAGCAACTAAAATCAGCCGAGACGAAGTACAAGTTAAAGGCGACCATGATCCCAGAGACAGGGACGCTTCTGTTCGCCGACGCGTCTCTAGGAAGAGAGAGACCATACATGCCGGAAAAAATGCACTATGGAGCGCACATAGGAGGACACATAACAGACCCAAGGCCACAGCAGATATGATCACGAAGCGATTCGTGTGGCCAGGCCTGAGGAAAGAATATGCTGAATGGGCTAGGACCTGCATACTGTGCCAGAAAGAAAAGATGTCCAGACACACATAAACCCCACTGGGACAGATCGAATCCGCCGCAGATTTGAGCATGTGCATATAGACATCGTCGGCGCACTATTCCCTTCGCAAGGAAAACGGTATATTATTACCATGATCGATCGTCAGACGAGTTGGCCGGAGGCCGTAGCAACGGACAACGAACACGGCAACCAATGTGCAGAGTACACTTTCAAAACTCGTAAACAAGCTGTACAGATGTAGACTTGTACGAGTATATTATGATGTGTTTAAATATTATGATGTAAATATATAACATGTGTATGTATCGTTGATGCTGGGGGGAGGGGGAGGCGTGTGGCGTCGTTACTACTCGCAGATAAAGAATGTTAAAGATTAGCTTATAACGTCGCATCAACAACCCTGCAACTACCGCAATGTTTTGAGATAATGCACGTTATCGGTGCTAGTAGTACCTGTTTGCGTAACTGATCGACGCAGTGTTTCCAGAGTAGATACTCCAGTGACCTTTCCCCTCCACTCTCACAGCGCCTCGGTTCTGTGGAGTAATCGCTGAGTGCGACCCGGTTGGTGGCTGCGGCGAATACTCGCTGAACGAAGCTTTCCAACCGGCCGGCGGTTCTGAGCGGAGAACAAGGGCCGCTCTAAGGGGACAAATTTCCACGTGGTCGACCAGGCGTTATCTCATCGCCCCGGTTCCACAAAGTTCTTAACTCAGGAGTTCTCAGGGTGCATCTCTGCTGAATGCGATACTGATGTAGTTACCTAATACCTACTTATTTATGTAGGTATAGGATCAATTACTGATTATTAATTTGCAGTAAAATTTGAGTCAATGATCGCCAATTAAATCAATGGCTCATTACTGATTCAAATTTCGAGGGGTAGTTAAATGCTACACAAGATATTAATCAGCGGATTGAGGGTTTGATTCGCCGAATTAGAAGGGTTCCTCTCAATTAGTTTTAATAAACAAACAAAAGAAAATAGTAGCCAGCTCAACCAAATCTCCATTACTCACATCGTGATAAGATACATATTTTTGATTTGGATAGGACAGTACAATACCATTGGTGGTGAAAACGACCTTGTTAGGAGTAGGCAGTATAACAGTTGGATACATGTGGGCATGCTACTATTCAGCAGGAACATTCGAAGATCTGGTTGGTATAACGTACAATATTTTTTGTTCTTATAACAAAATCACACACGCTCCTTTATGGACATGTTTTGCTTCAACGAAACTTCAGTTTGGAGAAATGTTAGGACCTCACAAAGTTCACACAATGTTTCTGGTTTTCGTGCAACGAAGAATATAATAACTGACTCGAGAACATTAATTTGGTGAAATTCAGTCAGGCCCTGTACAAGAATTTTTCAGTGGGAACAGAATTCGAGGTATTGATCTTCTAAAATTGTGAAAAATTAGCGAGCGAAAACTGAGCAAAATATGTTTTTAGTTTTGGAGGAGGATCCCTGAATCTACTTCTTTTCAGGCCGGCGACGAATTTTTTGATTTATCTGCTTTCTTCCAACATGGTCGTTGCGCAATGTCAACAAGAGAGATATTTCCCTCGACTGAAATTCATGCAAATCTTGATCTGGTTTTCAGGCGGAGATCCTAACTGAACAGATTTACAATATGCCGTGGTACTATTTGCCTCCAAAGCAACGTAAAGAAGTTTATATGCTTTTGATGCAATCGCAGCTACCAGTATCGTTTTGCATGCTCAAACTTTATCCCATTGTAATGGCTAGATTCCTGCGAGTCCTAAATATTTGTTATTCAATTGTCAGTGTAGTGAGATCTGTATAGTCTAAGTTGTACATAGATGATAATTCTTGAATTGTTTCCATTTTCTTTGTAGAACATATGTATGTAACAAAGTGGTTCATTTTTGTTTCTTTTCGTGTGTGTTTTCTTCGTTTTTAAAATTTGATAACTGCTAATACTCAAAAGTTATCATTCGCTATCCACTTAGAGGGGCTGGATAAGAATTATAAGCGGAAGGAAGGTGCAGTTCGAACTTCTTATAACATGACCTTAATATTCCTTTTCTTTTCCATTGTAAATTCAGTCTAATTGGGCGGAAGGGGTAAGAATGCCAGAGAGAAACAGAGTGGGGTACAATCGAATGTCATAACAATCGAAGATAACCTCATTCTGTAACGACAGTCTGTTGTTGATTAATGTAAGACGTTCAGAAAGGAGTCAAGTAGTATCTTCCAATTCTAAAATCCAGTTTTCTGAATGATCAAAAATTCCGTCTGTCTCAAACAAGAGTTCAACGTCCGCCAATTCTGTCATTCTGAAAAAAAAAAGGGGAAAAGGAAATCGTACAACTTATCTGAAGTAATTACTTTATTCTTGGCATTAAAAAAACTCCCATTTCGATACATTGTTAAATTTCTTCGGCAATGCAAAATCGGCTATATTGAAAGGTAAAAATTAACTTGGGGCCCAAGTTGCTATTGGATCAAAAGACTGATACGATATTCGAAAGTAGCAAGCCTGGAAATCCTGTTTCAATACATTTCTGATACTTTCCCATTTAGGATGTCAAAGTTGGTGGTGTGTTCGGTCCCCTCTTTGTAGAAAGAAATATTTTTCACCTGGGATAAAATCGAAAACCTTTTCTGTCCCGTGAAAATTGAACTTCGTCGTGAAAAAAATGAGGTGAGAAACACTTGTAAAACAGTTGGTATGGTTGCTTATTTTTTTATAGGTCACCTTCGCTAGGATAAGGGCCAAGGGTACGAGATACAGTACAATGTATGTGTATTCATTTTCTTTCCTCTTTTTACTAAACTTTTTATTCTTTTGTTCATAAAAGTATCAATTTGTGATTAATTTTAAAACTTTCAGTCTTTCACAATTTTTTTCGTCTTATCTATGTACCGACGTGATATTCAGGTATTATAAATTATATTAAGCAATGTAAGTATTCTTGTTTATAAATTTTTGAAACACCACCAGTTTCAAGAGTCTATATTTATTTACCTATGGAAATAAAAAGGCTGCTCTGACATGATTCCCTGGTTTATTGCATTATGTAGGCAACCTTCGATTTCGATGTATTTTTATTATTTTAGTTGAAGAACTTTGTCAATTTTTCGCATGTGAAAGGACGAAGGTCTATATATGTAAATTATTTACTGACACGTAAATAGGTGGGAATACTGTACGAATCTTCTAGTATTAATAATGCCGGTGCCTGCATAGTTTATTGGTGTGCAATGCCGCAATGCCCCGCCGTGGTTCACCGAGGAAAAACAAGGAGACACATTGTTGAATCAATGGAGATTGCCCATCTGAAGTCCGAGGCCCTCTAATTAACCGATGCCCAATGGCGTTGAAAATAGAGCATGTATTTTAACACGAACAATATTAAAAAACTTTTGTGTCATATATAAATAAGGAATGTACAAACATATAGCCAGTATCTGCATAATATAAATATTTGACGGATTTTACCACAAAAGTATTTCCATTGTCGTTAGAGTTGTTCTGTACAGCTGATAATGTATTTTGAAACTGCATTTTAAAAAGTATATCAAGTCTTTTTGTTTCCAAATGCCTGTGTAATTTCTATTACCTCCTGTTGGTCTTCGGAAATTAAAGCTTATGTTTTCCCCCTCACTTAAAAATTTCTTTTGGTCTTGAGTGAATATTATTTCAGTGGCGAAAGCGCTATTACCTGTAAATCGGACTATTTATTAATTATCAGCTGATTCGAGAAATTCAAGTGAGTCTCTGAGAAGTTTTCTAATTTGTTATGTTCGTTTAGTACTGAATTTACTTGAGGTCAGATTTTTAAGGAACATCGTAATTATCTTCGCCCTCCCTCGGTACTGATGCGATGCCCGAAAGGGTAGTTTCCGGTGCTGGGGGTGCGGTTTCACTTTGGCGTGCGTGCATCGCCATACGTCCCACCACACCAATTATCTTCGCCCTTTTTTCGAGTAAGCGGATTTCACATACCTATTTATCAGTACACTTTAGTTCCATCAACAAAGCAAAAAATGTCCACGTGGACACTGAACCGTCCAGGAATATGACTTTTTTAAAACTCAGGCATGAGAAGCACGGTTTTTCATCCGCAAAACCGACACGAAACGTTAATCTTTGAAAATACCAGCTGGAAAACTATTGAGCACGCGAAAAACAGAGTAAGTGTGTGAAAAGTATGATAGATAAAGCGTTGCTTGTCGTCTTCTTGTGAATATTTATGAGTTCATCCCGGAGAGTATCAATGCACACAATTTCTGAGACTTTAGATTCCACGTGGACTTATGGCACAATCTTTAGATTTTGCTTCTCCAAGTAATCGCTGTGAAATATTTCAATATACGGTTTCACCATGTCAGCCAAGATTTTTCAAAAATACAACAGCGCTTGACTGAAGCTTACTGCTGGGTAATGATGCCAAATTCCAAATGATTCGCACATTTTATCATTGCAGCAAGAAATTTCATTTATTGGTGGTAAAAAGCATTTACCCCTCGATCAGTTCCACTACTTCTCTATGTATTAGCCTCTAGGAATTAATTCTATCCGCACACTCTTCCTAGCGCTCAGACGCCTCCCATGTAAATTCACGATTTCTTGACTTTAGAAAGCATTTTTAAGGGTGATTCTCTGAAAAGCGTCATTTTTCATGTCACAGACCTGGTTCAACTGCGGAACTGACTATATGAAATTATTATTTTAATAATGTGTTAGAATGTACTCTCCTTTAACCTTTCATATATATTTGATACCTCCAACATCACCCCAAGTCCCCATATCTACAATAAAGTACAAGATCTTCGCTTTTTTTCCATTAGTCTGGTTGTCACAAGGTTCATTTTTCATCGTGTCCCCCCAAATGAGCCGCATAAATGTACTCATTATTTATTTTCAATCATTATAATTGATAAGCAGAGTTCGAACAACAAGTTCTGATGTTTCAATTTGATACTGAGTGTCCCACAAGGCCGGCTGAGAACAAAATTTAATTGTCACACAACTTTTTTCCATCAGTCTGGCACTTTTTCTGTCTGCTTCCGTGGAAGCACTGATGTTGCTTCGGATATTCACTGTGGGTCCGATGCCTTCATTCTGACAACATGAACACTATCTTTATGTAATTATGAAACTAAAGTTGATGAAGTACATTCCAAAACGCAAATCTATCAGAATCTTGAAAGTCCCGGTTTTTGTGTTCCATTGGTCTGGGTTATCATATCTTATCAGATATATACCGAAATCATGATCTGAAACGAGGCAAATAATACGGGTAAGATACTCATTTCAACATAAAATATTTGAAATTGCTTAAAATTTATTCAGTTAATATTAAAATTTGAATAAAATTTCCATAGGTCTGGTTGTTCCCAGTTTTCCATCGGTCTGGAAGACATGATATTTCGACCCAAAAATGATCGGTAAACTGCCCTACCCTCATTCGAATGCTCTAAATTGTACGTATTTTGTGTTCATATGTCCATTATATCCCTTCAATGGCACACATAGGCGAAAGTCGCCGATGACGCGTTTTCATGCACATCATGCGTGTATGAACGGTGGTATATATGTTACACCTAAATCGCGTAATTGCCGATTACGCGTAATCGGCAGTAAATTTACCGAATTCGTGAAATCGGCAACCCCGTTGCCGAGTACGTGAAATAAGCAAGATTTCACGAATTTTGCAAGTGTCTCTTGCCCATTACGTGTAATAGGCATGTCAGTGAAAAAGGTGGTATTCTGAAATTGCGTAATTGCCTAAAACACATAGAAAAACAAAAATTAGGGAGGGAAGCCGAGACGTTCCGTTTTTATTGAAAAATAGTCATTATGATATAACACAGTCAATGATATAATTAAATTAATACCTATTTAAGTAAGTTATGCGAATGGGTACAACTAGTGATTCTCACATGAATGACCCGGATGACATGCGGAATTGCATTTATAGCCTGCTTTCACACAAGTACAAGATCGGCATTTACCACGACAAGAACAACGCTTGTACCCCTGACCTGTACCCACAGAATCCTTCCGAACTAATTCGCGGAGTGAATCGTTCCCTCTTTCTACGGAACCCTGACTTTGAGGGTATCGAGGCCTTCCATTTACTATAACAAGATCTGGCCACAACGAGGCAAATTCATGAATTATCTGCGCCGTAAATTCACGACCATTGTCAGACTGGAGGACAAGGGGTGCACCGAAAGTGAAGAAAAAAGGTAGCAATTCTTTTGCGACAGCTACTGCTGTTTTACATGTTGACGAGGCAAATAATACTGGTAAGATACTCGTTTCAACATAAAATATTTGAAATTGCTTAAAATTTATTCATTGGCTGTTAATATTGAGATTTGAATAAAATTTCCATAGGTCTGGGTTGTTCCCAGTTTTCCATTGGTCTGGAAGACATGATATTTCGACCCAAAATTGATCGGTAAACTGCCCTACTCATTCGAATGCTCTAAATTGTACGTATTTTGTGTTCATATGTCCTTCATTATATCCCTTCAATGGCACACATTGGCAAGTCGCCGATGACGCGTTTTCATGCACATCATGCGTGTATGAACGGTGGTATATACACAAATGCGAGGGCGTTTAACTGGTTTATCCCGTGCAAGCTGCAAACGCAGCAGGATCTAACCTTAATTTTAATTGTATGATGTTTGGAAATTCTGGAGGGGGGGGGGGTAATTCGAGTCTTTTACAGACGCTAATTTTTTTAAACATGTTTTCATCTCTGTAATTGCTTGTATAGTATATTTTGTTCAAAAATTTATGCCAATGAGCCTTGTTTTTTTAATGAAAAAAATATCGCCCTCTCTTTGGAGTTCCACACAGGGCTTACACCAAAACGAATTCATAGCTGATGTTGAAATATTTACCAAATTTCTTATTATTTGATTCCTATGAACAATCTAAGTTACAACCATGAATATATTGTTATTATTTTTACAATAAGTACGACTTACCTTTTAGTTCCTTTCCTCGATATAAAGCCAATGAAAATGACTGCAGTTTCAAACTGAAACTCGAGAGGTTGTTGCATGCTCATAACCTTTATTTTTTATGACTATCAGTTTAAGAAAGCGGAATAATACACACACATTTCTTCTTTCTAGATACTTTCTCGTGTTAAATGTAATTATTCATGTGCTTATCTCCAGGCTTGATTGGGGAAGGTCAATGGAATTGTACGATTATGACTAACTTTTCAGGCTGAGTTTTCAAGTACCGGACTGATGAAATTCCATCAGTCTAGTCACTGAAAATTCGGAACGTAATTCCCTCCTCCCCATGGAGTATGAATTGGACCGAACTACATTTTTGGCCTCTGGGACACCTCAGTAATGGATCCCCCCCCCCCCAAAAAAAAAAAAAACACCTAGGAAAACATGACTTTCCAAAAATTATTTTTCACTACTTAAAAATTGTTCACGTACATGCTCTTGAGCAAGGATGTAGCAAAATTTTTCCTTGGGGGGGGGGGGGGCAAAAATTGTGAAAGTCCCAACTGACTCAATTCAAAATTCCCAAGTATCGAAATTTTTTGTATCATCTAAAAGAAAACCTTTCGAAGCTTGGATTTTTCCAACTATTGATTCATGTACTACAATTTCTCACCTCCAGTAAAGGTTTCCGCGCACATTTTATCATTAAAGCAAGAAATGTCTTATACTGGTACTGAAAAGCATGAGGATCAATATTGAGATTGGAGTCCATCCTTCAAATGTTTCCTGAATCCAAAATTGTGGAAAAAATTGCGGTCAAACTCGGAATACAGTCAATAACTAGCTCGGTGTGGTGGGACGTATGGCGCTGCACGCACGCCAAAGAGGCCCCTATGACACCGCATCCCCGGAACTGGAAACTACCCTTTCTGGCATCGCATCAGTGGCTGGGGGAACGCTTTGGGGCCTGCTCCGAGCCCCCATTTTTCCGTGCCGGAACGGTGCGCGCGTCTAACCAGAGCCATCATGGGGTTCCCTACTGACCGTGGTCCAGGCTCCCAGATCGCTCGCCTGGGGTTCAGGTCCTCCACGGCCGAACGCGCTGCCTGGCCATTTTTTTTTTTTTTTTTTTTTTTTTTTTTCTTGTTGATAGATACGACTCAGTTCTACTTTTTCAAGCTTTCAAAAGAAAATTTGATCCTGTTTCAATGGATCAAAATTGGACTTAATATGCTCAAATGTCCGCCAGCATGGCTGTCCCTCGAACAATTATCATTATTATTATTATTTTTTCTAAATTTTCAAGCTGTACCTATTTTAGAACAAACTGACAACGTAGTAGCTACTTCAAATGGATGAAGGAATCGCAAGGTAACATTGAAATCGCATCTTCACAGGTGGGAGTCAGTATGGCCAGCTATGAAAATTTTCCCTCGATTTTTTGTCCGTCGGCATGGCTCTTTTTCAACCAATCACAGAACAGGCGTTTCAATATTTTTTCGTCGCAATTAATGGTCAAATTCTACAAAGATGCGATCTGACATATCCAGGCTTGTTGCGGAAAAATCGATTTTGAGATAATGCGCTCATTGTATCAGGAACCAATTCAGGTTCTTGGGAACGAATTAGATTATCCCGGCAACGATTGGCGATTATTGTCCAAAAATAATTGCGTCTATTTAATGGGTTAGTATGCCTCTTTATCAACCACACGATTGATAAAGGCATACTAACCCATCCGAAGCAATAATCAAACTTGACAAAAAAGGAGATAATATAAAAATAAGGAGAGGAGTCAAGCAGGGTGACCCCCTTTCCCCAACATTTTTAATGCGGTTTTAGAAGAAGTGTTTAGGAAAATAAATTGGGAAGGGAGGGGTAATCAAAATAAAAGGCCCGTTCTTTGACAAACCAAAAAGACTTAGCAATCTCAGATTTGCGGACGACATCGTAATTATTGCAAAAAGCAAAACCGAACTCGAGAGTATGGCCGAGGACCTGAGGAGGGAGAGCATGGCAGTAGGATTAACTATGAATCTGGCAAAAACAAAAATCATGACAAATATCCCACAATTTGGCAACGTAAAAATCGATAACAACACCATCGAAATAGTTTCAGGCTACAAATATCTAGGCCAAATAATGTCATTCCAAAACAAAACGGAGAAAGAAATCCAAAGTAGAAGGAGCAATGCGTGGAGAGCTTTTTGGGCCCACAAGCAACTGCTAAAAGGTAACCTAAGCTTGAAAACGAAAATTACAGTATTAGAAAGCACAATAATCACTGTTCTGACATATGGTGCCCAAACGTGGGCATGTACAAAGAAACAAAACCAAAAAATAATCAAAACACAAAACTCAATGCTCAGGGCAATTCTCAAAATTAAACTTAAAGACCAGATCAGCATACAAAAAATATTAAGTAAAACGAAATCCAAACCGGTAGGGCGGACCATAAGAAAATTAAAAATAGATTACGCTGGCCATGTAGCCAGAGAAAATAGCAGTAAATGGAATAAAATATCCACACTTTGATCCCCCGGACGAAAACGTAGTAGGGGGAGGCCAGCGACGCGATGAGCGGACGAGCTGATATCGGTGGCCGGCCCTAACTGGCTCCACAAAGCGGCTGACAGGAATAAATGGTTTGAGTTGCGAACGGCTTATGCCCGGAATGGGCTAGCTGAGTGCGGAGTTGGCGGCGATGACTTACCCGCCTAGATTTTTTGTACGTATAAACTAAGCTGTAATATCTAACTGTATAAGCACTGAGCGACATGAGTCACAAATAAATTTAAAAATGCCTTTATCAACTCTCCATATAATTTTTTTGTTTTGGAATCAAATAGTCGACGGAAGACACATTATGTTCATCGCTATTGTCTTTCGGCATGGACTTTTTCATGTGTCCTTCGGCACGGCATTCATCATTTTGATTGCTATGCCAAAATACAGAGAATCCCCTCACTGTCGGCCCAATCTTATCAATATGTTATACAGAACGTCTCTTAACGATTCCCATCAAAAATTTTTAATGTCCCCTACTTTCCTCCATGAAAAACCAACCTGAAATATCAGCATTTTTGAAGAATGACCCACCTATTGATTTAAGAGGGGATGATTGAGCTTTGTAGTCTGAGGTATTTCACTGCACTTTTTGCTTTATGTTGCAGATATCGGTTTGTACGATTCACTATACATCGTGTAATCTGAAATGGAAACGAAGACAAGACATGTGTTATAAAAATGTTCATATACAAGAAAAAGTCTGTCAATTACTTATCCGTCTGCTATTTACTCTCAGGAGGATTTTGGTGGGAAACCAATGTGTATTATCCAATGAGAATTGTCTTTATTGTTGTGAACATAGTCATCTTTATTTATATTTCCTCAGAAATGCCTTACATTTGGACAACGCGTTTAACGCGTAATCCTAGTCTGTCAGTCCTTTTATTTGACACTCAGACTCCACTGGTCCTGACATTTGCTGTTCCCGGTACATACATACTAACATATACCTTGCGAAATAAGCTGAAAGCCTTATTCAAAGTAATGGACAATGATTGGAATTGTGCGTTCCTGCAGAATACTCATAAGACATCAATGGTTGGACATTTAGATGAAAAACGACGTCAGTTTAAAATGAACCAACTCGGTTACATCATAGTGCAATCAATATTTGCTATTTTTTACTGGCTCAGTCGCCCTGTAGCAGCATTTTTTATTCCGGTGGAAACTCTACGCGAATCTTATTTTCATTTCTTGGTTACACCGTTCGGTGATAATCTAGATTCCCTGGGAGAGTATCTGATTATATATTCAACACAACTTTGTCTGTCAATATATATTACATCAGTTGCAATAATGCTGGGTCTATTCGTTCTATTAATCGCTGAAACTTATTTGGAAGCATATGTCTTGTTTGCTAAATATATATCGATGAATTCTATGAGTCTCGCAACGAATATAGAGAAAATGTGTGAAAAAGAATTAATAATATACTATCGCAACGGTAACGAGGATACGCCACAGTCAGAATCTCATGATATCCATTATCAAAAACAAATATGGTTCAAGCTGACCAGCGAGAAACTTTTTGATTATGTGAAATGTCATCAAAATATTTACAAGTAAGTTGATTTAATTTACGTAAGTTAAATAACTGCGTGGCCAATATCGCAGTTACAGTCTGAGAGATCACACCTCTACTTAGGGACTTAGCAATAATGGATTGGAGACATACTGGCATTCAACTGATGGAAAAATGAGAACGATTTCTTGAACAAAAATGTATATACTTTAGTTGGGAATTTAGCTGTCTACATTACCCCTTTCCCCTAGAAAACCGTTGCCAATTATGGCCCTGTCCCGGTTGCTTACCATTCGTCTTCCTCTGAGCAGTAAATAATGGTTAAAGTCTCCTTTTCCCTCCATAATCCTGAAGTAAACAACAATAAATGTTAAGAGAAGAATGCAATAAATTATAAGATACTATTATCTAATGCGGTATCTTGAAACAGTCGTGTAACTACAGGCCGTAGCAACCCAAAATTATTTTACAGGAGAAACCCCTTTTTGCTTACTTAGCCTTCCCCTATCATTTTACATGTTACATTGTGTGAACCTGATTGCAAGATGACAAACTAGTATGTTTCATACCCTCGTTGCTTCACCCACCGTCATTCGCCAATGGATGACAACCATCTAGTGGATGACACACCTCACTAATTCTTGCTATAATAAGACTGTGACAAATGAGTTGGCCAAACTGATCATACTCGCTGATTGATACCAACCTACTGTATCGTTGATGTTGGTATTTTCATTATCAGTTATTGTGAAAAAATTTTTAGATGAAGTTATTTGCTAAAATTTTCGAAACTGCCGATTTTCATCGATTTCTTCCAAATTTCTTAAGGCAAGTCAAATTTTTTTTTAATCATAAATAATTTAGAAATAAGCTTAATAATTACAACTAAGGACCATCTGAAAGAAGAATGTTTGTAGTGTACACCTAGATCGTCAATATAGCATTATCACTAAAATGGCAGCGATAAAAGAGGGTGTCCGCTATTAGATAAACAAGTTGCACTATTTTTAATGGATGACACTTGTATCATCTACTGGAGAATTCATGGGAAAAATTATTTTTATTGGATGACACTTCTGTTTTAGATCGTTTTTAAAAAGAATTTTCGGCTGTATATTTGTCATACGTACCTACTTAATTTTTATTCGTTGGTATTCCTCTTTATTCCTAGATACTATGGGGCCTCTCCGACCAAGGAGAAACTATTAAGGAGAATATGATCAAGTAGTATGTTTTTATTGAGAAGGTACAGCAGATAGAGCCCCGTAACAATGGGGGGCGAGCTAGGGCTGAGCCTCCTCTAAAGGTATCTTAGCCCCCCGAGGCAAAGATAAATCATCACTGTGCTGAACGAAAAAGAAAGAAGGGATGAAGAGAATTGAAAATTAATATCACAGAAACATTTTAAAATTTAGAAAAACTTCGGTAACTAATTTGGGACTCTTGGATTGGGAATAAGATTTTTATGTAATGGCCCCAGTACACTCTCGCTAAGTTACCCGAGCCTGTTTAGACAACAAGGTGAGATACCCGAGACCTGAACAGCCCGCGTACACTCGCAAGAAAACTTCGTCGAAGCTGCTTTAGTCGTCCATTCGGATTTCGTTATCCTTTGGCACTCACCATAAAAACCAACAACAGTGGCGTAGCCAGGATATTCCCCAGGGTGGGGGGGGGGGAGCAAAAATAGATTTTCACGGGAGAAAATGTCGAAAATTGAGGAATCGAGGTACTTTTAAATATCGCTGATATTAGAGGACTATTTTATAGAATTATAGGTAAATTTACTGCTCGAGTGAAAATTTTTCGGGGAAAAAAAAAACGTGTTTTAAAGGCAAAAAATTGCACATTTTTGCATATTTTACATTCAATTTCAGGTGCATTTGGGGGAATTCACCCCCCTCGTAGAAATTTTCACATTATGCGGTTTCAAATGTTATTTCTCCGATCTCATACATCTTTCCCCTCCAATCTCCAAATTCTTTATGTTGTTGGGAGGGCTTCATGATTCTCTGAATCCGTTTCTGTTTTTTCTCCCTTCAACGTCGTGCATTTCGCCTGTCAGACAGTTGCATTTAAATGGTCGTTTGTGAAGGTTATTCGTGCGTTTCTACTAAAAAGGTCGTTAATTTTGTTTATTTTGTCTTCAGCATCGCACATCGTGCAGTTCATTTCTTTCCCGTTCACTTATATATTTCCTAATAAATAAATAAATAAAAAGATTATCAACTGCCTGAACTGACCGCCGAATTTCCTGGTTAATAGTCAGAATTTTCCCAATGGGAATGAAAAATGTTTTAGGTAGAAAAAGTTCTGGGCGAATCTTCATTCACTGAGACAAATTTTTATATTTTTTCAGGTCAATTGAATATTTTCGGTTTTATTTGGAAGTCGCTTCGTTATTCGCCACTTTTATAGTGTTTATATTCTATACACCAGTTTTATTGCTCATAGTTGGGGTGAGTAATACATCCTCTCTGGCAAGGATGGATACATTTTAAGCTATGTTTAATTCCTGTGATTAGACTAATGGATTCTTCAGTACTCGGCACTGATGCGATGGCCGAAATGTTAATTTCCGGTGCTGGGGGTGCGGTGTCATAGGGACCACTTTGGCATACGTGCATCGCCATACGTCCCACCACACCACCTACGCAAGATGCCCATACTCAATGTTACCAGTAGAATGTGTTGTTAGTTACAAACTGTAATTTTGACACGGGATTATTTTTATTTTATTATTATCGAGACATGGAGCGACAATCTCGGGCTATGGGCTCAGAAAAGATTGTTGTCCATATGTCGCAGAGGTATCCATCAGTGGAAAGGTAGATGAAGGTGTTTATGAGTTTGTGGGAGTTGGAGAGGGACAAAATTGGATGGACTATGGGTGACGAGGTAAGAGTGACAAAGGCAAATGCGGGAGGGGCATTAGAAGAGGTGATCCACGGTAATAGGGTCTTCATCTTCACAGTGTGGGCAGTTGAGAGAATAAAGGTTAGTGAGAAGATGTGTATGTGTGAGGCGTGTATTGGGAATGATGCGAAAGCTAATAATGTTCACTATGTAATTGTAAATGAACATTCAGTCCCACCAGATAAGAAACACGAACGTCCCAACTCAGTGTTATCTTGAGTATGAATACATCTTTTGGCGGACACTTGATTTCCTCAACAGATTTTCCTAGTACTAGTTTTTTGACTTGTGTTTTCTAATAACTCTTAATGCAAACTCAGTAATAATGTCATATATTTACAATATGTATAAGGGAGAATAGGGATGGTGGAATATTAGGCCGATTGGAATAGTTATGCCATAGAGGTATGGGCTATGCAGAGCCCGTTACGTGTTTGGAATCAGAGCGCGGTAGTGTACACTCTCGTGCAAGCAGAACGCAGAATGGGAAAGTAAAAAAAGGTAAAGAAGCCGGAAAACTACAGGGGGAGCGCATAGACGCCGCGGGCGACTCCCAAGACAAGTCGCGGCGTTTGTTTATTTACGACTGGGAAAATAGAATCGAGTTCCTAGTCGACGCAAGTGCCGAAGTGTCGGTACTGCCCAAAGAAGGTGTGGGAAAATGCCGACCAACAGACCTTGATTTGTACGCTGTCAACGGATCAGTCATCAAGACGTATGGGGAGAAAGTGCTGGCTCTCAACCTCAGTCTCAGGAGGAAGTTTCGGTGGAGTTTTTTAGTGGCAGATGTAGACCACGCCATAATAGGTGCCGATTTCCTCGCTCATTATGATTTGTTACCAGTACTGAAAGAAAAGAAAAGACAATATTACAACCTTGGCCGTTATCTGCAGATAGAAAAACGTCTAGTAAGCGGCCGTCTCGACAGTAGACCTCAGCTCAAAATTCGCGGATGTATTGAAAGACTTCCCTGGGCTGACTCAAGTAACGCGTCGGCGGGAATGCCATGTTAAGCACAACACATCGCATGTTATCGAGACAAAAGGACTAGCCGTCTCTGCGAGAGCACGAAGATTGCCGCTCAAGAATCTAAAGGTAGTCCAGGCGAAGTTCCAGCAGATGCTCGAGGCGAGAGACATACGGCCTTCGAAAAGTACATGGGCATCGCCCATACATGTGGTGTCAAAGAATTGTCCCGAAATTTACAGATCCTGCGGCGACCATAGAGCCCTGAACAATAAGACACGTCCAGACCACTACCCCGTGTGGAATATCGTCGACTTCAGTAGCGGCTTGGCCGGAACAGTCATCTACATATACCAGTGCTTCTCAACCGGGTCAACTCCAGGGACCGGCAAAAAGATTTGTTGCGTTCTTGAGGACCTGCAGCTTAGTTTTAGTTCACACAAAAAATAAATCTTGACGACAAAAACTATTTTTCATGACTTTATTCCATTTTAAGCGGACCGGCAAATATTCTTCGCGGACCCGCGGTTGAGAAACACTGATCTATACCACATTAGATGTAGAACGGGCATATTATCACACACTGATAGCAGCTGAGGACATTGAGAAAACCACTGTTATCACATATTTCGGCTTGTTTGAACATGTATTAATGTCATTCGGTTTAAAGAATGCAGGGCAGTCATTTCAAAGATTTATGTATGATAGCCTTACTCGAGATTTAGTGGGTGTATATGTTAGTGTGTCCCTTATTTTACAAGTTGACGCCAATTGATTAGGGTCGCATTGAAATTTGTTCCAATGAACCTAGAAACTCGCAATAAATATTTGAGTTCAATCTGAGGTCATTAACCTGTGCCACTTTGACTTTAAAGTTATGTGTACTACCGACATTTTATTAAAAAAAAACAAAAAAAAAAAAAAAAACGCGAATATCTCGGAATATATCAACCTTAGGACCGAAATGCATGTGATATAAAATATTCCTTGAAAATTTCCTACAAAAAAGGTTCTATACAACCTTTCTATAAAACGTATATTTACCGAGATACCTAATCGCAATAATGTGTGTAAGTTTCAAGGAACGTAGATTTTATTTATTCTTTCAGAAAACCTATCTTCACTCGCTAAATCGTAGTTATCTAAAAAAAAAGAATATTCACTTTAGGACCAAAATGCAAATAACATAAAATGTTCCTCGTTAAAGTTGCGATTCTATACAAATTTTTTTTAGAAAACATATTTACCAAAATAATCGCAAAAATGCGTGGAATTTTTGAAAAACATAGGTTTTTTATAATTTTACAGCTGAAATATCTATTTATGTTGGGTATAGGTAACTTCAGTCTATGTCTACTGGGGCAAGCGTCCCAGTTTGCCCCCTGCCCCCACCTGGCTACGACCATAACAGTTTGTTGGGTATCTACTGTAAAATAGACATTGGATTATTATGTATGTAATATGTTAATATGTATATCAACAATAGTCGAAAATTTGCACATAAGATATACCCCGTTGTGCTGTTAAGGAACAGTCACGTGCTCTCAGAATGCAGGGTGATTTTCTGTAAGAAAATCGCTGTTTCCTATTGTATAATATATAATATGTTACCGGCCGTTTGTAAATTCCGTCAGTTTTTAAACAGCCTAGGTAGTTTATAAACCGCGGACAGATTGTAAATAGAGCTCTTGGTTTAACAAACTCCCTAGACCGTTTACGAACTGCCTACTATCGTCAGGCTATGTGTGAAGAAAACAAAATATTGCCCGTGTGGCATTCAATATTAAAAGTAGGCCTCAAAAACACCTTCTTGCCTCGAGAAATCTGGTCACGACTACAGGGAGATGAGGATTTGGAGAACGCGATGGAGGAAATGAGACAGAATGGTGAAATGCCTTCCAATACCAGAGACGAAATCGTGATTCCTCAGGAACAATGCTGTACGAGCGAAGAGGAACTCATTGTAAACGAGGAAGACGCTTCTGTAAGTGAAAAAGAGGACGTGGGAACTCAAGAGGACGGCACTATGACCATCACTGAAGAAGAAAGTGGGGGTACCATAGCAATGTTGAAAAGGAAGAGCGATGCGATAATGAAGGAGAGAGAAGGTGCTAAGACTTCTTTGTTAAGACAAGCAAAGAGAATAAAAGGACATTTTCTATTGCGGCCTGTACCATTTCTCTGAGATCCGCAGCTACGAGGCAATCAGAAGAAGAGGGTGGCCATGACCAGGACTTCATACGATGTAATTGCATCCACGAATGTACGACAAACCGTTGTCTTTGTTTGAAAAAAAAATTGTGTAATTCTAAATGTCACACGGGCAATATTTGCCGTAATAAGTGGACTTAGATTATGTATTTTCACTTTTTTATATATAGTAATGACACGATGCATTCTTCTGGGGACAAATTTCCCCGTGGTCGACCAGGCGTTATCTCATCCCCCCGGCTCCACAAATTTCTTAGCTCAGGAGTTCTCAGGGTACATCTCTGCTGAATGCGATACTGATGTAGTTACCTAATACCTACTTATTTATGTAGGTATAGGATCAATTACTGATTATTAATTTGCAGCAAAATTTGAGTCAATGATCGCCAATTAAATCAATGGTTCCTTACTGATTCAAATTTCCAGGGGTAGTTAGATGCTACACAAGATATTAATCAGCGGATTGAGGGTTTGATTCGCCGAATTAGAAGGGTTCCTCTCAATTAGTTTTAATAAACAAACAAAAGAAAATAGTAGCCAGCTCAACCAAATCTCATCGTGATAAGATACATATTTTTGATTTGGATAGGACAGTACAATACCATTGCCGGTGAAAACGACCTTGTTAGGAGTAGGCAGTATATCAGTTGGATACATGTGGGCATGCTACTATTCAGCAGGAACATTCGAAGATCTGGTTGGTATAACGTACAATATTTTTTGTTCTTATAACAAAATCACACACGCTCCTTTGTGGACATGTTTTGCTTCAACGAAACTTCAGTTTGGAAAAATGTTACGACCTCACAAAGTTCACACAATGTTTCTGGTTTTCGTGCAACGAAGAATATAATAACTGACTCGAGAACATTAATTTGGTGAAATTCAGTCAGGCCCTGTACAAGAATTTTTCAGTGGGAGCAGAATTCGAGGTATTGATCTTCTAAAATTGTGAAAAATTAGCGAGCGAAAAGTGAGTAAAATATGGTTTCCGTGTTGGAGAAGGATCCCTGAATCTACTTCTTTTCAGACCGGCGACGAATTTTTTGATTTATCTGCTTTTTTCGCAACATGGTGGTTGCGCAATGTCAACAAGAGAGATATTTCCCTCGACTGAAATTCATGCAAATCTTTATCTGGTTTTCAGGCGGAGATTCTGACTGAACAGATTTACAATATGCCGTGGTACTATTTGCCTCCGAAGCAACGTAAAGAAGTTTATATGCTTTTGATGCAATCGCAGCTACCAGTATCGTTTTGCATGCTCAAACTTTATCCCATTGTAATGGCTAGATTCCTGCGAGTCCTAAATATTTGTTATTCAATTGTCAGTGTAGTGAGATCTACATAGTCTAAGCTGTACATAGATGATATTCTTGAATTATTTCCATTTTCTATGTAGAACATATGTATGTAACAAAGTGGTTCATTTTTGTTTCTTTTTGTGTGTGTTTTCTTCGTTTTTAAAATTTCATAACTGCTAATACTCAAAAGTTATCATTCGCTATCCACTTAGAGGTGCTGGATAAGAATTATAAGCGGAAGGAAGGTGCAATTCGAACTTCTTATAACATGACCTTTATTTTCCTTTTCTTTTCCATTGTAAATTCAGTCTAATTGGACCGAAGGGGTAAGAATGCCAGAGAGAAACAGAGTGGGGTACAATCGAACGTCATAACAATCGAAGATAACCTCATTCTGTAAGGACAGTCTGTTGTTGATTAATGTAAGACGTTCAGAAAGGAGTCAAGTAGTATCTTCAAATTCTAAAATCCGGTTTTCTGAATGATCAAAAATTCCGTCTGTCTCAAACAAGAGCTCAACGTCCGCCAATTTTGTCATTCTGAAAAAAAGGGGGGGAAAAGGAAATCGTACAACTTATCTGAAGTAATTACTTTATGCTTGGCATTTAAAAAACTCCTATTTCGGTACATTGTTAAATTTCTTCGGCAATGCAAAATCGGCTACATTGAAAGGTAAAGATTAACTTGGGGCCTAAGTTGCTATTGGATCGAAAGACTGATGCGATATTCGAAAGTAGCAAGCCTGGAAATCCTGTTTCAATACATTTCTGATACTTTCCCATTTATAATGTCAAAGTTGGTGGTTAGTTCGGTTCCCTCTTTGTAGAAAGAAATATTTTTCACCTGGGAAAAAATCGAAAACTTTTTCTGTCCCGTGAAAATTCAACTTTGTCGTGAAAAAAATGAGGTGAGAAACACTTGTAAAACAGTTGGTATGGTTGCTTATTTTTTTGTAGGTCACCTTCGCTAGGACAAGGGCCAAGGGTACGAGATAGTTTATCGGTGTGCGATGCCGCAATGCCCCGCCGTGGTTCACCGAGGAAAAACAAAGAGACATATTGTTGGACCAATGGAGATTGCCCATCTGAAGTCCGAGGCCCTCTAATTGCGCGGAAGATATCAGCGAATACGTGGCCGGGAAGACGCGCAACTGGCGGCCGAGGAATACCAGCGCGTTCGAAGAAGTCTGACAGCTGCGATGAGACACGGCAAGCTGAGATGCTGGGAAGAACTGTGCAGCCAGATGGAGGAGGACCCCTTTGGAAAACCTTATCGGGTAGTGATGAAAAATGTTGGGGGCCTTCCATAACGGAGCATATGGTGTCGGGAACTGTGGAACGTATCGTGGACCATCTATTTCACCAGCACCCAGCGCTAGTGGACAGTGAACGCACTGTTAGAAGTGGACTCGACAATGGACCGCATACGAGCGAAAGCGAAGAAGGCGCCGAGACCAGATGGGATACCAGACAGTGTGTTACGTCATCTACCAGGCGGACCCGGGAATACTAGCTGCAGTCTTCAAAGTAGTGTTACGCGGATCAGTATTTCCAGCCCGATGGAAGATAGTTCAGCTGGTGCTGTTGAGCCAGGAAAACCAGTTTGTGGGCTAGCGTCATACCAGCCGTTGTGTTGGCTTGATACTATCGGCAAGATCTTCGAGCGGATCATCACAAACAGGCTGGCGAAACGCTTTCGGTGAGACGCGCTTTCTGGGAGAGGGAGGACGCTACTCCAAGAAAGCTGGGAAGATGGCGGGTAACTGGCAAGCTGGACAAAGACAAACTTTTTTGAAACAAAAAATAAACAAAGAGGGCAACTTATCTTTAATCATTTAATACCTGACAATAACATTGCAGTAGGGTAACTAAAATACATCTAGTTGAAACTTACTAATCAGTGTTATGGCGCGTTCACACTACACGATACCACACAACTTTTTGTCGTATTACATGATCAGACCGCAACCTATCCGTTGTGCGACAAGAAGATGTCGCGCGACAGACACATCCACACTACTCGACTAAATTTCAGTCATTTTCGCGACTTCTTCCTTAGAACTAGTTCATGAACATTGCATTTTTTTTAAGTTTCTGGAAACTTTTTGACAAGGGATACGTTTTTGGGCATCCGATACAACCTGTTCGCGGTTCCTTTTTGAGTTTTTGTTTTTGTGTAATATTTATGTCCGACATAGAAGACCCCCAATCTGAATAATTTCGGCGACAGCTCCAGTAGATTTTTCGCCACTGAACTTTTGTTTGCACTTATATCTTGCGTATTGCATGCACTTCAAGTTTCTATTTCCGCCGTTTGATTCACATAGCATTTCATGATATCTACTCAAAATTGTTTAAATAAGTCCGCGAAACCTTCCGAACACGAGTGGTTGGAAGATGAGTGTCTGGAGCTGATCAGAATGTACCGTGAGCGCCCAGTGTGGTGGAACCAGCAGCTTCTTGAGTATAGAAATAGAAATTTTAGGCATGATGTGTACTCATAGAAATCATATTTAATATCAAATTTTTAAATCCTGCTCCAGGTCTGTATTCCAATGACAGCAAATCTGCGTCATCAAGAATTAGGTCTTCCATAAGGTCGGTGGTACTATATCTTCTTTTTGCAAGAAGACTCGCGCGAATCCAGGAGCGCCGCCGTTTATTCTTCTTCAGTAAAGCGACAGTGCCAGCACTTAAAATTGCGATCGAAGCGGCCAAAGCCACAATAAGGTCCTCTATGTCGGACATACATATTACACAAAAACTCAAAAAGAAACCGTGAACAGGTTGTATCAGATGCCCAAAAAAATATCCCTTGTCAAAAAGTTTTCAGAAACTTAAGAAAATGCAATGCTCATGAACTAGTTGTAAGGAAGAAGTCGCGAAAATAACTGAAATTTAGTCGAGTAGTGTGGAAGTGTCAGTTGCGCGACATTGTTTTGTCGCATGATGAATATAGGTTGTGGTCGGATGATGTTGTACACAAAAAGTTGTGTGGTTTCGCGAGTAGTGTGGATGCGCCATAACACATATTACTACATGCACATACTCATCTGTGTTGCATAGTTGCCACAATAATGCGGAGGTGAGGGGTGAATGCAGAGGTAGCGCGTTTAGCTGTGGGGAACCCAATGTTAGGATGGTGCTCGGAGCGCTAATTTCAGTCAGTAAGGGACCCCATGGTGGCCCTTGCAGGACAAGGCGCAACGGAAGTGGAACAGCTGAATGGGGGCTCGAGACCTCCTCAATTCATCCCTCTGGCCACTGATGCGATACTCGAAGGGGTATTTTCCAAGGATGGGGGTGCGGTGTCTCAGAAGCCACTTTGGCATGCGTGCATCGCCATACGTCCCATCACACCAAGTCACCTTATCTAGGATATAGACTAGGCAGTATAATGTATGGGTGTTCATTTTCATTTCTCTTTCCCTCACACCTTTTATTCTTTTGTTCATAACTGTTGCGGACTTCCTCCTCCAGCCCCCTGTTGCACGAGGAAGCCATTCAATAAAAGGATGAGCGTGTTTAGTGATTGCTCGATCCTGGAGTGGCCAACTTAGAAATGGCCGAATCTGGAGTAGCTCCTGTTTAGTAATGAGCTGAGCTATGTTCTGGGACCATGAGCTGTGGATTCTCGAAATAGAGCCTCATAAACCGTCACAAATACATCGTGCATTTAAAGAGCTAAACACAGTGTATTTCACAGTTTCTGAGTAACACGTCGCGACAAACTGAGTCTTTACGGCAAGCACTTAGTAAATTTTGACACCATTGATGGCAGCAGTAATTCGCATAAGGCGTGTTCCAGGGCTAGACCCAACGGCAACTAACTTATTATCATTTATCGAGCTTGGACATCGGCAATATCAGCTTATCATTGCGAGCCAGCGAGCAACAGGAAAATTAGCAGCTACCCACAAAAATTAGCTAAAAGGAAAACCCACAATATTGCCTGGGACGTCACAATAATGTATCAATATTTGATTCCCAAAACTATATTGAAGTCGGCTAAATTGGTAATCATGAGTATGAAAATACAGTCTGCGCTTTTGAAATGCGTTCTATGCTAAATCACAGATATTATGACCAAGTCTATATAAATTAATGACTAAGCTTTAAAAGATTTCCAAGCACCATGAAGGATTATCCAGCCTTGCATTGATCAATCGAATAGACATTAAAATTAAAAATATTATAAATTAAATTTACATTAAATTTTACTTTAAAAATCAATACCCATAAAACTGAAATTATTCAAAATAATATTATTAAATTATAATTGTGTAATTAAAAAAATTAATCATATAAATATAAAAATAAATTTTTCATGGCACCTCGATTACCCTCCCTGTTCAGCTGACAGATGATGATTCATGCAGTTTGGTGGCTGATTCAGAATTTCAGCTATAAACGCCATATTCATCAACGAACTTTCAGGCTGATCACAGCCCTCCGCATTGCTCGCCTCCGCACCAGGCTTGCAACTGCTACTACCTTTCGACCACTCTTTCTTTTTCTTGAAGTAGGACGACAACTTATGTCCTTTCAGGCCACAATAGTTACACTTAAATGGAAAATGCAAACCTGGTCCATTGTTAGAAGGCTGATTACCACCTCCTCCTGACAAAAACGCTTCGAATGTGTTAGAAGTAGTACTACTACCAGAGCTCTTACCACCGGCACCCGCAGTATCTTTCTGCTTCAAATCAAAATCGAGTAAAGAGCCCTTAACTTGGTCTAACATCAGTAAATTACTATTCATGTCTCCAAAAGCAGCAATAACAGGGTTAAACTCACCCAGTAATATAGCAAATAGAGTAACTACTGCATACTTTTCCGAGAACTCCAAGCCAGATGTTCTTACTTCAGGTATGATGTCCTCCACCTCCTTAAAGAAAGCATTGAGTTCGCATTTACCATCATACCTCAGGGAGTAGAGCCGGCGACTATGATAGGCCAGCTGCAGGTAGCTTTTCCTCTCAAAAGTTCTTTCCAAAGCAATCCAAATATCATGCGCCAATGGTTTCTTACTATATGATAACTGTGAGTTGTCCAAATTTTTGACCAATACTGCCTTGGCTTTAAAGTTTTCATACTTCCAGGCATCAGAACAGTTAGCAGGCTGCGGTGGCTCATTCACCACAACCTTGTACAGACCATTTGCCTGCAATTCAGCTGTAATACGCAATTTCCATAGCAAATACTTGATCCCATTGAATGGTTTGATTCTGGCAACTTTCAATATGGCAACTGGAAAGAAAACGTCTAGCCAATACAAAAACTCGTCCAAAAAAATGAAGCACTTTTGGGCCAACTGAATACAAATTACAATTTCAAAAAATTAACTGCCAACATTACTTTCACATTTGGACAGACACTGCAGCTTATCTCATGACTGGGTCCATAACCTGTTAAAACGAACCGAGAAAATAAATACGGCCAACAGTCCACATCGACTTTGTATTCGGAACTAAGTACTTACATTACATGAAAAACTCTGAACACTAAGGATCAGACAAGAATGCACACATTTCAAGAGTCATTTGTACGTGCGTGAGGTGTAAAATCAACAGCGAAGTTGTCGAATATAATGTAACACAATTGCGCGTGTATTTTGTGTCATGTGTAAAGTAGCCCCAAAGCCGTTCAACTTTAACAATCGACATTCAGACGTCATAACTACCGACCCCCGAGCCCAAGGTCATTATTTTTATAATGGATGTTTACCTCACATGGTTCACTTTCCAATGATACCACTATTGATAGCTTTCAATAGCATATTCGTCACTAAAAAAAAAAAAAATTAGGAAAATGTGCAAAATAGCCCCAATTTACGGTATCGTTTTAAGAGTTAGTATCAAGCGAAATCGAATATCATTGGGGGAAAAAATCAGTCCTTCTGCCTTCCTGCACCATATTTATGGGAAACACGAAAATATCTGATGAACACAATTGAAAAACCAAATTTCATTATAAAAATTACACTTTTAACCATTTTTTTTCTTTAATTTTAAAATGGCAATGTTCACTTTAAGTTGAACTGAAAATTGGAAATAGTGACTAGATGTAACCTGATGTAAGATGTATTGAAATAATTCCAAATTTTCTGTTATAAGAAATCTTACCATATTGTGATACTTCGTTTAATTTTCCAAGTTAAATTGATCCCCCTCCTCTCTTCAGGATAAAATATGGATTGTAGGGTTCCAAATTCGTGCTAGAACATAAAAGGAATTCTATTTTCAGAATCAGTGACAAAGACTGCTTTGTATTAAGAAAGTTCTTCTGATTTCTCAACTTACTTAACTGTGCTCATGTCCAGGGACGTTGTTATGCTGCTTTCTTTGGGGGGGGGGGATTTTCAAAACCTGTTTTCCCTAGTTATAACAAAATTACAAGTGGCGAGGGGAACAGCGACCCAAAATGCCCTTATTTTGATGCATGCCTCTATTTTTGGCTGTCAAATTGGAGTCGGACCAAAAATCTAATCCAATATTTGAAATTAGCAGCCCAGAAAACCAAGTTCGATGTTGACCTTCAAAAATTCGACGTGCTTTTCTCCATACGTTTGAGATACACCCTATATCACGTATTGTAGTTTTCCAGTTGATATAAATATTTTTATACTGTAATGCGGACCATCAGAAATTAATGAGGCACCAATATGCGACTACATACATGAACTAGGCTCTTTTTTTTCAAATTAAAATTAGGGTCCAAAATCGTTTTTGCTTTAGTTGCTCTGGCGTTATTATAGTCTACATTTCGAGGTTACAATTTTATACGTGCTAACTGGCGGAAAAAGGAAGGACCTCGGTGATTTTAAAACAAGGGCAAATCACGCAAGTTTCGTAAAAAGTTTGTGCCCTATGTATCGCATTAATTATTTACACAATTTGTAGAATATAGGTAGTGTTTATATAAATTGCACAATTTTTGCATTTTAATTATATGTAGAACAGGGTCATATGCCCGTCGAAGAAGCACGCGGCCCTAACAAAACGGATGTAATTAACCCCATAGAACAGAAATTATATAATTTACAGACATCACGTCCGATGGGTCGCTTAACACGAATGAGGTTTTCAAAACTTCAGCATGCTAAATATGATGAGCAATTAATTTGCTTGTAATACTATATTCTGGCATTGAGGAAAGGTGATCATTCGCTCAGTTCCGCAATTTGTTGCTGAGCGAAAATAATCCTTTAATCGCCTTATACCTTGGCCAGGATAATCACCCATGAGAGGCCTAGTTGAGAATAAATGCTAGACCTGGGATGATAATCTTCTGATTCTTTTTCATTGTTGATAGGGATGTTTGCATGTATGCAATTTTTAAAATATTGGTGCATTTTTACATGGAGCACAATGTTAATTACCTGTGCGCAAATAGCACTAATCAACAGAATATTATCCAAAGCTTTGTGTCAGCTCTCTTTCAGATTTCTTAGAAAAATAACTAATCGATCGCGTGAGTTGTAATAATTGACAGAAGAACTGAAAGTATGTATTTTGAATCCAAACTGGTTTAATAAGACGTAATAATTTGAGGCCCTTGGTTAGGAAATTTCAATTCCAGTGCGTTTCCCAACTCCAAGAGTTTGGAAAAAAAAGTTACTAGAAAAATAAATTTCAGTAGCTATAACGAAAAATTGGTGTTAGCTGGACAAGTTTCTTGCGAGATGTATAACTCCTTAATAAGATGATTAGAGAAAAGCAAGTCTTTGGTGTAGTATTGTTTGCCTATTATATTCGTGCCACTTGAATAAGGCATAATATGTTGCGATAAAGAAGACCTGACAAAGAAAGGAGTGTAAGTGCCAAAAATTGAAAAAAGATTTTTCGTTGGACTGTATACTTTGGATTCATATGTAAGTGCAATGAAACGGGTGTACATGTGCCAGAAGAGATCTTGTTTGCTTCCAGAAATTCTCGGCAGATAGCACTACTTGTAAGTTCATTTATTGTGTTTATGAAAGGAGTGTAAGTGCGAATTACCCACGTTACTCTAGCAAGAAGATCAAAGATATTATTATTGTTTGCTATCACGACTTTATTCAGTTGTTGAAGATCAAACAGAAGCTAAACACGATGTTTATCATGGTTTTGTAACTGTTCATAAGATTTTACATGCTTTGAAGTGTGAAACAGAAACGAATTTCGATGGCTAAGAAGATTCAGTTGACTCCAGGTATGACTGCAGTAAGCATAAAATATTACCATACCTTCTGATTCTGGATTAGTCAATGTGTGCAAGGATACATTTTCTCGCGTGTTTGGTCGGTCATAGAACCGAATTCAGCGGCTCCAGCACTGAATCAGAGGTGGCGAAATCACGTTCACCAATAACTGTGGAAAGAACCCTGCTTCACAAAACCACAAACGGAAATACATATAATGAAAAACATAGGACTGCAGTAATTCTTCATAATATAATGAAATTTCCACGGGAGGAATCCCACTATAGTCGTCGAAAGAATAAGTAAACAGGAATTTTTAAGTCCAGACTTGAACATTTGCTCGATTATATCATGCCTACAAAAAAGGAAATCCTGATACAGTGATTGAACGACGATATTATCGTCGTGTGTTTGTCACTTACTTTCCTGATTTGAAATTTAAACGGCCCCAAACAGATACATGCTCAACATGTGACGGTACATCGATGAAAATGAAGCAGTGTCCTCCTCTAGAAAGAATACAGAAAACTAAAGAAAAGTAAGTGCACTTTTGTGGAAAACAGGAAAAGCTCGCTGCTCTATGTACAAGTTCATGAAAGCTGCTCAGATACCTGATAACAACACAATGTGTGGTTTCAATGGATCAGCAGCTGGTTCTATTTGTGCCTACTTCGGCACATAGTCAAATGTTCTACAGCCGGCAAGTTTGTCAACTTATAATTTCAATGTGCACGGTCTGTGGCATAAGGACATTTCACAGCGTGGTGGAAATCAAATTGCCTTATGTCTGCTCAAGATTCTCTCATCTCATTTCACTTATAAGAAGAAATTGGAAATTTGGTGTGGCAACTGTAGTGGTCAGAACAAGAACCAAATGATCATTGTTCTGCTATATCTGATTTCAATTGGTATATTTGATGAGATTAACTTGCAATTCCTGGTCTCAGGGCACTCCATCATGCCATGCGACCAAGAATTCGCTGTTATCGAGAAGAGGAAACGGGTTACAAAGGCAATGGGGCCAAGTGACATAAAAATAATGATTGAAGGTGCCCGTTTACAACGTCCTTTCAATGTCATTTCAATGGAGGAAGAGGACTTTTTCGACGTGGCGGAGCATTCTCGAAAATATTTAAATACTGCCTAGCTTGGCCTTAGCAAGTTATCCTGGTTACGTTTCACGACAGAAAGTATACTGGAGGGATCTGTTCTTGTGCGAACACTTAGTGCATTAGAAGAATGGAACACAATAAAAATCACCAAAAAGGAAGTCCAGGTAGATCAAACATCTCCTTTTAGGCGTTTGAAAAGGTAAAATAACATTAATGAGGGGGGAACTTGTTGAATATGTTACAATTTTTAGACGCAAAATACCATGATTTTTATTATAATACATGTCAATAAACATATCATGGTTTTTATACTACTATTATGTCAATAAACATGTCTGCATTTCTCATCATTTTTTCTCTCCCTGCCTATATCTGCTCCATTTACATCTATTATTATTAGTAATCACCATCACAAAACAGAGGAAACCCTCTCCTGAAAAACTTCATTTTTGACACTCACACTCCTTTCTTTGTCAGGTCTTCCTCGCGTAAAAATCTCTCAGATGAACTTCCAATCAATTTCTGAACTAAGTATTCTAATGACACCGGGGGGGGGGGGCAAAAATATTATTTTGTTCACCTCCTAGTTTCCATGGAGGAATTGTAAAAATGGGAGTTGGTTTACACGAAACAGTGTATTATAACCCGAAATATAGGCTGGATGCACATTTTCCTCCATATTCAGGCGCAGATCTAGAAAAAGGAGATGGGGGGGGATACAGTAGCGGCGATGCATACTGATTAGCTGTTGCTTTCATGTTGGCAGGGGTGTGGGGGCGGGGGTGCTCCCGGAAAAATATTTTATCTAACGCGAGATACGCAATGACGAGTATATGCCTATAGATGCGTTCTTATATACATTTGTGGTGTGTAATGAGGGTACAATTCATAATTTTTGTTCTTTTTTTCCTATTATTGTGTAAAAAATTTCAACCGGGGGGGGGGCATGTAATTATAATTGTATAGAATAAATATATCTTAATTTAGCTAAAAAACTTCTTCAATTTCTCGTGTGAAAAGGGAAGATGACCAATATGAATTATTAGCAGGCATGTAAATAGGTAAGGATACTATGAGAAACTTTTAATGTTGATAATATGTGCCTCATTTTTGAAATTCTCGAAAGTTGAAAGACAAGTCCACCCTTCAGATATATTCTCTAACAGCGACAGTTGTACTGCTGCAAGAGCTCATTAGTCTTTTAAAATATGTATGTATTATGAACTGTAACCGATGCTTAATGGCCTTGAAAACAGAGTGTGTGTTTAGCACGAACAATATTAAAAAACTTTCGTGTCCCTTGTCCAATATAAATGAGGAATGTACAAACATATAGCCAGTTTGTGCATAATTTAAGTAAGTATTTGAAGGATTTTACCGCAGAAATATTTCTATTGTCTTTAGTAGTTCTCTACAGCTGATATATTTTGAAATTGCATTTTTAAAAGTAGGATATATCAAACCTTTTTGTTTCTAAATACCTATGTAATTTCTGTTACCTCCTGTTGGTCTACAAAAATTGAAGCTTATGGGTTTTCCCTTACTTAAAAATGTCTTTTGGTCTGGAGTGAATATTATTTCAGTGGCGAAAGTGCTATTATAAATCGGACTATTTATTTATCATCAGCTGATTCGAGAAATTCAGGTGAGACCCCCAGTAGTATTCTAATTTGTTATGTTCGTTTAATACTGAACTTACTTGAGGTCAGATGTTTAAGGAACATCGTAACTATCTTCGCCATATTTTCAAGTTAGCGGATTTTACATGTTATTTGACTTTAGAGAGCAGGTAGATAGTTGAACATTGTGAGCTTTCGTAAAGATAATTAATAAAATTCACGTACTAACTCTGGGGCAGAGATGTAGCAGTTTTTTTCTAGGGGGAGAGGGGCAAAAATTGTGGAAGTCCCAACCCCAAATGCCCACGTATCAATATGTTTTGTATTGTTTAAAAAAAAGAAAAACTTTTGAGACTTGGATTTTTCCAGACACATTCAACATCAGTAGATTGTAGTCCTCGAAAAGTAGACTACAAAAGATGTGAACCAGTGGTAGACCTCATATTGAACCGGCGTCCCGGTGGGTTCAAATCTTAGAATTTATCCTTACCCTTCCCAACGCCAGTATACAAAATTTGGTGCAATTATAATATGCGCTCTACCAACATAAACGTATTTCTTATCTATAGTAGGCGCTCCACCACAGTAATGCGTTCTACCAGCGTACCCGCCTACACAGGAAGTAGGTACGGAAATCTTTTTAGTCATTTAGAGGCATCGAGGAGGCTGTTAGGGCTGTCGTAGCCCTTTTTTCTGCTTAGCAAAAAACCGGTCTAGGTCGAAATGTAGCGAGTTGCTACGTGTGCTCGAACCCGGGACCTCCGGGGATGCTGAGACCAGCATGCTATCCACTCGGCCAACCTGACTTTGAGGATAGCGTTGCATGGAAACTCACAGATAATGTCTCCCACACATAAGGATAAGTACTCGGACCTACCACCCATCAGTTGTATACTTGCCTACTAAGATCGTGCTGTGTATTTATTTGTACGTCGACCGTTGTGTTATTGAAGGATTTTTACATTAACGTCGTCAGTTCGGAAGCAGCTTGTGTTCATTTCTTGCAAACCCATCTACTTTTTGGCGGTATTGGAGACGTATTTGCGGCTCCGAAATGGATCAGAAACAAAGGAAGACCCGAGACCTCCTTGTGGTGTCTCCTGGGTAACGCTAACAGGCTTACAACGGTAGACCGCATACTAGAAAAAAAATATTATGTTGGTAGAACGCGCACATACATATTATGAAGATCACATGACACGGGTAGAGCGCATATCAGAATGGCACTAAAAATTCTTTTGCTTTTGTGATAAAATGCAGAAATCCTCTATGGCATTTGACACTATTTGCTCTGCACTAAACTTCTGAGTAGATACATATATCGTTTTAAAATTGTACATTTATAACTACCGGATCCGCAGAGTGAGTCAGCTAATTTTAGCCATAATCTTGATTCATGTTTCCTTTGTGTGGGTTTTCTTCATTACTTAGTCCACAATAGTCTACTTTTACATAGATAGTTGACAGCACCTGTTGTTTTAAAAAGGGGTACGTGTTTTGTAGTCTGCGGTAATTTACTGGAATTTTTGCTTTATGTTGCAGATATCGGTTTGTACAACTCACCTATTCATCGTGTAATCTGAAATGGAAACGAAGACAAAAAATGTGTTATCAAAAATTTTCATCTACAAGAAAAAATCCGTCAATTACTTATCCTTCTGCTATTTGTTCTCAGGAGGATTTTGGTGGGAAACCAATGTGTATTATCCAATGAGAATAGCCTACCTTGTCGCGAACGCGTACGTCATTATGTATGCTGTAGTGACAGTGCCTTATGTTTGGATAACGCGTTTAAGGCATAATCCTACTATGTTAGTCCTTTTATTTGACACTCAGACTCCACTGGTCCTGACATTTGCTGTTCCCGGTACATACATACTAACATATACCTTACGAAATAAGCTGAAAGCTTTATTCAAGTTAATCGACGATGACTGGAATAGTGCGTTCCTGCAAAATACTCGTAAGACATCAGTGGATGGACATTTGGATGAAAAAATACGTCAGTTTAAAAGAAACAAACTCGGTTACATCATAATGCAATCAATATTTGCTGTTTCTTACTGGCTCAGTCGCCCTGTAGCCGCATTTTTTATTCCGGTGGAAGATCTACGCGAATCTTATTATCATTTCGCAGCTTCGCCGTTCAGTGATAATCTAGATTCCCTAGAAGAGTATCTGATCATATATTTATGGCAACTTTCTGTGTCACTATATATTACAACACTTGCAATAATGCTGGGATTATTTGTTCTATTAATCGCAGAAGCTTATTTGGAAGCTTATGTCTTGTTTGCAAATTATATATTGACGAATTCAATGAGTCTCACAGAGAATATAGAGACAATGTGTGAAAAAGAATTAATAATATACTATCGCAACCGTAACGAGGATACGCCACAGTCAGAATCTCATGATTTCCACTATCAAAAACAAATATGGTTCAAGCTGACCAGCGAGAAACTTGTTGAATACAAGAAATGTCATCAAAATATTTACAAGTAAGTTGATTTAATTTATGTAAGTTGAATAACGGCCCAGCAAATATCGCAATTACACTTTGAGACATCACTCCTCTATACTCCGGGACGTAGCCGTAGTAGGCTGGAGACATGCAACCCTCCCAAATGTAGTTTGAAAGGTTTGCATTCGACTAATTCCAATGGGAAAACGAGAACGATTTCTCGAACAAAAATGTATATACTTCAGTTGGGAATTTAGCTGTCTACATTACCTCTTTCCCTAGAAAACAGTTACCAGCTATGGCCTTGCCCGGTTGCTTAACATTCTTCTTCTTCTGAACAGTAAATAATTGTTAAAGGCTCCCTTTTCTTCCATAATCCTGAAGTGAATATCAATGAATGTTAAGAGAAAGATTACAAAAAATTTTAAGATACCATCTCATGAGGTATCTTGAAACAGTCGTGTAACCCATAGGCCGTAGCAACCCAAAATTATTTTATAGGAGAGGACCTCTTTATTTACCTAGCCTTCCCCTATTACCTTACATGTTACATTGTGGGAACCTGATTGCAAGACGGCAAACTATGTTTCATACCCTCGTTGCTTCACCCATGTGTTCATCCCCCGGATAGGCAGAGGCGGATAGGGTTTTCTTAACGGCCCGGGAAAGCTGTATGAAAACGGCCCTCAGTTTTCTAAAGGAGAACACAAATATTTGACATTTTTGCAATTTGCAAAGTTGGCATGAAGATATTAGAAACCAGAAAGGAAAATTATTAACTTGAACATTTAAACAATTTATTGTTCGTAATTTGTGATTGGTAATCTGGTTATTTAGTAATAATACGTATAAAATCTGAAAACAAAAAAATTAACAGATGAAGTCATAAAGATAATGAAAGAAAGGAAACAATTACATCACATAGGCATTTTGGTGTAACAGACTAGCACAGATTCAATAGTTAATGAATTAAACAATAGGTGAACAAATATAGGTAACAGCTAAGTAAGAAGATATAAACAACTTAACATCTTCTGAGTTATATCTATTGGGATATAGAGCGAGTCAAATTAACTATTTAACCTTCCAATGGTTGGGCTTAAAACTGTAATTTCCTTCAAAATGTCTTCTACATTTAACGACATGAGAATATCTTTCTCTATGTCCATGAGCAGAAAGGCTTGCAGATGTTCATCTTTTATAGTATATTTAGTCGATTTTTATAATTTTTGATTTACTAAATGAACATTCGCATCGTAGGTACTTGTGTTATACTCACTGTCAATACAAACTGGTAAGCAAATGATAGCAAAGGATATCCCGTCAAACATTTTAAAGGAATGAAGTTAGTTGCGCACCTAATTCTACCTCTAATCCGCACCTAATACCAATACGTTCCCAAATACATATTAAATGGTACAACAGCGTGAGATACATAGTTAGTTGCAGAATAGACACCAGCTACTAATTTGTAGCTAAAAAAGGGTAAGTGTTTTTATAGTAGCGAGTAACTAATATATACCGCTAAAATATGGTTGCAATTTATCCGCGACGAAACAAAACTAAAGCACCCCTAAATTCCACTAATTTTCATCTAAATTATTAGTTACGAATTAGTTACTGCGCGTCCAATCTATACTAGTCCGGAGGTCTGGTTGGCCGAGTGGATAGCGCGTTGGTCTCAGAATCTGGAGGTCCCGGGTTCGAACCCATGTAGCGACTCGCCAGAATTTTCGACCTAGGCCGTTTTTTCGGCCAGAAGGGAAGAGGGCTAAGATAGCCCTAAAAGCCTCCCCGACGTCTCTGAAGTAATGCTTGAAAGGGCGGATTCCAGGACCCAGATGGAGAGCAAATTAGAAAAAAAGAGAATCTATACTATAGTCTCAAAGTATGCGATGTGCGTGCGCATATCAACTTCAAATCCGGTTGACGGCGTTGACGGTTAATTTCAATTTGTTATCACTAGTAGCAGAAAGCTACTTGTCAAATCTTGTCTATGGTAGAGTATTAGTTAGCGTTGTTCGAAGCAGTTATTTTTTAATTAATCTGGAACTGGCGACGCGTTTGAAAAACAGAAAAGCACCAAAGCACCAATGTCAGTCCAAGTAACGAAGATTTCGTTTTGCTTGAAAATACGTTGGATTTGTCTGGATCTAATGTTGAAAATGCACTCGCATCGAATATTGGAGGTAAGTCATCGTATTTTTTAAACGCCTGAACACTTTGAATATGAACATATGTATAATGGATACTTCTCATCAGTACAGGCGCGGATCCACGCCCCCGTCCCCTAACCAAAAAAAAGGAAAAATCTGGAGGAAGGGGGAAGAATCTGCGGGGAAAGGAGGAAAATATGTGGGGAGAGGAAAATCTATGGGAGAGGGGGTAGCAAGAAGATTTTCGCGCGCTCCACGTGCTTTTCCTTCTGCCATTTCCCTCCCCAAAACGATTGTCTGGATCCGCGCCGGCAGTATAATGTGTATGTATTGAGTCAGTTTTCAGTTACACTGTACTTTATTTATTTTTTTATCTAATTAGTGAAATCAGAAATTGTGGCAGCCATTGTGACTAATATCATTTTTCAACGCCTGAACATCCTGAATACAAATGTAGGTAGCTATGTATCGGTACTTCTCATTAACATTCATTTATGTATTTTTATAATTTTCAGTCAAGTACAGTACTTTCTTCATTTTTTCAATCAATGAGAAAATCAGAATTCGAAGCAAGTAGCAGCAGTCATCGTGACACAAATAATAAGAAACACTTATCATCATAAAAGATTATCAAAATCGCTGACTTTAAATGATTTAGTCTGTGGGTTTAGTCTACGCTCTGAGTAAGTAAACTACCTTATATTTGGACGCTCTTCAACGAAAGGGAACCAACCAACATTTGTAAACAAAATGAGTTATTAGTATCGTAGGAAATAGCGTAATAAGTAGAATTTTTTAAAATTGGGCCTCCGATTCAAAAATGTGTACTTACGTTCAAAAAAGCTTATCAATAAACTCTATGTCATATAGTTTCTACATGACTGTTGAACTTCGAATCACGTGTTCTCAAAAAGCGGATTTTGCTAGTTGATTCCCTTTCGTTGAATAGCGTCCATTCAATCTTGAATTTCATTCGGATTTTTCGAAGAAAATCTTATCCAAGTCCGTCGAATTTGTATTTACGGGGATAAACACGAGCAAGGGCGGGTAGGACCAGGGGAAAGGGGTGAATTTCCCCTGGACCGCGGGAATGGAAGGCTCGATATTAACCTCGATTACTGATAAGTCAATATGAGGAGTTATCTGTGAAAAGGGCCCCTGACAAATAGGATTCCTATTCGTCAGGGGCCCTTTTGACAGATAACTCCGCCTCATATTAAAATCCAGATATGAAAATGCTCTCCCGTGGATGCAGATCCTTCTGTGACATGTTTCAACAGAATGCTTTTCTGACCAACACTAAGAATCCCGACGGATTTCCATGGAAATTCATTAAATATAAGACATATCCCCGTACCAATGTATCTGCATGCAGTGTAGATATTCATCGTCATCATTTAATTCAATTTTTTAGAACTTATCAGTACTTTTGTATGTTATTGTGTAGTGTAAGTAAATGAAGGGGGCAGGTGGTAAGAAAAAAAAATTTGTAGACGTCATCTGCTTAAAAAATTTATTTTCTGCTTTAAATTCACCTATCTGCCCCTGAACATGAAAAAATTCAGTAGTTGCGGTAATTTTTAGGAAGCTATTCCCTGTTTATTTTTATCTTAAATATCGATTTAGGCTAAAATGATGTACGATATATTAATGAAAGTACACAACTCGTTTTTACCATAATTAAATTTTTCAGAAAGCTGAACAAGTTCCAATGTGCTATTGATCATATTGATAGTATCGTGGATTTAATGAAAAGAACGATGAATGAGATATTAATGAAACTTCACACCGACGGGATCATCTGCCGAATTATCCAGTACTACTCATACAAATGAAGTAAAAGAAATCGAGACGTTTATATTAGTCAGTATATTAATTCAAAAGTTACCTCTAAAATACTGTTTTATTATTAAGATTTTCATCAAATAACTGAATTGTAATTTTCCAAAAGTTAATAAATTTTTTATGATCTTAATCATGACTATGTTTGTACATGAATTAATTAATTTTGAAAAATTAGTTGCTGCTACGTATCTAAACGGTAACTAAAACGCGGACAATGAATGTATGTGATTTAGTTACGTGCAGCTAAAAACCTACTTAAAATAGTTGCGACGTATCTAAATGGTAGCTAGCGCAGCTAAAAGAATACCTCTAAAATAGTTGCAACGTATCTAAATAGTAACTAAAGCGCGGATAGTGAACGTACGTAATTTTTAGTTACGCACAACTAAAAAACACCTACGTACAAAATCAGTTAGCAGTGAGTTAGCGATTATTTAGGAGAAAAGAGGGTCCCAAATTAGGTGTGCAACTAAAATTAACATTGATTTTTAGTTTTTTGTTTCTAATCTACAACTAAAAATTACGTCTGCGACGCCTATTTTTTTTTAAATTAGTAGCGAAATGTTTGACGGGATGCGTTCATAAATAAATTGTAATTTCGTAACACACCATAACAGCAAGTAGGACACTTCTTGCAACGCTTACCACGAAAACTAGACCTTTACATTTTCCCTCTCATGCATTATCTTTGTCTTCTTCGTCGACTTCGTCTTTATCGAACACATCTTCATCCAACTCTTCACTGAGGGTAGTCTTCAAAACACTCCACTTTTCTATAAAATCTATATACTCATTCTTCAAGTCCTGAAAGGAAGTTTCTGACTGAGGAAGATAGTTATTAGATATTTTAGTTGAAACAAAACCTGACCAGTGTTGTATTTGGTATTTCTTTTTTCATTTCGGTAAAATTCTTCGGATCAGGACAAGCGAAATCAGCGTACAACGAACCGTGTTCTTCAAAACCATTTTTCATGGCTGATATAACTGAGTTCATAATCGGATAATAGACTTCAATACGAAATTCTTCTTTTCCTTCAGTTCTTGTGATATGATCTCCAGATTCATAATTAAATTATTTCGTTTTCTTTCTGCTTCTTTTCAAAGGAAGAGAGTGTTCTACAGCTAATAGTCACTATTTCTTTCATTAAAGCCTTGTATTTCCGTATCAGCCAATTGTGCAAATTTTGTGGCTATATCAAAACAATTTTATCATTATTCAACTTTTGAAGGTTTTCAATACTGACCATAACCATCTCATAAGCCTTACAAATATCAGCCCCAACACTTTGTAAGTACTTTGAAAGAGGTGTTGTTAAGAAAAATATGAACAGTTATAATTGTTTCAAATTTTAAAAGATTGTCCATGTATCCTCTTGAATGCACTTTAGCTTGTCCACGAAGAATATGGTCCTTGGATGTGTAGATTTTATGAAGCGTGATAATGAATGCTGCATAGTTGGGATGTACTATTTCTATCATTTTACTTTCATCTTCCTTGTCAACCTCATGGATAATACCAAAAATCTTCTTCAGAGCGTATTCTTTTGCCCACCATCTTGTTTCATTTATAGTTCTCAAAGCAACATTTAAATTTGTTTGACTTTCCCAGACATCCATCCTAATATGGGATTCTCTGACAAATGTGAATGTGCCTTTTAGAAGACCAAATAGTGACCTTGCTTCAATAATGTCATCTACACAATTAGATATTACTAAGTTTAATACGTGGGCATAATAACACCACACATGTAATACACGACAGTTAAACCACATGCACGGTTAAAAAAAAAGACCTGTGTGGGAAACAAAGCTAAACGCCAAAAGATAAGTACCTACCTATTTGCGCACATCTACGCAAAAAAAATATTAATAATAATAATAATAACGACGAAACATTTCATGTACAAAATTTTAAAATGGCGATACCTTGTTAACCATTCATTATGGGTTGGGCTCGTGTAGCCTTTGACGGTCGCCCACTTCTGCAAAACAGTCAAAACAGTCGCTAGGAAAGCCTTCCTATATCAGCCTAAAAATTATTTTATTTTTCCAGCGGGGGTTTCAAGTGTCGCTGAATTCATTTTAGAGATTATTTCCTCTCTCCTTTTAACATGTTAAGTTCCACAGGGAGCTAATTTTCAGTTTTTCTAATTTCCCTAAATTCCGACTTCTTTACATCGGCGGTAAGCTTTCTTGGGTTCCTGACTTGATTTCATAAGTTCTTCCTCTCTTTCCTCCTACCCTTCAGACTCTGCAGAGGATTTATCTTCAGGTACTCTAATTTCCTCGATTTTCAAGTTCTTTACGTCAATAGTACATTTTTGTTGAGTCTCTGAATCCGTTTCGAACGTTGTTTCTCCAATCCCATCTACCTTTAAGGCTCCTCAGTGGCCTAATATTCAAGTACTTAAATCTCTATAATTTCCAAATTCTTTATGCTGTTAGGAGGGCTTTCTGGTTCTCTGAATCCGTTTCTGTATTTTTCTCTCTCTTTTTTCCCCTTCCCACCTCTTCATCCGTAAGGCTCCTAATTTCCTTCAATTTTCGAATTCTTACATCGATAGTAAAGTTTCTTGGGTTACTAAATCAGTTTCAGGCGTTCTTTTCTCCCTTTTTCTTCGTCCTTCAGGCTTCACAGACCACAGAGGGTTAATCTTCAGGTACTCCAGTTTCCCCGATTTCCAAGTTTTGTACATCGATAGTAATTTTCGTCAACGTCGTGCATTTCGCCTGCCAGGCAGTTGCATTTAAATGGTCGTTTGTGATGGTTATTCGTGCGTTTTTACTAAAAAGAGGTCGTTCATTTCGTTTATTTTCTCTTCAGCATCGCACGTCGTGCAGTTCATTTTTTCCCCATTCACGTTTATATTTCCCAATAAGTAAATAAATAAATAAAAAGATTAACAACTACCTGAACAAACTGTCAAATTTTCTGATTGGTAGTCAGAATTTGCCCAGTGAGAATGAGGTCTTATATTATTGGTTTAGGCAGAAACCACTTTGGCGGATGAATATTTATTCACTGAGACGCATTTTTTTATTTTTTCAGGTCTGTTGGATATTTTCGGTTTTATTTGGAAATCGCTTCGTTATTCGCCACCATTGTAATGGTTATATTCTATACACCAGGCTTATTGCTGATAATTGGGGTAAGTGATACTTCCTCCCTGGCAAGGATGTGCACATTTTGAGCTATGTTCAATTCCTATTGGGATTAATCAGTTCTACTAGCAGAATAATTTTTAGTCGGTGTTTTACCCTACTGAAGATAGCTAGTTTTTTATTTGAAATTTACACATGATCACTCACTCATTTTTCACCCGCTAACACCCCCGCAGGTAATTTTGCAGTGCACTCTAGTGCAGGTTTAAATCCTAATGATATTATTTCCAATCAGATATTCAAGGATACCCTCGGACTATGGGCTCGGAAAAGGTTTGTTGTCCATATGTCGCAGAGGTATCCAGCAGTCGAAAGGTAGGTGAGGGTGTTGTTTATGTGCTTTTGGAAGTTGGAGAGGGCCAAAATTCGACTATAGGGGACGTAGTGAGAGTTATGAAGGCAGGCGAGGGAGGAGCATGAGAAGAGGTGGTCCACGGTGAGAGGGTCTTCATCTTCACAGTGTGGGCAGTTGAGGGGATATAAAGGTTAGTGAGAAGATGTGTATGTGTGAGCATGTATTTGGAATGATGCGAAAACTAATAATGTTCACTATGTAATTGAAAATAAGCATTCAGTTCCACCAGATAAGAATCACGAACTTCCCAGGTCAGTATCATCTTGTCGCAGAGCGGCTCGAGTATAGTTAAGGGTAGAATTAGATATAATTTAGTTATCAGTAATCAGTACGTTTTTAGTGTTTGTAATGTTCCGACGTGAACGATAATATACACAGTTAGAAGCGTGACGTTCGTTTTACATTGAAGCGATGGAGAAAAACATTACAAATTGGCGCAGTTCGGTTGTGAATTAACCAGTGAAAGTGTTCATTTACGATGGCAAAACCAACGGGCGAAGTGTCAGTGGAAGCAGCTTTGGCAAGGGTGTTAGCAGCCGTGGCAGACCAACAAAAGCAGATAACCGATCTTACAAAACGCTTGGCGGAAAAGTCTATGGCACCAGCAGAATCCCAGTCAGGTATTACAGGCCTGAAATTCGCAGCTTTTGACGAGTCCGTTGAGTCATTTGACGATTTTGTTGACCGTTTGAACTCCTTTTTCCGGCTACACAAAGTAAATGATGCCGAAAAAGTAAGTAACTTTGTAACTTCACTACCGCCAAAGTTATTTCGTTTGATGAAGAACCTACTGTTTCCGGCTACTTACAAGTCGAAAACTTATTTAGAGCTTACATCACTGCTACGCGCTCATCTAAATCCAAAGCCGTTGATCATTCCTAGCCATCATAAACTGTTTACGCGACGGCAAGCAGAGGGAGAATCCATTGCTACTTACGTCACAGAACTACAGCACTTAGCCGCGGACTGTAATTATGGTGAGAACGTGTTGAGCATTGTACTACGAGACGTCTTTGTTAGTGGCTTATGATCCCACGCTACTTTAGATCGCTTGTTTGAGGAGGATGATCCGCCCTTTGAAAAGGTAGTAAATATTGCAAAAAATATGGAACGGGCACACAGTGGTGCACAAGAAGTCTTACAAGGCAGTACGTTCGGTGCCACAGATTTACAGTCTCAGTCAGACTCTACAACGCCAGTTAATCTAGTGGCCTTTCCGGCAAAGAGTCGTTCATTTCAGCGCCGCCCTTTAAGAAGGAAGATAGAACTGCAAAAAGCAAATGTAACGGAACCACGAGTCGTGTGTTACAGGTGTGGTGAACATACACACAAACAGCCAGATTGTACGCAGAAAGACTTACAGTGCCTTTATTGTAAGAAAAGCGGCCATGTAGAGGCAGTCTGCTTTCTAAAAAAACAAAGTCAGCAGCCGTCAACTAAGCATGTAGATGAGCTCAAGAACGATACAGAATTTGATCCATTTCCATTGTACCAAATTAGTAATGATGACCCAATCTATGTCTCACTGCTGATTGAGGGCAAACCAATTGCGTTTGAGTTGGATTCGGGTAGCAAACGCACCATTGTGAACTACAGCACTCTACAGAAATTGCAGCCTGATATAACATTAGGCCTACAACATGTGTCATCCAAGCTGAAGGTTTATGATGGTAATTTGGTGCAACCGTTAGGGATGGTTCGCGTTACAGTGTCCAATGGTCAAACTGTACAACCTAATCTCGAGCTGTTGGTAGTTAAGGATGATCTTCCAAATATTGTTGGACGTGATTGGCTGCGAGCACTGGGCATGCTTCAAGATACATCCTTACATTTTACGCCAGTTTCACTATCAGTTAACCAGGTCGCCACAATGGATAGCTTCCCACCATTGTCGGTCCTGTTACAGAAATTTACTGCCATATTTAAACCTACAGTGGGGAAAGCCCGACATAAGAGCCTGTGAACTAGAGTTGAAGACTAGGACACAGCCAGTGTTTAGGAAAGCCCGACCAGTACCATTCGCAATTAAACAGCATATTGAAGATGAAATACAACGTCTTATCAAGGCCGGTATTTCTATACCAGTTCCATCATCAGAATGGGCTACACCCGTGGTACCTGTTGTTAAGAAAGTGGGCATCCGCTTGTGTGGAGACTACAGTTGTACACTAAATCCACATTTGAATGTCACGCAACACCCATTCCCAGGGTTCGATGAAGTGTTCTCCAGTCTTGCCAATGGCCAGCATTTCTCAACTTTAGATATACGATCTGCTTTCTTGCACCTACCAATTACCGAAGAAACGTCAAGGATGATGACTCTTAATACTGACCGTGGCTTGTATCGCCCAACGCGCCTGATGTATGGGGTTAGCTCGGCTCCAGCATTATGGCAGAAGTATGTGGATTCTCTGTTCAAGTCTGTGCCCTGCTGCATAGTACATGATGACATCATAGTTACAGGGGAAACTGATGAGGTACATCTACAGCGATTGGAACAAATTTTTAAAATTTGCAAGGAAAATGGGCTACACCTGAACTCTACAAAGTGCAAATTCTTTCGTTCAGAAGTTGAATTTCTGGGTTACAGAATTACAAAAGAAGGAATACATAAAACCTCAGAGAAGGTGGAAGCAATACTAAACATGCCTCAGCCTTCCAATCTTTCAGAAGTTAAAGCATTTATGGGCATGGTCACTTTCTATGCTTGCTTCATTCCTAACCTATCCACACTTGCAAAACTGCTCTATATGCTTACACAAAAAGGGCGAACATTTGAGTGGTTAGAAGACTGTGAACAGAGCTTTGCCGCCATCAAGCAGGAAATTGCCTCTGACCAGTTCCTTGTATCTTACAATCCGGAGCTCTCACTAATATTAGCAGTTGACGCGAGTTCTACTGGGCTAGGGGCTGTATTGTCACATAAAGTTGCCAACAAAGAACGACCAATAGCATTTGCCTCCCGCACACTGTCAACAGCTGAATCACGATACTCACAAATTGACAAAGAAGCCCTGGCAATACGATGGGGAGTATTCAAATTCTTTCATTATTTATTTGGCAACCGATTCACATTGGTTACAGACCATCAAACTCTGGTCCATATCTTCAGCTCCCGCAAGCAGTTACCCCAATTAAGCGCCACACGCATGCTACACTATGCGTTGGAACTACAGGTGTTCAACTTCGACATTGTGTATCGCAAATCAGAGCTACATGGTAATGCAGATGGACTCTCCCGCCTTCCTACCAAGTCTGAAAATTTAGCAACCATTGATGAAATCACGTGTTTCCAACTTTTGCAATTCGACAGTCTTCCACTTACAGCACATCAAATTGCCACTGAAACGCTGCACAACCCAGAGCTTCAACCACTAGTCTAAGATTTACGCCAGGGTAAGAAGCTTGGTAGTCGAAGCTTTCAATTTTCACTGCTTGGGAATGTTATATTTCATGGTCCACGAGTCTATATCCCAAAGAAATTTCGCTCGACAATTCTTCATAGTTTACATGAGGGTCATTTTGGAATGGTGAAAATGAAAGCGCTAGCCCGGTACTATGTTTTCTAGCCAGGCATTGACGCTGATATTGAAGAATTATGTAAGAATTGTACTCCCTGTCACACCTACACGCGGAAACCAACCAAAGCTCCTGTGCATGCCTGGAAGCCTGCACTGCATCCATGGGATCGACTACATATTGATTTTGCTGGACCATTTTATGGGAAAATGTTCCTGTTAGTCATCGACGCATACAGTAAATGGCCGGAGATTTTCGCACTGCCCAAGTCTGCAACCTCGACAATTATTATGGTTATGGAAGATTTATTCTCTAGGTATGGTCTCCCTTGTACAGTAGTGAGCGACAATGATGCTCAATTCACGTCTGATGAGTTCCAAAATTTTCTCAAGTTTCACAATGTACGTCACTACACTACCACACCTTTCCACCCCGCTACAAATGGACAGGCCGAGAGGTATGTTGCAACAATGAAAATGTCTCTCCGAGCCTCAGAAAGCAAACCTGGTACCATAGAGCAAAAATTACGGCGTTTCTTGTTTGCATTTCGTAGAACTCCACATACATCAACTAATGAAACACCAGCGCGATTGTTCTTGGGTCGAGAATTACGTACGCCTCTCGACTTCCTTCCCCCAGAACCACACCAACAACGACCATCTGCAGGCTCAGCTTTCCCTCGCACATTTAGTATTGGTCAGCGAGTGGCAGTAAGGGACTACACAAATCCAAATCGACGATGGGTTATAGCAGACGTGGTCAATCAAGATGGAGCTCTCACATACACGGTGTCAGTTGGCTCTAAACTGTTGCGCCGACATGTTGACCAAATTCGCAGCATGGGTCAAACCGCAACGTGTACGCCAAGACCCCAACCACAGACTGCCTACACTCCTCTGGCACAGCTACCAGTCATCGATAGGCCAGTCTCACCAATGACAGCACGTAACCCAACATGTGTGTTGCCAGTACAATCGCCAGGGTCGCCGACTCCCAGTACATCACAACCTACAACATCGTCAACTACCAGTGGGTTATCGTCGACAGCACTGTCCAGTACCAGTGAATCATTGTCGCCAAGCACAAATGCGGGGTCTGCAGATCTTCCAGAGACTCCAACATTACGCCGCTCGGCAAGAAGTCGTCGGGAGCCAGAACGTTTAACTTATTGAAGGAGGAGGTGATGTTAGTGTTCGAACCGGACGTCGCAGAGCGGCTCGAGTATAGTTAAGGGTAGAATTAGATATAATTTAGTTATCAGTAATCAGTACGTTTTTAGTGTTCGTAATGTTCCGACGTGAACGATAATATACACAGTTAGAAGCGTGACGTTCATTTTACATTGAAGCGATGGAGAAACACATTACAATCTTGAATATGAAATACATCTTTTTGCAGACGCTTGTTTTCCACAGCGGATTTTCCTGCTTCTATTTTTTTGATTTGTGTTTTCTAATAACCCCCTTAATGCAAACTCAGTAATAATGTCATACATGTACAAACAGTATAGAGGAGAATGGGGATGGTTGGAATATCGGGCTAATTGGCATACTTAATTATTCTATCAAATCCTTAGCTCAGGATTTTTTAGGGTATATCTTTGCTGAATGCAATACTGATGTCTTTATATAGGTACGGACTCAATTACTGAATATTAATGTGCAGTAAAATTTGAGTTACTGCATATTAATGTGCAGTAAAATTTGAGTTAATGATCGCTGATCAAATCTGTGACACTCATTACTGAATCAAATTTCGAGAGTTAGTTAAATACTACACAAGATATTAATCAGGGGATTGAGGGTTTGATTAGCCGAATTAGAAGGATTCCTTTCTCAATTAGTCTTAATGAACAAGCAAAAGAAAACAGCAACCAAGTCAACCTGTTATGCTTTCAAATCTCCATTACTCGCATCGTAATAAAATACATATTTTTGATTTGGATAGGACAGTACGATACCATTGGCGCTGAAAACGTCCTTGATAGGAATGGGCACTTTAGTAACTGGATACATGTGGGCATGCTACTATTCAGCAGGAGCATTCGAAGATATGGTTGGTATAACGTACAATATGTTTTGTTCTCATTACAAAATCACACACACTTCTTTATGGACATGTTTTGCTTCATCGAAACTTGAGTTTGGAAAAATATTACAACCCCACAACGTTCACAGAATGTTTCTGGTTTTTGTGCAACTAATTGACACCAGAATAGTAATTTGGTGAAATTCAGTCAGGCCCCGTTCCAGAATTTTTCAGTAGGAGCAGACTTCGAGGTATTGATCTTCTAAAATTTTAAAAACCTTCATTAGCGGGTGAAGCGAGCAAAACATTTTCAGTTTTGGGCGGAGGATCCCTGAATCTACTTCTTTTAAGACTGGCGATGAATTTATCTGGTTTTTTCCAATGCGTCTTTGCGCAGTGTCAACAACAGAGATATTTCACTCGACTGAAATTCGTGCAAATCTTGATTTGGTTTTCAGGTTGTTATTCTGATTGATCAGATTTACAATATACCGTGGTACTGTTTGCCTCCGAAGCAACGTAAGGAAGTTTATATACTTTTGGTGCAATCGCAGCAACCAATATCGTTTTGTATGCTCAAACTTTATCCCATTGTAATGGCTAGATTCTTGCGAGTCCTAAATATTTGTTATTCAATTGTCAGTGTAGTGAGGTCTATATAGTCTAAGCTGTAACAAATGTGGTTCATTTTTGTTTCTTTTTGTGGTTTTTTTTTTTTTTTTTTTTTTTTTTAATGTGAAAACTGCTACTGCTCAAACGTAGTTCGGTTATTGCTACGGTAGAATAAGAACGTCAGTTACGTGCGTTAAAGTTGCGTTAAAAATTAGCGTTTCTAGTGTAGACGAAACCGGTTCAAAGCGCGCAGAGTTAGAGTACCTATAGCTATCTTATCTGTAGTACAGTTCGCTGGTGCAAAATTAGACATGTCAGGAGAAGATATGAAAAAAGTACTCGCGAATCTGGTTACGATCGAGAAACACGGCGAAGAAACGAGTAAAAAGCTCACCTCCATGGAAAATAAAATGGACCTAGTCACAAGCCAAGTAGCTGAACCGTTCAAAGAAAAAGACGAATTAAAAAAGGAGGATGTCGCTACTGCCAGTGACAGAAGAAGAGGAAGACCAGGCGCAACTCGACAGTGAAGCAAATAAGACGCTGTAGATTCGCCGCCGCGCAAGGAGAAATGGGGGTAGAAGAGTTGCCTACTTCAAAGCGTTTCTCCCTATCCTAACGCAGGCCCAGTCAGGCTCATCCCAGGTTAGGAGGTGCGATGTCCTGGGGTCAATTTGGCGTGCGTGTACCGCCATACGCCCCACGATTCTCATCCCCCTCTTTTTGGATTCTTAAGGTAGGGCAAAAAATGATTACCTACTTGTAAAATTCTACACGAAACAAGGAAAAGGTAAGCTGCGGGCCATGACTTACTCTGCGTACATTTTTACCGACGTGTAAATAGTACTTGTTCATTTTTTTCTATTTTTGAATAGTCAGAATTATAAGAGTATGTCCAAAATATCCCTAAATGAATACGTTCGTATTCTGCGATAAAATAAAAAGAACAAAACGTTTTCAAATATTTCCAAAATTTTCGTTTGAAATTCATTACTGAAGAATAAATAATATTTATTATAGAAAGAAAAATGGTGTCATAAATAACAAATAACAATATAAGATAACTTGAAGAGCTACAAATGTAATAACAAATAACAAACAGTAGAACGATTCCTGGTACTAATTCCAACGAAAATGTAGGAACATGAGTACAATATGAAAAATAATCGACGCAGCGTGTTAATAAATAATGGCTAGTTAAAATTTCATTCTACGCGTCAATAAATAAGCAGTTTATACAGGAGGATGTTTAAAATATAAAATAAGTTACCTATTTTCAACACGAAGCACACGCTTTTAAATTTTTGAATTTTTGGTATAACGGATGGTATGTGACTTGAGCGTGATAACCGGATGCATCTGACCAGTACCGAACATGTTGCACTCGACCATCGGGCAAAACCACTTCGTAGTCACCTTTGGTATACTTGCCATCACGGTATTCTTTATGACCAAAATTTGTACCCCAGTGATTATCTTGAACGAAATATTCGTACTCATATCGTCCAGTAAATTCAGGATCCTTAGACTGCAAACAGAGCAAATAACGTGGAATTTAGTTGATAGCATAAGAAGTAATTAGACAGATTTGAAGGGCTGTCATTTTTCATCAGCGAGTCAAAATTAGTTGCGGTGTTTTAAGGATGACAAGAAGCGCCTATCATTCATGCATCAAGTGCTAACGAAACCTGCATGTAAAGTAAACATCCCTCAATGTAAAGCGTTTTTACATGAAGAAATTGCTGGCCAGTAATTTCGTATCGGGGAATCGAAACAGCGTCCATTGAAACATTTGACTGAAATGCAGCGATTGTCTCTCACCACTCGACCACGGAGCGAATTACAAAATAGCAACTTAAGAACGCATTTAAATATTCACGACATAGTACAACTGTTACCGTTTGTTGTTAACTGTCGTTACATTTTTGCTGGCCACTACCTGTGTATGCTGTTTGTGCACGTGAACAAACTGAAGACGAGACTGTGATACTGTACTTTGTAGTAATTATCTGAGCAAATAAAATTTTTGAATTAATTATGCACACAAAAATCACCTGTCTATAATTTAAATTGACATGGATATGTCTTTAGTCTGGGGGTCATTCTTCAAAATGCGACATACGACGAGCCTCACGCTCGAGCGTCACTCTCGTGTACGTTTAGTGGAAGAAGGTTGAAAGAGGAATAGAAGAAATTTGGAGGTGCCGGGAAGAAGGTTGAAAGTGGAATAGAAGAAACTCCTCCTACAGCGCTAGAGGGCTGGGAATGTAATCGATCAAAGTCGATTAAAATCGATTTCGAGCCACCTTATCGATTATCAATTTCGACTTGCCGTTAACGATTAAAATCGATTTTTTCCATTTTTCGCCATTTTCAGTTTAGTTTTTTTTTTTTAGTTTTTGCTTCAGGCTTCACGTACACGACACGTTCTACTAGTTCTACTGGTCTAAAGTAGGACTGGTGTAATCGATCAACATCAATTTTAATCGATTTCAAGGCTCGAAAAATCGATCTTAATCGATTTTAAAAATTATTGATTTTTCCCACCTCTATACAGCGCGTAGTTTTACAATTATACGAGGCAAGCCGAAGTACATACGAAACAAACCGAGTTTGCATTCGTTTGTATTGATAAGAAATCGAGTAAAAAACCTTATGAATGTTCGGATTCAGAAAAAAAACATATCCATGATTCAATGTTTTTCCCAGTAAGGGAGAAATTTAATTCATTTTTATTCAACTTTAATGGATGCAAGCCAAAGTCCTGAGAAATTTTAAGTCGGCACTTATTTATATTATAAAACTTCGTCTTCAAAAAATTAAATTCTGTGTCAATCCACCCCCTCTACTTTTTCAGTGTTTTACCAATTGCTACATCGCTATGCTGATTAGTACACACTAGTTTACTTTTATCATGACCGCAATCAAATTTTGCGCGCAATGATACTAAACGCGTACAGTTTTCCATTTTCACTCATTATCTGAAACAGTTTTCGTAATATAATTTTGATACGCTTCTCGAAGCTCCGCACGAAGGGCGTAAAAACGCTGCTTGAAAATAACGGAATTACCCCGAGTCGATTTTACACGATAACTAAAACATCATAGATTACGAGTCACGCGTCAGTGTTGCCGTGGTTCCCATTTTTCCCCCTCGCGCTTGTAGGAGTAATGAAAACTTATACGTGTGCCAAGTCACCCCATGATTGCAAAGTAAACCCGCGTTACAGTAGTTGGAAAGCGAGAGAAATGAGCAGAAAAAGGTCTTTTCTTACACAATAAATACGGTCTCCTAAAATTGGCCGCTCTGGGCGGAAGCCTAACACGTCTCATAGGAAATCCACTCTCCCTTTGTCTTGTTTGAAAAAATTCTGACAAATATTGTCCAGTTCGCGGTGAAGAAAGACGGTAGATGGGATTTTATTCTTAATAATACGAATAGAGATTATGAGTGTTCAGGTGAGGCAGTTTGTTCAGATCTTAGTGAAGAAAATCCTACTTTTGAAAGAATTGATGGTGGTTGACGTTAAACATCAAAGCGAATTTGCAAGTGAATACATAATTATGTGCCGCTGAGATTCAGCAACATGCCTTGTCGTAGTATAAGAAACCAAATTCTGACACAAGTCCAAACCCTTTTTGATACGTTTCTTGTATTACACTCTATTTTACCAAACTACGAAACTAACACTGTTACTATATCCGTGGAAATATTAGGTTCCCTGACCAGCAGGAAATAAGCCACATTCTTACTTACTTCAGGGTTTGAATCTTCTATAGACGACTTGGTAGTAGCAGCTGGAGCAGCTGTAGTAGTACTGGTAGTGGTTGTGCTTGTTGGCTGGGTGGTATGCTGCGATTCTGCGGCTGTAAACACCGCAACAGGTTCAATCGCGGCTTTCATAATCTGACTGATCGATAAAGGCTTTTCTGGACGCTCTTGCGGAGGTTCTTCAATTGGCTTGCCATTTGTAACCATAATGTGCTGAAACGGTATGTAATAATGCAACAACGCGTAATCTTGGTAAATGTCAGTATTCGTTGGTTCACTCGGGCCGTGCTGATTTTGCTCACTTTCAGCCGGTCGGCTGTGATCAATGTGACCGACTTTTCCATTTGGAACAGCATTGACTTCACTCGGTTTGCTTCTAGCTGACTTAGGCGCATCCTCCGGATATGACGGGTCGGTAATTGGTTTCCACGCTACGTTCGGACTTTCTGATGTCACCACAAATGAATATTCATCTACTGAGGAGATGCTGCTGTGCTGGAAGTTGGACGACTGCCTGCTGTGAAATCGTTCACCACCGCGATACGGTTTCTTTATAACGATTCTCTTCTTTTGCCGCACCACACTGCCTCTGTTATCATTTGGGGACTCGGTGTGGATTGAAACGGCCATGCAGAATACATAGAACACGATGAATGTTAGCTGTAACACAAAAGAAGGATTGTGAAGAGTAGATAAGTAAGACGTAAGAAGGATTGTCACCTAATGGCTGCGTGAATGTATGCAACTTTGTGGCAGAGTGGTATCATGCCACCTTGCATCCTTTACAGGCTTGATTCCGAGCGCAGGAGCCAGTGAACAGGTTTCGTTACTCCCTCCACAACATCCTGGTGAACATAGTGAGCACGCAGTATCAGTCAAAGTGGATAAATAACTTGCTTTGTAGTCCCGAGTCAGTTCTGAGAAACCAGGCATTACACTCACAGAAAACACATTACCATCATTATTTGAAGAATTGCTGAATTGCTGCAGTATTGATGAGTATGGCTCCTGAGCCGCTCATTAAATCTTGTGAGACGCGTGGCCGGTAACAATCCACAAACGCTTGTGTCTCGCACATAGAAGGCCGTGGTGGATCCAAGAGGGGGCATGGGGTACATGCCCTCCTTGATTGAATATTCTTAACGCAATAATAGGAAAAAAAGGAATAAAAATGATGAATTGTACGCTCATTACACGCCACAAAGGTCACCGCCGCTACTGCCTCCCCCCATCTCCTTGTTCTGAATCCACGCCTGATAGAAGGAAATACTCAAACGCAACTTACCGCGAGGAATGCAATAGCTAACTATTCCGACTAGTCTGTCATGAAAGTTGTGTGACTGGAATCACGTGGTCACTACTCCCCTGATAAATAGGAAAACGACTGAGGAGAACAGAAGCGATGTGAAACCGCCAGGCCACCGAGAAAATAAATTTTGCAGGCCAATAACCCCTCCCCATTCCGTCTCGTGCCACTTATCCATGTTGATTAGTCTTATTAGCATTAATTTGATGAAAGAAGTCTGTTAGATTTTGAAATTCTTTTTTAGATATATCAGTTAGATTTAGTTTGGAGTCTTCCATGGTTCCAAACTTTTTTCTATGTCTTTTCTGCTTTGGGCATTTGAGAATTACGTGCATTACTGTCCCCTTTTTCATTTTACACTTTTCACAGATGGGGCTATCTATTATTTTGAGTTTTGTTAAGTAAGCGTTAAAATTTCCGTGTCCACTGAGGACCTGGGTACTACCAACATTTTTACACAAGTGACTACCCAGTGGGTAGTGGGTAGTCACTTGTGTAAAAATGTTTCATCTTTAGCCGATTTCCAATATTAGGGATGAATTTTCTGGTGATTTCCCCTCTTTCAGATGTAAGGTATCGCTCTTGCCTATTTATTAGGGTGTCCATCTTAGCTTCTTTAATACCGTTTTTCACTTCAAAAGAACAATCTCACCACTTCCTAAAATTTTTTAGCTTATTTATCCTAATGCGTTCTTCTATTTTAAAATCTATTGGTGGGATTCCTGCTATGCAAAATACTGACATATATAAGAAATGGTCCTGTACGCTGATGTTACTCCAATAAGGATCTTTCTTTGCGTTTGGATCTGTTAAACCAATTCTCGGATCATCAGGCTATATTTGGGCCAGGCGACCGGGAACTGGTCCAGTTGCCTGGCGGGTCTTTTCGCCCCCAGGAGGAGGGTATTTTCTGTTTTTAGTGTGTCTTAATTCACTTTTTAACTTCACCGAAGATGGCCTAACAGTCGAAAGCGCTATGAACAACAAAAACAAAAAAGTGAATTGGCACTCCCTAAAGACAGAATATTACCAAGTTCACTCGCACTTCATCATGGACACTGGAGGAGGGTGCACAGTTACAATGGTGGGTACGACCTTTAACGTATTTGCTTTATTAGCCTGATCAATCGAGACATATGATTTGTATCAAAAGTTCTTCATCTGATCTTTTGTGACCGGATATCTATGAATGTTTTGAGAATCTTCAATAACTCTTGAGGAGAATGCTTTATTACGTAGAGGAGAAATACCTAGATTCTTCATGAGGTCTTGTTTCCTAGTGATTCGATAAGCCCATCCCGACATTTGCTTTGCTCGTATCGGACACCTTGCCCGGAATAACGCAAACCGAATACAGATAGTGATAGTGCAATGAGCTAAGTAAATAAGGCTTTTTTGCATCCATAAAAATGCCCAACACGCAACCCAGAAAGAAAGCGAATCTTGGTTGTGGAATATCAGGAAGTAAACTGAGACTAAGAACGAACTGACTTTTTTCCAACCACCCAGAAACAGAAAGACTGAGAAACGTGGTTGGGAATCTTACAAGAAGGAAAGTGTCGCAGACAAAACCCTTCCAGCAGCAAACATAAGGACATAAACTGAATCTGTATTAATAAATGTATAATTATTTGAACGAGCATCAACACCGCACGTGCGCTGCAAATTCAATTAGAATGTTATCCCACAATAATAATTTAACAAGCAGCGAATATTGTAAAACAACTATGAAAAACAATTAATTCAGTACTTTCTTCTTTTACGAACACTTGCCGAATGAACGTACGATGGGAATGTAAAAACAATGGCTCGTGCGAAAATAACTTACCAACTTTACCGTTAAAACAGATGAATGCGCTTATAACTACTTGTAGTGCGCTTGTAAAAATATGTAACAGACGAAAACGAGAGGAATTCCTAGGTGCAGGTAAATCGAAATCGTGTCATTAAAATGTAAACTTGAAGATACGAACATTGGAAATTAGCAACCGATGAAATGTTCATAATGGACAGAAAAAACTTCGCGACAATAACGTGCGCATTCTTAAGAACTATATGTGGCAGTGCAGGGAGTAAAGTTCCACTATGTCGATATGGAGTTATGAATACTGGCATATATATACTAGATGAAATTTCTCACAAAATGAGACCTTCTGGAACTCTCTAGCTTTAAAATTTGCCGAGATATGTTTTTTTAAAGCCTAGATTCAAAAAAACCAATTTTGGGGGAAATGCAAGTTGAAAAAAAAGTTGCAAGAAAATGAAAAATTACAAATTCAAAGTGGCATATCTCTGATAAAAATAAAGCCAGAGAGCTCAGCGGGGTCTCAGGAGTAAGGTTCCACTGTGTCGATAAGGAGTTATGAGTACTGGTATAATACAATTTCTCACAAAATGAGACCTTCTGGAACTCTCTAGCTCTAAAATTCGCCGAGATACAACTATGGCTTTTTAAAGCCGAGATCCAAAAAACCCTATTTTGGGGGAACATGCAAGTTTAAAAAAAGTTTAAGAAGAATAATTACAAATTCAATGTGGCATATCTCTGAGAAAAATGAAGCTAGAGAGCTTAGCGAGGTCTCATTTTGTCAGAAATTTTATAAATTCGTCAGCAAAGTGGGACCTCTTCGGAAAACTAATACGGAAAGAGTTTAATTTCCAGTGATAACAAAACTGAGTTGAGTGATTGCAAAACAGAGAGGAGTTGGGTTCACGTTTTCGTCTGTAATGGGTGAACGAGGGCAGACCGAGAGAAGAACGGATAAGGCCATTCGAGAGAGGAGGGTTTCCAAAATCGTCACGAATACTGATTTTGACTGTTTGACCTCGATTCACAAAAATCGCAGTATCTCAGGAACTAGAATCGACAAAGTGGGACCTTATTCCCTGCACTGCCACGTATACTATTAATAGTCAAGCCAGAGCCGGAGCCATCAAGAATTTTTTGCCGGAGTCAGAGCCCGTTAAAAATTATTTGCCGGAGCTGGAGCCAAAGTTGAAGCTAAATTCACATTTGCTTCGGAGCTTAAGCCAAGTCAGAGCGGCTCCGGTTCTGAGGTCAGCTCTCCTAGTCCCTCAATTTGATCAATAGTGTCAATATTTTCTGGTTTGTCGATATTTTCCATATGGTTTCAACAATTTTGACGTAATATTGCTATCGTATGGATGGACTATTTGGGAATTAAGGGGCTGTTTGGGAAATTCACGTTTTTTAGTAGTGATGGCTGCACTGAGCAGATGTCTGTGGTCGAAGCAGAGCAGCTAGATAGATAGATAGATAGATAGATCAGCCTTTAATACACATTATTAATATTTACAAGAAGTGGGGAGGCCGTGCCTCCCCCGCGCGTACACTATTGCGTACGGCGAACAGGCACGCGGCCGGCCCTTCCATCATGCGCCCAACTTTGGGTGTAGGCCTCCCCCCACCCTGTTCCAGCGCTTCCTGTCCCTAGCATCCCTAAACCATGCAATCCCTCCCGTCCTTATAATTTCATCTTCCCACCTCTTTCTCGGTCTCCCCACCTTCCTTATTTTATCCCTTGGAAGCCAAAATAATACTTTGTTTTCCCACCTCCTTTCATCCCTTCTTGCTACGTGGCCCGCATAGTCCATTTTGAGCTTCTTAATTCTGCTTCTACAGTCCACAATTCCACTCCTCCTCCTAACCGCCATGTTGCTCACTCTGTCTATCCTCCTGCTGCCTGTCATCGACCTTTCCATGGCAATCTGGGTCCTAGCCAGCCCCAGCAGTTGTCCTTCCGTGAGAGCCCAAGATTGTGCTCCGTAGGTCAGAACCGGCATCACACAGCTTTCGAAAATTTTTTTCTTTAGTGTTTGTGAGAATTTACCCATAAATACATTTGCAAGACTCCAATAGCTGCTCCACGCCCTCGCTTTCCTCCTTTTCAGTTCTTTACTCAGGCTATCAGAGAAAGCTATCATCTGTCCTAGGTATATTGCCTCTTCGCTGCACCTAATCGTTTCGCCATTAAGGTAGATTTCCGCCTGCTCAGGGCAGTTTGAGAGTAACACCGTTTTTTTCGTGTTAATACCTAGTCCAGCTTTTATTCCTGCTATTCTCAGATCATTTGCCATTATTTGTAATTCCTCTTTACTTTGAGCAATGAGGGCTACATCATCTGCGAATCTCAAGTTGTACAATCTTCTTCCTTCCACCTCCTAGAAATACATGCGTATTGACATTCGCCATTTTAAGTCGATTGGTGTCCGACGATTCACAATTCAATATTCGGAACGTTCTATATTTAACAAGTTCACAGAGCAGGAGTATGAAAAAATGTAAGGAGGGGGCAACGACGATAGACGGCGAAAGCACTAATATCCACGACTATGGACAAAACAGCTTCATGAATTTCCTTTTCCATGGGGTTTTTGAAGGTTGTGTTATCACATGTGCCAGTGACTACGATCTGACACCTGGATCGTGTTCAGGGGTCAGATATGAGACACGTATCTTTGCATCAGTCAACGTTGGACCATGACAAGAGACTGAAAACCCTGGTAACAGAACTTTACGCTATCTCTTTTAGAAACGTGAAGTCACTAACAGCAAATTGAACGTCTAACATGTATACTTCCTATCTTTCTGAATAATAACATAGGGTGTCTAACAAATTTGAAAATTAAAAATATTGGATTTTTATTGAACCTTTTCGGGCTTTTTATATGCGCAAAAATTGAATTTGCGAGACATAAGAGATTGAAGTGGAGTTTTCGACAACACTACATCATTATTATTCCTTAGTTTTCAGTTAGTCTTTTATATGCTTTTACTACTAGGTATATTTGAGCGAAAATCGTAAAACTTCTCCCGACACGCTCCTGTTACTATGACGTCATCATCTTATATTTTTATAGAACCTATAATAAAATTATCGAACTTTTACTGGACTTATTGCACTTATAGGCCCAGTAGACACCCTGTAATACGACTTTATTGGGAAACAACAACTTAAAATATAACAGGTATTGAGACAAGTTAGTAAAATTCACGACAATGGACATCTCTCTTTACTTTTTCCTTTCAAAATTTCGTAATTGTCTTGGAATTAGATTGGTGGAATTTGTTGCGGATATTATTGTGTAATCCAAAGTACCCCTCCCCACCCCCTCCAAACAAATAAATAAATAAATCGAAAGGTAGGGATTAAAATTTATTGAGAACAAATTATTCTCAGTTTCTTGAAAATGACCCACGTACATTCTCTCGTCACTCAAACCAGTTACACCAATGAGGCATTGGATTATGCACACCATTTTAGAAAGGATCTAATTCAATGGCCTGATAAAATAAAGGGTACATCGACAGGGACAAATGAAAATACGACAATTTAATGGGTCCAACGACAATTTCCGCAGTAATAAATAAAAAAATGAATGCCCGACAAAAATATAAGTGGGCGACGTAAAAAATGAATTAAACTACACGAAATACATATGGTGCACGACAGTAATTTACAATGTACTGCTTAAAATTAATTACCACAGTAACCTAGGCGGCGACAAATTAAATGTTATAAGCAAATTTTTGTGTGGATGTCAAATTTAAGTGAAAACTATAAATAAATGAAAATTTAAATAAGTAAAAAATTATAACTGGGGCGAAACTATAGGGGGATGTAGGGGTTGAAACACCCCAATAAGGATGTTCATTTGACCCCTCCCCCAATAATTTGACAATCAGAAAATTTTGAAACTGTTCGTTTGAATTTTCATTTTTTATGCATGTTTGTTGGTTTATTTATTTTCTTTTTCAATCAAAAAATTAATACTTCGATTAAAAAATTGGTTATTTTTTTATTTTTTAAACATTTTGTCGATGAATTTTTAGTTTTCAGAAAATATTTGTAGGCAAATTTTTCTTCTCCACCTTTCCAAACTGAAAGTCAAATTTCTTTTCTGAAAATGGAGTACCCCTGTTAGAGACTAGTCAGTCAAAAGCAGAAGGTTTCAAGCTGAGTATCGTACGTTATTTGAAAGGTTGAAACAACGCTGAAATGTGGGAGACATTCCGAAAATTTGAAAATCGGTAGCAAACGTTGAATTTCAGATTTCAATGACTATTCGGACTGCCAGCGCGAAAGAGTCGCCCTCTATAATTTTAGGCACGTGAAAAAAAAAGGAACCATTGAAACCTTACATATTTTAGAAAAATTCATTAAATTGAAATGAAAATGGTCTCAGTGGAACGAAAATTTTATGTACTATAAATTTTGTCCTAATCATGTGATTCACTCAGTTACGTGCTTACTTATTCGGTTATTCACACAGTTACTCAATCTCTTATTCAGCGAATTCAGTGATTCACTCAGTCACTCGCTTACTCATTTAGTGATTCACTCAGTTACTCACTCACTTATTCAGTGACTCAGTGATTCGCCCAGTTACTTAGTTATTCACTCATTCTGTAATGTAATTATTCATTCATCCTAACTCCGTCCTTCACTCAATAAATCAGTGATTGACTCACTCACTCAGACATTCGCTTACTTTTTTAGTTAGTGATTCACTCAGTTACTCAATCACTTACTCCGCGATTCAGTGATTCACTCACTTCCTTAGCTATTCACTCATTCTCTAATTTAGTTATTCATTACTTCCTCACTCCATCGCTCACTCAATAAGTCAGCGATCTACTCAGTCACTCGCTTAATTATTTAGTGATTCACTCACTTACTCAGTTATTCATTCATTCTCTAATTCAGTTATTCATTTACTTCCTCACTCAGTCAGTCATTTGCTTACTTATTCAGTTATTCACACAGTTACTCGATTACTTACTCAGTGACTCAGTGATTCACTCACTCACTCAGTCACTCATTCAGTCATTTATTCATTCTCCAATTCAGTTATTCATTCACTTCCTCACCCTGTCATTCACCCGATGAGTCTGTGATTCACTCACTCAGTCAGTCATTTACTTACTAATTAAGTTATTCACACAGTTACTCAATCACTTACTCAGGGACTCAGTGATTCACCCACTCACTCAGTCACTTGCTTACTTACTGAGTTATTCACTCAGCGATTCAGTGATTTACTCACTCACTCAGTTATTCATTCATTCTCATTCTCTAATTCGGTTATTCATTCACTTCCTCACTTCGTCACTCACTCAATGAGTCAGTGATTCACCCACTCACTCAATCATTTGCAAACGACTACAGCGCACCACCGCTTTGAGCAGCCCGAAATCTGTTGTTACTAGATTCTCCGTTTGCTCTCTCTAAAGCCTGAAATTTGATAAAGTTGAACATTTTATTAAAATCTAAAAGTTGAAAGCAAAAGACTTATCTTCCAATGTCACAAGCTGAATCCGTGATAGCAAATGTTCTTTTGTTTAATTTACAGTATTTGCTCCTGGTGAATATTCGGGCTGTACATCCGTCAGAGCGCGTCGCTAATATGGAGTCGAAGAGATAAGTAGCAAAAGGTAAATCTATACATTTTCCCCATTAATGTACGTACTCATTAAAGTTGAAAAATCTCGAAAATTAAGACGTTTTTGAAGTATTTAAAGAGAAACGAATTTTTCGAACAAAGAATTTTCTTTTGATTAAGACTATTTTTTATACCTGGATTCCAAAATTCTGCTACATGTGTCAAAAACGTCACCTTTTGGTCGCTGATAAGAGTAGTCGATATTAGCGCTGTACGGCCCGAGGAGGGAAATTTAGTGTGGAACAAAAGTCAAAACTCCATGTATTTTCCCATAAGAACAAAAGGGAACTTATGGCACGGATGTCCCTAATCCTGTCGACAGAAAACTTTGTAGTCTTTTTTTTTTTTATTTGATTTGTTTTGATTTTATTGGAATTAATTTAGGAGAAGAATCAGAGGAAATTCAGAAAAAAAAGATCACCAAGAGTAAACAACGACCACCTCAATGTGTAAAGGAAGTTGTGTGTTCCTCTCAAGTATTCCTAACATCCTTCCACCTTACCCTCCCAGAATAGGGTATGCTCATGTGCGCAAATGTGAGTTCTTGGGGGATAAGGTTCCAATCTGCATTTGCAGGGACGAAACTATGGAGGGGGTGAAACACTCCCAATAATTGGGCAGTCAGCAAATTTTGAAACTGTTTATTTGAATTTTTCATTTTCTAAGAACGTTTGTTTATTTATTATTGTTTTTGTTTTTTCAATTAAAAAATATTTTGATTGAAAAATCAGCACATTTTCAAATTTTTAGAAAATCTTGTCGACAACTTTTTAGTTAAAAGAAAATATTTGTCGGCAAATTTTCCTTCTCCATCCCCCCCCCAACTGAAAGTCAAGTTTCGTCTCTGAATTATAATATCATAAATCAGACCCCTGTAGATCCTTAAGGGCGGAGAGGATCGGGAAAATGACTTCAAAAACGGATTTAGTGACTCCAAAACCCGTACTACTGACTTACAGAACTTAGAAATCGGGGACACTGGAGTAACTGGAGATTGGCCCCATGTGAAACCTGAAGGGTTGAGGGGAGCGAAGGAAAAAAACTGAAATAAATTCAGCGACTTGAAAACCCCTACTAGCGATGTAAAGAAATCGGGAAATTGAGGAGAATTGGAGTAACTGAAAATTAGTCCCAAGGAACGCCTGAATGGAGAGGAGGGAGGGAATAACCCCTGAAATGAAGTTAGTGACCCTTAAAACCTTCATTTGGAATAGAAAATAATTGAAGTGCTACGTGGAAGAAGGACCTTCAACCAGTGTATTCCTCATGAGACGAAGGCCCTTCTTCCACACAGTGTTTCAATTTTTAAGCTAGTATCGGGAGGTACACAGAGCGATTGAAGCTCAAATTCCGTAAATCAATGCTAATTTCTACGGGTTAACCTTTTCCGATTTTGCTCAAAATTCGCAGATTTTTTAAAAATAAGTTGCCTGCGGTATGAAAGCCATATGGCACAAAAACATATTAATGATAAACAATTTTGGTAGATAGCATGATACGTGCACACGAGAAATAATATAATTGGCGGGGAATGTAATGACTTGTCATTCAAAATAAAAGTCGTTCAAAAATTATTATTTGTCGATTTTACTAATGAAATAGTTGTTGTTAATGTTGTCGTTACATACCGTTATTTAGTCTGCAAAAGTCCTGTCGTGTCCTATAATATTCCCCTTTCAGAAACGTAGGTATGTTTGCATTTCCACCAGCTGACAAAACGAATTCAATTTCTACTTCTCAAATTGTAAAATTGGTATCGAAACCGCAATAGTATATAGAAGAGGTGCACTTTTCATTAATTTTTAGTTACCTACCCCACGTGATTTTTGGACTAAGGCTAATATTAAAATCTTATCAAAAAATGTTAGTCAGAAACTTTCCGTTTACTCACCTATTTTCATACCTATTGATCTTTTTTAAAGTTTCTTTTAAATTAGGTCGTTGAGGGTGGGTACCTACTTACCCCTTTTGTTTGCTTGACTATTATTTACAATAAACTCCAGCTTTTTCAGATGCATTATTTTTATTGGTAAAACGGTGTTTCTCTAGAGTTAATAACTAGCCTTAAAATTGAAATTTTTTCATTTTTCAAAACATTGTAAATTGTTTATTTCCATTAACTGTATCTCTCTTACCACATTTTGGGTGCCTAGCTTGTATTCCCAAAACAAATACCTACAACATGAGACCAGTTTCAACATTGTAACTACAAAACTCCAGCTGCAGATTCAAAAAAGTGCCAATTTTGTTCATCTTCGCCACATTTAACGGTACGTCAACTGAACCGGACGAACACAAGAATATGAGCCTATACTCGGAAATAAAGTAACCCTTAAAACCGCCAACCGTTATCACACAACTTGCATAAACTTATCCATTGTCTTCAAACATAGATATACCATAAAACGAATAAGAAGAAAATAACTTTGAAAAGCTTTGTTACGAGCACGAAATGTTCGTGTTCGAAAAGGCGTCGTTATTAGCGGGCTCGAAAGTACCGCGTAAATTTCGAGGTGTTGAAAACTCGAGTACTGGCGGAATTCTCATTCCAGCACTCGAGTACTGCATTGAATAACGAAAAAGAAAGATAGACAAGGATTTGGTCCTCGTTAGTTCATTTTCCGCGGATTTAATTTTTGTTATAGTTAGTAAAACACTACGGTAACGTACCTTGGAATAATTCATGTTCAAAACTAATATGTAAGATGACGATGGCGGTCGTTGATCGAATATTAAACGTAGCCGAAGTAAACGCGAACCAGTTACAAAAATAAATGATTAATCCTGACTGCACGACTTCATTATTTTACGAGTTCATTTAAATTATCCAAATGATAAATTAATTTCTTTATCTGTATCGCCTATAGGTATCTCGACCTGTGCAAGTTCAAACGAACGCGACAAATGCTTATTGTGTGTTATTCTTTTTAAACTGAAGCAATGAAACGACTAATTCAGCATTTAGAAAGATGATCGGATGATATCGAGGCACATGCTTCTTCTATTTCTTTCTTCTTCATTTTTTTTTTTTTTTTTTTTTTTGCATTAATTTCTCTCAATAATTATCTACTTAAACGCTGAGATATTTATTGCATGTGTTCCTAAAATAGAGCTCGTGTTTCTTCTTTCTACTGAGAAACTCTCAGTCGTAAACCCGATCTATATTATGGATACACGTATCATTTAGATAATACTGAAGAATGTCGTCTATATGGAATTTATGACGTTATTCGAATTTTAATACTTGGTATGGCCGTCCAGTAGTAGATATGATTAATTTATTCGATGCAACTGGTCCTACAGTTAGATAGAGTACTTACATATCTTGGATTCAATGGTATCGAAGAGATGATAATGACTTTTGGCACATTTCCGGAACATATTATTCAACATCATTACTTTTTGACTCTATAACAGATCCTTGGAAAAATCACTGCCACAGTCTCTTTCATTTGTCTCCTATTTACCTACTCTAAAATGGTAATGATCAGAGACCAAAAGTTGTGGTTACGACTTTTTTTCTTTTTTGCCAAAAAAATAAATGCGTTCTGATGAAAACATTTTCCGATTCACCTACACTTATTAGGATCTTATAGCGAAGTTTCATTTTGCCGAATATGCCGAATTCCCGATGCGCAATCAGTTACCCTCTAAGTACCCGCGGAAAAATTACGCATTTGCTACCCTCGGTTACCCTCAGACTACCCAGAACCCTGTCAGTTACCCTTGGCTCCCCTTTAGTTACCGGGGTAACTGGTGGGATTTTGCGCATCGGACTTTGGACGGTATTGTCAAAGCGCCGAAAATAGTGCCAAAAACGCATTTTAGTGCTAAAATCGCGCCGAAAATCCTTTTTAGTGCCGAAAATAGTGCCAAACCTCCTTTTGCGTGCCGAAAATGTATTTCTGTGTCGAACAAGCTTTTTCAGGGCTGAAAAGGCCACTTTAATGTCGAAAACAGGTTTTCACAATCTCGAAAAATTTTTGCTTCAGACATTGGAAATTTGACATTACTCGTTCAAGATGGCTGTGGTATGCATTCATAATTCCGTTTGTTTCTCTCGTCCATTAAAGAACAAAAATAGTGAAAAGTATGATGGGTATGTTTGAAACAGATAACATTAAGATGTAAGTTCACTCATAGGGAGACTTTATGGTGAGAAAAATAATATAAGAAAAAGGTTGGCTGCTTTTCCCACGGTTTCGTTGCGTTAGAATTTTCCTGCTCTGTGCCGAAAATTGCGCAGCCGCAGTTCGCTTTCTAGCCACGAGTTTTACGAGGTTTAGTAAGCTGTCTATGACGTGCACACGCACAGTACCAATCCTTCTGATCTGGTGGTAACACTTCCTGCGATTGTAATGCCTTGTTTGTGCGAACTAGCGGGGGGTTACAGGACGCGCAATGTTTCCACCTTGATTGACACTGTAGTCGCTGTGTTTGCTGGGATGTTAGCGGGGGTCGGATATCGCTAGCTTCCGGTGCTGGTGAGACTCGAACCCAAGACGCAAGGTTTGCAAAGCGGGCTCGTTCACCACTTGATGACACAGCGATTGAACGAATACGCTGAATACCGAACACTAATGGCTGATCCGTAATTTGTATGTCAGAGGATTAATCGGTATGAATTTGGTTGAGATCAACATCAACATCCGTTCAGATAAAATGCAGATTATTGTCTTCATTTCTCGCAGCTGTCATTCATCAGACCCTCTCCCCTTCATTGATGGAATACTGTATTATGTTAAATAATTTGTTTTGATTAGGATAGTACTTGTGTAGTGCTATATTGTAATCAGTAGATAGACAGCCTATTTCCCGGATGGAAGGGGGCGTATTCGAGAGCCAAGATTTCGGTTTTGAGAACCAACTGAGTGCTGGATTTAGACAAGTGCTAAGAGCCTATTAGATTCAGAATCCAAGGAAGATCTTTGGCTTCCTAAATCATTTCTGTCTCTATGTTTCCGACTACCTTCTTTCTTCGAATACCTTTTCTCTTGCTACTTATATCCTGCCACTTTCCTGACTATCTGTTGTGCAAGTATCTATACAGAAACCCCACTTTTATCCATTGCCATCTTCCTCAACTAATATACCGGGGAAAACTCCAGGATCCAAATGATACTAAATATACAGAAATTATCTGTCAGTTAACTAGCTCTATAGACTGTTAGCTACAAAGGGCATTCAGAAACTACTGTCAGTAAGCCTCAAAACCCGTCTTAACAAATTTTATTGGAAAAAATCACATTACAATCTTTCGAAATAATGTCCTTGGGCTTCTATCCAGCGGTCCCAGCGTTCCTGCCATCGCTTGTATCTGTTCTGGAAAAATTCATCTCCAAGCTGTTTTAAAATCGCCTCCTAACTTCTTACAACAGCCATATCGGTCGTAAAACGGCGTCCGCGCAAACTTTTTTTCAGTTCCGGGAGTAGAGCGAAGTCGCATGGAGCGAGATCAGGACTATAAGGATGGTGGGGCGAGACCTGGATGCCGTATTTCTCAGGAACGCAGCGGTAGCGCCAGCCATATTATGTGGTTGCGCGTTGTCATGATGCAAGACCAGCACCCAGCAGTCGGTGATGTCGGGTCGTTTCTCTTGAATGTGCTCATGCAGGTTTTTCAACGGCATCCAGGTCTTGCTCCACCCTCCCTATAGTCCTGATCTCGCTCCATGCAACTTCGCTCTATTCCCGGAACTGAAAAAAAATTTACACAGACTCCGTTTTACAACTGATATAGCTGTTGTGAAAAGTTCAGAGGCGATTTTTAAACAGCTTTTGGAGATGAATTTTTACAGAACGTATACAAGCGATGGCAGGAACGCTGGGACCGCTGCATAGAAGCCCAAGGACATTATTTCGAAAGATTGTAATGTGATTTTTTTCCAATAAAATTTTTTAAGACGATTTTTGAGGCTTACTAATAGTAGTTTCTGAGTGCCCTTTGTATATAGCCACATGGAGAGATAGGGGAGGGGTCAAGCTGCTAACCAACTTACAGATAAATAAGCAGATACAGCCAAAAGCGAGAATTCAGATGCACAGCTCCGAGAAGGAGGCCACGTGAGTACAATCAGTTTCGGAAAGAGGGTTGAGGGTCGGTCGCCAAGTAACTATTATTGGCTTTTCCCTCTAGTTGATTTTCTTTTTTGTTTAATGTCTGAAAGTTTTTTCTTCAGTCAATCGTCGCGAAAAGAGTATTGAGACTGTGAAAGAGATCACAGAGTGAACAACTGCTATCTTAAAATAAAATTTAATGATTGCCACCATAGGTTGAAGGAATATGTTGTAACTTTTTGCTTATTCCTTTTTTCAAGAAATGACGTTTGTTTCATGTGTACCTATCGTAGAAGGTTTATAAACAGTGAAAAGTATTGGAAAAGTATCAGTGATGTAGCCACCCGTCTGAAAAGTATTGCCTCTCAGGTAATTTGAAAATTTCCTGAACAGGTAATTGTTTGGTAACTTAGTAGTGCTGTGTTCTGATTGGTCGAAGCGGTCGAAGAATTGCCAGCTTAAATACTTTTTAATACCAGAATTAGCAACTTTTGTCAATGCCATTTTTTTGCCGCATTTTTGCAGACGGACAGGGAGTCTAGATCGCCTGTGCGACTTCGTCAAGTAGTAATTTCTCTAATTTTAGCGCTCCCTCCAATACTCCCCCCTTTCCGGTTAAAACTAGACTCCCCCTCGAACATAAGGCTGGTTGCCCCACTGAGAAGTATAATTACCTTGCTTCGTTTGCATTGGAGGAAAGTCCCACTGAATCTCATGCAAAGTGGAAGATAATACAGAGAAAATAAAAGTGGATGGTGAGCAGAGTTAAAAATAAACTCGTAACTCGAAGATAACGGTGTTTCTATATTCGTACTTTTTCAAGGAGACTAATTTGAGGACTCTCGCTTTTTGTTTGCTTCTCTTTTATCTCTACTTTTGTACACTCGATATTATTTATATGTAATAGCTCGAGCTTACTTTTAATATCCATAACAAGGCTTAGAAAGTTAGGTGAGGTTGTAAATCAATTGCTTAACGACAGGTGACTGTTTTTCTTTCTTTTGCCGTTGAATTTAACGCGTCTAATACATCGAAATGCTAAACCGGTGTGGTGTGCAAAACTGGATGAGACCACTTCTTCGTCATTCCGAGATTCGTGCAGTCTAACATAATAAATAAAATTCAGTTATGTTGTCATTATTATTGGTGATGGACGTATACGTTACTGGCCTAGTGCACGCGGTGTCCGAGCTGGAATTAAATTACATATATTTGTGCTCGCACTGTAGGTGAAATAAGAAACTAAAAGTACCTCTATGAGTCTCGAAAACCTTCACGAACGCAAACTCGGCTTCATTTTTCGGAGGGGTTAACAGCCTCTCCTCGAAATGAATTCTATGTCCGTGGACCTAGAGATTACTTGAAGATTAAATGTTGGAAACGAAAAGTAACAGGTCCAGGAAGCAATCTGAGAGAGACAACTTAGAAAAGAATCGAGTAAGTTGGAAGTATTTTTAGCGTTCATCTCATTGCTACTCATTCTGTTTCTTGGCGGAAGGGAGTCAGTCCTTCAGACTAGCTGAGACTCTTCAGTGATCATTTACCCAATGCGCAATCAGTTACCTTCTAGTGTTCTAGTTACCCAGTTACCCGCGGAAAAGTTACCGATTTGTTACCATCGAATTACCCTCAGATTACCCTTGTTCCCCTTTAGTTACTCGGGTAACTGGCGGGATACTACGCAATGAGGTACCCTCACTAGTTACCCTCAGATTACCCTTGTTCTCCTTCAGTTACCCGGGTGACGTGTGGGATTTTGTGCATGTTTATATTTATGACTCTTCAGTGCTCCCTTTAACGTGTTGTAAGATTCGCAAAGTTTGCTCGCACCACGAATACCACTTTTTATGGCTCTCCCACACTTGACTAAGACTGCTTAAGCCTTTAACACTCTTCCGAAGTTACTCAATATTACACTTTAGAGGTTTTGTTGAATACTCACTGATTTTACAAGTCTTGTTTAAGGATAAGACCTTTCCAAAATGTAAGAAAACTCTTTAGTACTTGATCAATCTCTTTAATACTGGATCAAACTCTTCAGTGCTAGAAGATTCTTTAAGACCTTCCCAAACTTGTTCAAAACTCTTGAGCGGAGTACCATCTTATTTAAGACTCTTTAAAACTACCTATTCAAACTCGTTTACTGTTCTGTATCCCTTCATGACTCTCCTTCACTTTAATTGACTTTTTGACTTAATCAAGACTTTCGAACATTCGTCCATACTGACGTATGGACTCTTACAGACTCGTTTAAGATTCTACGTTACTCATTAGGACTTGTTCAAGACCCATTAGGGCCTTTCCAAACTTATTAAAAACCAAAAGTTGCAGTATTTTTTCATGTACTTTGTGAAAAAGAGGAGATATTTGTATCCAAATGACCTTCCTCATTTTAGAAATTCAGATTTAAGAAAAAGGTATAGTTTTTATTATAAACTCTATAAATATCCTTTACGGACAAATTTCTTAAAGACGAGGGGCATGTCCCCAAATTTTTCGTTAGAACAAATGGGTCTCAACACCTCAAAATCGTCGCCATTGTTCAAAACCCTTCAGACCAGTATCAGATTTAGGTGAAGGGTGCTTTGAGACAATATACACTAAACAAACTCGATTTTTCCGAAGCGAGATCAGCACCCAGCACACTGACCTCGAAGCAACCCACGACACCAACGACGGCAACTAGAAGTATTAAGAAAAGGGTGAAGTAACCCGATACGTATCAGTGGAAGAATTACCCATTTGCAACCCTCAGTTATCCTCAGCTTACCGAGAAACCCGTCAGTTACCCTTGGTCCCCTTTAGTTACCTGAGTAACTATGGCGGAATTTTGTTACCCTCTAGTTACACGCGGAAAAGTTACCCGTTTGCAACCCTCAGTAGTTACCCTCATTACCCAGAAACCCGACAGATACCCATGGTTTCCCTTTAGTCACCAGGATGACTGGCGGGATTTTGCGCGTCGGGAAGTAAGCTGCGACTTAAAGATCATTACGGGATAATAATAAACTCTTAGAACTAGAAACTGAAATGATAGAAAATAATATCGATATTTTAGGTCTGGCAGAAGTGAAGCGCGAAAAAGAACGGATAACTAAAACAAAACGACACAGCGTATTTTTCCATACTAAATCAGATGGATATAGAGGAGTAGGGTTCCTGATAGGATCAGCAGTGTCAAAAGATATTAGGAAATTGACAGCAATAAACGACAGAATTGCAGTAGTAGAAATGAAAATAGAGAAAACAAGCCTAACCAGTGGTGTTTTGGGGATTCGCCCCCCCCCCTTCGGGCCGAAGAAGAAAAAGAAACCGCTTGAGTTTTTCTACTGTTTTTGAGTATCTGCAGCACTACAGGCTACAATGTTCATTTTGAAACGATTTAATCACATTATAATACTTTGTCTTCAAAAACTATTTAAAATGATATCCATCTCGGTTTTTTAGAGGGCGGAGGTAGAAAAAGTTTTATTTTCAAAACGCACCCTCCTTCAAAAATTTCTAGATCCGCCACTGAGACTAACTATAATCCAAGTCCATGGTCCAATCTTAGGGGCACACTTGGAAAAAATAGAAAACTTTTAAAAGGAAATAAATAACGTTATATAAATATAAACGTTAAATAAAAACAATATTTGTAACTGGAATCATAAAATGTGCCTCTGGTGTCAAAAAATTATTTTTCACTTTTTTGACAATTTTTATAGAAATAATCACGCTCTTTCGAATGAAATAATTCGCAGCTTCCTATCTTTATTAGTTTTTCCACAAACTGCATTTAAGTATTATATTAAAAGTTTAAAAACATCCATTTACATAGCATTGTGTGAAACGGGCCTATGGGAATGACAGAGAACAAGAATTCGAAATGCAGTTGCCATAGGAATGCGTAAACGCACCACCACAGATATACACACTATGTTCATCTGTGCGCACCACTATACCATTTATCTCAGAAACCTATTTTCACACAAGAGGCACATTTCATGATTCCAGGTCACAATTTAATAATCTTAGGTGACTTAAATAGAAACGTCGCGTAGAACTTTTCATTTCATTTTATTATTATTTCCATTGTATAAGGCTTTTTGCTGCGCCGACTCTAAAAATTAGGGGTCCACAGGGGCTATATTTTATGACCCCTTTCTAATTAGGGTACCGAAATTATTTATATCCTAAAACCTATTCCGGGCTCATACGAATACATCCAGAAAATACGAACCCCCCAGCTCTTATAGTTCACCCGCCAACCTCAAACAAACAAATAAACACACAGACAAACTTATACTTTTACATAGTAAAAATTGGTTAACTAATTTTGAAGCACTTTATTTTTCTCTTAGAGGAGTAATTGATCTCATTCTTGTCTATATGTTTGAGGAAGAACGTATATTGTTAAAATTATGATTACCGGTTTTTATTTTAAATTTTTCTGAGGTCTTCGGTGGCGGTCACACAGGAACGTTATAGTTACTTTGGAAATATTGGAAATGAAACTGTTAACATTTTTAGTTGCCTTAAATTCTTTTCATCAAAATATAAAAATACAAGTTCCTCCCACGCTGTTAATTTCAGCCTGCGATGCGACGTTTCCAGATTCCAGATCAGTCTTCCCCTTTGAAGGTACTAATTTTTTCCATCTGTAGGATGTGTGCATAAAATTGAAAATAACGGAGATGGCGAAATGGAAACTCTTATGTTTCAGAGGCACATACCTCTCTTTCTAAATTTATCGAATTACGTTAAATAGAAATTTGTTCGCTTTCACGTTTTACCCTTTTTTATCATGTTCTCATCAACTAGCTGATATTTTTTTAGAAAAAAAGAAGAAAGAAAAAAAAGTACTAGGCCATTAATGTGCGAAATGAGAAAATAATTTTTCAGAATACCTAACGCGTCCTCCAAAAGTAAAAAAATAAAAACTAAAACTCTGCAAGAGTAACAACATAAAAAATATCGTTTCTGAATTGAATCAAAAGTAATCGAAATTTCGTACAAACTAAAAAGCGCAAAAGAAGTGAGAATGTGAATCGAAAATTGAGAAGGAATTGAATTTAAGATAAAAAGATTTTCGAATGTTCTTTCGAAATTAGTTCAACGTGTGTGTATGCCAGCTCGGCAAATAAAATATAATATTTTGACGTGAAATATCACGAAAAAACGAGAAAAATATATTAAGATTTTCCTCAACTTTCCGATATCGTAGAAAATTATATGTTATATTGAAATTTCACGCATTCGTTAGGCTCCTTTTGGAGTACAAGGATGTAGGAGGAGAGGCTAAGGGCTACCTACCTATATGTAAAACGGAGTTAATTAGTAACGGACGGAAAATAAGAAACTATACTAATTTATTTGACTTCTCTTACATAGCAGAGTCCCTCTTTATTTGTTATATTACTTGCTTTCTTCCCTCTTCTTCCAAGCTCCAATTTTACTTTTGTAGGTATATGCCAAGTCTATTTGGGCTTTATGCATAAACTCTTCTATCTCATCATTTTTTCTTTCATCCATTCCTCCTATGCCTTTTTACACCGTCTCTTTATTTCATTCCTTGATTTTGATAAGCTAATATACCTTCCCTATCGTTTTCATTCCTATATTTTCTTCGTTCATCCATCTTTCCAAGGAATTCCATCTCCATCCACGGTTTCCTTTCTTCTTTCTTAGTTTTATTTAGATTTTCCTCTGCTGATTTCAATATTCCGCCCACTATTTTACCCCACTCTTCCTCCACATTATTAATTTCCTGTGTTTTGCAGCCTTTAATCCTAATACAATATCTTCTTGATGTTTCCTTCCAATAGTATTAATATTTTCCAACTTTTTCAGATTCCATCTTTTTACCTCTTCTTTCTTACCAAGTTTCTTCAATTTAAGTCCTCATCTCATTACTACCAAGTTATGATCACAGTCAATATCGGCTCTCGGGTAAGTTTTACAGTCTCATATTTGATATTTTGTTATATGTAATATATAGCCAGTCAACAATTTGTGCATGAGATATAACATTATGCCGTTAAGGAACAGTCACGTGTTCTCAGAATTCAAGGTCATTTCCTATGGACAATTCCACTTTTCCTATGACTGATATACATCATCTCAAGTCAACCATGCCAAGTCTTCAACGGAATCTTACGAAGGAACTTACAAAAGGCGGATGCACCGTGCGCGGCCGTGTTTGTAGGTTCAGTCTAAGACATCTAATTTGCGACAGTCCAGCGACCTGCTTCATTTCAGGCGTTAAAAATCATGGTGGTGATTCAGCCTGCTGACGATGTAAAACAGAAGGTGAAAGCATTGAAATGGGATGGAAAATCCAGGGGGGAGGCCGAAGAAGGGTGTTCAGTATCCACAGATGAATAATAGTCGTCCTCGAATGCAGTGGTGGAGACCTAGATATTTTCAGGGTGTAGCAAACACAGATTAAGTCTTGAAGCCCCTCCCTCTTCGTCTGAAATTTTAATATTAACTTTTTTCCTCTGCTGATAAAAATTCTAAATACAAAAAATAAAAAATAATAATAATAATAATAATAATAATAATCATCATCATCATCATTTAAAAATACAGAAACAACACGCCTGACAAACTGTCATGACATGAAAAAACTTTATTGGTGGTTCAGAGCCAGTGGCGGCTCGTGAGACTTTTGATAAGCGGTCCAATGGGTAATGGTAGTCCTTCGATGCGTTTTGGAGGTTACAATATCTTGACTTTCAAAAATTAGAATACATAACAAAAGTTAACACACTGATCAAAATTTATAATATCAAGAAATGTTCAATCTATTCACTAAGAAACAATAATTTTGTAGAATAAATTTTAAGTTTTCCTCAATTTTTGAAAGTCAAGTCCATACGTCTTTCTTTTTTTGCTGCAAATTTGTCGATTACTTTCTCGTGGAAGTCTGGAAGATTGCGAATCAGTCCCTTTTCAATGGATAACATGGCAAGTGCAGACAATCTATCTTCATCCATCGTGCTCCTCAAAAAAGTTTTTATTCTCTTTAAAGTGGAAAAACATCTTTCTGCTTCAGCTGATGCCATTGAAATTGTAATCGAAATTTCCAGGAGCTTATTAACCTCACCAAAGCATGCAGTTAAATTATTTTCACGAAAAAACCAAGTAAACGTGTGCATTTTGATACAGCTTTGAAGTCATCTCTTCTGTATATGACACCCAACCCGAGGCGCAATCAGTCACCCTCTAGTTACCCGCGGGAAAATTACCCATTTGCAACCCAATTACCCTCAGATTACCCAGACACCCATCAGTTACCCGGGTAACTGGCGGAATTTTGCGCATCTTGATACGCCATCAGTTACCTGGTAGTTACCTGCGGAAAAGTTACCCATTTGCAACCCTCGGTTACCCTCAGATTACCCAAAAATCCGTCGGTTACCCTTGATTTCCCGTACCCGGGTAACTGGTGGGATCTTGCACGTCAGGTATTCTGTTTTCAATTTTTTACGATCAAGAAATGTAGGTAGGTATAACTTTTAATTCTATGCTCCAAAACATAATCTGAGAATTTCTTCTTAAATTAAATTAATTTTAAAAAAATAAAATAAAATAAAAAAAGTTCAAAATCAAATAAAGCTACTGCCACCAAAAATGATCAGCAAATTCGAATCTCTGTCATTTCATTGGTAATGAAATCATAAGCATTTTTTGCAGCTGCTCTTCTTAGTACATCTCGATCAGTAATTTCTGAATCTCCAATTTTTTTAAGCTTTACCGGTCTCTCTGGTTTCCTATATGGATACATACCTCGAATCACCATATCACCAGTTAACAGTATTCCCAGATGAAACTTCGGAAAATGTTCCACTGAGAGGAGGAAATTGTACCGCACTTTTGAAATATGCACCCTTCAAAATCATTGAATGTACTAATTTTATATTGCCAAATCGCTTAAAAAATTCGTAAGTATGGTTCAAAATCCTGCGAATTTCCTTTTGCTATGTTCTGTTTTCGATATGTTATTTTATTCCATGTTTTATCATTATTTTTGAGCCTCCAAACCATGCTATTACTTCGGCTCTTAGCGCCCATAACATTAAATTTATATTCCTTTTAACAGTCCGCCTTGTGGTACTAATTGCATAGTGGATCATGAAAGGTGAAGACCGCTGGCCGCTGGGTGTAAGTCTGCTTGCTGCTGCAGTCTGCAGACTGCACTATCTCGTATACATTTAAAATTTCTGAAAATTTGTAATTTTTCTTCACGTGGTTTATTGTCACATTTCTTGTAACAAAAGTTAGTGTAGCAAATTTGCCCCCATTCCCAGACCTTCAACTCAACTTGAAGGGACTAGCATATTTAATCGTTTTTAATGGGGGAAGGGAGCGGACACAAATTCTAGGACCAACGTACACAAATTAAACAAATTTTTGCCTCCATTCCTTTCTTCAAAATCCACCTTGGGGGAGCTGATGAAATGGACCTTAAACTTCTCACATTCCAAGTTCCTAATTTAATTACACCTTTCTTTTTAAAACATTCCAGTGATGATTATCCCTAAGCAGCTGTCTCCCGGACATCCAAATGAGAAGCTTTAGACGCCCGAAAAAATTATACACCTGTTGGAACGCCATCGTCCGTAATTAATATTTGGGAAAGCGGAAAGCTATTTCCTAGAAAGGGATACTGCTGTAGTTTTTCATTGTTTTCAACAAGTTTTATCTGTCGGAGTTTACCTTCTCCTAGGTGCTTTTGATCCCGATTTTAACAAAATTTAACCTCATAGCGGATCTTTTTATTTATTTTTTTATTTTTTTTTTTTACGCTTAAACCTTTTCACCGCGGCAAGGTATCACCCAAGTTTACTTTTCGATAACTTTCAAAAGACATTGAAAAAACTACTCAACTGTTGCACTTATGCTCTTCTTAAGATCTTGTAATACTACAAGTACATCTAAGCTCATGGTGCTCCTGTTTAACGTCTTTATTGACAGCCGGAGCGAATGCTCGAAATTTTTTATTGCACTGAACTGGAAATGAGGAAGAAAACAGAGTTCAAGAGTTCCTAGAAAGAAAGGAGAGAAAGGTATTTGAAAAATTAATATCGTAATATCAAATTACGAAACGGCTGTGATGGCATGTGTTCTACATAACTTACGGTAGATCATTAGCTATACTGAATTAATTATAATAATGTACTTCCTTCTTACTTTTTCGTAGTCTTACACGAATCGGTAGCAATTAAATATTTCGAATTTGCATAATATATTCGGTACAGCATCGTAAAAGTTTACCGAATACCAGTGCTAAGTAGCAGCGAATGCAAATCATTATTTGCTGATCACAAACCCAATTTATTAACTTCCGATCCCCCCCCCCCCTCAATAATGTGACAGTCGGCAAATTTTGAAACAGTCCATTTGAATTTTTCCTTTTTTATGAATGTTTGTTTATTTATTATTATTATTCTTTTTTCAATTAAAAAATTGGCAAATTTTTAAAAGATTTTGCCGGCGAATTTTTAGTTTTCAAAAAATAGTTGTCAGAAAATTTTTCCTCTTCACCTCCCCAAACTGAAAGTCAAATTTCGTTTCTGAAAATGGAGTACCCCAAACTCCTGTCAGAGACTAGTCAGTCAAAAGCCGAAGGTTTCAAGCTGAGTATCGAACGTTATCTGAAAGGTTGAAACAAAGCTGAGATGTGGAAGACATTTCTAAAATCTAAAAGTCGGTAGCAAACGTTGAATTTCGAATTTCAATGACTATTCTGTTCTTACTAGATTCTCTGCTTGACCTAGAGCCTAAAATTAAAAAAAAGTTGAACATTTTATTAAAATCTAAAAGCAGGCCCATAGCCAGCCATCTGCGGTAGGTGGTGCTGACTGTATGATGATCAGAGAGGAGAGAGAAGGTGAAAAAGTTTTTCATTTGCTCCAAATTTGCCTGCATAACACCAGAAAAGAACCGTACAAAGAAAAAAACTAAAATCTTCCGTGGAGGCAGAATTTTTTCCCTCATCCGCTAACCCAACCCCCCCCCCCCAAAGAAAAAAAACAAAAAAAAACACAAAGCTTTTAATTTGGTACAAATTTGCTTACATGACTACTTATAAGAACCGTACAAAAAATCTAGAATCTTCAATTTTTACCGAGGGGGAGGAGAATTTACCGCCAGTTTTTCGTTGGATGGGCAGCTACCCTGCCCCTCACACACACACACACCTACCCACCCACATTGCAGGACTTGCTACCACTGGCTCGACTACGAACATGCAAAAGCTTAATCACTTCCGGAATCAGTTGAGTGGCAGCGGATTTTCTCATTTCCGATACTTCTGATTGACTGGATAGTAATACTTCGAATCCGTGGAATACTTACAGTAAGTTTTCGCCATCATGGACTGATTCAATTTCTGTTCACTTTCTCCTAAGAATGGATATTTGTTCTGAGAGTGCACTTTTGCAGCCCCCTATGCCACACGGCATATAACTTTCACTCATTCACATATTTTACAACATCGCTATTTGTAATTTCGAAGATAACTCCCGCGAATATTCGAAAATAGCGAACAACTAGGACAACACAGCACGAAGGAAAGTCATTCTCGGTCTCGTACATCTGATATCGTGAGGCAATTGAGTAAAACTCGAGAAATTGTTGACTTCGGGGACGCGATACCGATGCCATGTCCACTTAGAATGCATGTACGAATGAATTTGCAACCAGCAGTTCGCAGCACGACGCTTGGTCGCATCAAACTTGGTCGCATCGAGCCGAGATGCTGAATCCGCGTACCGCATGGCCCGGCATAGTCAGCGTCATGAACAACCGCAGCGATTTCAAGATTCTGTGCTCGAAACGTGTTTCAAACTCAAATGGACATACGGAGTCTGTAGCTGCGGCAGAGCGCAAATCGAGCAGTAAATCTCAATTCGATATATTGCGAAGCGGTGTGCGTGTACTGGTACGCACACAGCACAGCAGAGATTTCTATCAAACTGCTGTGATATAACTGGTTTACGTCCTTGATCTTGTAACCAAACATTAAGCATCTAGTTTGTTAAGGCCACAAGCCAGTCGCTGTCTCGTTATATCTGTTTTCTAATGCTTATAATGACAATTGTCCTTTGCGACGAGAGTGGACGTAGCCTACTATACTTTCTTTTTGTAAACGCTACGCCCCATGTACCGTTAATAACTTCAATTAAACTCGCAAAACCATTCGAATCGAGTATCCACATTGTAACACCATGTTAGTAAATTTGGTATTTGAGGGGGAAAAAAGTGAATTTCTTCCAGTTAAGAAAACTTTACTACTTGTGGCATTCCTGTTAGGTTCAATGCAGACTATACGATGATTTGAGAGCGCCCACTGAGAGTTGTATCAATAATTTGTTCAAATTAAAAGTCAACATATCATCGTGATAGCCGAGATTGTTCGGCTAGTAGATTCAAAAATTGGTACATTCACGTCAGCCGTATAAAACTTATGACTACCCGCGAAACACAGTCGATATGAAAGTCGATACTATATCGACATTCAAAGTTGGTCACTTTTCCAACATGACAAAATTTATCAAATTCAATACGCCCAGTGAAACATGGTCGATACAAAAATTGACACTTTTGTCAACATTCAAACACGGTGCACAATCAGTTACCCTAGTTACCCGCGGAAAAATTACCCATTTGCAACCCTCAGTTACGCTCAATTACTCTCAGATTACCTAGAAACCCGTCGCTTACCCCTGATTCCCTTTTAGTTATCTGGATGAGTTACCCATTCGCAACCCTCAGTTACCCTCAGATTACCCAGGAACCCGTCAGTTACCCTTGGTTCCCCTTGGTTTCCCTTTAGTTACCGGGGTAACCGGCGGGATTGAGTTACCCTCTAGTTACCTGCGAAAAAGTTACCCATTTGCAACCCTCAGTTACCCTCAGATTACCTGGAAACCCGCCAGTTACCCTTGGTTCCCTTTAGTTACATGAGTTAGTTACCCATTTGCAACCCCTCAGTTCCCCTGGGTTCCCCTTTAGTTACCCGGGTAACAGGCGGGATTTAGTTACCTTCTGGTTAGTAAAGTTACCCATTTGCAATCCTCAGTTACCCTCAGATTGCCCGGAAACCCGTCAGTTACACTTGGTTCCCCTTTAGTTACCTGAGTAACTGGCGGGTTTTGGCGCATCGGGAAGTGCGTCACGTTTCTAACAAGACACATTTGTCGAATTTGACACGAAAAGTTGATTAAAAAGTCAAGTTAGAATCGATATCGCTGTCGACATGACTTTTTGTTAATGTCTTTTGCGAGTCAAAAACCAATGAAAAAAGGTCTATATTAAATTATGTACGTGTATGGTAAGTCAACTCGGCTACCTCAACGTTCATGTCGACTTCGGCTACTCAATAGCCGCAGCCGATGAGAAAGTGATATTGAATTGTGTATAGAAAAACGTCTCTTTAACCTCAAACTTTTCGTCAGATACTGAAATAGTAATGAAAATGTCAACATTGATTTCCATACAGACTTCAATCTTGTTATCAAGTCATCTAATTTTCCTATTTCAGATTCTACTTCGCATTAAGAAGTTTTTCCGTTACATATTTAATTGACAATCTGCGAGTTCCTCCGAAAAAATATGATATCGGCTGTTCAGCAGTTTTTCTATACAAAATTTGATATCGATTCCCTACTGAATTGTTCAGTCCAACATCAACAGCATTGTGCATGTCGAGATGTAGACTAATGTTTTCCCATTACATATTCAATGTTGGACAACCTGCAAGCTTTTCTAAAAGAAATGTAATATCGGCTGTCCAATAGTTCTTCTATACAAAATTCAATATTAATTGCCTACTGAATTGTCAATCCGAACTTCAATAGCGAAAAACGTATCGCCATGTCGACTAATAAGTTTTTTCATGACATAATATTCAATATTGACAGTCTGCAAGTTTTTCTAGAAGGGAGAAAATATCTACTGTCCAACAATTTTTCCATACAAAATTCGATATTAGTTACCGATTGAATTGTTGATCCGAACTTCAACAGCATCAAACGTGTCAACGTGTGTTGACATCAGGGTTGTTCTGTAGAATAACTGGTGTAAATTTAAGGTTATTTTACACGTAGAATAATGTAAAATAACTCGCATAGCATAATTTTACAATTTTCTATGTTTGCTGTAGAATAAGGTAGAACAATGAAATATCGAGTTTTTCAGCCAAGAACAAACTGTTTAAAATTTTACAAGCACCAAAAAATGAGAAAAAATTAAGTATACTTTCACTTTTGTTGTTTTATTTTCATTTTAAAAGTATTTTTGCAGATTATAAAAGATCGTTTGATACGCCCCATTCGAATAAATTTAATATTATATACTTGATAATTAATTCACTCTTAAATATTGTACGTAATTCCTAAATCGTAATCGTAATCAATTTCAATTTCAAACTTCACTAAGTTTCGTAATTAAATTCTCACCACATGGCCTTATCAATGCAGCATTACAGATTACATCACCTTCTCACTTTTATCAGTGGTTGTTCTGTGTTATTCTACGCGATTCAGTTTTTCTACGTAATTTTACAATTATTTTACATCTACCCGATTATTTTATGTTATTTTACTTGAAATGTAAAATAACTTATTTCACATGTAGAGAAACAACCCTGGCTTGACATGTAAACTGATATATTATTCAATCACATATTCAATATCAACAAACTGTAAGTTTTTCTTTTAAAAAAATAAAATAAATAAATAAAAAAGTAATATAATGTAGGCTTGTTTAGTAGTTTTTATATACAAAATTCGATATTGACTATATACCCACGAATTTCAACAGCGGTGAACGTGTCAAATGCGGACTAATATGTTTTTCCATTACTTATTGAATACCTATTGACAATTTACAAGTTTTTCTACAAGAAATAATATGATGTAGGCTGTCAAACAGTTTTCATGTGTAAAATTCAATATCGAGTCTGCAGGTTTTTCTAGAAGAAATAATATGATATTGACTGTCCAACGGTTTTTCTGTACAAAATTCGATATTAATTACCTATTGAATTGTCAATCCAAACTGTAACAGCATCAAACGTGTCAACATATAGACTAATATATTGTTCCATTACGTATTCAATAACAACAAACAGCAAGTTTTTCTAGAAAAAATAATATAATATCGGCTGACTAACAATTTTTTTACATAAAATTCGATAGGTATTAATTACTTACTGAATTGTCAATCTGCAAGTTTTTTTTTTAGAAAAAAAAAAAAATATAATGTAGGCTGTTAAACAGTTTTCTACACAAAATTTGACATTGATTACTTACTGAATTGTCTATCTAACTTTCACAGCGTCAAACGTAATAACATATCGCCTAATATGTTTTTCATCTACACATGCAGTATTAACAATCTGCAAGTTTATCCGAAAAAATATAATATTAGCTGTCTAGCAATTTCTCTATACACAATTCTACTTCAATTACTTACTGAATTGTCGATTTAAAATTTCACATCGTCAAATGTGTCGACATGTCGACTTATATCTTATACCATTATATATCCAACATCAACAGTCTGCAAGTGTTTTAGAAGAAATACATAATGCTGGCTGTTCAACAGATTTTCTATACAAAATTCGATATCGATAGGTAACCTACTGAATTGTCGAGCCAAACTTCAACAGCGTCAAATGTGTCAACTTCCCAACTAATAAGTTGTTTTACAATACATATTCAATATTGACAATCTGCAGGGTTTTAGAAGAAATGTAATCAATCAATCAATGTTTGTTTATTTAAATTTGCAGCGCTCACTGAGAAAGCTACTCGTACTGAGGTCGTTTCATAATATCAATGTTTACTTAATTCTTAATTTATAACTAATATGAAGCCTTTTAACCTAATGAAAATAAAAATAAAAACCAAAAATGAAACTGAAATTGTCCACGCACCACAGTTACGGATTCCACGAACTCCCACCCCCATCACCACTTCTTTTATATTTGTTATTAATTTTTTTTTATTTTGCTTGCCTGTTTTATTTTACCAGTAGTTTTCAATTTTCTACTCATCCTTGCTGTAGTAGGTTGTTCAATATTTTCTTCATTTTGTACCTGTTATGTTTTGACAAACCGACGATTTGTGATTTAGTTTTTATATCCAGTCTATTGAAATAAATACTCCCTTGATACATGAAGTATTGCTGCCCCACTGTCGTATTTTTCCTATGAATCCTGATGTTACATCCAGGAACGTAACGAGGATTTTTCGGGGAGGGGGGGGGGGGGTAAAATTGTGAATGTCCCAACTGACTCAACTCAGAATTCCCGAGTATCAAAGCAAAAGAAAAAAAACATTTTGCCTTGTTCGGTTTTCCCTACTTCTCAACTCAATTCCCAAATATCAAAGCAAAAAAAAAAACTTTCAACTTGTTGGAGTTTCCCAACTCGCCTGACTGAAATGGTAAATTTTCCCAAATGCTGAGTGAAAAATTTCTACAGGGGGGTGAGTCTCCCCCCCCCCCCGCTATCCGTACGTCCCTGGTTACATTCATTATTCCTCGTTGTTATGGCGTCATTTGTTTGTATATGTGTCGGATTATTGGTTTTCATATTTAATAGAGGACCGTTTTTATATGTACCTAATTTACTCATATTTAGTAGTTTGGTTTTTTTGTAAATGTCAGTTGTCGGGGTTCTCTGATGAAAATTGAAAATGATTTTTTTAAATTTTGTTTTGTGCTATTTGCAATAGTTGTACTATTGTCGGATATGCGCTTCCCCATCCTATTGTGCCGTAGTTCAATATGGATTGTACTAACGCAAAATAAAAGTTATATTTTATTGTTTCGCGTTATATTGTTAACTTTTAATAAAAAATATATCAACCTTCTTAGCCTAGTAACCAGACAGTCGATTTGTTTTCTTCAATTCAGGTTTGTATCTATTATTATCCCTAAGTATCTAATGTCGTCCACTTTTTTTATTACAGGACACCCGCAGGTCTGTTTAAATTTCCTTTACAAGGATATATATGCGGTATCAAATGCACGTCTTGTTAGATTTTATTTGTTGGACTGAAAGCTATAAATTTTGTTTTTTCCATATTCAGGTATAAGGAATTTCCGTGCAGCCACTTTCGGATTTCACCTAATGTCTGATTTGCTGTCGTCGTCTCCTTTCTTCGAGTGGGCCTACTGACCCGTCTGCGGGGAGTAATTCCCATTATATGTGAGTCTGCAGCTGTTCTTCACTCAGTGACCAGCCGTGCGAAGTGAGAGGTCGAACGACTGCGCTATCTTCCTGTCGAATGCCCGTATCACTAGCCCCGTGGTTTATGACGATAAGTTCAACGAGCACCGGCAGGTAGCGCCTTACCCATTTACAGCTTTCAGATACTGGCGACCGATAACACACTTCTCGGAAGCCTCTGCTGTAAGTGGTTGTGACTCAGTGTACGTTATCGGAATGCGGTATTAGAATGTGACGAGTTCTTTCTTGCATTACTGCGGCGTTGGGAATCGATCCCGGTGCCTTCAGGGATGAAGCCGAGTTCTTACCGCTACGCCACAGAGCCACGTGTCTGATTTGCCTTTGTGTAAACTTTTTCCCAATTGGTTTCTTCTACGACGAGGGCGGTGTCATCCGCAAAAGAAATAGGTGTGCATTCTTGGACTGGTTTTTTGATTAAATCATTTACATACATCAAAAATATTGGTGGAGACAGGGTGGTTCCTTGTGGGCAGCCATCAGTAATCAAAATTTTTTTCACTCATATTTTCACCCACTCTTACTACTTGAAACCTTCTTTCTAGGTACGATTTAAACCATTCATTTATAGTCCCTGTGATACCATAGTTTTCCAATTTTTTAATAAATAAGTCGTGTTTAATAGTATCAAATGCTTTTTGTACATATATAAAAATAATCCTGCATTTTCTCCCCTTATCGAATGCCATTGTTATCTTATCTGTTCCATAAGCTATTGCGTCTGAGGTACTTTTTTTTGTTCTAAACCCGAACTGGTTTTCGGCTACAATATTCATATTTTCAAGATAATTGTATACTCATCTTTTTACAATTTTTTCCAAAATTGTGGCTATGGTAGATATTAGTGATACAGGTCTATAATTGTATGGATTTTCTTTATCGCCCAATTTATGTATAGGACAAATTATAGCCCTTGTTGCCCAGTAGTTCCCCTTGCGCCCGTTTAGTTACCCGGCTAACTGGTGGAATTTTGCGCATCGGGATTCAACGAAATAAAAAATGAAGATAATTAAATGAAACCCTATATCTTATGACATTTTTGACCTCAACTCGTGCCTTTCTACCACAATTTTAAATTAGGTTCAACTAATAAATTTGAATTCTGATATGTTAAATACGATCTCACATATTAGTCTGATGTATTTTGTACCTTTAAAATTAAAAAAAAATAAAAAAATTATGTACCTATTTATTCGCTTAAACTAATGTAAGTTATAAACCTCTCACAGAGTGAGTCTTAAACCTTATTCTGAATTACTTCGAGATATTTCCATGTAGGAATATGTAACTACATAGATATGTTTAAAATTAAAGACGAATAATATGTACAATAGATAGATATGTATCGACAGAATCCTTTACAAGGTATCAATGATATCAGACAGGTCGATATTTTCAAAATGCAAAATTTTAACCTAGTTCAATTGTTCATGTCTTCGGAAGAATACCTACAATCTGTGTAAGTATACAAAGTCATTCATTAATTTCGTAGTTGCCAATTAAAAAGCGAAAAATTAAATCGTGGACTTTGATTCCATCTACATCTTTTCATTCTTGCCCTTGATACTATTCCATGAGAACTAAATTTTCAACGGTTGTAATGGAAATGGGTACCCGACCTATTGTTACCAGTGACTACCAAGAACGCCTCCTAACTTTCAGCTGATCGAAGTAACCGCAAGATGAAGCTGGAAGATAGAAACGTTTCTGTATCCGCTCTTCACACGAAATGAATAAATAAAGAATGAAAATAGTTATCTCTTAATCGGTGTAAAATTTCTATCTAGTTCGTAGTATGAAATGAGAGTAGAGCGAAAAATAAGTTTAATATATGCTGGCCTAGTATTTTTACAAAATTCGTTGATACTCTAAATTGATATACCTATGTATAGGTATCTATGTTTTATGTTCAATCCTTATAGAAGTTTCATAAACTTCCAAAAATAATGTCATCCATAAAAACGTGATATTCACGCCGAGGACGGAGTAAAAGAAACAACAGTAAATTATACTTTTGTCTCAAATGACACTTTGTCTCAAAAATTAGTCAGCTTCTGGAGATTCATAATTGCGACGAAACCTGAAACAAAAACGTCCCTTACTTTCCTGATTTTGCCGACTGGCTAACTCTTTTTGTTAAAAAATATCGCTTGGTCGCTTTTCGCTTAACAGTGTCCGTATACAGTCCGACGCTACGACGTGTGTATCGGTGAGTACGCGGTATGAATAAACGCATGAAGAATTTATTCCGGATTTGAGAATGCATAAAGAATTATTCCGAATTTCGACGAGGTTGTTGCTCCTCAAATATGACTTGTGAGTGAATTCTTGTCATAGGCTTCTTTGCAGAAAATTTTACAAGGAACATTTTTTTACTGAAGTATTTTCTTCCTAGAATGTCATGAATTTGAGAAAAATCAAGAATACAGTTTAAAATTAAATTTTGTGTAGCCCCCTTCGTGAATAATGGTGGAAGCTCCCAGCATGAGGGCGGTGGTTTTTCACCACTTCTTATAGACACCTTCCCCGATGCGTAAAATCTCGCCAGTTATCCGGGTAACTAAAGGGGAACCAAGGGTAACTGACGGGTTTCTGGGTAATCTGAGAGTAACCGGCGAGGGTTACAAACGGGTAATTTTTCCTCGGGTAACCAGAGGGTAACTGATCCCGCCGGTTACCCGGTTAACTAATAGGAAACCAAGGGTAACTGCGGGTTTCTCCGTAATCTGAGGGTAATCGAGGGTGGCAAATGGGTAACTTTTTCCAGGTAACTAGAGGGTAACTGATTGCGCATCGAGTCCTCAACATTTTTCAGCAGTCAAACCTTTTGTGCGAGTTTACGTTTAAACAAGTTGAGATTTACGAATTTGGGGCGCAAAGAAGCACTGGGGCGCGCCCGGAAATTCCCAGTTTCCCGCATAGCCAGTCCGTGCGTGGCGGTAGATGTGTCGACGAGTGCGGCGATGCCACATTCTCAAAACCCCGAGCCGCTGACCCTCTATTTATTTGAACGTATTGTGTTAAATTCGAAAAGTTCTATGTACCTACTAAAAATTCGGCAGTCGTTTCCCTAGACACGGTGAACCTGATTCGTTATTCCCACGTTCTGCGTTTGAGATTGTTCAACCGGTTTTCGGTATTTTACGTTCATTTCGAAAATTTAACATTTCTGGTGCAACCAAGCACAGTCGACTGTGACAGAATTAGTCCCCCTCCCCCTCTGAATATTATTTCCTCGGTGAAATAACAGATCTTTCTTCACATATGTTCCTGGATAATAGTTGTTGTTGTTCTTCATGTTCGGTATTAGCCAAACGAGTGTGACCACTTTCACGAACTTAGTAATTTTGATGAATGACTCCGCCTGAGAAACGATCTCCTATGAATAAGTAATGAGCGACCGTGGAGTATAAAATTTATTTATTTGAACGAGTTTCACTTTCTATTTATACATGGCTTTCGGGTATTTCGAAAAATAAAACACTGCAATCGAAAAGAAAAAAAAGAAAAAAACGGTGTTACGAAGTTCGTACTCCATTATTTTATCGGTAATGTTCGCATTTTTTACTTCCATCGGTACAACTTTTAACGCGAAGAGGTGACAGAAAATGCGTATCTCGTGTAACGAGCGAACTGATGAATATATTCTTGCACACAGAAATGGACATATGTGTTTTTCCATCACTTTCTCGATGCTCTTTTACCGATTTTAATATTTAATGCGAACGCGTGTTACATAATTCGAAGATAACTACTCTCGATTTAAAAACGCAGTTTAGCTTTTTAGATTATCGTCTTTGTTACCCAATGTTGGCATAATTTATTTCTTGTTTTTATACCAGACTGCTGCAGAAGGCGTGCAGTAAATCGAGCTCATATTAATTTCTCTTCCTCTGTGTTAGTAGCGTGCATAATATGCAATAAAATTGCGGATTATTACCGCGGGGTATAAGGCAGTGTCATTTTTTATTACCGTGTATAAACAATATAGGCACAATGAAGACCAACTAATCATTTATAGCATTTTTAATAGCCATTAAATGACCTTTGATTATGATATAGGTGAAGTATTCCTGGATTCTGGGACGTGGAGAAATTGCAGAAATATCAGGGTTCACATGACCACACATTAACTTCTTCACCTTCAGAAAGTGTGGGTGAATTTTCTTATATTGCGATGAATTCTTTTGAAAACAGAAATCTGAAATAATTGAGTGCGGTGTAGTATCGTAATGTGGGGCTACTTTGAACAGCGGTACTTTCTCACTTAAACACACGCTGGTAGTGAAGTTATGAACTATTTGAAATAATATTTGACTATGATGTACATAGAATATTCTCGGACTTTAAGATGCTGAGTTCATGGTGAATTTGTTGATGAGGTAGCAAGAGAAAATGCTGACGACCATAATTTGACCCTGATTTTTGTATTTGAATTGAGATTAGAGAACAGTTAGTGCTAATTACTCAATTTTTCGAGATGAATTCGAATCCGTTGTCAAATTTGAGCTAGAATCATTTTTTGACCCATTTCGACCATATTATCGAATTTATCTGGGGAACAGAGCGTCACCACCAAATTTGAACACTGAATTCGAACTCAGCGTAAAAAATTGAGTAAAAAACAGTCTTTAATTCAAAATTTTCGGATTTTTAAATTTTGAAAATTTCTCCAATATTAAGTACATCATGTCTTTTTTGAGGCGAAAAAATTTTTGAGGAGCTTCGGCATCGGTGTTGGTGCTAATTACTCAATTTTTCGAGACAAATTCGAATCTACTGTCAAATTTGAGCTAGATTCATTTTGATTATATTTTCGAGCCTATCTCGGGAACATAGCGTCACCGACAAATTTGCACACTGAATACGAGTTTTGTGGGTCCGGTGCACGAGATCACAACCTGAATCTGGCGTGACTGCATCATGTACCACCGATGGTACTGCGCCAAGATCACGGGGGTTGTGACTTCGTGGGTCTGGAACATGAGATCACGAGCATCGTGATTCTGTGGGTCTGGGTGCGAATTACTCAATTTTTCGAGACAAATTCGAATTCGTTGTCAAATTTGAGCTAGACTCATTTATTAACCCATTTCGACCACATTTTCAAATTTATCTCGGGAACGAAGCGTCGCCGCCAAATTTGAACACTGAATTCGAACTCAGCAAGAAAAATAGAGTAGAAAACTGTCCTTAATTCAAAATTTTTTGATTTTTCAAAATTTGAAAATTTCTCCATACATGATGTCTTTTTTGGGCGAAAAAACTTTCGGAGAGCTTCGGCGTCGGCGCTGGTGCTAATTACTCAATTTTTCGAGGCGAATTTGAATCCGTTGTCAAATTTAAGCTGGACTCGTGTTTTGACCTACGAGTATTGCGACAACATTTTCGAATTTCTGTCGGGAACGAATCGTTGCCGCAAAATTTGAACACCGAATACGAACTCAGCGTAAAAAATCGAGTTAAAAACAGTCTTTAGTTCAAAATTTTTGATTTTTCAAGTTTTGAAAATTTCTCCGATTATGTCGTTTTGGGGGCGAAAAAATTTTCAGAGAGCTTCGGCGTCGGCCCTAGTGCTAATTACTAAATTTTTCAAGATGAATTCGAATTCGTGTTCATAGCCGCTCGCAGATTTTTTTGGTGAAGTAGCAAGAGAAAATGCTGACGACCACTGTTTAACCCTTATTTTTGTATTTGAATTGAAATTAGTGAATAGTTACATGAGCTTGAGTCACTGGCTGATAACTGAAAAAACGAACAGGCGCAGTCCCTATAATAACGAATGTTAATGAACGTATTATTGAACGATTTAATTACATGAATCACAAATATCCCTAATTATGCACAAAAACAAAAAAATGAAAAGCTTATGAGGTAGCAGTCGCTACCTCCGCTACCCTCTGCGGGCGCCCATATGGCTGAGTTACCATGTTATGAGAGACAACTGTACTTCCAATGTTCTCAAAATTACAGGCTCATTAACAAGTTTTGATAGAATTGGTAATAATCTTGGTTATGCCTGTTCAAATTGTAAACTTTATTTGAATTGAAATAAAAACCTTCTTTTGTCTTTAGCAGATAAAATATTGCAATTTTCTAAGATGCCGCCCGAATTGGTTGATGAAATCTAGAAGATTAGACGAACGTTTCCTAGCTCCACGAATATCCATTTCATTCAAATTTGAGAGTCATTTGTAGACAGGTCCTTCACTTCAGAGAAAGTCACCTTATTGATACTGATCTTTGCACTTTGCTGCACGACTGCAGTCTGCAGCTTCGCAGTTTGAAACTTCGAATAGTAAAGGCACATGGAAGTGAAGGGTTGGCTTTTCCAGTGGACCCTCTTCGAGTAGCAAAACTGCTGGTTTTAGCACGTATTATCGCATATTTTTGAGTTTTGAAGTGCATATTTTGCAATTTCAATCGCATAAAATACTTGCCCGGATGATTAGGTGTGTTGTAGTGCCATAAAGTGAGGCTCTTTGCATGTCGGGGGTTACTTTGAACAGTAGCACTTTTTCACCTTAGCGCGCTCTGGTGGTGAATTTATGTCAACGCCAGGCATCTGGGCACTTGAAGAAAGAGTCCTCAGCTGCCTGGGAATGTTTACATTTATTTGTGAAAACATGCGTTGTAGAAATTTATCGCGATTTTGTGTTAGAATTTATGACTGCGGTGACGTTTATGTACGAAAAGTGTAGTTTCATTTCTTTGCAGTAAGTGATTTGTCAGTATGTAGTGATAAATTTTGAAGACTTCCGATTTTGTGACAAATTTTTGTACCCAGTCAGCGAACTTGAAGTGAGATTCCTTTTGTTAGTCGACTGTCAGTAATTTTTCTGTTTGTATGTCCTAATGAGTGTCAGAGTTAGATTGGCCATAGAGAACACTGAGAAAGTTCCAGATGGCCTGGTCGTGTACTGCTAAATGTTGTGGGAGAGATGGTTGTTACCACGAGTGCTCGGAACTTTGTGTCCATTGCACTGTGCCTCTTCTAATGTGTTGAGCCTTATGTAGTAGCGCCAGGTTGCTTTCTACATTGTCTGTGTAGTAGCACGCCAACTTCACTAGCCAGGTTATTACAACCCTGAGTTCTGTTGGAGTATTCCCGCAGACGCTCCAGTCAGTTAACAGAGCGCTTTGGATGCTAGTAACAGACTGCGTGCTTTTCCATTACCTCTGCTGCTAACTGTTGCGCCTCGGTACGTTCCAAGTTAATAGTTGTATAATTGTTGGAAATAGGGTGTGCAACTCTCGTCAGAAGTGTCAAAGCACATAAATCATCATTGAGACAATGAGGTTAGTGCATGATATTTGACGAAGCTAAAAGTATCGTGCTTGTATCGTCGTATATTCAAGCGGGGGTAACACATAGATAAGACAACCAATGACAGTGTGAAGGATGTGCATGTGTTTGTGTGAGTGACTAACGTTAGCGTTTAAAGAGGCTTGGTCAGGAACCGACCAACTAGTTCAGATATAGATCCAAACTAAAGGTATAGTGCTCATTGTATCGTCATTCAAGTGGGGGTAACACACAGATATCACAACCAGTGGCGGTGTAAAGGATGTGTGTGCGTTTGTGTGAGTGATTAACGAGTGTCTAATGAGGCTTAGTCAGGAACCGACCAACTAGTTCAGATAGATCCAAACTAAAAGCGTATAAAGTCTGGTCCAATTAGGAAACATAATTTTTTCAGGGCACTGATAACATGTTCTTGAACTTGTCCTTCCCCTCCAACTTCACAATGCCCATTATCAATGTATATTGCGGGTTGCAAATTATATTTCTTAACTGGACCAGACTTTCGTGCTTGTTGTATCGTCGTATATTCAAGCGGGGGTAACACACAGATAACACAACCAGTGGTGGTGTAAAGGATGTGCGCGCGTTTCTGTGAGTGACTAACGTTAGTGATTAAAGAGGCTTGGTCAGGAACCAACCAACTAGTTCAGATAGATCCAACACAGATAACACAACCAGTGGCGGTGTGAAGGATGTGTGTGCGTTTGTGTGAGTGACTAACGTTAGTGACTAAAGAGGCTTGGTTAGGAACCGACCAACTAGTTTAGATAGATCAAAACTAAGGTATAGTGCTTGTTGTATCGTCATTCAAGCGGGGGTAACAACTAAGGTATAGTGCTTGTTGTATCGTCATTCAAGCGGGGGTAACACACAGATCACACAACCAGTGACGGTGTGAAGGATGTGTGTGCGTTTGTGTGAGTGACTAACGTTAGCGTCTAACAATAATGCACGTAGACACTAGACATTACCTAAAACGCTGGCTGTAGCGGTATTCGAACTCGTCGGGACCTTTGAATTTCGAAAGTCGTTGTTCTTACCGCTACGCCACCGAAGCAACGGGCCAGTCTGGTAAGTGGGCTGGTGAGCCGGTAAACCCGCCAGCCCATTCTTGCATTTGGCCGGTATTAACTATGTTTTCTCGGTATGTTTTTGAAACTCAATCCGGCCCTGATGTGTGACAATTTGTAATCTATTGCGCCATTTCTTCTCTCACTACTTAAAGTTTTCTTCGGAAGTGGATACGCATCCACCTGTCTTACTTTACTTGTGCATTTTACAGCACCTTGAACAAGTTTAGGAAAAAGATATAGCGCCGGTGGATATATACTTTCGTTCTTCTTGCTCTTACGTAAGCCAGTCGACAGCAATATTCTTATATCAGTTTCACGCATGAACTTGGACGACCTTCTAAAAAACAGCGAATGACCGAGGAGATTCCATCCGCCTTATAGCCTGTGTATACCCGGCATCTCTTACAGTTGTGGCGAGCTACGATGGCCAACAGCCGCTGTCGCTTTTTACCTCGCCTATGCCCGCGGCCAACGGCTTGAAATCTCGTATTATTTGAAACCGGTCGCCGTAATAACAATGATGTTAAATTAGCACTTTCGTTAGTGGCAACTTTTTATTCCGTTCAAAGCACTTCTTTTCACGTTTTTCTCTTGCTGTAGATGCTAAACTACAAACCAAAGTAACTTCAAAGAGCCGAAAATTGAAATTAAGAAGACTTTTCTCATGAACCGGTACCCAGATTCTTAATGGAAGTGGATATCTTGGTGTTGACTCCCAAACAGTGATACGAAACTTTCATTTGCGAATGAAACGAGAGAAAATCTTTGAATTTCTCGGAGAGTTTTGACAAAATAAAAAGTTAATTTTGGACGATGGGGAGTAAATTTTCCTTGTAAAACCGGCTCACGGTGTTCAGAGAAAAACGGACCAAATTCAAAAAAACGAACTATTATAGATTGAAAAAATATCAAGATGACTCTATTCTGCAATCATCAAAGCACCTGGTTTTCGCATATGCAGGCTATCACAGTCGTTGTCTAGTCACTATAGAGCATTGTGAAGTGGATAAAGTTTACCGGAAGCTGGTTTCACTTTATTCCACGTGATTTTCAAAAATGCAGTGCTATAATGATTCTATGTTAACAATTATTTTGAAAGTGTACCTATTCATAATGCAATTGTGCTGATTACGGTGGTGTATGAACTAAAATGTGTAATCAAGTGTAACCAAAACTTTTTTTCACATAGTACTTCCCGAAAGTGTGTATTTTCATCTACCTTTTTTACTTGCCGTCACCACTTGCATCCTTATGAGGGAGCGACATGCAAAATGACTGAAAACTAAATTGTTATAGTTAAAAGGAAGATTTTTGGTGTATGTGACCCGGAATCATAAAATGTGCTTCTGGTGTCAAAAAATCATTTTTCACTTTTTCCACAGTTCTTATAGAAAAAGTCACGCTCTTTCAAATGAAATGAATCGCAGCTTTCCATCTTCATTAGTTCTTCGCAAATTGCATTTCAAAATTAGGTCAAAAGTTTAAAAACATTCGGTTACCTGGCGTTGTGTGAAACGGGCCTAAAAGTTCGACACGCAGTTGTCATAGCAACGTGTAAACGCACCACCACTGATGTACACATCTGGGCGCACCACTACCACCATCCTATCTTTGCACTTGTGCAGTGGCGTAGCCAAGGGGGGGCGAATGAAAAATGAGCAACTTTTCGCCTTTGAAACACGCTTTTTTGAAAATGTTTTACTCAAGCAGTAATTTTTCTTTCATTTTCACAAAATAGTCTTCTAATATCAGCAATTTTCACCCTTTAATGGCACACGTGGTGAAATTTACCACCACTGCACTATAACTCCACGCGCTGCGGCTGTTGGTAAGAACTCAGCCTATGTACGCTTGGTGTTGGTGCGTCTGAAATAAAACTTGTTGGTTGCATACTTTTTGTTTTGGAGGGGAAATTTAATATTATTATTTCTTTTTAAATGCTGACACTAATTTCAAAAATTTGTCAAACAAAAAATTCAAACATGGTATTTCATTGTTCATACTATTTGTAACAAAATATTCTTCAAGTATAATTGTCTATCTTCAATATTGAAGGCGTAAAAAATTCACCAAAAATATCAATTTTTTAATTAATATATGGTCCCCTCAATTTTGAGAATAGGCAATTCTTTTTGGGGAGATTTTTTGTATTTCTGTTAATGAAGTAACATCCTGAGGTGAGTTTCCCTATTTAGAAATATTACAGTTATAAATAAGAACTATAATTAAAGGTTTAAAAAATACCTCAATTTTCGACTTTTCTCCCTTGAAAATCTTACTTTGTCCACCCCCTCCCCTCCTTTTAGGAAAATCCTAGCTACGCCACTGCACTTGTGTATCTCAAAACCTGTTTTCGCACAAGAGGCACATTTCATGATTCCCGGTCACATATGTTGTTTTCTTTCTACCTTCAAATTATGTGCAATAATTTTAATAGTGACTCACCCACAGTTGGTTTACTTGTCAACACTGCGTCTGATTATCTTGCATAATCTTAGGGGTGAATACTGATTCGAATGGCCCAATTATTCGCTCGGACACTCAAAGATTTGTTTCAAGAGAGTCCTAAAGGCGTCTTACATAGTATTTTCCGAGTCTAAAAGTCTTTCTGTGTCAGTAAATCCTAACAGTTTCTTAACGATTACGACTCTTATAAATTAATTCAGGACTCGTTTGGATTCTAATATGGTTGAAATCAGGCTCTTAAAAACTCAGTTGCTTAAGCAAAGAGGTACTTGCCTCCTACCGTTTTAAAATCCAATTTTCGAAAGTTTACAACTAGTCTCCATTTCATACGACCACAGGCGTCCATTTTCTTTGGTTATAAAAATATTGGCGAATTATATTCTCAATTACTAAGTCTAATCATTTCTTGGTCTTTTATATCGAGTCTTCTTTAAGATTCACGAAGAATTGTTGAGATAGCATTGAGATTCTTCCAAATTTGTGTAAAACCCTTACAGAGACTTTTACTTAGCAGCCCACTCTTGAAAATCTATTTGCGTTTCTATGAAAGCAAAAAGAGTAGGGTGTTGAAACTCTTCAAAACTCTTCCAAAGAGTACTTTTTTTAAGACTTATACTCGAAACCATTTCTGATTCTTCTAGATCTGTTAAAACTATTTAGGCCTCTTCCAGGCTTGTTTCTGATTCATCAATATTATGAAGATTGCTTAAGATGAGGGCAGATAAGATACAGAGTATCATTAAGAGAATTAACAACAATAGTAAATTGGTAGAAAGGCACAAAAAGGCGCCCTAAGAGATTTCAAATACCAGATTTACCAGATTTTTAAGATACCTACAATGCCACAACTAGTAACCCCAACAGCCTAGTGGGGGTGCTCCCATGTCTTCAGCCTCCCCAAAATAAACCTCAATGTCTTGCGAAGGGGGCAGCACAAACGACGGGGACTTCAGCAGAAACCAACACAAATGTAGCATTAACACAGTTTTTAATCCTCTAGATGACAGTGGGTGCTCCCATTTCTACAGCCACCCAGAAATTTTCCGAAATATCTCTGAGGAGCAGCACAAACGACGGGATTTTCAGTACAAACAAGCACAAATGTAGCACAAAAGATTGACACCATTTTCGATACTTTGGGTGAAAGTGGGGGGCTCCCGTTTCTACGGCCCCTTAAAAGTTTTCCAAAATATCTGAATAAGGAAACCAGCGAAAACTACGGGATTTTCAGCACAAAACAGCACAAACGATTGACACTATTTTCGATCTCCTAGGTGAGAGTGGGGTGCTCCTGTTTCTGCATCCCCCAAAATTTTTCCAGAATATCTCAGGAAGTGGGGCAGCACAAACGACAGGGTCTTGAGCACAAACCAGTACATACGAGTAGCACAAAAGAATGGCATATGTTTCAAGTCTGTGGGGGTGGGTGGGGGTCGAGAAAACGCACCTTGAAATTTTTTACTTGTAAACGCCGCTTTCAAAAACTTTTTTTTGCTTGATTTTTTAATTGTTATACCTCTTTAAAAAAACGATTGACGTCACTAGCTAATAATTCGTTAATGGCTTTTAAACTTTTCTAAGAACCCCCGATTATTCTGTCTCAGACTGTCTCAACCTACTCTCGGATCATTCATAACTCCCCAACACCTGCTTAGGATTCATCTAGATACTTTTAAAGCTATTTAAAACTTGTTCTGGATTTGCTGACAGTCATTGAGACTTACTTGATCTATTCAAGATTCTCCTAAAATTGTTGAGACGTTTTCTGACGTGTTTTGCACGCTTTAATTGGTTGTCTTTATTCTTTTCTCTCTCTTCTGCCTTCTATCTTCATTCTTTCTGTCCGCTATTCCTAATCTTCAATCTTTTTCAGTCGTTTTTTAGGTATTTTCCTCTAACTGAGTACCCTCGGATGCATACCTCTTGTAATTCCTCATATACATACAAAACTACTCGTCTCAACCCAGAGCTTTTATGAGCCCTTATTTCGATGTATAGTGACAATGTGTCCTCCTATCACCTCTACCATCGTCTAGGGTAGGAACGCTGAAGAAATATAATAATTTTACTGTACAGAATAATTACCAGTATTGAAGGTAATATATGCCCTTTAAGCAGCTAGTGGCTATACAGAAAGACTTAAATCTTCAGATTGAACATCGTTCTGTCTTTCAGTGCAGAGATAAATTATCAGCTTCATTTTTATCATATCGGTCTGAACAACAGACATGCTAATTACCAGAAAAGTAGGCTCACCACTCGTATAATTAGTGTGACTATGATTGTAGGCACAAGTTTATATTTTAAATATTGTAATTTACAAAGTTCGTTGGGCTGAGATAGGTCTCGAGTCGAACACAGAAAAGGTTATAATTAGAAACGAGGGTCGGTTACTTCAACATTTACGGTGACGAACGTACCGTTAATGAGCCGTATATTCGGTTGAAGAAAAGTGCAAATCATTCCGAGTTATCAGACTGTTTCGGATGTCGTTAAAGGTCAATGCTGTACGTAAGAGAGAAATGTCGAGCTTACCAAAAAATGTAAGTTGTTTACTTTGAACATTAATCATGGAATTGAGAGATTTCGTCAAATAAGCACCAGCTATATGCAAAGTTTTAATGGCAGGCAGTATGTGGACAGGGACGTAGCGAAGAGTTTTTTCTGGAGGGACGAAAATTGTCGAATTCCCAACGATCATTGTTTTTTGGGGGTCTGGTTGGCCGAGTGAATAGCGCGCTGGTCTCGGAATCCGGAGGTCCCGTGTTCGAACCCACGTAGCAACTCGCTACATTTCAACCTAGGCCGGTTTTTCGGCAAGATGAGAAGAGGGCTAAGACAGCCCTAACAGACTTCCCGACGTCTTTGAAGTAATGCTCGAAAAGGCGGCTTCCAGGGCTCGGGTTGAGAGTAAAATTAGTAAAGAAGTATCAAAATTTGTTTGTATTAGCTAAAAAAAAAAGGAACCTTTTGACTTGTTGAATTTTTTCAACTTTTGACCCATCTACTAGAATTTCTCAACTCTGGCGGAGGTTTGGGGGCTAGTAGTCCCCGTGCCCCCCTTATTTTCGTCCCTGCATGTGGCCGACGCGAAAGCTCATCAGTCTAAGGGTTCTAGATATTAATTATTATTAGTTAACTAGATTTGGGATTATGGAATTTTCACAACGTTTCTGCATAGGATCTTTGGTTCTTGAATTTGGTCTCTGAATTTTGAATTAAGTTTTTAATGAATCTGTCTGAGAATGTACAAGTGAATTGTGTACAGAGCTCCCAATGTATGTAGAACGTCTAACTCAGAATACAACTATGGGTCTTGAATGTGCCAAACTTTTTTTACTACCATATCAGTATTCGACTATAACTATCATATTGTGTGGCTAATTTGGCAGGATAGTCGGGGTACTTGGCCATTGCTCCCCAACAGTTCATCGGACTGAGGTATTTTCTTCTCTACAGTGCAACATTTGTGAAAAATTGTGTATTTTGTCTTAAAAGCGTGAAATATGATGTATTGATGTTGAAAAATACCAGGGTCAATTCTAAGATTGGAGCATAGCGGTCAGACCACTCTGGACCTATAATTTTGGAAGAACCGACATTTAGTTTAGACATATAACTTTCCCTGTATGAGCTATAAACAATAGTATGCACACAAATTGAAACTCTGCGGATTCTCCGCAAGAAAGGTCCTTCCAAAATTTTTTCGTATTTATTACTCCAAAAATGCAATAAAAGAAGGGGATAGGGGATCAAAATAACCCTGTATACTGCCATCCAGTGGTACCGAGGAGAGAGGGATGGTGATTTTTTTATTGAATTGATTACAGAGTACATTCGTGTTGTTGATTTTGTAGTCAAAAAATTACAATTACTATGACGGTTTATCAGGGGGGGGGGGGAATTTGTAAATTCACATACTTTTTGATAATAAGCTTGTCCAGTACTTCGAATTACGTAACTCCATTTTGAGTCCTATTTGATATTTTAGCTGAAATACCAGGTATTGTACTTTGTTTTTGATCTTATTATCGACCCGCAGTATAGGTACGATTTCGCGAGTGTAGCCTTAAGATTCAAACTTACCAGGGGCCAACACCCCTTTCTACCCACGTGTATGATCTAAAAGGGGCTCGGAGTCAGTGGCGTCTGGCGTCATTGGATTTATTTATTTATTTTTTATTTTATTTTTTTTTTTTGGGGGGGGGGTAATTTTTATAGTAGTATTAACCTACATCCATCGACGTTGGTGGATTTTTTGGGGGAGGGGTGTAGTATATTATATCAAAGTGTCTAACAGTCATTTAAGTCATTTATTTTCAGTCATGGTCATTTAAAAATTTTAGAATCAGCAAATTATACCTTGAAAGAGAAAACCTTTAAATGGGGGGGGGGTAATTTTGACCATTTCTACACCTCCGACTCCCCCACCCCCTCTCGGTGACCCCCATGCGTGGAGTAGAAATACCCTTTAGTTTCGATCTTGTTTTTTATCAAAATTTCGGGTCTAAAAGCAGTTCTTAGTTGCTTTTTTTCCTTTTCCTCCCCACCTTTTCTTAGGCGTCTATAGGTTGATTTTTCTGTCGTCATTCACGCCGCCTTTTCGTTCAGAGGACCGGCGGTATAGAAATAGGGCCTGCCCATTTTGACACGTGTTTCTCGTAGTGAATTTTGAGTAAGGTTCATCCTAGCTGACTTTGAGACATGTTTCGCGAACATGGTAGGTACCAGTGTGGATGACCCTAGCTATTAGGCTGTAAAACCGTTGTGATTTTCAAAATTACTTTCTGCCCCATATCACGAAATTCGGTTAGGATTTGATGTGGTATATGTCCCATCATGGGCCATTTAAAACAGTTTCAAATTAAAATCATGTGGATAGCTCATACGTGAAAATCACGCAGAGGCTCAGTACCCTTGTTAATGCACGTTGAGAGACCATTGTGATCAAATCGGGACGGAGGGAATCGTCACCGAATCCCTGATATCCAAAAGCGATCATTCCGAGGAGCTCAGGCCCTCGTAGTGCCCGAATTCGAGATTCGTAAAACCCAATTCTGAAATTGCAGTATTTCGTTGGGAGAGGGGGGACTCCCAATGTTGATTCGTAATTCAAATTTCAAATATTTTTTGAATTCCCCCATTTGGTGTGCCAAATACCTTTTGGACGTTTTATAATTCTTTCAAATTGTCGATGGCGTGGGAAACCACCAGACAGATTTTACTTGGTGCTTTTACCATACTAAATTTCTCGTTGCCCGCCATTGATGCTGAGATATTTTGATTATTCTAAATTTTAGGGAAGAGAGGATACTACTCCATAATATTATGTTAGTTTCCTATCGTTATCACTCATTACAATCAAATTATGAATTATTTCTTATTTTTGAATTCGAACCCATCAGGGACGCACCGAAGAGTTTTGCCCGGGGGGAGGGGGGGGGGGGGTAAAAATCGTGAAGGTTCCAACTGACTCAACTCAGAATTCCCAAGTATCAATGCAAAAGAAGAAAAACCTTTTGACTTGTTGGACTTTTCCAACTCGCCTGACTGAAATGGCAAATTTTCCCAACTACTAAGAGAAAAGTTAGTACAGAGGGGAGTAAGTTGCCCCCCTGCCCCTCTTTCGGTACGTCCCTGGAACCCATATTTGAGGGAGTCTTTTATCTTTGATCACGTGTACGAATGAGAAGCGTATCGTGAAGTAAGAGCTACTGGCTCCATGTTAATTTATGAAGCCGTCGAATATCTCCATTACGCCGCATTTTATTTTATTGTTATTTTCTTTCATGCATTTTATTATTATTATTTTTAATTAAAATACACGTGTTCTCGATCTTCTGTTCGACATGATTCTCGTAATTGCAGTGAAATGAACTTGGAACAACGCTATCTTTACTACATATTTACTTTTTCGATATTGCACAGACGTAACACTATGTGCTAAGTATTTGATTAATGGTACATGGCATCTCTGGATTTCTTCAATATTAGATTTCCCTTTGGTGGACCTCTTTTCATTCAGGGACATGAAGAGGGGGTTCCTACTTTGTTTACGTCCATCCGGATGGCTCAGGTCTTCAGCACTACTTCGGTAATGATATACGCTGGGGGCATGGGTCATCGTGGACTCGCCCAGGCCCCCGTGGGGCTTAGTGGTGGTCTGTGGTTAAACACCTATAAGTATGGTGATAGTAGACTGAACGTCCCTTTTGGAAGTTATTAACTCCCTTAGTCAGCAATTTACTGACGGAAAATTTCCCACAGGTGATATCCTTAAGTTTATTTTTTCATGGCTCTTATTCCGAAATTTGAGCGGGACATCTGGCGTTTTGGGAAAATACGCTACACAGGTATTTCTAATATACTTCTTCCCTTTGCTGTTAGCTTCATTTCTTCGGGGTATTGTCGAAGTTAGTTGTAGGTCAAATTTCTTGCATACATGCATATTACTCTTTTATTACACCGTGGAAAAGGAAATTTTTGAAGCTGTTTTGTCCGTAGTCGTGGATATCAGTGCTTTCACCATATGGATAAGATGTCTATCGTCGTGGAAATAATCTTCTACCACTAAATTCTGATACTCCTGCTCTGTCAGTGGCGTGCATTCCAGGCAAGCAAGGTAAGCGCCTTCGGAGAATGTGTGGTTTGCAGATGCCTCTAAGAATGACCAAGGTGTAAGAATCGGAATCACGAATGCAAAAGGCGCTGACAACTATTCAATGGCACTGGGTAAGGCCGTCACTATCCTCCAAACAGAGGTAATGGCGATCACGGTGGCCATTGATAGAAGCCAGCCGGAAAGCCTTGTTAATAAACAGATCTATATCGGCTATTAAGGCACTATTGTCACACCAAACTACATCCCTGGTGGTGGCCGAGTGTGTTAACAAATTATACACCCTTGCTTAGGAGAACCGTGTCGCCATACTATGACACCGGGACACTGTGGCATAAAAGGGAACATGATCGCTGGCAAGCCAGCGAAGGAGGGCATAAAAAAGGAACTGGCAACACCCAGGCCGTGTTTTTCTGTAGCATACAGCATCATAAAATCTAAAGTAAAGGCTTGGATAAGTAAGCAGACGGAAATGTACTAGCGGTTGGCCAGTGGCATGAAAGTCAGCAAAACACTGATAGTGGACGCCCCCAGTAAGTATGCCTCGTTCCTATTAGGGCTTGACAGGAAACATGCAAGGCTCATGGTCGGACTACTAATTTGTCATGGGTCTACAAAACACCTGTGCTATAAAATAGGAATGGTGAAAAGCGGCTCCTGTAAGTACTATGGAGAAGGGGAAGAAACCTCGATCCATATCACATCTTATCAATGCCGAGCAATAGCCGGGACAAGACGCGAAGCATTGGGACTAAGAGTATCCAGCACTTAGTGAAGTCAAAGGAATAGAGCTCAGTAAAATTCTCACTTTGGCTATAAAAATGAGGCTATGAGCTTAACAGCAACTTGAGGAATAGTGCAATGGACTGCAAAGTCTGAGCACTCGGCGCATACAGCGCCACCTCACACACAAATAGACGGTAAGCGCCGCTTACCCTGAAAATTCCCGAGAAAATAAATTTTCATATACCTAATATCAACTTAAACTTGTAACAAATAAAAGATGATGAAACATTGGGCAAAATAGTGACTGTATTGACACTTACAACGCTTACGCCTAAATATATAATAAATTCACGGGAGATGTATATTGCTCAGCGTTTAGCAATTCTTGTACATTCCTATCAGCCAGCAAGGTATACATATATGCGTCGGATCTAATGCTTCTTTTCCATACTGTACGCACTGCACGACTTACGGGCGCCTCCGTCTCAATTACCAACACAAAAACACACTAGCATGTTCAACGCGACGAAGCCTGTGTGTTTGGTTGCGTTCTGGAAGCGCTTCCTAATGCGCTTCCGGCTCGGCTTGGCTACACACAAACGTGGTAGTTGACAGTGAAACGTGATTATGCTCTTCTACTAGTGAACGCGTTATGTTTTAATCTTTGAATGCTCCTGTGTTTTTTTGCCCACAAGATGCGTAATCAAGATCTTATTGAAAAACCATTTAGACAACTTACTCTTAATGAACAATAAGAAATTATTGATGGTGGGAAACCTAAACCAGAATTACCATTTCTAAAAACAGAGCAAAAGAGAAGTGGTTCGAGTTTTACTAGACCTTGCCACGTATTGCAATATGAAAACATTTTGCGGTTAACTCTGGTTGTGAAGATGGTGGAAAACTGTTTTGTTGGCCATGTCTATTCAGGGACGTACCGATAGGGGGCAACTCCCCTCCCCTGTAAGAATTATTCACTCAGCAGTAGAGAAAATTTACAATTTCAGTCAGGCGGAATTGGGAAAATCCAACAAGTCAAAGGTTTTTCTTTTGCTGTGATGTTCGGTTGAGTCAGTTGGAAAAATCCAACAAGTCAAAAGGTTTTTTTTTTTTGCTTTAATACTTGGTAATTTTGAGTTGAGTCAGTTGGGACTTTCGTACCCCCCCCCCCTGTGTCTATTATTCGTTAAAAAAAAAGAAGAATAATACACATGGAATGACCCTACGCATGGATATACGACAATTTGAATAATTTCATCTATGCCGTTTTGTATTAGCATGTTTCATACTTTTATTCTGATTTATACTTCACCTCTACGCTCATCGCTTACCTTCTAGGAAAAATCACCGCTCGCCACTGTGCTCTGTGAACTTGTTGAATATTTTCTATCACACATAAACTAAGTATTATATTATGAAATAAAAAAGTAGGAAAAGAAGAACAAAAAAAAAAAAAGAAAAAAAGAAATGCCACCTTATTCTTCTCAGTTTCCAGAGAACGACCCTTCTGTCAGCAAATAATAAGTCACGAGGACGAGGATACTCGCATTTTATTCAACACGTATACATAATGTGCATGTATAACAAGGTATTTCTCAATAATTAAACAACAAATGAAGAAACAATTATACTGAATTTTAAATATACAATAAAAAGAGTCTCATACTGGCTACCCGATTTTCGGCATCTCTTCTCTCTCCTTTGCGCTCAATAAAGAAAGTTTATGCACCCGTTGAATACAGATTTCCTACCTTTTTAAGGACTAAGTTGAAAATCTCAGTCTCTGGTACGAGTTCCTCTGAACTCAGTTGGAATTTATAAGTCTATCATTATCATTCTAAATAAGAAGCGGTCGCGGATCGTATACTTTTGAAACGTTGAAGTTCCGCCAATGGCCAGATTCCGGGAAATCGACGTTGTAGGTCGAGAGAAACTTCTAAAACCATTTTTCAATACCTGCAATACTCAAGCGGCAGCAAATCACATGGTTTTTGCTTTTCAAGAGAACACAATTATCTAATCACACAACACTCAATGAGCTGAAAGTTTAAGAAGACTCGTGCGCCGCTTTAGGAACTTCTGTTTTATCAGTGCTACTGTCTTCCTCCAATAACGTGGATGGAATCATTGGAGGTTTAAAGCCACCATATTCGACGTACAGCCTCCGAAGATGTCTGTTACTGCGTTTGGAAGAAGAATCTCTAGCTTTGCGGTCACCTGGTAGCTTGTCAACGACGTAATATGGCACGTAGTACATGTGGGACGGTGGGTAAATCGAATCCCACAATGGATGACTGGGCTTGAAGGGCGCCGCTGACTTTTGGTGGGCTTTGCGGTTATCCCTGGGGAAAGAATTTCACGTTATAAGCGATGGAGTGCGGAACTACCGGAACGGACGCATCCGGACCCCCTCGTTGCTGCCGGGATAAGTACTGTGCGTACGGATGCGTTTGGGCGATATTCGGCGAGTTGGTGATTTGCCGGACGTAGGGTATCAAATGAGCGGCTGACACATTCACCGCGTATGGAACTGGAAATGGTCTTCGTAAGTACGGCGATTGTTGTTGGTAGGCAGGCTGATTCACTATGGACCTGTATTTCACGAGTTTCCGTTCAGGGATTTCGGGGGGCTGGAATACGGTCGCTGGTATCTCGGTTGAGTGGAATTCCTTTCTGGGTACGGAGTTCTCGATGATTCTGCCTTGCTCTTGCGTGTAGGCAGCAGACGGAATTTGACTAAAATTCCCAGATTCAGCGGGGCTCTCCGGATTGATATTCAATCCACCTTTTGGGAAGTTCAACGGAATTAAATTTGGTTGGTGCTGAAGCACTGGCAGAGGTATATAGTGAAACGGGAAGACCGGGGCATTTGCAATTGGCTGCTGGAGTCTGGCCTGCACATTTGCTAAGTGTATAAAACGAGGATCAGTGAAGACATTCTGTAGCGCCGGCTGCGGCCCCGGTGCTATGAACATATTTGGGTGCGGTAGAATGTGAACTTGTTGACCAGTTGGTGGCAGATTCGGAGGTGGGTTCGCATTAACCGACAACATTTCATTCAACTGATTGTCCACTTCGGGTACGAAATTCACGGCTAATGGTAACGATTTTGAGATGTCAACGGTCGTCGTGATCACTGCCTGCTCTTCGACCATTTGCGGCTCGATGTCAACTTCTACGTTCGAATTCGACGGTTTCTTCTCTTCAGTGATCACATTTTCGTATCGAAAATTATTAGGTTCGGCGGTGTCGTTTTTCACGTCCGCTTTCAGATCATTGTCGGGTGGAATTTCTCGGAATTCGTACAGCTGCGCCGGCTCCATAGCTTGATCAAACTTCAGGTCGGAAGAATCGTTTCCGTAATACAGCTGTCGAGTGAGGTTGGTGCCGTCTGAGACAATAATCGGTTTCAAAAGTCTGGATGGAGCCTGAATCATGCCTGGTACAACGGAGACTATCTTCCCCAGAAAGCCATTAGCAATCTCATTCATTTCGGGATGTAAGTATGCGTCTGCAGCCGGCGAATGCGCCAGCAGGATTGGTCCACCTACAGATTCGATGGCCGGGGCCGAGCTGAAATCCATTTCCTCGCGATTACCCATCAATTCTCGACCGTACGTGATGTTTTGACTGCTTAGTGGTAGAATTAGGGTTCGGTAATCCTCACTGGCGACTTGTTCGTTTGTAGTTGGCTGAGTACTGTAAGTAACACTGCTGGGCGAGCTGCTAATTATTTCAGTTGGAGGTGCTGGCGAGTACCGCTCGGTTGGTGTTTCATCTGCTCGAGTGGTGTCTACATTTGGTGGTTGCGACGGCGGGTAATTTTTATTCGGCTCCAAATTCTGCACAAAAAACATAACTCTTTAGAGAATGAATAGGTCTTCTGCACCGAAATGGCTTCACTTTTGGGTGAGTAGTGCAAAAGAGAATTATTTTTTACAAAAATAAGAAAGACAGAAGGGACAAAAAATGTATAGAGTATCTACACTGCATGCAGATATATGTACATCACTACGTGGACACGTCTTATGGCTACCGAACACGTTCCACGCATTCAGTCGACACATAAGGTGGTGTGATGACGTCATCATAATAACACTGTCGGCGTTGGTCGTCTGTTCTCGGTGTTGGTCGTCTATTCTCGGTATCCGTCGACATTCTCCGTGTCAGTCAGTCGAAATTACGCACAATCTTGGTTGATGGCCAGTGATAAGTTATATCCATGACAAAAAGGGGAACGCACCATCGGGCACATGGTTCCTGATTGACAATGAGGCAAATTGTGAGTGCATTTGTGAACATCACTCAGTAATCATACTAATGCTGAGCGATCACTTCACACACACTATCTTAAGATGATGAAATGTCAAACACTCAGGAAAAAAATGTGATTGGCCAAAAGTCTCAAAACGTTAGTGGTTTGTGATATGTTGTGTGAGTGCTCTCCAAATTGTCAATCGGGTTGGGAGTGGCTGTTCGTAATGCTAAACTAAAAAGTAAAATGATAAGAGACGGGCAACAGATAAAAGAAATACAGCGAAACCTGTGTACTGTGGAATTTGAGTGAACTACCTGAAAAATGTCAACAGCGACAGGTTTGCCACATGAGACAGGGGTAGTTAGAATGTATTCGCAAAAAATTGTATTGCGTTATAAAAGTTATGGGATATATAGTACTTATATGACATTCCATAGAAAAAGGGACAACTTAATGAGAAACATGAATTCGAGAAAAACACAAAATATATTTTGTGGGTCCAAATTGGTGAAACTGGGATTATTACATATTATATGAAACTTTGTGCTCTTTCAGGTAGTACCACTGACAACCGCCGCCGCCGCCTGCTAATGTACGAAATTCGTATTCTTTTGCAACGCTGTCTCCTAAAAGGCCCAGGTTTTCGCATACATATATCTTCCAAACTATGCATTGCACACGCACTTTTTTCCCGCAAAAGATAGAAAATTTTATGCTCTACAATTTAAGTTCTTTTCATTTTTTCCGCACGACGCATAGTTTCTTCGCAAATTCAAGTTTTGTGCAGCATACATAAGAAAAAATTATGACTTGAAATTTCTAATGGATTTTTCTCAAAATTATGTTTTTTGGAATGTGAACTTCAAACTCTCATAACTATGCGATAAATTGAGCTAGACGGTTCGTTTTGGGCTCATTTGAAAGAAAATTTCATCTAGAATACGTACACGGATTCATCGTATTTTTCGAAAATCTACCAAAATTGTCCCTTTTCCTGCAGAACCTCACTTTATACATGTATATACATTAAGGTGTCTCTCATCTTACAAGTTTTCGCCAATCGATTGCGTGCACGCTGAAATTTGTTTCAATGAACCTAGAAACTCGCTATAAAAAACTTAAGCTCAATCTGAGGTCATTAACCCGTAGTTCTTTGACCATGAAGTTGTGTGTAATGCTGATATCTACAAAAAAACGCGAATATCTTGGAACATATGTACTTCAGGACCAAAATGTATAAAACATAAAATATTTTTTGCTAAATTTTCTGTTAGAACGGTTCTATACAACATTTCTCTAGAACGCATATTTACCAAGATAATTGCAAACATGTGTAGAAGTTCCAAGGAACGTGGCTTTCATTTTTTTCTTTCATAACCGATCTTACACACTAAATTGCAGTTATCTAAAAAAAATTAATATATTCACCTTAGGACAAAACTGCAAATAACAAAATATTTCTTATTAAATTTTCTATAAAAAGGCCCCATACAACTTTTCTTTAAAAAACATATTTATCGAAATAATCGCAAAAATGCGTGAAACTGGGTATTATGAGGAAAACTTCTGGTCCCTTGAATCTTGTAATAGGCGGCCTGTACTTTTCTTATGATCTAAAAGTACCACCGTCAAATTTTTAGATTTACTGAAAAATATTCACCGGTACTGTGAAGCTTATAACTAGAACATAGGATTTACCTGAGAATTTTCTGAAAATCTTTTTAGGGTTGGAAAACTGTCTTACCATGAAAAAATGAGTTGGTTGCCACTAATATGTTTTGAATGCAGATGAAATTCTGAACTTTAAAAATTTTCTAAATTCAATATTGAAATTTTGAGGAATTTTCAAAACTAGGCCATTAGGAGACTAAATTTTGAAAAAATCCTCCTTCGGCCAAAAGTGCTCATTTTTGAAAAAGATACAACTTTTCTAATAAATTATTGTGCTGATTCCGAATATGTACTTTGAATGTCTGTTCTCTCTGATAGTTCTCTCGTGAATTAGATATTTTTTTCGTGTTATTCAATATGGTGGCCGATTTAGTCTTTTAAATTCACTGAGTTTGATTTAGATGATCGTTTTCAGACTGGACTCAACTAGACTCCACCAAACAATGTTCCGACTAAATAATAGCCATTTTTTTATTTTTGATGTTGTAGTCAATTTACAAATTTCGAAGCGCTGAATTTGATTTAGCTGGTCGTTTTCGGATCGGACTCAAGCTCTACCGAACCAAATTTCGAATAAATAACGGCCATTTTTCTGAAGTTGTACCCATTCAATTTATTGGTTTAGTTTATCACTGAATTCGATGCAGATTTTGGATACAACGTTCTTGGGGTTGACCAAAGGAGATTTCAATTAAATTACTGTCACACTGAATTTTTTCAACTGGGACGCATTTTTTGTTGGATGATGTAGAGTCAGATCGAGAAATTACCTTCAAAATTGAATTCAACGACCGAGAAAAATCGAAAATCGACTACTATGTTGATTAGTACGCGTAAAATTTCGGGAAGGGTAGTTTCTGTGACGCTATAGGTTATTAAATTCATCATGGGCGTTGGAAACAGGAGACACAACAACTTTTGCTCTTCTAATGAAAATATTGGGGAAGTAAGACCTCTCCAAAGTTGTGGCTAGAAATAAGTTTTAGAATGAATTGTAAGTTGTAAATTCCCAACAACTAGAAAAATATTCATTCGCTCCGATTGTAAATTATTCCCCACCCTTCCATAAAAATTTGTCCCCCTCAATTATCCGCACTATCTGACGCCTATACTATTTAGGGCAGAGAACTATCAGGGTGAGGTGATTGAAAGTAAACAGGTATTCGGAATGAGCACAAAAATTCTACCTAGAAAACTTGTGTTGTCTTTAAAGATTAACATTTTTGGATGAAAAAGGATTTTTTCCTGAAAATTGGATGGTCACTCCTGCCCCGTAGCCATGGCCGGAGCCAGTTAGGGCTGAGCCCTCTCTACAGGTATCTTGAGCTCCTTTAGCAAAGATACCGCCACCATAAAAAAAATCATCATTACGCTGACCGAGAAAGAGAGAATTAATGTCACAGAAATCTATTAAAATTTTGAACAAAAACTTGGTTAAAGGGACTCTTGGATTGGGAATGGGATTTCGAAAAAACGTGTTTTAAAGCAAAAAATTGCTCATTTTTGCATATTTTAAATTCAACTTTAGGTGCCTTAGGGGTAATTCGCCCCTTCCCTTTGGCTGCACCACTGCCTCATAGAAATCATCACATAATATACTATGTGTATCCTCAAGCCCCCCCCCCTGGTAAACAGTCAGCATCCCCTATTGCAGATGACTGGCTACGGGCCTGGGTCATTCTTAGGTCGTAAGGAAAAGATCTAGAGGGATCGTGACTCTAATTTATAAAAAATTTCTTAAATAAAGGCCACCCTGGTAGTTATGCACTGTGCAATACAAATATTGTATTTATAATTTGACGACTTACTTTGAAATTATTGACTGCTGCGCCGAAAGCCAATCTCGCACCGCTGCTCCCTGATTCCAAGTTATTTGAGTACACGACCTTCGGATGGTATCCAAATTGGTCGGTGTAATATTCGACATTTTGAGATGCTCCATCATTTAATTTGACGTAGTATTTCCCCTCGGTGTGCAGTCCATTCCTGAGCACGTGATGGCCGTGTTGACCTCCTTCCAGATTGCGCACATGGTAGCTGTACTTGTATTGAGGTGTCGCATGCTGAAAAGAGAATGTTCCGATAAAAATTTGGTACCAAAAATTTGGTGTCTTTCGTCATACAACATTCGATATCCGAGTATTCTCCAGTTTCAAACATTTCGGCATTAATCAGTTTTATTCTACGAAATAGTTTTCAGAAATAGCCCGTCTAATGCGTCACTCGTAGACTAGACAAAACAAAATTATTTCGACCGCCTTTATTATGTCAATACTCTCAGCGAACGCGCCTTTTCCGGACAAATTAAATTATCTACGCTTTATCAAGACTAAATAAATTAAATCAGGGATAGCACGAAGCTGGGATTGAAAGTAAAATACAACTGCGCAACTTTTAATCAACTTTCACGGTGAAAACGTGATTTTTATTCGCCGACAGAAAAGCTGTAAGCGTAGAAACCGCAACTTACAATCGCGAGATCGTAATAAGATATATTACAAAAGAATGAAATTTTGAAATATTGGCGGCTGGGAAATTGACCCGCGAAACCAATTTGACTTTATCACTCATTTCTTATTCTTCCCTAAATTGCTGTTATAATGTCCGAAACAACGGAGTAGTGCTGAGTGCTAATGAATTCGCAGCAGTTCATGAGGGAAATTGTGAGACTCCTGAGATGTTGCAGAACTGTCGCCATTAAAACGTCACCAAAAATCAGAGTTCGCCGTCACTTTCTCCAGAGGAAAGACCGAGTTGAGAGCCTAATCCTTCTGCCTCTGAATTATGATGTAACCTGTTACGAAGATACGTTTTAATATTTCTCTGATGGTCTGAGTTTCCATACGTTTTTAGATCTGTTAATTTATTCCTTCTTACCTCCACGAGTCTGATCTCCACTACTGCCACTATCCTTCCACAAGGAATCAGAGCCAAGATATTAGTCTTAGATAGCCTAAACAGAGTCTGAGCGAAGCCTAAATAAGTATTACAGAGCTTTAAAGAATCCTGATTAATTTTACGGATGCTCAAAGGGCTCGAACAGAGCAATAATATAGTATTGAGCGTCTTATCCAGTCTTATTTAGATTTAAGAACGCTAGGGAATTCTACCGTAGTAATTGGTTTGGCAGAATCTGAATAAATCTTAATGAAGTATCTATGAGCTTATTCATATCAGAAATCGACAACTTAGAGCAAAATCGTGCTGTAAACATTTTTGGGGGAGAATGAGTTATTGGTATCACTGGAAAGGAAATTTCACGCTTTGTCATGTGCAATATTGCATATTGATGCTGGCATAACATCAACTTTACGTAAGCATGACGTCACGACTTCGTTACACAGGAGTAATATAGGCTATTGAAAACCTCTTCTCCCTCTTCTGCCAATTTCAATAAAATGTAAATAGCACTACATATTTTGCTCTAAGCTGTCGAAATGAGGATCTAAAACGGACTCCTTGATCAATCCTAAAGAGTTTCAATATGTCTTTAATTAAGCCTTGAGAGGATTAGAGACGAGTTTGTCCCCTCTCCCCCAACAAAAAATGGCTATGAAGAAAATTTTTAGTCTGTTTTAGATAAATTGTGTTTTTTGGCCCACAAATCTTAATTCCTAAAGAAAAAAGTTAACTGCCTATTGGTAGCAAATTACGGTACTAGAAATTGAAAAAAAAAATTCGGACTCGCAACGCTCATTCTTGTATCAGCCTGAGAACACTATGTTCCTTGTATTAGCCTTCGAGTACTATGCTCCGCTAGTGCATCAGTTTGCAGACGCGTTTGCAACCACGAGACAGCATTTTCATGTCGTTTTTCCTCTTAAGTGCCGAAGAACGGACATGAAAATGTCAATAAGAAAAAAGTTAGCCAGTCATTCAGTCAGTCAGCCTGCCAGCCAACCTAGCCAGCCCGTAACGCTAATTTCGTGATGCTCCAGAGTAACGCTTTTTTCCATTGTCAGCCAGCCTAGCCAGCCAACCCGTAGCGCTATTTTCGTGACTTGTCACGCTGTATTCGTCACGCTCCAAAGTGACGCTTTTTTCCGTTACCAGCCAACCAACCTAGCCAGTGCGATTTTCGTGACGCTAAAAAGTAACGTTTTTTTCTGTTGTGTGCCAAAGTAAAGATATAAAAATGCCACAGCCTAGCCAGCCAGCAAGCCTAGCCCGCGCGATTTTTGTGACGCTAAAAAGTAACGCTTCTTTTCGTTGTGTGCCAAAGTAAAGACATAAAAATATCTAAAATAGTATATTACACACAAAGAGTCAAAAGTGAGTGTTTACATGTGGGGGAAAGTTTGCAAACGAGCTTAGCGAGTGAGCAATTCTCGAGTCATGTAAACTCACTTTTGGCTCTTGTTGTGGAAGATATTTTTTATACTACTTGATCAGAAGCGGCAATGTTTTTCGCTGACCTGGTCTGTATTTTTTAAAATCTATTTATTTATTTAAATTATAGACAGGTGATTTTTGTGTGCGGAAAAATTCAAAAATTTTATTTGCTCAGTTAATTACAACATAGTACAGTATCACAGTCTTGTCTTCTGTTTGTTCACGTGCATAAACAGCATACACAAGTGAGGAGTGGTTTTCCAAACTGCCCTAATTCCACTTTTGCTAAAATTGAGTTAGCAGCGCTACCTAGCAACCCTAGTGGTGTACTATGTTTATAGGCAACAATCGTACCGAAAATCTACCTATTTTTTTCTGTATTCTATGCACTGAAAATCTAGGTTTCAGTGTTACCAAATTAACGCAGGAAACTGTTTTTTTCAATTTCCCAACATTTGTAAAAATGGAATTAGAGCAGTTTGGAAAACCACTCCTCAAGTAGTGGCCAGTAAAAACGTAACTACGGTTAACAACAAACGGTAACAGCTGTACTATGTATTGTGAATATTTAAATGCGTTCTCAAGTCGCTACTTCGTATTTCGCTCCATGGCCGAGTGGTTAGAGACAATCGCTGCATTGCAGTCAAATGTTTCAATGGACGCGGGTTCGAATTCCGATACCAAATTACTGGCTAGCAATTTTTTCATGTAAAAACGTTTTGCATTGAGGGACGTTTACTTTACATGCATGTTTTGTTAGCACTTGATGCATGAATGATGGGCACTTCTTGTTGTCTGTAAAACACCAACGTAAACATTGCCTTTCTGATCAAGTAGTATAAAAAGGAAATTTATGTGCAGAAAGTGTGTGCATCTACCCCTCCTCAATGGATGGAGCGGTCGCCACCGTTAGAACAAAGAGTGTTTCTGAGTTCTAGTCAGTTCTAAGAGTCATCAATATTCTTGGCAGGATCTTCTGGTGCGACTTGTGAAAAATATTGGAAAAATGTTGATTGTTGTTAACAGAGTTGTAGGAAGGTGTTTGGAGAGTTTATGTCTTAATGAGTCTGAAACATTCTAGATATATAATCTTAACATTTTCAAGTCCATGATGGGGTTAACGAATGTGAATGAGTCTCGAGTCCCGATAAGACTAGATACCAGGAGAGTGTTTTTCTAAAGGGCAGTAGGTCTATTAAAAAAAAATTTATTTTTACATAGATATGTCTATTGGCTGGCCCTCTCATCGTATTTCCGACCAACACTGAACTTGATTTCAGTTCAGTTCAGTTATGCGTATTACGTGAAACCAATCAGTATGATTTAACTCTTCATGGTCAGAATTTAGTTCAGTGGTCCACATTTCCATGGAAATTATTTTTTCTTCCAGCCATATGCTCATTGATCTTGATATTTGCTGCGCGGCTGCAGTCCCGATTAATTTCCATTGCTTAAAAGTTTGATATCTTACAGCCACGGGTAAACTTGAGCGAAAACTGTAACGCCCCCCCCCCCCGACACGCTTGAAGCTCACCTGACATTCTTCCAACCATGTGCTCATTGATCTTTATCTTAGCTATTGCAGTCTGCAGCCGTGCTGTTAACAGAAATTTCCATTAGGGTATGATACTCTCCTGTCACTATGATGTCATATTACTGACCTGAGTATTCTTGGGCGAAAACCGTACCCCCCACCCCCGACATTCTTCCAGCCATTTGCTCATTGATCTTGATCTTTGCTGCGCGACTGCAGTCTACAGCCGTATTGATGTTATTAAAAAGCCTTGAGAATGGTTAATCTTGTAGTATAGGACTTTTACCCCATTGTTTGCGGACTCTTGCCCCATACCATGGGACACAAATCCTACTCAAGGCGTTTTCTTGTTTTCTGAATATAAAACCGTTGTAATAAATAGATGGCTCGTTTATTTTGTAGCTTAAGATCCGTATAAACATTTTTTTTTTAAATCACGTAGTTTTCTTCAAGCAGATACATCCTGCAGAACACTAAGTGCGCATTCTCCGCTACTTTCTTGGAACTACTTTCCCGAGAACATTTTCCACGAACGACTTGATCCCGAATACTGTTTCTTTCCAAACAGAAAAGAAAAAGAAAAAAAATGTAGAAAATTTTAGTTATTTTTAAAGAAAATTTTTTTTAAATGAAATTCGATTCTCCTTCCCCGAAAAGAAGACATACACACTGCACACCAGCGGCACCAGCACAGCGTCTTCGTCGCTGGTACTAGAGGCTTCGGCACCGGTCGTTGGAATCACATTTCGTTTTCGAGCCCGAAAATATAGTGAAAACTTGCGTGAATATGGTAGGAGATACTCGTACCTTAAAGGTATGTACCATCCAGAAACCGTGTAGAGCTTTGGAAAAGTATTTCTATGTTTCTTCTTGTAGCAAAAACCAATACTCGGCCTTCGAGGTCACTGCCAATGGAATCATAGGAGAGGAATATTGTTCCCGACCAACGTTTTTTGGTATTGGTTTTGGATGTCTTCATATTCGTCTAAAGACCTAGAATTTGTCGGTAAATCTTTATCGCTTGCTTGATTGCCTCATGTGCAGGCAAGAGACTCAATACTGCAGGCGGCACTTGCGGTAATTCATTTCGCAGTAGTTGTGCGGGCGGCTGCTCTGGGTGCTTAGCCGCCTTCCACTTTATTTTAGTCATGACCACCTCCTCGGAACACTCCTCCTGGTTAGGAGGATGTTGTTGTTGGTATGGCGGAAGAGGTGGTCCTATAATAACGATGACCGCCGCTCCCGGTGCAGGATTGTTGATGATCGCTCTTGCCTTGCACGCCTTCTCGCACAGATTGCGACAATCCTAGTATACGCTTCCTTTGCTGGCACGAGATCGGAGGTCGACATAGCCATCGAATAGTAGTTTGTGATAAGCGATTTGAGCCATTAGGTAATTCTTATTCGTTTGCTTTTAACGCGGTTATGACACATCTTCGTTGAATCACTTTCATCATCAACTAAATTTATATACCACGGAAAAAATTTCAATCTGTGTTCGTGAAAGTAATACATTCGGGATAATGGAGTCGGGAAATTGGCATTTGTTAAAACAGAATATTTGAGATAATGGATTTGGGAAAATGATATTCGGGAGGAATTGATTAATGAAGAACATTTTCGAGAAAATTATCATTCAAAGAAACGAACATTCGGGAAATTGACAGAGAATCCTAAATGCGGACTCTTGCCCCTGCCTTCTCTACCTACAGGGGTTTTCTCCTACAACATTTGCGAAGCGAGATATTTATAGAAAACGAAAATTCGGTAGCATTATTTTTACTTATTTTTCAGCTAATTCTGATATTGATAAATAGGGTACCTACGGGTAATATGGGCCCCGGAACTCATATCGAGAATTATGAAATATTTGAAGCATATGGCTCCACTGATTGATGTTGGGTATCATACCATAACACCGTGCACCACTGCTGAAGTGATCTATCCATATGAATTGCATCTGTGGAAATTCGTTTGAAAAACGCGATAAGCAAAATGGTCAAAGTTGAGAAATCGCCAGTTTTCAAAGTGCGCCAAATCTACTTTGAGTAAACCTAAATACGAACTTTTTTAATGATAATTAGGGAAATTTTACGAGCTTTCCGAATGTATAAATAATGAGGGGTTATCGAGCTCGTTTTATCAAGGAAAAGTAATTTTTATACTACTTGATCAGAAAGGCAATGTTTATGTTGGTGTTTTACATACAAAAAGAAGCGCCTATCATTCATGCGTCGAGTGTTAACAAAACCTGCATGTAAAGTAAAAGTCTCCAATGTAAAGCGTTTTTAAATGAAAAAATTTCTGGTCAATAATTTCATATCGGGGAGTCGAACCCGCGTCCATTGACACATTTGACTAAAATGCAACGATCGTCTCTAACCACTCGGCCACGGAGCGAATCATAAACTAGCGACTTAAGAACGCATTTAAATATTCACGATGTAGTACAGCTGTTACCGTTTGTTGTTAACCGTCGTTACGTTTTTGCCATAGCCCCTACCTGTATATATGCTGTTTATGCACGTGAACAAACTGAAGACAAGACTGTGTGATACGTACTACGTTGTAATTAACTGAGCAAATAAAATTTTTGAATTAATTATGCACACAAAAATCGCCTGTCTATAATTTAAATAAATAAATAGATTTAAAAAAATACAGACCAGGTCAGCGAAAAACATTGCCGCTTCTGATCAAGTAGTATAAAAAATATCTTCCGCAACAAGGGCCAAAAGTGAGTTTACATGACTCGGGAATCGCTCACTCGCTACGCTCGTTTGCAAACTTTCCTTCGCCATGTAAACACTCACTTTTGACTCTTGGTGTATAATATACAATTTCATGAAAAAAGTCGTACCTAAATGTAAAGGGGCGCGTAATATGGGCATACCTATGAATTTGTTTATTCACAAATGAGCCAAGAAACATAATTTATCATTCTTATGTACTTACATTATCATCTTTAATTATAGAAATGCATCACGGCAACATCGTGAGAAATTATGACTTTCATTAAATTGTTGTTCATTGAAGTTTATTTACTCTTTTGTTTGTTTCCAGTATGACTTCAAGTATCGAGAGAAAAAGGTTCATTATCAGTTGTACCCCGAATCAGCTATTGCTAAAATACTGCCCCCTTCCCTCCCGGCCTGTAGTCAGGGGAGCATTGCCCCCCTGGCTATCGGCTTTGCCCCCGGCAAGAATCCGCCGACTGTTTATTTCAGTATCTTAGTGAATAACATTTCAAAAAAGCTTTGCATTTATTAAATTCCATACGAAACATCGTCTTTATATTTATCGACATTAATGACACTGCCCCCCTGAATGTTCAATTGCACCCTCTGAAAAAATTCCTGGCTACAGGCCTGCTTCCCTCTACGAGATAATAATGTGAGAACATTCAATCACCGAAAAAATGATGTATTTCCGGATTATCTCCCCCGTTTTTCAGCATTACAGAAAAAATTAAACACCCATGCCCATATTACGTGCCTTTTGACTTCAACATGGGCCACCCAAGCTTTTTTTCATTCGGCTCTGGACGGCTGTAAATTGACGTTCTGTGCACATATTCTGATAGTATATTGACCCCCACTACACTTTCCACTTTGTACACATAGTCAAAAGAACCAAAACTTGGCTCACCAGAGTGATTCCCGCTTAGGGGGCCCATATTACCCGTCAGTACCTTATTCTCGCTTCGTTCGAATCGTAGGAGACGAATCCACAGGGGCGGGGTCCACATGAATCTTCGGAATCGGTGATTTTCTTGGCAAATTAACCAATTAATGGGCATTTTAGACTTGTAATTGACAAAAAAAAAAGGTTAAATTTTTAATTTGTCAACTTTTCTTTATTTTTTGTTTCGCTTAAATGAAAAACTTTTGTATCATTAAGTTGGCATTGTCGGCAAAATGTAAAAATCACTGATTTTTTTAACCGCAGAGAAAGTTTTTGTATTGTGTCGAGATTTTCAACCTATTTCCACACACCCCTTTCTACACCGACGGAGCTCGGAATGCCCCTACGAATTTCCTACATGAAAGTAAATAAAATAAAATTACCTGCAAAATGGTTCAGTGAAACAGCATTTTGTAGGAATAGAGATGTAGTGTACAAAATATGTAAAATATTTGAACCTTCCACCGCGATGGATATAGTCTGTCTAATATATGGCCGAAATTTCCTAACACGTGCATTTGCGATGAAATATGCAAGCCACTGAATCTGTACTCGACAGTATTCTTTAAATACCAGAAGAGACAGTCCTCTATCTATTCGTATACTTGTATACTTTCTACATTTTCTCTGAAGTTATATACATTCATACGAATTCCGGAAAACAACGTACAAAGTTGCATTTCTGCTTGCATCTTCTTATATCGCATTCGACAATGCAGGTTCCTCCAGTCACAAAGAGCGTTAATCCAGTTTAGAATAAGACGTATTTTCGATGGGTAATTCAATTTTCTCGGGTACTTCGTTAATCGAGAAACGAAGAAATTTCATCGTATTATTACGTTAATAATATTATGTGCATCAATAAGCCACACACTGCGCTGGCTTTTAGCGGAAATTTTCGATTCTGAATGCGACGTCCCAGTATCCCAATAACACGGTGCGTTTTTGTAATTGCTGCAAATCACGTAACAAAATACCTGAATTTGCGCCACTGTGAATATCACCAACATCGTAACCGATGGACATCTTTTGTTAATTTTACTTAATAATGGAACCTCCCGCTGTGTACACAGATACGTAATCGAACATATGTCTCATATACATCGAGAAACGATCCGAGTATTCTGACTATGTGAAAATTACTCCAACTGATCTAGGTACTCATACTGCTCACGAAAATTAGATCGCAGAAATATTAAAGTTAAACCAAATTTCCAGAAAAGCTTTATCAACATACTGAAAGTCTGATAGTAAAGTTTCTTCCCCGTGAGGTCAGCCCCCTCCCCTCCTTCATCGAGAACTACCTACTATATCGAAAAGTGTTCAGCCCTAATTGCTCGTCGTTAAATTACGCATAAAAATTATTTTTACTATTCTTTCATTTCTGCTACAAAAATGTTTTAACTAGGGGATGGATACCCTAATTCTCCCAATTACACTTTTGAAAAACCCCCTTCCAAAATGCTATTGAATAAATATGGAGAAAGGGAGTCTCCCTGCTTTACTCCCTTACCCAACTTAAATTCATCCCCAGGAGAAATTCAGGTCTCTAGTTTTCATTTATGAACTTGAAACGGCTCCATGTTCCAAGTATTAGTTGTTTACAAGCGCGTTTTGTATCAATAGTAGTCTTCCATGAGAGAAACAGTAATTTGGAAATCAACTTATTCATCTAACTGGAGCGAATAACGACCATTAAATTACCTTTCACCATAAATTAGAGACTTCAAGCTTCAATTTGACATGTTATATGACTCAAGAAAACTTATTTTCAGCAATTGCGAAAGCTTTAAAATATACCAATTTTACATATATGTTATGTACTAAGTCCAAAATTGTACATTTCGGGTATGGTACAGGTGATTTTGTACCAATCGCGAAATGCTCGGACCATTTGTAAGATTCGGACTTGGTACATTCCATTCGCGATATGTACGTTTCATTTCGTACCATTCGCGTGGCGTCCGGACCACGCTGCTACATGGTACAACTGTCTTGTACCAAGTTAGAAATAGATGCTTTACCGACCATTCATGAAATCTAATGATTTGAAAGCTCAATACAACTACACTAAAATTAAACTTTATTCAAATTAAATGACTATAGATTGAAGAATCGCGTTGAAGCTCTCAGATACCAACGGTGGTAGATATTACTTATTTATTATAGCACGACATTGCATTATGGCACCGGGAGTTACATAGAACATTTTTTTCCTACATGCACATCTGTTTGTTAAGCATTTTGTCAAGCATGAAGATCTAAGGAAACCTTGCCCTCCAGTCAGTCACAGATGATTTTGCATTAGCTTCTCGGACAGTTACCGTATCAGCGGAAACATCGTCAATTTTTACAAAGCTGTTGGTACATGGTGCTATATCTATTCCTCATATTCCTTATTCTGTTACATAAGGAACAGAGATCAGTCTCGTTTTATGAATACTTAAATGCTCATTACGCTTACTGAAAGGAGCATGAATATAGATTCATCGGTGAAGATTGTCTCTTATCTCAAGTCAAGTTTTATGAATGATCGAATAGTAACCCCAAATCATACAGGTAATTTCACGAATGATCGGTAAGTGGTAACGCACCTATTTCTAACTTGGTACAAGCCAGTTGTACCATGTAGCAGCGTAGTCCGGACGCTACGCGAATAGAACAAAGTGAAACACACGTATCGCGAATGGTACAACAAATGTTGTACCAAGTACGAAATCACACAAATGGTCCGAGCATTTCGCGATTGGTACAAAATCACCTGTACCATCCCCGAAATGTACAATTTTGGACTTGGTACATAACATGTATATTCTTATGGGAACATCAACCTTGATCACCTTTTCAGGAATTGACACTAGCGACCCTGGTCACGGTTTTATCGCCTATTAGAACCTCCACCAACCGGAGTGGGCAGAACATTCATATTTATCATCAGCGGCGTAAAGCTTACGGAAAGAATCGGTTGCCTCTTTGATTATCTCAGATCTATCATAGATGTTGCGTTTGCCTGTTCCGGAGGTCAGAAATGGAAAGAAATGACGACTTTTGGAAACTGCCTTTCTCACTTTTTTAGTTGACCAACTATTTGTGATTTCAGCTTCTACTATTTCCCGATGAAAGTCCCTCAAGTCTTGTTTAATTTCACTCCTTCTCTTTTCATTTGCTCTCACCCGAGCCCTGGAACCGCCCCTTCGAGCATTACATCAGGGACATCGGGGAGCCTCTTAGGGCTGATTTAACCCTCTCCTCTTCTTGTCGGGAATCGGCCTAGGTCAACTGCGCTATCTTCCTGTCGAATACCCGTATCACTAGCCCCGTCAACGAGCACCGGCAGGTAGCGCCTTACCCATTTACAGCTTTCAGATACTGGCGACCGATTACACACTTCTCGGAAGCCTCTGCTGTAAGTGGTTGTGACTTTGTGTACGTTATCAGAATGCGGTGTTAGAATGTGTGACGAGTTCTTTCTTGCATTGCTGATAACGATGCCGACGTTGGGAATCGAACCCGGTGCCTTCGGGTTAAGAAGCCGAGTTCTTACCGGTACGCCACAGAGCCACGTTCCTAATGGTTCTATTCTATGCCGACTGACAAATTATTAGGGGTGAGAGGTTACCCTCTCCCCATAGTTTCGTCCTTGTTGACGCTATTTTCAGTTTTTCTGATTCTGCCGACTCCATTTAGTCTCTCACCATTTGCGTTTGATCTGCCCGACGTATATTAGAGGGAAAATAGGTAACTTTGTTTCCTTTTAATTTCTTTATTGGCTGTACTATTACTCGTATGTAATAATTAGGGTATAAACGTTTAATAAGCTATATAAGTATCCAGTTCGATGACTTCTCGTATTTCATCATTCAGCAATAATGACTGAGCCGCTGTAGATGAGAAATCGTTATTAAATCGGCATCCGAGCAATTATTGGTCGGAATTTACCGTTCGGCCGAAGGCTCGAAAGAAAATATTTGAATTTTGGCGCGCGTAGTCGTTACGGGGTTTTACGGGCCGTGCAGCGCCGGCCGGTGCCCGTACTCGCAGCAATTTAGCCATAATTAGGCCTAGAACGTGGGATGAAATTCGACGATCGTATTAAAGTACTGCTTAGATTAATCCCTCGTTCGTTATTAATTCGCGCGGTGCGGTTAAATACTCGGCGCCGCCGCATTTTCTCCCTCGCATCGGGCAAAAATATTCGAAAGGTTCGAACCGAAACGCGAAGTATACCGATGATGCTTCGTTCTTCCTCATTTCAAAAAGGAAATAAAACGAGCGCGGAATCGAAAAATATGTTCGAAATGCGAACACTGTTCGATTAGCACGCATATCTCTTGCTTATTGGCTTTTTATCGCGCTGTTAATGAGGAATTTGTCAGCGAGTAGCGAACAGTTCCGTGGTTAGGTAATTTCATAAAATTCGGAAACGTTTTCGATACCGATTGAATCACTTTTACGGTGTCAGAAACATGCAAACAAATTTTCTTACCTTACCTCATCTCTGCGCTGACTTAAGCCTTGGTCAGCAGATATCCTTAGGACGAGGTAATTCTGCGCGAACGAAACGGCGATGATCACCTGTGTAACATGAACATCCGAATTAATGAATAGGACCAGAGGTGGTAGCTTAATTAGGAAATAAAGAAATGATATAGCATTTGAGTATATTATAATATTGTACATATACACAGTGATGATGATAAATCAGTGAATTCTTCTCTGACCACCGGCTAGAAATAGCGCAGATACAAATCTCAAGGACGGGAAAGTATTGATATACAAAGAAGAAAGACTGGCTAACCGGGCGATATATAGTTCCCAAATACAGGTCGAGGGAGGCGAATGATTCCTTAACAGAAACGCTGGGGGATGAACTCGAGATATGTGGCGCCACTGGTATAAGCTGCTACCTCCCTGGTGATGATGAAGCTTATATAGGGAGATACAATTTTGGACATGAGCTTTCATGCATATCGCTCATTTCTTTCAACAACGTCCTGACTCAAAAGTTGTCTTTTTCCAGAGGATCGACTTACAGTTTGAAAATGAAACGAAAAATAGCAAATCAAAGCGAAATCTACCGACTGCGCCAATTTATATGGCTGCATATCTTTATAGATGTAATCCAAACTTGGCTCTGTTAACACGTCAAGTTGCCATGTCACCCACCGGTGGTTGACACTTCATCAACTAGTACATTTGCAATACCTCGAGAAAGACGTATGATACGGAGAAATTGATGATAATATAAGTTGTTCTTCTTCACTGATAGAGCAGTCCAGGAGAATTAGCTTTAAAAAAAGAGGTGTTTGATGGAATTCATTGCAGCACAGCTGAAATTTGGTACGATTGTTTAGTACCCTCTTCGGAAAAGCCCCGTGATTCCCCCCCCCCTCCTCCGGTGTGAGCATCACCCCTCAGAGTCCAAAAAGTGCCCCCGGAAACAGTTTTTGGCTTGTATCTAGCTTAAAATCGATTTATAGGTAATATATTCCGTACCAAAATTAAAGGGCGTAGAATTCTCTACAAAAATTGTATCTATGTTTTTTTTCGTGAATCTCATGCCAACCAAGATAATCGGCGTTCAAGATCACACAAGCATGTAGATATGGAGTAACCTACAACGCACGCGGTATACAAACGCTGAAATAATCGCGAAAACACATGACTGGATGCATAAAATGTTACATGATATAATTTCAATTTATTATCTTTATCATCATAAGAATTCATCTTCATCCGAATTTACATGCATACAATTTTCTGCGTTTAAACAACCTCCTCTACAAACGCGTGGCTGCAAGAGATACCCACTTTACGGCAAAACCATAAGCTCGTGATCCCGATGCGGAAAACTTAAGTTCGTGTAGACCCGCTCGAGACCCTTGAAAAATCGACCCTCGTTAGCCCTGTCTCAACCCGGTATGTTTCCCCTCCAGCAGCCAATCAGAGCACTCCATTCGAGAGGAGCCATCAGGTTAGCCAATCACGGCGCTCCATTTACGTGTAGCCCTCTCACTACCCCAGCTATACACTGGCGTTGAGACACCCGTGCTATACCCTTTATGCATGCCCTTTGTAGACCCGTCGTATAGCCCCTCCGTATGCCTCTAAGTAGCCCCTTTGTAAACTGTTGTGTAGCCCCTCTGTATACCCTCTATGTATGCCCTTTGTAGACTCGTGGTATAGCCCCCCCTGTTTCCCCTGGCATGGATCCCCTTTGTAGATCCGTCGTATAGCCCTTCCAGATCCCCTTCATGAATCCCCCCCCCCCGTAAACCCGGGTAGATCACCTCTTGTAATTCAGATACATATGGGAAGGGATGATGGGCTCTCAGCTAGTTTAAAAAAGTTTGAACATCCCTTCTACCATGCTGCACTCGTGATTCCCTCAATTCTTTATGCTGAGCACTCGTTTCTGGTTGACAGTTAGTGAACTTTTCCAAACCTTGGCAAAGATGAAGCATATGACAGGGGCGCTAAGAATCCACTGCTGCAAAACGCTAGAGGTAACACCGTGTTGATGAGTCAGTCCGCCTGCACTCTTCATAATTCGCATGAGTGTTTGTTCGATTCGCGTTTGGACGCTAAACAGTCGCTCTCTAGCTGCCTAATGAAATTCGGCGCGCTGATTGGTGTATTTGGACGAAAAGATGATTAGGGACAAAAATGTTCTGCAAAAAAACTCAAGTTGGGCTCATCTGAAAGGAAATGATGAGGGCTGACACTTTAGTTCTCTTCAATACTGAAAATGCTAAAGCTCGTTTCCCCTGTACATGTTTTAGTGGTAAAAATACTCTGATCATCTTTCCGTCTACTACACTAGCGCACCTACAGGAGTGTCCAAACGCCAATAGTCATGTCGCTCCTTAACTGTGTACGCCCGCATCGAAAGGGCCCATCTTGTCGATATGGAATTATGGGTGGGGGTAATACTAGGAACACTTACGGTCACAATGCCGCAAACCCGTGGTCTCTAAGTGAAAAAATCGAGTTTTGAGAATTTTTTGAAAATAAAGTTTGAAATATCGAAGTTTGAGAAAAACGCGTTTAAAGTTTGAGTAGTGATTTTTTAAAGAAAAAAATGATGCTTTATGTTAATTTTGCACTTCAAATAAAAAGTTGGAAATTATTTTGATATTATTATGAACGTCGCAGTATTTTGAATATCAAGTTACGCCATCTATCGTATTTCGGTCAAAGAGAGGGAAAAAACGAGTATCGATGACAAAGTGGGCCCTTTCTCTTCTCTGACGTTTTTCGCAATATCTCTTGAAAAAACCATGGAACCGAAAAAATCTCTACGCCAGCTGATAGACAGACCATGCTGCCACTATGCAAAGCGCTAAAAATCCCATTTTTTCATTTTTTCGATTTTTTACCTAAAATTGGCTGTATCTCTGAAACTGAGATCGACAAGGTGGGCCCTTTCGATGCGGGCGTACGTATTACTATTGTTCTATTGTCTGTCTTCAAGCCGGTTTCTAAAACAAGCTGGTCCATCTAGTATAGGGATTTAAAATTACAGCGTCAGCGTTCAACGCTTCTGCTTCTCGCATGATTAGAGTGACGAGTTTGGCGGTTGTAGGCGTCTACGTTGTAAGTTACTCCATATTTACATGCTGGTGTGATCTTGAACGCCAATTATCTTGGTTGGTATGGGATTCACAAAAAAAAAACATAGATATCATTCTTGTAGAGAATTTTACGTTCTTTAATTTTGGTGGGGAATATTTTTACCTATAACTCAATTTTAAGCTAGATACAAGCCAAAGACTGTTTCCAGGGGCACTTTTTGGACTCTGGGGAGTGATGCTGACACCGGGGGAGAAGGGGAAATTACGGGAAGAGGATACTAAACAATCGTACCAAGTTTCAGCTGTGCTGCAATTAATTCCATCAAAAATGCTAATTTCCCTGGACTAGAGTGCGTTTCCGCATTATAACATCGTCACCCACCGGTGGGTGATGGTCGAATTTTTCATCACCGGCATAAAATAATGCCTTGACTTTTGAATTGAAAAAAGATTGTTTTTAGTTATTGGAATGTACTTTCTGCTGTGCTCGGGCATTGGAAATATTCGTAGTACCTTATTTATGGTTCTCAGACCTCTGATTAAGAAAGATGGAATCAAAACCTTCATTTTATCTCGTAATTTCGCGGAAGATTTCAAGAACTGTAATTCTCGTCGCTGTTCATTTAACTGTTATCCTCAAGGTTAGGGGGGCATCTTTGAGGTACCCCGTATTTCCATTTTCATCTTCCCTCGTTCATTTCCAGCCTATTTCCAGCTTTTTTTTAAACTACACTTTTTTTCAAAGTTTTCAAACAGGCGGTGTCAGGGGAACTTCAAGGGTGGGGGTACCTATCTCCCGCCAAAAAGGGGTGCGCCTGGAACCTCGCATACCAAGTTTCAGAGCCATCCCCATTAACTACAGCCCCCGCTACAGCTATTTTACGAAACTCTCAATGAACCACCGGCGGGTGATATGTCACTCTTTTGAATCCAGCACTACAAGATCGCTGAGCACTTAACGTATTAAATTACAAATAAGTAATACTTGCTGTAGGTATCCCTACGTTATTAATGAATTATTCTTAATTTCCGTACCTCTCCCCGTTTATGGGCACCAATGTAAGTCCTAAGGTTATTTATGCTCGTTAATTACATCAGGTTATGAGACGTTACTCGAGCACTATTTTAAGGTATAATGAAGCAGAGCCGACTCTCAACGTCGTATTCTGCAGCTCGTTGATCGTAAAACCGAACAGTTACACGACGAACGTTTTTAAAAGCGAAAAAGCGAAACTGTGAGAAATGCCGACAAGAAATGTTTTACCATCGCAAGGCCTAATGAATATTGATGGGACAAAACCGAGTGTAGATGTCGGATCTCTCCACCGATATTAAATGATCAGTTTTATCATGAAAAGTCGTGACTAAATTAAAGCAGACATCATCTCGGGATACACTCGTCGCACGTTTTCCATATCTAAATAGCGACTCGTCTTCTTGCAGGCAAAAAGAAAAGTGGATTATCAAGAATTCCCTTTCAGCAGAACTTCCCCACGAACACGAATAAAAACTTTTTGATTAATCGTTCGTTAAAAAGATTCATTTCTGGTACTCATTTTCGTACAGATACACCAAAGTATTTAGATGACTACGAAATTGAGCTAATTTTAAAAAAAAAGTGTAGGGCGATCGTTTTTCATTTTTACTCCCGTCGTTAGTCGTAACGGAGTTAGTTTATCTCGAAAGAGGAAAAAGAACGATGATACGTCTGCAGCTGACTATACGTTGTTTCTCTTTCTTCCATCGGAAATTTCAAGACAAATAAATATTACCCGCTATTTACGAAGCTTCGCCCGCCCCGAAATTAACTTAAGGTACCAGTAAATAGAGAAGAAGAAACGATAACCTACTCGTATATCCGAAAAACAGACGTTTTGAATTTTTCAAAGAATATATCCCACCGTCATCATTCAAATAACTTAAAAGCGCGAGAAGAAAATGTGTTCTTTACTTTTTTCAGGAAAATTGAGGTCTTTTATTAGGTAACCGCACCTGAGCATGAAAATGTTTGAGAAAATAAACAGAACTGATTTTCAAGGGAGATTTTGTCCCAAAATCTGTTATCTATTTAGCAGGCCCTTGTGCTGTATTCTGGTATTATGATTTTTTTTTTCAGTATAATTGACGAGTCGATTGCATTACTCGAAGGTCTTTCAATTACTATACGACGTGGAATAAGGACGTAACAATAATTATTAATATTATTAATGGGCTTCCCTCCCTGGCTGTTCTGGACCCAAGACCTTCATCGCAGTCGCTTCATTCATACTGCATTCCTCATTTTGTGTCAGTTAGGCCGATTGCAGAGTTAGGTTTACATGAAGGGGAAAATAGCTAATATTTGGGGGCACTGAACAGATCAGTTTTGTGTAAAAGTAAGCGAAGGAGATATTATGGACATTATTATTAGTATTATTATTATTACTATTACTATTCAGTAATTCTGGGATACAGTTTTGTCCTGTCTTTTGTGGCGCAGAGACACTAGTACGCCAGCTCCTCATTTCTGTCCCAGAGCCAATTCTTGGGAATTAGAGCCTCCCCCAGTTTCTTCCAATCTTTTTTAAGGCGAGGTCTTTTTGTTTCCTTTTTGACATGGATATGTCTATTATCTAGTCTTCCTTCCTATTTCCAACCGACACTGAACTAGATTCCAGTTCAGTTCAGTTGTGTGTATTGCCCGAAGCTAATCAGTATGATTTAGCTCTTCATGGTCACAATTATGTTCAATAGTCCACATTTCCATGGAAATTTCCTTCTAGCCATTTGCTCATTGATCTTGATCTTTGCTGCGCGGCTGCAATCTGCAGCCGATCAATCTCCCCCCCTCCACCCCGACACCCCGTGTAGTTAATAGAAATTTCCATGGAAATTTTTTCATTAGGGTATTGCCTTCTAGCCATGTGCTCATTGATCTTTTTGATCATATGGTGTCCACTCCTCTGTCATTCTTTCCCATCTTCCCTCCTTTTGTCTACAGATATGTCCGGCATATTTTAGTTTTAGTTTTTTAATCACATAGCCTATGTCTCTGGTTCCTGTTTTTTCCCTTATTATATTGTTCCTTCTTTGTGACCTGCATCGAGAAAAGGTGGTTAGTGAGCAAAAATTTTAATTTTGAGATTTTTCTCGATTTATACTAATTAAGACTTGCTCTTTCACGTGTTGTAGAAAAAATAAACGAAAATTATTTAGGCTTGTACGAGCCATCAAAGTTGAGCCCTTCATAAGTGGCTCTTATTAGTATGACTATTTTCAGTCAAATCAGTAATTCTCATGCTGCAGTATTTTCTTCCACAATACACACTTCCGCGGATTGATTTATGCTGATTTTCAATCATGGCAGATGTTCATACATTCACAAGCTCTTATCACTATTTTGACAGCTGGCAATACTGAATAACTCAAAAATTTCTTCCCTCAAAAAAAAAATGTGACAAAAACATAAAAAATAAATTATATGTTTATATTCCACTAACACCCGTTATTGATTATTCCAAATTTCAAGAAGATTGATCGCTCCAATCCAAAGATATTCGCATTCAAAATTTGTTTTTGTTCTCTTGGGAAATTTGTGTTTTGCTTACTAAACGTTTTTTCTCGATGCAGGTCTCATATATCTTTTCTTTTGATTCCCAGGATAGAACTTTCACAGGTAGATGTGAAGGTTTACAACGTGATTCTATTTTTCCAGACTCTAGAAATCACGATAATTTTAGTAATAATTCTTGGACATAACCCCCTCCCCCCATTATCAGGTAAGGAAAAGAAACGAGGGAAATAAGAAAACTTAAGAGCACGAATACTTGTTTAAGAAGCAAAGAAAAAAGGTTTTCCTTGGGAAGAGTATTTCTAGTACTTTGCCCCAGGGCATGTTTCAGCCAAATATGGCATTAGTTTTATGTACCTAATTGTAAGTAAATTTGGAAGAATCTTCAGGCGTATTGGATAAGCACAAAAGAATTCTTATAAGAGTCCTAATCATGTGTAAGGAGTCTTTAACAAGCTTGGAAGAGTCATAAAAAGTCTTAAAGTCTTACAGATGTCATGTAGCGTGAAACAGAAAATACAGCTGTGCATCGTGCTCCTCAACCCCCAAAAATATCTACAAAATATATATAAACGTAAGAAAAAAAATGCAAGTATCTTCAACCCTTTCTGACAAAATGTAACGATTTTACGCGCAACAAAATTAACATACTTTTGACGTCTTCAGCAAAATACAATCTATTCTCCCCCCTCCCACACTTCTTAGAAGAACTTCTTCCGGGTCCTCTGAACAAGTAAATCAGAGCATTTAAGCGTCTTGAAGAGGCTTTCAGTGAATCTTACACTTTGGGACATGGCAACAGAGTGCCGTCAAAATTGACACCAGAGAAATTCAACGCCATAAAATCATATTACGCATAATGTTCTGTATTACATATGTGAGGGTGGAACGAAAAACTTTTTTTCGGGAAATCATGCAGGGGTGAGGGTGCGTGGAAGGTGTCCTTTGTTCTAAAATAACGGAAGTAAAATTGGGTTAAAATTGGCCAATATTTAAAGGATGGATAATAAGTTCAAAGTTCAGGCAAATGAGACTGATCCAGAATTTGAAAATTCAAGTATTCATCAATGTAATTTTACATCAATCGATTTGTTTTGATCCCTTATCATGAATGTGCTCGATTCTGACAATAGTGGACCTGCTTCTAGAGCCGGATTTAGCTCTTTCTTGCGCTGAAACTAGAAAATTGTTGGCGCCCTCTTGTAAGGAAATAGCTGACCACCTTTCCCTAATAGAATTTTCCACTGGTATCGAGTACATATTACTATTATATTTTTGGTTTCAAATACGTTTATTTCTTTTCTTTTTTAGAGTATAATTTTTTGAATACGTGTTAAAATTTTGCTAGATTGTACCTATTCTGCCTAATGGTAAATCTAGCCCTGCCTGCTCCCTATTCACATGGAACGGAAGTACATATAATAAAACTGAAGCTCAAAGTTCCCGCTCAAATAATTTGCAGTTATCAGCAAATTTCTTACGTTGTGTTCTGTATTCTAAACTTGAGTACATTCATAATCAGGATTGAAGTATAAGTCAACATTTGAAAACACTTGAGTTTTCAAACTCTGTGGCTTTGTTCAAACTTTGAACTCGCCCCCCCCCCCCTAATTAATAGCAGACCCCCTCTTCCCTAGAATTTTTCACGTGTAAAAACAGATAATCGAGCAACTATTTCTGTTTGTAACTCTTGATTCCAAATACATAATGACATTAAAAAAAAAAATTTCAGAGTTAATTTTTTTAAAGTACGCATAAAAATTTTGCACTATAGGCCACAGCTAACGCTGCCTAATGATAACTCCAACCCAACCTGCTACTTATTCACCTTAAGCGGAAGTATAATTATTCAAGTTAGGTTCATAACTCCAGCTCAAATAATTTTCAGTTGTTAGCGATTTTCCATCTTCCGTTCTATATTCCAAACTTGAGTACATTCATAATCAGGGGATCAAAAGACGAATCAATTGAAATATAATAATTTTCAAACTCTGTGCGCTTCGCTCGAACTTCGAAGTCGCAGTGCCCCCTCCAAGTACTGACCAATTCCAAAAGAATTTTACATACCTCATGTTTAAACCAAAAGGGATTTCTCCCACTGTAACTTTTACAAAAAGTCTGTTCTTTATTCCAACTTAATACATAATGCCGTGCCAATTTCAAATCTTGAAGAATTTTAAATATTTTAGGATACAGTTCTCCAGTCAATGTAACCTTCCGTAACAGTTCCAGAAAAAGGTTCTCTTAACATCTAAACACACAAGTGGATTTAGACCAAAGTCACCCCCTCTCCTATGTAACTCTTAGAAAAGACCATTTCCGTTCCATCTTATTGTATACCATTTTGCCAATTTCAAGTCTTGAGGAGTCCAAAATATTTCACGAGACAGTTCCCCCAGTCCCATCATAACAGTTTTAAAAAACGGTTTTCTTAAAATCGTTTTGCTATATGCGCGAAAACGAAACACACACGTGGACTTAGACTAAAAGGCACGTCACCCCCTTCCCCTATGTATAAATTTAAAAAAAAGTTTGTTCCGTCCTAATGTATAACATTTTGCTGAGTTCAAGTTTTAAAGGATCCTAAATATTCCATGAAATAGTTCTCCAATTGCTGTTTTCCCTTTGTGACAGTTTTAAGAAACGGTTTTCTTAAAATAGTTTTGCTATGCATGAAAACGAAACACACGTATATGTAAACCAAAAGTTTAGTCTCCTCCCTCCCCTTTATAGGTATAACTCTTGGGGAGGGAGTTGTTGTTCTATCTTAATGTATAACATTTTGCCGATTTCAAGTCTTGAAGGATCCTAAATATTCCGTGAGATAATTCTTCAGTCACTGTTTTCCCTGTGTAACAGTTTTCTCAAAATAGTTTAGCTATGCGTGAAAACGAAACACACGTAGATTGAAACCAAGTTGAGTCTCCGCCTCCCTCCACCACCACTATATAACTCTTAAGGAAAAAAGTTTTTGGTTCATACTGATGTATAACATTTTGCCGATTTAAAGTCTTGAAGGATCCTGAATATTTCACGAGATGGTTCTTCAATTATTGTTTTTCCTTCATGATAGTTTGGAAAAAAAATAGGTTCCTTCAAAATGGTTTTTTGCTGTGCATAGGAAAGGAAACACATCTCTGCTGTAGCAGGACATGATTCTAAAAAACAGAAAATTAGTCCTTCGAAGGGGTTTAAACCATTTTGAGGGTCGGCTACGAGTCGAGCCTACTGGAATCACTTATTTTATCTTCTCATTTCCAGTTCAGTTCAGTGGCGCGTCATTTCAGATATGTGGTAGTGTTCATTAATCTGAGTAGCAGTTCAGTTCAGTGGCCTTTTATTTCCGAGAAATCAATTAGTCGAAAATAATAAAAATAATTATAAGCAAAAATTTCGATTTTATTAGGGTTGGCAACGAGAGCCTCTTGCAATTACTTTCTTTTCCTCTTCGTTCCTTTCTTTCCTCAGTAGTGCTCATTGATCTTGATCTTCGTTACTGTGCAAGCGTCATTTTCAGTGTAAGGAGCCAAGGACATGAATGAAAAATAAAAACAATGGTAACTCTGATAGGTAAAAATCTCGATTTTATTGAGAGCGTTATTTTCAACATATAGAGCCAAGGAGATGAATTTTATTTCGGATTTCACTTATGACTGGAGCATTGTGCGTTTTGTACTTTTCTCTACCGTAGAAACTATTTCCTCAAGGAAAGTGAAGAAATTAATTTGATTTAGAAGAGGTAAGGGTATTGTTTGTTGATCAGTTTAATTAGGTAGAATTATTTCTTTAAATCGAACCAAGTACATACAACGTACTGCGGTACTCTTATCAGTAAATTTTCCAAGAATTAATGCGATGTGAATTATGTCTCATAATTATAGTAAAAGTATTAATGTTAATTTTAGTATTCTGTTTCAGGTTTCGAGCAATGAAGCCTAGCGCTGTGGTTGTTTTCACCCAAATAGGAAACAACAGCGAATCTAAATCAAATTTTGTAACCTGCTGTTGAATTCTTGAATATAGTGAAGATATTCATCCTGAGGATGTCTAAGTTGCGATAGATGGTTTTTCTGTTTTTTGATCATTCTATGTCAATGCTGAAGTGCGTAGTTATGACAAACACATGTACTTCCAATGCTCTCAAAACTGGATGCAAGTCAACAAGTGTTGATAGTATTGGTGATAACCTTGGTTAGCCTATTCAAATTGTAAACTTTATTTGAATTAAAATAAAATTCCTCCTTTGTCTTTAGCGTATAAAGAATTACAATTTCCTAAGATGCCACCTCAATTATTTGGAGCTGATTGCAGAAAACCGTATTTCCCGTTGGTAGAGTGATGAGTGATAGAGCTGCGCGACTGCAGTCTACAACTTTGCCATTTGAAAGTAGACTTTCAATTTATGGAAACGGGTGAGTCTTATCCCCTTTAAAAGAAATTTACATAGGGTTTGGAATATTCCCCTTCCAAGTTTAACGTTCCTAATTTCATTTCGTAAGATCCAGCATAGTCATTTTTTCTTGTACTGTCAACTATGACGGGGGTTAAAAGTAGACACTTCCTAATAGTGACCATAAGTGTGGAAGCAATACTGCCAGTTACGCTTTTTAACCTAAAATTCAAACCCTGATTATGAAGTCAGAGAAATGGATTAGCAAAAACAGCCTTCAAGACTATGAAAAATCTACTATGCATCAATACACTGAGTCTGAAGGTAAGACAGGATATGGTCCCATGTTAGATTTACACAAAGAAGCAACTACTCTCATGAAAAAGAAATAGACAAGCTGGCCTGGAAATGCGGATATATCGAAGAATGCTTAATATACTATGGACCGTTAAAAAGAGAAATGAAGATGTGCGAAGAAAGTTGGAACAATAAGACACTATGTAAGATTATCAACAGCAGAATGATCAGCTACTTAGACCACATCATCAGAGGCAAAACATACAACCTTCCTCAACTAACACTACAAGGAAAACTAGAGGGAAAATGGGATGAATCATAACCATCAAAGAATGGACAAATATCACTGACCTATGAGAACTCACAGAGCAGAGCAAGAAATATTAAACTGAATTACCATAATTGGTCTCCGACGCTCAGAATTGAGTTCGGTATAAAAAAAAAAAAAGGAGACGCCATCATCGTCTGAAATCGAAGAAATCCCCCATGACTCAGGTACTTACCTTTTATACATGATTTTGAAAAGTTCTACTCCTTGTTCCTCAATATTTACTCATACCTGCCCTTGACATTAATCGGGCTAGCCTCGTTCCTTCGTGAACTCTCTCCGCTAGTAGACCGACAAACTTACCGAAAAATTGAGAGTAATCTCGCGCGTTAGTCGCTCACATTTTCACAACCTCGAGTCACGTCATGAAGTTCATATAATCAGAGGAAACTAATCTCTTGATCCAAACACTTCACGTGCGCTCGAAAAGTTAATAACGTGCGCCCACACGACGGCGCCAAATTTTTGAGATCAACGCGGTATACTTCCTTCAATTTTAAAGTTCGCAACTTGAATCGCATGTAACGAACAAAACTGTCGCATTTTGACACTCCGTAACTCGTTCTTCATTCGAGTCACCGGCGCCGAATCCCACTGATACCGAATGAAAATTTTCGCAAACTAAACAATTGTAAATGGAAATTCAATATAACGAATTGTAAGTACAATTACCTGCCACAAAAATAAAAACGAACGATCGAACAGCGACGGCGATACATTAAATTTTCGTAAATCACGCATCATTATACATTGAACTTGAAAAAACGATCACGTTTTTTCGTCCCGAAAACGTTCGTTCACACTAAGTTCAGCAGCACCGTATAGTTTATTCGACACTAAAAAATCAGCTGCGAGTCTGCAGCCTCCACCGTCGAAAGGAAAGAGAAATCATTAAAATGCGTAATCGCAACCGGTTCGATAGTGCTCGTGCTCTCTTCCCCAGCTTCGTAATTTTTATTATATTTTCTTCCTGGATCTGACTTTCTGCTTTGTTTCCAGCTACATGTACACTCGCCTCCGCCGTTTATTAATTATCCAGACTTACATGTTAATTACGTTTGTACCTTGCACTTGAAATGCCCCTCGGCCTATGTCCGATAAAAATTAAACGAAAAAGCTATCGGCGATTGCACCTACCTGTCTGCATCACTCTGTTGTTCCGGTTCACGTGCTCGATGCCTTGTCCCAGGTCCAGCTCCAGTGGCTTTACCTTCACACCCATCGAGTATACCGTTAGCGCCGCGCCATATCGATCAACTTTTTTCTTTTCGAGTATTAAGTATAACTACATGCTGCGAAGGTACACATTGGTCCAAATTACAACCTAATGCTTGATGTACAGATTGTGTAAGCAGAATGCTAGAAGAAATTTTCATTTGTGCTGATCGCAATAGTCAATCCAGAAAATAAGCAATCTTAGTACAAACACGGATAAGAAAGTGAACGACCAACAGTTTATTTACGAGTTTACGGGTTGTCAATACTACGTTGAACTTTTTTTTTTTCCTAATTGAAAAACCGGTTACTTTTTTTCTTTTTTTTGAAACAAGCGGATATTTCTGCGTGAGCCCTATTTCACGCGCTGGGTCGGACGAACTTTTCTTTGTGGGGAAGGGGAGTGGACTGAAAATATGCCAACTTACTTGTACATTTTTTAAAAAACTTTAAACAAACTACTAGAGTCGTTCAAAAAGTAAGGTAACGAGACCAATAACCCGATGCGCAAAATCCCACCAGTTACCTGGGTAACTAAAGGGGAACAAGAGTAATCTGAGGGTAACTAATGGCCAGGGTCGGCAACTTCTGTACAGCGTGTGCAGCAAATGCTACACATGGAAATTTCATGTGTTAGCGACGCTACACATGGCAACACGGGGAAAATTATTGGTACAATTGGAGGTATGAAGTGCAAGCTGCAGAGTGTATGCATTAAAAAAGTGAAGAGGACGCTTATGCTCAGGAGTGAGAGTTTTTGATTTGGGAAAAAGGTATCCCTTCGAGTTGTGTGCATAAAGAGGAGTGTTAATTTCAAAAATTAAGTTTTCGCTCGCGAAAAAATGCATCTAGTCCCGAGTAGACTTATTTTCAAAAAACACGTGCAGTTATCATTATCATTTTCCAGAAGATTTCTTTAATTTCCGAGGAATTTTATCGAAAATATTAAGCGAAAATTTTCAATCATTTTCGAAGAATTTCATCGGACATCACTGAGAAAAATCGCCGATGATATCAGAAGAATTTTGTTGAAAATTTTAAGGAAAATCTCCAACGATACCGAAGGATTTTATTGGAAATCATCGAGAAATACCTCTGATAATTTTGAAGCCGTTCTTCAGAAGAAAGGTTCGATGATTATTTTTGGGATCAATTACCAATGATTTCCGAAGAATTTCATCACAAATGTTCGGGGAAAATCTCCGATGATTTACGAGGAATTTTATCAGAAATCTTTGAGAACAAATCCCTGATACTCGTAATTTCCGGAAAATTTCATCGGAAATCTTCAGAGAAAATGTCCAATGTTTTCCGAAGAATATGCTCAAAAATCTTCCGATTATTTTTAAAGAATTTCATCGAAAATATTTTTGAAAAATCCGACGGTTTTTGAAGAATTTTATCGGAAATCATCAGGAGAAATCCCTGATGATTTCTAAAGAATAATTTCATTGGAAATCTTCGAAAAGGATCTCCGATGATTTTAAACGAATTTCATCGGAAATGTTTGGGGAAAAATTCCGGTAATTAACGAAGAATCTTATCGGAAGTCTTTAGAAAACATTGTTAATGTTTTCTAAAAGATTTCATCAAAATTCATCGAGAAAATTTTCTGATAATTTTTGAAGAATTTTATAGGAAATATTCGGGGGGAGGAGGACTCCGATGGTATTTGAAGAATTTTATCAAAAATCTTCAGGAAAAATATTCTATGATCTTCGAAGAATTTCATCGGAAATCTTCGAGAAGAATCTCTGATGATTTTTAAGGAATTTCATCGGGAATTTTTTGGGGAAAAATCCGGTTTCCGAAGAACTGAGACTATTTCTCACTCATGCGATGAGATCAGAGATTTTCCCCGAAGATTTTTCGGAAATCGTCGGAAATTTTTTCTGAAGATTTCCAATGAAATTCTCCGAAAATTAGCGGAGATTATTTTTGAAGATTTCCAATGACATTTTTTTGAAATTACCGGAGATTTTTCTCAAATTATTTTCGATAAAATTCTTTGGAAATTGTGGGCTGATTTCCGAAGAATTTCATCAGAAATCTTCGGGAAATATCTCTGATTCCGTCCCATATGAGTGGAAAATAATCTCAACTCTTCGGAAATTATCGGAATTTTTTTCCCCAAAGATTTTTGATGAAATTCCTTAAAAATCATCAGAGATTCTTCTCGAAGATTTCCTATTAAATTATTCTCTGGAAATTTTCGGAGATTTTTCCTGAAGATTTTCGATAAAATTCTTCCAGAAACCAACGGAGTTTTTCCCCCAAACATTTCCGTTGAAATTCTTCATGAATATTATCGGAAAATTTTCCTGACGATTTTTGACGGAAAAATTCTTTGGAAAACATTGGAAATTTTTTCTGACGATTTCCAATGAAATTCTTCGGAACAGATTTTCGAAAAAATTGGAGATATTCCTCATTGATGTCCGATGAAATTCTTCGAAAATGATCGGAAATTTTTCCCTGGTGTATTCGATAAGAGCCTTCGGAAATCAAAGGAATCTTCTCGAAGATTTCTGATGAAATTCTTTAAAAATCATCGGAGATTTTCCCCGAAGATTTTAACCATTTTTATGGTTGTAAGCCTGAACCAGAATTGCCATTTTTAAAAACTGAGCAAAAAAGCGAGGTGGTTCGACTTTTACTAGACACAGCCATGTATTGTAATATGAAAACATTTTGTGGTTAACCGGTTGTGAAGATGGTGGAAAGCTGTTTTCTTGGCCATGTCTATTCAGGGACATACTGATAGGAGGGGGGGGGGGGTTAATCCCCTCCCCTGTAAGAATTTTTCACTCAGCAGTTGGAAAAATCCAACAAGTCAGAAGGTTTTTTTTTTTTTGCTTTGATAGTTGGGAATTTTGAGTTGAGTCAGTTGGAAAAATCTAACAAGTGAAAAGGTTTTTTTTTGCTTCGATACTTGGTAATTTTGAGTTGAGTCAGTTAGGACTTTCACAATTTTTACCCCCCCCCCCCCCCTTCAGTGGTACATTCCTGTGTCTACAGGTATTTGTCACAGGAAAGAATAAATGCATGTGGAATGACCCTACACAGGGATACGACAATCATTTGAATAATTTCATCAATGCCATTTTGTAGTAGCATGTTTCATACTTCTATTCTGATTTTTACTTCACCTCTACGCTTATCGCTTACCTCCTAGGAAAAATTCCCGCACGCAACTGCAGTAACCGCTTGCTTTCTCTATAACTAAGAATGCTAGCGTAATTTTTTCCCCTTGAATTGGTGGTGATAAAACACCTTTACCGCCTACACCAATGACCTACTCGCCCGCACGTCACCAGATTTGAAAAAAATACTCAACTAGAGGAACAGTTCCATCGTAGTGTCCTGAAACGAACTCAGTTTTCTAACTAAAGTTGGCTGTAGCAACGTGTTATCAACCAAATAATAATAATAACATACTTATGGTTCACATGACCAAAAGCGATATTGAAGTAAGTGTATGAGGAAGACCAAAATTTAGAGTTTAAACATATTATGTCTATCGATGGCGTCAAAGTCATGAAATACAATTTTTTCCATCGCAGTATACAAAATTTAAATCATTTTACAAAGGGAACATTGTATATTATTGAATGCGAAAAATGACCTTGACCGATTATCCACTAAGTATGTAGGTAAAATGACTCAATCATGAAATTTTCCCAATTTTTAAATTTAAAGTAGACTTTTTGCCAAACTTCTGTCACAAAACAGGATTCTAACTTTTTCCATTTAATGGTAGTATACAAGAATACGCCGAGAAGCTGAAGTCCAAAAAATTGGCTTCAACTTCTTTATGTCAGGTAACACCGTTTTTCATGCTGCCGTACTCCATTTTTGCATGTTGACCAGTTTTGTTCCCTTCCGATTGGAAAAATGCTAAAATTTTCCATCGTTGCATACGATTTTTTTTCCATAGTGCAAGGAAAGATAAATTTTGGTTCCCAGCCTTGGAGACCATTTCACTTGGTCTGAATTGGCATGCAAACTGAACTAAAGAATATCGAAAACTGCGTGTATTTTCCGTCGCCAGAATTTCTACAAATGATAAATTGTTAAGGGAGCACGAAGCCGCTACGCTGGTTGAGTGAGCACAGAAGATAAAAAGTTCGCAACTTTCGCGCCATATTTTTCGGAATATAAAAATTTCTAAATAATCAAAAAGATACGAAGATACAGTACTTTTTAAACATCAGTATATCGTTATAAAAATATGACTCGTGCATTTCACGGCGGCACACGCTTGTTTATCTGCTTTCCGAGTAGTTGCTTTTTTTTCTCCTTCTTTTTTACGATTATTTTATAAAATCCGCGAATGCATTTTATCTTGTTTCAAACGTGCGAATTTAATGTACCGAAAAGACGAGTATACGTACAGAACTAGCAAAAATAGGGTGCGAATGTTGGGGCAACATTTTTCAAGAATTAGGTAGGTACTCTCTTTTAGCCCTGTTAGTGAAAAGTCGTCCTTTGGTATATAAACAGTACATCTGAAGACTATATATAGCCTATTATTTTTTGCTCGTTTCCTTACTAGAATTTTAAACCATCGTGCTGTCTTAAATACCCGCAAATGGTAGACTATTCTAGGTCAAAAGGTGAGGCCTCTTTTTTTTTTCTTTTTTTTTTCTTCTTCTTCTTCAGAAAACTGAGAAACTTTTTCCGTTCCCAGTTATCATTTATTCGTATTAAATTATAGAAACTACCTGGGAAAGCTGTTATAAATTGAAGGCTTTAGATTGTAATAGCGAATTCTCATCAAATTAATATTCATTCGGATCGAATTTCTTTTTCTTTTTTTTTAAATAATATTACAGGGAAATTCGTTTGTTTGATCTACATACAAGTGTGTGTCATTTAATATGCAGGTCTGCAAAAGAAATGAAAAGTCAAGGACGTCGCAATCACTGTTTCATAATTTCGAGCTGCTCCACCTTGGGCTGCACTATTCACGTCACGTCGGGCACCTTCAGCTGTATTAAATTACCGGTATGTTATTTGAATGCGAAGATGGTGACAGAAATTGGATAGAAAGTCGAATTTTGAGACCCTCGAAGCGTGTAAAATGATTTTCGTACCAAGTTCAGGGAATCAGAGTACACATTTCCAATAGCGTAGTTAGAAAGTCAATTTTGAAGAAAGTTTGTAGTTTCAGGAAACGATTGTTGGAGTATGAGTTTTTAGGGAGATGTTTGAAGATCGTCGAGCTCACACAGATACTCAACACACACCTAGAATAGTATTCCAGTTTTGATTGCGTCTGATCCCCGAAAAAGTGCTGTAGCACATATCTGAATTAACAACGGTACGGTCAAAATTAAATTTGTTTGTAGTTTTTCTTTTTCACGTCACCCGACATTTTTAAACCATTTCAACACGAATATTAAGAATAAATATCTTTAGAATTGTGTAGAAACGTAAATCACGGCATGTTCATTAGATGAATTTCTTATCAGTAAACAAAAAAAAAAAAAAAAAAAAAAAAAGGCTAGAAGTCAGAAAATGAACTATATCCACTGGATAAAGTTCATTTTGAAGCCAAGGCACTACTTTGAGTGCATTTTTCTAGAGGAACGAGGCATTATAGGACGGCGGTGATGAGCTCACGTGATAGCCCGTGACGAGTACTACCCGAAACCATGCCTAACTTATGTTTGCCGAAAATGGATGCGGTTGGGTTAGAAACCAAGCTCCTCATATAGCTCAGTAAAGAATTGTTCAAGACGAAATTTCCTGCAAAATGATGTCATTTTTACCAGTACCCCGAAATGATGAGCTTCCAAAAAACTCAGTCTACTGTCATTAACGCATTAACACTAGTCCCATGGACAGCCATGTAAAATTTTCCATGTTTTCATCAGAGGCGTTTATACTGTTAGGCAACCTAAGCATAGCTGCCTAGAACGGCAAAATTTTAGGGTGGCAAAATTTTGAATTTTTAGACCAAAAAAGGCAAAAAATAAAATTTAAAAAATGAATAAAATAAATAAAATAAAAAAGGAAAAAAGAATGAGAAAAGTAGGAAAATGGAGAAAGAATAAAACAGAAGAAGCAACTACGCCATTCGAAAGATTTCTGTCACATACGGAGTGATCGGAAAGTCCATTCCTATTGAAAAATGCTTCGCAAAAATTTCCTAGTCAACTTTTCGAGAAAATTTAGTTACACAAAATTTTATCATAATGTATGCCTATTCTTTAATCAGCATTATATTATCGATCAATATAAATAAATTTAAACTAAGGATTATTTTCTTGGCAACGAAGTGAATTTCGTCGTCGTCGTCTCCTTTCTTCGAGTGGGCCTATTGGCCCGTCTGCGGGGAGTAATTCACATTATATGTGAGTCCGCAGCTCTTCTTCACTCGGTGACCAGCCGTGCGAAGTGAGAGGTCGAATGACTGCGCTATCTTCCTGTCGAATGCCTGTATCACTAGCCCCGTGGTTTATGACGGTGAGTTCAACGAGCACCGGCAGGTTGCGCCTTACCAATTTACAGCATTTACATACTGGCGACCAATTACACACTTCTCGGAAGCCTCTGCCGTAAGTGGTTGTGGCTATGTGTACGTTATCAGAATTCGGTGTTAGAATGTGACGAGTTCTTTCTTGCATTACTGATAAAGATGCCGGCGTTGGGAATCGAACCCGGTGCCTTCAGGTATGAAGCCGAGTTCTTACCGCTATGCCACAGAGCCACCACAAAGTGAATTCAAGTCCGCAATTTGGTCTGAAGGGTATTAGTACTTTAGCAGCCTAGTTCATAGTCACCTGGCCATAATAAATGGGGCGCATTTATGATTCCGTATGCTCCTACAATGTATTTCTAATCAAATGGGGCAGCAGGTTTTATATTGCCTCTAGAGCAGTTTTTCCCCCTTAATACGCCTCTGGTTTTCATACTTCCCCACCAAAGTTTGCGAATAGGATTGGTGATGAAGAGGCTCTGGATTCACCTGATCAAACAAAGTATCAATGCACATCATTAGACGGTTTGTTTCAAATAGAATACCAATACTTTAAAAAATTTTTAATTTTATGCCACTCTATGCCAAACAACAGGTCAAAAATGAAACTATAGAGGACGCAAGTGAAATCAATTTTATTCTTGCCAATTTCGAATGCTGCATCAAGTTTTTGATCTGGCCCCAACTTGGGCCCTAAAATTCAAATTTCAAGATCAATATGATTTCGTAATCTTCAATAATGTAGTTGAAGCTTCTGTAAAGTGGTATTATCAAATTCGCACAGAGGGTGGGAGAACATAACTTGAAATAGAGAAAATTAAATTGACCAAAAAAATTAATAACAGTCAAAAGTGGGATTATTTTGGTAACCTATGAGACATCTATTGATTTTATTGTATTGAATATTTAATTCGAACTTCCTAAATTCAAAGTCTTCTACAAGGAGTATAAAATTTACTTGGTTTTTTAAGCCCCAGATGGAACTTTTTTCTTGCTTTTCAAGTTTTTTAAATTTAATTTCGATCTTCAGTGGTGGACGGAGTTAATACAAATTACAAACAAGGACATGCGAAGGCGAATTTATAAGCCCTTGGCTTGGAGGCGGACACTCACGGAGTGGTATCACCTTGATGCTGCTCACGTGGGGGTATACAAAACGATTTGCATCTTGCGAAGAGCTTTCAACTGGCCAGGACTAAAAGCCGATATGGCCAATATGTGACAGCCTGTATCCCATGTCAACAGAGCAAACGAAAAAATAGGTCACCAAAGGGGGAAATGTACAACATCGTATACAATCCCTATGAGTTCTTAGCAGTCGATTATTTGGGGCCGTTACCAGCTGGGAGAGCTGATCTCACCAAAATCTTCGTCGTTTTGGACGTCTTCACAAAATTTTGCAACACGCTGCGGGCAATGAACAGATTTATATCTGAATTCCAGTACCCATCATATCTTGTCAGATAATGGAAGTTAGTTTACTAGTACCGAATGGGTCAAGTTCTGTACCACTAAAGAGGTTAAATAAAACTGACCTTTGTGTATCAGGCCGCTTCAAACTCGTGCGAGCGGTTGACGGCGATTTTGGAAAGAACACCTATCGCATTATGAATTTGGTCGATGACACATACTCCCAACAGCACCTCCGAAAATCTGAAGTTCTAACTCTGATTGTGCGCCCGTCTCTTCCAGAATGGGTAAAGAGGGTGGATCATCAGGCAAATGAGGAACGACAAGCTCAGCCGGGCAGAAGAAAATGCAGGTCTTGACCTGTAGATCGACTTGGGGGGCCACGGCAAATAGACGAGTTTGTAGCTGCGTAATTAATGCATTAATTTTCTTTATACATTAAAAAAAAAGTGGAAAATATAAATAGAAGGAGAACCTAGAAGTGCCCAAGTTTTCTGATTACTACTGTGTGTTTCTAGAATGGAGTCAGATCAGAATCTGGTGCCGTCGGTGGTTGCTACCGCCAGGGATCTGAAAGCGCAAGCCCTAGCCGCGAGGCTTGCTTCTATAGGAGTTAACATCGCGACGTTAGGCCGAAATGAGGATGACCTCCAGCAGCGGGCCACTGACCTAGAACTATTTCGCATCTCCACGAACGCACGGATTCGGTGCCTGGAAGAGAAGGTAGATGCACTAATGGCCCTGCTCCAGAAGATTGTGCCCGACTTGATGACGAATCCGCCAGTGAGGGCGGATCCAGTCAATACGCTTATTACAAGTGAACAAGCGGGCTGCGCGGAGTTGTTGGAGAAGGTGGTTGGTACCAGGGGCTTCTTTGCCTTGGTGGAAGAATTCGTGGACAAGAAATCGGTGATCGACTTCTCCATTGCGAAGTCAGTGAGGGCCCCGAGGAAAGATGTGTTGGAGGTGTCCTTGAGCCCAGAAGAGCAACAAGCGATGCTCAAAGAGGGGTCTGCGAAGATACCCGAAGAGTCCGCGAGGACTGTAGTGGTGGAAGCCCCTCTTGCGATAGAGACGGACGAATCCAAACTGCCAAGCTATTGGGAGACGGTGGGAAACATCTTAGGTAGCCTCAGCTCCATGGTATGTGCCAGTTCCTTCCTACTCTTTTGGCTGTATCGTGACGATGGAACGAGGGTACGGGTCGTGCTGGATTCGTACACCGCACGATTGTATGCGGCGATACCTCAGCTGGGCGATGCCGTACGCCACCCATTGCCGCAGCTGCACCAGATTAGGATTTGGTGGCGGCCGAAGCCGTATCGGGATGTATCGGTTAACGAGATCACCCCTTTCACCTTCTAGATTGACCGGGAGGGGGCGGTCATCATCAGCTTCAAAGTTGGAGCACTCACTGGGTGCAAGTCCACGGTAATCACACTTGGCAGTGATTTTGGGGACCAATACGTTCATAGTCTTAACCGCAAGGCCGAAACTATAACGCTTCAGAATCATCGCCACGGAGGGGTACAAATACTACCTGCACCACTATCGCAACTCAGATGATCCAGACGAGTGGGACGCTGTCCGGAAATTAGCATGGATACGCGCCGTCCAGGCTACGGACATTAACTCGCTTCCAGGCGGAAGGAAGCATGTCACGTGGGGTGACCTCCCCAGGCGCACATAGTCGGCCGACGGAGAGACGGATCCAAAGTGTCAGATATCAAGCCACGGTTTTGGATTTGCGGACGAGTCAACGTAGCGTGGGGATAGACGTTGAGTTTGTAGTCAAGTAATTGTAAGTTCTGTTTTGTCATTGTTAAGATTAAAAATAACATGTAAAAAAATTCTTATGTGGACGCCGAGCCACTGTTTAGTTGTTCTTTCCTATTACCTATAGTTTATTTTTTTGTAAATAGCATGTTTCGAATTTTATGTTGTTAGCTCGTGGTGGCGTCTTGGTGGATCCAGAGGTGGACTTCCTTATGCTTGATTTCACTTCTCTTTTCCGGGGAGTCGGCAGTTGGGGGGGGGGTTCTTGGTCTTCTTTTCCAGGCGGTATTATCTTCCTCGCCAATCCTGTAAACCTCCAAGGAGCTGTACAGGTTTGGGGAATGTGACGTCCGAAAAAGCTCAAATTTAGATTACCATTACCGAACGTGTTATTAAGATAACACGTTCGATTGTGAAACCGAGTGCTGATCTCCTGGGTGGGGAGAGGTGGTTGATAGCATCAGATAAGTACTCCAACTCCAACCGGGGTAGCGATAGTCGATTTTCGATCGTAATGCGAAAGAGACCACGTACGGAAACCAGTCTCCCTATCTGAGGATGACGTGAGTTCGATGCCTTATCGTTTATATTTTTACATCAATTAGGAGTATGCGTTCCGAGTACGATTTTTCAATATTACAACTCAAATGGTGGCTCTGCGGCATAGCGGTAAGAACTCGGCTTCTTAACCCGAAGGCGCCGGGTTCGATTCCCAACGCCGGCATCGTTATCAGTAATGCAAGAAAGAACTCGTCACACATTCTAACAACGCATTCTGAAAACGTATACAGAGTCACAACCACTTACAGCAGAGGCTTCCGAGAAGTGTGTAATCAGTCGCCAGTATCTGAAAGCTGTAAACGGGTAAAGCGCTACCTGCCGGTGCTCGTTGAACTCACCGTCATAAACCACGGGGCTAGTGATACGGGTATTCGACAGGAAGATAGCGCAGTTAGCCTAGGCCGATTCCCGGCAAGAAGAGAAGAGAGCTAAGGCAGCCCTAAAAGGCTCCCCAATGTCCCTGAGGTAATGCTCGAAGTGGCGGTTCTGGGGCTCGGGTGAGAGCATATGAAACGAGGAGTACCCTACCACGGGGTCCATCGACTCACCATCACGAACGGAAGGTCGGTAATTATGTTTTCTGTAAAATTTCGTTATTTATGCCATTCGTACTTATTATTAGTGAGCCAAGATGGAATTAGATGACACACGATACCAGGAGAAAAAGCTCCGACCCCTTTCTAATTTTCTGTGGGGGAAGGTGTGAGGGGTTAAAATTTCGCACACCGCAATATGTCACTGAAATATCTTCATCGGCATTTTAATTCGCACTTCCTTTTCTTCAACTTCGAACAAAGTATTCACAACTACATTCAGCCTGCAGTTTTATTATTCGAAATGGAAAATACGGAGCGAGTACGGTACGATAACAATCTTTGAAGAAAAAAAAAAGTTTTCCGTAAAAGACGTAAATCAGACTGACATAAGATGGCAAAAAGCACCATTCGTCGGTATTCGTAGCTAGGTGTAGAAAATTTATGAGTAGGCGTTATTTAATCGCATCTATCTTACATCGGACGTTCTTCGGTATTTTCTGTCATAGTTTTCTTCTTTGCGAAACTATTGAATAAACTTTTTATTAAATCTTTCCAATGGCAGTCCACTTTCTTTAGAAACTTTGGGAATACAAATTTCCATGCAAGAAATTTTTAGTATACCGAAGTACAGATATGCCTGTCGAAAAGGTACCTTCGAGCTTTGAAAAAACTCTAAGTCGGAGTTGACAGTCTTTTTCATTTAAAAAGAAATTAGGTTTCACCCCTCGGTAGCTTTGTGGTCTAACCCCCACGTAATCATTCGCGCCGTTCATGTGGGGTCTTAGGTTGCCACTGTACGCCTTGCTAACTGGTCTGATCGGTAGATAAAAGCTAACTCGTCACCCTCTTGCTCCTCGCGGAGACGGTCCAAGAATCGTGTACTTTATCAGCTGGCCTACTGTCAACAGTCATTATTCTCGCACTGGTATTGTATACATATTAAGCCATATTTATAAAAAACGAGCATTTGCTTGAAAGCAAAAGGTGGAAGGAAAAGGTATTGCTCGGAAGGAAAAGTTAGAAGGGAAAGGTTTTACTCTAAAAGGTATTTATAACCTTTTACCTTTCTTTGCTAGGAAAACCCTCTGCAAAAGAAGGAAACATCGCCGCGTGAGGCGTTCCCTACGGGTGAACGGGTTACGAGTTGCAACTCTTAGCGCAAATTGACCGTTGGTTTTACCCAATTTCGTTCAACTATCGAACATCTTCGGAAAAATTTTCCGATAATTTTTAAAGAATTGCATCGGAAATTTTCGGAAAAGAACTCCGATCATTTCCGAAGAATCGTATCGAAAATTTTTAGAAAGAATATCTTATGTTTTCCAAGAAAGTTTATCAGCATTCTTCGAGAAAATTTCTTGACAATTTTTGAAGAATTTCATAGGAAATATTTGGAGAAAAACTCCGATGGTTTCTGATGAATTTCATCGAAAATTTTCTGGAAAAATGTTCGGTAATCTCCAAAGATTTTCTTCGTAAATCTTCGGGAAAAATTTCGGATGATTTTTAAGCAATAAATTTCATTGTAAATTTTCGAAAAAAATTTCCAATATCTGATTTTGGAAATCTTCAGAAAAATCTCAGAAAATAACCCCAGAGCTCAAAAACCATTTCCTATACATTGTAGGAGATTGATTGCAGAATTAAAATTTACTCCATCTAGTTATACCTTTCATTCGACCATTCTGCCTCCGTGGCGTGCAACCTTCCAACTTGCCAATTCAAGCATCAAAAAGTCAAAAAAAGAAGACAAGATGTTAACAAAATCAATTAAAAAAAACATTCAGAAAAAGTGGCAAAACGAATGGCAACAATTGCCTGACTCAAATAAATTATTCCAAATCAAAACTACCCTACAACATTGGGAAACCTCATATCGAACCAATCGACAAGAAGAAACCATTCTTATGAGGCTCAGAACAGATCATAGCTCAATAACACATAAACATATCTTAGAAAAAACACGAACTCCGCAGTGCGACACTTGCAACGAAATCATCACCGTACAACACTTACTCAGCAGTTGCAAAAAGTACTCAACACACCGAAAAAATTGCAACATAGAAGGGAAACCGCTATCCGAAATCCTGCGCGACGATGTAGCTGATTGTAATAATGTAATACAATTTCTAAAAGTAACCTCTCTGTACTCACTGTTGTAACTAATTCTTAAGATGTTACCTTTATATTCGTCGCAAATAGCCCAGATGCTGAGCGACAAAAAATAAATGTATTAAAAAAAAATCTCCATTGTTTTCCAAAAAATTTCATAAAAATTCTTCGAGAAAATTTCCTGAGAATTTTTGGAGAATTTTTTATCGAAAGCACTCGAGGAATAACACCAAGAGTTTTGAAGAATTGTCGTGAAAATCTTCAAAAAAATCTTCGATTGTTTCCAAGGAATTTCATGAAAAATATTCGGGACGATTCCTTTGATTTTCAAAGATTATTTCCGCGAACTTTATCGAGAATATTAAGGGTAAATTTCCGAGCATTTTCAATGAATTTTATCGGATATCACTGAAAAACATTATCCGATTATTTCAGGAGAAATTTGTGGGAAATTTTAGGAAACTCTGCAATTATTCTAAAGGATTTTATCGGAAATCATTGAGAAGTACCTTCGATGATTCTTGAAGATTTTCTTCAGAAAGAACTTTCTTGGGAAACACTAGAAATTTTTTCTAAAAATGTTCGATGAGATTCTTCCAAAATTATTGGAGTTGTTTCCTGAAAATTTCCCATTCAATTCTTTAAAAATTACCGGAAAATTTTCCGAAGATTCGCGAGGAAATTCTTTGGAAAACACTGGACTTTTTCCTGAATATTTCCGACGAAATCCTCCGGAAATCATCACATTTTTTCTTCAAGATTTCTGATCAATTTCTCAGAAATCATTGGAGATTTTCTCTGAACATGTTTGACGAAAATCTCTGAAAAACATCAAAATTTTTTCTAAGGATATCCTTCCAAAATCATCAGAGATACATCTCGATGATCCTTGATAAAATTGGTTGGAATCATTGGAGATTTTTCCTAAAATTTTAAACAAAATTCACCTGATAAAAATCATTGAAATGATCGGAAATTGACCCTGAATATTGTCAATAAGTTCTTCGGAAAATAATCTTTGAAAATCAAAGAAAACGTCCCGAATATTTTCCATGAAATTTCTTGAAAATAATCGAAGTTTTTTTTTTGAAGATATTTGGTACAATTCTTCAAAACTCTTAGTGTTGTTCTTCGAGTGCTTTCGATAAAATTCTTCAAAAATGATCAGGAAATTTTCTCGAAGAATTTTTATGAAATTTTTTGGAAAATAAGGGAGACTTTTTCTAGATATTTCCGAAATTGCTTAAAAATCATCCGAGATTTTTTCCGAAGATTTTCGATGAAATTCATCAGAAACCGTCGGAGTTTTTCTCCGAATATTTCTTATGAAATTCTTCAAAAATTGTCATGAAATTTTCTAGGAGAATGCTGATGAACTTTCTTGGAAAGCATTGGAAATTTTTTCTAAAGATTTGCGATGAGATTCTTCGGAAATTATCGGAGTTATTTTCCGAAAATTTCCGATGCAATTCCTTAAAAATTATAGGAAAATTTTCTCGAAGATTTCCGATGAAATTCTTCAGAGATTTAAAATTCTTCCTGAAGATTCTTGATGAAATTTTCAAAAGCTATCGGAGTTTTCCCCGAATATTTCCCATGAAATTTTTGTCGAAAAAACCGCTCGCCTGGCGAAACAACGTGCACCTGGTTTCACGAAAAACTAGTTTTCCTACGGCTGAAGGAAAATCGACTAACCCTGTACAGTGTACATATATAATTATTATTTCAGACCCCTAAAGGGGGGCGACTCAAAGGATCCTTGCCCGGGTGAAGATTTGTCTTTGAGCCAGCCTTTTATATCTACATAGATGCATAACAATCTCCGCTGCGTATCACAAATTGCCGGTTTACATGTGGAAGTAAATGCTAAAAAGCTGCTCCAGAGGACATGCATCTGTTTTGAAGGAATTGCTTCTAGTGGAAAGGAAATGCTACCTTTTATGAATATCAGACAAGTAAAAGCTTTTACTCTTGAAACAAAACCTTTTCCTTCTTTTTTTTAAATGAATATTTGAGGAAGTAAGTGCTGCAATATTCGCGAGTAAGAGGAAATGCTTTCTTTTATAAATACGGCTTAACTACACTGCAGGACTTGTTCGTGAAACCTATAATCTGTTCAAAATATAAGATTGCACCGCCAATCGATCCCTGCCACAGAATATTTTTATTATAAAATTATTTTACAATTTTCAAACACGATTTCATTATTTTCAAGCGTTATCAGTAAACTTCAGAAAATAAACAGTGAATCGATTTCATTTGAAAGACTTCATTTTAATCGGCTGCATTGCGTTGCATAGTGTAAATTGACGTAATCTTCTTTCTCCTCAGTATACCGAAATGCCTACTGGATTTTGATTGACGTGCAAACTTATTTTGAGCAGACTATAGACATGGCATCGGCCACCTCAATTTTATTTCCCCCCACGTGGACTACGCTGCGGATGTTATGCATCTGCATTTCAAGAATCCATCGAGTGACTCGGGGTTCTATGTCTATAGGCTGGAGGAATGTGAGAGCCTCGGGGTCTGTGTACACATATACCGGGTACCCCACCAACATATGTACGAAAACTTACGCAGCGTGTGTACAATGGCAAGGAGTTTTTTCTCAAAAGTAGTGTAATTATCCTTCGGGTATGAAGGATGTGATCGAACCTCTTCAAAGTACCTAAAACAATTATTTAGAGGTAGACACATAAAATTTTCCAAGCTCTTGCGATGGAATAAGTTGTGCAGGCATGTATCTGAAACGCTTAGGTGTCTCTTTCTTTGAAAAAAAATGTACGTGCCTACAATTAGTAACATTAGACAACCAATTTTCATATTTCATGGCTTGTGAACACTAAGCTGTAGTTTCTAAGTGACCTTTATAAAGCAGAATCTCTTTCGGCTCATTTTTTTTTTCGAAATCAATAAATTCGATCGGCAAAATAATTTTCAAGATTAAACCCGGAATTTGCCATAAGATTTGAACTGTTTTTTGTTTCTTGACGCATCAGTTGATTACATAAGTAAACATGTACCCAGTACAGTCTTCTGCTATGAGTGCATTAGATATTAAAAATAAATTTTTAATCCAAGTTCATAGAAATTTTGTGAGTTTGAAATTAAAATCCAGCTGGTTTTTCAAACTATGACTCAATAGTTCGAGTGACTGGGTTATTTTTATGAAATATCGAGCAAACAGGATTAAGGATCCAGTGTTTAGCCAGATCGATTCGGACCGGAATTAATCAAAAAAGGCAAAAATTCATCATATTTTATCCATCCTCACTACATCGAGGCCAACACTGTAACGAAAACACGATTAAAATAACACGTTCCAAACTTTAATTTAAAATGTACACATTAACTTAGGACTAGAACAGTTGTTGTTAACTAACTTAAAATATAAATAATATTGTCAATAGTGTATACAGATTGAAGTAGGTACATTCGAATATCACAAACACTTTGTAGGATATGAAACAAATATGGGCAAAAATATCAGACTGGATAAATATTTACAAACATTACGAAAGAAATTATTAACTGCGTTTCTTGGAAGATCTGGAATATGTAGTAAGTAGTGCACGCCAAATTATAAAAGATTTAAGTCGGCATCTGAAAACTTCTTATCGAATCGAATTTAAGATTTTAGGAGGCTAGCCAAAGAACTGAAGAAATCGTTTACCTCTTGATCATTTAAGATTTGATACCAGAGCAATTCCAAAAATAGAATCATTTACCAGAGTGGTGCCATCCCCTCCCCCCCCCCAAAAAAAAAGGTTCTATGTCACTATGTATCTGTCCCAAAAACAGCATGAATAGGGTATTCACAATAACCATTCCAAGTTCAATACATCGGTCATAGTCTGGAAAAGACAATAAGTACTTCAATAAAACTTAAATAAATGAGAAAAATATAGGTCTTTGGACAGAGACACGATTATTTGGACTTCCCTCTCATTTCATGTGATTTATATGGACAGAAAGGATAAAATAGATACACATTATAGCTTTCTGTCTATAGAAGATCCTTTGCCCAGTGTCTTCTTCACGGAAACTCGTCAATTTAGTCCACGAGTAGAAGGTTGGGTATTCAAGTTCCCTTGATTTAATTTTAATATTGGACCTTTATTTGAACGTTGTCTACCAAAAGAAAGGAATGGGTAGGGGGGCGGGGGGATCTGGACGTGCAGCACACGCATACAAATATAGATTTCTAGTTTCGTATGTTAAGAGTCCATTTAAATGACTAAGGACACAGAAACTAAAACTGACGAGTGAAGGAAGAAAAATACAATCTGAACATAATCGCTTGAGTTCTAGGGGTCATTGGTTTTATTTTCAATTCCAAATGAATATCAAGCTGAGCATAATGGTATCAGAGATGGGCACCTAAGTACAAAAAATCGAAAAATGTAATGTAGATATGAAGTACAGCTATGTTCCGAGGCGGCAGCTAAGTTTTTATTCGAGATTATTTTGACATAAATGGAGTATCTGTGTCATGGGAGGATGGGGAGGGTAGGAGCCTATAGCCCCCTCCAAAACTCTTCGAGATTTTTTCAAAATCAATTTTGAAACGAAAGAAAAGATTGATGCCAATGGCTTGATGCCGTTATATTGCTTCGTAGGTTCGTATAAACTTACAGCTCATGAAAATAGGTAGGTACCGAATCGAGCTTTCACCCCATCTAAGTTTTTTGCTAAATTCTAGCCCCCACCAAAAAAAGTTCTGATTTCCCCCCTGGCTGAAATTATACCATTCTTAGGTTTGGCTGGATGGTCACTGAGCTCATTTTTATTGCCGGTTTGACTCGAAATAGAGTAATAGGTGCCTCTTAATTCTCACACTGGAATTAAAATAATACAGAGGATGAATTCAAAGACCTGAAAACCCAATAGCTGATTTTAATTATTTGGTTTTCGAAGTTCTTGAAAGCTGTCCTCATCTGATGTGTAATCAGTTCTTCAAATAAGGGTCAAACTCGTATTTAAAATGAGGCCAGTGGTCACCAAAACTTAATTGTGAATTTTATATTTTACGTTTCTTTTAAATATTTGCTACGTACTTTTTTTTTCTTGAAGCATGTGATGTTTAAAAAGGGATAAGGATATAGAACTACGAATTGTCGCCCGAAGTGCAGGTATTTGTAAAGCCCTGTTATTGAATGATTAGTTTGGAGAGTTCTAGTTTTCAATTTCAACCCCAGAGACGGAGCTTGAAAGTCACTTCTAAACCTTCAGCTTTTAGCTATACATTTAATATTAGTTATTGGCTGTTGTCTGTTGAGCAAACGAAGATACCACTATGCCCAGTAACTATGGAAAATGAGAAATCTTACTCTCGTAACTATTCCTTCGTCTCTCGATGAAACAGTCGTCAAAGAAATTAATTTGAAATAGTACCAAAACTAATTTGTTAACTTGAAAAAATACGCTGAATTTAAGTGCAGGTTTGATCCTGAACATCAGTCGCGAGAGCCCAATTTCTAACTCGGTATTGAACTGAAATAAAAGTAGAATTCAGACCTTGGTCAGCTAACGTCATTTTTCGAGGGAAGAAATAATTTAGTAGGTATTCAAAAAGTGGAAATGGCTCAATCGATGTTGTGGGGTCCCATCAGTGGGAATGTGAAGGACACGTTCAAAACTCACACAGAATTCCCAATAAAAAATAAAATTAAAAAAAAAACTGCAAGTGTTCTTTGAAAAGTCCTACAAATTCAGATTGATTGAAAAACTTAACATTAAATATCTAACCGTTCTCGTAAGTATATGGATTGAGTATACTTATCAAAAATTTTGTAGAAAATGAATTTCTGAGATGATGCAAGGGCTCCTGCTGAATTTCGCGTGAAAGGTACACATTTTTGCACATTTTTTTCACTAAAGTCCACAGAAAGAGTATGAGATAGCATGAAAATGTCTACTCGGTTTTCAGGTGTCCTAAACCTATTTATGAAATTATTCTGGTGTTAACTTTCGCCTTATAGACTCCACACTGAGGGGACAGAACCTTAGAATTACAGATAATACTATCGAGTGTATCGGAAATGGTGTGAAGAATTTATTTTTGAATTTAATTCAAGTGTAATCTCGACCAGTAATGGTCCATAAGGGGCAGGGGCGTGAAAATTTGGAAATTATTGAACATTGCTCCGAATACCTTTATAACTGGGTTTGTGCAGTCAACGAAATCATTTTTGAAGTTATTTCGTCAAAAACCTCGACCAGTAATGGTCCACAAGAGGCTGCGATATGAGAAATTTAAAACGGTTGATATATAAACAGTTAATCTACCACACAATTTTAAATTGTGTACTCGTTACGTCAAATATAACAAAGGCCACTGACCTTAGAAACTGACTTTTCTTAAAATTTTTGATAAGTATACGCAAATGGTATCTTATGAGAAAACGTATTTATGGTTGAATCTTTTTATATAATCAAAATGGATTTTTATGAATTTTCAAAGCAAAATCACAGGGATTTGTGTGTGGAATCCTATGTTAAATTTACTCCACCCCCTTCACCCGGTTGAGACTCATTAAAATTGTTCAATTTCATCAAAAATGTTTGCCGATGGGTTTCGAGACTAAAAGGAAACAAATTTGAACACTGAAAGGAAAACATTTCGAAAAACTGTAAGATTTGGGACCATCCTAATGAGGATGGAAATCACACAATTTTAAATTGTGTACTTTTAACGCAAACCACAACAAAGCTCGCTGGCCTTAGAAATTTTATTTTTTCGTAAGATTTTCGATAAGTATGCAAACTGTACACTTATGAGAGAAATTATTTATGGTTGAACCTAGTTATTATCAAACTGGATTTCTAGGAATTTTCAACGCAAAATCGCAAAGCTGGGTATGGGGAAACCTATGGTAACCTTTACCCCCCCCCCCTCCATTATCTGAGACTCATTAAAATTGTTTGATTTCAGAAAATAATCTTACTGGATTTTTAGGAATTTTCAGAGCAAAATCGTAAAGTTTGGTATGGGGAAAGCTATGGTAAGTACCATCCCCCCTTAGCTGAGACTCATTAAAATTGTTCGATTTCAAAAAAAAAAAAGTCTTGGCCGCTAGATTTCTAGATCAAAGGAAACAAATTTAATCACTGAGAGCAAAACGTTTCTAAAACGGCAGGATTTTAGACTAGGTCAATGATTGATAACATTTCAAAATCAAACCTAAAAAGAGGTAAACAGAAGAATTGTGTTAGCATGGGGTAAATTTTGAAGCTTAGGATTTATTCTAAGAAACAATTTTTCGCTATCTTACAAAAGCCAACTCTTCAACAGCTGTGTTGTCTCGACACTAACCTATGGGTGCCAAACCTGGACAACTTCGAAACGAATTGAAAAAAAAAACTCCATGCTGCACAAAACTCTATGGAAAGATTTATGCTTGGTTCTTAAACTGAAAGACAAGGTAAGGCTAACAAAGATTGAAGGCAAATTTAGGTCCAACAAAAATGTGGTATACTTTTTCAAAAGATTAAAATCGGACTGGGCAGGGCACCTCCAACCTTGGTCACAAAAAATTACTTTCTGGCAAACCAGAGGAGGAAGAAAGCCAGGTAAACAGAGGACGAGGTGGATGGACGACATCTCTCAGTTTAGCAAAACCAAACTCTTCCACAGAACAGCCACTGATCTGGTCGAATGGGCTAGGTTGGGGGAGGCATTTGCCCAAAATAAGGGCTTCTGAAATCATTAACTGTAACTCTGGAAGTGCCACAAATGTCATGAGCAATAAATGCTGTTATACACGTAAGCGTGGAGATCACACAATGCCAAATTATGCACATTTTACGGGAAAAGCAACGAAGGCCGTTGACCTTAGAAATTGATTTTTCGTTAAATTTTCGATAAGTACGTAAGTCGTACACTTATGAGATGGATTATTCATGGTGGAACCTGAGAATTTGATTAAACTGGATCTTCGGGAATTTTTAAATCAAAATTACAGAGTTTTATATGTGGAGTCCTATGTTAAACATAACCCCCCTCCTTCACTGAGAATCATTAAAATTGTTGATTGGGAAAAGAAACTCTGGCCGGTGGGTTTTTAGTCCAAAGGAAACAAATTTAACCACTTGGAGCAAAGCAATTCAAGAACTGTAAGATTTGGAATCAGCCTAATAGAGATCATACAATATTTTAAATTATGTACATTTTTACGTGAAATACAACAAAATACATTGACCCCAGAAATCAATTTTTTGTATAATTTTCGGTGTATGTAGGTACCTATACAAATCATACTTCATAGGAAAAATTATTTTCGGTTGAACCTGGTTATTATTATATTGGATTTTTAAGAATGTTCGAAGCAAAATCATAGGGTTTTCTATGGGGAATTGAAATTTAACGCACCCTGTCTTCTAAAACTGTTCGATGTGAGAAGAAATGTTAGCCGTCAGGTTTTTAGACCAACGAAAATAAATTTAGCCATTGGTAGCAAAATATTTCAAAAGCTATAAAATTTTGGACTGTCCTAATAAGGGTGAAGATCACACAGTATTAAACTGTGTACTTGTTACGCCAAATACAGTAGAGGCCATTGACCATAAAAAGTGATTTTTCGTAAAAGAGAAAAATTATTCATGGTTGAATCTAGTTATTTGATTAAGCTGGATTTTCGGGAATTTTCAAAGCATAATCGCTGAACTTTGTATGAAGCTAAACTTACCCCCCCCCCATGACCCTCATTAAAATAGTACGATAAAAAATTCGGCCGGTGGGCTTTTAGACCAAAAGAAATAAATTTAAATTTATCTACTCGGAGCAAGACATTTCGAAAACTGTAAAATTTTGGACCAACTTACTTAGGGTGGAGATGATATAATTTTAAATAATTATGTACTTTTTACACAAAATGCAACGAAGATCAACCTTACACTTATGAGAAAAATTATCTTTAATTGAAATTCGTTATTATGAAACTGCATTTTTAGAAATTCCCAAAGTAAAATTGCAGGGGTTTGTGTGGAGGATCCTATGTTAAATTTAACCCCACCATCCCCCCGTCGGAACTCATTAAAACGGTTCGATTTCAGAAAAAATATTGGACGATGGGTGTAGAAGCAACTTTTATTTTTCTCATGTGGTGCTTGACTTGGTTCGACTCTCTCCTTCCCTCTCAGTCTTTTGAAATACCACTACTCGCCCCATCAACCTATAATATTAATTTTCTCGTGTGGTGCTTGAAGGTTTTCATTAGGTGCTAGAACCTATGAGCACCGCTGAAGTTGCCGCCCATACCGATAGGTTTCCAGACCGAAGGAAACAAATTTAACAACTGGGAAAACATTTCAAAAACTGTAAAATTTGGGACCACCTTAATATGGATGGAGCTTTTAATACGTTAGACAGGACATCACCATTCACAATTTCTCGCTTCCGTTACCTCATTTTCTCTTTCCTGCCCCTCACACTTTCTTATTCAAGCGAACTAATCAGCTTCTGATCGTAATTTCTAGCCTATATTTTGATTCAAGATGTCCATGTGACTCACACAGTTCAGGCCTATGACGATGACTCGAAAGAAATAACATAGATACCAAGAAGTCATTATTTACCATAAAACCCTACAAGTAGAACAATTTAATGGCGGCTAATTACGCCAGGGGGTAATTCCGTCGCCTCGTTTTTTCTCGAAAACTATCGCGTTTATTCTCAAGATAGCGTCACAAAAATGTTTTTGTATAAATGTACATGGTTAGTTCATACCATTGTGGTTTAACATGTTTTGGAAGCGAGTTGTCAGTAACTGACTTTGATGGCGTAAAATTTTCGTCACATTTTCTCGATTTTCAGGAAAAAGAATGATTAATTCTGGGAACCACTACAAAGTAAGTATGATACATGCTGTATCATTTAATTCAAAATCTTATACACTTTTCGGTTCTCATAGCGATATTTGGCATCGACAAGCACAATCCTCGTAATTTTCAATTTTTATATACCTAAGGGTGATTCTTAGTTAATTTTCCCATTTCAAGATTCAAATTTTACCTTTTCGTGTTTTTTTTTTCTTTTTTTTTTTTTCTGTGTGTGTGAAATTGTTATTCAGCTATTCATAGATACGTATCCAAAAGTGCAAATCATAGACATTTTTTGTTCATGAGGCATAAATTTTTTTAGGGAAATTCAAAATACTGGAATGAGAACAGGTCCACTCACAAATTCTTTTCCGAAGAAGGTTTTCTGCCAATTTGAAGTTCATCTGTTATTGGGATGTTAACCTGAGTTTCCGAAGTTGGTATCCCTGCCGGTAATAACGAGGTGATAAGGTACATAACGGGGATGATTTCACGAAATCATCCCCCTTTCATATCAGTTGTTCTCGCACGATACTAGCGCTACCTTGGTGAGGTTAACATCCCAATGTAGGTCTCTTGATGAAACAGTCTCAAGACAAAAATGCTGTACTGAAGGTCACATACATTCATGTTAAAAATAAAACTTCAAATATGGACATGCCACGGGAATGAGAAAATCGTTTTTTGTTAATTTTTTTGAAAGAAAGGGATGTTTTTTCGTCTGGAAAATCATATGATTTTGTTCTTTAGGTTGGTCGCTAATCGATGAAAAGTTAGGACCATTTGAAAATTGAAAATTTAGTCTACAATTCGGGACTTGAATGAGACGATTATCTGAGAATCACCTATAAGGTACCTTGGCGGCAATTACGCCACACATCATCAGACTGAAATCTTCGAAAATTTCAGCCGAAAAATTGTCCTAATGAAAAGATACGTCGAAGGAGTCACCACTGCCGCGGGGTCATCAAGAAACCCGTCAAGAAAAAATCTGAGAAAATTTCTATTGGGAAATCGGTTGAACGAAAATATGCGTCGACAGTATCACCAACGAAACTGGTCCAGATAAAATTTAAAAGAATTTTATCCGAAAAATCCGTCACACCCAAAAGAATTAATCAGAGGAAAATTGTCCGAAAAGCCGACAAAGAGGGATGTTGAAAAGCCAACACAAACTTCGAATCGTGATAAAACATCCAAAGAATCGTGATACTGTTTTCTCTATCATGAAGACAAAGTTTTGAATTTATACGGTCTTGCTAAATTTGTAATATTGATCATGCACGAAGAATATATTGGTCTAGAATCTGGCGAGGAAGACTCGAATGCCCTGATTGCTTTACATTATTTTTCCAGCTTGATATTTTTAGGTAAGTTAGTTTAAAAAATTTCTTTCCATAATTGCCCATTTTTGATGAATTTTTCTTTCTTCAATTTTTTGAATTATTTTGTACATATCCTTCATCGACGCAACGTTTGGATGGTTATTTTTGTCTTTTTTTAGGTCAAAAATACAAATGAAATGGCTTAGTTACCCGCCATCACCAACTGACCTTGCCTCACTTCATCACTTCACTTATAAAAATTTTTTGAGATACTTGAAGAAAGATCTGACAAAGGCACGTGAAACTAGAATGTTTGACCTATCTGCTGGCATATTGAACACGTCGGAAAAAATGAATTTCGATCCCTTGAATTCACTTTGAAGAAAAAAAAATGTGGCGTAATTAGCCGCCGAAACCTTACATCTTCATATCGGCGTAGAATTCCACTCTTCATATCAAGATACAGAAAAAGTCCTCTCTATGATCCAACATCATCGGCTTTGACCTCGCCTCCTGTTTCAAAAATCAACACAAAACTGACCGAATTTGTGATACTCCTTCGAAGAAATGAATCATACATGAAGGGTAACTGGTTAACTTAATTATAAAATTCAACACGAAATTAGGGCAAATCTACACCAAAATTACAAAGGATTTGGGATTTGTGGCAGAACTACCTTAATATACTCTTTGGTTTAAAATAAAAGCTCGTAAGATCGTAAATATAAAATTAGCATCACAAAATTGACTTTTTGGTGTTTGCGATTCCTCATACATGTTCTTAGTGCTTATACACCAAACATATTAACTTGAAGAAGCATTCTGAGATTCCGAAATTTCTACCGATTCGACAGATATTGCAATACACTTCCAACAAAGCCAACATTTGAAAATTGGATCCGCGGACTATAAATACGTAAAATACCGCAGTACAAGCCAACGAAGGCAATTTGTATCTTTTACAAACGTAAAAATTAAATGCAATATTTTGTTTCCGTGAACATCGCCTCGACTTAGGTAGGTGCTTTTCCAAACTAATAATTGGTTTTTGGTGTCCAGCCTCGCTGATTTCTCTCAGCTGAAAATCAACCGCGCCGGTAGACGAAATGGTAATAGTAGGAACAGCAGCAGTAAAGTGGAGCTGCAGCAGGCCATCAAACTTGCACCTGTAATCAGATAGGGCAAAACAGTTATTTCACGCCCGACAGTACGGCTGCGAGATTGGTCATCTCTGTGATTGTATTTGTATAATTTATTAAATTAAACACACTGCGTCGTATTCTCAGGAGCGTTATACCACGACGATCGATATTTACGAATTAATTGAAGCCGACTTTCTCCTTCAAACTGAGTAAACATGACATACGTGTCGCAGACCAACTATACACGTCTACGCCGATTTCAAAACTGATATCCCAGCAATCTGGTCGGGCTGTTCGCTCGCTCTATCGGATTTCGAATTGCCGAAATACATTCTAGGTACCCGTAAATTATACGGCTCGGAATGTTGCGAGGATGAGGGGGCAGGGTACGAAAAGTGATTTGACATGTTGATCGAAATACGTTGACAACGAAATATCTTGTTTTTGGGATTCGCGATCTTCAATTCCGACTTCGTGTCCATGTTAGTGAGAGTGAACTTGGTACCTAATATTCTGTATGTATGGTGTGCCAATTCACCATTGCTTCTTCTGTAGTCCAGAACCACAGCCTCAGGTACTTCAGGGCTGTACAGAACCAAATCTACACACCTTTTGAGACAAACATGGGTGGGCTGTACTTTTCTTTCCTAATTTTACTCTCCACTCGAGCCCTGGAATCCGCCCTTTCGAGCATTACCTCAGAGACGTCGGGGAGGCTGTTCGGGAGCTGTCTTAGCCCTCTTCTCTTCTTGCCAGAAAACCGGCCTAGGTCAAAATGTAGCGAGTTGCTACGTGGGCTCGAACCGGGGACCTCCGGATTCCGAGACCAGCGCGCTATCCACTCTGCCAACCAGACCCCGGGTGGGCTGTACTTGCGTCGCGTCGTAAACAGTACCGCCGCGCCACCATCTTCTGTACTGCCAAGATCGGCTCTGCAGACTCGATCCAATGGGTCAGCATCTCCAGCGCCTGATTAACTCGTCGCCTGATCTCCGCTGAGGCTGGCCCTTCCATCATCTGCTACACCGACGACATGCCGGTGGTGTGCCAAATCGAGATGACAGAATTTCTACTACCTATATAAAACGCTAAAACCCGTAAAAACGATTTTGACATGGATATGTCCAGGGACGTACCGAAGTATTTCTTTTTAGGGGGGGGGCAAAAACTGTGCTCCCAACTGACTCAACTCAAAATTCCCAAGTATCAAGATTTCTTTGTATTATGGCTAAAAAAAAAACTTCTAAATTTTAACTTATTGGATTTTTCTAACTTTTGATCCATCTACTAAACTTTCTCAGCTCCCGTGTAGGCTTCCGTGCCCCTTATTTTCATCCCTGACTGAAATGATAAATTTTACCAACTGCTGAGTAAAAACTCCTACAGGAGGGTAAATTTCCCCCGGCCCCCGTCAGTACGTCTCTGGATATGTCCCCGGAAGAGAAGAATTCCGTGAAAAACGTTCCACAGAAAACGCTCCGCAGAAAAACGTTCTCCTCGTGATGTAATTGCGTATTCCTCTTTACGCAGTTATTCATTTTCGTTCCATCACTTCTGATTCGGCCGACACGGAGAATGTCGAGCAAAGCCGAGAATGGAAGACTAGAGAAGGCGTGTCAACAGGGTCGCCTGGACAACATATCCATGTTACAATAGCCTACAACCAGCGGCCGGACTCTTTCTTTTGGTAAATACTGCTAAAACGGTGATCGATAAAGTGGACCTTTTTGACAGAGACGTACTTGTACACATATTATACTGGAACGCTGTCCCACAATATTGCTGCATCCCCCTTCCACAGCAAAACGCAGTCAGAAATATTCTGTATGTAGGGTGTGCCAATTCACAATTTCTTCTTCTGTAGTCCAGAGAGCTTTTGGCTGTTATGCCATCTTCAGTGGAGTATCCTAACACTTTTATTTTTGTCGTCCTGTACTTATAGTGGTGTGTGTAGTACCGTATTGTAAACCTGTTTGGTGTGTGTTCCTGTTGGTTGTAAGTGGTTGTGTAATCCAATCAGTGAGTGTTATGGTTGACGCGCCTTCTCTATAGTCGTCCATTCTCGACTTTGCTCGGCATCCTCCGTGTCGGCCGATTGAAAAGTGATGAAACGAAAACGAATAACTGCGTAAAGAGGAATACGCAATTACAACACGATGATAACGTTTTTCTGCGGATCGTTTCTTACAGAGCGTTTTCTGTGGAACGTTTTCCAGGGAATTTTTTTCTTTCAGCTGGCGAGCCATTTTAGACATATCCATGTCAAAATTGTTTTTACAGTTTTTAGCGTTTTAGATAGTAAAAATTCTCCCTGTCATCCCGACGTGGCACACCACCAGCATGTCATCGGTCAAGCAGATGGTAATAGTGCCAGCCTCAGCACAGGTGGTGTTTTACAGAGTCATGTGAGGATACAGTCCAAAGTAAGCTTACACTTATGTAGACTCGACGATTTTGAATATACAATATACATTTCAGTTTCTCTGATGGCTTCGTTTAGGAACTATAGCCTCTCAATCACGAAGTACGTACTTATAGGAAGGTTTAACCTAACTGAGTAATTATGTATATGATCTCCGTTACCTGGGCCATTTTCCAGAAACTGAGAATATTTTGTTACCAGCAAATCTTAAACCCTAACTTTCAATTTCCTATTTATTTATTTATTAATTTTATATTTTATTTTTATTTTTATTTTTTTTTGGGGGGGGGGGGGATTATTTTTGGTTACACAATAACATCCGCAACAAATTCCACCACCACCAATCCAATTCATCAGGCAGGACAGTGGGCGCGTTTTCCTGTGACGTCACGGAGTGAGTTACTGCATGGTTACTGTTAGCAAAAATACCCGTCTTCGGGCCAATGAACGTATCGACTCCCGTAAGAAAAACACACTGAGCAAAGATCATTATGTTACTACCTGAGAATAAGAAATTTGTTAGACCAGAAGTTTATACACAGCAAATGCTAAGAACCTTCTGGATTAAAAATATGTACCTTTGGTATCTAACTAATTTCTTACACTCGGGTAGTAACTTATTGACCTTTGCTCCGTGTGTTTTTCTTATGGGAGTCAATACGTTCGCTGGGCAAAAGACGGATATTTTTGCTAACAGTAACTCACTCCGTGACGTCACAGGAAGCGTGATACGCGCGTTTGTGACGTTAAAGAAAACGCGCCCATTACCGTCTTTTGAATGAAAAAAGCACAGGAAGGTGTCCATCGTCGTGGATGTTATTATTTTGTCTCAATATCTGTTATATTTTTTCCAGTGTTGTTAGACATAACAAAACAAAATGACAATGTAATTCTAGACATTTTGTCATAATGACAAAACCATATCTCAGTTTTGTCATATGACAAAATGGAAATGACATAACAAAAAATGAATCTAATGACAAAACAAAATGACAAAAAAAGTTGGTTACGACATTTTGTCAATACGCCTCAGTTTTTTGTTTTTTTTTTCAATTCTCATGAAATAATAAACAGAAATAAAAATCACAAGTTCTTCTTTGTTGTTCTCATATTAGAGTAAATGGTGAATATCAAATACACGAAAAGACTAGTGTGGTGGGACATATGGCGATGCACGCATGCCAAAGTGGCCCCTGAGACACCGCACCCCCTACCCCAGAAACTACCCTTTCGAGTATCACATCAGTGGCCGGAGGACCGAAAAGGCTATGTTTCATATTAATTGAACAGAGCTCTGAATAAAAAGACAAGATGACCCGAGCAGCTGGAATTTTGTGTGGTTTCGCACAAGTCTGTCAAGTGCTAATTGATTAAGAGTGTTGAGAATGAGTCAGCTCATAGAATAACCTTTTTCTTCCATCACTACATAGTATTTACCTTCTTGCTGTCTTACTTCTTTCATTTTTGTCTTTTATTCTTACGTTCAAAGGGAAACTCAGTAGGTTGCTATTGTTATTTGTTAAAGTCATAGAAGAACCTTTTTCTTCCATCACTACATTCTCCTGTTATTGTTATGTAGTATTTACCTTCTTGCTGTCTTACTTCTTCCATTCTTGTCTTTTGCTTTTATTCTTACGTTCAAAGGGAAACTCAACCAATCCAAATTGAATCAATTCTAATAAAAAATGTTATTAATTGAATTAAATATTTTTTGTATAACTTGAATTAAAGTATTATTTTTTTAAATTAAAAATAGAAATTTTTCTTCAAAATAATTAGTTAATAATTATTTATAACATTAATTTGTAGTAGGCTGCTATTGTTATTTGTTAAAGTCATAAAAGAAACTTTTTCTTCCATCACTACATTCTCCTATTATCATTATGTAGTATTTACCTTCTTGCTGTCTTACTTCTTCCATTCTTGTCGTTTGCTTTTATTCTTATGTTCAAAGAGTAACTCAATAGGTTGCTATTATTATTTGTTCAAGTGTGTGTAGATATTCTTTATCCTTTCATGTCATGTCCCTAATAAGGTAGTAATTTGAAAAATTTTCCCTGAAAACAATTTAAGTCAGTTTTGAAATTTCAACTTCGCCGCCAGACAGCAACGTAACTGCCGCTGTTCTACTGAATGTTTTCAGGGGAAGCGCAAATTCTTTAATTTTCAAAATGCAGTTATTGACTACTATGCAACCTTTCTCCCTGGGTACTGATGCGATACTCGGAAGGGTAGTTTTCGGTGCCGGGGGTGCGATGTCATAGGGCCACTTTGGTATGCGTGCATCGCCATACGTCCCACCGCACCACTATGCCACCTTTGTTGGAATAACATTGGTATAATTGGATTGTACAAAGACAGACATGTGACTTAAGATGTATTTTTTACCCCCTTTAGTTGCTAAAAGCGGATTGCTTACCAAAAAATTCCAAAACATAACAGGGACAGACCAGCTCCCTTTGGGGACAGGTGAGATACATAGCGCAGAGCAAGGGATTGACCCTTGCTTCAGTCTCATTTGTGGTGGTATGTAAAAGTACCTGTAAATTAACAGGTATTGGCATTTTGACAAAATGACAAAATAATTTTGTCATGACATAACAAAAACCATGAAAAGACAAAATGACAGAACTCAAAACATGACACAACTCATGACACAAAAAAAAAAAAAAAAAGAATTAAATGCACATCTGACAAAATGACAAAAATCGTTTCGTCTAACATTACTGATTTTTTCACATTTTCGTTTTGAAGACGTTTTTTCCTAATGAAGTTATATTATTATTCAATAAGATTGGAAATACATGTTAAGAAGTTTAATTTGCTGTTAATGGCTTCACATTTCCAGGAGGGTTGACGTAAACAATTTCCGGTCCATTGTCGCGGTCAATCTTTAACTGGTGCAAAAATGTGCCTTATAAATTTTTCGGCACAACAAATGGCAATACTGGTACACTTTTGATCCCTGAATACGATCCAGATGCCAAATCGTAGTCATTGGCGTATGTGACAGGACAAGTTTTCAAAAAGTCCCTGAAGAAGGGAATGCTTGAAGGTGTTTGTCCATAGTCGTGAACATCAGCGGCAAGGGGTCTATCGTCGTGAATAAAAGTCGTCCGGCCTCTAAATCTTTATTCCCCTGCACTGTAAACTTGTTGAATATCCTCTACTACATATAAACGAAGTATTATTAGTGGGATGGAGAAATTCCATCTTAACATTCTCAGTTTTTGGAGAACGCAAGGCCGGATTGAATCTCAAAAACTTAACCAGAAAATATAACTAGCACCGCGGTCTAGTGCAGGGATGGAAAGGGTTCAACAGATGTTTTCGGATGGACCTACTGGTCCACCGAAGATTTTTCCGGTATTTCCTATGACCAGTCTGACCATGGAAGAATGAGCCACTTACCTGGGAAGTTTCATCGTCTTAAGACATGTTTTAACGACACTTGGAGATCACTTTTACCATCCACTACTAAGGACATTTTAAAAGTAGAAATCACTTTTTTTTTCTTTTTTTTTTGGTCATTTTGTGAAATAGAGTCATTTGTTGGAACTGCTCCCGAAAATTTATATTTAGCTGAAAATCTGAAAATGATACTACCGAAATTTTTAGGGCTTGGTGTACGTAGCGGTTGAAAATTGACCACTACGAAGGACCTTAAAGCTTAGGATATGTTTCCTTGGTTTTCAACAAATTGAAGTGAGGCGTATCAGTTCTAACGGGGGGGGGGGGGTACGAGAAAAGACTCCCAAACAATGGTACAAAGTATTTTTTGGAGCTTTCTTATTTCCCAAGATGGGGGGGGGGGGTCAACATTATTGTAGAATTACTCATCTAACACTTCTTTTAAAGGTACGGAAGAAGTACAAGACTCGTAAAGCTCAGTCTAAACTCATTGAGACACATTCAAACTTATTTAAACTTCTTTTGAGATGCCGTTATAAGGGTTCTGGATGGCCTAGTGGATAGCACTGATCTCGGAATCCGGAGGTCCCGGGTTCGAGCCCACGTAGCAACTCGCTACATTTCGACCTAGGCCGGTTTTAGAGAAGCTGGCCGAGACAGACCTAACAGCCTCCCCGACGTCTCTGAGGTAATGCTCGAAAGGGCGGATTTCAGGGCTCGGGTTCAGAGTTAAATTAGAAAAGAGATGCCGTTGTAACTATTTAAGACTCTTCTAGACTCCGAGGTCATGGGACCTAAGAACAGTCTTACGAAAAACGTGATAGATATTCTTCAAATTTACCATCAAAACTCGTTTCTAAATTCCTTCTTTTCTTCGAATTCTCCGGTTCAGAATTTTCATTGAAATTTTGACATAATTTCGTAATTACTTTCTAATAGAAAAAATTATATTTGAGACTCGCATGTGATCAGATGTCCATGCTGTATGCCCGAAGGAGGGGAGGGGGTGTACGCTCGTGTACAAATATTGTCGGAAGTTTTTAGCACTTCCTCTTCGCTACGAATTCAAAGCACAAAAAGTCGAGTTCGAAAATAGTTGGTAAAAAGCGTACCATCGCCTGCTCCATCTAATTTAACATAATGTATCTGCTGTGGAAACGGGTATCCTTTTACAACTGTAATTTCAAGTATATTTATACCTCGAAATACCTACATCGTGTAAGAATATATGGGGCGTCTACCTGTATCTCGCTCGAATCTGAATAATAAAATAAACCTTTCGGGTTGGCTAATTTCATTAATTCTCTGAAATTTGTATTCCTCTTTTTGCAATTAGCATATATGTACGCGTGTTCCTCAATTAGCCAAAGTGGAACGTAAAATATGAATAAGTTTGTCGTGCCGGTTCGAAAAATTTTCCCAGTTTTCTCGAGTGAGCCATGGCAGGGTCTATAGAGCATTCGTACGTATACAGTATACAGTATAATTAACCCTGTTTTTCGAATAAAAAAGGAGTAAGTACATTTCTCACTTTCGTTTACTCGACTGAAATACAATAAATTATTTGCTTCGACTTGCATTATAGCCGATCGACGACAAATATTTTTTTCAAACACGACCAACCTGTTTCGAACAACGGACGGTATTCCTTTTTTAAATGGTAAGAGTATCGAGGAATTAAATAACGGAGATGTGCGAGTTGTCGAACAATAAAACTAACGACTGCGGAATTCGTACTTCGATTTACTAATTGAATAACTGGGTAAAAGTTGTTTTTATACAACTTGGTGTATCTATATACATGTTTATTTCGTCTTCGAGAGTATTTTCTCTTTCTAAATCAACATAAAAATTATCTATTGAAACTTGCTACAATGTATTTTTAACCCGTCCGCATTTATTAATATAACGAGGCACTTTCAATTTGATTTTTTTTTTCCCGCTCGATTTTTTGGCAGTACTGATCCGAAACTATCGAAGCCGAAAGTCAAAATATGTAATAGTCATAATTTTATCGACCCTTTCCTTGTTTAAGCGCTTAGATTATTTTCCGTGGTGGTAATCGAATGAGTAGGCAGGGATGAAAATAAGGAGGCACGGGGCAGCTTGCCCTTCAATCCTCCACCGGAATTGGGAAATTTTAGTAGATGGATCAAAAGTTGGGGAAATCCAACGAGTCAAAAGATTTTTCTTGAGCTATTACAAGCAAATTTTGATACTTGGGAATTTTGACTTGAGTCAGTTGGGAATCTAACAGTTTTTGCCCGTCCAGAAAAATCTCTTCACTATGTCCCTGTGAATAGATAAGACAGAGCGTTTACATTTTTGAATTATCCATACTACTGTCTCTTTTCTAATATTGAAAATAAATATGACACCTAAGTTCGATAACAAATTCTCCTAACTTACTAGATTCTCGATTGAGTGATGATTTTTAAGAATTTTCAACGTACATTACAATGCCATTCAAGTTCTTCCCTCGCCGAAGGCGGGAGAGCAGTTCCCAGTACTAGCTGGTATTATTCAGTCTTTAATTCTCATCCAGGACTCTTTTAGAGCTTTTAAACTCTTCAAGGCTCTTTCCAGACTTTCTAGAACTCTTGACCCTGTTTAAGGGTCGTATAAGACTCTAAAAGACTCCTTAAAATTAACTAAGGCTCTAATACTCGTTTCAGACTTAAATTTCTGTCAATAAGATTTATTTACAACTTTCTACTCTTCCGCAATTGGTTAAAATTCCTTGAAGCTCTTGAATGTACTTGATCTGACCCGTTTGAAACACTATAAGATTTTCATAAGTGAAGTTTGACCTCAATTTTATGTATTTCTCTGAGATAAAAATGTTTTGAAAATCCTACTCATGCTACTTACAAAGTCTCGAAAATTAAGTAAATTTTTTCTGAAACTTATTTTTTTCTTTTAATTTTTAATTTTCTTATATTTTTCAGTGGCCTTGATTCTTGATTTTCTGAGACAGATCGATAGAGCTAAGCTTCGCAAAACCTTTCGATTGGGGCTGCCTTTTCTCATACGGAGACAGTTTGCGTAATTCTAGGAGGCAAATAATTTTTTTGGCTGTAGGAAGATGAAATATGCAGTGGTGGAGTGGGACCAGACACACCACCCGGAAAATCAGTTTTGCAGGACACCACCGTAACAATGACCAGCCAATACCCGCTCCCACTCCCTCTCCACAAGAGGAAGTTGGAAAAATAACATTCTTTATCGTAATTGTCATTTTCTTCATTTTCCCTTTCTTTACCTTCCACTCCTAAGTTTCTACATGCCTCCCTGCTCCCCCCCCAAAAAATTTCAATTTATTCGCAACATTTTCTACAGTTGTCCGTTTTCTTCTGAAAAGTAATAAAAGCCGGCGAAATTTCATTGACTCAGTATACGCAAAAGCTGGACATTTTTATTTAAAAAAATTTTGCGTTTTCCGTCTGATTGTTTGGATGCGGAGGAATAAATCTCCTTGTAATTTCATTTTTGTATTTTCTTTGTGGATGATTGGGAGAGGGAAGCCAATGTATGTTCTTATAAAATGTGGGACCCATTAACTTCATAAAATCGAGCTCAAATTTTTAGAATATTACCAGCCCAGCAAGTGAAATAAAATCAGTTTAACACTGCTTATAGATACTCGTGCTTCGACTTGAAAAAGTTCGAAAACTAAGTGGCTCTGAGTAGTAGCGTAAACAGAAAGATTTTGAAGAGGAAGGGAAACAACTTATAATTATATATGAAAAAAAAAAAAAAACTTATAGATAAGACTATAGTTGCAAGTAAAATTTTTTTTCTCGAGGATTTGAGTCGTAAAAATTGGTAATTTTCAACTTTTTTCCTTGTTCGGAGACGGGGGGATGTATCACCATACTTCTTTAGAATTTTATTAGACGTATTTTGCTCGGCATAAGTCTCCCAGTAGAAACTTTTTCGGATTTGTTCAAGATTATTAATGTCGTGTTCATAATTTGATTTTCTTGAATCAAGTCAGTTTTGTCCCCTACGTTTGAAATTAGAATTTTGAAGACTCAACGGAGATGGAATCATAAAATCTCATCGAGGTTAACAAAACTGGTATCCCTAAAATCCTTTTCTGATTTGTTTTTCGACAAAGTCAAGTGGCACCCCAGATTTTTGGTCGGACCCTCTGCAGAGGGCCCCAAATCCACTGGCTTGGAATTTAAAAAAAATTAAACTGTCCAAATAAGGATCTGGTGGGTCGCTGATTTCGAATATCACTTCAGATTTTTAATCTGATCCCCCCTGGAGCCCCAAATTTGAGGGGAAAATAAGGGCAAAACGGACTTCAAGTACAAAATCATACAAAGTAGCGAAACAAGGTTTTATATGGGTCGCTGGTTTCAAACATCGCATCAGATTTTTCATTCGATCCTGATTTGGGTCTAAAATTACAATTTCATCCCTTCAAATTGGCCCCTTCGACTTCGCTGAAAAAACTGAACAAGTTATCGGAAATAGGAATTTTGTGGGTCACCGATTGCAAAAATTCAATCAAATCATGGTCCAATCCCGACTTTGGATCGATGTATTCGAAAATTCGATCAGATATTTAATCCGATTCAAATCAACGCTCCGAATGCACTTTCCCCCTGGTCAAGTATTCCACAAAGACAAGAAAAAAAGAACCTCTTCATCTTTTGAATGAGAAGATTTTCTAACTTCAATCATTTGTTTAGGTTACAAATTACAAAATTTTATTTTTGTTGAATAAAAAATTGGGATTATGTTGTGTTCAGTTTTTCAAGTCGGCGTCTATTCTAAGTTTTTTTTTGACCTGCCCAAACCAGAAAACTGCAAATTTTATCGCAATTTTTCTTTGTTTCAACATCCCCCCTTCAAAAAAATTTCAAGTATGTAATATTTTTGACTCAAAATTTAGAAAAATAACTTATCCATGAGAGAAAAAATGTCGCCACCCCTCCCCCTCAAAAAAACTGAAAGAAACCAGCGAGTAAAAATTTGTTTGTTAATGTTTTAACTGTTTAAGTTCAGTTTTGACTTCAATTATTCAATTTCAGATTTTTTTACTTTTATCTTCGTTAGTATTTTGTAACAATTTTTTTGCATAAATAAATTTTTAAACGTTTGTATGTACTATTGTTTTTTGAAATTGTCCGAAAAATTTTTGGTACCGCTTACTTGGAGGGAGATGGGTACTGCCCGTTAAAATAATCGTTATTTCAAGTTGAGTCAGTTTGGCTTATTTGAAACGTGTTATTTGGATTTCGAGGCTCGTACAGATTCCAGTAAGATAAATTATTAGTGCAATGGACTGCAAAGTCTGAGCGCTCGGTGCATGTAGCGCCACCTCACACACAAGATAAATTATCGAGATTAAGAAACGAAGGGGAACTTATTGCTTTTCTCGAAGAAAAAGAAAAAAATTGCCATATAGATAGAAAGAACTGATACTTTTTTTGAGGAGGAAGAAGAAAATAGGCCCTTATCTCATTTGACGGACAAAAGCTTTGTTCCTCTTTTTTAAGATATGAAAAATATCTTGTTCTACTTTATAAAAATGAATAACTTATGTAACAAAATACGAGTAGTTTGAAAAAATAGAAGAATATCGACCTATCCATTTCATGAATGGAAAAAAACTGGTCTTTTTATTGGAGCAAGGCTAAAAAAGATTTGTTCTATTTCTTAAAGATGGGAAATATGTCTTTTTTTGAATAAAGGAGATAAAAACTGATTTCAATTTCTTTTTTAAAAATTCTTTAATTTTTAAAACATCTTCCAAATTAAATTAGAACGTAACTTCCGCTATTCGGAACGAATCTGTAGGAAGATACTGAAAACTTTTTCAAGACTCTTCCAAACTTATATGAGACCGTTTAAGACTCGTTAGGATGACCAATAAAATGAGTATTTTGTCATTTTTTCCTGGCTTGTGGGAGAGGTTGAAGGAATATCCTCATAGTTTTTTTTTTATAGTTCTTTCAGATGTATAAAACTTTTTAGGATTTGTTTAAGACTGTTATTAAGACTCTACAAAGACTATATTAGGACTCTTCCGAACTTTTATAGACCTTTCAAGACTCTTTCAGGTCAGCAATATAACGGGTATTTTGTAAATTTTTTTCCACAGTACTTCTTTTTTTAATTTTCAGACGCATTTTATTTTTTAAGACTCCCTCAGAATTCTTCAAAGCTCTCTCTAAAACTTTTCCATTCTTGTTCCAGATTATTATTTCAAACTCTACAAAGATTTTTCTAGACTCTCTTCCAGACTCTCATAAGACATTTTAAAACTCGTTTCATAGCAATAAAATTGATATTTTCAACTCTTTTTCGCAGGAGAGGGAGGAAGGAGAGAATATATCCTCCACACTGCCTTGAGATTCTTTCAGACTGTCCTACTCTTCAAGACCTTTCCAGAATTGTTTAATTATCTCTAAACCTTTTTCGAATTTAAGATTATCATTTACCCTAGACACAGACTTCTTCAGATTTTAGTTTTCAAGACTCGACCAGAATTATTCCCGATTATTTCTGCAGCTTTTTAGGACCTGTTTAAGATTATAATTTTACGTAGTGAAGAATTTTTCCTGGGGGGCGGAGGGGGGGGCAAAAATTGTGAAAGTCCCAACTGACTCAACTCAAAATTCCAAGTATCAAAATTTTTTATAATGGTTTATAAAACAGAAAACTTTTGACTTGTTGGATTTTCCCAACTGTTGATCCATCTACTAAAATTTCCCAATTTCGGTAGAGGCTTCCGTGCCCCCTTATTTTCGTCCCCGACTGAAATGTTAAATTTTCTCAACTGTTGAGCGAAAAATTCCTATAGGGGGGTAAGTTGCCTCCCCTCCCTATCGGTACGTCTCTACTCTTATCCAGGGCTAAGCAAAATATTCACTATAAATCATCAAATATGCGCATATAATATGCGTTTTGTATTAATTAAGTTTGCAAAAATATGCGCTGAAAAAACAAAATATGCTAAAATATGTGCACGCAATATGGGTTTGGCGATCTCCTTTTTGAGCTTAGTTCAATAATATGAATTACAGAAATCGATTTCAAGCGATTAAGGTGCAAATCAGGGACGTACCAAAGAATTTTTCTTAGGGGGGGGGGGGCAAAAATTGTGAAAGTTCCAACTGACACAACTCAAAATTCCAAGTATCGAAGCAACAAAAAAAAAACTTGGTGACTTGTTGGATTTTTCCAACTTCTCAACTCAATTCCCAAGTATCAAAGCAAAAAAATCTTTTGACTCTTTGGATTTTCCCAACTCCACCTGACTGAAATGGTAAATTTTCCCAAATGCTAAGTGGAAAATTCCTACCGGGGGGGGGGGAGTTGCCCCTCCTACCCCCATATCGGTACATTCCTGCTGCAAATGATCGAATACCTAGTGTTTTCGTTTTTCTTGCAAACACTTTCGAGAATGCTGCGATTTAATTTCCAGTGTTGCTCGACATGGAAAAACAAAAAAAAAAGTGAAGAAATTTTGGGGAAATGATGAGAATATCACACAAAACACCAAAATTTGTTGAATATTCCCAGCATATATGCTCTAAAATGTATTTCAATATGCAAGAATATGCGTTTATTATAAAAATATATAGGGCTCATTTTACTGAGAATTTTTTGATTCGTGAAGTTCTTATCGATATTCACAATAAGATTCGCTAAAAAAAAATATGCATCTTCATATTTTACCTTGCCTTGCTTATAACCCTATTTAAGATTTAAAATTCCATTAGACATTAAAACAAATAACACGTTTGGAAAAACCTTAAAGAGTTTCAAAAAATATTGAACCCGCCTTCATTAGCATTGAACTAGGCTGGAAGAGTTTCAAAAGTCTCAATGAAACATAAAGTCTCTAAAAATTTCGATCATGTTTGTAAAGGTTCTAAAGAAATCTTGAAAAATCTAAAACAGAATTGAAGAAATCTTAATGAATCTCAAAGAATTGCAAACCCGTCTGGATAATTTTCAAAGGATATTGAATGAGTATGAAAAAGTCTCAATTAGTCTTAATAAGCCAGGAATAGTCTTGAAATGAATCTCAAAGATCCTTAGAAATGATAAAACCATGATCAAGAAGTCTTGAAAAATTTTTAACAAGATTTAAGAAGCAAAATGCTGAAACGAATTAGAGAGTTTCAACAGGTAACATAATTATGAAAAAATATCTCAGCGTTTTGAAAAAAGTACAGAAAATATCAAACAATTCGAAAAAAATTTTAATAGTCTTTAGGCTTCGGACAGTGTTGGCCGAGATCATAACACCTCTAACGAGTCTTAAACAAGTCTTGAAGAATTGTAACAAATCTAAAACATAGTAAAAGCCTTAAAGAAGTCTTGAGGAGTCATAAACAAGTGCCGAAGAGGCTTAAATATAATAAATCAGCTCTGGGATCATATGAGGCTGTATTTGTGCAAGGCCACCGGAAATTTACCTGGCTGTCCACTAGGCCACTCCGCCCCTGGAAATATGACAAAGCAGTAGGAAAATTTATTCATCACTGAAGTTAATTCATATTATGTGCTTCGAGTAATAGATATTTTAGCAGAGCAAAGGTTATGGGATCCTCTCATATATATTCGTGTGTCAAGTGCCACCGTCTGGTATCAAAAAGTTAAAGTGAATAATAATAGACCAGAAATTTGAATTCGGGAACCAAGATACCCATAAATTATTATTACGGCCTGAAGAACCTGTGTAGTTGAAGCCGACCCCCAATCCCGATGCGCAAAATCCCGCCAGTTACCCACGTAACTAAAGGGGAACCAAGGGTAACTGATGGGTTTCTGGGTAATCTGAAAGTAACTGAGGATTGCAAATGGGTAATTTTTCCGCGGGTAACTAGAGGGTAACTAAATCCCGCCAGTTACCCGGGTAACTAAAGAGCAACCAAGGGTAACTGACGGGTTTCTGGGTAATCTGAGAGTAACTGAGAGTTGCAAATGGGTAACTTACTCAGGTAACTAATGGGGAACCAAGGGGAACTGACGGAGTTTCTTGGTGATCTGAGGGTACTTGATGGTTGCAAATGGGTAACTTTTCCGCGGGTAACTAGAGTAACTGATTGCGCATCGAGATCATTGGCTCCTAGAAGTTGTACAATGAATTGCTGAATAAATTGATAGAAAATTTGGACTAAATGACCCTTAATACCGCTGAGTCAATAATATTTTTCAAAGAAATCCTTTATTATAACCACCAAAAAGATCTTTAAAGTGAAGTGATGCCCAAATTAATCAAATATTTGAGTTCACTGATCCAAAATACTAAAGTATCCTGATCAGCAAAGCGCCTAGCATGAGGCAGTCCACCAAATTGTGGCTTCAAGCGGGCTAAACTGGAAAAAAAAATGTTTCTACAGTTTTTCTGGCACCTACTCTGTATCTGTTTAGTCAAATAATAATTTTCTTAAACTAAACTTGCAATTCATCCTATCCGGGTTTTGAGGCACAAAAACCTTCACAATTTGAAACTGCAAGCCCATGCGATGAATATTTTCACAAATAGTAAAATTAATTGTTAGAATGCAGGGTATTATTAAGCTTCTACCTCAACTGAAACTTTACTTTTTCTTCATCACTGGGATTACAACGAAATGAGATTTTTTTCACTAATTTGTTATCCAAAATGTGGAACAAAATTAAAAAGAATCTTTATTTTGTTTCGAAACTGTAATATAAACATAATTACAGTGAAAATCTCTTGTATTTTTTTTTATTTCCTGAAACTTTGGATTTTGATAAAAATCAAAGAGCGACGATTATTTTCTACCCCTGTTTTTTCCCACAAACCAATCAAACAAATTTCTAACATTTTCTGTAATTAAAAACCGAATTTCAAACGGAAAATATTTCGTAGACTCACATATAAGAAGCCTTCCCTCTCAACTACAGCTTAAATTCCGAAAATCAGTATTAATTCCCATAATGAACTTCAACCCCTTGGGGAGTTACTCTTCGCGAATTTCGCTTAAATTTGGCAGATTTTTTCTTGAATCGATCTAGGGGGTAAACCAGGGAGTCTGGCTGGTCGAGTCGATAGAGCGTTGGTGTCGGAATCCCTTAGTCCCGAGTTCGAGCCTACGTAGCAACTCATAAGATTTCGACCTAGGCCGGTTTTGGGGCCAGAAGAGAAGAGGGCTAAGACAGCCCTGGCAGCATCCACGACGTCTCTGAGGTAATGCTCGAAACGGCGGATTCCAGTGCTCGGGTTGAAAGCAAATTAGAAAAGAAGGGGTACACCAACCGAAAATCAAAAGCTGAAACATAGGGACCACTTTAGTATTTACTCACAAGAAAAAAGAGTGGTTGAGGTGCTACTTGTTAATATTATCCACCCAGCTAACATTTTTACCTTATGAAAAAAACTCAAAGAAAAGACCTCAATTTTCTTATTTGTCAATAAACACCGAGAGTAAATAAGTACTTTTCTTTTTTCTTCTTTCTTTATGAATCAAAGCACATCTTTGTTTTCACTTTTTTTCTTTTCCAGCCTTTTTGTCCCTTTTGTTTCGAGCAACTTACACTTTCGAATTCGGTCTCCGCTTGCTTCACTCAGTAACACAGTGCCACAGTGCACCACATCATCTTTTGCAAAGCCCAGCAGTGAAGTAAATAACAAGCCAACGATAAATAAACAGCAACGCGACGTATAGTTGTTAAAAAATAAATAAGAATGAAAAATTCGCCGGAAATATTCCTGCTCTCTCTTACGTTACACTCGTACGTAAGGTGACACCAAAATCAAGAGTATATTAAGATAATAAAAATTTACTTTTCTTTTATTCACTCGGGCATTTGCAAAAATCCTTCTATCGTCGGGGTAGTCCTGAAAAGAATTGAATTATATAGCTTTCATGTTGGCCTATATTCAATACTAAGAAGGGGGATGGTTTCTCCTGAGATTCCTCAAAATGCGAATATGTCTTTTGATTTTACGTGTGGTACCGTTTTGAGAAATTTATTTTTTGTTTATATTTTCAAAATTGATTTTTAAAATAAAATTGAGGCACCAAATAAATCGAAAATTAGTTTTCTATTACGTAGATAATATTTTTGAATTAGAACTGCCAGGGCTCCGAAATGTACCGAATTTCATTTGCTTCCCGATGGATTATCAATTAGAGAATTTTGAAGTTACACACATTTACATGGGGAAATTTGCATACGTTCCTTTCTTAACAAGTTCCTCTTTCATCGGCTAGGTCCTGACTCGTCTCACTTGAATAGGCCAATTACATTTTTGAAGAATGATACTGCGTTTGCCTACAGACTTTAGTTAGGCAATACATCTTCTTTCTTGGTATTTTCACGACGAAGCAATTTTTCCAGGCATAGATTCGTAACATGTAATGCAATAAATTGTAATTTTTACTTTTTGTCAACACAGTTTGCATAGGGCCCTTGAGCAGTAAAGGGCCACTTACCACTTCAGAAGTTGTAAATGAGTGCTCATGAGTTATGAAGGCGGCAACGTTGCGAATGAGTGTTCATGAACTATGGAGAGGGCAGAGTTGCGAATGAGTGCTTATGAATTATATGGTGGGAGCAGATTTCTCAGTTTTCTAATATTTATTTCATATCGCAGCGAGGCACATTTCCGACGAACAAGCCATAAACCTTCCAGGCCAGGGAACATTTGCCCCTAGCCTCTCTAGCCAGTCTGCTCCTAGCCCTACTTTAACCCTTAGATCTTCAGATTCTTTTGATTAGTTTTACCCTTCCCCCAGAACCTTGAAAACCTCTTTTCAATCTCCTCTGTTTGAATTTGCGATGAATAGAGGTTTATTAAAATTTCCGTATTTTCAAAATCATGCCAGTTTGGAAGCTTACTATCTCCAAAACTGATGAAGATACAAAAGTTTACGCCATTCACTTTTCTACTTTCGTATTCGTCTATCAAATGGTCTGAGAAAAATGCCATGGGTTCACGCTTAAAAAGCTGAAAAAATTTGTCAAGATAGATTAGTATTGACATTAGAAGTTGTTAAAGTTTCGCTTTGGCATTCTACGATTTTATTTTTGTATGAATATTTACAATTTTTCTATTTTTGAGCATCTCTACATAAGGATAGTCCAAAGCTTCACAATTTTTGAAATGTTTTGCTCCCATGGTTATATTTGTTCCTTTTGGTTTAAAAACCTTACGAGCCAATTCTTTTTTTTTTTATTCATTATTATTATTATTATTATTATTGTTTTTATTTTTTTTTAAATCGAACAATTCTGAGGGGTCTTGCGGGGAGGGAGGGAGGTTAAGTGTATCGTAGGAATCTCCATAAGAAAAACAGTATTTTTGTTTTGTAAATACCTAAAATTCGAATTGACTCAAAAATTTATTTTAACCATAAGAAAATCCTCACGAGTGAACAAATTAAATACCTATTGAAAGTTTACGAAAAATTAATTTTCAAATTCAATGACCTTTAGTGTATTCCAGGTGAAAAATACAATGTTTCACACATTGTTCATTGAAACCCATAAAAAGCATAACGTAAAAATATGAAAACGACTATCTACTCTGTTTTCAGGCATATTAAACCCATTTATGAACTTATTCCGGCTCTAAAATCTCCAACCTTAAGGTTCTACCGAGGGAGCGAAACTTTAGTATTGCAGATAATACAGAAGCAATATCGAAAAATTGAGTTTTGGGAGTCACTAAATTGGTTTTTGAGGTTATTTGAACTGTAACTTTTATCCATGATGGTCCGTAGGTGAACACTTGAAGATTTATGGAACATTTCTTCAAGTATATCAGTTGGGTTTCTGCAGTCGTCGAATTCATTTTTGAAGTTATTACTTCAGAAACTTAGATCAGTAAAAGCTCTACGGGGCTAGTTGATGAGAAATTTAAAATTGTATGATCTATTAGCAAGAATGTAGAATCTGGAAAACAATTTTATTCACACGGAGGAATAATAAAATATTTCTGTCTCCATTATTATACGTTAAACACGAAATTTTACTATCATGAAAATCTTGTTTCGTTACAGTTCAGCGTGACAGTTTTATTCGTTAACCTGAACCATGCATTTTATTGTTCCCCAGTGAAAATAAATATTTCTTTCTTAGGTTCTAAATTCTTATTAATAGGTTACACAGTTTTAAATTTCTCATGTTCCAGCGCCTCGTGGACGGGGTTTTTAGAGAAATAACTTCAAAAATGTATTCGGTGTTGCCACAGCTCGAGTTCAGATGCTAAAAATGTATTGTGTTCGAACTTGTGCTTTGGCAACACTGGTGGGATTAGACAAGATTCTGCAGATGTACTTAGCGGCAGACAATAGCTCAGAAAAAGTTTTCTCCAGATCCCATTTTCACTAAAAATTTTAACACTCGTATTTTGATCCCTTTCAGATGCAGTTTAGTATTACCTATATCCGATTAAGCTTCAAGATTTGAACTATCTCCAGCTGCTTATGAGGGTGGTAGGAATAAGGGAATAATAATAAAGAATGTACAGTTTTTTTGTTTGTTTATTTAGTGTTTTCTTTAGTAGAAATTTTAAAATTTATCGATAAAGGAGATCGCAAATGACAAACGGGAACCTTTTACAGGATTTTATACCTGTACTGATTCTGAATCATCCTGTATAATTTTTTCAAATTTTCAAAAGTAGGCTCACGACATTTTCCTCCACTTTGAAAACCGATCACTGATGAGATATAATAAAAAGTTGGGTTGACGGATCGCATAGGTAATACGTGAACATGAAAGTAAACGCGATAGCAAATTAAATGACAAATTTCATCTTTGTTTTGAAGCTATTATGTTTCAAGGTTGGCAGGTTTTTGAAAATGCGGAAATTTTAACAGTTCCTTTCTCCATCGGAAATCTAGGTAGAAAGGGACTTTTAATATTTTGGGAGAAGGACGACTAATCTCAAAAATCTGAAAAATTCTGAATGTCTGAGGATCAAAAGTGGGCGATTCGACGTGGAATTACTTCGAATTGTAACACGTGTCATGTTTTCTCTTCAAGCTTTAGGTTTTATGTTGCAAACTGCGCTTCTAAATTACAACAATAATGAAAGAATAACTTTACAACTATAATTAATCTCTAAACATTACCTGAATCTTGTGATTGTTGTACAGATGAAGTACGATAACCATCACCAAAGCCTGTACCAAAAAGAAAAAGTAAAGCATTGCAACTATTTCATTTTATTAAAAAGTGTATTTCACGAGAAATTTATCCATAGGCGGCGAAACACGGCGGCAAAAAGGTAATTTGATTTCTGAATAATTTTGTGGGATTATCATTTTTTTCCTCTAGTGAAATGAAGATGGAAAAATATATGTATTTTCAGGATCTTGAGGTCACACACTGGAAAATATGAGCGTATTTGGTCCGCGAAACTCATGAAAACACTGTTATGAAAAAAGGAAAAGATTTACGGAAATATTAAGTTTGGCCTCCTGAAAGGATATTTCGTTGCCTATGAATCCATCAATAATGATAATAAGCCATAATTCTATTACAGAAAAAATTAAAGTGTTTATTTTGAAGCACAGCGTTCACTCGAAAATATATTCGATCCCGGTTCCCTTATTGGGAGCCATTTTCAAAGCGAACAAACCAACACGCATGCACATTCTGAACAACCAAAATTTTCTACCTCCTGGGGGATTTGATGTAAATTTCTGCTAATTCTTAGCTACCATCTTAGTAGATAGAAAAGAGAACAAAAGTTGACAAGCAGAGTGGGTAATGATTTTCAAATTTCTGAGTAACTCAAGACTTCGGGGTTCCTTGCCTTAAGGACTACCTGCTCTCTATTCTGGCTTTATTGTACAATTATTATTCTCAGTTTAATAGACACTCGTAGGCTGTAGCTAGTACCATTACATGACGGAAGTGCTTTTCTTATTTGCATACTTGATACTACTTAGTCATGAAATCAGATCCATCCATTTTACCAGAGACGAACCGATAGACGGACAGGGGGGCAACCACCCCCTTGTAGGAATTTGGAATTTTTCACTCAACAGTTGGGAAAATCTACCATATCAGTCAGGCGAGTTGAAAAAATCCGACAAGTTAAAACTTTTTTTTTTTCTTTCTTTCTTCTTCTTCTTTGATACTTGGGAATTGAGTTGAGAAGTAGGGAAAACCCAACAGGTCAGAAGGTTTTTTTTTTTTTGCTTCGATACTTGAGAATTTTTAGTTGAGTCAGTTGAGACTTTCACACTTTTTACCCCCCCCCCCCCCCCCGAAGAATTCTTCGGCACGTCCGACTTAAATTTATTTTTATTTCGATACTTTATTCAACAGGTTTCCATTTAAGATTCCAAAGCATAGGTAGTATGTTCCAGTTTCGTTCAGGAAAAGAAACTGGTTGCCTCAAAAGATGCGCTACCCCCACCCCCTCCCAAATAAAAATCTATGTAAACCGTGCGTCGATATGATCACCTGTTCATGGGTGAAAAAGTGGGGATTAAAAGAAACACCTTGTATACCAAAACTGATAACCTTATTTTGAGTCTTGTAACTCGTGTGTTTCTTCGACATGTCTTACTTTCTTATCAATTTTTATTCAATTAAACTACAAGTCGATGTTTGATTTTAAACTTTGTAATGGAGTTGGTTTGTAGGCCCCTTTTGGCTATTCTGGTTTCTTTCTGGAGAAAATCAGGCTGACAGGCGACTAGCTCGATACAATTTTTGCATGATTCGAAAATCGTGTAATAATGAAGTCAATTAATGCAAAAACCGAAGATATATTATAGTACGTTTGTGCTCTCGATTTCTAGATTTGTATAATACAATTCAGTCTGTTCGTTATCCAGACTCGCAGATGTCAACTCCGCGTTCTGTAATTACGACTCAAGAGTGTGGAACTAACGAGGTAGATTCAATTTTACAGAAAGGATAATTTACACAAAATAAAGAATAAAAATCCTAACGAACAAAACAATTGCTATTCGATATTGGAATCGGGTTATGCTAATAGAAACTTCGCAGCTGAGAAAAATAAAGGCGAATCGGGAATAAAAATAAAAGCTTTGCCGGAAATACGTGATTTTGTGTATTTCGTGCGGCAATCCGGGTGGTATTTGTTAAGCAGAAACGCACCGCGAGCAAACAAAAATTGGATAAAATTTTAATTCGGGAGAAGAAGAAAAAAGGACAAAACGTCGAACGGAAAGCGTTCACCAAGTTGAGACCGAAGCGATTGAAAGATTTTTGGACCATCGGCGAAAATATATGCGCCGGCTGCGAAAGATCTCAATATGAAAAATAAAATGGGTCAAACCAGCCTTGAACTGGAGAAGATAAACTGAAAAAGTTTATTTAGTATAAAGATTTGACGGAAAGAGCTAATAAAAGTTTCGCTCGATTGTGAAATACATTTTTAGCGACAACGTACATCGAGATAAATATTCTCGATTTAACGAAGTTACAAAAACATCAAATTCCACATCGAGCGAGTGTTTTGGTTCCGCCAACCATGAATCGTAGACAATTCTGAAGACAGTGGCTAGGCAACTCCTTTTAGGAACTTCGTATTATGATGTTCTCTTATGAGTTTTTCTGTATTCCTGAATCGAGCTTATATTATATGGACTTTTTAAAAGGACGATAAGTAATTGGGTCCTTCTCTAAAAACTGGGAATATTTTTGACTCTAACTTTTAATTGATTAATTATTATTACACTACACAGCAGCATAAAAAACAATGGAGTGAGAATATAATTTTAGCTATATTTTGAATGCTGAATATAACGGGGTTAACTATTTTTCTCGAAAACCGCTCGTTTTCCATATAGTCAAAATTAAAATTTTATTAAATGTTTCACTTTTTATTCCTATTTGTCGTCCATAAATAGAGCTATACTTGTATTGACCACAATACTGAACGCGCATATAGTTATTTGATCAATGGTATCATCTTGATGACACTATAAAATTCGCTTTCAAGATAGGAGATGAGGGAAAAGATTAACTATAGTCAAAAAATTAATATTGGCATATATTCCTCGTTGAAAATACATGCAGAATCATGTATTCTCATATTATAATATTTTATACACACATTATATTGGTTGTTTGTGGTTGTTTTTTTTTTTGGGGGGGGGGAGGGAGGAGGGATCATTTTGGACACAATAACACCAGCAACGAATTCCATCAGTCCAATTCATCAGACAGAACAATCACCATCTGTCGAATACAAAAGGCATAGAGGGAGGTGTCGATCATCGTGGATGTCACCATTTTTTCTCAATACATGTTTATCTTACAATACTTATACCTAGGTACTTTTTTTTTTTTTTTTTTTTTTTTTTTTTTGGTGTGGGTGTGTGTGTCTTAATAAGGTGGTATTATTATTCAGAAAGATTGAAGTATATGTTAAACAGTTCAATTCTCATTCAGTGACTTTGTAACGTGGGAAACAGAACGTTCAAGCCCAAAGAGCCCGCAATCCCCTCCTCTCGTCCTGGTACACTCGATTATTGAATTAGCCCTTATCTTACACTGTAAGTTCACCAGTACCAGATCATTAAGGATAGTTTCCCCTTAGTTATAGTTACCCATAGTTACCCAATATACATGAAGTAAGGTCGTCTATTTAGGACAATAACAAATACTATCCCATGATGTATGAATTTGATCAAAAATTTCGGAACGCCAGAATCATTTTGGACACTAGGTGATTCAGACTATCTTTAAAGTTCCCATCTTCTCTCACAAAACATTTGTAGGAAATTGATGGACCACTCTGCTAGCCTGGTCATTTTGTCAAGAAATGTCGCTCAAGTCCTTTTCGCTTAACAGCGTCTAAATGAGGAGTTATCTGTCAAAAGGGCGTCCGTTCAATGTATTTCTTATGGAACGGACGCCCTTTTGACAGATAACTCCTCAAATATCAATCTGTTTAGATAAATTTATATACATTCAATATTACATCACTTAACTGGATTTCTAATGCAGGATAGGAACGGTTCAACTATACAATATACTCAATTTTACTCATTAAAAAAAAAAAAATGTCACATAAAGAGGTTAATTTACTTTCAGATAGATAAGATACACAGCATCATCAATCTTATACCTATTAAATGGACGCTACTCAGCGTAAGGGAATGAACCAAAATTTGTAAACAAATTGAGTTATTATCGTTAGAAAGAGCATGAAAAGTAGAATTTTTCAAAATTGGGCCCCCGATTCAAAAATGTGTACTCACGTTGAAAAAAGCTTACCAGTAAACGCTTGTCATATAGTTTCTACATGGCTCCTGAACTTTGAATCACATGTTCTTAAAAAACAGATTTTGATGGTTGGTTTTCTTATGCTGAATGGCTGAATGCGTCCAAATGGACACTGCGTTCAACAAAAGGGAACCAACTAACATTTATAAACAAAATGAGTTATTAGTATCGTTGGAAAGAGCGTAAAACGTAGAATTTCTCAAAATTAGGCCCCCGATTCAAAAATGTGTACTCACGTTGAAAAAAGCTTATCAGTAAACGCAAAATGCTATATAGTTTCCACATGGCTCTAAAACTTCGAATTACGTCTTCTCAAAAAGCGGATTTTGCTAGTTGGTTCCCTTTTGCTGAACAGCGTCCAAATGAAATAGTTGTTCTTGTTATCACTCTTATCACAAAATATCTGCGCGCCGCGCCATTCCCGTTCAGTGTATGTACGCACCGACGAAATTTGCAAAGTTACCTATTTGGGACAGACTACAATCATGTGAAACGGGTCTTTTAGGACGGAAGAGTGATAAGGCTAAGAAATGATTAAATAAGTGAAAATTATGTTTGTGTTCCTGAAATTTTGATTTTACACATATTATTATTTTCTGTATAGCCTTTTTTCACTCAGAATTCAGTGCAATTTTATCAGGCTTCCAAGTTCAGAGCAATTTTATGTGTTTTCAGAAGGAAAGATCCTTGTATAGGTAAATAAGTTTTGCTAGCTAGGAAAGAATGCTGGAAATTAAAACTGTCCATCTCAGTAAGTATATTATCAATATTAAGTACTTACTAATTACAAAAGAATATTGTACAATGTACCATTTACATGAACAAGAAAACAAAATGTTACCTATACTTACTACAAAATAAGGGATTGAGTATCAGTTGCTGTTAAGAATCTTTAATGCGAGAGATCATCAGCATTAGAAGTATCTTTACACATTTTCATCAGAATGGTTTTGAGAAACAGTTTCTCTTAATTCAGAATGATATTCTTCCATCATTTGCAAATTCAAAAGCAAATCTACATGATAGCAAGGAGAGAATTTACATTGTTTTATGTAGATAAGGCTGTGTTGTAGATATGCTGTTTTTTAGGTTAGCATGTGTATAATCTATCACTTGATTTCAATAATATCTTGCCAATATTTTGCTATAGATTATGGTGAATTTATATTGAGCGTTAATTATTTTTAAGTTCTATTTTCTGACCAGTTACCAATGGGTTTATTTCTATATTGAATATTGATACAGTTGGTTCTCTTTCATTTCAGGTATGAAAAATCAAACTGTGAAACGATAATTTCAATCATTAAGCAAGATAGTCGCCGATTTCTTTGTTTCATCTTATCATTTTACAAATGAAAAGTTCAAGTGCAGCTCAGCAGTCCCTGTTTTGTTCATGAATTCCTGGGTAAGTACCAATTTGCATTTATATGGAGTAATTCAGGGTAGAAAAGGAGGAAAGTTGAATAAACTGTAACTAGCTGCTGAATGCACTGTATTTTCATTGAAAAGACAGTCGCGCATTTAAAAATGTTTGGCAGTCATGCTAATATGAGAGTAATCAGTGCTCAAAAGAACTTTCTCTGGATTCAGACCGTATTTCTCAGTCATATCAACGATTACCAAGGTTACACACTTCTATCATCAATTTTGACCCCACCAACCAACAATCAGCACCACTTGTGTTGGACCTTGAACTCTTATTATATTTCCAAAAAGGACAACCATTTTGAGAAGCTTAACTTATTACTTTTCAGTTTTCATATATTTACACCTAATTCACATGATGTGTACCTGGTTAAGAATATTTCTTTCGACTTTACAGGATCCAGGATACTCATCAGTGGCTGATGAAAATAGAGATGGTAAGTTATTTTTATTTCTTATGAATTCCAGTACCTATGTTCATTCTTCAATTATTTCCGTTGAAATATTCATGTGAATGAATGCATTTGATTCTCTGAATGTCAGAATGGTAGCTGCAAGTGTGACTGAGAGCTGAACATATGCGATTTTCATGCGAACGTGGAGTGAATAAATGAATTCTAGACTCAGTGAATGAATGAGAGCAAATCAAATGTGATGTAAATGAGAATCAAGCGAAGCAAAACAGATGATAGAATCAAATGAACCAAAATGAATGAATTATAAGTGAATCAATCATTTTATAGAATCAGATCAATAACTGAATCAGATATTTTCAGATGAATTATAATTCCCATCTATAATTTAATGCATATTTCCTTTGGTACTACTGTCAAATTCCGTTCTCTGATACTTTTTTTTTTATTTTTTTTTATGTGATTGAGTATATTTTTTGTATTGTATAGTAGAACCGGTCCTACCCTCTAGTAGAAATAAAGTGAAGTGATATAATATTGAAGTATAAACGTATCGCTCAACAGATCAACGTTTCAAAATGTGAAAATTTCTGTTGCACAGTTGATTAGTAACTATCAGTTATGAATCCATGATTTTTTATCTCAAATATTTTCGAAGTTGATAAGACACAGCTCAATTTTCCCCACACTATTCTGCCTAGCTTATTAGGTGCTCCAGTGGTTCGCGAAAGCACAATAATGATGATGAATGTGTTCTTGCACTGATAAGTAGGATTATAGCAATTGGCCTGCTTTTCTCTGAACTGTAGAAATTTGGCTGTTCTAAGGCGCTACTTTTAGACTTCATAAAACTGTTCCAGAGCTCGAGAATCAGCAGGCTCTCTTGTACGCACGAGAAACATACGCGGATCTATCATAAATTATAACTTATAACAGACTAAAAAATAGTATCCCCTGAAAACAAAGAAATTACTTAGACTCCTCCAAAGTATATGTTAAATAGTAGCTTTTGTCGAAGGTACCATTTGCTCGATCCGGGCGGTCATAATCGCCCTCTTAATATTTTGATTTCGTATAACACTCGGCTTTGCTCTATCTCTATGTAAGTTTTTATATTCTTGTAAAATAAGTAATATTATTCTCTTTATTAACGTGATTTGTTGTCACATAATATGCGTAAAAATAATTCGTAAATTCTTAAATTCCTTTTCTTACGCGCACTTATCAAAATTAAAAACAGGTGGAACACTATCCCTTCAAAGAACAAAACAAATGTTATTGTAGGTATATTATTTGTAAAGTATTATCTTTCTCAACTTAATTTGTTCCCGCAAATGCGAAAAATAATTTGTGAATTCTGAATTCTTAAATTCGTTTTCTTATGCGTCCCTATCAAAATTTAAAAGGTTAAACACCCTGCCTGTGTTTAAAAAAAAAAAAAAAAAAAAAAAAAAAATTGAAAAAGATGAGGAATAAAAACGTGTTCCAAAACTATGCCATTGCATCGCGTAACATGCCTTACCTTACCAGTCAGAAAGCTGTGCTCATGTGATGCCCCATGTAGTGATATCAGTGCTTTCGCGGTGGGCAAGATGTCTATCGTCGTGGACAGAAATCGTCCTTTTTCTAAATTTTGATGCTCCTGCTCTGTAAACTTGTTGAATATTCTCTACTGCATGTAAACTAAATATTAATTTAAAAAAAAAAAAAAATTATTGAAGTGTTTGGAGAATGAGCCGATTACTACCTTGTATCCTACTACTTGAAAGTGAATAAAATTACTCTAGTAATTCTGGGTTTCAGCGCCGCGTATGTGTCAGTATTAAAGATAGAGAGAGGCACATCGTATCTAGGATACAGAGATCTGAAGAGAACTCAAACCTTGGATCCTAGATTTTGGTTTCTAGTAAAAAACTACCTGCGTGTCTTTCTGCTTCATTGCCAGAGCTTATTTGTCTCTCTGAGTGCTGAGCAGATAAAGTGACTATTCTTTGTTCCGACTGGATTTTGAAGTGACCAATCTGTCCGTGCAATTTCTTAGCACTTGCAACCAGACAAATAACTTCATTTTATCTGTAGAGGAGGGGACCTCGTTCAGGAGGTGCCCACAGGGTCCCCTCCGAGGATCAAAACATCACCAAAAACGACTTGTGTCGAACGAATCTGTAAAGAGTGCAAGTTTCTGATTATTTTTTTCTTTCTTTCTTTCCTTGGTTTTTGACTCAGAATTTGGGAAAATTACGATTACTTATATGACACCTTGTTTCATCTGAAGCTTAACCTGCTGTAATGTAAATTAGAAAGAAAGTGACAATATTAATCTCTAACGTCATTAAAACGCATAGTCATCAACAGCAATCCCTTTCCGAGATCATAATTTAGTGACAAGTACGCGAAAATATTCCGAGTCTGTGGAAATGTTCGAAATGGAATTCAATTCCAAGCGATGTAATTTTAGGCGTAGAACAAATTCGATTGATTTAAACACTGCAGAGACGTCAACAGCAATCGTTTTACAAAGGACACAAAAGCTAGATGATTAAAACCTTGGTGCTATAAAAAGTGACCTTGGCGTGGGTTCGCGAAAATCCTTCATTATTCGAAAATAAAAAAGTGTTTATTCGCGTCATCCCACACGAACATTTTACGAACGAGGCTGTTCAGAAAGAATTCAGTCGCAATTTAGTTTCCAACACAAGCATTCTTGCTTTTCTTTTAACGTAAACATCGAAATGATCTTTCATTTATTACTAAGTGATGGTAGGTCAACTCGAATAGAAATTCGGATTCATCCGAACTTATGACATCTGTATTAACCCGATTAAGTTCGACGATTACTCACCACATGTGTAAGCCTTCCTTAAAGACTTTGTGCCAATTTTTCGAGAAGAAGTTTTAAAAATTTGGATGCACCTACACGGACACTGCATTGCGTTGGTGCAAGAGCGAACGGAAGGGGGCCTTCATTACCTCATAGATTTGACAAGTGACTTCAGTTGTAAACTCAATAATCCTTAGTGAAAAATTTGAGGCTTCTTGAGACAGCATTGCCTGTTTTTATACTCAGATCAGTAAGAAACAAAAAGAAAGAAAAAAAAGTCAAACCGGAGGCTTTTTGTAGAAAGTCTGGTTTCCTCCCCCTTGGCTATTTACCTTAGGCATGCCCCTGCGTTAGTGTTCATTACACGGTCAACAATGTTCTCCAATCGCAACAGCAAGGGTCCGTGAATTTCACTGTGTAGGGTTTTCCTTATAAGCACAGAGTAGGCAATATGTATTAAGTTGGTGTACTCTTGGCCATAACAACCACTTTTGAAGGGGCAATTGAGCTTGCATTTAATTTCGTACTTGTCATTAACATGAACACTGGAAGACGTTTCCTTAGGTAAGGGGAGGGGGCTAGTTGTTTTCAGGCGAGCAAAACGATTTTTATGAGAAAACAAAAATGTACCTATTTTCTAAAAATCCAGAGGTGAGTCATAGACGTTCCATTTGCCTCCAACTAGTGCCGATAATACTGAATAGTGAACATTGATCAAAAAATTATAGGGTGCTGAATTTTTTTTTTTCCATTTAGAGTAGGCTCGAAACAGTTTGGGAGCAGGAAGCAAAGTGAGAAACCAGGTTTTTGTAAACAACCGGGATCAGACAGACCTGGTTTCACAAACGAGCAAATTTGCCCATCACTATCCCACTTGTCTTTTCCAAACTGCCCTTAGTCTATGACATTGCCTACTTTGGAGCCCTGTAGTTCGAACTAACAGTCGGGTTGACTTGAAATTTTGACAGTATGTCCAGAATTCACTCAACTCTCCATCACTGGCGTCACTTCAGGATTACCAACTGTATAATCCGACATATAACTTTTTTTTCATTTCCCAGCTATTATGATTTTGGACTAGGGGCATTTTGGAAACTGACCCTTCAGCTGTAACTGAGGAACCCAATTTTTTCAACAAAGGATATTATTATTGACTAAAATTTGACATAAAGGGTGAACAGGATTCCATTCAAGTTCTTCAGTACATCCTAGACTTGCCTCCAGAAAATTTCAGTTTTTTCCATTTTTCCTATTGAGGGTGTGCTATGCTGATCGAGAAATTTTCAGTCGCAAAGGGTGAGCAGGCTCTTTGTTCAATTTCCACGGTACGTTCCGAATTCGACTTCAGAAATTTCGTTGTTCTTTTATTTTATCGTACTCTTACTATTCTGCAACTAACTACATAATGAACGATCAATAGTCTCTGATAATTCAGTCACTTCAGCAAACTATTGTTCGAAACCGTGATTTCAGATAACTTAGCTGTTATTCGTTAACATAAATTCCAGCTGCGTAGCTGTCCAAATGCTCAAAAAAAGACATTCGAAAACTGTAGAAAAGGTGAAGATTGTTGTTTTGGTTTCGTAACTTGCCAACTTTGACAGAGAGAGTCTTCGTCAAAATGTATACAACATGTATATGATAGTCGTAGCTTGTGCATCCTTTAGTTAACTCAATAGAACTCATTTTATTAAATAACTCTGTGTATTGCTTTTGAATTGACCACGGATTTGCTAATGAAAAACATAGAACCGTACCTTTTTTATTACGGATAAACTTTTTGAAAAACTTCAGGTCTATTCGACATAACTCGCACGAAAGTTTATACTTTCGCGCAATTTATAATACAAACAACGAACACGTCTTTTTTGAAAATACGGTGATTGTTTTAGTGTGTTTCGAAATTTATGAAACTTATACCACCGAAACGAAATGAAATTTACAATTTACCATGAATTCAATTCCGTTACGAATCTCGCATAAATTAGATATTTTTATTGCCTTTATCGCTCTATACTGTTCTAAAAGTTTGTTTTGGAAACAAGATCTCTACTTCTCCGAATGTATTTCATTAGAAGCTATTAGGTTCTCGTAAGCTGAAAAGAATACTGTATTATTATAATATTATCATATGTATAATGCTTTCGAGAAACCTTTTAACGGAGGGAAGGATCAGTTTACTAACCAAAGGCATGTAAATTCATTTTCAATTTGTATTAATTGGGTCATACACCAGCTACTGAGAATATTAAAAAGTAATATTACTTTTTTTGTTAGATTTTTCCCCTCCATCAAAAAAAAAAAGAAGCAGAATGCCCTATTCTTGTAGAATGACCCAAGTCTAAATCTTATGCTTAATTTTCCCATGAAAATGAGAAGTGACATGAAACACATGTTTCTTTCGTCAAATATAACGGGAAATTGGCGGGATTTCTTTTCATATTCTATTGGGATAGAATTTGTTTCAATTAATTTAATGAGACTCTTTGAAATTACTTCATTACATTTGTTTACTAGTATTTAGGTATAGTCAAAACTTGGAAATTAATTTCTGTTTGTTAAAAACGCTAATAAGTCATCTACAGTGCAGATATTGGTTGTCTTGAATGGCTTAAGAGGACGTATCATTATACTTCGGGGGGAAAAAAATTACGTATAGTGAATAAGGACCCTCTCAAGCACAAGTTTCCAAAGAGGGCGCAAAGTGAACCAAAAAAAAATGAGTTCAGGGCCACTTTTTTTCTAAATAAAACTCAAGACTGTGATATTTCAGTGGGGAGGACAAAATTTTTATACAGCTATAATGCGAATATTTTTGTGAGGCATTAATGTACTTCTTCTGTGACAATGCCCACTTAAAGAATGTATAAACTGGAAAGAATGGATGTCAATAATCGATTTTTGCATATTCCTGAAGTTCAGAGCTTAAAAATATGAAAACCACAAAGAATCAGTTCGTTTATTATGTATTGTCATTTGTCGTGGTTCTTCAAACGACCTTCTATACTGTCCAGTATCCAGCAAAGCAAAGAGGATCTTCAAGTTCATTGGTTTCAGCCTTTTAATTTGTAGCTCAACTCATCTTAAACAATGCTACCATTTTTGAAGAGGTTTAAGTCAAAACCGACACTACTTGTTATTTTACTCCAAGTGCGCAAATAGGCAAAATACTATACATGGATTCAGGAATAGCTGCGCCCAAGATTACTAGAACTAGAACAGGTTGGTCCACTCGGGTATGCAATCCGCAACAATTCTTCCCGTCTCACCCATGCCGAAATTCACTTCATAAATAAGAAAGTAATGGAAAAATTTAATTTTTGCCGTAGAGAGCTCCTTGTTTTTTAACGACAGCGAATTGAATGCTGTGTGTGGTAAAAATAATAGAAAAATATGTTGAGGACATCAATAATGAGTAAAGATGAAAAAAAGCTGTATTCCCGTAAGCGGACTGTATGATTTTCATCGCAGTGACGTCATTGAAGTATTTGCGCCTTGCTCAGTGGACCAACCTGTTCTAGTTCTAGTAATCTTGAGCTGCGCCTGTGAATATGCTGTATGTATTGCATACTCCACGTTCACAGGCGCAGCAAGAGAAAGAGATATTCCTGCACCCGTGTACAGTATTTTGCCTATTTTTGCCCTTTCAGTAAAATGGCAAGCATCGGTTTTGCTTCTAACTTCTTCATTTATGATATATGGTACCTATCTGTATCTATAAATTCTATTTTTGTAGTTTATTTTCTCTAAAAATAATGTTCTCTTCTAAACATTATTTGTGAAACTAATTTCCAGTTTTATTTCTCCAATTTTCTGTAGGCCAAAAGACTCAGGGCCTGAGGCTTTTCAAGGTGGGCCAAGCTAACCCAGCCCTCCCATTGTTAAGCCCCTGCTTTTCAAAGGAATCAAATTAATTTTATGTAACAGAGACAACATTATTTCAAAATTGATCATCTATAATGAGAATGGGATCCAGAATTGAAGTCATATAGTATAATGAATATTATTTTTCAGGATTGGTGCAAAAGCGGAGATCTCTTTATCAATCTCCCCATCTACCAACCAAACTGACTGACCTGACTGGTTGTCTGCCTATCTTCTTCTTCATCAGTTTGTCTCTCTGATTTACTATCACTGACTGAGCAGAGCCCCAGCAGAGGGCATGTAGTACAAAACACAGCAAGGACATAAAATAATGATATAAAATGGAAGTCTACTCATCCGAGAGTAATTTTATTCATTTTGAAGTAGTAGGATATAGGTACGCGGGTCGTTTCAAAGAGTAAGGTAACACATTTTCTTTTCCCCACAATGGGTAACTCTGGTGCCCTGAAATTCTGAGGGAATGGTCATGAGATGTCTACAGCCAAATGTTTTTCATCCAGTAGTGTTTCGTTCTATATAATTTTGAACATTGAATGTAAAGATACTAGTCCGTCCAAATGTGAAGCGCGCGGCCGCCGTGAAAACATTAAATTGTTTTCTCCTTTGCCACACCATGGATTGCAACAGGCTTCAGTATGATTGACTAGACTTGAAAAAGTAACCAAACTATGGAAATGGTCAAGTTTTTGGGGATCATTCTCGATAAACTGAGAATATTAAACTGGCATTTCTTTTTTGTGAAACGTCTTTTAACAGAATACTTAGTTTATATGTTGTAAAGAATATTCAACAATTATACAGAACAGGAAAATCAAAATCTGGGGGGGGGTACGACTTTTGTCCACGACGATAGACATCTTGTCCGCGGCGAAAGCACTGACATCTACGACTAAGGACAAAACAGCTTCGAGAATTTCCTTTTTCACGAAATTTCAGAAAAGTATGCCATCACATGTGCCAATGACTACGATCTGGCACCTGGATCGTGTTCAGGGATCAAAACTGTTCCAAGTGTAGCCATTTATAAAGCTAAAAAATGTATAAGGCATATATCTTTGTATTGGCCGCCACAATGGACTGAAACCCCTGGTAATAGAACTGTACGCCATCCCTTCTGGAAATATGAAGTCACTGTCAGCAAACTGAACTTCTAAACATATACTTCCAATCTGTCTGAATAGTGCCACTTTATTAGGAAAAGTAAGATTAAACAAAAATGTAAAAAAATATAACCAATATTGAAACAAGATGGTAACATCCACGACGATGGACACCTCCCTATGCTCTTTTTCCACTCAAAAGAAGGTAAAACTATCCTCTGTCTGATTAATTAAATAGGTAGAATTTCTTACGGATGTTACTGTGTACTCCAAAGTCCCCCCCCCAAAAAAAAAAAAAAAATCGGAAGTTATGATTCAAAATTTGGTAGTAATAAAATATTTTTAATTGCTAGAGGATGACTTAACTCTATGTAAAAATACAAAGCCACGCTCTATGAGCTCAGAAGGGCTAGAAAATTTTCATTTCATACATCGTCTTTAGTTTGGTAAATTCATTATTCTGATAGGTATTCTATTATTTAATAATATATTTCCTCGGCTCCACATTTTATTTTGTACAAAGTAGACAGGGAAATTCTGCTAGTTTTTTTGTCGAAATAAGTACATGTTGGCCTGATTTCTGCTCGTCTAGGTATCCTACATTTATCTACAGAATGAATAAGCCTATCGAAAAGGTAGTTCGCAATATCTTTATACGTACATATTCGACCATTCGATGTCTCAATGTGTTATGCTTTAAATTCGGACGAGGACGTGCGAAGGAATTACTGCACGATGTGGGAATAGGGAAAATACGAAGGAAAATATCACTTTACTGAAGGAAAAAACTGTTGGTACTTTTATATTATTCAACTGTATGAGGAATTATGGATCTGTTTTCGAACCAATATCAGTGGAAATACGTCTTCCACAAATATTCTACTAAATCGTAACGTTCAAGCTTACAAAATACCCACGTTTCTACGTATAAATCCTGCTTGATCCGCAGGAACGTGGACACGTGTTTTTCGATATCATTTACACCCAGATACGAGCTTGCAGGAGCGTCGGCTTACCCAAAATCGAAGCAGTTTCATACTTCAACCATAGACTTTCAAACCACCCAGTTTTCTTCTCATTGAAATGGCAAGCATCATGACACTGCACCAAATTTGACAGATGACGAACTCCAAATACAATTAAGTATTAAAAGTTTTTATACAGACAGGCAGAATTTCATTGAATACCTCGGTATTTTTAGGTTATACATCGCAGACCTCAATAAACTATATGTAGTTTTGAGAGGTCAGTGTTTACGCTATCCAACATTTTAACTTTTTGTTTCCTCCTAAACAGGGCTTTAAATGTACACCAAAATTGCAATCCACTCTCAACTGCAAATGTGTGTGTGTGCTACCACCATTGTACCAGCAGTTTCTACATGAAATATATGAGCATTTTTCGCAAATGTAAGCGAAGAAAAAAAAACAGCGTAAGATAGCAAACCCGTCACTAGCCGTCTTAGCTGCCAAAAAGCAAACTTCTGTTGAACTAAGCTGAAATGGTCAGAACAAACCCACAGGGTGAGAGCACCGGGGTACACTAGGGAACTCAGATTCGATAGATTACGAGGTTGACCGGGGACATGTACTACATTCAATTTTTAAAATAATTAAATTAATTTCGCCTCCGCCTTTTAACCTGTAAAATTACGATCGGGGGGGGGGGGGGGGTTAAGTGTATAATCCAACATTCTATCGTTATTTGCAGTAAGACAATGCTAACTTTGTCAAATCCTGAATGTTAAGTGTTTGCAAAACACCAAGAAACTGTCCCCTTGTAATTCAGGGACGTATCGGTAGGGGACAGCCCCCTCCCTCAAAAACTTTTTTCAGCCTTGGCAAACTTGGTAACATTGACTCTTAGTTGGCAAAATTTGAAAAGTATTGACCTATTCCTTTGAATGTTCTGGATGTCGATTTCATAAATGTTCATTTTGTTGGGAAAATTTAAAATGTACATTCACAGTTCGTAAACGTAAATTCTCCTTTCCCCGACGAAAAAGAAAGAAAAGCTCTTCATTCGGTTGTTGTTGTGATTCAACATTCAAATTTGTGTAATAAAATTACGAAATATTGTGAAGGAAGAAAAAAAAGTACGAAACAAAAATAGTCACATTAAAAATTATTTAAGAAAATTCTTAAAATTTGTCAATAAAGTTTTTGAACTTGTACAAAATTAAATTTGTATACAATGTAAAGAATTTTGTAATAATATTGATTAAAATCCAACTTGAAGAAAACCTTATAGAATTTTGTAAAAAGTTCCTGTGAAATCTGAAAAAAATTCCATTCAAATTAAATAAATATTTTTTCGCAATCTTTGGAAATTCTTACTGAATTTTGTGGAATCTTTCATTTAATTTGAAAGATTTTTCAACAACATTAGTAAAAATTGTAATAAAAATTTGCGGGAAAGAGAAGATTGTCTGGAAATTTTACAAAATTTAATTTAATAAAATTTGTAAGAAAAGTAAATTAAATTCATAAAAATATTACGTAATTTTGTGATTTCTTTTTTTTTTTACAATTAATAAATTTTATTGCAAGTAGGTATAGGTATTCATTAGGTTTTTCCAAATTTCTGTAAAATTCTTCAAAAGTGTAATTAAAATTGGTTAACAAATAAGATGTAGATACCGAGATCATGGCCTACAGGCGTTACGTGTCTCGTTAAAAAAAAAAAAAAAAAAAAAATTATAATTCTGAGGGCGCATACAAAAAGGGACTAGCGGACTAGCGGACTAAAAGTAAAATTTACAGGAAACGTGTTTAAAATTGAGAGTATTTTTTTTTGTAACTACCGCAAGTCCGTGCTCAAGGGGGGGGGGGTCCCCAATTGACCCGTGTTGATATGTAGGTAATATAATCTTGTACAATTTCTGCGCACGGGCCTGGATTTTCTGTTAATTACCAACATTTCAACCGAGAAGGTACTACACACTACCCACACGCTCCCCTAATCTCATGTCCGTTATTCTTTTCCGAATAAATCTCCAATGTTTTCCAAGAAATTTAAATGTTTGATGATTTCCGAAGGATTTCATGCAATGATTTCCAAGGGATTTCATCGCAATTTTTGGAAGAAATTCCGATACTTTCCTCTTTCTAGAAATCTTCAGGAAATATTTCCAATGTTTTCCAAAGAATTTCATCAAAAATGTTTGAGAAAATTTTCCAATGATTTTTAAGGAATTTCATCGGTAATTTTCGAAAAAATTCCCAATTTTATCCAAAGAATTTCTTTGAAAATCTTCGGGTGAATTTTCTGATAATTGTTAAAGAATTTCATAGGAAACATTTGCGCGGGGGGGGGGACTGTGATAGTTTTTGAAGAATCTTCTCAACAATCTTCACAAAATAGTTCTCCGAAGAATTTCATTGAAGATCTTCGGAAAAAATCTCCCGTGATTTTTAAAGAATTTCATGGGAAATTTTCGGAAAACAATTCCGATCATTTTTGAAGAATCTTTTCAAAAATTTCCAATGTTTTCCAGAGAATTTAAAGTTTAATGATCTCCGGAGATAGAATTTCATCGAAAACCTGTAGGTAAAATCTACGACGGTTTTTAAGGAATTTCATCAGAAATTTTTGTGAAAGAAATTCCGATAATTTCTGAAGAATCCTGTCGGAAATTTTTACAAAAAATTACCAATATTTCCCAAAGAATTTCAACAAATTACTTTGAGAAAATTTTCTGGTAAATTTTGAAGAATTTCATAGGAAATATTCGGGGGAAAACTCCGATGGTTTTGAAGAATTTTATGAAAAACCGTTGTAAAAAATGTTCGATAATTTCTGAAGAATTTCATCAAAAATTTTCGAATCCGAGTTCCTCAAACGGTAAGAGTAGACAGGCATTCATGCAGCAGGATAAGTTGCCGACCTTATATGATTGGAGGTTCCCAGCGAGAATACGGGACTCTCCTTCAGCAGGTACATAGGCAACTTATCCTGACCACGAGTAAATGTATTTGCCTGGTCTCGCACTTGAAAGGGCAAGAAGAAAATAAGTCCAGTATTCATGGAAATTTGTTTTCGAACAATTTAATTTTACGTGAGAACATGCTATTTCCTTTTTGTACTTTTTAAAATCATAATTTTGACTTTCCTCTTTTAAAACTGCAATATCTCGCTGAATGTTCAAGATAGAGGTCTGGGGTTGGTTTTATTCTATTTCTAAGCGATCTGTCCATAAATTTAGCCAAAAAGGTAAAAATTGAAAAATTGGTCGACTGGTCCCTTTCCGTATGCGTCCTCGCATATGATCTTGTAGGATACAGCGCTATCTGTCTACAAAGTCGGAATTTCCAAAATGACTAAGGTTGTTTTTTATATGAATCCTACAATTGGTAAAAAAATTCATGAATATTTGTGAAAAATGTATTGAAATTTGTAAACATTTTATTCAAAACTCCTATTATTAAGTTTGAAGAGAAATGTGATACTTTTTAAAAAATCTTATTAGAATTGAAAAAGGAAATGCTTAATCGTAAGATCATTGAATTTTCCAGAAAAAATGTAAAAATATTTTCAAGCAGATTTGTAAAAAGAATAATAAAACTTGTAGCTGGACCGACTGGGCACAGGAGTTTTGAATGCGCGTTAATACTTAAGATATTTTCCTCTGCAGAAATCCGAAACTTTTCAGGGAAAAAAAATTTTGGGAACGCTGGTACCTGTATGAAATTCAGCACAAAAGAGGGAAATGATTTTTGAGAAGTTATTCGAAAGATCCCCAACTACAGTTTTCAATAGACTCCCGTGTTATCAGAACATTTTTCCATTTGCTAGTCCATATTATGAGAATTTGAGCAGACAGGAAGATTAGATGCAACACCGCGTGCTCATAGTCATTGGTGTACGTTCCGGAGACATAAAAAGCTAAGCCTTCCCTCAAGAGGTTAACTCTGCTCCTTTTTCTCAAAAGATCTTGAAAATGTATTAAAAATCTAAAACTAGATTTTTAGACGTTTAGTATTTCCCTTTGTCAGGTTTGTATATATACATAAACTGTGTGAGACTTAACTTCATTAGTTTCTCCCCACCTTCAGATTTTGGATCTTAAAACTGTTAAGATGGTGAAACAGAATTGTAACCTGCACGCCTACCTCATGAGACTGCAAATGAGGCAGCTGGGGCCGTTCCTCAAAGCAGCCACGAAGTTTCAAGTATGACTTTGTACCTAAAACTTTACTCGGAAAAGTCGATACCATAAGACTCATCAGCATTTCTATTACCCGTGGCTTTTGTTCGACTAGTCACGGGTTTGGTGCATATAAACATAAATAACACAAAGCTGCGATTGTTCGTTGAGCTAAACGCTTTGGCATAAATGTAAACCTTCAGCAATACTGCAAATGTAAAGCATTACTCACCTGCTTTCGCATAAGATAAAGTTTTACTCTGAGTCCAGTTCACCTCTGGTATACTTAAAGAACAATTAAACACCGTATACGAAGGCAAGTCGCTGGCTATTATCGTGTAAGTTGCGTTTATATCGTATAACGGATTTCTGTTTAGTACGACGTATTCGGAAGCATTTTCTATCCTACGAATCAAAAAACATAATTATTAAACGACCGCTTTGAACTAGCGATGTTGTGTGTAACTCGATTTTCCTGTGAAAAATCCGTGAAGCACGCCATCGCCAGCGCATATACTACATCTTGTAATTTAATTCGGGGTCCGTCGAGTATTTCGGCGATTCTTTTTTCTATTTCACTTTCGTTTCCGCTTACAACTACATACAACCGCATACACGTATACGTAGTTATTTCCTTCTTACAGGTCAGCGATTTCTGTTTTCAAATAACCGGCGAGTGCTCGCGAAAAGCGGATTTCACGGACTCGAAAAACAAAATTAGAACTCCCCGTTGAAATATTATTTTATTTCTATTTTAGGGGTAGCGGTGCGACCCATATGTGGAGGATAAGTAGGAAAAAAACACATAAATATGGTTATATTCCACTTGAGAAAACTTTCTGTTCCTCGCTAACCCATTCACTTACTCCTGGTTGAGGCTAATGACCACGTTATTCACTCATACTCATCAACAAATTCTCGATTTTCCTTTGATTCTTAACTGTTTAGAGGTAGTACACTTTGACACGTTCACATTTCCCCATTACTATTTAGACACAAACCAATAGGGAGCAAGGAGATTTTGACTGGAAAATGTACCTTTTCTCCGGTTTGTAATGGTCGCTGAAGTACCTTCTGATATGCAGTGTACCAGTCATGGCAGGCATAAAGTGTGGTGCAGTGCACAAATTGCACCACACAGAGCAATTTGTGTGGTGCTCTGTACCGTACCAAAAAAATCAAGAAAAAAAAAGAAGAAAAAAACTACTATAAAGTCGTCAATCAACATCGCATTTTTACGCTGCACCCCATAGAGCGTATTTTCATTTTCACTATTTATTTTTCCCCCATATTTTCGAACGAACATGACTGAAATGGAATGCGCTTGATATGGTGCAGCGTGAATGAGCAAACTAAAACATTGAATTCTTCTTTTTTGCAATTATAATTTTAATTTAAAAAAATGATCCAACAAATTTTGTTCTACAGGGTGCGGTATGGGAACCTATCGTATTTCAAATCGCTGTTGTAATGAAACAAATGAAGTGGGGAGAGGAGATATCAGCTGGTGATAGTCTAGTTTATCGAGTTTTTGTCGTCCACTCATCTTTCAAATCGCTGTAGTAGTGAAACGAAAGGAGGAGGAGCGAAATGTCAACTGGTGGCAGTCTAGTTTATCAACTTTTGGTTGTCCAATTGTCTTTCAAATCGCTGTAATTGTGAAACAAATGGTGGAAAGAGTGAAATATCAACTGGTGGCAGTCTAGTTTATCACCTTTTGGTTATCCGATTGTATTTCAAATCGATGTTGTATTGAACCAAATCGTGGGGGAGCGAGATATTACTGGTGGCAGTCGCGTTTATCAAGTTTTGGTTGTCTGATTGTTTTTCAAATCGCTGTAATAGTGAAACAAATGGTGGGGGAGCGAGACATCAGCTAGTGGCAGTCTAGTTAATCGCGTTTAAGTTACCCGTTGTATTCAGCTAAGGTGAGTGAGTAGAGCATGGAACACCGCGTGTCTGTGGTTGAGCCGGCTTGTAAGAATCAGGAATCCTACACTCTACTATTTGTAATTTTTGAACACGTGTTTCTCATTCAACCGCATAAACCAGTGCCCACCAAAGTAATTGTCCCTGATAGGTTAAAAACTCACGAAAAAGTGAATATTAATAAAACAAAACCTCTGGGGCCTGTGAAGGAGGTTAGAACACCAAGCTTGAAAAAGTAATCAAAAATTTCAAGAAATGGGTCGAGAATGCTGTTAAAAATAGGCGTAGTCATTTAAGCGATGTTTTTAAAACACGTAATTTTGTAATATGTGTTCATTCAAGATAAAAATTAATAAAATTCGATGCCTTCTCATACAAAAAAATTCTCTACGTTTATTTGTTCCTTGAGTTATGGCGATCTGAAATATGATAGGCTCCCATGCCGCACCCTGTACCTATGAAAATTTATTTTAAGTTCTTCTTCCCCCCTTTTTTTGACCTGTAAGGCAGGGTAAAAAAAATGTTCGCCCATTTGATTTTCGGGAAAAAAAAATTCTGCACCGCATGGAGAAAAAGGCAAGCTGCCGGTTATGGTATCACTGAATTAATGACTTAATCATCTACCTTAAAAATTGGTAAAAATGAACCCGGAAAAAAATTATACTTTTGGTATAAGGGTCATTCTGCAGAAACTGAGAATATTTTGTTACTAGCAAATTTCGAACCGTAACTTTTGATTTTTTTTTTCTTTCATTTTATTTATTTATTTATTTTGTTTGTTTGGGGTTTATTTTGGGTTATATATATAACATCCGCAACAAAAGTTCCACCAATCCAAGTTATCAAACAAGACTATTACAATCTTTTGAATGGAAAAAGCATAGGGAGATGTCCATTGTCTGGATATTACCATCGTCTCAGTAACTGTTATATTTTTTTTAAATTTTAGTTTCAAGTTGTTCTTTTCCCAATGCAGTGGTATAATTATTCAGAAAGTTTGGGTTTATATGTATGTTAAGAAGTACAATTTGCTCTCAGTTACTTCACATTTCCAGAAGGAATGGGGCACACTTCTATTACCAGGGTTCAACTGGCAATCCTGGTGCAATTTCAATCCCTGAACGCGATCCGAGTCACAGATTGTAGTCATTGGTGCAGTGATAGCACAATTTTCAAAAATTCTGTAGAAAAATAAATTCTTGATAGTATTTGATCCATAGTCATAGGTATCAGTGCTTTTACCACGGACAAGATGTCTATCGTCATGGACCAAAGTCGTCCCCCTCCCTAATTGTTGATGCTCCTGCTCCATAAACTTGTTGAGTATTCTCTACTACTTATAAACTAAGTACTTTCTAGAGGAGAAAAAAAGTCTAACAAAAAAAGAAGAAAAAATGCTACCTTCACACGAGAGACGTTCAAAAAGTAAGGTGACAAGGGCTAACTATAAATCGTAAAAATGAATTCATAGATACAACCTTAAACTACTTCTCAACATAGTTACCTTCCCGATTGAGACATTTATCCCATCAGTTCACTAAATTAGAAATACTTTCCCTGTAGAATTTCATCGAAAACCAACGAAGACAAAAAGAGCTTACAGACGCTTCAGGACTCATTTCAATTCTGCTATGACTCTTTTAGACCTAGCTGACTGTTTGAAACTCAAAGTTATATTAACGTTCATTCTGACTCGGTTATAATTCACTCAGATCTTGTCAAGACCCATGAAACCCATCCAAACTAATTATGACTTGACTCAGACTCTATTATAACTCGTTTAGATTCCAGGGCTATTTCCCAGAAATGTCTTGTTTCCCATTTCCCAATGTTAGAACATTTTTAATAAAAACTCCAGTCTCCCGTTTTCTCAATAAAATTTTGCGAATCCCCTCCCCCCCACACACAAAAACAAAAAATGTACCTTAAGAATTCCCGTTCCGTTAATTCTCAATTAGAAACACATCGAGAAACTTAGAAATAAATCAAATGACAGAGTATGCTAAGCAACTCAGTTTTCTCATCGCTCAACACGCTCTATCACTTGATAACTACTCAATCCTGTTTTCGAAAACATAATTCAAAAAAAATAATCAACGATTTCCACATAATATTGGGCGTTCCTCGAAACATTACCCAATTTTTCTTTTCTCTTGGGGGAAGGGGGGGGGGGGTTCCATGTTTCGAATTCCGATTGAAAATATTTTCGGAAACACTCTTGTTAGATTCTTCATTCTCAGCCTTACTTTCTCAAGACTTTCTGAACTTCTTACTCAGATCCCGTTAAGATTCATCCAAACTCGTTATCAGGTTTCGTTAAGACTCATTCAGGCTCTTGTAGGACTTGAAGGTTTAATATTCACTTCGGCTATTTCTGGAAGACCCTTTGAAATCTGTCAAGACTCACGTGTAGTGATTCTGACTTCTTTATCTCATGTGCCGACTCAAATCTGACCAAGGGCGTAGCCAGCCTAGTGTTCGAGGGGGAAAGGATCTGATCTTGATCAATAATTCGGAGTTGACCAAATCGCAAGGCAATCCAGAGTCCCCCGACCCATCCTTGGCTGCGCCATCAAATCTTACTCGTTCAAACTCATTTACACCTCTTTGATCCTCATTCAAGCATTTATACTCACTGACATTAGGCCGAAAACAATTTTTGGAGATTTCCAATTCCACTGAGAATTAAGTTATGAGGCGAAACGTGAACACTGTGTGAAGGCAATTCTTCGAAGCAGCCTTCTGCTACCTCAGATTTTTACTCATTAGTTCGTGTTTTTCACGAACTAACAACTTTTTTGTTTTATTTCCACAGACAAATATTATTATATAGATTTCCTTACCTTTGATTACCAATAATCAACGTTAAATTTGGTTCCGGGTACACTCCTTCTGCACTGCATGTCACATTTAATTGGTTCAATTCTTCGTCAAGATTTTCTGTTAGCGTAATTTCATTTGTAGGAACTGAAACAAGGTACAAATTTAAGGTTATGGATCTGAATGCATGGCGAATCTAGGAGAGGCAATTCATAATAATACACGTATAAGAATTTAATATGTTCTTCCCCTCCTTCTCCGCATGGGTGCCCTGAACATTTTTTACTCTTGTGGTGGTAATTGAGTGAATAGATAAGAGAGTTAGAGCTTCTTATTGGCGTCGAAAATGATAATATCTTCCGAAGTATGTTGTCAGTTTTTTCAATTTATTATGTTATTATCGACTGGTTGACAATTTTAGAGGACCTTTCCAACGTTTATTGGAAGACCATGCAAACTTTTTCCTTGAGATGGGAGGGGTAGGAGTACTTAAAGACTATTTGAGATTTTCAATCCTTCAGTGTTCTATTGAAAATCTCCTAGCCTCTCCCATACTGATTTGAATTTCTTTAAGGCCGTACTACACTTGTTTACGGCTCGCTAAGACTGTCGCGGGCTCGTTTTATTTATTACATATTTTCTTCGTTCTTTTGAAGAGAGTGATCCATTTGAGTGCGATCTTCATTCATTTTTCATTTAGTGTCGTCTTGAAAGCGGCAAACTCGAGATCTGAGTTACTTTTTGGCTTCGAATTGAGGAACTCTTGTTATCTTTCAATCTAGTGTAAGCGCCACACCGACTAAAGGGGCATCTAAACTGGGAAAATCGGAGTTTTGAAACCTTACAGTATTGATTACGATTAATGGTGAATCCAGGAAACCGCCCTGGCAAGGGAAATTCAAAATATGTAAGAATATTTATGTTTTTATCAACCCCCTCCTCCTGTTTAATTAGATCATTTTGTCACCATCATGATGATAATAGAAGGAGTAAATAGAGAGAAATAAGTATTTGGACCTGTGATTGATTTATATTGCTGTTTTTTAAACTTACTATTTGTGACTCTCTGCGACTCATTGAGGCTTAAGTTTGGCCTTTCCATACAAGTTCAAGACTTTTTAGAACTCGTATAGCTATTTAAGATTTGTACGAGACTTTACGCTGTGTGGCCGAGTGGTAACATGCCGGCTTTGCAATTCTCACGTCTCGGGTTCGAGTACCACAAACGTAGAAAAGCTAATGATATTCGAATACCCTCATGAACAACCTAACGAACATAGCGACTACAGTATCAATCGAGATGAAAAGATTACGCGTCCTATAACCACCACCAGTTCGCACGAACAAGGCATTTACAATTGCAGGGCGTGTTACCACCAGATCGGAAAGATTGGTACTGTGCGTGTGCACATCGTAGACAGATTACTGAACTCGTGAAACACGTGGCTAGAAATCGAACGGCTGCACACTCTCTGGCACAGAGAAGGAAAAATTTCACGAGACAAATCATGGAAAAAGCAGCGGCAAACTACCCCGACTAATCCTTCCTAAGCGACCGCCAACGTTCGGCATTGGATACGTCATCTGAAGAACAACGAGACTCTGACTCTTTAAACTCATTCGAGACGCTCCCAGATTTGTTTAAGACTTTTTAAGATTCGTTCTTCTTTAGAATTAACTAACTGATCAAGATTTTAAGACATTTTACGACCCCTATAGACTCGTCTAGGCTAATAAAAGCTCTTCCATATGCTCTCAAACAATGTAGATGTTTATAAGACTTTTCCACACCTTTTGAAGATTTTCTAAGACCAAGACTCGTTCAAGACTCTTTATGCTCCTGCCAGACTGTATCAAGACTCTCCAGAACTTGCTCATGACTTTTTTTAATTCCTCAGGATTCATTAAAACTTCTCCATGACTGGTTCATGATCTTCGAAAACGTTTGTAAGACTCGTAACAACTGTTCTAGACTTGTTTAAAACTTGCTACCACTTCCGAAGACTCATTTGACTTTCAAGACGCTTTCGCATTTGTTCAAGATTTTATGAATCTTTGTAAACTACAAGCGTTCTGATTTCAGTACTTCACCTCGGGAAGATTTATTTCCCCCGTGGCCTCCCCCGTGAATACGATAGACTTTCCCCTCGTAGTAGAGATAAGTGTTTTTCTTTTCCCCATTACGTCAAAATTGAATCATATTTCTGATATTTCCCACGAAATTTAATTTTATTTATTCATTTATTTTTCAAATATTTGTGGTATTAAGGGCTATGTAGCCAAGACTTCGGATGTGTATCAGTTTTCTTTTTTCTCCATTTCTTTGCTTTCCAATTTCAGTCCGGCGATTTATCACATAAATAGAATAAATAATATATACTCCTGTGCATGCGAACGACCGTTTCTTCGATTGTGTGCAATGGTATGCTCGTCAACATATCATGGGGTACCGAGGATTTTTTGCACACAAATTTTCTGACATTTTAGGCTTTGTGTAGACTTGAAAGTTATATAACACTCTGATAAACACACACATACACAAAAGAGGGTAAGGCTGTTGATGGTTTTTGACATCGCTACTGGGGTACTATACGTAGGCTGTAGGTATTAGGTACGTATCACAGTCTATTCCAATTATTGAAAAATGTCAATACTTGTACCCCAGTAGCCAGTACTTCTACCACTTGTAACGCGGAAATTAATTTGAATTACGCAGACCCAGTTTAGATCGAAATTTGAGTTTCCGATCGTGTAAAACTGATAAAAATACATGTAAATTACCTCGCACTATGCAAATTAAAACGTTCGGCGGCGTATCGCAAAAATGCAAATATCCTCGAAGAAGATCCCATTTTTCCCTCCTAAATTGTCGTCCGACCGTAAAAAGTATTTTCGATTTCCTCTTCGGTATCCTGCTCATCGCTCGCCGACCTAAACCTTCGTACGTGATCGTAAAATTTTTTTGCATTACAATGCCTTCGTTACGAGATTAAAAAAATGGAAAAAAATAATTGTTCTCGTTCGTTGGGCGACAAAAAAAAACACCAGGAATAGGTACTTATAAAACTGTACGTGGTGTGTAGAAGTTGTTAATCTACTGTTCAAGTGAGGATACGGAGGCAGAAACGCGGCAGGTATAGTCTCGTGAATTTTTTAGTGGGCCATTATTTTCTCCTCCATGTACCCTACACCGCCATCTTTTTAAAATGTAGAAAATCGCATCATCGTTCGGGTTCAAATGATTAAACTTTCGCAAGTTCGTGTCTATGCACAAAATAGTTTGTCTACATCGTAAGCATCTAACTGCTGAAACCACTCAGTTGATTTTTTTTATCTGAAAATTATTTTTCGTGCAGAGAGCCACACTCAGGTGAACTCCCTCAAAGAAAAACTAAAATTAGAAACTCTTTAAACGGCAGTCTTATTGAATCCCAAACAAGTGTGCTACAGTTGAGCGGTTTTTTTTGGTAATTGTATCGACAACTTTTGGAGCGAAATAGTGTTATTTTCTTGAAATATGCAGAAAACGGAGAAGTTTTTAGTATCCTGTCACTCCTGTGTTATGAAATCGTGATGTCATTCTGAAATTCTGTTCCACGAGAGATCGGAAATTCCTGAATTCGAGAGCAGTGATGTGCGGGTGGAAGAGCAGGTGCGTATTCACAGTATACGGGCGCGCGTGCGCGTAGGAACTTCTTTCTCATTAGTGCGTTATTCGTGCGTCGCCGCTAAGCAGTTTAGTGTGATAGTACATTTTTTCCAATCTTTTGTGGAACAGACTTTACATAAAGCTAAACCAGCATCAAAAGACACTCTTGACATTACTTTTTAGTCAAAATAGTGTCAGTCCTTGACAATCACGTAGGCTCCGCCCATTTGTATAGCTGAATCGATCGGTCAAAAGTGTGTCAAGAAGTCAAAAATGCGCATATTATTATAATGACAGTTCTCGTGGCTAATAACTGTTCATTTTTTCGATTCAGCTGTTATTCATAGCTTTTCGGTTCAGCGAATTCATTTTGCCAGCATCAACATGCAGTGTTGCACATAATAGGGCGTGAAATTTCCTTTCCAATAATGCCGATAACTCATTTCCCCCAAAAAATGTAGATAGCATCATTTTGCTCTAAAGTGTCGGTTAGGGTGTCCCTTATTTTACAAGTTTTTGCCAATTGATTAGGGTCGCACTGAAATTTGTTCCAATGGACCTAGAAACTCGCCATACAAAATTTGCGCTCAATTTGAGGTCATTAACCCGTGCCACCTTGACCTTGAAATTAAGTATAATACTAAGCCGTATTTATAAAAAGAAACATTTCCTTTTACTCGCAAATATTGCAGCACTTACTTCCTCAAATATTCATTTTAAAAAAAGAAGGAAAGGTTTTGCTTCAAGAGTAAAAGCTTTTACTTGTCTGATATTCATAAAAGGTAGCATTTCCTTTCCACTAGAAGCAATTCCTTTAAAACAGATGCATCTCCTCTAGAACAGCTTTTTAGCATTTACTTCCACATGTAAACCGGCACTTTGTGATACGCAACGGAGTTTGTTATGCCTCTGTAGATACAGGGCCGGTTCAAGAACAAATCTTCACCCGGGCAAGGATCCTTTGAGTCGCCCCCCTTTAGGGGTCTGAAATAATAATTATGTATATACACGGTTAGTCGATTCTCCTTCCGCTGTTGGAAAACTAGTTTTTCGCGAAACCAGGTGCACGTTGTTTCGCCAGGCGAGCGGTCTTTTCGACAAAAATTTCATGGGAAATATTCGGGGAAAACTCTGATGGCTTTTGAAAATTTTATCAAGAATCTTTAGGAAGAATTTTAAATCTCCGAAGAATTTCATCGGAAATCTTCGAGAAAATTTTCCGATAATTTTTAAAGAATTGCATCGGGAATTTTCGGAAAATAACTCCGATAATTTCCGAAGAATCTCATCGCAAATTTTTAGAAAAAATTTTCAATGTTTTCCAAGATAGTTCATCAGCATTCTCCTAGAAAATTTCGTGACAATTTTTGAAGAATTTCATAAGAAATATTCGGAGGAAAACTCCGATGGTTTCTGATGAATTTCATTAGAAATCTTCAGGGAAAATGTTCGATAATCTCCAAAGAATTTCATCGTAAATCTTCGGAATAAATCTCTGATGATTTTTAAGCAATTTCGGAAATCTTTAGAAAAATTATTTTCCAAAACATTTCATAAAAATTCTTCGAGAAAATTTCCTGATCATTTTTGAAGAATTGTACCGAATATCTTCAAAGAAACCCTCCGATTATTTTCAAGGACTTTCTTGGAAAATATTCGGGACGTTTCCTTCGATTTTCAAAGATTATTTCCGACGACCTTATCAAAAATATTCAGGGTAAATTTCCGATCATTTTCAATGAATTTTATCAGATGAATTTTGTTAGAAATTTTAGGAAAAATCTCCAATAATTTCAAACAGTTTTATCAAGAATCATCTCTGATGATTTTGGAAGGATATCCTTAGAAAAAATTTTGATGCTTTTCAGAGATTTTCGTCAAACATGTTCAGAGAAAATCTCCACTAATTTCTAAGAAATTAATCAGAAATCTTGGAGAAAACGTGATGATTTCCGGAGAATTTCGTCGGAAATATTCAGTGTTTTCCAAGAAAGTTCTTTCTGAAGAAAACATTCAAGAATCATCGGAGGTACTTCTTAATGATTTCCGATAAAATCCTTAGGAATAATTGCAGAGTTTTCCTAAAATTTCCCACAAATTTCTCCTGAAATGATCGGATAATGTTTTTCAGTGATATCCAATAAAATTCATTGAAAATGGTCGGAAACTTACCCTTAATATTTTCGATAAAGTTCGCGGAAATTATCTTTGAAAATTAAAGGAATCGTCCTGAATATTTTTTAATGGAATTCCTTGGAAATAATAGAAGATTTTTTCTGCAGATTTTCAGCACAGTTCTTCAAAACTCTTGGTGTTATTCCTCGAGTGTTTTCGATAAAATTCTCCAAAAATTATCAGGAAATTTCTCGAAGAATTTTTATGAAATTTTTTGGAAAATAATGGAGATTTTTCTGAAGATTTCCGAAATTGTTGGAAATTTTTTCAAAAATTTATAATGAAATTTATTGCTTAAAAATCAACCGAAATTTTTTCCGAAGATTTACGACGAAATTCTTCGAGATTATCGAACATTTTTCCGGAAAATTTTCGATGAAATTCATCAGAAACCATCGGAGTTTTTCTCCGAATATTTCTTATGAAATTCTTCAAAAATTGTCATGAAATTTTCTAGGAGAATGCTGATGAACTTTCTTGGAAAACATAAGACATTTTTTCTAAAAATTTTCGATGCGATTCTTCGGAAATTATCGGAGTTCTTTTCCGTAAATTTCCGATGCAATTCTTTAAAAATTATCGGAAAATTTTTCCGAAGATTTTCGATAGTTGAACGAAAGTGGGTAAAACCAACGGTCAATTTGCGCTAAGAGTTGCAACTCGTAACCCGTTCACCCATAGCGAACGCCTCCCGCGGCGATGTTTTATTCTTTTGCAGAAGGCTTTCCTTGCAAAGAAAAGTAAAAGGTTATAAATATGTTTTATAGCAAAAGATTTCCCTTCTAACTTTTCCTTCCGAGCAATACCTTTTCCTTCCACCTTTTGCTTTCAAGCAAATGCTCGTTTTTTATAAATATGGCTTACTAAGATTTTACAAGAAAATCGCGAATATCTCGGAACATATCAACTTTAGGACCAAAATGCATATAACATAAAATGTTTCCCTGTTAAATTTCCAATAAAAAAATATTTCATACAACTTTTCTCTGAAATGCATTTTTACTGAGATAATCGCAGTAATGTGTGAAAGCTTCGAGAAACGTGAATTTTATTTCTTCTTTCATAGCTGATCTTCACTCGCTAAATCGTAGTTATGTAAAAAAATATTCACTTTAGGACTAATATGCAAATAATATAAAATGTTCCTCGTTAAATTTTCTGTACAAAAGATTTTGTACAACTTTTCTTTGGAAAACATATTTTTATTGAAATAATCGCAAAGATTCGTGGAATTTTCGAAAAACATCGTTTTTTAAAATATTATTTTACATTTGAAATATCTATTTATGTCGGGTAATGCATACTACAATATAACTTCAGTCTCTGTCTACTGGGGCAAGCGCCCCAGTTTGTCCTCCTCACCTTGCTACGCCCATGACAGTTTGTTGAGTACCTACTATAAACTATAGAGTAGACCTCAGATTATGTATGTATATCAGCAATAGTCAACACTGCACATAAGATATAACATTGTGCTGTTAAAAGGAACAGTCACATATTCTCAGAATTCATTGTCATTTCCTATGAGCAAATTGCTCTTTCCTGTTGTTGATTGTACATCATATCAAGTCCATCATACCAAGTCTTCAACGGAATCTTAGAATGCTCAAGACTCAATAAAAACATTGGCATTAGTTATGGCTCATGGATACCTATTTGACGTTTCAATTTTAGGCTTTTCCGCAAATTTTTTATCAATAGGGTCGTGTAAACAATCATTCTGCACCAAAGAAAATAAATTCAGTTCTCTTCCGATTTTTTACTAATTTGGCCGTACTGTGAAATTTTGTTTTCCTCAACAAGCCGGGGTATGTCAGATCGCATCCCATGTTTGTATTAGAGGATACGAGTAATCTTCACAAATCTAGTCTACTTCTGCACGGACCGCAACGAAGAGATTAAGAAATCAGTCTACTCATTTTCGTGCTACAGAAGTTTCTGGTTGTCACGTCTAGAAATTTTGTTGAGTAATAGTATGCAGATGAATGTATCAGTATAGTTATACAAGGTGTCACAGACTGAACGGAGATCACAATAACTAGAGAAAACAAGATTTCTTCTAAATGGGAGAATATACATTTGCCGACCTAACGACTTGAAGGTGCTCCGAATTTGGTCGAATGGATTTTTGATTTTGTTGATTTTCTTTTCTTTCGGAACTGAAGCAAAGGTCTCGCAAGAACATTCCAGCTAGAAGGAGGGATAATGCTCAGACTTCTCCTGAATCACAACCAAAAAAATAACCCGTTGGGAAAACGTCACCTCTCTCTTTGGACAGGGCAATAGCCCCTGCTGTCTTTCCCCGTGTATCTGCGTCTGATCGCCCATGCGATGAAAACGTGAAAAAAGCAAACGTAAAATAATTAATTTGCGAGTTTATTAATCTTGTACGGTTTTTTGTTTGGTTTTCAAACAAAGTAGCACCGAACAGTGAGCAGGTATCTGTTCAATTTTTTCCACGAATCTAATGAAGATACCGTTCCAAAGCAAATACTTAAGTCTGTTGCAAGCTGTATGAAGGTTTCGCTCGCCAGCTTACAATATTATACAGGCGGGCCTTCTTCGTAACGCAAATTATCTACTGACATTTTTCACGCCGTATGATTTTCATCATTCGTTATACGCCATCACGGTGGCTCCACCATATGGTAATGGATTGCTTGGCTAGTCCTGCGTGACTTCGCAGCCAGCGTGTGTATCGCTCGCGCTTTCCTTTACTCCGGAAGGTGTATATACTGTGTGCAGTATAACTGTGGCGATTTTTTGTTCTTGACCAGCGAAACAATAAGGAAAATGAAGTACCTTCGTCGCCGAGGTATATGGTAACGGAAATAACTAGACGACCAGCGGAGCAGCAAGTAGAGGAGGGCTGGGCGTGCAAATGATAAATTTGATTTCGTTGTATATTTTCCTGTTTCTGGCTCCCTTTTTACCCTGAGTTGCCGAAGGTATCCGATAATACACCTACAACAGAAGCTGCGTACACTAGCTGCACCGACCAATTTATACACGTAGCGCGGGCAATTAGCTCGCAGCAAAACATTATTTCGTCCGTTTCTCGTAAACGAAATGAGCTGTGGAGGAAAAGATACGAAGCGGACGTGCCGGGCCTTTACTCTTCTTAATAACTTTTCTTGGGTGGCGCACACTGGATAGGACTACGTCAGAATACGAGTAGAAATGAGAAAAATAAGCATATAAATTTGACCTATCGTTAAGGCGAATAAGTAAATTCAGAGGGAACAAAGAGTAAAAGACAAGAATTTCGAGAAAATTATTGTGGGTAGTGTCCTATGTAATGTAGTATAAGTCCTCAACCTTACTCCTTCTGATACTTCCCACCAGTTTCTTTTCTTTTTTTATTCAACAAAAAAAAAATCTCTTGAAATATAAAAACAAATTTTCATCCATTTTTGGAGGGGGGGGGGATGTTGTGTACACACGTAGAGACTATATGGGTTAAATTTTGGAGTAGAGGTTAGTGGCTTTCAGGAATGATATGAATTTGAGGTTTCGTGTGTGATTGTCGGAGAGCAAGGTTTCTAGTGTTGCGTTTGGTATACGTGCGTTTTTCTGAGATTGGAATTATGGGCATTGGGTAATTACGTGGTTAATGAAGATAGAAGTATTACATGCATAGCAGGTTGGTTGGGGTAGTTTGTTCAGGTTATAGCTGTGAGTGAGAGTGGAGTGCTCAGTTCTTAGTCTGAAAAGTATTACTTCATCTGTACTGGACTTCTGATAAGATGTTTTCCAGGAGTGAACTATGGTTCTTATGGATTTTAGTTTGTTAGTTGATAGGACTCGATCCCAGTATCTTTGGAAGGATTTGTGCACAAATGATTTACTAATTTTTTTACGTCTGATATCGAGATTGGAATGTTAGGGATTGTAGAAATGTTCAAGGAAAGTTTGGTGGTTTCATCGGCCATGTCGTTTTGAGGAATTTTAGAGTAGGAGGGGATCCAACATAGAGTGAATTCTTTGTTTGAGGATGATAGCATTTGTACTATCCATTGGCAGATGGGATGTTGTTTCTTTTTGTAAAAATTTAGTATGGATAAGAGAGCTGATAGCGAGTCTGTAAGAATGAAGAAGTCGTTCAGTGTGAGGTCTAGGCATAATGGATGGCCAGTGTAATGGCGTAGAGTTCTGTCGAAAGGATTGTGAAGTGTGTGGGTGGTGGGTATGGGATTGAAATGTTAATCGTGGACAATAGAGCATCCTGATTTATCTGCTAATTTGTACCCCTCTGTATATATTTGGATGGAATTAGCGTATTTGTTAAGGAGGTAATTGAGATTTTGTTGTGATTTGTCCGAAGTTGGTAAGTGATAGGTCTGACTGTGGAGAGTATGAGAGCCAAGGTGGATTGATATTGTAGGGAAAATCTAATAGTTTGGTATTAGTTTGGATGATCGATTGTAAGAGATTGTTCTTATTGAAAAGGGAGGGGGGAATTAGGAGGGATTATGATATGAAGAGGACTGGTAAAGTTCGGGTTAGCTAGATCATTTGCGGAGATGAGATGCCTTCGAATATTTAGAGGGGATTCGGATGACTCGCATAGCAGACTGTCGGAAGGGGCTCCACGAAAATTGATCGCGCGAAATTGACTATGTGAAATAGATATCACAGAAAATTGATATTACTATTGTTCGCGCGAAATTCGTCTAAAAAGAAAATTTATCACGCTAGAAGAGAAAAATTCATAGTTTGTGCCAAAACTCCAAATACTATCATTAGGTTGTCATCGGGACAGCTGGAATCTTACAAAATGGAGCTTGAGGAACGGCTGATGTTGACTGCTCCTTATTTTTCAGCTCGCTCGTCATTTTGGCAGATTCCACTTTGCCGCATCACTTAAGTGGTTGTGTGCTCTCCATCTCTTGGTGATATTTTGCCCCCAACAGTAGTTACATGAGCTCGACATCGTAGTTTCTTAACACACAGGCACGTCCAGTAGTAGTGCCATTGTTGGCTTTTCTGTCACAATAATACGAGTACAAGTGAGTCGCGGAAACGCTTCTTCACTGAGAACAAACTAAAGTGGCTTCACGAAGTCAATGATAGATAAACGATTGTCTGTTGAAACATTTGCCAGTTCTATCCTTCAAAGGCAAAACTATAGCCCCGAGGCGAAACTGTTCTGCGATCTATTTTCGCTTACGGTGAATTTTGCGACCAAATTTCCCTTCAAACAAGTTTCCTGCGATCAGTTTCGCGCGATCAATTTTCGTGTCACCGTCGGCAGGCACCGGTGATAACGTCTTAAACACGAATTCTGCATAGAATTTAGAGAGTTTGTTCATCACCAGAATTCTCATAAAAATTGTCTCGAATGGGTCATTCCTCAAAAACTGTGAATATAAGGTAGCATTTCTTTTTGATATAGATATGTCTAATTTCTCGCCGCGTAAAAGTAAAAAAATCCAAAGAAAACACTCCGCAAAAAACCTTCCGCATGAAAGCGTTACCAGTATGATGTAGTCGCGTATTCCTCTTTACGTTGTCATTCATTCCATCATATTTCAACCGGCCGACACGAACAATGCCGAGCGACACCAAAAGTGGACGACTACAGAAGGCTGTGGTTATGCGCGTTAACGCAAACGCAGTCGCATGGACGACAAATCCGTGTAACAATGCCCCCATGTGCGTCATCGGACTCTTTTTTTTTAAGTTAGAGATTTTTGTTAATTCCCCCACTCCCAAATACTTAGTTTATATATAGCAGAGAATATCCGGGTATTTAAATACCCGGGCAGCATTTTTTTAATTAAAACCATTGGCGCGATTTGTCTGAAATTTTGGGAATGCCAGCGACTCTTCACTACATACCTACAAAATCCTAGCAGTTATATAAGTTATTTCTAGAGCTTTTAGGAACTTTTTGTATGAAGTACTGTTGGTTGCCATTGTTACGAAGTTATGTGTATCTTCAATGCTGTCGAATCAGTCTCTTTTAAGTTCTGGTTTCAGCTTAGGGAATGAAAAATAGTTTGGAGGGCTTAAATCAGATGAGCAGGGGGGTTGGCTTAGGAGTGCAATAGGTTTACAGGCGAGGAACTGCTGCACAAGCAACGCAGTGTGTGCTGGCAACAACATAAAATCACAACTGGCGAATCTATGTGGTTGTACACACCCAATTTTCTTGAGGAGGCAGTCTGAAACTGCTGCGATCACAGGCGAATTCTCTGTGAATAACACTCTGTTCTCAGTAGTTTGAGTGCACACAGGATGACCAGGTCTCTCTTCATGATACAGACTCTCGTAAAATCATCACAAAAATGGGCAAACCATTCAAAAACTAGTACGCTTCAGTGAACCACTACCAAACACATTTGTCAACGCTTCAAATGTTTTGGTAGCATTAAAACCAGTTTCTTTTTGACACTCAACCGTCGCATCTATTGTAACTTAGTAACAATGACAACAATATACGAAATGTTTCTAAATGCGACCAATAGCTACTATACCTACTGCTGAAACTTGGTAGGCATGTAGCGAAGAGTTGCTTTGCACATATCCCAACGTTTCAGACAAATCGTGCCATTAGTATTAATTTAAAAAATCCAGTCCTAGCCTTTATGGGACTCACTGTGTATTTAACCAGTTTACAGAACAGGAGCATCAAAATTTAGGGAAGGGGCGACTTTTGTCCACGATGATAGATATCTTGTCCATGGCGAAAGCGCTGATATCCACAATTATGAATAAAACAGCTCTAAGAATTTTTCTTTCCAGAGAATTTTTGAAAATTATGCTATCACATGCCCCAGTGACTAAGATAACTGAGACTTGGATCGTGTTTAGGAAACAAAACTGTATCAGTATTGTCATTTGTTGTGTTGAAAAACGTATTTAAAGCACCAGAGTGACCACAACAATAGACTGAATATCCTGGTAATCGAACTTTACACCATCCCTTCTAGAAACTGAAGTGACTGACAGCAAATTGACCTTACTTCCAATCTTCCTAAATAGTGTTACGACTTTACTGAGAATAACTAACTTGAGACAAAAATTTAAAATAATATAACAGGTATTAAGACGAGCTGGTAATATCCACTTCGATGGACACCTCCCTATGCCTTTTCCATTAAAAAGATGGTAAGTGGTGGAATTTGTTGCGGACGTTATTGCATAACCCAAAATGCCCCCTCCCGCCAACAAATAAGTAAATGAATGAAAAATAAGAGAAAGGGTCCGACCGCTGCATGGAAGGACATTATTACGGATATATCGGCCAGAGGCGATCGTGTTATAACCCTTACACACTCCAATTCCAATACTTTCTCTAGTCACCCGTTCTCGGCGTCGCTCGGCATTCTTTGTTTTGACAGGTCGAAATGTGATAGAACGAATGACCGCGTAAAGAGGAACACGCAACTACATTATGATGGTAACATTTTTCTGCCGAAAGTTTTTTGCGGAGCATTTTCTGAAGAACATTTTCTGCGGAATTTTTCTCTTACGTGCGGCGATCCATTAGACATATCCATGTCAAAATAAATATATATATAAGAAAAATCAAATGTTAGGGTTCAAGATTTGCTGGTAACAAAATATTCTCATTTTGTGAAGAATAGCCCTCGCGGTTCCTCGCTTTAAATATCGTATTCGATTTTTGATCAATCATAATTATTTTTTTTTACTTTAACGAGGTATTTACTGTCCAAGGGCTATGACCCCGATTATAGCTAATTTGAAACTCTAGTATCTCTATAAAAATTTTACAATCACCTTTTCCATTTTAAGATTCGAAGTTACTTTTTGTAATTTGCTGAAAATAGTATGAGAAGCTGCTCGATATAACAGAAAGAATACGAAATAAAGAAAAAAACAAATCGAAGTAAGAAGATTTTGCTCTAAACATAATTGAAATCCATGGAATTCTTAATTCGAAGTTCGCAGACAAGTGATGAATGCTCTTTTCAGAATGCATGTGTCAGTGGGCTTCTCTGATGTAACTTTTCCACGAGGTAAAACAGGTTAGTCGGTGTAGTATGAAGATTTTGGCCACCATATTATTCAAAGAGTGAAATAGGCAACTTCATAATTTGGCAAAATTTTGAGCGCGAGGACGTCTCCCTTTTGTGAGTATTTTGTAAGTTGTCACTCGGGCAAATTTAAATAGGGCTGGCTCTCTTCAGTTGGAGAGATTTCTCGAAATCTTTACTTCAAATTCGATTGAAGTGAACGGCAAGAACGTCAAAAACTTTTTAAAACTGAACTTTAAAAGTTGATATAATTTCCAAGTCACACGATTCACAACCTATCATAAATGCTCCTTTATGAGTTTTACTGCGGTTTCATCAACTTAAAAATTCTGGAAAACTCGGTCGATGACCTGGCTTTGTCTCTTCCTCCAAATTCGAACTACACCCCTACCAAGCCTAATAATCATAGGATCTAAGAGTTTAAGTTTGTTTCTAAGGTTCTACTACTCTTCTGCGAGCATGCCTGAATGTTCTTTTTCCTTCTCTAGCATAAATCTGATGAACCAAAACCCAGAATCTGAGAACTCATGTCCGGTTATGGTGATCTCTGGAAGAGAACAAAAGCAGCCCCTCCCCTTTCACGCATATAAACCAGTAGAAGGAAATTCCCCTGGGAAAATTGGAAAATTATTTGTACATAGTGAAAATTGGTTAACAAGAATTAAAAATGAGGCACGTATATTCTCAGCCAATCAAACAGACAGGCTGGCAAACAGGCAGCTGAACAAGTACAAACAGGAAGGCAAGTTTACCCCCACCCCCAGGTTACTATAATTATGTCGAAGAATCTATATATGTAGATCTTTAAGGTGCCACCCAAATCTAGACCACAGTCCAATCAAATTTAAGCGAAATCAGCGAATTAAATTTTTCAAATCATTTTATTAGTGTGCTTGTTCATTTCTAGATCACTTTTTTCCAGTCTTTTAAAATTTCACTCTTCCAAATCATTGATAACTAATTATATGTAGGTAGAGGTACGCATTAACAAAATCTACGTTGGTTAGTTTATAAAATCATGCACACAAAGAACGAATCCACTGTTGGGGGAATGCCTACTAGGAAAAAAAAGGTTTGTTATGTATCTATCCAGTGGTGATGGATATATTCCTGGATAATTGAAATTTTGAATAAGTATAATATGATTCATTCGTCTACCTACTCCACAAAATTCACGAATTTTCAATTTTTTAAAATTAATTTTCCTTGGTTTGGAGCTGAATTTCCTCTTCGGTATCTTTTCGTGTGTTCGGATCAAGCTCAGAGTTCTGAAAATTTTCTGAATTATTTTCAAGACTGGAGAGGAAAACTGCTCAATCTGAAGAATTCTCAAACTGAAAATCACTCTGTTCAAAAATTAATTTTTCGCTAGAAATTCTTCTCATGTTCATTTGTATGGATAAAATATTAACAACCTAGATTGGGGATCTTAAAGAAAATAAATGAAATAATGACTGATTTTTTAATTTATTTCATGTTAAAATTATGTAGAACTTTCCGGTTTTATTTAGCTAGTTCTCAATAAACATAGAATCCAGTTCTTCACATTGACCAAAAAACTGGCTGAATTCTATCAGAGCCTCGTATCTTAAGTGTTCTAGTTCGTTTTCCTGGACAATAGCGAAGGCATTTTGTTGTGTGTGTGGGGGAGGGGGGAGCAGGAATTTGAAAATACAGTTAAATATTTCAAAGTGTTAACTCGTAAATTCTTCATCTTTGAAGGGTACAGTTTGTCCCCCTGCTCTTCCTCCTCCCATTCGTTACTGTTCTTGTTGGTTTTCCACGAATTAAGGTTCCGGACGATGCCTAAAATTCAACAATGCCAAGCCGAATATTCCAGAATTTAGAAACCGAAATTGCATCTCTGAAGTTACCCTGGTCCACAAATGAACGCTCTCAAATTGTAAATAAGGACGTGTCGAAGCGAGTTTCAACTTTTGAGGGAGGGGGGAGGAAACCTAATTCTGTTAATTGGTGTACCTGTTTCGAAATCGGCGAATTAAAAAAATCAATATTTCTGAACGTTTGGCAACTGCGGATCTGATTATTTTAAAAGTGGGGATCAATTTGACCAAATTTATCAATCGTGGAAGACATCTGGGAGAGGCTTTCTCATCACGTCTGTGAAATTTATACACGCGATATTCGGTCCATGCAGTTTTCTCGAGGATGTAAAATGCAAACAAAAATCGCGCGACCTGCTGACCGAATGTCAGAATGATTCCTCACGGGTATCGGGCTAGACTTCAGCAGGCCGTTAAGTTTTTTTTTTCCTTTCAACCGGTCTTTATTATTTTGTGTAATTACGATGGAAAATTGTCGCGCTATTATCATTTTACCAACGAGCCGATAGGTAAATATTAACATCCAGTCGGGTTTGTTATATTACACGGTATTATCTCCAGTTTTTTCTTGTCCTCGATTTGCTGACTACTGTATCGATTGTTACAGCTACTAAAAGAAACGAGAAAAGACAGTACTATTAAAAATTCATGGCTCGCTGATGATCGTGAACTTGGATAGGTTATCGACTTCCGTAATTATCGACCAATTAAAATTCGATATCCAACTGGAGAAGCACGACGAATAAAAGCGGTAAAGCGACAGTATTTACACGTTATACTTTCATCTTGTTCGGGTATTCTGATTGTAGACAAGAGAGTATCAGTTTGACATATAACATCGTCTTAGGAATAGGGCACCAACAGTGGGCAAGACAAGATCGAACTGTGCTCAGTGCCATAGGGACAGAGATGCTCTCAATGATGTTTGAAAAGTCGGCATTCGCGGCAAATTCTACTTGCCAGTTGGAAAAATTGGGAAAGTGAGAGCCTTTTTTTTTTAAGGTTTCAACTGAGATTCCGTTCATTTAAGTGCGCAGTTTGGTTGTCCACTCGCCCTTTCCTTTCTCTTTAAAATAAACTTGTCAGCTAGGTACAACCTTGACTATGTTTTGGTTTTAGTTGTAACAGAACGGTACTGAAATGGCATATCAGTAAGGTTGAGAAATTGACGACCTCTTGAATTAACAACACAGGAGACATGGCATTCCAACTTTTAAAATCTCCATTTTTTCTGATAGCTTTTTTCTATTTTTTTTTTCTTTCTTCTTATAATTGACTCATATAAGCTGCACCATTGACTCATGATTTTCATTTTTATTTAAAAAGAATAATATTTCATCAAAATCGCCGGCTTTTCGAATTACCAGCTTCTATGGTCGGGAAAGGCTTGAATGTCCTAGAACTGTATTTCTTACAGTGTTATCAGCCTAGTTTGATAACGATTTCTATAAGTAAGGCCTGTGAATTTCCAATTTAAGAACCTTTTTTTTTCGTTTTTTATTCTTAATAATAATAATAATAATGATGATGATGATGATGATGATGATGATGATGATAAGGTTATCAATTTTACGACCGGTTTAATGCAGCTCTCCACTTTTCCCCGTCTTGTACCAGTTCTTTAATTTCCAAATAACACTTACATTTGACATCCTCCTTCATCGATTATAATCGATTATTTTGACAGACCTAACTAAGATCCATGACTACGGATAAAACAGCTTCAAGAATTTCCATTCCCAGGAAATTTTTGAAAATTCCAGTGGCTAAGATTTGGCACCTAAATCGTGTTCAGGGGCCAAAACTAATAATAATAATAATATTTATTTATTTGAAGCCCTCCGGTCACAGCCAAAATGGCCAATTACGACTGGGGGCTTTAACTTGACAGAATTTTGAAAACACAAATTGAAAAAAAAAGAAAGAAAAAAAGAAAAAAAACTGTATCAGTTTTGCCATTTGTTTTGCTGAAAAATGTGTAAGGCTTGTATTTTTGCACCAGTCAAATATTGGTCACGACCATAGATTGAAATCCCGGGTAACAGAACTTTACCACCATCCCGGCTGGAATTGTGAAGTCTCTGATAGCTAATTGAGCTTCTTAACATATACTTCCAATCTTTTCGAATAATAATACCACTTTATTGGGGAAAAAACAACTTGAAACGAAAATTGAAAAAATACGTACTTATAACAGGTATTGAGACAAGATGGTAACATCCACGACGGTGGACACCTCCCTATGCTTGTTCCATTCAAGAAATGGTAACTGTTCGGTCTGATGGATTGGACTAGTGGAATTTGTTGCGAATATTATTGTGTAACCCACAATGCACACACCCTCTCCCCTCCTCTAAAAAATGAATTAATAAAACTAAAAGGATTGAAAGTTGAAAATTAAGGTTCAAAATTTCCTAGCGACAAAATATTCTTAGTTCCTGATATATGGTCGCTCACTTTGAATATTGTATTCAACTTTTGGTTACGTCCCGAATCGAAACACTATAATCATTATAAAAATGATAAATAATTAATTATTTCATTTTAAGATTCGAGAGGTTATTTTTTGTAATTTTTTAGAAAATAGAACGATAAGTTGCTCGATATAACAAAAAGGAGACAACAAGGAAGTCTTTGGGGAATAAAAAGTTTACTTTAAATATAGGAAGTGAAAATCCAAGAGATTCCAAATTCGTAATTCTCAAAATATAAATGCTCTCTCAGTCTACATGGTGCCATATCCATTCACCTACCTCTCTTTGGAAATTCGGCGGCTAGATCCCAGAAAGCGCTGGCTCAAATGTAGCACCCTGGCTCTTTTTAAATAGGAAACATATATGGGCGCTTGATCAGTGGTACAGAGTCCTGGGCAGATCAACTGTATTTTTGGCCCCAACGCCGGAATTTGCGCCTGGCACATTTCTAGCGCCTCAGTTTCTAAAGGGCTCTAGTGGCGTAGCCAGTGGCCCCCCATTGCGACATCATCTAGTAGTTTTTCTAATTTTAGCACCCCACTAACATCACCTCTCCTTTTGGTCGAGACCAGTCCCCCTCGAACACTAAGCTGGCTACGCCACTGACGGGTTTCTCTGTATTTTCCACGAAGTAGAAAAGGCTAGTCGGAGTAATATGAAAATTTTGGCCGCCAGATTATTCAAAGAGTAAAGTAGACAGTCATCATTCAGCAAAATTATTTGAGCGAGGACGTCTCCATTTTTTGAATGTTTAGTAAGTTGTTACTCGGGTCAATTTAAGTAGGTCTGGCTCACTCCAGTTAGAAAGATGTTTCGAATTCTAACTCATCATGCATACCCTCTTAATGAGTTTTACCACGGGTTCCTCATTAATTTTGGTTGCGGCGATTTCCAATCATGTTCAGACATCCTAGATCAGGAACAATTAACTGAAAAATGCGGAAGAACTCGGTCGATGACCTGACTCTATCTCCAGGAACGTACCGATAGGGGGACAGGGGGCACCCCCTCTTCCGTAGGAATTTTTTACTCAGCAGTTGGGAAAATTTACCATTTCAGTCAGGCTAGTTAAAAGAATCCAACAAGTCAAAAGGTTTTTCTTCTTTTGCTTTGGTACTTGGGAATTTCGAGTTGAGTCGTGTTGGGGCTTTCACAGTTTTTACATCCCCACCCCCAGGAAAAGCTCTTTGGTACGTCCCTGCGTATCTCCTCCTCCGAATACGAACTACACCCCAGCTAAGCCCAATAATAAAAGAATCTCAGAGTTTAAATGTGTTCCTATGATTCTTCTGGCTCTCCACGGATGTCTGAATGTTCTTTTTTCTTTTCTCGCATATAAACGTGGCCTCCACCTTCGTAAACTTACAGATAAAAACCCAGAATCTGAGAATCCAATTTGTATAGGGGAATGGCACTTTGGCTTTGTTTACATTTTTGCACCCCAAAGTTTGATAAGATTGATAACAAAAGTGACTGATAATTGTGCGTATGTTGCAAGTAAACCGAGTTTTTGTCAATCAGGAGTGAAAAGTTGACTATATTATTAGATTTCATTAGAAAGCACGTAAATCCGAAGTACATAATTCAAAATGTTGGAGTTACTTACTATATAGTCAATCTTCAGATTGCAATAATTCGCGAGAGAATGTTCGAAATTATACGAAAGTTGCTTTATTAAAATGTAAATACTGTTGCCTACAAATTTTCATTCTTATCATTTTTCACGTAATTTCACTTACTTTCGAAAAATTTCGACATAAATGGAAGAATTCATTAACTTCCCATTAGACTACATGTATTTCATTTTGTTTTTCCCTCAGTATCGATAACGAGCATTCCGGTGACGTCATGTGTCACTGCCTTACACAGTGAAAATTGGTCAACACTGAAGACAATTTTGCTTTCTATTTCTAAGAAGGCAGTTTTCCCATTTTCACTATCGGCACGTAAGAATTTTAAAAAAGAAGGATCGAAAATGAGGCACGCAAATTTTCAGCCAGTCGAATAGGCTGACAAGCATACAACTGACCAAATACAGACAAACAGAGGAGTATAGACACATAAATAGACAGGCAAAGCTAATTCAGCGTTCGAAAATAATTTGATAGAACATTTTTGCATCACTGATTTTTACTGTCGCTCATCAAGTTATTACACGAGAACACTCAACATAGAAGTTACATCATTTCCAAACGAATTTCCTAACGGGGAAAGAGGTCATCACTTTTCCCTATAAATTTAAAATTTTGCCTATTGAGAACCCTGTTTTAGGACCCGACGATAATTTCGCTAATCAACACTTTTCTGAACTGAGTCCCCATCTCATCTTTCAATACACATAATATGTACTTGTAATATTGTTAATAACTTACCATAAACGTGCATATATTTTTGTTTAGAATCTTCGACTAATATCAATTCCACTCTGCACATGTACCATCCCGTAAGCTCTATTGTTTTATTGTAAATGGTTAACGGCATGTTCGTCGACCTGGTATTTGTGAAATTCTTTTGATCCTGAGGTATTCGACTTTTAATTATATCACTGATAAACAGACTCTGGTTTGACCGTTGATAGATCAGCGTTTCATTCAGAAACCACTTTAGTATTACATTATTTGCTTCCGCGCTCTCCGTGCTATTGAATTCAAAATGACAATCCAGATGCAGCGGTTCGGATGAATTGCTGTTTACACGGTCTGGAACTGATATACTTTGGATTTTTATCGCGTCCACGACTGAAACAAAAAAAAAAAAAATTGAAACAAATCGTTATATTTTCGAAAAAGAATAGGTACCTAACTTATATCCGGCGAAAGTGACTGAGGTATTTTTAATTTAAATTGAAGGAGAAAAAGACAAATGCCAATAATCCCGATACTGGAACGAACTAAAAAAGTTTTAATCTCGGCACTCTTCAGTTCGTCTCAAACGTATATTCAGTTAAGAGTTCGTGGAAAGTGCGATAAATTATTCACGCTAATCGTTTATTTATATCTTCGAAAGAATAGAAAAGAGGGGGAAAAAAAGGTAAGGTATTAAGAAGTTTACAAAAAGGTCTTATGTACTGTATTAGCTTTCTCTAAAAGTTGGCAAAAATAAATGAGACCGGCGAGGAGAAACTTTCCGAATGAAGTGACAATTGAACTTCTAAAACCTCTAAAAACTTTTAAACTTATAAAAATGTTCAATCCGGAACAAAAGAAAACGAGAAACTTAATTTAAATCTTTCTTTTTCCTTATTTAATTGAACGCGGGTTTCGGCAAGTTCATATTTTTTCAGCCAGCAACGCATATACTCACAAAAACGTGCAACAGCGGAACCACGAATTTGCGTAAAACTTTTGGAGAAAAGTGATGCCAAATTTACGAAATTATTTTTCTTTTTTGACGATGAAGAATCACGGCGACAGATTTTTTGTTCTAGTAATTTAGTTGAAACAGGCCTATTTATACCAATCTTTTGATGTTTTCTGAGTCGCGAAGACTCAACGAGTCTGAACAATGGTGCAAAAGAGTTAAGGCATCTCGACAGAGTTTCAAAATTCTGGGAGAGTAAATATTAAAAAGTCCTGATAGAGACCAAGCGAGGCTTGTGTGCTGGATGAAAAAATATTTGCTAAATCTTTTTAATTATACTACTGAACAACTATTTTGCACAATGCATTTCGACAGGTGATTCTGAGGTACTTTTTAACGCTGAACACGATACTGCGACCCATTTTTCTCTATCACGTCACAATTCGGACTTCTGAACGACTGAAATTCGTTTCCATTTTGTTTTTTCATTGGAATAAGCGGTACCACTGACTGATATTATCAGTGTTATCAGACCACAATAATAGAAAACAAACAGACGGAATACACACCACTACACACGACCGCAACACACAACAACACGAATCAGTATGACGACATTCAGTTCCTAAACCTCTTTTTGAACACATTTAGTTGAATTTTTTATAGTTTTTGATCAGAAAAACTAGACGTGATAGAGAAAAACGGCCGACGGCACTGTATTCAGCGTTGAAAAGTACTCACGAATCACCTCCTTAAATACATTGTGCAAACAAAAAATTTCATTTTGTTCAGTAGTATTATCAATTCTTTTGAACCCAGAGGGCTCTTGTGCACTTCAGCCTCCTGTTTACCTAGAGCCTGTGGGCGTTAATACGCAACTGATGCAACTGAAAAAATATCAGAATTTCTACGTTTTCTCCCCTTAGGCTTGTACTAAGAAATGATAGTGCCTATAGTGTTATTCTGAATTTGCCTCCCCCTCATTTAAACTTTTCTTGAAAAGCAGTATGGAGAATAGACGTGCAAAATTGATCTAAAAAAAAGGAAAAAGTATTTTGATTTTTGATCGGTGTTTGAATGTTTCGAATATATGTGCACAATTTTTCATTTCATTAGCCTTTATTAGCAGCAGAGTACGAAGTTTCATCTTATGTATAATTTACATTATTTCTATGATACCAAACTCTACCCCACCGGGCCCAGCTTACCGGCGAAGGCCCCCTCACCCGTTTCCACTTTTTGTCCCAAGCTACTCTGTGGTATAAACCTATCGAACTCGTCCCTCCACCTCTGCCTTACTGTATTTCTTTTCAAATAGGGCTGCCAGAAAGTCAGTTTATAAGACCATCTTTCATCTCTTGTTCTTGCGAAGTGCCCTGCCTAATCCCTCTTCACCTCCGTATCTCTTGTACTATATTTCTGTGTTCCCTTTCATTTTCTTTTTTAATGTTTTTATCGGAATTTTGCCTATTTTATGTTTGGTATTGATCTTTGCATCCTGTTTTGTGTTACTTCGATTTTGTGCTCCTGTTCTTTAGTCAGTGACCACGTTTTAGCCCCTTGAGTTAAAGTCGATACAACAAAACAGTTGAAAATTGCGCTTTTTGCTCTCGTACCGCAGGGACCTCTAGAGATGTACTTTACGCTCCAGAACCTATTTAGGCTAGGGTTATCCTCCTGTTAATTTCCTTTTCAATCTTGTTTCCCAAGCTTATCGTTTGACCCAAGTATGTTTCGTCACGAGGAACCTCAATTTCAAAATCTCCTAGCGACCAGTGACTCTAGTCCACGTTACTCAAATTTAGTTTAGTTTTTTCTACGTTGATTTCCAGGCCCGTGTCTCTACCTTACCTTACCAACTCCAGAGTCATTTCCCTTAACTATTGAAGACTGTCCGATGTCAATATCGCATCGTCCACAAACCTGAGATTGCTCAGGAAATCTCAATTTATATTAAGTCCCTTTTTCCCCACTTTATTGTTCTGAGCACTTCCTCAAGCAATGTGGACAATAGAAACAGATACTTCGATGCGATCAAAGTTGAGAAATATTCGTTTCTTCAACTTATATTCAAGATTAAAAATCGTTAATTTTGGTTTTGGAGTGAAGAATCGAGAAAGACCAAATGGACCTCTTACGAGTTAAATGACACGTACTTAAGTCAAGACTTACTTCGCCACCTCATTCGAGCTTAAAACTCACTCATTTTTTGGTTTTAGGTAAGAATGCAGGAAATAATATTTGACCCTCGTGCCAATCATAAAAACATTTCAGTTGGATCGAATTAATACAACTGGAGTTGTGCTTTGCGTTTTGAAACTTATTATTCAATCTAATTGCCCACAGATTTTTAAATTTCGATCGCCCCCTCCCCCACGCCAATCAAAGTTGACCAATGGTGCAGGCCAACTGTGTAACTGAATTTTGCGGCAGTCTGATGCTTTAAAAAAAGTCTTTCCTTATCTTCCACTGAGCCCAGTAACTTTTAGAATTCTGTATCTGAGCCCCTGTATGACATAGATTGGGCAATACGTCATACATGTATGCGATGGGGTTAGTACTTTTACCCGGCGTTTCACGAGGAGATATGGGCCAAAACACCCTGCACGTTGATTCAAATGGTCATGAATCCTGATGTTGAGTATTGGTTACTAACGTACTAAAACGATAATTTAATGTTGGGGATGAGGTCTTTGAGTTCATCGTTGTCTTTTTTTTTTTCATTTAATTGTCGATTCCGTATTTTTTCTCATCGGTGATCTTCAGTGACCTATCATTTGGTGCAAATTTTCGGGCGTAACCTGCAGCTACTGCTGGAGAGGCAGAGTGAGACCAGATAGAGGCTATTGGGAAAATCAGTTTTGTAGACGAACACCGTAACAGCTGCAGGCCAATATTCCCGCTCATGCCCTCTCCACGGGGGAAAGTTGAAGAAATAACATACTTCGTCATGATCGCCATTTTTTTCATTTTTCCCTCCCGTCTCCCTTTTAGTTTCTAACTCCCAATGGGCAAAAATGTCTACAGGCTTTTCCTGAAAATTGATATCCGGCGGCGGAATTTTATTGAGTCAGTGTAAAAGCTGAACATTTTTGAAAAAAATTTTTACATTTTCTGTGTCAGAGTTAATTTTCTTGATGTTCCATTTTTATGTCCTCCGTTGATGATTGGGAGCCGAAAGTTGGAGTATGTTCTCATAAAATGAAAGGATCGTTAATTTGATCAAACTGAGCTCATATTTCCAGGATATTACCTGTCCAAGCGGGATAATAATCAATTTAGCACTGCTGATAGGTATTTCGACTTCACAAGCTCAAAAACTGAGTGACTCTGAGGAGTACAATAAACAGGTAATTTTGAAGGAAACGGTGGATAGTTTATAATTCTATAAGTTTAAAAAAAAAAAAAAAAAAAAAAAAAAAGTGAAAGAAAAACTCTTATAGGTAAGATATTATACTTGTAAGCGGGTCGAGTGAAATTTTCTTCCCCCGATTTAGGTCGTACAAATTAATAATTTTGAAATTCTTTTTTCATAGCTCAAAGGAAAGGGGGGTGATTGTCCCGACACCTTTTTAAAATTCTTTCGCACGTATTTTACTCGGCATGAGTCTTTCAGAAGAAACTTTTTTGGATTTCTCTTAAGATTTATTATTTTATCTTTCAAGGCTTTCAGAATTCTTCAAGACCATCTTTGAACGTTTTCCTTCTTATTCAAGATTATTATTTCAGACTCAACAAAGATTTTTTAGACTCTTCCAGACTTTTATGAAACCTTTTAAGATCCATTAAGATAAGTGGTAAAATGTGTCTCATCTACACTTCCTTGGAATCCCTTCAGACTATTTTACTTTTCAATACCCTTCCAGATTTGTTCACGGCTATCTTTCAAACCTTTTTGGCTTCAAGATTATTACTTTACGCTCAACACAGGCTTTTCCGGACTTCTACAGAATCCCTTAAGGAAGACTTGCCGAGAAGATTTATCAACTTGTTTCCCGGTTCGGGGAGGGGGATATATTATTTTACCCACTTACCCATTTTTATAATAATTCTGTTAGGCGTACTTAATTTTTTATTACTCGTCCAAAATAATCTGATTACTTCTACAGCTTTCTCTGGCCTCTTTAAGATTATTATTTTACGCTACAAAAAGTTTTTCAGACTTTCCCATACTTCTTCGAGACTCTCGTAAACCTATTTAAGACTTTCTAAGACTCGACTAGACACTAAAAACAAACTTTGGAAAGACTTTAAAGCGTCTTTAAAATGTTGAAGCCACCTCTACAAACATTTAAGCAGGCTGCAAGAATTTCAAAAGTCTCAGTGAAGCATAAGATAATCTCAAAAAGTTTTAGTCATGTTTGTATGAGTACTTGAAAAAAAAAAAAAAAAGTCTATAGCTTATTCCTCGTATTATCGGCACTGATGCGATGCCCGAAACGGTAATTTCCGATGCTGGGGTGCAGTGTCCCAGGGGCCACTTTGGCATGCATGCATCGCCATACGTCCCACCACACCATAGTCCTCGTATCCTCCTATCTATTAGTTTTTCATCAGTCAACTGATGACAATTATTTACATTGCAGGCAGACACATTGGTACGTGGATATGTCTTATGGCTACCGAACACATGTCCCGCATTCAGCGAATATCATGAAAGCAATGCCATGATGACATAGTGTAGTAACATTCTCGATGTTAATCGGAGTTAGTCGTCCATTCTCAGTGTCGGTCGGTCGAGACATGACGCATAATTTTGGCTGACGGCCAGCAATAAGACAATCCGTGTCAAATCTGAAGCAGGATTGGAAAAATCATAGTGAATATTGAGGGATCTTAAGGTCATACGAATTATTTTCAAAGAAAATCTCGAATAAGTATAATAAAGTCCTCAATTAATCCTAATAATGTCGAGAATAGTCTTTAAAAATTTCAGTCAAGCCAGGAATAGTCTTGAAACGAGTCTCGAAGATTTAAAAAGTAAAACAAGATTTGATAAGCTTAAAGAGTCTCAAAGAGTTCTAAATCCATCCAGATAGGTGTCAAAAATACAGAAACAAATCTGAAGAGTCTCAAAATGATAACATAGTTATGAACAAAGAAGAAGAAATGCGTGCGGTGCCGGGGGACACCTGATAGAAGCGAAGCTTTTTTTCGCACTGTGAGTTGCAGTGCTGCCAGATGGTTTTTTCAAAAATCTTTATTTTTGTCGTTTGCGTACCGTACGGCAATTTTTTTTCAATATTCGTTATCAAACATGCAACGTGCAATCACAGATGTCAGGGCAAACGTACACTGTTTTGAATTTCGATGCTTCGAAGCAAATGCCAAAAAAATACGCTGATCCACCTGTGACGCAAAAACTTCAGTAATACTTGAAGTGACTAACATCCTAACAATAGCGCTACCTATAGTTTGTTGCGAAAATTAGAAAGGAACTAGGTATTCTACTCAAAATTTTGTCTACTTCAACTCGACTACTCAACTCAATGTTAGTTGATTTTTGACTTTTGGCTTAAATTTTCCATTTTCATCTGTTTTCATCCGTGTTTTGGTCAAATCCGTACTCTATCTGTACATATAGTCCGCCCAGTATAAGTTGACACTCGTAGTTTTGTTGCGAGTTGTCAGGTTTATTCAAAGTAACGCTCCTGTTTTACCAGATGGGCGCGCGTCACCCTGGTTAACTATGCGGAAGCGTTAATTTAATTCAGATGTACGCAATGACCAGGGTTAGAACCATTCATTCTATATAAACCAGTTTTTGTCTCATCTTTCTATTTCACTCCAATGCCGAGATATATAATTTTTAATGTTTTACAAACACTGCAGTTTCCTAGATTTCCCGCCACTTCAATGTAACGAATTAACGGGACGAATCTGAATGTGGGGGTGTTGTCATTTAAAATACGCAAACTGAAGGTCCCTGGACAACAGGTTCTTTAGCGTTGCAGGACATAATACGAGTATCAACTTATACTGGGCGGACTATTCCGTACTTGTATGGATAAATCCGTACGTCTGGCAGCACTGGTGAGTTACTACATCAGGTGGTTGGTGCGTGTACTGAATGTTATCTGACAGAGAACTGTTAAAACAGTTGTGTGGAGGGGAAGTAATTCAGTTAGAGCTCTGTATCCTTTGTGTAAGTACAATCGTCCGCCATTTTGACTTCAACCGTGCCCGTGGATGCCGAATCCGACTATGGGGAGCGTACCGCGTAGTCAATTCGGCATTGACGGGCGCGGTTGGATTCAAAATGACGGATGATTGTACTCTCTTATCTAGAGCTTTAGTTCGGTTAGAGCTTATACTGTAGAGCTCTAGTTCGGTTTCACATATGCGCTCTATCTCTGTTTCGCTCTGAGTCTCACTAAATGTGGGCGGAGCGTTACTACGTCACTTCCGTTGCATGTTTTCGCGTTCGTTTCTCTTTTTCTATGTTAACTGCCCATGCTGAATCTGCGTGAAGAAACTTCTTTTCAAAAATATTTCAGCAATCCTGAAAGAACTATAAAATATATGAAAGAATCTGAAAAATCTTTAAAACGTTTCGAGACTTGTGATAGTATTGACCAAATCCATAAGATCTGTAAAGCGTCTCAAACATGTCTTGACGAATTTAGAAGAAAGAAAAAATCTAAAACATAGTAAAAGTTTTAAAGAAATCTGGAAGAGTCAGAAACAAGCATTGAAGAGGCTTGAAGATGTTAAATCAGTTTTTGCATCATCCGGCGATATTTGTGCCAGGCCTACGGGAATATACCCGGTTGTCCGGTGGACCACTCCGCCCCTGACAACTGCAAAAATATTCGTAACCCCTATGTATGAATTTCGGTACAGCGTCAGGTAATTCAGTGACGCTGTATGAAGTAGGTGGATTATAGGCCATAATATAATACGACATACGCGGGTTATAAAAGCGATAAAAATGAAACGGGTACATAGGATAATTTACAGGCAGAAAAGCGAGAGAAAAAAAGAACGGAAACGGTGGCTTTATTAGGTACTCATAGACTACTGAGCTATGCGTATATCGGGTACACCCGTGTATATACGCGAGCCTTTTTTTCTTCTAGATACACAATATTACCACCTGCATGCTGCGCTACCATACTCCACTGCTCATCTACCCGGAACTACAGTGCAATGATTACATTCAAACAGACTTCCACGCAGACCTTGTTTGAATTGACAGTTTATCATTCTAGACTAACATTCGTAAATAAGCCGAGCAGAACGTCTGCTAAGGTTTTAATGAAGTAACCGGTGAAATGGCGGCACGTGTGTCAGGGTGAACGGCGCATGCTAAGATGGAGCCGAGCTGCTTTTACGACTTTCATGAATGTCGATACACGAGGACGATGTCTCAAACCCGTAGACCGTAAGCCTGCCCAATAATTATACTGTTCTACTACGATGATTCGCTGTATAGTTGGTGATTCAAACAGTTTTCAGAATTGAGTATGCTCGACCGTAACCTAAAAAGAGGGAATGTAAGCCGTGTGCCCATCTAATTCACAATGAAACAACCCAAGTCCGTTGTGTATTATATCGAGTACATGTTCGTATCCTGAGGGGCAAATATTGAGTCTGTTTTGTTAGCAGAAGGCAAAATAAGATACAGCATGGAGAGCAATACCCGATCCATTGTGCACTATTATATCGAATGCATGGTCGTATCCCCTGGAGCAAACTGGGTTTATTTTCTTAGGGGAAGGCAAAACAAGATATAGCATGGATAACAATGCCCGCATTTACCCCATGTTCCCCTGATTCCAGGTCGATCTGAAGGGAGAAAAATGATGATTATATCAGCTGACCAAAGTTTATGTCTCCAGCAATGTTCCGAGCATTCTGAACGAAGTATTGATCATTTACGAGTCTTGATGTATTAGGCAGATCGGTAGCAAGGTAGAGTTTGAAGAACTCGCAAACGCAATATAAACGTCAAAAGGATTTCCGTGTAATATCCATGACCCACACTACAGCGAAAGAACTATCAGGCCCACGTTCTTAGATGTGTACACATATACATGAACGCGTTGTCTCTTACACAATATGCGTAAGTGACAAAAATTTTGAAAGTTTCTATCTTTCCCCTTTTGTGAAACGAATTTGAGTAATGTGACCAGGGGGTAGGGGGCAACTTACCCCCCCCCCGGTAGGAATTTCTCACTCAGAAGTTGGGAAAATTTACCATTTCAGTCAGGCGAGTTGGGAAGGATTTGGGCTAACTTTTGTGGACTACAAAGTTTATGGTGATTTCAACAATTCTGGTACATTTTGGCGCATTTTCATTATTTTTGGTAGGATCTGGCACATATTTTGATGCGTTTCGTAATTTTTCAGGGATTTTGGTACATTTTAATTAGTGTTGTTAGACAAAATGATTTTTTACCATCTCATCATTTTATCAGACGAGCATTTCATCTGTTTTTGTTAGGTACGTCGTGAGTTTTTTGTCATCTTCAGAGTTTTGTCATTTTGTTTTTTCATGGTTTTGTTATATCTTGATAAAATTATTTTGTCATTTTGTCTTCCTTCGCCACTATAGATCGAGCCCTTACTCGTATATCATTATTAGTGAAAATTGACTGAAGGCAGTTTAGAATAACACCATTCAAATACAACTCTACGTTGACTTTGGGGAGGTCACTCAAAATTTTTGATTAAGAGAATGGTGAGAAACCAATTCATGAATATTGCTTGTAGTAAAATAACAGGAAAATTTCAAAACGCTTTTCTTCGGTATAGAATTTCAAAATAAATGATGATGACGAAGTGCACCGTATGACCTTCATAGAAGCCCAAAGTTGGCGTAGTCACTTTTGTTCTATCGTCGTGGTCATTCATTCTCTTGTTCCGGTTCGCTGATTTTATGTATATGTATCATGTTGATAAGTGGATAAACTACTTCAGTTTTATGGTCAGAAGACTAATTACAACTGAGACTTTGAATACCTTTCCAATTAGACCGACCCTTTAGAAATAAGAATCTATGGAACTTGCCGGTTTTGCTATTTTCTATGTCCATCGTTGTGGCTCATCAGTTCTCCCCTGATAAGTAACATGGGCACAAGAAAAGACGAAGGAAATATTGAACAATGAAATATTGACAGTTGCTCGAAGATATCTTTTGTTGCTGCTAATGCGCATCATCAACAGTTTTTTCGTACACTGTGGATGCCTTCTTCGTTTCCTTCGTCATGGCTGCAGCAAATTTTGGTTAACCACGGCCAAAGAACAAATATACAAGCCTAAGGTCTTCCGATAGTTATTGACTTGGTGCATTTGAAACGTATTCATTTTATTAGTTGATTCCAAGTTACCACGTTCGTTCCGACTCTGGAAAGTGCACAATGAGCAAGTTTCACAGATTTTCGGCCAAGACGAAGGAACTCTCTACGCCGTAGATTCTAAATTTTGATATTGTTCTGCCCCCCTCTCCTCGTAAAAATGATTTTAGTTTAATGTTATGGATAGTATCTAGGCCATGCATGTTAATAATCTCTAAGGAAAAATTGGGAGAAAGCCTTTTTTCAGTTTACACACTAAATTTTGCCTCTTTTTTTCTCTCGAGAATTCACCCTCTTCGAGGAAAGCTACAAAACTTCTCTCTGCGAAATCCTGCATCCATTGAGGATTGCGGGCAGAAACATATACAAAATGACTGCCTAGAAGTTGCAAATCAATGTTCGTTTTTCTGATCGATGTGACGTACAGGGAATGTTCACGTTGAAATTTAAGCAGAAAACGAGTCTACAATAAATTTATGTACAGATAAGCGCATCGCCGAAATACAAATCAGTAGGTGGCTTTTCCACACTCGGTGTAACTAACAATTTTCGACAACAATGTTCTGGTATCCGAGCGAAAATCAAATAATGCTGTTCAGTATTTCTCCAATGTTCTCTGTTTAATTTTCGACAAAGACCACTTTTCCGGGATAATAAATTATTCGCAGCGCATAAATGTTCCTGTACGGATTAATAAAGTGTTCTGTGATGTATCTATCTTTGGCGCAAACAGGCAAAGGGTAAGATTATGTCTTCTAAATGCTTTTTCCCGCGGCAAAAAACGGAACTATGTCTGCCATATAGGAACATAGAGACCTCCAATGCCCGAATTTTCGAGGTGAAGGGTCATCGTGCGGCGTTTCGTTTCCATGAACTGAACACCATTGATTGCATATCCATGGTCTCAGGCACAATGTGCACAAGTGACTTTTTGACGAAATTGATTTAAGTAATTAGCTATAAGAAAATGTAGTTCTCATTGATTCTTCCCAATGTAATGATCTAAACTTGTAATTATTTCATTTTTGCCACGTTAGATAGCATTTCACATAAGTGATAAGTGTTGAAATAATTCTGCCTGTAGTGCACACATGTAATAAGTTACTTAACACATTTGGCATGGAAGTTCTCAGTGATGTGCATCATTGTAATAAATGAGCACCAGAGTTGCGGCAGTAGTCAACTAAAATGTATGATTACGACTAATATGGAATGACTACATTAGTCGTGACTAAAAGTTATGACTAATTTTGTCATGACTAATTCAGTAACGACTAAATTATTACTGTACCGCCTACCATTTCATAATTCGTAACTAACCTATTTACTTTCATTTATTCTTTATTACTCACGCTTCGTAAACTAATGAGTATAATACCTAAGTACTATATTCAGAAAGCCTCTGTAGAAAGGTACATTATGTTAGGCTATAATACGAAGCAAACAGAACAAAATACGAGGCAAATCAATATTCATGTTATTAAGCTACGTAATCCGTGCAAAATACATCTCGATGGTAATGTTCAAAACATTCAATAAACCAGAAGTACTGAAGCACTGATAAGAAGTAGGACTTGAGCATGTTTTGGGAAAATGAAAATAACGACTCCCGTTTCACATAGCCATAGAAGGAATACGGTTGTAGATAGAAGGTTGCCGCTTGCCCCAGTCAATTTAACCATAGCCACAACATATTGGAGCGCTCTAATCGCGAAATTTCCTAAATGTGACGTATCTCGTTTTGGGAAACACTCTTCATTTAAATTTATGGTCGAATTTTTTTACTGATTTTTTTTTTTTTAATTTTTTAAGATGGTTCATATTTATACCTAGATCCATATTAGTACCTCAATTTTCAATTCCTCAAAAATTGTGGTAATGGGAGAACTTCTTATTCTTGAGGCTCGGTACCCAATGTCAGACATTGACGGTCGCGGTTCTGACGCGTGACTCTGCTAGGCAGGTTAGTCGGGGTAATTTACCGTCGGGTTTCACGACATTGAGGAAGCTGTTTACAACATGCACACGCACAGTACCAATATTTCTGATCTGGTGGTAACACGCCCTGCAATTGTAATGCCTTAGGGGGTTACAAAGTTGAAAAAAAAATGAGCCGTAAAACTAGACTATATGCTTCATCTTTTGACATACTGCTCATTAAATTCAGATATTGAGAAAAAAGTTAGGGTCGTCCATAGTTGAATCGGTTAGAACCAAAAGCGGTCAAGTCCAAAAATCGCATTTTTCAGGAAGCGAAAAAAACTGTTTTATTCTAAAATTTGAAAGTCGTGGAATACGTCCTTCAGGGCGGTGGTAGAAAGCTGGGGTGGCTCAAAGTTTTTGGACTTAATCCCTTTTGGTTCTGAACGATTTCTTTTTGCAGTTTTACGGCTCGAAATTGTCTCCCTCCTTTGTAGCCAGACATAAATGGGTTACTTTACTCTTGGTCCCATTCCAGTCGAGCAAAATCCCTGCTTGTAAGAAAAAATGTTCCGAAGCTGTATTAGAAAATTGCGATTTCTTTTTGAAAATAGCACTTTTCAGGTATAAAAATGCAAAATGGGGTGGTGAGCCGGAATTTTTTATTTATTTCTATTGTTTTACACTAAAATACACCATTTTCAAACAATTTTTGGAGAAAATTAATTTTTTGAAAAACTTTTATTACAAAACAATGAAAGAAAGCGATGTTGCTAAAAAGCACTTTCCCAGCTGTTTCACGAAATTTCGATCACACCAGCAGATCTGCGATACTTCAATGCCCCATAATCCGTGAAAAAAGCAAAAATGACAAAAGTGAACTTAACCCCTTTTGGTTCTAACCGATTCAGTTGTACCTTTTATTCTCTGAATATCGAATATCAAGTTTTCAATATCATTGGATTAGTTTTTGATATTGGTTCATTGATAGTGAAAAGAATGTTCATCTTATGGGAGGGAATTGGAGGATGTATTTAAAAAACCTTTGCTGCTTGGAAAGAAAATACAGCAATTTTATCGTGGAAGCATGTAACTGATAATAACAATTTTTAGTTGCTCATTGATCAGTTTTACAATTGGAATCACCAATCAGAATAATCTGAGCCCTCGATTTTGAAATAGGGTTGTACTCAACTCAGACTCGCAAGAAACCCCCGTCAAGATTTTAAATTTCTGAATCGGAAATACGAGTAATGTTCTGACATTTAGTATTTAAAAACAATAATAAGTATGTATGTACGTTAAATTTCTGATTTTAGTATTCGGTTTTACTCTCTCGATTTTTGGAAATATTTTCTCCAAGATACTGAACTTCTTGATTTCTTTTTTCACGCTAAAAGAAACGCACAGAAAAAAGCACTTTGTCGATGCATACATTTTCATTGGTTCTGTGCCAGCTGTTCGTCATACACTCGATAGTGTTCACGGTGGCGGCATTTCCGCGTTTCAGACAGAAATAAACTTCACCGGCATATTTCATGAACTTTTACATGAACGTTAGGCTTATAAAGTAAAGCTTACGATCGTGACAATGAAAATTCGAAAAAAATGATTTTTTCCCCCTTCAAACTCATACGCATACTCGTACATTTTCGGAAAAGAAGACATTCGCATTTTTGCCAACTAATATTCACATTAGAATTGCTACTACTCCACAAACCTTGAAGATTAACAAAAATTTGGATTGGGAGTATAATATATCGACTACAGACGGAAAACACAAAAATATAGAAAATAAACTGTATTGCAAATGCGATAGGGCATCTGCTTGGAACAGAAAGAGCAAGAAAAGAAAGATTGAATGCTATTAAACTGAAAGTTATTTCTCAAATGTGTTCACTGTTGTAACCACGGCCCAGTCTCTTGTAGGAGAACTTAGAGAATATTTTAGTTTATAAGAGTTGAATATGGGCCAAAAATCGTCTTCCAACCGCCGTTGGTCCTGCTCTACGGCTGACGCCATTGATGCAGACGGGAAAGCTAATAATAGCGTGTTTTTGTAATAAAATTGAAGACTTATAATTTGTTGAACAACTTTCAAGATTGTATCATACGATGTACGATAAACGTGTGCTTTCTGTTCATTAGATTCGAGAGAATTCGGATACCGCTTCCAGCGCTGCTCAAACGCTACCTGGTGTAATTTAAATCTGAAGACACGGACTGACAGACTCGCAGGGAGAAATAAATTAATCCTCGCGTAAGTCGTTCAAATTAACTCATAAAGCTTCCGAATTACCGAAGGACGTAGATGGGTTCAAAGTGAATTACATTCCTTGACACGTTCTCATTAGTTCATTTAACGTACCAAAACGATTTCATTCAAAGGTAAAGAAAATTGTCGTAGATTTCCCTGGCAATATTTGCCAGCAGGCAGGCAGGGTCAAGAGAATGAATATTTCCCAGAAAATCCGTTTGGAATACCTTTGCTGAATACTGCTAGCAAGTGAGAGAATAAGCTATCACTGGCATTGTTTTCTTTCCTTCCTTCTTTCTCGCTGACTTATTTATTATCTCTCTTTCTAAATATTTATTCACGATCGAAAATTCTGTGCACGTTTGTGTTGAGTGTTGTCTGAATTCAATAGAATTGAGGGATCGTGCGTACTACATGCTGTGGTGAGTCAAAGACAGAAAGCAGAAAAAAATTTGAAAAAATCTCAGAATTGGGAAGATTTGATTTAGTTGAAAATTGAATGTAATTCGATACCAGAAGGTTTCAATCAACTTGATTACAAACTTTCACCCAGATTCCACGAAAATGGTCGCTACCCTCAGAAGAATAAATTTTGACAAAATCGAAATTTCAGTTTAATTTGATATCAGCAATTCTTAATCAACTCTTGTACAAAAATTTAGCTGGAGAATTTTAGTCTCCTTAGATAACTGATCAAAGAGCCATAAGAAAGATTTTGAAAATAAAAATCTCAAAATTCAAAAATTTCAAAAATGCTTGAGTTTACCTGTAGAGACCAGATTGAAAGCAAAGTGCGTAATTCCTAGTACAGGGCTAATACAAGCACTGCAAGTGTTGGTAATAGGGGGTCGGAAGCTAAGAAAGCAAAGCATCTGAAAAAAATTTCCCCAGCACAAGTCTTATGTGGACTTAATCATAATCCCTGTGGAAAATTTTTTGACTTTCAAAGAAATAGGAAACTGAACATATTTCGATATCAGAAGTCTACCTCCATTTCGAGTGCAGAAATTCAATCTGGTTCATGAAAAATTGTATAGTCACCGTGGAAAAATGATAAGAAAGAGTCGTGACAAAAACTTGAAAAATTTGAACGATTCAACAAAACTGAAAAATAATAATATAATAATTAGTAACTCCATTTTATTGGGTATCAACAGACCTCTTATGATGGAGACCTGGCGAATTAGGCTCCGAAACCATTATAAAATAATATGAGTAAACAATAAAAATTCTAATGCCTCCGCCTTGCGTGTTGCGAATGGTGAGGAGTTCTAGCTCCCCCGACTCTCATGTTGTTTTACCCGCTCATTTTTGGGCATACGCCTTCCCATCTTTTTTCTATATTATTCTATCTAGGGCATGTCTTCTCCTCCCCGGACCAAGTGTCTTTCGAAGTTCATCCTTCCACCGGCAAGTTGGCCTCCCTCTGCCGGTTTTAAGATCGTACGGTATCCACCCCTCCACTAGCTTTTCCCCTTCCTCTACCATCTTATGATATGCCACCATACCTCCATTTACTCTTCGTGACTATCCTTCCTATGTCCTTCACCTGCGTTTTTGCCCTTAACTAACACCTCTCGACTTTGTCCAATTTTTTAACATTCAACATACCGCGTTTCATATTGATCTTCGCGTCACTTGTAACCTCCTCACATTGGCATTGGTTAGCGTCCACGTTTGGGCCTCATATTGGGACTTAAACCTGCACGAGAGTGCGCTGCAAAATCACCTGCGCGGATGTTAGCGGGTGAAAATGAGTGAGTGATCATGTGCACTTTCAAATAGAAAAACTACTATCTTCAGGAGGGGAAAAAACGAGTAAAACTTATTCTACCCGTAGAACTGATTATAATTCAATTTTTTTGTGATGATGCAGTTAAATTTAGGACAAATTTTCATTGAAAGTGGATTTCTAATCGACTTAATGATGTTGAAGTTCGCTACACGCTTTCGGTAAATCATACGTAATCACTCACACATATACAGGGCTGTCAACACTTGAAACTCTAAGTTTAAATCCCAATGTAAACACAGGTTGAACACAGCTTGTAGCCAAGCCTCCTCCTTGGTTGAAATTGGAAATCTGCCTCTGGAGACGTTCTTCACTCCACCCACTTGGGATGCGATTCGAAATTTCCTTCTCTCTGGCACTTTCAAAAGAGATTATTTGACCAAGATAACCTACCTCGTCTACCGATGTTAGGAACTCGTCCCTCAACTTTTCTTTACGTTTTGTTTTACTAGTGTTTACACTTAAACCAGCTTCCTCACCTGCATCGAGAAACTCTTCTACGCTTTGGATGAGTTCGGATATATTATTAGCCATTACGACATTGTCGGCAAACCTTACGTTATTCACATTATCCCCATTAATTTCTATATCCCTGTCCTCCCAATTCAGGTGTAGCATAGCCTCCTCCAGAATGCAGTTGAACAAATTTGGTGACAACTGATCCTTCTGCCTCTCCCCTTCTAATTTTGAAACTTTCTCTCTTTCTGTCTAGTTTTGTATAGGAAGTAGCTTTCGCATACAGCTCACGAATAATGTCGATTGCTTTTTGATCTGTTCCTTGGGCTTTCATAGCTTTTCACAAAAATGTGTGGTCGCCCGTATCGAATGCCTTGGAAAAATCGATGAACGAGAGGAAAACTTTGAATTTATGTTCGTTGGCCTTTTCGATAATTTACAAAAATTTGGTCAGTCGTTGAATAATTTTTGCGGAACCCTGCTTGTTCCCTCGGCTGTTGTGAATCCAGCTGGGGGTACAGTCTGTTCTTCAGAATTTTCATAAAGATTTTTCCGAGATTAGAGGTTAAACTAACTAGTCTGAAATTTTTGATTGAACTGATTCGAAATCAGTTTTCAACCAACCCGAATACGAAGATTCAGCCCGATTTATGAAAAACTGTAGTCATTGTAGAAAAATAATGAAAAGAGATAAGACAAGCATTTTGATGAAAAACTGACGAAATTGTAAATTTAATTAAATTAAATGTCCAAAGTTTTTACTCATTATAAATACAAAAATTCAGCCAGGTTTGAAGAAAATCGCGGTATCCTTAGATAAGTAATTAAAACGCAATTTTAAAAATGTTCAATAAAAATTACTCAAAATTTGAAAAATGTGATAAAATGAGAGATTGATACCGAAAGTCTGCAATTACCTTAAATATGAAAACTAAACCAACTTACGGAACATTTTGGTCACCTTAGAAAAATAATCAAAGAGTTACAATAAAAATCTTAGGGGAAAAATCTCAAAATTCAAAAAATCCCAAACATTGATAACCGAGTTTGATTTGATATCGACTGTCTTCAACTAACTTGAATTGGTGCAAAGTTTCAACCAAATTCATAGAAAATTTGTGGTCACCTTAGAAAAATTATCAAAGACTTAGGTATGACAAAAATGTTCCAAAAAAATCGTAGAAGCGGACGTAACAGCCGAATGAGGAAGTAGAAAGCATTTAAAAAAATTAGCTTTTCTCTCGCTGGTCCCGTCCGGGTGAGAGTATTTTTTTTTTCTCTTTTGAACTGATTTGAGCAGAAAATGTACTTGAAGCAAAGGAGAGGCCAGTCTTCCAGGGCATCAATTCCACGCATTAAATAACGTGTGCATAAGGATCGAATTTTCTTGCATTCAAGCAATCAAACGTTTTGTTTTCCCCTAATACCTACTTTTTACAATATTTTCAATCCTATATTGTCAGCTTGAACACGTGTTGTAGCGAAAATTGTCAAAAAAAGTAAGTGCCACTGCGAGCGTACATGTTCCAAAACCCCGAGCATATATCACAGAGTAGGCTTTTCTAAAATCAAACATTTCTTCTCAGAGTCTTTGCTGAGAATTTCTGGGAAATGCTCAGCATTTATTAGCGAGCATTTGCTCGCTCGCTATCACTACTCTCATCTATAAGAGCTTCTCACAAAAAATATCTGCAAAACCTTTGACAATCGCGTCTCACATCGCTTCGTTGGTGACTCATCGGAGTCCCAACTTCGCTTCACTCTCGCTCACGAGTGCGGGACCACATCGCTTTACGCCCGCTGACGAGTTCGTGACTCGTCGGGGTTCCAACTGACCGCTACCGCTACTCTATGCCTCGCTCGATACCGCCGGTGAATTCGTGACTCGTCGGGGAGAAAATCGCCCCCGAAAACCTGAAAAATCCTGCTTCTTATTGGATAAATTTTACTGCAAATCAATAGTGCTCTGTCCGAAGTATCTAAAAAACCTGATGTATGAAATTTTAGAAAATATTCTCTGAAAATCTGCGAAAATATTGTTTCCAATCAATAATATTCAGATTTTTAACGCTTCACATATGCCGGATGTAAAATTTGATACGACATTCGTGTTCAGCAAACCAACATGCCTCTATTTCAAATTTATTTGAATTTATTTTTGTATCAAGTTTACCGCAATGCTTTTTGACTCGAGATCCTACTTTTCGGGCTTAATTCGAGACTGGATCAACAACACGATGTGGTATTTGTAATCGGTGACTAAAAAGTTCACTATTTCGATTGTTCGGTTGATTTTGTAAGGTCGTGTGAATTTTGCTCTTTTCAAGACTAAAATTTGGATTTTGGAGTTTAAATGGGGTCAGATAAAGAGTCTGATGCGAATCTCGAAATCAACGACCCTCTCCCCCAAGAAAACCTATTTGGACACTTTATTCTAGTCAAGTTAATGTTGCCCATTTTTCGTTTAAAATTTGGCATTTTCGGCTTACGTAGGGATCGAATGAAAACTCTGATGCAGAGTTGGAAAGCTAGCTAAAAGCTAGAAGTTTTAAGCTAAAATCTGGAGAATTTTGGCGGTAAAAAACAAAAAGTCAAAAGTTGAAAAATATTTTTTGATCGGAAATGGAAAGTTAAGAGTTTTATGTATTCAGCTTTTACTTTCATTTGTTCGCCCTTTTCCTTTCCAATTCCCATTTTTCTCTGTCTAAGTCCTGAAGCGACATCTAGTTCTGTTCTTAACAAATAAACAATGCCTCATAATTTTTTTATTATCTTTATAATTTTTTTTTAAATCAAAAATTGAAAATTTAAGCCAAAATTTGAAACATTTTAATACAAGAAAGCCAAAATCGAAGCCGAAAAAATATTTCTTGTGAAAACCAAAAAGCCAAAAGTGAAAGCTTTATCTTACGGCTATCCATCTTTACTCTGATATTCGTGATCAGCGATCCGAAAAAGCCCACAGCTTCCATTTTTCAAGTAAAGTAAATTTCGCTCATTTGAAGTATGAAATTTTATTTTTCGTCCTCCATATTAGGGTGAAATCTAAAACTTTATGAGTTATTCGGAATAGTAAAAGGCTTATTTATGCTTTGTTCGATTTTCAGGGCTAGTCAGTTTTGTCAATTTCGAGTAGAAATAAGACTTTCAGGCCAAAGGGTCTGATTTGCGATATTTACAATCGCTGATCCATCTTACTTGTATTCTTTTTCAGGCGCCATGTCCGATGCCGGACATTGACGGTAGTAGTTTTTGACACGCGACTGTCCTGGGCAGGTTAGTTGGGTTAGTCCGTCGTTGCTTTCTCCACGGTTTTTGTTGAATTAGAGTCTTCCTTCTCGGTGCCAAAGAGTGTGCAGCTGCAGTTCATTTACTAGACATATGTTTCACGACGTTGAATAGGCTGTCCACAATATGTACACGCACAATACCAAGCTATCTGATCTAGTGGCAACACGCCCTGCTTTTGTAATGCCTTGTTCGTGTGAACTGGCGGGGGTTATAGAGCGCGCTATGATTCCACCTTGATGATCCTGTAGTCGCTGAATTCGCTAGGTTGTTAGTAGGGATATTCGAATGTCACTAACTTTCCGGCGTTGGTGGGACTTAAACCCTAGACGCAAGGATTGCGAAGCGAGCGCGTTACCACCCTCCCACAGAACAACTCCTTACTTATTCTCTGATGTAGTGCTCGAAAGCGCTGATTCCAGGGCTCGGGTTGAGAGCAAAACGGGGAGGGGGGACTCCCTACTTATATAGCTTGAAAAAAATGCATTATTTCGGGTAGAAAACCCTCGCAATCTTTTCTATTTTAATAAAAAATACTCTTTGTAAATCTTCACCTCAGTACGAGAATATTAACCCAAGGCACAAAGGCCTTGAAATTTGTGTGGAGGTGCCCCGTCAGACAAGCGTGTTTACGCCGATAGCTTGCCGCTGCGCAGCACCGTGAATTGACGATCGACGTTAACAGCATCAGGCCATGATCTTATGCGTTGAAAATTATAATCTTTAAGAACCAATGCAAATTGAATTGTATTGAAATGAGAGCGTTGAGAGTGCTGTATATTTTTATAACAAAATTCCATGTGAAGGCCTGGATTTTAGCTTCAGATGCTCTTGAGGCGGCCTTAAGTGCCGTCGTGGTCTAACGGAAATTATTCGAATACTCTCAACTTCAAATACAAATGCAAATCAGAGGAAAATCGCCGAACTAGTGACAAAAAAATTTATTAACTTCTTATCGCACGTTAATGACGAATGTGGCGTGTTTTCGTCGATTGATTCTCGTGTTATAGCAACCATGTGAAAAAGGAAATGGTCCACGGAATCTTGCAAAACGATGAAGTTCACGAAGTTATGGAAGAAAATGAAAACGATACTGAGAATGATGAATGCGAAAACTTGAAAAAGAAGATTTGACTGACAATTCGACGATCTGAAATACGTTTTACAAAACAGAAACTAACGCATGACCTAGTGAATAATTCGAAAATGTTATTTACATGTCTGAAAATATCAATAGAATTTTTGAAATTCGGACCGCATATATGGACCAACTGACTATAATAATGCAAGGGGGAAAAAATCAGATATTTAAAAGTGGTCCAGACACTGTTGATGGAGGAGTTTCAGACTACATTTATAAAAACCGAAAACCAAAAGCAATGTGTCTTGCAGGTGAGTCGACAAACTGAATATTAATTATCATTTTAAACGTATTTATTGCAGTGGTTACTCAGTGTTTACCCTTGATATTCATTAATCTGCCTACAGGTCGTTGAAAATTACCGTCAGCAATATCCAAAGTTTAGCAGCGCTACAATGAAGTCATTCCGAACATGAACCCATTTTTTCTACCTTTGTACTCCTATTTTAATATTAAATACTCGTAGCAATTAAAACAAATGTTTTGAGAACATGAATATTCATTCATTCAAGTACAGATGTTGAATCAGTGACAGGTATGTTATGTCGTGCCGCCATTATCTAAGATATTATAATAATGACATTGCCCGTCACTTTACGGCACTGCCTGGCGGAAGGCCGCCGGGCGCGCCGCGATACGCCGCGCTCATTATCGTGCCGCGCTCCACGAAACTTTGGGGCCTTTGTGCCCCGCCTAATCCTATCATAACGGGGTGAAATTTTAACAGTCGAAGCATGGAGGAAGTATTACGCTAAATTCTATTCTGCAGAACCAGAAACAGGTGATCTGGCTCCAGTGTCAGGGGACGATGAACGAGAGCCGCCTATCTTACTACCCAAGGTTGAGAATGCGATCGCCTACTTAAGAATCACAAGGCACCTAGTCTGGATGGAGTGCCAGCAGAAATGATAAGAATCGCTGATGTAGAGGCGGCGCGTGCCCCGCAAAATATATGCAATGCCGTGTAGGTAACTGGAACATGGCCCGAAGATTAGTACCATTCCATGTATATGCCACAGTTTCCAAAAAAGGCTTGCTAGAGAACTGTGAAGACTACCGCATATCATTAATATTCCATGCCAGTAAGGTGCTACTCAAGATAATACCTGGCCGACTATAAGTAATCATGCATAGTCAAATACCTAAGGAACAGGTGGGCTTTGTAAAAGGTCGCGGAACACGAGAGCAGATATTAAAGCTGATCGAAAAAGCGCAGAAAACAACACATCTGTGGATTGCGTTAACTAGTCTAAACTATGGGCAATCCTGGTAGAAATGGGCGCGCCTGGACATCTGGATCGCTAATCCGTCAGCTCTATGAAAAGAGTCCCGCAAGAGTTCGCATAAACAAGACAGCGTTCTCCAAAGAGTTCAACCCAGCCCGCGGCGTGTGGCAAGGCTGTATCCTCTCTTCTCTGCTTTTCAACCTCTATGGTGAATTCATCATGCGCAAGACACAGGTCGATGGACGCAAATGGGACGGAGGAGACTCGATTGGAGGAGTTCGGATAACAAATCTATGCTATGCCGACGACGCCTTGTTGTTTACATCGGACGTCAACAGAATGTCGCGTGTTCTGTATCGGCTGGAAGAGGTCAGCGCTGAGTATGGGCTCCTGATCAATGAGGGAAAGACGAAGATACTGATAGTGAACTGTCGAGAAAACGACAGTCCTGACGTAGAGAAAACTGAAACTATCGAAGTGGTACAACGGTTCACATATCTTGGATCTTTCGTGGAAAATACAGACGGCTGTGCAGCGGAAATCTGCCATAGGGCGTAACTAACAAGAAGGGCAATGGGCCCTTTTGAAATGAATATGAGCCGACTCTGCAATCAGTAAAGAGGTGAATGTGCGGCTAGTCAGATCTCTTGTTTTTTTTTATCTTTGTAGGGATGGTCTACTCCGGAGCAGTCTGGTTCGACGAACCAGGTTTTCAAAAACAGCATGTTCGAGAAACTACTCTCTACAGATCGAAGCTGCTCTCTACTTCTTTCTGCTCCGAATACTTCGAAATTCGTTAGAATGTATTTTATTTATTTTATTATTATTATTATTATTATTATTATTATTATTATTATTATTTTTTTGTAATAGTGAATCGAAAGAATCGTTTTCAGTATACTCAATTTCGATGCTGAAATTTACCCATCACTAATCAGGATCAGGATTCAGTATATCATTCAAAATAGATTAATTAGGCTGCAAAAAAAGAACTGAAATTTCAGATTAACACAGCAATGGAGTGAAAAGAGTTTTTTGTTCTTTATTTCTCATGAATCACAACGCCACGCAATTTCTTGCACCAACTGAGTTCTTGTTCCTACAAACCACTGAACAGTGAACACTGATCAAACTTTAAATAATAGCATGTTGAGGATATCCCCGCTTTCCATTTTTACTGAATGTTATGGTATCGATCAATGCGGGCTAACGTTACAAGAAACTTTTCCATATCCCCACCCCCGTTACATGCAAGCGGCGATTCTCGCACCATGCTGCCATTCGTGTTGCTGTAACAAAAAAATTTCGTATTTTTGGTACATGAATGATATCATGATGAGGGAATCCCCGTTCATAACACAATGAGTATCTCAAAAATTGTTTGGCCCTGGAACAACGGCTATTTTTTGTACACATGCTCAAAAAGTAGTCATTTTATGGCATTATCTTTTCACACTGGGCGAGAATTTCTCACCATCTACAGGTTCTAGTAAGGATTCCCTCACTATGATATAATTTTAGTTTTTTGGCGGGGATTTCCTCACCATGCTACCATTATAAGGTCTGGCAGGGATTCCATCACCATGCTACCATTATAAGGTATTGAATTACATGTTAGCATTTAAAGGATCAAAGAATTATAAGGTGCTGCATTTTGTACCTTTGGAGTAAGTACGCTCAGAGCAGTTTGGGACCAGGGAGCAGAGTGAAAAATCGGGTTTTTGTAAAAACCAGGAAAAGACAGACCTAATTTCACAAAACAGCCATCATTATCCCACTCTCTCTTTTCCAAACTGCCCTTAGTCCACAACATTGCCTACTTTGGAGCCCTATAATTCGAAGACTAACAGTCGGTTTGACATGAAATTTTGACAGTAGATATGTCTAGAATTCACTCAGCTCTCCATCCCAGGCGTCACTTCAGGGTAACCAACTGTATAATCCGAGGTATAACTCCCCCCCCCCCAACAATTACAATTTTGGACTAAAGACAATTTGGAAACCGACCCTTCAGTTGTAACTGAGAAACTTAATTTTTTCGACAAAGGATGGTATTATTCACTTAAATTGGACATGAGGGGCGAATAGAATTCCATTCAATTTCTTCAGTACATCCCAGATTGTCTCCAAAAAATTTCAGTTTTTTCCATTTTTCCCACTGAGGGTGTGCTATTGCTGATCGAGAAATTTTCTGTCGCAAGAGGTGAGCAGGCTTTTTGTCCAATTCTCACGATACGTTTCGGACTCGGCTTCAGAAATTTATTTTTTGTTTGTTTTATTTTATTAAGTTTGAAACGGTGGATGTATTAAGATTAAACGTCATCACAAATATGCAGAAGTAATGAAATTGAATAATAAGTGCTTTCAAAGCTTTCGTAGATCGCCCTCTTTCCCTTTTCTATCTGAGGGGTACGGTCTTCGCCTCTGCTAGCACATTCACCAGTTTCAGGCTGAGTTCTAAATTATGTTTACATTGGATGGCTTTGACAAAATAGGGACACGTGCACGTTGATGCATTTCCATTTACGACAATTCTGTGAACACGGTATCGACGATGTTGAAAGTCAGGGAACGTGCTCCGTATATCCTGCTAGTGGCCAGCGATGATTCCGTGAGTAATGAACTGTCCGCTAGCAGTGGAACTGACGTAGAAGACTCGATGACCTGCAGAAGTGTCGGGGCCAGGACGTTCCTCTTCGAGCACCTGCTTCTTAGCATAACCCATTGATTGATTTCCATACATTCTATACATAATATATAATATCCCTTCATGCCTTCATTAGTATCGTTCAGTATATAACGTGCATTCTTGCATTTATTATCGCTTACACTCATTCTTCCGCCGTTTCCAGTTCATAGTTCCTGCCATCTATTTTAACGGGTTAATAAAGTTTCCCCTTTCTCTATATGGGGCGGAGACATGGACGCTTCGCGAGGCCAAGCACAAACACAGCGATGCCCTCTGGAGATGGAGTGTTGGGGCCGCGTGTTCCTTGGACGTTTCGGTTTTGAACGAAGTCGGGAATCCTAGAAGATTATCGTCGGAGATTCTGTCTCTCATAATTCGGTATTTTGGATATGTTCGCGCAGATGGTACGGAGGTACTCTTCGTCGAGGGGAAGGTTGATGGAACCAGAGGCCCGTGGTTGCTTACCAACCCACTGAACGGACTTTGTACGCAGGCCAGCTGGAAGAACATGTTCGTTGGACGCGCAAACGGGACCGGTGGCGCGACCTTGTCCGGGCAGCGTTAGATCGTGGTTACGATACCTCCGCGAGGTGTGCAATGGCTCAACGAATGAATGAATTTTGTATTGTGGGAGAAAAGATTGCGGGGTCTCCTCTTCACGTTTCTGAACTTTGAAAAAAAGAACCCCCTAGGGATCCAAAATATCCCCATTTCCACTCTACATTTCATTCTTTAAGTCGTCATTTTTGACCTTTGTCTAAACGTTGGATTTTGGGTAAAAATGGGGATGGATTAAACCCCAGAGCCTTCGAAAGAACCAGCCAGTGAGATAAGCAGCCTAGCAGCCCCGCAATCAAACGGACAAAAAATGAAGCTTCTACCTCCGAGTTCGGAGTGTCGCAAAGGAATCCATCTTCACCGAATCCTCGGCTCTCGGCTGTACAACAGCAACTCGTCTGGAGATACAGACTAAATACCGCTGGGCAGATTACCGTCACCACGGTGACATGGTTGTGGCCCACAGTTGACACGAAACTCGACGTTATGGAGCATGGAACTGAATTCCTCTTTCGCTTTTGTCTGCCGAAGATACGCTTATTTGTATAATATGATGCAGCGTGCAACCAACGACAAAACTGAACAGCAATTTGTAACAACAACGAGCAGGAAGGAAATGTTCGGAAAACTTTTCTGAATGAACGGGTTCACCGCCCGTTGAATTAGAAAAAAAAATTAATAATCTACCGAAAATGAAGGCAAAAAAAAAGAAAAGATTACCGGTACTTACACTCTACGCTATACACGCGCAACTACTTAAGCAAACAGACACAATACAATCGCTGATTTGCGCCACCTATTCGCGCTGGTAAAGCGTAAACAATCCAGAGGATGAACTACTGTTTGTTGTCTGCACAAAAAAGTCGAACCATATACCGTGTGCCCGCTACTTGTTGTACTCAGCAGCGTGACAAGAAGACGCGTTTTGATGCACGAAGTACGAACTATCAACACGTACATGCCGGAATTTTTCTCATTTCTCGTATGTAAGAAGTATGAACGTGGTGGATCTAGAATGTGCCCGATAATCATGTATGTGTTCACATCAGAGGTCACAATTCGCTCGTCTCTGCGAGCACCGAGACAAATAATCAATTTTATTAGTACAAAACCCGATGCGTTGGTCATTGGCCTATTCAGACGAGATTTTGTGTCATTCTGTGTGGTCGCAAACCTATTCGAGATCATATTGGCAGCCCAAAATATGGAATAGACTAATATCTTTCTACCAGCAGCAGCACAAGAAGGGATCAGAGCAACTGCAACATCCAAGTCCGTATTCCTTGAAAACCTGATCACTTTTCAACATTTTCGAAAATCGGAGCAAAATATCTCACCTTAAGATAATTACTTCCAGTGGCACCAGAACCGGAAGAGCAGAGGAGCAGTTACCCCTTCTTTCTCCGCTTGTGATGGTGCTGGGATAATAGTACCTTTTTGCTCTCCTGGTTTTAAAAGAGAAAATTGTAACATTGAGAGCTTGCTTACAGAAATGGTTGGGAACAACCTTAACCAGCAAGTAGGAATGGTCATGTTTCTAAAGAGAATACTTCAATTACCATAAAACAAGGGCTATCAGTAATATGAAGGCAATCTTCAGTAGATTGAGCTTAAATTGCATATAATATTGTCTGTATGCAAATTCCATACGTCTACACCAGGTGCGTGAAAATCATGCATACAGTTCGTACCATGTATAGTTTTAATCTCAATTATCTCGACCTTGAACAACAGCCCATTACTTCCTTTGATTCCGGTGACATTAATAACATTAATACACGAAGCTGCCCTTGTACCTCGTAACTTCTCAAAAGTCCTTCCAACTCAATAATTATTCCTTTATACTCCGATTAATCCCTCTGACTCAACTGACAATACAAGAAGTTGCACTTATACCTTGTAGCTTCTCAAGAGTTCTTCCAACTCAACTATTCCTTCATACTTACACCCCTTTGCCTACAAAACTTATAATAGTCCAGGGGCAGTATTATTGAAACGTTTTAGCGATGTTACGGTTAACATAGCATGTACTTGAAATAGGATGTTATCGGTAACATCGCGAAAACGTTTCAATAATACCAATCCAGGAATATATTAGACCTAAAAATAGCTCATAAAGGGGAAAATTGCTGCAGAGTTGAAACTTGGCATGATTCTCAAGGACAACTCCCTAATAAACATACTAAACCCCCCGCCCGGCAGGGGTGGGCGTGACCCCCTAGAGCTGAAACCCCGTACCGAAGAACAGTTTTTTGACCGTAGCTCCACAAATATTGATTTATATACGAAAATTCTGCTTACCTGAATTAAAGAGCATAAAATTCTCTACAAAAAATGTCTCTGTCACTTTTGTCCTAGCTTACATCATAAACGACTTAAGAGACTCTCATTTTGATATCGTTTTCGGGTTTTCAAGTCAATTCAATCTCACTGATTTAAAAGATGAATTTTCGTTTGGGGCTTCAATTGTGGATTGACTAAACGTCCCTGTCTAATGAGATGTTCGCAGTCAGTGAAGCAAAAAACGAACGATTTCAGTTGGATCTTTTAATCAGTGCCAAATGTCCCATGGGGTAAACTGGGCAGTTCTCCTAGGCGCCAGTCTCTGATAGGCGCCATTTAGCTACGCTTTTTTTTTTCGAACTTCACTGGATTACGTTCGACTAGTGCAAAAATATTGCATACATCCAATTTTAACAAATTTAAATATCGGTATGTACCCTATATACGTATAATTCATACACTGAAGACAAATAATTAATGCAACTTGAAAAGGAAAGCCTCCCCCTCCCCCCCGGACGCAAAGCGCCAAGTCTGGTCCGCCAATCGGCAAAACATAAGCGTCACTTCCCGTTTTTCCCATTACAAAGGTACAAATCCGGCACTGCTTTTTATTCAAAATCGGAACCAAATATCGGAATCCCTTTTTTGAGAATGTCTCATCATACCTATATAATATTATTTACATTTTATGCATTGATCCTCTGCTCAAGAGAGCAAAGATTTCCTGCAGTCGTTCCCACTCCCTCCTATCTGCTGCAACTTTTTGAGAGTTTTTAACACCCCCTCCCTCTCAAGAACTCATTATTGCTGTCGCTTCACCACGTCTGTTGGTGACCTTTTTTCCTTTTGTAGTGGGTTAAATACTAAAAAATTGTCTGATAGGTCAGTTGGTCGGTCATCTTTCAACCTTGCTACAGGTCCAGCCCACTTCCATGCAATCCTTCTTGTATACATATTTGACTATGTCAATTCGTAACTTTTGGTTTATGTCTGCTATTTTTTCACGATCTTTTAGTTTGTACCCTAGGATCGATTTTTCATTTTCTTTAAATTTAATCTGAAACTTTTCGGCAAACAACTATTGTTCAGTTATAGAAATGTTGTTACATTTTTACATTTGATGTTGACGTATCTGACACAAAACACTACAAAAAAAAATCAACTAAAAAAAAAGCGCGCTCATATTTTATCTGCCATACTACCGAGACCACTCCCACCCACAACATCTAACCCTCCCCTCTCCTCGAATAGCGAATCAGACTAATTGTTAGGGGAGTGAGAGAATATTTTTCCTCCAGTCAGTTTTTGTCTCTACATTAATGTCCCAATCTGTCTTCTCAGCCAGGACTTGATTGCAAGTTTCCATCATCCTAAATATGAGTGAAAATTTATAAGACCATGTTTTAGTGTTTTAGGGCGAGAAAAGTTTACTTTGTCTGCCTGTATGTTAGGGGCAAAAAATTGTTGTTGTTTTTCTTTTTCAACAGTAGCGCACAATCTACCCTCCCATGCAAGATATCATGCAGCATACACAGACCTCCAACTACTTTACATCTTGATTGAAGTCTTGTCATATTATATCCTTATTACCAAATCTTCATGTGATGTGTCTTCAGGAAAATAGTGAAAGTCCTTATAATAGAGATGTTTCAGAAAACGTATTTGTATTCTTTCAAATTGGCTGTTCATTATTTCAGTAAGTGGGTTCCAAAATATGGAAGCAGACTTCAACTGGGACCGAACTAAGGCCCGATACAAAACCCTTAAAACTTCGGTATTTATAAACATTTTGGAGTTTCGCATGAAAAATCCTAATGCTTTTTTTGCTGTTACTGCAATCTTATCCACATGACTGTTGAAAGTCATCTTGGAATCAAGTATTATACACGAATTCCTCATTTCTACTACTCTTTTTAATATTTTGTTGTCCATCGAGTAGTTATTCAGGATTCATTTATTTTTCTAGAAAAGGTTTTTACTTTACATTTGGAAATATTGAAATACAGTTTATTCTCCTCACTACAGTCTTTTGACGCTTCAATATCTGATTGCAGCAATTTTATATCATTTTCGTTTTGTACTTCCCTAAATATTTTTAGATCGTCTGCATATAGCAAATTTTTGAATTTTTAACTGTAAGGGGAGTTTCTTTTCTAATTTGCTCTCAGCCCGAGCCCTGGAATCCGCCCTTTCGAGCATTACCACAGAGACGTCGGGGAGGCTGTAAGGGCTGTCTTAGCCCTCTTCCCTTCTGGCCGAAAAACCGGCCTAGGTCGAAATTTAGCGAGTTGCTACGTGGGCTCGAACCCGAAACCTCCGGATTCCGAGACCAACGCGCTATCGACTCGGCCATGAAAATAACAGAGCGCCCAAATTTGATCCTTGTGGTACTCCAAAAGTGCATTCAATGTATTTAGAGGTTGCTCCCCTGTACATTACATATTGTTTCCTATCACTTAGATAAGACCTAAAAAATTCCTTTAAATGCATAGAGAATGCAAAACTTTCAATTTATCAATAATAATTCGGTGGTCTACTTTGTCACAAGCCTTTTGAAAGTCATGTGTACACCGCATCTATTTGCCCACCTTTATCAAGAATTCCTAGAATTTCCGCAACAAATATTAATAAGTTAGTTACAACCGAGCGACTTTTGAAGAAGCCATGTTGAAATGTTGATATCTGATTTTTAATTTGTGGGAATAATTTTCTATAAATAAGGATTTCAAATATTTTGGCTGGAATTTTCAAAATCGATATGGGTCGATATTCTGAAATATTAGTTGAATTCTTGATTTTAGGAATGGGAGTTATCGTTGACATTTTCCATTCCTCGGGGAATTTTTTCCCCTTCAAAAACATATTAAATATATAGCACAATGGAGACCTGCAAGAAACCCCCGGCAATCTTTGTAGATATAATAGGACATTATCGGGTCCTTATGTTTTCTTAGGCTTTAGACTATACAAGTTCTTTCAACCTTCCCTCTGTTACTTGCTTTACATCAACATTATAATTAGTTTGGGTAGTTACTTTACTTTTTTTACATTACTGGGAGTAGTGTACACAGATGAAAAATGTACAGAGTGGTTGCTATTTTTTGAAGAGTTTTAACGATTGGAGGCCGTGTTGACGGCTGTCAAACACGGCCTCCAATCGTTAAAACTCTTCAAAAAATAGCAACCACTCTGTACATTTTTCATCTGTGTACACTACTCCCAGTAATGTAAAAAAAGTAAAGTAACTACCCAAACTAATTATAATGTTGATGTAAAGCAAGTAACAGAGGGAAGGTTGAAAGAACTTGTATAGTCTAAAGCCTAAGAAAACATAAGGACCCGATAATGTCCTATTATATCTACAAAGATTGCCGGGGGTTTCTTGCAGGTCTCCATTGTGCTATATATTTAATATGTTTTTGAAGGGGAAAAAATTCCCCGAGGAATGGAAAATGTCAACGATAACTCCCATTCCTAAAATCAAGAATTCAACTAATATTTCAGAATATCGACCCATATCGATTTTGAAAATTCCAGCCAAAATATTTGAAATCCTTATTTATAGAAAATTATTCCCACAAATTAAAAATCAGATATCAACATTTCAACATGGCTTCTTCAAAAGTCGCTCGGTTGTAACTAACTTATTAATATTTGTTGCGGAAATTCTAGGAATTCTTGATAAAGGTGGGCAAATAGATGCGGTGTACACATGACTTTCAAAAGGCTTGTGACAAAGTAGACCACCGAATTATTATTGATAAATTGAAAGTTTTGCATTCTCTATGCATTTAAAGGAATTTTTTAGGTCTTATCTAAGTGATAGGAAACAATATGTAATGTACAGGGAGCAACCTCTAAATACATTGAATGCACTTTTGGAGTACCACAAGGATCAAATTTGGGCGCTCTGTTATTTTCATGGCCGAGTCGATAGCGCGTTGGTCTCGGAATCCGGAGGTTTCGGGTTCGAGCCCACGTAGCAACTCGCTAAATTTCGACCTAGGCCGGTTTTTCGGCCAGAAGGGAAGAGGGCTAAGACAGCCCTTACAGCCTCCCCGACGTCTCTGTGGTAATGCTCGAAAGGGCGGATTCCAGGGCTCGGGCTGAGAGCAAATTAGAAAAGAAACTCCCCTTACAGTTAAAAATTCAAAAATTTGCTATATGCAGACGATCTAAAAATATTTAGGGAAGTACAAAACGAAAATGATATAAAATTGCTGCAATCAGATATTGAAGCGTCAAAAGACTGTAGTGAGGAGAATAAACTGTATTTCAATATTTCCAAATGTAAAGTAAAAACCTTTTCTAGAAAAATAAATGAATCCTGAATAACTACTCGATGGACAACAAAATATTAAAAAGAGTAGTAGAAATGAGGAATTCGTGTATAATACTTGATTCCAAGATGACTTTCAACAGTCATGTGGATAAGATTGCAGTAACAGCAAAAAAAGCATTAGGATTTTTCATGCGAAACTCCAAAATGTTTATAAATACCGAAGTTTTAAGGGTTTTGTATCGGGCCTTAGTTCGGTCCCAGTTGAAGTCTGCTTCCATATTTTGGAACCCACTTACTGAAATAATGAACAGCCAATTTGAAAGAATACAAATACGTTTTCTGAAACATCTCTATTATAAGGACTTTCACTATTTTCCTGAAGACACATCACATGAAGATTTGGTAATAAGGATATAATATGACAAGACTTCAATCAAGATGTAAAGTAGTTGGAGGTCTGTGTATGCTGCATGATATCTTGCATGGGAGGGTAGATTGTGCGCTACTGTTGAAAAAGAAAAACAACAACAATTTTTTGCCCCTAACATACAGGCAGACAAAGTAAACTTTTCTCGCCCTAAAACACTAAAACATGGTCTTATAAATTTTCACTCATATTTAGGATGATGGAAACTTGCAATCAAGTCCTGGCTGAGAAGACAGATTGGGACATTAATGTAGAGACAAAAACTGACTGGAGGAAAAATATTCTCTCACTCCCCTAACAATTAGTCTGATTCGCTATTCGAGGAGAGGGGAGGGTTAGATGTTGTGGGTGGGAGTGGTCTCGGTAGTATGGCAGATAAAATATGAGCGCGCTTTTTTTTTAGTTGATTTTTTTTTGTAGTGTTTTGTGTCAGATACGTCAACATCAAATGTAAAAATGTAACAACATTTCTATAACTGAACAATAGTTGTTTGCCGAAAAGTTTCAGATTAAATTTAAAGAAAATGAAAAATCGATCCTAGGGTACAAACTAAAAGATCGTGAAAAAATAGCAGACATAAACCAAAAGTTACGAATTGACATAGTCAAATATGTATACAAGAAGGATTGCATGGAAGTGGGCTGGACCTGTAGCAAGGTTGAAAGATGACCGACCAACTGACCTATCAGACAATTTTTTAGTATTTAACCCACTACAAAAGGAAAAAAGGTCACCAACAGACGTGGTGAAGCGACAGCAATAATACTTATGATCTCCGTCTGGCGTCCTAGTCTTTTTTCTCATATCGGGGCGTGCTGTGGCTGGTCATAAAATCACTGTCTTATTTTAAAATTTGAATATTTCACGAACATCCCTCGTGAATAGAGAACACTCTTCGTTATCAGTCATCATGCCGGCGACTTGACATAGGGTGGTATTCATACGTGATCTTTGTTATTCTAAATTTGCCGTTGTTAATGGAGCACCTAATCGACCAATCGTTTAAAATACTTTTCGCACCACTGATTAACGTGCCCGCACATGAACTGACGCTGCTCACACATGCGAGAGCCAATAGGCCGTATACGGGACGTTAAATGACATTTTAGTTTTTGTTTCCAACGCTTCCGGCCGTTGATCACCGAGAGTGTTGTCGTTTTGGAAAACGATGAAAGCGTATTGAAAGAATTATTACTATTGTTTTCGACGTACACAAAAAACACCTATTTTGACGCACGAATTAACTATAAATGGGATACGTCGAGATTTTAGTATTTTAAACTACATAGGAACCGCGCGTACCCACTGACAACCGGATCCGTTGTGGACAGCCCGATTAAAATTTATTACGATCACAATTAAAACCGTTCTTTGGTCGCGCTTGGGGAATGAATTTTGGTTTCTGCTTCATCATGTATTTTCATTTCAGACTAGATTCTACAGGAACACGTCGATTCCTTTTTACAACCTATCTACAAGGATAATAACGTATAACAGTGATCCTTGTCCCTCGAGAAGGGATTATTATCCTAGTCTTATACGGCGCGCTGTTGACATTTCCAAGGAAAGTGCAGCTCCTAATGGATTCTGTAACAGACCCGAATTAATCTTGAGTCAGGGCAGTCGCGATGGTGAGATCACTTTTTCTTCCCTTTTCGTCTCTAATAACCAGTACTGTTATGATGTTCGAAAAGTCAACTCTCAGAAGGTCCTAACTGACAGTCGAAAAAATTGGAAAAGAAAGAACGTAAGGGGGTCATTCTCCGGAAACTGAGAATATTTTGTGACCTGTAAATTTTAAAACTGAACTTCGATTTTTTAATTTTGTTATTTACTAGGGGGCTTCGCCCTCTGGTCGCTTCGCGCCTCGTCCGACCATCACAGTCCTCAGTGTTTGGTCTAAAACTTTTGTTCCTGAGTTGAGGTTTGCTTTGCGCTTCTTTTGCTCCCCCTTTATCAGCGGTCCTCAATCTTCCACCATGAATTCCGCCCTTTCATTCTTTCTTCATCACAAGCCTCCTCCTCCACCACGACCCCTAAAATCTAAGTATTTCCTAACACAATACCTCACCGGACATGGTAATTTTGCAACATATCTACAGAAATACCAAATAACAGATAACAGTCGTTGTAGGGTTTGTAATAAAAAAATATGAAGATAGTCCAGATCACACTTTTATAGAATGTCAAAATTTTAATCAAATCAGAACGAAACATAATATTACAGAGGGGATCTTAGGAAAATGTTTACAAGAAAAAGAAAGCTATGTCAAAATAAACAAATTTTTGAAAGAAATATTGAAAACCAAAAAAGATATTCAGTAACGCTCTGTCCAATGTAACGCCAAAAAAAAGAGGGGTGTAAAATGTATACGTATTATAAAATAAAAAAATATGAAGATAGTCCAGATCACACTTTTATAGAATGTCAAAATTTTAATCAAATCAGAATATTACAGAGGAGATCTTAGGAAAATGTTTACAAGAAAAAGAAAGCTATGTCAAAATAAACAAATTTTTGAAAGAAATATTGAAAACCAAAAAAGATATTCAGTAACGCTCTGTCCAATGTAACGCCAAAAAAAAAAGAGGGGTGTAAAATGTATACGTACTATAAGCTCGTGTATAAGTTAATTGGTAAATAGATGTATTGTATAGTATACACATAAGAACTCAATCAGACCTCACCAGTGCGATAAACTGATTGTAAAAGCACTGGAGAGATCTGTTGTCTGTATGAATATGTTGTGTCAATAAATTTATTAAATAAAAAAAATAAAAAAAATCAGTTTAAACACCTTGAAGGATCCTCTGAAAAGAAAATACTCGAGCATTGGCCAACTATGGATTATGAAAATAGAAAGATTTGGATTAATGTGTTTTGTAAAAATTCATGAAGGAGGTTTAAAAAAGGAGGGTTGAGTGGGAAGCGAACGAAAAGAGGAAGGGTTACTTCCAAGAAGTAGCAATACCTATGAAAAAAATCGTTTTTCATATGTTCTTTTGTAAATCTGCATTTTTGAACAATCAGTGAGAGGAGGGAGAGCGAATGAATAGCTCATTAGCCTCCTTGGTGTTTTTCATTTACATGTTGACACGTTTTCTTTATTGAACTGAACTAGTTCTAAATTTAGAAATATTTTAGATGGCCTTTTATACGGCATGAAATTATGCATTTTACTCGAGAAATGCATTATTTATGGTCAAAATATTGTAGGTAAAATTGTGATAGCTCTACAAAATTCTGATTAACAATTTAGAAAAAGAAAAAGGCTCATGTCTAAATTATTTGTGGACAAGCTCTAAAAAATTATTTTCCCCCTTAACTCCTGGAAGATATATCTCAATAATCACCTCATTTACGCCCGTGGAATAGAGTCTAGTCTCCCCTGGAATTGTATGGCCTCCGCTCAATATGGTACAGTTCAATTTCAGCAACATATATTTTTGCTTCTTCAGGAATCTGAAAAAACTGCGGATACAATTTTGGTCACATTGCTCCAGACATAGCCGTAAATAAAGGAGGCTTGCTGGGCGTAGCCTAATTCACTTGAAACCTCTCCCCCAAAAAAATGAAAAACTATACAAGTGAAAGAATATTTAGTATTATTTTGATACTTGTCAGCCTTTCTCCATGAGCTCTCCACTCTCACTCCACTCCAGGTTGACTATTTAAACGAAATTTCTGCCATATAAATTAATGAAAAGCACCTAGTTAAATGGCATATTATTAGATTCCTTTCCGCAAAACACTTTCAGTGGCGAACAGTCCTACTTTCAATTTGTATTTGAAGTAAGATGTCGGTACCACGTGCATATTTGAAATCACAAGATTTCAAAATACACATAGATAGGTAAACTAGTATTGAAACTGAAAATAGAACGTGAAATTATGACGGTAATAACAATCGAAGAACACTTTCGATGGAAAACGGCGATTAGTGGTCTTTGTTCCGCCATTGAACTTAATTTGAATGTTATCAATCTCCGCTGATCTCGTTTCGACCCAATTTTTGGACTCGTGGAAATTCGGATATCAACTGGAAGAAACTCCACGCTAATTATCCGACATCCGTCGCTCATAATTAAGGCTCCGTCGACGTCGATCAAAGTCGGCTTTTTACCAACTGATATAATGGCTATGCGCCAGATATGGAAGATGGGTACTTTTACTATAAATAGATAGAGATGGAAAAAATGTTGCATGCAGGGGCAATTCCATAAAAAGGGCAGTGAGCGAAAGTACGAAAAATCATAAATTATGCTATTTATTAGCTGATTAAAATATTTTGATATTTCGATACCTTAGGATACAGACATGCTATGTCCAAAATTTTCGAAAATGCATTTTTGGTATCACTGGATTCGTCTCAACGAGCAGAATCGAATGCTAATACCAGATATGTCCTATCTCATCTCTAAACCCCCTCTAATTGGCATTAAGTAAAATCTGCTATGTCCATATAGTCGAAAACGAAATGCACAGACATGCTATGTTCATGCTATGTCCCATATTGTAGTGCACAGATGTGCTATGTCCGCTGTCAAGGCATAATTATAAAAAAAAATCAGGTAAAATGGTGAAAAATTATTGTAGATTATGCAAATAACAAAACTTCAAACTTCTCTCCTGAAAAATGACACCTTTTGGACATAGCATGTCTGTATCCTAAGGTATCGATTTGCTGTATACGTGAAATAACGAATTTTCCATTTCAGGTCCTTAATCCACAATGTTTTACTCGTATCCCTCTATCACGAGACATGTACAGGGTGTCTAATGAAATACGCCCTCATCTTTATTTTCGACCGTGGAGTCAGATCGAGGTGCACCAAAGCAGGGTTTCAGCGATACTATGTAATCTAGTTTTCTTTTCAGTGAGAATATTTTTCGAAACCCTGAAGAGGACCTGGAACATTCCACCCCCTTTAGAAGTCTATGAAGTCTAGGTTCTTTTTCAGTGAAAGTATTTTTCGAAACCGAAAAGGGGAGCTGGAACATTCAACCCCCTTTGGATTTGCAATTGGGAACGTATCAAACGATGTATCAAAAGGTTATAGCAGGGTATTGTAGGTGAATCGGCTTAGGTCGATTTTTTCAAATTTTTCCTAAGTCCTCTGTTTTTTGTGGTAAAAAGAAAATTTCAGAGCCCATAGTTACAATCCTACCCCCCCCCTCCAGAGAGACGTGGTCTCGAAATATATGATTTTCACTCTTTCATAGCTTCATCTTGGGCATTTTTTGCTCGAATGGTACGAAATTTGGCTTGTAGGTGAAAGCTCGTATAAAAACAACCGAATTACTCAATAAAAATAGAACAAAAAAAACACAAAACGTTTGAAAAGGAATTATGGCGAAAAGTAAATTGGTTTGGGTATCCTCTAATCTTCATCACTGCCTTCATTAATTGCAGTTTCAATTTGAGTAAATTACAGTGATGAAGATTAGAGTACACCCAAACCATGTTACTTTTCGCCATAATTCCTTTTCAAACATTTTCTGTGTTCTTGTTTGTCTTTTTGTTTCTTTTTTCATTTTCATTTTCGTTTATTCTTATTGATTATTTTTAAAGTGATTGACTTGAACTTTCGTTTTGCGTGTATGAATCTGTTAACTTAATATACTGGACGATTTGTTTTCTCTCTTCATCTCCTCAAAATACCACTTTGTTCATCAGTATGTATGTTCACGTCAAATTCCTTTATTCATCATGAATAAAATCTATGTGTTATGTGTCGTACTTGTATCCTGAGGCCTAGTCGTTGAAACTTATAGGTACCTACTTGAAACAAGTGAAAGGCCAACAACACTGCTTATTCCAATGTTATTCAAAGCCTATTTACAGGCATTTTATTTTATTTTTGTGTTTATAAATTTCATTTCCATGATTTATCTACCTAAAATCATTATAGTAAAAATAAAGAAGTATCATATCCCCAGTGAATAAGTACGGGGGTAGCTAGAAATTTTAGAGGGACTTGCCCTTCATGTAGCTCTTACTTGAAGAGAAATTAGTGCCGGATTTGGTTTTTCAATCAGTGAAAAAAAAAATTGTTTTTTGAGCATTTAGGTATGTGTCACCACTCTCAAAATGCTGAAAATTGGCATGAAGGTCGGGAATACATTTTTTAGAAATATATGCAAATTAAAAGATTTTGCCAAGAAATTTCAAAATCAAATTTGTAAGTCAGAAAAAGGTATTGGTTGGCTGAGAGCCTCCACCTACATGCCAAAATTCGTACCACTCGAGTGAAAAAATGCCCAAGATAGAGCTGAAAAAGAATGAAAATCATATATTTCGAGGTCACACCCCTGTGGAGGGGGTATGATTGCAACGAGGCTCTGAAATTTTCTCTTGTCACAGGAACTAGCGGACTGAAGACAAATTTGAAAAAACTGACAGGCCGATTCACCTATCTTACCCTTCTATAGCCTTTATTGTAGTTCCTTAGATCACTGATTCCAAATATCCTATATCGTATTTTAAATTCGACACTAATTGGGACTCCAAAATTCAATGTTCACTCGTAAAATGAGAAAATTACCTTTTTTTGAAAGATCGAAAAGCACTGAATGAGAGGTTTCTCGAGTCATTGATTTCGAAAACTTCCATTGATTTTTAATCCGAGCCCAATTAGAACCCCTTTGACCATACTGAGAAATTAAAATTTTGGTACCCAAATCGAAGTCGAATCAGAAATCCGATAGAATTTTCGAAATCAGCGTTTCAGGAAATTCCATCTTCAATAGTTCATTCGATTTTTTAACCAAAAACAATGGATTTTGCCTACTTCACAAGTGAAATTGGGATTTCAGGCCAAAAAATAAGACGCGGATCAAAAATATCAGTGGATAGTGGGAATCAGTGACCCAAAAAACCCATATACATCGATACTTTATGTTCTCATTTGAAAATCCAAAATTGATGGAATGTTTCAGCTTCTCTTTTCGGGGAGAGAAAATTTCTTCGCTGACAAAGAAAATAGACATTACCAACGACGATCCGGCTTTATCGCTCCTCAACGCGACTTCTCCGTTAAACTCAAGATTGGTGACACATTTTATCAGACACCCTATAGAAAGACGTTAAGAAAAAGGGGCAAAACTTCAAAAACGAGACCTAATGTGAACCTAGTTATATGTCTTTTTCCCAGGAGATTTTGGATAACGGATAGTCATAAAATCAATCTAGCAGATACGCATTTGTTATTCTTACCTAGAAGTTCGAAGTTGTATAAGTAGGCAATGCTCGTAGGTAACCAAGGAAGCCACAATTTTCACGATACTAGTTCTTCCTGTACTGGAGAACTGGAATCAGTGTCGGCAGTATTATCTTGGTGAGCTAGAAGCAGGTGGAAAATTTGGCACATGACGTGTCGCACCCGGTCGAGAAATATGAACGAATGTATGCAGGTAATTACGAGCAATTGAAACGTGCTCCACAGCACACATGTGTGACAAGATAAAGGGGCTGGAGAACTTCTTTCGAAGTAACACCGGTCCGGTCCGTATGCCGTCAGTCAGTTCACCGGTAGCTGTATCTTCTTTATAGGACAGCAGGCAGTCGTGAAAAATGTGACGATATAGTTTAATAACTCAGCTAACTACTCCAAACTCCTCATACCACGGAAACAACTAAAAAAAATCTATCGCGTTCTAGTAAATTCTGTTAATGGAGGTCTTGTAGGTTGGTACAGGGGCGGACTGGAACCTAGAAAACTGCTAGGAAAATGCTATGGTTTTGGCCCAGCTTTTCAGTATTACTGCCCCTCCAACATGTCTTCTTTTTCTCCTTTCTCTTGTCCAGTCATTACAGCAGCCCAAAACTTCCAAGTGTACCGGCCCAGCGAAAGATTTCCCATGAATAACTAGGAATATTAAGGTGGCATTTCTTTTTTTCTCTCTTTCTTTTTCTTTTTAAATTAATTATAATAATTTAAACGTAGTTGCGAATATTCAACAGGCTTACAGAGCAGGAACATCAAAATATAGGGAAGAGCTTTTGTCCACGACGATAGATATCTTGTCTACAGCGATTTTCTCTCGAATATATATTTTCGTATAAATCGCCCTGCCTGGCTGTTTCCTGTATAACACGATGCAAACGTCTTTTGCATCCTGCATTTCTGTACATCCAGTGTATTACCTATTCAGTACCACATTCTTCTTATTTTGTTAACTCATTCTCCTTTTTTCTACGATCGGTCAGGGCATTAGTTTAGCGTCCAGCTTATGTTTTACGGCTCACGACATTAGTTCAGTCTTAGTCAGTGTTACTAACCCTCCGGCAGTTGCCTGAGATCTTGGACAATTCTAGATTCTTCCGGCCATTTTCCGGCACTCGGGTATTTTCTAAATTTTTCCGGCATTTTCTCAGCACTTAGGTACTTTTTAAACAATGGCAGGCATTTTCTATGTCTTACAATTCTATCTACACTTATTTTTTACGTTTCACATTTTTTAATGTTGGCAATTTTGCTGCGTGCTGAGAGCTACAAACTGACATTCTTTCATTTATCAGTTGGCTGCAAGTCTGCTGTTTGTTTTTGTTGAACGAAATACCACAGCTTAGAAAGCCTAATGAAGCAATGTTTTTAGTTCCTAGTTGGTGTGTCAGTAGGACGGTGTTAAGCAAAAAGGACTCAAGCGACAAAATCTGTTTTTTAAGAAAAAGTAACATTAAAAGCCAATGAATATAGCGTTTACTGATAACTGATAAGCTTTTTTCAACGTGGGTACACATTTTTGAATCAGGGACCCACTTTTAAAAAATTCTTCTTTGTACGCTCTTTCCAACGATATACTAATAATTCATTAATAATTCATTTTGTCAACAAATGTCGCTTGAGTCCTTTTTTTTTTTTTTTTTTTTTTGCTCAACGGCGTCCAGTTCTAGTGGTATATTCGTAAAATAAGTTAATAATTTACTCGAACTCGTGTTCCAAAAATTTCCTTCAGTCTCCGGTAATCTTAGGCATTTTTCTAGTACAATGCCAGGCAACTCGGCAGTTGTGAGTTGGTAACGCTGGTCTTAGTACAGTTGCAGTTCAGTCGCGGTCTACTCGTGTTAGCGCTCATATCAGGACCTGCTGCTTTTCATATCGATCATACAATTTTCGAATGCCCTCATTGCGATCCGGACTAAGCACTTATTTTCTCGTGCAATTTCCAAAAAATCCGCATGTCCAAGACGAAAGCATTGATATCCACGGCTACAGACAATACAACTTTAAACATTTCTTTTTCCCTAGAATTTTTGAAAATTATGCTATCACATGCCCCAGTAACTATGACCCGACACTTGGATCGTGTTTAGGGATCAAAACTGTACCAATATTGTCATTTGTTGTGTTGACAAATGTATAAGGCACATACGTATCTTGGCACCAGTCCAGGATTGACCAGAACAATGGACTGAAAATCATGATAACAAAACCTTACTCCATCCTTTTCGGAAATATGAAGTTACTGACACCGAACTGAACTTCTCAACATATACTTCCAATCCTTCTCATTTTGTTGAAAAAAAAAACAACTTTGAAATAAAAAATTAAAAAATATAACCTATTTTGAGACAAGATGGTAACATCCACGACGATGAACACCTTCGTATACTTTTTCCATTCAAAAGACGGTAATCATCTAGTCTGTTAAATTGAATTATTGGAATTTGTTGTGGATATTATTGTGTACCCCCCTCCCCCAAAACATCGAACATTAGGGGTAAAAATTTGCTGGTACCAAAATATTCTCAGTTCCCGGAGAATCACCCTTATAGTTTCACATGAAATATTTCAAGAAGTCGTATGCAATTAATTACAGTAGAGATTGTCAACTATTCAATATTTCTAAAAACTGAACTTAACTCTTCTCCTAAACAGAAGAAAACTGAACGAAGATGCTTTATTAGTTCACAGTACAGGATTTAGTTGAATGGGTCTCGTTGGCCGAGTAGCTAGCGCGCTGGTATCGGAATCCGGAGGTCCTGGGTTCGAGCCCACGTAGCAACTCGCTATATTGCGACCTAGGCCGGGTTTTCGGCAAGAAGAGCAGAGGGCTAAGACACTCCTAACAGTCTCCCCGACATCTCTGAGGTAGTGCTCGAAATGACGGATTCCAAGGTTCGGGTTGCGAGCAAAATGAAAAAAAAAAGAGATTAGTCAAAATTGGCCCTGAAGCAGAGCATTGAGAAAGCTCCTCCACCAAAAAAATATTTTCTCATTATTCTTGCCTCTGTTCTCTCTTTCATTATTATTTTAATATCCTCATTTCTCAGGTGCCAATTTCCAAAAGCGAGCGTTTCAGACCGTTGTTCCATTTCGCCCCTTGTGTAAATCCAACGCTGCGCAAATTTCGGACAAACTCCTTTAAAGTTCTTTAAAATCCCTGAACATATTGTCAACCACTTCCAGACTCTTTAAGAAGATGAAAACGAGTTACCGGGCCTGCATTCCTAGTTAATAAAGAATCATGGACACAACTGGCATGCAGTATCTAATACGATTATTCTCTCTTGAAAACTTGATTGAGACTCGTAACCATTTTTCGAGACGTTTTTGAAGACACCTTTAAGACTGATTAACACTGGTTTATTGAGACATATTTCTAAGACTGTAGAACACTTCACAATTCTGGCTCCTTTAAGCCTATTTCAAACTTTTATGACTTTCTCAGTCGTAAGATGGTTTTGCACTCTTCCGCATTTTACAAAACTCGTTGAGACTCTTTTAGCTATGATCATAAAACTTTTTTATAGCTCATGGAGATTAATTCATATTTTTTCAAGAATAGTGGAGAACTTTTTTAGACTTGGGTCTTCTAGAGACTCTTTTGCACTCGTCTGAAATCCGATAATATCCTTCCGTATTGTAACCAAAATTCTTTCGGAATTCTCTAAGAGATGTTTCAAAAGTCTTTCAGACTTACAGTGACGACGAGAGCAAAGCGGCCTAATTTTACGTGTTTTTTTTTTTTTTTTTTATTTATTTTATTTATTTTTTATTTATTTATTTTTTGCGGAGGTTTGATTGCGTCCGAAAAGTAGCCCTCACACCTTTTTCATAGTCTTATTGCGTCTCGTTTTTGCCCCTTGCTTCGAATGGTTTGAATGCGTCCGAAATGTAAACCAGTCCGCTTCCCTAATAGTTCGATTGTGTTCATCATTTTTCCTCGGACTCGTAAAATTTGGCCAGGCGCAAATTTTGCGGATCTTTGGAAAAAATCTGGGTCCGGTGCAAAGGCACTTCTTGCATCCACCTCAATTTTGCCATCACTGTGAACTTGACTAAAAGTGTTGCGACTTTTCCAGATTTGATTAAGATTATTCAGGATTTGTGAAGAATTTAAAATTCTCTACATTTTTTTATGTACCAATTAAGAATACTTTGAGTCCCGTTATGACTTTTCCCGGTCTGATTAAAGCACTTCAGACTAGCTTCTGATTCATCGAGACAGTTCAAGAGTCGTTTCAACTTTGGTTGGAATTGTTACAGCTTCCTCCCCCCCCCCCTATCCAAAAAAATCTGAAGTTAGAGTTCAAAAATTACTGGTAACAAAATATTCTCAGTTTCTAGAGAATGACCCTTTGATATAGCCAATTCGTCCCATTGGTACACTATTTTACCCTGGGCCATGGTTTCAAATCCAAAGGCACATGTTTTCTCCCACAACTTTACCCAAAAAACTAAGCTGATAGCCAAATTCAAGATTGGGAATTTGGGATGAGTTTCATGCGTGGATTCGAGTCAACTCTATAAATAATCCCGGCGTTGTTTATCAAATCAAAAATATCCTCCACTGTAAATGAGTATGCAGAGTAACTGTCTTATGCGATGCACGCATATGTCATTTCTCATCGTCGTGTTTCCCCAGTGCAGCGAAATGCACCGAAGATGTTTTTACATTCCACAAAACGCTCGAAAGTCCAAGTTGGTCAATTTCTTCAACTTTTCACGCTTGCAGGACTGTTTTAAATGCTTTCTTAGTCGGCATTACATGTTGTCTTGTTTGGCACACAATTAGGATTTCTTCAAATTAAAAACATCCTCGCGCTGCTCGTTTTATAATTATGAGTTAATATGTACGGCATCAAAGTAATAAAGACTGTCGTTCAACAAAAGCTATTTTCACTCCCTATTTTGAACTCTGCGTGGGTCAAAATTGGCTACAGAAGCGGCAGTGTGTTTCATTTAAATCTTTTCATTGGCGTTACTGTGTCACAGAAGACTAATTTCATTTTACGAGTGCTGAAACTTATTGGATTATCGCTGTAAGATTGTAAGCAGACAACAGAGTTAATTTTTTTCTCTTTCGACATGAAATCTGGTTCTTCGGGATAAATATTGTAAGAACCGAAGGCAGGGCTATAGTTTCACGTAGGTACAATCGATCCGCCATTTTTATTACAGAATATTAGTTTAAAAACTCCACCGAGAAGCCCCCCCCCCCTCCGAGGTAGGGTACCTCTGTTGAAACGTTAGATTAAGGTACAGGGGAGGCCACCAGGAATTTATCTCCACGGAGGGGAAGGAGGAGGTGGCTCTTACTGTTAAGTGTACAGAAAGCCCTCCTTTATCACCACAACTCCTCCTCGTCCTTCACCGCGACCTTCCTCCCCCAAGCTCCCTCCTCCACCATGAACCCCCTCCCAAAGGTAGGCTACCCCTGGAGAAATGAGCAATTACGCGGCAGGGTAGGCAACCGGCAGTGGTTTTTTCTCCCGGAAGCGGCGGCGGCAGAATTTACTAAGCTCCCTCCTCCACCATGAGCACCCTCCCAAGGGTAGGCTACCCCTGGAGAAATGAGCAATTAAGAGGCAGGGTAGGCAACTCGCAATGGGTTTTTTTCTCCCGGAGGTGGCGGCGGCGGATTTTACTTTTTTAGTAGATAGCAAGAAGTGATTAATGATTTTTCTAAATCAATACATGCATATAATGAATTTAATATTTGTTAGCCTATCATTTTTCCTGTCAGTTATTAGATGTGGAACACATTTGTCACCAATTGCATACAAATGGAATATTTCCTGTATTTCTGCATGCTTATAAATGCAGAAGATTGCATGTTCAAACCATTCACAAAGAGGGGCAAAACTAAGGGCATTTTTCAACTCTCTTAAGACTGTCTCATTTGTATTACAATCCAAATTACTGTAATATCGTTAAAAGAAAAATTTGGAAGTATGAAACAAGTATAATTCTGGTGATTCTTAAAATATAAGAATAAATAAATATATCAAAGCCTAGTGCCTTGCCACGAGCGTTGAAAAGTAGGGTACACTTATTCTCTCAAAATATTCTCTTATTTCAGGTATCCTTTTATTGGAAAATCAGGTGTAGAATGTAAGTTCCACAACACAGGTTTTGGTTTATCTGAAAATTAATTAAAAGGGGGTGGCGGAGGAGGGTCAAAGGTGGAGCCCCGGTGAGGGGCGAAGCGCCGAGTTCCCCCCCCCCCACTTCCTTTTTATATCCCTCATGATAGTCATGAAACAATGTCATGAAAAGCCATGATATTTTGTTTCCCAAATCCAATAGACACCCTGATACAGATGACTCCAAATCAGCAGATGAATCAGGATGCTCCACATTGTCCAGGATAACATTTTAATCCCATACCCACTACCCACGCACTTTGGGAGGTTGCCTCTCCCCCTCCGGGTACGAGTTTTTTGAGGGCCTGCTAAGGGCCCGTCAGTGCTAAAAAAATCTGCTTTTACAAAAAGGGCCCTAAAAACATTGTGTTTTTTTTGTTCTTACCTACTTTTTACATCCCCCCAGGGCCCGGATTTCCTCTGCACGGCCCTGAACCCATACAGTCTCCACGTCTCTAGCCAATAGGCTGTACATGACGTAGCTACCCCCCCCCCAAAAAAAAAAAATCAGTTTGTCCAACAACACTGCTCGATTCAAGTTCCCAGACAGAACTCTGTGCCATTAAACTAGCCATCCAATATTGCCTAGACCAGTGTTTCTCAACCGCCGGTCCGCGAAGAATATTTGCCGGTCCTTGAAAAATAGTTTTTGTCACCATGATTTATTTTTTGTGTGAACTAAAACTAACCTACCGGTCCTCTAGAACGCACCAAATCTTCTTGCCGGTCCCTGGAGTTCATCCGGTTGAGAAGTACTGGCCTAGACACTAAACGACTTCTTAATTCTTACAGACTCGCTATATCAGCTATCCTATCCATACAAAATTTCCACAAAAAGAAACAACATCCCATCCAGCAAAAGATAGTACAAATGCTATCGTCGTCAAACAAAGTTGGATTCCCTCCCACTCTAACATTCCTCAAAATGACCTAGCCGATGAAATCGCTAAACATTCTTTGATCATTTCTCCAATCCCCAACATTCCAATCCTGTTATCAGACGTCAAAAGAATCAATAAATCATCGGTGCACAAATCCTTCCAACGACGCTGAGATCAAGTCCCACCAACTAACAAACTAAAATCCATAAAAATTACAATTCACTCCTGGAAAACATCCTATCAAAAGTCCAGAAAAGACAAAGTAATACTAAGAACTGGACACTCCGCTCTCACTCATAGCTATATCCTGAACAAACTACCCCAACCAACCTGTCATACAAGTAATATTCCTATCTCCATTTTAGCCACGTAATTACCCAATGCCCAAAATTCCAATTTCAGCGAAACACACACGTACCAAACTGAACACTAGAATTCCTGCTCTCCGACAATCACGCCCAAAACCTTAAACTCATATCATTCCTAAAAGCCACTAACCTCTACTCCAACATGTAACCCATACAGGACTGTGCAGGGGGTTCCCCCGGCCCGCCAGTGCTAAAAAATCTGTTTTTACAAAAATGGCCCTAGACACATTCTGTTTTTTTTTTTTTTGCTCTTACCTACTTTTTAAATCCCCCTCAGAGCCCGGATCTCCTCTGCACGGCCCTGAACCCATACAGTCTCCACGTCTCTAGCCAATAGGCTGTACATGACGTAGCTACCCCCCCCCAAAAAAAAACAGTTTGTCTAACAACACTGCTCGATTCAAGTTCCCCGACATATAGGTACCTTTTCACAGAGTCATTACATTTATTTACCGCAGGGCCGTACCGACGGGGAGGGCTTTAGGGGTTCAAACTCCTCCTTTTGGCCAAAAACAAAAAACAATTGGTTGAAACGGAGAGGAGGGCGGAGCTGTGATTGAGCCCCTCCCCCTTACTTAAATCCTGGGTAAGGCCCTGATAACAACAACAACAATAACAACAACAATAATAATAATAATAATATAGTAAAATATAATAAAAAGGTCAACACTTGGTAAATTTGGCCAACTTCAGATTGGTTTTGGATATTGCCAATCGATGGACATTTTTGAAATCTCAAACCAAAAACAAAAAATAGGTATACACTTTTAAAAAGTTTTCCAATAATTAAGAATCGACTTCCTTGAATTGGTCAATTTGGCAAGACGTTTTGAAGGGAAAATTTTTCCGACATCTCCTATTGCTATGTCCATCCATCCAAGCGTGGAAAAACCTTGAAAATGACTGATTTTTTTCAGTTTAAATGGACGAAAAACCAAAAACCATTTCATTCATCGTGTTCACCATTTGAAATAATGTGGTTCTGTTTGAAAAATTTCAACTTATTCCCCCTTTCCCCTTAAACAACTCTAGTGAGGTCAATTACGAAAATTATTACTTTGAAATTTTTCGTATGTTATTTAGAATATTTCAAAAATGTACCTAGTTCATCGGAAAAGTGCAGGGCCAACCTCCACCCCCATGGTAAGAAAAAAACAAAAAAGACACGAAAAAAATGGGTTTGAGACTGAGAAAAGGGTGGATCTGTCACTTTTTTTTAAAGTATGAAAATAAGTTTCAAAAAATGTTGAAATTTTTGCCATATACATGTACGCAATTGGATAAATTTGGGGTATTTGTAGCCCTCCCCCCAAGAAAAAAATTCATCTTAATCGAAAAACACCCCCTTGCTCAAATCCTGGGTACGATCCTGATTTACCGAAACTTGAAGTCCGAGAAACTTGTTTCCTAAAGCCGGAGCCAATTTTTAAAATTTAGCTGGTGTTGGAGCTAAACTGAAATTTTCTCCGAAGCCGGAGCCAGGTCGGAGCAGCTCCAGTTTAGAGGCTGGCTCCGGGTCCGGGTACCGATACACGAGTACATATTATTTAGCCATTCGTAATTAATAACTGCTCGTTCAAACACTCTGCACGGAGTTTTGGTCTATATAGTACAAGTCTAGCCGCAAATTTCGGAAATTTCCAATAAATATAGACGTTTGAGGATTACCTGTCATCAGAGTGAGTAGCAAAGCGAAACACGGAATAAACACAGCACATAATTCACCACTCGACGCGCAGAATCTACGCCTAATTCCGAACATATCGACTCGCGAAATTACGTATTAATTGGCCGCAAGTACGAAGCCGATCGCGCATGATTCGGGTACATCGACACCTCGAATTTGGTATCACATTCACAGGAAGCACATGGTTTTACGTAATTCGAAAAAAGAGTACTCGGCAGTCCTTTTCCAACAAAGACGAATAACCACTGAAGCGATATTTACACAGAACGTTATCACGAAACGAAGCATAAAACGGCCCCTCCAGTCCTCCGCCCCTAGCGGAACGCTCGCAACGCTAATTCCGGACGTCGCCGAAACTACGAGCGCAAACATCCTTCGAGTACCCGCATCGTAATGCACTATTTCATACCCGTAGACCGGAGACCGACCGGAGATCGACCGGAGATCGACCGGAGATCGACCGGAGTGTTATTTCGTCTTATGTATGAAGATTTCCACCAGTACACACGCGGATGTACAGTGTAATAAAAACCGTATCCTAGTCAGTTTATCAATTTTAAACGCACGAACTGCTTCGAAAGAGTTCTCAAATCATTTGCTTTTTTTCGTGGGTTTTTTTTCCTCCTCAACTTTGAAGAGGAAGAAGAAAGAAAAAACCAATATTTGCCATCGGATTTTCCGCTTATTTCTTCGTAAATTTTTCCTTCGCAGTCCGTTAGTTTTCAATTAGCGACTATACGGAATTTCGACCTATATATAGGTGGGATATTATATATGTAAAAAAGAGTCGAACAGAATGCGGGTACCGAGCGGACGACAGAAATACTGCGACAGACGATGACAACGGAACATCGGAGACATCGATCGGATTTCGCGTATTCGACAATTCATGCTGATGTAATCAACTATCGACAATCCTTCGATGAAAATTAGTTCACTGGAACAACTTGGGCGCATTTTGTATTTACTTTTTTAAAAGCGTTCGCACTATACCGCGAACAACAGAATGGGTACGAATTTCGATATCATCCGGTAATAATATAAAATCTCGCCGGTATGCCGAGATTACCTCGGCACCAGCTGGAGGTAAAATCGAACTGGATTAGAATAAATTAAATAAATTTCCGGTGATTGCGGACGCGTCGTCATCGGAAGCGTGGTTTCCTCCTCCTTTTCACACGGAATAACGAATAGTTTGAGAAGACCGAAAAATTTCGAACCTGTTCGATATGAACGTAGAATTTACAGTTCCTCCAGTTCGACTGTCACGTAATTTGGTTCGTGGATAACAGTAACACTGGACACATTGGCATGGGCGTCGCTGGGAGGGGGTAGACGGATAATACTCCTCCCCCCCCCCAATTCAAAGCCCAATGATTATATTCATACTTTTAGTCATAAAAAATTTGTAAACGAATTAGTGTCATGTGATATTGCAATTAGTAGTACCGTACCATACACTTAACTCGCAATACACATATACACAGGGTGTCTAACAAAATCGAAATCTGAAAATAAATGACCCCCCCTCCATTTGCTATGGATGCTCTAAAATAATAAACTAAAGCTGAGTATACTTCTTCGTCTGTAATACTACATTTTCATGGGGGAAAAAACTCATTTTGTTGCATAAAGTAGATGAGCCCAATAAGGCCCGGGTCCCCAGTATAAGGCCCAATGTACCGATCTTGACTGCTATGCTTTAGATTGCATTGAAACGTACAGCAAAGTTGTTCCTTCATGATACGGCAACACTGTCCAATTGTTTTTATCAAGATAGGGGAAGGGCTTGTAAGTGTGCGCTGGTAGTGGAATAATGATCATAACTCGGTCAGTTTTGATCCGATTTATTTCAAATTTTAATACAACGTAGCCCCATCCTTCTGCTTCAATGCATCACTGGGGAGAATTTCTCTCACGTCAATTTTTTCTAAAAAATTACGATTTTGTTGAAAGTGAAAGTTGCGCACACTTACAAGATTAGTATTGTAAGTGTGCGCATTTTGAAGTGTGCGCATACTATATGCTGTCATTTTTACTGACAAAATTGTAATTAGTCGAAAGTAAAGCTGCTGATTATACGTGTGTGTGATTTTTTCTGCCAGGTTTATCGTTTTCATGCATTAGTCCTTCTCCCCCGCCTCGGCCTTATCCATCAAAAACACTTCCCTGGTTTGGCTAACTCTAGCGAAGGGGCGATTAATGGGCTTAGTCCTGAATACAGTGTTCCATGAAAGTTACCCCACCGATAGGCGAATCTTTGCCGGACAAATTGCCATCTTCCTGCGGTAAGGTCTAGTTTCTCTAGGGGTTGAAAAATTTTCTCCCCCATTTATGGGGGGGGGGCTGTAACATGCCACCAACTTCAGAATCTTAAATGGAAAGGTATGCCTTTATGCACATCGCGGGAAAGGGCATTATCCTGCAATATACGAATCCGTGAAAAAAAATTCAAAATTCATCAATTTTGGAGGGCAAGGGGCCTAAGGATGACCAAAATCCCATCAAAAATCGAAGTGTCATAACCTAGCAAACAAACGATTGAAAGAGGGGTTTTCGAGGTCACGAATTCCGAATACACGATTTAACCCGGTTTAGGGCTTTAAAATCTAAATTTTCAACCTAAAATTGGTTCCATATTCACAAATTTTTGACTTTCTGAATGCAGATTATTAAAGTGGCTTCACGCACATCGTTGAATAGAGAACTTCCTCCAGAGTATGAATCCATGAAAAAAATTTCAAAATTCATCAAATTTGGGGGTAAGGGGCCTAGAGATGACCAAAATCTGTCCAAAATTGAAGTATCATGACCTAGCAAACAGACTATCGAAAATGGGGTTTTTGAGGTCGCCGAATCCGAATGTCACACATTCCTCCCGATTCAATCCGTTTTAGGGCCCTAAAATTCAATTTTAGACTCAAAAGTGATTCTAATTTACCAATTTTTGAGTTTCTCAACGCAAGTTATCAAAGCGGCTTCATGCACATCGTTGGATAGGGCAGTTCCTCCAAAATACGAATTCGTGAAGAAAAATGGCAAATTCATCAATTTTGGGAGACAGGGTCTAACCCTAACCAAAACCTATCCAAAATCAGATACCTAAGAGTGCTGTCATTTACAAATTTTTGAATTTCTCATTGCAGATTATCCAAATGGCTTTATGCGCGTCATTGGAAAGTAAACTTCCCCCAAAAACGAATCTGTGCGAAAAAAGTTTGGGTTCATCACGTGATTTCCTACATCCAGCGCATCCTAGGACCTCGAAATCCGAAATTTGAATGAAAAAGGTGGTGTCAAATACAAATTTTTGACATTTTGGGACTTACAAGACATGCAGGGTTATTCAGTTTTCGTTGCAACATAGGAAAACCCGGTATGTTGTGTGGTAATATGAATAAGCGGGCACACGATGGCCGTCTATTCAGATTTAAACGCAACATGACTGTGCTCTGTGGCTCCGTGACGGACAACAGAAAATGCAACAATTCGGAGGGAAAACTTCGATGGTTTTTGAAGAATTTTATCGAAACTCGTCAGGAAAAATGTTCGATAATCTCCGGAGAATTTCTTTGGAAACTTCGGGGAAAATCTCGGATGATTTTTAAGAAATTTCATCGGGATTGTTGGAAAAAATTCTAATGATTTCCAAAGAATATCTTCGGAAACGTCGGGGAAGATCTCCGATAAATTTTAAGGAATTTCATCGGAAATGGTAGGAAAATCTCCTATAATTTTTGAAAAATTATTCGGAACTCGGGGAAAATTTTCGATCATTTTTAAAGAATTTTACCGGAACTCGGGAAAGTCTCCGATAAATTGTAAAAAATTTTTTTGGGAAACGGGAAAAATCTCGGATATGATTATTGAGGAATCATCGGAAATCTTTGGAAAAAATAATGTCCATAGAATCTCATCGGAAACCTTTAGAAGAATCTCCAATGATTTTCAAAAAAGTTTCATCAAAATTCTTCAAGGAAATTTTTCAATAATTTTTGAAGTATTTCTGAGAAATATTCAAGAAAAATCTCCGATAATTTTTAAGGAATTTTATCGGAACTCGGGAAAAATCTCCGATAAATTTTAAGGAATTTCATCGAAAATTGTTGGAAAAGTCTGCGATGATTTTTACGAAATTTTATCGGAACTCGGGAAAAATCTCCGATAATTTTTAACCTCCAGTTATGATGAATGGAGAATTCATTCCAGCCAGGGACGTAGTGAGGAGTTTTTTTTTTGAGGGGCCAAATATTGTTAAATTGGCGACTGACTCAAGTCAAAATTCCCACGTATCAAGATTTGCTCGTATCAGCAAAAAAAAAAAAAAACTTTTGACTTGCTGGATTTTCCCAACTTTTGATCCAACTGACTCAAGTCAAAATTCTCAAGTATCAAAATTCGTTTGCATTAGCAAAAAAAAGAAAAAAAAAGAAAAACCTTTCGACTTGTGTGATTCTTATAACTTTTGATCCATCTGCTAAAATTTCCCACTTCCAGCGGAGGCTTGGGGGGCTGCCCCGTGTCCCCTTATTTTCGTCACTGATCCCAACTAGGGAATCAGCAAAATAAGCTGTATTTAGAAAACATAATTGAAGTTGAGTTGAATCTGGTAACCAGACGCTATGAGGATTAAAAAGTGCTCGTTGTAAATATGTGTTCCTTTTAGTGGTGGAGGTACTGCAGGTAGGCCAATTCGTACCTTGAAATTAAAAATGGTACTTCGATACAAAATCCTTGTTTAAGAAACCTAACACAATTTGTAACAAATAATTTCTGCCTTTCAGTAATTTCATTCTCCGCTCAGGTGCAGGTCTGAAAGGAGAGGGAAAAAAAAAAAAAAAAAACACGAGCCAATCGACAATTTTTTCCTTCCAGTATAAGTGCCTCGAAACTTAGCAATTTCGATGATTTCAGTTTTGAATTTTATGCAAGCTATTTATTTAACGGGACCGTAAAATTAATTTCTTTCCTGTTGATAATAATCCCCTCGGTAAATTTTTTTACACGTTCGATATTATGGGTGAAAAATTAAAAATATACTGAATGGGAGGATTTGGGAAGATTTCACACCCTATACCACTTTTTTACGGTGCGATGATCGTTAATTATATTATTTAAATTCACCGAGGGCGTTATTGTTTAAATTGAGCATTTTGACAGTTAACGTCTTTCGTGTAAATTATAAACCGGCGTTAGAATATCTTGCATAAAAAAATACTTCTGAACTTGAAAATACTACCGCCAACTGGGGTAACATCGGACACCGGTGGTAATATCGGCCACTCATGACTTGTGTACTGATAACGATACTAGCGCTCCTATAGAAGATGGAAGGTAGGGCTGATATTACCACCCGTATTCGATATTACCCCTGTTGACGGTACTGAAAAACTAATGAGTTCAGTAGTTGTTTTGAATAGTATCAAGTAGTTTTTCATTAGTACTTTAACAAGCTCATTAGTGCGTTTTTATGAGAGATCGCCTACTGAAAAGTGAGAAAACCGTAATAAGTATTTTCTAGAGTTGGTATTCCGTAACCGTCAATTTCGACTCAAAGGAAATGTAACAGACGGTTTTGGTTGACTGCATGTAAAAAGTTTGCGTTGCAGATTTGCAAGATTCTTCTACAACCATTTTAGGACGCAATTCAACAAAAGGGAACCAACTAGCAAAATCCGCTTTTTGAGAATACGTGATTCGAAGTTCAAGAGCCATGTAGAAACTATATGATAGCGTTTACTGATGAGCTTTTTTCAACGTGTACACATTTTTGAATCGGAGGCCCAATTTTAAAAAATTCTACTTTTTACGTTCTTTCCAACTAACAACTCATTTTGTTTACAAATGTTGGTTGGTTCCCTTTTGTTGAATAGCGTCCATTTATGACAAAAAGTTAGAAAAAAAAAAAGTAAAAAGAAATAGTTTACCTAATTACTCTAATCCACATTTATATTTTCAAACAGATTACAGCTTACAATTCTCAATCACTTGAATTTCAGTTATTTTCCAGAAACAGAATATTTTGTTACCAGCAAATTTTGAACCCTAACTTCAGATTTTTGTAGGGGGAGGGAGAGGGGTTATTTTAGGTTATACAGTCACATCTGCTACAAATTCCACCAATTTAATTCATCAGACGGGACAATTACCACTTTTTGAATGGTGGATGTTACCACGTAGTCTCAATACATGTTATATTTTTTTAACCTCTGCTTCGAACTGCTGTATCCCAATAAAGTGGTTTTATTATTCGGAAAAATATTGGAAGTATATGTTAAGAACTTAAGTTTGCTGTCAGTGACTTCACGTTCTTGGAAGGAATGACACGTGAAGTTCTGTTACCTGGGATTTCAGTCCATTATCGTGGTCAATCTTCGACTGGTGCAAAGATATATTTTTTTCAGGACAACAAATGGTAATACTGGTACAATTTCGATCCATGAATGTAATTCAGATATCAGATCGTATTCACTGGCGCATGTAATTGTACAGTTTTTAAAAATTCCCTGAAAAAAAAAATTCTCCAAGGTTTTATGCCCGTAGTTGTGGATATCAGTAGTGCTTTCACCATGGACAAGATGTCTATCATCATGGCAAAAGTTATCCCCTCCCTAAATTTTGGTGCTTTTGCTCTGTAAACTTGTTGAATATTCTCTACTACATATATTCATATTAACTAAGTATTACTTCAAAAAAAAAAAAAAAAAGTCTAACAGTCTAATTAAAAAGACCGCGTTGACCTGCATACCCACATTCCGATGCCTTCTCCAGTCGTCCATTCTCGGTGTCACTCGGAATTCTTCGTATCGGCCAATTGAAACATGATGGAAGGAATGACCGCGTAAAGAGAGATACGCAACTACATTGCAATAGTAACGTTTAATTCTGTAGAAAGTTTTTTGTGGAATCTTTCTCTTTCGCGTGGCGAGCTATTAGACTTCTCCATTTCAAAAAGAAATACCACCTTAATCTTAATATTCTCAGTTTCTGGAGAATAGCCCATTCAAATCATGGAATGCTCATTTATCAGTTTGGCTTATACTTTATTAGGGGTGCAATTATTATACGAACTCCAGTTTGTTCTCAGCTTACCAAATGCACTGCTACATGTACAGTAAGTATTGGCTGTATTATACAAAAAGCACTTTGGCTGTGTGGTCCTGATGCTAGCCGTGTCAAAGGTGAATGGTTCAAATTCCATGGAGCTACCTTCATTTTTATTTTTACTTTTTTTCTTTACTTACTGAAAAACGTTATTCGATTAATCAGTGCTGTTTTTTTCATTCAAGTTTTTATGAAGTGGTGTGCATTCCAGGCAAGCAAAGTAAGCGCCGCTTACCCTGAAAATTCCCGAGAAAATAAGTTTTCATCAACAATATCAACTTCAACTTGTAACAAATAAAAGATAATGAATCATTGGGCAAAACAGAGACTGTATATTGACGCTCACGCTTAAGTATAATTTAATAAATTCACGGGAGATACGTGAGGATACAGTTAAAATAGAAGCGTATACTGTTCGGGTGTTTGGTGTTTGGCAATCCTCGTACATATTCGTATAGGCCAGCGAGCGAGGTGAGCGCTGGATCTATCGCTTCTTTTCCACACTGCACGTAACACTGCACGACTACCCCTCGCCTCTGAGTAAATCACCAACACAAAAGCACACTAGTACTTTCAACGCGACGAAACCTGTGCACTGGGTTCCGTTCTGGAAGCGCTTTGAGTTTAGCTTGGCTCGGCTTAGCGACACACAAACGTCGAAGTTTTTCAGTGAAACGTGATTAAGTTCTTCTACTAGTCAACGCATTTTGTTGAAATGCTCCGGTTTTTTTTCGTTCTTTTTGCCCACAGAATGTGTATTTGAGATCTTATTGAAAACCCGTTTTCGCGATTTACTCTTTCGAAATTATTAATGGTAGTAAGCCTAAACCAGAATTACCATTTTTAAAAACTGGGCAAAAGAAAGGTGGTTCAATTTTCACTAGATATTTTCATGTATTGCCATATGAATACATTTTGTGGTTAACCCATTGTGAAGATAGTGGACAACTGTTTTGTTGGCCATGTCTATTATTCGCCACAGAAAAGGATATATGCATATGGAATGACCCAAAACAGGGATACAACAACTTGAATAATTTTATCAATGCCCTTTTGTATATAGTAGTATGTTTCATACTTTTATTCTAATTTTTACTTTACCTCTATGCTCAGGGGCATACCAATGGTGGGGGGGGGGGCAACTTACCTCCCTGTAGGAATTTTTCACTCAGCAGTTGAGAAATTTTACCATTTTAGTCAGGCAAAGTTGGGAAAATCCAACACGTCAACAGGCTTTTTTTGCTTTAATACTTGGGAATTGAGTTAAGAAGTTAAAAAATTCCAATAAGGCAACTTTTTTTTTTCCTTTGATACTTGGGAAATTTTGAGTTGAGTCAGTTGAGACTTTCACAATTCTCCCCCCCCCCCCCGCCTACAGGAAAAACTCTTTGGTGCATCCCTGTCTACATTTATCGCTTACCTCCTAGAAAAACTCACCGCACGCCACTGGTTTTATGTATTACTTTAGTTGTCGAAGCTCGTTTGTATTACAGCTCTCTATGAAGCTGGAAGTATGTTACTTATTGTGTCACAGTGGCCACTGAGTTTTAAGCTGAAATAAATCCAACTACTTATTCATTCATTTTTAAGTCTGTTCTTCTGTCTTCATATTTTCTGAAGAATATTACTGATTTTATTTATCATTCAAGACTTTATCATGACTTTTTGAGCTTTCCTAAGGCTGTTCAGAACGTTTCAAGATTCTCGAAACTTATTTAAAACTATGTAAAACTTTTTTCAATACTAGTTTAAAACTCGCTACGATCCTTGAACAATCATTTTCGACTCTTGAGACTTTTGAGACTTTTTCAAACTCCATTACGATTTCCTGAAATTCCTTAATATAAGTTAAAGTGTCATTTATTGATCAGGTTTTTTGGACGGTCATACCTCGATCTCTAATTACATGGGGAATTGATTTTGGAATCAGTGGATACTTTTATCCTTCCCCTACAATATGACAAGATGGCGCTACCATCGCCCCCTTGCATTAATCCACAGGCATCTTACGAAGGATCCAAAAAGCAAAATTTGGCATCTGTTACTGATTATTGTTAGAATTTCCCATTTTTAATTAGAGCATATGGTAGGGTATGCCATCAGGAATGAGTTTCACGTGCACGCGCTGACGTCAAGCTCAAGTACTATTTTCTGTGACCTTCTGAAAATATGTTAAAATTTGCCAATTATTAGTCTACCAATGTTTGGCACAATCTGCAAAGGATACCTGAAATAGATAGAATGAAAAGAAGAAACTGAAATTCAATTTATTGTAATCAAAGTAAAATACAAAAATCATAGTAATGTCAGAAAGGCTCCTCGTCATTTCATTCAGCAGACTGATCACAAGAGAAAGAAAACATTAGCCAATCATTATTGTAGCCAAATATTGATGAGATCAAATATTGGTCAAATTCATTTCTCCTATGTATTGGATTTTATCATTTTGGCGATTCTCAAATGGGTTACCTAACTTATTGAAGTCAAAAAACATAATGATAGGGGCTGAAATACAATTAGTTCCGTCTCCAATTCACAGGATCCGCACTCGATAAGTAGCTACTCAATCGTCTGTTGATTATTCAAAAAATATTCCTTAGTATGTCCTTTGAACTTAATTGGAAAAAGTCCACATGAAGTACTTACTTTTTCGATTTTAATTACGGACTTCGAAAATGTAAGAATGTTATCCCGCCGAAAACAGGTAAATTTTTCCACAGCTGATATCTTCAGCGCAAATCTTCAAAATTACTTCGAACACAGATCATACTGAAGTACTGTGGGTCTGCCGGACACGGATGAAAATATAGAACTCTCACGGCCTCTACCGGACCAGATTTATAGCTTCAAAATTTTGACCATTAACTGGCACTTGACCAATAAGTGGAACTTTACCTTATTCAAGTAGGCTTGTTTGAGACTACTTAATCCATTGCCATTTGTGAAGCGTTTCTGATTTCCAGCTGTGTGCAGAGCCCGTAGCCACGGGTGGTGGGGGGGAGGAACTGGGGCTGAGCTCCCTCTAAAGGTATCTTAAGCCCCCTTAGATAAAGATACCACCATTAAAAAATCATCATAACGCTCAACGAGAAAGAAAGAAGGGATGAAGAGAATTAATATCACAGAAACATTTTAAAATTTAGAACAAAAACTTAGTTAACTAATTTAGGACACTTGGATTGGGAATGGGATTTCGAAAAAATGTGTTTTAAATGCGAAAAATTTCTCATTTTTGCATATTTTAAATTCAATTTAAGGTGCGGGGGGGAGGATTCGCCTCCTTCGCCCCCTGGCTACACCACTGCCTCGTAGAAATCTTCACATAATATACTATGTGTATCCTTTAGCTCCCCTGGTAAATAGTCAGCACCTCCTACTGCAGATTGCTGGCTACGGGCCTGTGTGTGCATTACCCAATAACTCCAAAAATTCAAAATAAAATTGAGAAAAAGCAAGTTCGTGGATGCGCCCGACTGAGGGAGAGGCACTGTTTGCTGCTTACAAGAAGATTAATTAATAGTTTGTTTTTCCTATAAATTCCAAAAGCGGTTATGGGATCAAGTGATTGTCTTCTAACACTTATTCTGATTTTGTTATGGGATTCTGGCCGCAGAGTTTGGTATGGCTCTCTCAAGCTCCCCTCGGAGTCTTCTGAAACTCGTTCAGGTTCTGTTAGATGAGACTTATTCAAACTTATTATTACCAACTCACTCAAAGTGTAGCAGTGAAGAATTGTATAGATTCTGTTGAGACTTATCCAAACGGAGTCCAGACCTGTTGATATTCATTCAGACGATTTTGAGACTCATTTAGGCTTCTTGAAACTTAAGACTCATTTAACTAATTTTGAAACCCCTTCAGATTCTATTATAAACTTGGATATCTTTTCGGGCTCTCTTCATTTGAATTTCGCTATCCATATGGGCGCATTTCGACTTCGTTAAAACTAATTTAGACTCCCCTTAAGTCTCGTTAAAATCAGGTACGAATCCACTGGGAGAAATGAGGAAATCCCCCCCCCCCAAACTGAAAAGAAAAATCTGTGGGAGGGAAGGAGGAAAATATATGGGAGAGGGGGAAATCTGTAGGAAATGAGGGGTATCCACGGGGGAGGGGACAGCAAAAAAATCTTTTACTTCTGCCATTTTCCTCCCCAAAATGATTGTCTGGATCCGCGTCTGGTTAAAATTCACTGAGACCACATAGTACTTGTATAACTCATGAGACTTTTTAAAACTTCATTCAAACATTTCAAATCGGTTAGACTCTGCTAAGATTTATTCAGTACTATTAACGGCGAAGGTGTCAGCATCAGATTTTAGTGCATCAGGAGAGAGATTAGTGTATCAGATGTTTTCTATTTTAGGAGAGAGGTACTGAAATCTGGTTCTTGAATTCAGCATCTTGACTCTCGGATTAGGTTTCCTTCCTCAAGTACAGGCCTAAGTCACATTTTCAGTAGATACGTTATGTAATTTACAACTTATTTTTATTTGAATTTTGTGTTCCTTAACAATTAACTTTCCAATTTATTTTAGTATTCAAGTTCTTTTTCTAATATAAATAAAAAAAATTAAAATTGTAATAAAAATAATATCATAGGAAATTATCTGAAAAATTGAACGAATTAATCTATAAATTGATTTAATTGATCGAATTAGATATGAGAATACTGAAGTACCGATGACGCTCTCAGTTTCCGGAAAATGACCATGTTATGATTACATTCAAGTGAACGGGGATAGAAAATCTGTGCTTACGGTGAACCTCTCCGTTGGATCTCCTTCTCATCCCTAAAAAAATCGAATTCCAAATTGACGCTAGTAAACTCCGCAGTTCCGAGTTTGATTACTAAGGGTAACTCGATCGTTTGAGCTTATTTGGAAAGACCGGATCCGGTTTGCCCCTTCTGCTCTTTTTTACTTGAATAAATATGAAACAGTTAAATTAATTATAATTCGTGAAGGCAAAATTGGTGATCCTGAATGTGTAAGGATACCAATATTCAGAATTTCAGTTAACAAAGGAAATTTCTTAGACTTGCTGAAAGTTCGTTCCTCATTATACCTACTGGCTCGCCCTTACCGGTACAGTACACTATAAATACGGTACAGTAACAGGAACAGTGCTCGTATTTCCTGAAAGTAATATAATTTCTAAAGAAGACTCAGCTTTCGATTTCGAAATTCAGATTGCGGCTTTCCAGTTAAACCGCCGAGCTTTTTTCTTTCGTACGTTTTCATTATTATTTATACTGGTCGAAATTACCCAATTCGAGTACCATCGAGAAATCGCATACCCGTGTAGTTTATCGAATTCGTTCTATCGGTTTCTCCATTTCATCCGCAATTGGTACGCCGGGCAGTCTCTGTGCAGCTTGGTTAGATAATACGCTGCATCAATTGACGCGAACAGAAATTTTTCTATACTAATTGGAAGAGAGTTTAATTTGTGAGCTGATGAAGAACAGATAGAATGGTATAATATTAATTAGCGTGAACAGAGTGCGAGCTGAGGGGTTGGGTCGCGCAACGACCACGGTTGCATCAAAAAACGACCCGACAGGGAGTTGATGTGCAAACAATGGAATATGCTATGCGTACCAACGAAGTTCACTAGTCCTGGGTCCAGATTTCCGCTGTGGGGGCTCTCGTTTCTCCAGACCCGGAACTGACCCCATGTTGTAAATGAACAGGAGCTGATGTGCAAACGAAGGCGTATGCTGTACAAATATGTGTATAAATGAAGTAGAAATGAATCTATTAATTCGGAGTCAGAATTCCATTTGGGGGGGGGGGCTCTCGCTTTTCCAACCAGGGATTGACCCTAAGCTGTAGAAGACAAGAAACTACGTAATTCACAGAATAAAAATTGAAAAATTTCATAGATGATATGTTGCAAGCAGAGCTACAGCGAATATAAGAGCAGGGGGACAGGCTGTCCTGCCTCCCAAAAAATTTTCAAGGCTGTAGTTGGTCGTTCAGCGATTTTGAGTTACCGCTTTGACCAAAAGAAAAAAAGACACTGGGAAGAATAGTAGCAATCGGTGTCCTGTGATATGGATAAAGCCCGTTGCTATTCAGTACCAAATATCGCACCCCTAAACGCGGATAATCAAAATGGCAACTGAAAATTGCTTTTATGGGAAGCTGGTGATAGCATTCATTTCTACACATCTCTAGGCACGATCTATACAAATTTCATCACATTTGGATTTCATTAAGGTTCAAAATTATAAAATTTCCAAAATTTTCCAATTTCGAAGAATACGAAAAAGTGCTCCAAATATCGCCCACTAGAAAAACAATATAAAATGCGAACGTTTTTTCCATGTTTTTTCACATAATTCTCAAGCATCTCTGTTGATAACAAACCGAGTTGGGAAGGTGGGGTAAATTGCATCAGACCATAAAAAGTCTGTAGATTCCGAATCTGACGTCGCCTCAAAAAAGGCACATAGTCGATATGTGCCCTTTTTGCCGCGATACACTCAATTCATACAATTAATGTGTTTTCAAACTAAATTAAAAAAGTTATAAATTCAAACAAATCGTGCATTTATAAATAGGATTCTCAAAGGTGGCTGCATCACACACCTCGTGTGCCCATCTAAAACAAGTGTTGCACTTGATCCAGTCCGCTCCGCTCCGATCATTGACCCACAGTTGACGGCAAAACTGGCGTTCTTCTCTGTATGTATTTCTCGCTCTCATCGCTCGAGCCTTACTGAATTTCAGCAAAATTATCCGAGTCGGATGACTCAGCAGAAAAAAGAAAGCCTCTTTTTCACTTTTCGCGTGCCCGCCTGAAACGGGGGGAAAAACATGAAAATGTCAATTTTTGTTTGTTATTCATTTTTTCGACTTTCTCAGTGTCACGGTAACTTAGTTACTGGGGCTACGGTATAAGTTACAATTATATTAACTTTTGTCTTTTGAGGATGACGTTTCACTCCGCAAGATGTCGAAGGTTGAGGAGAGTCTCTTAACTGATGCTTCAGAAGTAAGGTGCTTATTTAGGGAAGTATTGTTGGTCTGAAACAGAATCAAAATGAAACAAATATCATTCAACATTGTAAAAATTATTTTCTTGATCAGGTGGTACATTTTTTATACCGCCCCCACACACACCCCACACACACCCCACACACAAAAAGTTACGTCTTGTACCTACTTCAGTCACATTTGTTGAATGGCATTGGCGAGTATCAGTATAAGTTTATTTCGTGTTTTTTTTCAATACTGTGGGTTGTGAAGCTGTTTCTTTTTTTCCAGTTTTTGTCTTCTAAATTAATTAAAATTTTAAGAATTAGCACCCTATTTGGAAAGAAGGATAAAGTCAGGAACAACTTTTATACTCACCCCACGACTGAGTTACGAAGAATTTTTTTATTCGAAGCACGCACCGCCGCCTTTTTCTCCTTGGCTTCCGATTTCATTTTGTACGGGGATGAGGTTATAGCACACACGGTTCTCCTTGGCGATTCGGATTTGTCTTTGGTGCTGTAAGTTGAGGAACAGGAGTTATATCTTCAGGAGACACGCGGTTTGAAACTGGGTTTTCTCTTACGCTCGGTGTTGCAGGAATGGAATCTGAAGCAGTTTGTGGCAAAGATTCGATAGGCTCTGGGATGAATTCTTGATCGCTGTCTTCTGCGTTTTCCACGACATATTCGTAGTCAGGATAAATATCTGGATTAAACAGAATTATGCTAGTACCGCTATCTCGATACGACAGGTTTTTATGTACGCCGTTCCCCATAATTCTCCAAGTTGAACATGTATAAGTGGGCGACCACTATGGATATCCATCCACTTCTCAACTTCCGCAGTATAGTAATCCTTGAAGGGTTTCATTAATGACTTGCCCATTGGTGGCAGTCGATCAGTACAGTGAGGCGGTAGGCACAGAATACGAACGTGATTTTCTCGAGCAATGTTCAAAGGATTGATATTTTTGTTTTGTGTACGAATAATGCCCATCAAGAATTAATAGGACTGGGTCTTCTTCAGAAGGCTTCACTTTATCAATAAAATGTCGGAACCACGCGGTGAAATGATTTGTTTGAATCCATCCTGAAGAGTACAAGTAACCACAGAATTTGGTGGCATCTCATTTACGACTTCGGCATTTAAACGGTCTCGAGGAAAGGCAAGCATAGGTGGAACGAAATGTCCGTCTGCAGACATAAAGGAACCACAGTTATCAACTTTCCTCTTTCAGCAGTTGATAACTTGTGTATCGCTCGTTTTCCTTTCAAAGCTACAACTTTCCTAGTCTTCTGTTGGACAAGCGTGATGCCAGTCTCGTCTACGTTATAGACTCGATCAGGATTGAACTTTACTACCTTCAACTCTTCTCTCAAGATTGGAAGGGATTTCGCGACTTTTTTCTTCGTAAAGTCGTTAGCTCGGGCGATGGAAAGAGGCTGCGGTCTTCTAAATGACAACTTCGGATGCCGTTTCATAAATAGTTTTACCCACTTTCGACCAGCTACTCTTTTTTCTCTCCAGAGAAAGAGTTCTTGATTCTATTCGCATCGCTACTAACATTACAAACATTATTACGCTACACAGACGACACAAGTGGAACTGGGCGGGCCATATCGCGAGAACGAACGATAACCGATGGACACAGAAAACTACCTTTTGGGAACCCATGGGCAAAAGAAAGCAAGGAGGGCAAAGAATGCGCTGGAGAGACGATTTCGATAAATTTCTAAAAAACAAATTATACCATCGCGTAGCATGGGAAAGAGCTGAGTGGAATAGGCTAAGGGAGGCCTTTGCCCACAGGCAGGGTATGGCACGACAGAGGCTTGTGAAGCCCTTAAGAAGCTTCTAAAAAATACTAAAAAAAAAAAAAATGTAATCTGCGCTAATAAAGGCATTATTATTATTATTATTATTATTGATGATGATGATGTGGTTATCAGTCTTACGACCGGTTTGATGCAGCTCTCCATTCCTCCCCATCTTGTGCAAGTTCTTTCATTTCGTAAGAACACTTACATTTGACATCCTTTGATTATCTGTTGAACATACTGGAATCTTTGCCGACCTACCCATTTCTTTCCTTCCCTTTTTACTTCTAGCATCAGTGATACTATTCTTGGGTGCCTCAAATTATGCACTATTGGTGTATCTCTCCTTCTCGTCAGACAATTCCAAATATCCATTTTATTTCCTACTCTGTTAAGTACTTTCTCATTGCTTACCTTATCCGTCCATTTGATGCTAAGTATCCGCCTATAGCACCACATCTCAAAGGTTTCGATCCTTCTCTTCTCTGGTTTTCCTATGTCCACGTTTCACATCCATACAAGGCTACACTCCAAACATAAGTTTTCAAGAACAATTTTTTGATTTCAAGATTTATTTTTGATTTGAAAAGATTACTTTTTCGATAAAATGCTAATCTGGTTTGTGCGATTCTACTACTAAAATCCCTTTTACTCCTTCCATCTTTTGTTATTTTACTCCTTAAATAGCAAAATTCGCCTACTTCCTCAATCTTTTTCTGTCCAATATTTTTATTTAAGCTACCTTATTCACATCGATTGCATTTTTATTTTTATTTATTTTCATGCGATATTCTATTCTCAAAATCTCCTCTATTCCATTTAAAATGTTTTCCAAATCGTTTCTCCCTTCAGCTAATAAGCAGGCAATATCTTCTGCAAACCTGAGCACCTTTATTCGCTCTTCCTGTGACTCCTGCTTCAAATTTTTCTTTTATTTCTGTTATGGTCCACTTTATGTACAAATTAAATAATACTGAAGATAAGGAGCACCCCTGCCATACACCTTTTTCTATATTAGCCTCCCCTTTTTCTCCTTCCATTCTTGATGTGGCTTTCTGTCCTGTATATGAGTTTAAAATAACTTGTCTTTCTTTAAATTTTATTCCTATCTTTTTTAGAATATCAAACATTTTATCCCATTTAACATTGTCAAAAGCTTTTTCAATGTCAACGAATACCATATATGTATCCTGCCTCTTTTTGAGTCTCCCATCTACAATTAATCTCAATGCTAACATCTGCTTCCCTAACACCTCTACTTTTTTAAAATCCAAACTGATCATCTCCTATAATTCTACATTTATTCTATTCTAAATTCTCCAGTAAATTGTCCTAGTTAATATTTTTGACACATGCAAAAAAAGACTGATTGTTCGATAATTTTCATACCTATTTGCTCTTGCTTTTTTTGGTACAGTTACAGTAGCACTCTTTTTAAAATCCTCAGGCATTTCCCCTGCATCATAAATATAACATACTAATTTGTACAATTTATAAAATACATATTCTCCTAAGTTCTGTAATAATTCAGCTGGTATATCATCCACTCCTGGAGCTTTCCCTCTCTCTAAATCCCTCAATGCTTTGTCAAATTCACCTCTTAAAATTGAGTCTCCCCTCTCATCTTCTTCCACATCTTCCTCCCTCTCCATTTTTATCTCTTCATCTCCATTATTACTATATAGCCCTTCTACATACTCTACCCACCTTTCACTTTTCCTTCAGCTGTGTAAATAGGCTCTCCCTCCTTATTTGTTATATTACTTGCTTTCTTCCTACTTTCTCCAAACTCCATTTTTACCTTTCTATAGGTCAAGTCTATTTGTCCATTATTCATAAACTCTTCTATCTTATCACTTTTTTTTTGTCTTTCATCCATTCCTCCTTTGCCTTTTTACACTTTCTCTTTATTTCATTCCTTTGATTAGCTAATCTACCTTCCCTATCGTTTGCATTCCCGTTTACAACAAAATTATTTTGTCTTCCAAATAAAACCATTGGTGAGAAAATGCGTAAACGCTGCGTGTTTTGCGAGGTAATTTGTCCAAATTGTCGGAAGTGTCTGAGAGTAAGCACATTTTTTTAATATGATAAGGGAATATAGATTCGGTTGTTGTTATATTTTCTTTGTTCATCTATCTTTCTGAGGATTTCTTCTTTCATCAATGGTTTCTTTTCTTCTCTCTTAGTTTTACGAAGGGCATTCAGAAACTACTGTCAGTAAGCCTCAAAAACCATATTGAAAAATTTTATTGGAAAAAATTACATTATAATCTTTCGAAATAATGTCCTTGGGCTTCTATGCAGCGGTCCCAGCGTACCTGCCATCGCTTGTATACGTTCTAGAAAAATTCATCTCCAAGCTGTTTAAAAGTCGCCTCCGAACTTTTTACAACAGTCATATTGGTTGTAAAACGGTGTCCGCGTAATTTTTTTTTCAGTTCCGGGAATAGAGCGAAGTCGCATGGAGCGAGATCAGGACTATACGGAGGGTGGGGCAAGACCTGGATTCCGTTGAAAAACCTGCGTGAGCACATTCAACGGAAACAATCAGACATCGTCGACTGCTGGGTCTTGCATCATGACAACGCGCGACCACATACGGCTGGTACTACTGCTGCGTTCTTCGGGAAATACGGCATCCAGGTCTTGCCCCACCCTCCTTATAGTCCTGATCTCGCTCCATGTGACTTCGCTCTATTCCCGGAACTGAAAAAAAATTTACGCGGACAACGTGTTACAACCAATATGACTGTTGTAAAAAGTTCGGAGGCGATATTTAAACAGCTTGGAGATGAATTTTTCCAGAACGTATACAAGCGATGGCAGGTACGCTGGGACCGCTGCATAAAAGCCCAAGGACATTATTTCGAAAGATTGTAATGTGATCTTTTCCAATAAAATTTTTTAAGACGGTTTTTGAGGCTTACTGACAGTAGTTTCTGAATGCCCTTTGTACCTAGATTCTCTTCTGATGACTTTAATATTCTCTTCTTTATTTTACCCCACTCTTCCTCCACATTGTTAATTTCCTATTTTTTCAGTCTCTAATTCTAATACAATATCTTCTTGATATTAATATTTTCCAACTTTTTCAAATTCCATCATTTTGCCTCTTCTTTTGTACCAAGTTTCTTCAATTTCAGCCTGCATTTCATTACTACCAAATTATGATCACTGTCAATATCGGCTCCCGGATAAGTTTTACAGTTTAATGTGTGATTCCTAAAATGTTGTTTTGGGATGATATAATCAATTTGATATCTACCTTCGTTACCTGGGCTCTCCCACGGATTCCTTCTTCTATTATGATTTTCAAATTGAGTATTTCCTACAGCTAAGTTATGCTTCGCATAAAAGTATATCAAACGCCCTCCTATATTTCTCATTCCTAATCCAAAATCCCCAACTATATCTTTTCCTTCACCAACTCTAGCATTCCAATCACCCATAATAATAAGATTCTCTTCCCCTCTAACATACTTCATAAGTCCTTCTAATTCCTCATATACCTCCTCAATTTCTTCGCCCTCGTGAGTATTAGTATGCATATACTCTTGTATTCTTGTTGTATAAGTACTGGTTTGGTATTGGTTTTTATCAAGATTAACCTTTCACTCTGTTATTTATAATATATAACTTTATTACCTATTTGTTTATTCATAACAATCCCGACGCCTGCTTGCCCTTTTATTCCCTTTGTATTTATTATTCTAGAGTCTCCTGACCAAAAACATTCTCCTCTTTCCGCCTTACTTCACTTATTCCAACTATTCCTATGTTACGCCTCTTCATTTCTCTCCTAAGATTCTCTAATCGCCCAATTCCATTCAAATGTTAATGACCTTTTTTTATGAGAAATTCCGTGTAAAATCTATTGCAAATAAAAAACAGTAGCTTATGAGGGAAAGTTTCACAGGAAATTGAAAAGATGTGAAAATTTTCTGATATAATTTGTTTTAAAATTGATTTTATGAACACCCTGTTGAACCGATTCCGACCTTTTTGTCCCCTGTGGTTACCAAGACTGCCCTTTACTATTACCTACTGGTTCCATTTTTCTATCTATCTCCAGTCGTGAGGAGGGGAAAAAAAATTCAAAGATAGAAAACTTTTCAAAACTTGATCATAACTCAGCCCCTTCAAAAGTAAGAGTATGCAAACGTATTTACCCGTTGCCGGGATAGGTTGCTTACTTTTGCCAGGTAAAGGGGGGAGGGGGTCATTGCAAAAGAGACATTCTGTATATTACAGCGTAACCAAGACTTGCCTTTGTCATAGGAATTGCCCACAATGCCTCTGAAAAGCATTCTGACAAATCTGTTGAACTGAAGTTGAAAACCCAAGAGTGAATCGTTATTCAGGTAGTGTCCTCACAGAATGCAGGGTTTGGGCCTTTTGTTAAGGAAGAGAAATGAAGATTAACATTTACGGGGGTATTTTCGCATAAAGCAGAGCAGATTAAATTGCACAGATATGCGATAATTTACGGGTATACAATATATACAAATAATACTTCCGCGTCATCCAGCTTTGTAACGCTAAATAAGCGTACAAATTGTAGTATGTATTTAAAAAAATAAAAACAAAAAAATAAAGAGAAAGGTAGAATAATAAAAAGAGAGTAGGTACAGTCATAAAACGTTAATGCTACGCTGAAAATGAAATAAAAAAATTGTTTTTGCGAAAATGCGTTTAATGGCGACATTATCATTCGTTTGAAGTTTTCTCGTTATATTGTTGTACAATCCGATGTCAGCAACGTCGGTGTTTATATAAATTTTTAATCAAACGTAAATACGAAAAATTACCTTTTTGGGACAGTTTAATTTCCTCAATGACAGTTTTCCGTGTCGACACGATCTTTTGACATTTCCGTCGCGCGTCGTTAAATATTACTTTGTTTCGCAGCTACCATCACGCTTTTTTTTTTCTTCTTTTTCTCATTCCACGCCAATATTTTAATTTCTTTCGATTCGACGTCCCCGAAAGGTGGAGAGAAATGAAGGAAAATCGCGAACGCTAAAAAAAAAGTTTTTCTGGAAAGTATCGTTATTTTCAACGATCGCGTGCTACGATGATTTTCCTCCACGAAAGTGATACTCGTATATCTAAATAACATTATCGGCACTTCTCGAAATAAAGTGCTTTAAATAACTCGTCGCCGGTTCCATTTCACACCGAGTCACCGAGGATGAACCCGATATCCGTTGATTTTGAAATTAGTTCGACTCGGTTAAATGCCAACGAGGATACGATTTAATGTACGCTCGAACCGAATTTATCGACCAACTTGATCATCGGAGAAATTGGGCAGCGTAGCAAAAGAAAAAAATAACGATCGGCATTCCAGCGAAAATGGATATTGTTTACTTTTTCCGCGCTAAATCTTTTTTCATTCTAATAATTGGCGCGCCCACCACTCTCTGATCGATATGCAAAGGCTGGCTGCGCTCTCGAATCTACACGAAGAATCGTTCGAAAAATATTCGCCAATCCGCCGAACATTTTTCTATGTAGGGTTTTGTATTAATTGCTCGGCTTTCCTCGCCTTATCACCCCATTTTTTTTTTCATTCAATTCGGCTTCCCGTTCGCCGAGATTCCAAAGCGCCAGGTATTTTTTTTTCAACGCAGTACTCGCCCCTTCGCTCTCTGCTTTTTACGCGGCGCACTGCGGTTGTAAAAAGCAACAGTGACAAAAAAACTACCCCTTTTGGTAAAGACGGCGTGAAACATCGCCGTGTTTGGGGTGCCTGGTACGACAGAGTCTTGCCGTACCAAAGTCTGTACAAAAAGTAAACGGTCATGTTCAACAGTGTAGTATTTGATTTGAAAATCGACCCTTGCACTGACCTTAGTACCATATAGTGCTGCAATTTTGTATCAATCTCTACATTTGGGGTCAAAACAATCTACGAGTTATTCTCCAGATACTGGGAATATCTCGGTACCAGTAACTTTTGAACACTAACTTTCGATTTCTTCATACTTTTCCGGCGGCGCTGAGGGAGGATGGGGTTATTTTGGGTTACAGTTCATGAGATAGGATAATTACCCCCTTCTGTATGAAAACCTACTAACAAAACTAACTAATGGTAGTAAAAAGACAACACTACATTTGTGTGCGGTGTGGGACTGTATGCGCCGAGTGCTCAGACTTTGTAGTCCATAGCACTGTTCCTCAAGTTGCTGTTGAGGATCAGCTCAGTAGGCACTTTTATAACCAAAGTGAGAATTTTATTAAGCTCTATCCCTTTGACTTCACTGGGTGCTGGATACTCTAGTCTAGTTCCAGTATTTCGCGTCTTGTCCTAGCTATTGCTGGGCATTGACATATGATAGGGATCGAGGTTTCTTCCTCTTCTCCACAGTACCTACAGGAGCCGCTTTTCGCCACTCCTATTTTATACCACATGTGTTTTGTAGCCCCATGTCCAGTTAGTAGTCCGACCATGAGCCTTGCATGTTTCCTGTCGAGCCCTAATAGGAACTTGACATACTTACATAGAACTTCTTCCAAAGCTTTCAACAACCTGTCGTATCTATCTTGCACTTCTTCGTTCTAAGCTGTAGTTGACTGACTTACTTAGTTTTGTTATTAGCAATTCATTTGCTTCCTTAGATACAACAGGGTGCTGAAAGATCTGTTCATATATGTTTTCCTCTTCGAATTTTTATTTTCCCCCAAATTCAAGGTTAATCTCCCTAAGCGATGATCGGAAGAAAATTAAATCTGTTCAAAATTTCACAGTTTTCGACCGCTCTCAAATCGTCTAATGAGTGATCGATTTCATTTTTATGCGATATTTGGTGACTTCTAAGTTCACTTTCTTCGTTTAGGTTTATCAGAAAATGTATTTATGTGGACAAAATTAACACCCTAATAAAGCTGTTATTATTATTGATCGGAATTTCTGAAGTGACATGCGATGATCTGGCGATGACAAGTTCTTTGCTGGCAAAATTTCTTCTTCGAACATGAAAGCTGGAATCATAAACCTAGAACGAATGTCTTATCGTAATGTTTATTTTTCATACGTTCTTTCCCAAGGACGATTTGCAACGTGGCAAAACTGCACAAATTTGCCATAAAGAAACCCCTAGGAGGCATCGCACGATACACAGATATTTCTCCATAAGATACTAACAGTTCGACTTTCGTGTACAGTATGCGGTATACGTCATCATCGCAGGCGGATGCGTTGGTAAATTTATACTATCATCGCAAAGCTCTATAATACAACTACACACGTTCCCTCTGCTTTATTTTCAACCGCTTAATAAGGGCGTCGGATAAAAATAAAAGAATATAAGAAAGGGAAGAGCCGGTAGGTATTAATCAACAAAGCGGCAGCTAAATATCTTGGGATCGAGAGAACAGGCGGGGTTCAGGAAAAAATACTCTACTATCAATCAAATCATTGTCATTAACCAAGTTGGCATGGTGGGACATATGGCGATGCACGCATGCCAAAGTGGCCCCTATGATATCACATCCCCGGCACTGGAAACTACCCTTTCGGGCATCACATCAGTGGCCAGGAGGAACGCTTTGGGGCCGGGTCCAAGCCTGCGCGCATCCTGCCAATGCCTCCATGGGGTTCCTTACTGACCAAGATCCGCGCTCCCTAAAAGCACTCGCCTGGAATTCAGGTCCCCCACAGCCGGACATGCTTCCTCTTCTTCTTCACTCACCCATCATGTGAGACTCTGTCTGGTCCAGCCCTTACCTATGGGCGAGCTCCGCCGAATGGGATCCGCCGCCGTAGCAGCAGCAACTTCCTCTCATCCATCAGCTCTCTGTCTTGACCACTCTATCTCCATCTTCTTCCACATGATGGCCAAAACGAAGGTCGACACCTGGTTACAATTGCTTTGGCTCCTCAACATATCTGGAACAAGAGTATCCGGCGAAAGAGGGTCGATCACACCATCTCCAGGATTGATCAGTACTGCCACATGCCTTTCCTGTTCCCAGGCCTCGCACTCAAATAGCGTGTGTCGTGGTGAGTCCTCCGCTCCTCGTCCAGAGTGCGTGCACTTTGCGCTCGGTGCTATCCCAGTCCGATGCATATACGTGCCGAAACACCTGTGACCGCTCAAGACCTGGGTCAGGTGGAAGTTAATATTACCATACTTCATACCCATCCACAGGTTGAGCTCACAAATCAACCTTCCGGTCCATTTGCCTTTGGAAAAATGAGCGAACCTGTCCTTCCATTTCTGAAGAGTGGTCAACTGACTGCCACGCTTTGCCCAGTGTGCCTCCTGTCGCGTCTTCGCCTTCTTCTGCGCCTTTTACACCTCCGCCATCTTACCGACCTTCAGCTCGATAGGTGGTAAGTGCGCTAGCTCGCCTACCACCTCCGACAAAACGGTGCGATACACGCTGACACACCATCATTGACCAAATTGTAGAAAAAGTTATGGAATACAACTTCAAAATCCATTTGCTGTTCATTGACTTGGAGAAAGCTTTCAATTTGATCAGCCATACATTTCTATGGGAGGCACTTCAGGAACAGGGGATGGGACAAAAACCAATTAACATTCTGAAAAATATCTACAACTATGCCTGCGCTTATGTCAAAACATATGTGAAAGGAGAACACTTTAAAATGGGGCGTAGTGTCAGACAAGGAGACCCCCTTTCACCAAACCTATTTACTTGTGCTCTAGAAATTGCGATGAGGAAATTGGAGTGGGAGAACAAGGGTCTCAAGGTGGATGGCGAATATCTCAATAACCTGTGCTTTGCAGACAATGTGGTGTTGATATTGAAAAACTTGAAAGATCTGGTAGATTGTGTGGAAGAATTTATTCAAGCTTGTAAACAAGTTAGACTGAAAGTTAAGGTGACCAAAACGAAGATCATGTCAAATGCGAGTAGAGAACCAGTGATAATTGTAGTCAAAAAAATAGACTGGGTGAGCGAAGTAGTATATTTGGGGCAGGTAATGTCCTTTAATGAAGCGAGGGAACACGAGCTCTCAAACTGAACAAGGGTTGGCTGGAACAACTTCTGGATGTTAAAAAACGTGTTCCAAGAGCAAGCTGCACATCAGAACTGAAACGGAAGTCTGGAGAGGATGTATTCTACCCGCAATGACCTACAGAGCACAGACATGGGCCCTCACTAAGACAAATGTGGAGAATTTAAGGGCCTCCCAAAGGGCGATGGCAAGAAGCATGCTGAATATCAAAATGAGGGACAAAATTCCAAACAGCAAAATTAGAGCTAAAACAAAAGTTCGTCAAGAAAGTAAAATGGAAGTATGAGGGACACATTGGGTGGCAAGGGGTAAAAAGATTGGGAAATAAGGTAGAAGGCTAGGTCCCCTATGATAAAAAAGGAGAAGGGGGAGGCCATTAACCCACTGGACTGAGGAAATTGCAATGGAACTGGGCCAAAGATGGAGGAGGCATACAACTGACTATAAGAGATAGAGGGAGAAGGCATTTGCCTAAAAATTGACAATGTGTAGGGAAACAGATTGAGAGATGTGAACCATCAAGTCAGGCACACTATGCCCTCAAAGAGTGTATTATAACACATATTATTATTATTATTATTATTATTATTATTATTATTATTATTATTATTATTATTATTATTATTATTATTATTATTATTATTTATTGGAATTTCTGGAGTGATATGCGATGATGAGTTTTTCGCTGGCAAAATTTCATCTTCGAACATGAAAGCTGGAATTATAAATCTAGAACGAATGTCTTATTGTAATGTTTATTTTTCATACGTTCTTTCCCAAGGACGATTTGCAACGTGGCAAAACTGCACAAATTTGCCATAAAGAAACCCCTACGAGCCATCGCACGGTGCACAGATGGTCCTCCATAAGATACTAACAGTACGACTTCCGTGTACAGCATGCGGTATACGCTATCATCGCAGGCGGATGCGTTTGTTAAATTTATACTATCATTGCCAAGCTCTATAATACAACTACACACGTTCCCTCGGCCTTATTTTCAACCGCTTAATAAGGGCGTCGGATAAAAATAAAAGAATATAAGAAAGGGAAAAGCCTGTAGGTATTAATCAACAAAGCGGCAGCTAAATATCTTGGGATTAAAAGTTATTTCATTCTCGTTTGGATACCGATACAAAACTTCTCGAGCAGAAGCATCCGAGAACTTTCTATATCAAATCGGTTCGATTGCTAAAAATACTATACCGTGACTTGAAATTTAGTATTCTTTAATGCAATTATCCGGCTCTTAAAGAATTTCTTAAGTTTATTAAGTTTATATTCTTAGGAGAGTTAACGAAAACTCGGCTATTTTTTCTCAAAGCGTCGATTTCCCCCGAAAATGTGTTGTTTGATCCGAACGATAATTAAATGAAGTCGACGAGCACGACACAGAGGGAGCAAATCAAGCGGTTAAAATGTTCTATGTAGCCTTAATTATTTGTGGTATTTGATTCCGCAGTGAAAAATAGACTCGATCTTGTTGGAGATGACGCGACAACTATAAATATCATTGGATAGGGATCTTGCTATCTATTGAAAACTATCGATTGTTGGAAACAATATTTCAATAGAAACTGTCGACAGCGCTATCGAACAATCAATTGGTTTTTAGAATGACAGTGAGGGGTGCACAGACGTTTTCAAAATCAAATTTTCGCGTTTTACTGATCACTGATGGAATGTATTCTAATCAAAAGCGATCAACATTTATGGAGGGGGGGGGAGGGGGGAAAGAAGAAAAAAACTAATAAAAATTATTTTTTGAAAATCGTGAGAATTTAAAAAATTATAATCTTTTTGAAAACAATTTTCAGGGATCTTGTTTTTTTCTAACAAGTTTGTTAGGAAGTGTCTAATTCTAATATAACTTTACAAAGTGGTTATTCGGCAGTACAGTAAGAAACTAAAATCTTAGTGACTGAGTAAATTTATTCGAGTCTTCTTACATAAAATAACTAACATATTATCCTATACATAAAATAGAATACCTACAGCATATTTATGCTGTACAATCTGGGCACATAGTCATATTATTTAATTTAGCGAACTACAGTCTGTGTGAATTGGCTGCAAAGAACAATCTGTAAAAGTAATAGTTTCGTAATTTTCGAGTACGCTTCCACACACAGTTCAAGAATTACTACCTTCTACACATCCATTTACTTTCCAATTCTTTTTTTTTTTTTTTTCTTCTTGGAGTCACCGACTCCTTCGTCTTACGCTTTTGTTGCCTTGCCCTCTCTATCTGCAACAGCTTTATTGAAGCAGCACAACTGCCTGACATGTCTTGTAGGTCTTCCTCGGACCTTAATGTTGGGTGCAAACTTCAGACCTTCTAAGCCGAGGGCTTCCAGGAGGAGGAGGGAGAGGAGCTGTATTCATGGGAGATTGTGGTGTAACTTCTGCTGTCTTCTCACCTTCTTCTTCTTGAACATATTCTGTTGGTATATTGGAACCTACTCTGATGTTTTCTTCAATTTTTTTTTTCTGTCTGACAAATATTTCATGAATTGTTCAGTCCCCAAGTTTGCATACGGTAATTATGCTAATAACTTCGTTCATTCGCAGTGTACCACCGAATAACTTTTTATTTGGAAATACTGTACCGCCGAATAACCTCAACCTTAACTTTATCATAAAACATGAGATAACTTCACATATTACAAGATTACGAGCAAACGTAACTGCATGCAATATAAAGAATTTAAACAAGGGTAATATAGTTATGGATAATCCAAAATTCATACATAATCATATTTTTATAATTTATACAAACTAAAAAAGTTGGAATATAGATTATTTTAGCCAATTAATTAATTATGAAAGCCTAACTTGATGCAGTGGAAGGCTTGTGATGAGCTTTTTATTGCCTGCACGGTGACCTGGCAATGTTGTTTACATACTGAGAGTCACTTATACAGGAATGAAAAGCCATAGTATGCAATAAAACGTACATTACAAATACAAGCAAATAATAAGCTTCTAAGGTAAAATAGGTTTCTTGTAGTGGCTTCGTCTTGATTCTTGATGGCATCATCTACAACAATACATGGCTCGAACACATTGTCAGTTATGAGATTAAGGGCGCTTCATGTAGTCAGTAAAAGGCAGCGTGCTAGGCAACTTGTACGACTTCAGTACAAGACAGCTTGCACGACGGCTTATAGTGTCTATTACAGTAGTAGCATTATGGAAGACAACTTGAGAACTTCCCGGTGAACTCAGTGGCAAGTACTGCTTGAACACAAAATGCACCACAAACACCACAACTTACAGGTGGACTCAGTATCAAGGACTGCTTAACACTAAATGCACCACTCGTAATGGGAAATGGGAGCTTACAGTTGGACTCAAACGTCCAGTATTACTTGAACACCGAGTGCAACACTAGTAATGTTTACTTATTACGTGTTATAGTCAACCCTGTGGAGAGGGGGGGGGGAGAAGGGGGGATACCCCGGACCCGGACTTTCGAGGGGCCCAATATTTTTAAAAGGCCTGAATTTCAATGCTTACGGCTACATCATACTGTACATCAAATCAGCAATCACTCCTTACACCATGGAACCTCTTATCCAGTAGCTCCTAATTTTTTCCCATTTGACAAAAGAACAAAATGAACCTGGAAGGAGAGAAGGGCACATGGAAATTTCCCCCAGGCCCTCTTTTTCTCTCTGCGGGGCTGGTTATCGTTCGCCGACACGAGGAGTTGGTGAATATGTATGTTGTAGGGTCAGTTATAGTTGGCATGTGCATCACTTATAACAAATCTTGTCGACATATTGCCTATTGGTAGCCACTGAGATGGCGAGCGATAGCGCACACGAAGAGAGAGAGAGAGAGAGAGAGAGAGAGAGAGATCAACTTTAGCTCAGTAACTAACGGTTATCTGACCTGAGAATCTTCTCAATTCTGCTTAGAACGTATCTTATTGCAATAGTGGGCGGAGTGTCCTTTTCCCAGTACCGTTTGCATTGCGGCAGTTCATTTTTTTAAAATCTTTTCCGTGGCCAAACTATTTATATCTTGGCTTCGGTTCAAGTTTCCGTGCCTTTAAAGCGAAACTCACCCCTGTCCATATTTGAACATAAGCTTCTCCAGTTTTTTTTTTCCAGATTGTACGTTCTTGAGCTACTCTTCCCCATTCTATTCCTACCCCACCTATCATTTCGTCCCTCCATCTTATTCCTGGTCTGTTTTTTTTTCTTTTCTTATCATTATGGTACCCATTCTATCTTGCCTTAGTTCCATTTTTCTTCCTTTATTCTTGCTATATGCCCTGCGTGTTTAAATTTTAGTTTTGTGCAGTTTGTTGTTTTCTTAATTGGTGTCTTTCTTATACTGGTTTTTTTTTTTTTTTTTTTTTTTGTATTCAGGATACTTTTCTCCGTCGACGCATGTGTTGCTTTCAGATTACAGGTTTCTATTTTTGTCATTGCCCAGGTATGTGCCCTGTATATGTATTAAGACTGGGAGCCTTCAGCTTTGCAGAATTTTAATAATTGATTTTGTGCTCGTCCTACCTTTGTATATTCTATTTAGTGACCAAAAATTTTTCCATGCTTTGATTTTCCTACTTTTATTTCCTTTTCTGTCATATTTTCAAATATTATTACATTTCCTAGGTATGTAAAATTTTCCCCCCTTCTCTATCGTTTCACTTTTAATTTCTGGGGTATCCTTTTTATTACTTACACATAAGAGATCAGAATCAAAACCGACGCTTGCTATTCTACTCCAAGGGCGCAAATAGGCAAAGGGTGCAGGAATATCTCTTGCTGCGTCTGTGACTGTGTAGTATGTATTACATACTCCACGTTCGCAGGCGCAGCAAGAGATATTGCTGCACTCGTGTACAGTATTTTGCATATTTGCGCCTTTGAAGTATAATGGCAAAAAAATGTCGGTTTTGATTCTAACCTCTACTAAGTGTACTTTTTTACTTTTAATCCGTGTCTACACTTTTTTCAAAAAACGTTTCTGCCATTTCTGGAAGTTGGTAGGAGGTACCACTGATTAATATTGCATCATCTGTAAATCTCAAATTACTTCGACTTTTCTCGACAATTTTAATCCCCCCTCCACATACCAGTTTTCTGAGCCAAAAAGAGTAAAAATTAAATTGGCTTGAGGAATTAAACAAAGTATCGAATTAGGATTTTCTAGATCGGTGATAGGAATATCACATCAGACATTTGATCCGGTCCCGATTTGGATCCAGAAAGGGTTACAATTAAATTAGATCAGGAACTGAAAAAAGTATCGAAATAGGATTTTTCAGATGCATATTTATTTGGGCTGACCCAGATTTATTCCCAAAAATCCAGATTTTGAATCCAAAATAGACCAAAACTGAATTAGCCCAGAACTGAATCGGCTTGAAAAATTAGACGTATCAATTTTTTAATTTATTTTTTTTTTGGGGGGGGGATGAGGAGGTCGCTGAATTTGAATATCTCATCAGATTGGCGGTCTGGCCCCGATTTGGATCTGAATTTCACCATTTTTCCGATAAAATGAGCAAAATTGCATTATATTGGAAAATTAAACAACTATCAATATCGTTTTACTCATTTATTAATTTTTTTTTGAGAGAGTCTTTGATTTCGAGCATCCCTCCAAACGAATTACAATTTCGTGTGTCTCAAATGAGACCAAATCCTGACTACTTTTGGGTCGCTGATTTCGAATATCGCATCAGATCTTTGATGCGATCTCAAGTTGGACCCTAAAGAGTCGAGATTAAATTGGATTCAAGAATTGAACAAAGTATCAAAATAGGGTATTTTGGCTGCATATTTAGAATATCCCATCAGGTTTCTAGTCGGGGCCTGATTTGTTTCCAAAAAATCCAGATTTTGGACTCAAAATGGGCCAGAATTGAATTGGCTTAAAAAATTGAACACGGTACCACAATTCTTTCTTTTTTTTAGAATGGTAGGGGGTCGCTGAATTTGAATATCAGATGTTTAATTTGGCTCCGATTCGGACCACAAATTCAACATTTTCCCCATCAAATGGGCGCACATTGAATAATAATGAAAAATTAAACAAGTTTGGTATCAACATCGTTCTACACATTAATTAATTTAATTCTTGATGGTCTTTGATTTTGAACGTCACATTAATGAATTACAATTTCGGGCCCCAAATGAGACTTAATGCTGATTGCTTTTGAATCGCTGATTTCGAATATCGCATTAACTGAATTACAATTAAGGGCCCCAAATGAGCTAAGTACTATAATGAGATGCTTATATTCTGGAATCCAGAAACCGTACTTCAGTGTGTTTTAAAATCAACTTACTTTGGCCCATTAATTGAAGTTTAAAATGTTAATTTTGGAACTCAGGCCGGAGCCAAATGGAAACTTTGATAATATATTTGGAATCAACAATCCACGATCCCCTTCCGGAAAGACCTATTTCGATACGTCGTTCAATTTTTCAAGCCGCAATCTATTTCGCCCTTTTCCAGGGGGTGATATATCAATTTCGTGCCCCAAATCGATATCAGGTGAGAAATTTGATAGAATTATTCTAAGTGAACGATTGAAAAGAAAATTATTTTGATATTTTGCTCAATTTCCTAAGCTGAATTGATTTCAGCCATAATGAGTATTCAACTTTGACGCTGAAGCCCATATCGGTTCTAAATAAAAGGTCCAATGCAATTCTCGAAATGAGCAATCTGAGGTACCTTTATTTCGATATATGGCTCGATTTTCAATTCTGCAACCCAATTGAATTTTGACCCCTTTGGGTTGAAAATTTCGAATTTTCGGGCTCAAATTAGAACCGGATCAAAAATTTGATGCGATATTTAAATTCAGCGACCCAAGAAATCTTATTCCTCAAGTCAATATAATTTTAACTTTTTCTTTTTTGTTTCAAATTTCAATTTGTGACGTCAAATCGAAGCCAGATCAAAAAAACCCTGATGCGATATTTGAAAATTGAAAAGATCCGGACCTTCCAAAACAACTTAGAAGGGAATCCCTCTTTTCTCTTCTCTCATATCAAAAATGTTCTCCAAAATGAACATCTGTATTTTAGGAGGCACTAATGTTAATCCCTCGTTTACCCTCGAAAAGGGGACGAAGTGTATTCAAACTAATTTCAAAATGGATTTCAATAATGTCTACAAAATATTTCATAATTTACTCCTCCACCCATTTTTATATTTTTAAACATGAAATAGAATTTTGAAGCAACAGAAATACCTTCACTTTTAGGATAAAAGATTTATTCATTTACAAAAAAAAAGGGCTTGAACGGACTACTAAACTTGGGAATCCTGAACGGAATGGTGTCGAACAAAATATTAAATAAGGGGTTCCTTGGGTCGCTGATTCTAAATATAGAATTAAATTTTCGATTCAGCTCCATTTTGAACCAAAAGTCGAAATTTTGAATTCAAAGCAACATTACATTGGCTTCAAAATTCGGACAAAATATCGAAATAGAGACTTTTGAGATGCCCTGTCTCGATTTTATTCTTTTCTCTGAGTATTATCCCGTACCGTACTTCCCCCCGGGGCTCGGATTTTCTCTCGACTGTCCTAACCTGAAATATTGACACTTACATAAATGAATATTTATCAATTTTCAATGTCCGTAAGAAAACAGTCAGCGATACAAATAATTCAAAATCGCAAGTATTTCTCACTTATTACTCACTCAACTACCATCGTGCGGGCGAAAAATTAATCCAAGTACTATAGCGGGGGCAGTAGGGGTCTGGTTGGCCGAATGGATAGCGCGTTGGTCTTGGAATCCGGAGGTCCCGGGTTCGAGACCACGTAGTAACTGGCCAGATTTCGACCTAGGCTGGTTTTTCGGCCAGAAGGGAAGAGGGATAAGACAGCCCTAACAGCCTCCCCGACGTCTCTGAAGTAATGCTCGAAGGGCGGATTCCAGGGCTCGAGTTGGGAGCAGATTAGAAAAGAAGGGATAGCGGGGGCAGTAAGAATTATAATTCTTATACATTTTGGATTCCCTCTGCCCGAATTGTTTTCTGGATTTCCTGTTGGACTCATGGGACTTTCCACTGAGTCTGACTGACAAATAGACCGAGAGCAGGATACCAGTTGACCAAAGATGGAGCTCATCTGAAGCAGGTAATACTTGTATAGCTTGTTAGTACCACTCGGTAAAAGGAAGTTCAAGTGTTTAAAAGGGAGGATGTAAAAGGGCTTTCCCATGGAAGCACAGGGGCTTAGAAAGAATAACCCGGCCCTGTTAACGCACAGAAGCTGTCAAAGCTATAGTTATTGACGGTGGTGTAGCCAGCCTAGGGTTCGAGGCAGGCTGACCAGATGTTTTCTGGACAAAAAGAGTATAGTTGAAAATTTTTGTAAAAACTGCCGACGAGTTCCATATTCTAACATCTTTCTTTCGTAAAATAGTAACAGGCAAAAAAAATATTATTTGATATTAAAATAGATATTTTATCTACTAGATGATAAAAAAAAATAGCAGAAAAAAAGTACAACTCTGTTGAAAAGAAAAAAAGAGTATAAATCGACGATTTATGGATGATTTTAACAAAAAGAGAGAGTTCTCTATTTTTTCATGAAAAAAGAGAGTAAGTAGGTACTCTTAAAAAGAGTATATCTGGTCAGCCTGGTTCGAGGGGGTGTCTTGACCAAGGAACGGGGTGTTGAAGGAAACCACTATTTGACGAAATCGCAAAGGTTCAGACCCCCTGGCTACGTCACTCGTTATTGAGAAAAATATTTCTACATCCATGGTCGAATGATATCCAAGTATCCGACACTTACTTAGTCAAAAACTAAATTTGAGTACGTACTTCCAGTTGTTGAAACATTCTGAAAATGCGGCCGGTAAGAACTGGTCTATGCTTATGCCCACCATGAATTATTACAAGGATAGCGAGGACATAATGGCGTAAGAAGGAAAGAAAAAAAGTTTAAAATGCTAAAAATACATTAGTCGAACATTATGCGGGACGTTCAGAAATTTATGCGTTCCGATAAGCGCGGTTTCGAGGTTCGAATTAAGAAAGGAAGTAGTTTGATAATGAAGAGGTTAGTTAACGTTTTGTACAGTGTAGTGTGTATGTCTTCTAACTTTATAGACAGTTCAGTGCTCCGGTTTAGCGATATTATAGGTACCTAAGCAAAAGTACTATTAAGAATAAGTTCTTATCATCACTACGCCTCTTAGCTTCTTACCCGCGCTCTTAAATCAGGCCAACGATTATTAGATAGTCGAGGTGTGGAAGCGAATATCCTGAAAGCAGATTATACGTTGAATAATTAAGAGACACATTCCATCTGGACCCGTGCACACTCAGTAATCCAGTCGTTAATTCCCAAAATTTATAAGACTACGCAAATTATCTCAAACTGCGTGCAAATCAAAATCTATTTGCAGCCGCTGAACCGTAGCCGCAGATTTTCCTTAAACATCGTCTAATTGAAAAGTAGTTTTTCGATAAAAAGATTTATTTCGAAGTGATTCTCGAATACTAGAAAATTCACTCCGTTCTTCAATAAATTCGAATGATCCGACGAATTCACCATTCGTGTGTGTTCTCGTCGTGGTGCCTTCGTTGTGATATTTACATTATTGACACCAATGTTCTTATAGTTATCTGCCCATAGAATTGAAGGCGTCGGATCATATTTTCATCCTAATTCACGAAATTCTTTTTTTAGACACAAAATTGTCGCAAGCGAAACTGGTGGCAAAATTGTGTTTTTCCCATCTTAATCTTTTTCTTACATTTTTCCCACCATAAAGGTTCATTGTGAGTGAACTAACATCTTAATACTGTACATTGATAAACCTACTACACTTTTTAGTATTTTCATTTTTTAATGGACGAGAGAAACAAACAAAAATATGAATGAATACCATAACCGTCTTATGCAAGAAATGTCAAATTTCCGGTGTCTGAAGAAAAAAAAATGTCCATCACACATTCACACAGGTAACTAAGTTGTTGAGTTCAAGTCCCTAGTGCATGCAGTGTGGCCACATGCCACATTCCTCAGTATTTCAAAGCAATAGAGGTATTCAGACTGAATTTACGAGAAAAGGAGAGCTAATTAATAAAAACAAAGAACAGCATTGAATTTAGCGTGAAAATATACTTATAGTATCGGCTACTCTCGTTCTTGTGGCTTTTTGGTTGTTGTGTAGTGTTATTATCATTATTTTATTTATTTATTTATTTTACTAACGAAGTGAACAGGTCTTTTATATTATTTTTTCGTTTAATCCGAGCTACACATGCCTACAGTCACTCAAAAAAGCATTCGGACACACCTACAAATTGACACATTCACAAGTGTAGAGAGGGGGGAAATGAACGACTCGATTTCAAAGTTGTATTATACTTGTACATAGAAATGAGGCATCAGGGACATACCGATAGGGGAGTGAGGGTAACTTACCCCGGTAGGAATTTTCCACTCAGCAGTTGGGAAAATTTACCGTTATAGTCAGGCGGAGTTGGGAAAATCCAATAAGTCAGAAGTTTTTTTTTCTGGCTTTGATACTTGGGAATTTTAAGTTGAGTCAGTTGGGACTTTCACAATTTTTGCCCCCCCCCCTCCCAGGAAAAACTCTTTGGTATGTCCTAGTGAGGCATATAGGATGAATAATCTACTCCTCCATTTCCTCAACTTTCGAGTAAAATGCAAGAAACCTCAGAGCGTACGGTTGCCTGAAATTGCGTGTTAATGGGTGAAATATTTTCACACCAAATATGCGGATATTGATCTATGTTTGTTTCACTTAACGTACTTGTATTACTGTAAGGTTCCTGAGCGGCTTCAAGATTAGAGAGGTCAAGTTTTGTCTGTAAGCACACACTTTTCGAAAATTTTCCGGATAATTCTTCGACATTTCCACAAGTTGGGAATGAAATTAAATGTTAAATGTTTAATAAACTTTGGGAAGCTTAAGAAAATGAAATAACATTGCATTTTTTGGACAATTCATGTAAAAATCGAAAGGTAATTTAAATAAAAAAGGAAAACAATTTCAAGTGATGCGAACCAAAAATTAAAAAATTTGAATTTTTTTGCAAAATTCAAAGGCAAAATTATATAAGTAGTATAAAAAAGAACCTGAAATAAAATTTCACATGGATACAGAAACAGAAAGCTAACAACTTGAAACTTTAAAAAAAATTGAAAATTGAATCATTTTAGAAGTTGTTATTTGTTATTATAGTCTTTAATCCCTCGACTTATAGGTTGCGTCTCTTCACTTTTTTCTCTCCTGTGCAGATATTTTCATTTCTGAGGATTTACACTTCGTATTCTTCATTGTCTGCTTTTCATAACTCATTCCTTGCCTTCCTTTCCAGTTCTTTCCTTCAACCATTCCCGCTGGCAGTAATAAAAATATCGCTGGATGTCTCATATTATGACTAGGGCAAGGCAAAATATGCAAATGCATATTTTTTGCTTACATAGCCGCTTAAATCTGAGCAATTTATTTTACATTTCATATTCTCCTGAGTCTGCACACCAAATTTAGATTTTATTTTATTATTATCGAGCCACGGAGCTACACTCTTGGGCTATGGGTTCGGAAAAGGTTGTTGTCTTTATATTGCAGAGGTATCCATCAGCAGCGGAAAGGTAGGTGAGGGTGTTGTTTATGTGCTTGTGGGAGATGAAGGGGGCAAAAATTTGACTATAGGGAACGTGGTGAGAGTTACGAATACAGGTGAAAGAGGGGCATGAAAAGAGATCAACATTTCAATTCCATACCCGCTACCCACACCCTTCTCAATCCTTCCCTATGCCATTAATCTAGACATCCAGTATTGCCTAGACCTCACACTAGACGACTTCTTAATTCCTACAGACTCGCTATCAGCTCTCCTATCCATACAAAATTTCTACAAAAAGAAACAACATTCCATCTCCAAAAAATAATACAAATACTATCATCTTCAGAGAAAGAATTCAATCTGTGTTGGATTCCCTCCCGCTCTAACATTCCTCGCTAAATTTCCCTAAAACACTTCTCCTATTCCTAACATTCCAATCCCGATATCAGACGTCAAAAAAGTCAGTAAATCATTCGTGCACAAATCCTTCCAACGATACTGGGATCAAGTCCCATCAACTAACAAATTAAAATCAGGGATGTACCGATGGGAGGAGGCAACTTACCCCCGTCCCCCTGTAGGAATTTTTCACTCAGCAGTTGGGAAATTTACCATTTCAGACAGGCGAATTGGGAAAATCCAACAAGTTAGAAGGTTTTTTTAGCTTTGATACTTGGGAATTGAGTTGATAAGTTGGGAAGACCCAACAAGTCAAAAGATTTTTCTTCTTTTGCTTTGATACTTGGGAATTTTGAGTTGAGTCAGTTGGAATAATCGAACAGATTAAAAGGTTTTTTTGCTCTGATACTACTTGGGAATTCTGAGTTGAGTCAGTTGGGACTTTCACAATTTTTTACCCCCCCCCCTCGGAAAAACTCTGGTAGGTCCCTGATTAAAATCTATAAAAAAAACACAGTTCGTTCCTGAAAAACATCCCTCTTCTTTTTATTTAATTTGCTCTCTACCCGAGCCCTGGAATCCGCCCTTTCGAGCATTACTTCGTAGACGTCGCGGAGGCTGTCAGGGCTGTCTTAGCCTCCTTCCTTTCTGGCCGAAAAACCGGCCTAGGTCGAAATCTGGTGGGTTGCTACGTGGGCTCGAACCCACCTCCGGATTCCGAGATCAACGCGCTATCTACTCGGCCAACCAGCAGCCCCGTAGAAAGAAAGAAAGGGCCTGGGGGAATTTCCATGTGCGCCCCTCTCCTTTCAGTTCAATTTATTCCTTTGTTATATGGTAAAAAATTATAAGCTAGGGGACAAGAAATTTCTTTCATTGTGTAAGGAGTAATTGCTGATTTGATGCGCAGTATGATTGAAATTCAGGTCTTTTAAAAATATCGGACTCCCTTGAAAGTTCGGGCCAGGGGTACTTCCCCCCTTTCTCCCCTCCCTCTCGACAGGCTTGCCAACCAGACATCAGAAGTCCAGAAAAGACGAAGTAATACTTTTCAGACTAAGAACTGGATACTCCGCTCTCACTCATAGCTATATCCTGAACAAACGACTCTAACCAACCTGTGATACATGTGATACTTCTATCTCCATCAATCACGTAATTACCCAATACTCAAAATTCCAATCCCGGCGAAAAATACATGTCTCAAATTCAACACTATAATCCCTACTCTCCGATGATTACAATCCAAAACCTGAAACTCATATCATTCCTAAGAGCTACTCACATCTACTACAAAATGTAACCCATACAGTCTCCACGTCGCACGTCTTCAGTCAACAGGCTGTACATGACGTTGCTAACCTCTCACCCCCCCCCCCACCCAAAAAAAATTCTTTCTCTAGCACTATTTAGGCTTAGATTTCCACGGTCAAATTTGCAGCTATATTGTCTACCATGTGTTCATAATCAACGCCGTCGATTCGTATGATTAATAAAGACTGAATTACCAACCTCGGGGAGAGGACTTTCGCATTAGGAAGCCTTTTGAGGACGAAGAGGAAGACGAGAAGAAAAGAAAAATGGGAAGTACGCGGTACCTATATTGTGGTAGTCTATATTTTAGTCAGGTAGCAGGCGACGAAAACGTCTCGAGCGATAGATATTCTGCAATATCTTCGAAATTCTTCTTCTTAATCCTCTTCGGAAATGTTGAGAATTTGTCGTCGTCTTTAATTACAAATTTTCGATCAATTCCTGTAATTATGTGCCATAAAGCTGCTTCATGAATGTCTTTATAACCTAACAACGGCGTGAAAACAAACTCAATGGCGGAATGATTGGAACTTTAGAACCACATGGAGAGTGTTCAGTTGAAGTGTTGTGAGTAGCAATAAAAACACCCGCAGAGTTTTGTTGTGAGACTACTTTGTCATTCCTTGATATTTTAGTTAGGCCTTGCTTACTTTCAAATTGAGTATTGTCGCTGATGACGTTTCATTCAGATCCAAAAATCTGTCATGTCGATAGCTGTATCGACCCCTCGGGAACGACACCTATACATCGAGCAAATTAGTAAAGAAAGGACTTGTCAGTGCCAGATAGAAAAGTTGAAGTTATACTTGATTTGGTTTTCAGGTCTTTGAAGTTAACTGGAAATCAGTTTTCAATTAACGATATCGGGACTAATATCCAGCGGTGACTTACTCTTTTTCTATTCCTCAACCCGCCATCTTCAACTCCCAAGAGACACTCGTAGAACTGGTTTTGGGAATGAGAACGAATACTTAATAGTATATTACATGACAAGGGAGGAAAAGAAGCGTTTCCATATGTGAAGGTCGCAGTACAATCAGTAGACGTCTTGTCCGAATTGGTTTGTCAAAATTTTGTCAAATTTCAACTGAAAGTATTGCGTTGGAGGCAGCTCACACTTCCCAATTAATTGTTCAGAAGTGGTAAATTGACAATTGTAGTTGACAAACTGACGATAAACGGAAGAATGAAAATTGAATTTCGTAGTTTTCTGCTACCCTCTGCTTAAAAATGACTCTAGATAGGTGAAATTAACCATCAAAATGTTTGTAAATGTACGTTTGTCCGTTACAAAGCAATGGAAAATATTGCAATCGTATAATATTTCAATTTTATTGTGAAATTTGTACTTGAGTGAGGGTCCTTAAATGGGTCTGCAGAAAGGAGTTACCTCTAGAGTAAAGAACATGTTTGCAGCCGTTGAAATCGGCACTGGGCCAGGCTAAATCCAATTTCGCGAGCAAGCATTCCAATTTATTACGAGTGGTCGGCTTGCCAAAATTTCGTGAAATATTGTTTACGATAACTCGCATTTAGTTTTTTTACAGCTGTCAACATTACTCAATCGGAATACGCGAATACTTCTAAATAACTTCCTAAAATCGTGGACCATGGTCGGTCTGGTTGTATTGCGGAATGCTGACACCTGTGGGACATTAATCGAACAAAAACACGCTTTTTCGACTTCGCTTTTTTTTTTGTTTTCCCTCAAACATTTTTCACGCAGTATAAGTATCAATTAGGAAAAAATGTCTATGGTCTCCCATTCCGGAACATTCTCGGTCGGAAGTAGTGGTGTGTGACAGTTTGTAAGAAAATGCACCCATGCTTTACTTAGAACCCGAAATCGTGGAGTTCGAGACGATGAAAATGAGTATAGGTATACTTCATAATGCCGTAGGAGTTGCGTTTTAAAAAAAAGTAAATTTTCACCAAATGTGACTTCTTTGACAACGTTGAACGAGAAATATTCGTTCTAAATTTAATTATGCGACGAAACAATTCTTTCCTCTAGGGTCGGATACTTGATAAGGTCTCTATGATCTAATACCAAAAGTTGTAGTTATAACTTTTTTTTTTTTCGTGGGAAGATAAACGTGTTTCGGTTAAAACAGTTTCCGATACTCTCATATTAAGATCTTCCAGCGAAGTTTATGTTCAGAGGCGAAACTTGACTTTTATGAGGGGGGGGGGGGGAGTGGAGAAGGAAAATTTGCCGACAAATATTTTTTGAAAACTAAAGATTTGCCGACAAAACATTTTAAAAATTTTTGCCGATTTTTCAATCAAAATATTTCTTAATTATTGAAAAAATATATATATAATAATAATAATAATAATAATAATAATAATAATAAATAAATAAATAAATAAAACAGAAGCAAAATATGGGCCCGGGGTAAATTTCTAAAAACGCCCTTGTACCTTCAAAAAAAGTCTGCCTTTTTTCTACTCTTTATTTTTCTTTCTTCCTTCGTTCCTCTTTTTACCTCATTTTTGAAGCACCGTTTTTATAGTGAGCCGCTTGAGACATTCTCCTTCCTCGGCCCTTGTGCAAACATACACCATCCGAGAGGTTTCTTAGATTCATTTAATACTGTGAAAATAAGACTTTTTTGACCCATCAAGACCTCCTCCTCCAACTTATGTTAAACATTTAGGACTCTTTCAGACTTCTCTGAGACTTCAAGGATCTTCCGAATTTGTTGAAGACTGTTTCAGGCTGCATTAAAACATTACACCTTAGAAAATGAAAAATTCAAATGAACAGTTTCAAAATTTGCCGACTGTCAAATTATTGGGGTTTTTTCACCCTCCCCCCACCCTCCCATAGTTTCGTCCCTGCAAATGCATATTGGAACCTTATCCCCCAAGCATTCACATTTGCGCACATGAGCATACCCTAGTCTGGAAGGGTAAGTTAGAAGGATATTAGGAATACTTGAGAGGAACACACAACTTCCTTTACACGTTAAGGTGGTTGTTATTTACTCTTGGTGATCTTTTTTTTCTCTTAATTCCCTCTGATTCGTCTCCTAAACTGGTTCCAATGGAATCAATAAAAACAATCTACAATGTTTCAGGTCGATTGGATTTAGGGGAATCCGTGCCACAAGCTCCCTTTCGTTCTTATGGGAAAAACACACGGAGTTATGACTTTTGTTCCAGACTAAATTTCCCTCCTATATTCACCCGGACCAAGGCACGTAAATTAAATAATAGAACATTTGCTATCGGATTCAGCTTGTGACATTGGAAAATAAGTCTTTTGCTTTCAACTTTTAGACAGCCTCGTAGCCATGGGGGCAAGCTGGGGCTGAGCCCCTTCTAAAGGTATCTTGAACCCCCCTAGGCAGAGATACCGCCATTTTAAAAAATCATAATTACGCCAGGACCCTAGCCAGATGAGTGGTGCTAGGGGGTACTGAGCACTCCCTAATGCTTGCCGGAGCCTCCCCTGGCAAAATTTCGTGAATAAAAATAACGAATTCCTTCTATTTTTCTCGCTAGTTTCGTTCAAAACTTTTCGTTTCACTACATTTTAATGTTTACAAACTTGTCAACACTGATTTTGTTTTGAAAGATAGAAGAATCGTATGTTTGTCGTTCTTTTATATATGAAGGGTCACAAGAAAATGGCCCGAGTGTCCATCCAGAGTTTCAGACACACAGGCCGTTTTCTTGTGTCACATTAGAATATTCACAAACACAGTGGTAGACTGGCGATCCAGATCATATTGAATATCGATAGCCAAATACTTAAATGGCTGTTTGAGAACTGATAACTTGATAAGTCCACAAAAATAGAGTTTTTTTACTTTCAAAAGTTCGAAAATTTGATCGTTCTACGTGTTAATTTTTTTTCACGCGATCTATTCAATTTTTTTTTCAATGGATTGTTGGTAAGTTGAATCACCAGTTTTGTTTATGAATTTTGAGACGAAATTCAATCAGTGGCGTAGCCAGGATTTCCGAGGGGGGGGGGGCAAAGTGAGATTTTCAAGGGAGAAAGTCGAAAAGTGAAGTATTTTTTTTAAAATCGCCGATATTAGAGGACTATTCTATGAAAATGAAGGTAAAATTACTACTCGAGCGCAAATTTTTCAAAAACGTGTTATAAAGCGAAAAATTGCTCATTTCTGCATATTTTACATTCAATTTTAGGTGCCTTGGGGGAATTCTCCCCGTTTGCCCCCCCTGGCTATACCACTGCCTCGTAGAACTTTTCACATAATATAGGTAGGTATACTATGCGTATCCTCAAGCCTCCCCTGGCAAACAGTCAGCACCACCTACCGCAGATGGCTGGCTAAGGACGTGCTTTTAGATTTTAATAAAATGTTTTAAATTTGAGGCTCTAGGTCAAACAGAGAATCTAGTAAGAACAGAATAATAATTAAAATTCGAAATTCAACGTTTGCTACCGACTTTCAGATTTTCGAAATGACTTCCACATCTCAGCTTTGTTTCAACCTTTAAGATAACGTTCGATACTCAGCTTGAAACCTTCGGTTTTTGACTGACTAGTCTCTGACAGGAGTCCCGGGTACTCCACTTTCAGACGCGAAGTTTGACTTTCAGTTTGGGGAGGGGAAGAAGAAAAATTTGCCGACAAATATTTTTTGAAAACTAGAAATTTGCCGACAACATTTTTTTAAATTAAAAATTTGTCGATTTTGTAACCGGAATATTTTTTAATTGAAAAAAAATAAATAAATACCGTAAAATCTCAGTTATAAGACGCACCCCGGATTTTTCGACGAAAATGTAGGAAAATCAAATATCCGCCTATAAGACGCACCTTATATTTTCATGCGAAAAATTGAAGAGATTGTGCAAAATTCACAATGCTACCTAAAAATGTTTTTAAAAAAATGTATTCGTCTTCATCAACTTCGTCGTCACTTGAGAGTAAATCTTCAATATCGACCTCTGTCTGACCATCGTAATATACATCGCCATAGTCATCGTCATCTTTGTATAATGAATCTGCTTCTTCTTGCCATAGGATATAGCCGACTAAACACCCGCTCATGAAGTACTAGGTTGCATCACAGTGTAATTGAATGTATCAACGTTTGTATTACATGATGTTGAAAAAAAAAATTTTCGTCATCGGAAAAAATAATTTCTTGATTATCTCTCTTAAGACGCACCTCAATTATTTGTCCGAAAATCCGGGGAAAAAAGTGCGTCTTATAACTGAGATTTTACGGTAAATAAACAAACATTTATAAAAAATGAAAAATTCGAATGACCCGTTTCCAAATTTTCCGACTGCCAAATTATTGGGGGGGGGCGTTTCAACCCCCACACCCCCTATAGTTTTGCCCCTGGCTCCAATCTTTATTTTCTCTAGAACGAACTTCCACCAGACCTTCGCCGACAACTACTTTTCCTTCTTCACTATCCGCATCAACAAATCCACACGAACGCTATTTCAACTGGAGGAAATCAACCGTCACAGAACCTACGATCGGAAACGCTTTGCACCCAGACTAGAAACTGCCCTAGAAACTCTCGGACTTCCATCTTCAACGCTGACCAACCTAGAAGCAACTCGCCTCATCAACACAGCTATCGCAGCAGAATGGCATTAACGCTGGCAAGCTCAACATCCCACATGTCAACTTCGATCCATCTTCGACACCCCAGCAACAGTCATCCTCTCCACTGGTCATCGCAGACACGATGTCATTCTCACCCGACTATCACCTCCTCCAATATGCTCTCAATGTCATCCACTCACAATTCCACACCTCCTACTGGAGTGCCAAATCCTCACGTCTCTACGTTTCCATCTCCTCAATCCCCTTACACCAAAAATCTTTTTCAAATCATAACACCCGACCTACTAATGCACCATCTTCAAAAAGCCAACTTCTACACGCAATTGTAACACGCAATTACTCATAAATTCTGCATAATATGTGCATTAATTTCCTTTCCTTGTATCTTGTAACATGTAAAACCCGTAATTGTGACCCCTGTTGCCCCTGCATTATGTAAATAAATAAATTGTCAAATTGTCCTTTCCAATGATACCAATAACTCATTTCCCCCAAAAAATGTAGATATCATTTTGCTCTAAGGTGTCGATTTGATAGCGAAGATCAAAGGAGCTTATCAGTAAGAACATTTTTATGCACCATCAGTGTTGCCATTGTAAAATAACTTCTCAAAATACACGATTCAATTTCCAGCAAACGTCAAAAATGACTAGCTATGTTGAGCATTTTCAGTGTCCTATTTGAATTCAGCGTGGAGAATGCATTTAGAATCGTCTACGTTCGTTTATGTGGTTCTAAAAAATCTCAGTTTGTTGTGTAGTGTAATGAATAAACATTGCAGCCGTTGCATAAGGCTACGTTTCGTTTGCCAAGAAAGGTCTAAAAAGGCCTCTGATCGAAGAAATGTTAGTTAAGAAATAAGAAGTCGCAATTTCTAAAATTTCACTTCCACCCTGGTCTGCGCAGGGGATATATTCCCGTATCCTCTCTTATTCACGCCACAGACTCTTCCTCATTACCAGCTTTTCAGTTATCGTTTTATTCGGTGGACGTCGCTACCGATATCGGCAAAAAGCGAAAACCAGCTCGACGTGTGACTCGGCATCATCACTTACGATTAGAACGGCAGCGACCGGGAGCAGCGGAGCCGGGCGCAGGTGGATTTCGTTTTCTCATCCTCGTCCGCAACTGGAACCGAGCGAACGAACGGGCAACAGGAGTTTTCCGAGAATTTCGTTCTATCACGACGCTCTCGCTGGATCTGGCCGGGGCTGTAGCGGGTACAAGGATGAAGGAGGTAGCGGCGCTACGCTTATACGTTAGAGCGATGCCGGCCGGCCTGGGAAAATGGGGTGGCGGCGGGTGATGGTGTCATAACGCTGCTTCGCGGTCTCCGAGAGAACTAATAACCTTTTCGGGCGCATGTACGGACAGGAAAAGACGTTCGCGTTCTACTCTTCTACTGCAGCACACTTTTTGGTGAAGGTGATAGTCGGCTCTTCAAGCTCAACCGTTGCGTACGTTAGTCGCGTCCTTCGTGTAAACGGCGTCGTTTTTTATTTCGCGCGAAAATCGCTACGTGTTCGGCAGTTAATTTTTCGTGTTTTTTTTTTTTTTTCATTTTCAAAATGTGAATCGTTTATTTTGATAGAGAAATTTTTATTTCTATTCGCGACACGATTATTGTAGAATGTTTATGGTGATGATGGTATTTTATGATATCGCGATCGGGTTACGTACGTGCGTGTCGAAATGATCATCACGTCTAGGGTGACTCGGAAACGAATCTCCGATTGAATCTCGAGATTTCCGGCGGTTGAATCGTGATTTACGACGATGGTTTTCTGATGTATTGTGATTGTTATTAGTAATATCGTGCGTGTGTGTGCCTGTGTGATACCCAGTAACCTGTCACCTGTCACTATCGACGACACGATGTACATCGGCTGCATATTCGCAATGGTTACCGGCTTCTGGTTTCTGCGATCTGCCGAAGGTGAGTTAATACCTGCACTGTAAAACATATACGCGGTTCAGTTACGACCCGACTGATTACGAGCGGAGTGAAGACAATTTTTTAATTCTGCAGCAAATTTAACCAGAAATAGTTTTTGATAACTATGGTAAGGGTGAACTTCTCTCCCAGTGCTGGTCCTGATTTCAGTAATCAATCGTATGACTATTTAGGATATTCTTGAGGGATTTGAAGCAAAAGATAAACCGGAGTGTGGGTATCCGGGGTTCATACTACAGAAGTCCGAGAGGAGAAACTTCGTTCCATGTGTTTGAAAGTTTCCTGTCATTTCCAGTCGAGAATCCTCCTCTCGGATAGCTCGAACTATGCTTTCCGTGTTGTACTGCGAACATTAGATATGTGCGAAGATTAAATCGCCGAAAAGTAATTCTATAGAATTGGTAGTACAATTTTACTGCACTTAGGTGTGTTATCGGATATTCGTCTGCCATTGAAGTAGAAGAATTTCGATCAATTAGGAGTGCATATATCAGAGGTGTCGCTAGGCCATTTTGGTGAAGAAGATTCTTCGTATTCGTTTTAGGAGAGGAGGGCTTTTTTCTCTTTCTTTTTCCTGGTCAGATGAGGAAATTGGAAATATTTGTAGTACATTTTTATTATTCATAACACAGAAAGTATAGGATCGTACCTAATGACCATTTTTACGAAACATACTTAAACAAAATAATAAATACTTACGTATTATCATTTCTTAAGTAACGTGGAGGAATAAACCTTGCTCGTTTCAACAAACTTGTCAATTAACTATCTCTTCATTTGACAAACTCCAAAATATCATTTTCTTAAGCTAGGATCATCATGGCCGATGTCCTGTCATCCCAACATGCTGCTTCTAATTGGATTTTTTACTATTTTTAGTTTACTGAAAGCCCTTTCTGTAGAGCAACTTGTCACAGCAAATGTGACCAATATTTTGTATAGCACAAAAAGTTGATCGTACTGCGATAGTTGCTTCAGTAAAAACGTAATGGTTTATTATAACCCTTCAAAATGAAAAAGCGCATTTTGTCTGCTAATATTATCTAATCATTTTTGTCTTCTTCATCGTCATTTTCGTCATCTTCAGAATCTGGTTCATCAGATTCACTTTCAACTTGTCCTTCTTGGTCGAACTCAGACTGACTCTCATCAGGTTTTTCTGCAGGTAGGTTAAATTATTTCAAAATATCAGAAATATCTATGTAAGTTTCCTTTCTGATCACAACTGATTGAAATGAAGACCCGAAGAGTGACGACGATGTTAGATGAATTTATTTTATTAATCGTAACATTAAGTCGCCTTTTTGAGCGAGAGCGATAGCCGGAGAGTATAGTTTATGATAACATGTATGCAACACGAATGAATCGAAATATCTACTGAGTACAATTACATCGAGCATTACTAAATATGAGGCTAGATTAAACATGAGCGAGAGAGGAAACCAAAAAGGGAAAGAAATGGAGGAGGGAATTGAATTAGAAGAAAGAAATCGAGATAGCAAGAATCAGAGATTCTTACATCCCCCCCATCCCAAGACATTTCCTGAGCTGAATCATCGCACCGTACCAGCTTACTCGAGTGGTAAAATCTTTTTGCTGAGGTTTTATAACCGACGTCGATCTCATAGACCACCTCCGAAAGTTTTCTGACAATCGGAAAAGGTCCTATGCGAACCCCGTCTAGTTTGCCTCTGTTCAAACGGTTTCCATTTTTGATGTAAACTTTCTCGCCAGGTTCGATCGCAGCTTATGTATTTATTTCAAATGTCGCTGCTTATTTTGGACAGTGTCGGCATCAAGTTTTTAATGTTTGCAAAGATGATCGACTCTTATAGGCTAATCGTTTTATAAATTTTCGTGACAAAAAGGTACCATATCCTTCAAAACTTCCGAGGTTTTTTCTTCAAAACGTTCTTTGATCTGTAGCAATAAAGAATCTATCATGAGGTAATAAACATCGACTTTCTTTACCTGAATCTCAGTATTAGGTTGATAGTAGTCGAGGCCGTCACTTAACATCGTTTAAGTATTATAATTGAATACCACGTTGTGTCAGGCAAAGAAAAAATTTACTGCTATTTCAAATTGGAGGGGGAGGGGATGTCAACTAACAGAGTTTGAGGAGGGCTTCTTCATTAGACCAAGGGGATTATGACACCATTGAGTGATTATGTATATGTAGCTAATCACCATACGTTTAGGACTCGATCAGTCGAACAACTCGGTGGTCAGACTTGTTCCGATCTAATCAGAAGGCGTGCATTTTTCAAAGAAATAGTTTTAAACCTGAACCAAGTACCCACAAATAGTTCTAGATCTAGACCAAGTACTCCCATATTTATTATCTTAAAACTTCTCATGGTCTAGCACGTCTTTAACAAAGTAAAACGGCCAATGTAAACAGGATCATAGAAGGGGATGTCGTCCCCCCCCCCTCAATATTATTAGAAAAACCAGCACTCGGGCAAATTTTGCTTACCAGCCGGCAAAATTGGGAAATTGAGGATTATTTTCTCTTCCTTTTTTAGATTTCAGTAGGCATTTCTTATATATTTGGCGGCATTCGTTCTATATACATACATCCATCCCCCCCCCCCAAAAAAAAAAAATCGTTACTAGCCATGGGCCTGAATGCAGATAAATTTATTTGCCGATAATTGCGTTGTTTCTGGAATATTACGGCTATATTTCAGTAATATAGTCATAAAAATAATAGGAGAAGATAAAAATCTGCATCGCAGAGTAACTCGAGAAAAATCACATAAGTACAAAGTCATTTTTAGAAGCTGTATTTTGGATTTACGCCGGGCGCTGATGCTGGGGAAAATCGAGTGCGTCCGTCGACTAGTCGACGACTTGTCCCAATGTTTCTCCCAGCATTGCTCAGTGATGCAACGGAACTGCTTGGTCAACCGCTCAAATGGTACCCCACCAGTGACAGCGACTACTGCATCCTCTTCTTTTTTGCTACTGGTGAGATTATCATCGGCTTCATTAGTGTATTCAGCGGCGGCCTCCGCCACTATCTGGAACCTGCCGGATGGGGTGCGAGCCGCTCTGGGATACGGGCCCCAGTTGGTGACAGACAGGCCACGACGGTGTAGCCACAGGAGTGAAGCACCATGTAACACTAGGTACCTAAGAATACTCAGCACCTTGGGTGACCAAGCCTTTCACAGATACACATACCTACTTCCTATATTGCGTTACCAGTCAGCTGCGTAGGTAATCGTGTAGTACTCGAGAACCAACATTGATCGTTTGGATGAAATGGTCAATATTTCTGGATTTCTTGATTTTGGATGTCAACTTTTTGACGTCAATATTATTGATCGTTTAGAACGCGTTTAACGGTCAGATTTCTCAATTCTTCAGCCGTACTAATCTCTGCCTATACAGGTGCGGGAGGGGGGAGGGGTAGAATCTTCCGTCCATTGCACTAAAGTTATATCTGGTCTGAGGTTTCATTTTGGATTCTCGATTCTCTAGTAAACTTGATAGGACCTACAACTTTTTTTAATTCTGATGCTCGGGTCTTCTCAAGTCTCTGGCATCTTGGTACAATTTTCAAAGATGACTTCGTACATGTCATTTTCTCGAATTACTCTGCGATGCAGATTTTTATGTTCTCATGTTATTTTTAAGGCTCTATTACTGAGGAACAACAATCATCAGCAAATAAATTCATCTGTACTCAGGCCCGATGCTAGCAACCATTCTTTTTTGTAAGAGGGAAATGGGATGTATACAGTTAGAATACCGCCTAATTTACAAGAAGTAACAAAATATTCTCAGTTTCTGAATAATGACCCAGAGTGTCACTTTGAATCTTAAGAAACAACTCAACTTAGCTATGAATCTGTTTCTCACTTTCTCCTTTTGCTCAGTATTAACCACAAGAAAAATCTTTGATTGGAGACAATAACGTGGAAACTTCCAGAATTATTAATCCGGTAGAACGTTTTGCATAAGTCTTCCTGCGCTGTTTAGGTACATTTCAAGTCTCTCACAGCCTCGGAGATATCTGGAGCGGTTGTTTTCCAAATGCCCTCGCCGAACACTTCGACTCGTATTAACGTGCCTGTGGAACTGATCGTTACTATAGAAGGCTATTTCTGCGTCAAACGGCGAATGGGTTTACGAATTGAAAAGGGTACATTAAATTTATGGAGTACGACGAAAATACCTTGGGCGAAAATATCGCGTTTAATGGCTAGATATAGTAGTTCGGATTTAATTGCAACCCCAACTCGCTGAATTCAATCAGCCACCCGTACATCATCGAACGCTTCCCTTTCCTTCGAGCCAAGGTTAATAAACGAAACCGACGGAGCTACGCCATTTTTTCTCACTCATTAGTACTTCCTTTTCTGAAAATCGTTCGCTTTTGTTATTACCTGTTAATTAACACGCTGTAAGGACGAACGCAGTTAGCATCTTGGTAGGTAGTAAAGATTTGTGCTTCTTCGCTCTCCGTACAATGGGTAGCTAAAAGTGGAAGACAGCAGGTGCTTCCACTCTCGTCGCCACCCGCTTCGCCGTGATCGCACATCCGGCGATTTTTGTTTTCCCTTAATTTTGGTTCATAACGCGTCTGCTTGTTAATTGGTGCTCGTTCGAGCAGCGCCGAAGCAGCTTCTGGAAAACTTACTCGCTTATACTTTTATCCGACGTTTCCATTTTCAATTGAACTCGTTGCCCTTCCCCAAAACCACACTATGTGTACGGAAAATAGAAATGACACCTGCGGCATATCTCCCGCGATTAGCTCGAGGTAATAGAGCAATTAAAAAGTAAAAAAAAAAAAAAACACAAAAAGATAACATATTGCGGTTTACTGTGTAGCATTCTATGAAAAAACTACACCCACATTTGAAGACATTTTAACACTTCAACGATATTCGACGAGAAAATTGAAAAATGAAAAAGTTTGTAACCGTCAACATCACACCATCGTAAATAATAGCGGCGACTTACGATTTTTGTACGATTTACGTTTCTGAAGTGTTCTGCCTGAACTTTCAAACCTGCGAAGACTTTCAAGCGAAGAAATTAGAATCGTAGGCGTTATGAAACAAAAAGTTTGCTCGCTTCTACTTTTCATCTCCTACAGTAGCAAGAGTAGTTTTGCGAATGGAAAACTGAGGTAAAGTGTGTGTATAGTGACGAGCCGAATGGTGAGACAAAAAAATGAAATTTTACCTCCTAATTAATTGGGGTGATTCTCAAATTTGGGGAACGATTTTTATTTTATTATTATCCTACAAGCCTGTCTCCGAATTTGTGCAAAATACTGATGAAAATGTTTAAAGAAAGAATATGCAGCATTTTAGACTTTGAACAACTAGTTGAGCAAAAGGATTAATAGAGAAAGCGAAAAAATATCAGATCGACCTATGTCTACTATTTATAGACTTCAAAAAAGCATTCGATTCAATCCAGCGTAGAAAAGTATGGGAAGGACTGGAAGCTCAGGGGGTACCCGCGGAAATAATTAGAACTACATATACGAAAAAACAGAAGCGTATGTAGTCCTAAACAAAAAAGGGGAGAAATTTAAGATAAGAAAAGGAGTGAAGCCGGGCGATCCACTCTCCCCGAATATATTCAATTTTGTGCTCGAGCAGGTGTTCCGAAAATGAGATTGGCAAGAGAAAGGAATTAAAGTAAATGGCAGTTAGCTGAATTCAAAATTACGAGTAAAAATAATTCGAAGTACACATAAAGTACATATGGAGAACATATTATATTTGTAATAACAACACTGTCATGACTTTTGTGGAGGCCCGAGGCCCCGGGCCCCGGGCCCCGTGGGCCCCACCCTAAGTCCGGCCCTGATTAGCGGTGCGTCAGTTGTACTTTTACCCATGAGTGAAGCATAGGATACGATCTGGAAAGTGGCCCAGAATTCCTTGCAAATATGTCCGATAAACTGTGGGGGGGGGGTGTAGGATTTCTAGAGAAATCTGCAAGTTCCAAACTGCACAGGCGAAGGTTTAACAGCCAATGTTGGGGTGATGGTGTGGTGGGACGTATGGCGATGCACACATGCCAAAGTGGCCCATATGACACCGCACCCCCGACCCCGGAAACTACCCTTTTGAGTGTCGCATCAGTGACCGGAGGGACGCTTTGAGGCCGGGTCCGAGCCTCCATTTCTCCGTGCCGCAGCCGGTGTGCGCGTCCTGCAAGGGCCACCGTGGGATTCCCTACTGACCGAGATCCGTGCTCATCGAGCACTCGCCTGGAATTCAGGTTCCTCCCTATTCGATTGTGTGGGCCGAGCTTGGTAAATCGCCGGCCCTCTGCCTCGACCACTCCATCTGCATCGTCTTCATGATGGCCGAGACAAAGGCCGAGGTTCCAACTGTTGCCGTTATTCATCATCTCTGAAATCAGGGTGTCCGGCGCGAGACAGCTGGTCACGCCGTCGTCGTCGTTGATGATGCTTCCTCTTCCGCCTAGGTTGGGGTGATGTATGGATTGTTGGTAGTGAATTGTAAAAACAGGTACATGAAGGTGTCCCTTCAAAGTGTGAACGTAAATGCAGTGAGGATTTAGGAACAGGGGTATAATTTGAAGGGTTAGAGAGATACTCGTAGGCAGGAAGATTAGGGCTGTGTGCTATCGTAACGAGAAGTTTGGCAGTGAGTTGCATTCGGCGGTAAGAGAGAGAAGGAATTCTAGCATCGGTACACATACTCAAAGCTGGGCTAGTGCGAAAGGCGCCAATGGCGATACATAGACCCGCTTTTTGAACTGCGTCAGGGGGAGGGGCAAGTCCATGTATGAGTAATCCGTAATCCGTGATAGATCGGATCAGAGTCTGGTAACTGAATGAGTAGTCTTCTGCTACATCCTTTGGAAGGATGTGAGAGGCACTTCAGAACATTGAGTGAGTGCATACATTTGGCTTTCATGTGTTTTATATGAGGTAACCAGGAGAGGCGAGCGTCAAGATAGAGGCCGAGAAATTTGACTGAATTGGAGCGAGGATTCGATTGTGAGTTGAGTAGAAGAGGTGGGAAAGTTAGATTGTTTGTTCGATGCTGGAACATAATGAATTCTGTTTTGCTTGGTGATATACGGAATCCGTATCTAGAGGACCGCGTTTCGATTAGTTTTATGTTTTCTTGGCGTAGTCTATGGGCACGTTGTGGGTTTTTGGATTTGAGGTTAATGCTGAAGTGATCGGCAAATAGTATTTGTGTGAGAGGGAAACTAACCTGGATAGTGATCTCATTAATAGTAATCAAAAACAAGGTTACGCTGAGGACTATAGGCATTGCGAGACTCTATTGACGAGTGGTCGGGGGCGGAAAGATATCCTACACGTACCCTAATGAAACGGTTTTGCTGGAAGCTTCGTATATTGAGGAAAACATGGCATTTTTTGCATCCGAATTTTTCCCGGAAGTGTCTTACACAGTCCCGGAAAAGTTCCGGAATTCCAAAACTGAATTCTTGTAGACACCTTGTATGATGAAGTACTTTGTTTCCTTCCAGTAGGCGAAGAGGCAACTAGAGCAGTCTTCTCTGGGCCCTAGAGGACACCATTTATTTTTGTAGCGAATGTTGCCAAAAAAATTAAAAAGGTTTTCACTCGCTACGCTACAGGCCTTGACTTTCTTCTTCATTTTCGTTATTTTCCTTGAGCCCTGCGAAAGCTTTGGACGACCCTGCAACTTAAGCTGCTCAGCTATCTAGTTACATATTTATGATTATTCTAAATTATCTTTGAGGAACTGCTGATTGATATCCATTTTAGAAATTTCAGTTACCTTGCGTGGGTAGCTCGTCTTCTTTTTTATTTTGGACTTTATGAAGTATGAGGTGTATAATCGGAGTATTCGTCCCTCCTGTAGTCTTCTGGAACTCATCTACATAAATTACAAAATTCAGCTCAACAACTCGATCCTTGCATTTACTTTTGGGATCCAAGTACAAGTACCTTACGAAGCTTAGCTGCCAACGAAATGTTGCGTAAAATGATTTTTGCATCTTGTATTTTTCCTTTTTTGTCTGAAAAGTTGCCTAGACTGTCATGCCAAAGAAGTTGAATTATTACGTCTGACTGCCGCCGATCATTAAAAAAAGCGGCGCGATATAACGATGTAACAATATTATCCTTACTATCTCCGCTGCATCTTATTTTTTTGAGGACAAAAGAAACTCTTTTGCAGCTCTCGTATAGCTATGTAAACTCTTTCAATACTACTTCAAAAAAGTCCTATCTATATTTCTCTCACCAATGGCGTATTTAGGGGGGGGGGGTGTTCCGGGTTCAGCCCCCCCCTGGCCAAAAAAGTTCTAAAAAAATATCGAAAATATGCTCATTTAACGGTTTTTTTGTGTTTTTTTTAGGAATACCCTCAAAATCAAAAGTTAAACCCCCCTATGATTTCATCCTAGATACGCTACTGTCTCTCACATGTACCTATAGTAGGGTAGTCTTTATTTCGGAAAAGTCGAAATTTTTCTTACAAACTAGCCTGTAGGCATAGGGAGGGGGGGTGTCAGTGATCTGGAGTTTGAAATTTGTTCAATTTTAGTTCAAGATTCTTTTTATACTTCAGTGTGTCAAACAGTCATTCAAGTCATTTATTTTGAAAGAAGGTAGTATTCGAGGGCTGTGCCTGGTCTTGACCAAATTGAGTGCGGGTGTTAGAGACGGTGCTAAAAGTAAAAAAATCACCATTTGACGAAGTTGCAAGCGCGGTCCAAACTGCGCCAGTGCTATAAAATGTACATTTTTATAACACGTGCACAAAAAGTACGTCATCATGCTTCAATTTAGCGGGTGAGAGGTGCGACTTTTGCGACGAGATTTGAAAATGAAGAAAGCGGGATAAAAAGTAATCACTTTTTAACCCGCTGAGTAGAACCAAGGTAAAAAAGTAAATTGTGTACTTAGAATTGAGACAGAGCGCGCCGCATGCATATACGGCTCACAGTGGTTCCTCAAAAAAAATCTAACTGACCAAAAATCTGAAACTTGACGTTCTAGAGTTTTCGGAAGCACTGAATTCATTTTTCATGGAATTTTCAGTTGAAACTTAAAAACGGGTTCACGGGGGTGATGCAAAACTAAAAATTCGAAAACTACTGTATAAGGTGTCAAAATATATATTTTCAAATCTTCTGAATATGTTCTTGACATTATTTTGGCCATAAACGTATGAGGGGGTTCAAGGGGGAAGGGGCAAAACTGAAAATTCGGAAAATTCAACGTATAAAGTAGTAGTGTTAATAACACTTGTATAGCGTTTTCTCGCCACATTGCAAAAAGTATGAAAAGTTCTCAGAAGCACACACCCTAAGGAATATCTGAGAGCAAAACATTTTGCTTAGAAATGCCCAGAAATTTTTGTGAAGCTAAAAGTTGTGAACATTAGATGACATAAATGTATTTATTTCAAACATCAAATTCTCACATTGTAACGCATTTAAACCAAAAAATAAACCTAAATTCTGATTCACTATGAAAAGTACATTAGAAAAAGCACATTCATCATATTAAACCATACAATGTTGCAAGCCATGCGTTAAAACATGTGCGTGAAACTGCAAAACCGGTTCATGGTTAACTCCGCCCACTTGTTGACGTTTGATAACTAGAAGACTGGAGCTAAGGCAGCTGGTGTAGATGAAAGTGCTTTGTGGGTTGCAGAACAATACCTTCCTAGTTGTTTATCAGTTTATCGTAGTTCATCTTTCGACTTTTGGCCAGCTAAATTTTCTGAGGAACTAGTGTGCGGCTATATACGCCGCGCACTGAGTGATTCAGCCGCTCAGCCGTTCTCCTTGAAAATTGAAACAATTTCCAAATTTCTGAACCGTTCTTATTCGTACTGATGTACTTCTTGTACACTCATTGTAAAAAGCATATTATACAACTGGGTGCATTCAAGTACGCCTAGTTGTATAATGTACTATTCCTCAACACCTGTATGGAAAGTGCCTGATTGACTTCTCGTTGCTGGCTGGTGGTATTATATGCAGTCTTGCGCTTTTTGAAAGGGTGTTGCAGAAAATTACATAATGCAGGAGGTAACAGCGTTAAATGACTCTTATCGTATGTCTCCACTTTCCCCTACAGTTACATAATTTACAATTTCACGCAGTTCTGCAAAATGCTTCATTCTCCATCGTACTGAGTTGTGTCCTACGGTATAATCGCGTATTGTGGACAAGTTGAACGGGGTCGGATGGATCTTTTAATTCTCTAAAACTTGCGGATTCGAAGTATTTTAATTCGCCGGAGAAAGCGGCGACCACAGAGGGTTTTCGGGTTAAGCATTTCATATCACGGGACCCGCCTGGGAATTTAAAACAGATGTTACAAACTTATTAACGTTTGAAGATTCAACTTGGCAAACATAAATCCCCTTTCCCTGGAATTGCAACCACCAACCGGCATTAAAGCGTCGAGTCTGAATACTTACAAGATAAATCAATAGCAGTAGGTCAGGAGGTCTCAGAAAAGCCATATAATAATGCTTCGGCTGTTAAGGTCGCGTCTTCTCCAGGGAATCGAAAGGTCGCATTCAACTTACACGATTATTTTCGCAGTGTATGTTTACGTCTGCATTGTACAAAGTGCAGGGTGAGTATCCTACATGCTTCGTTTATTCTATGTAAACTATGTGTAAGTAGTATTTGCAGTCTCGACCCGGTGGTAATTTCAAACGGAATTTTAATTTGACAAAGGCATTACGCCGTATAAGGATGCGGACTATAGCAATCGGGAAATTGGATATACCTTATTAATCGAACAACAGGGGGTAATGAGGTATTCTTTTTGTTAACTTGTGAAAGCTGATATTTTTTCATCCGTAAAATATCACAGCACACTTGTTTGTTTCCAATGCAGTCGTCTCGAACTCTGAACGAAATTGAGAAAATTGAAGTCTGATAGAATTTTCGACTTTGAATAAGTCCTTAACTGTTCCAAACAACATTGAAATGACTCGTGAATTATCTGGGCGAATTGGAAGCAAGTTTTAGGAGCTTTAATCAAATTAGAAAAATCATAACGGGATTCAAACAGTTCCGAATGAATTTGAGTAGTCTTGAATGGTACGCAAGTAGGTGTAGAAAATCTTAAATTCTTCAAAAATCTTGAATATTCTAATCAAATCTTGAAAAGTCGTTACACTTTTAGTCAAGTCTGGAAAACTTTGTGAACATCTTGAGTTGAAGGAATTTTGGTTAATATTTGGAAGAATCTAAGCTGGGCCGGTGAAAGTCCGGTTGCATTAGAGCATGTGTACCAGGTGAAAAAATCCAATTTCTTTAAAATTCTATTTTTTTTAATGTATTGGTACTTATTGGATGTTTTTGTTTTTCAATTTTCTTGGGAGGGGGGGGATTCTAGGGTTCTTTATTTATAAGTTTTGTATTTGCACCTGGTGAGAAAATGAAAGATCGCCGGCCCTGAATCTCATCGAGTCTCAAATAAGCGCAAAAGAGTTCCAAGACGCTCAAGTCTGGAAAGGTTCTACATTCCACCATCGAAGAAACATGAATTAATCTCCACGAGCTATAAAAAAGTTTTATAATCATGTCTAAGAGAGTCTTGATGAGTTTTGTAAAATGTGGAAAAGTCTAAAACCATCTTACGTTTCAGAAAGTCATAAAAAGTTTGAAATAAGCTTCAAGGAGCCAGGAACGTAAAGTGTTGAAGAACTTTAAAAATTTGTCTTCACAATAAACAAGTGTCAATCAGTTCTTCGGGTGTTTCAAAAACGTCTCGAAAAATTGTTACAAGTCTGAACTAGTTTTCAGGAGAGAAAAAATTTTGTTAAATACGGCCTGCCAGTTGTGCCCAACGATATGGGCTGAATAACTCGTTTTCAAGTTTTCTTAAAGGGACTGGAAGTGATTGACAGTTCTTAATCTAGTCTAAAAGAGTCTGAAATTTGAGCAGTGTTGGACTTACATAAATGGCAAAATGGGGCAGATTTGGAACACTCGCTTGGGAATGTGCATCCAAGAAAAGAGAATAAAAATGATAATGAAAGAGAAGAGAGGCAAGAATGAAGAGGATATGTTTTTCCGGTGGAGGAGCCTTCTCAGTACTCTGCTTCAGGGTGCGTTTCAATACATCTTCTGTTTACTTTCTTTTCTGATTTGCTCTCAACCCAAGCCCTGAAATCCACCCTTTCGTGCGTTACCTCACAGACGTCGGGGAGGGTGTTAGGACTGTCATAGCCCTCTTCCCTTCTGGCCGAAAAACCGGCCCAGGTCGAAATTTGGCGAGTTGCTCCGTGGGCTTCAACCCGGGACCTCTGGATTCCGAGACCGATGCGCTATCCACTCGGCCAACCAGACCCCATGTGTTGTGAACTAATAAAACACCTGCGTCCTGTTTTCTTCTACTTTGGAGAAGTTGAGTTCAGTTTTTAAAAAAATTACATTGTTAGGAATCTCTGTTGTAATTAATTGCATACGTTCATCTTGAAACATTTCATATGAAACTATCAGAGTGATTCTAGAATGTTTTGTTACCAGCAAATCTTGATCCCTAAATTTCGATTTTCTGGGGGGAGAGGAAGTTATTTTAGGTTACGCAATAAGATCCGCAACAAATTCCACCAATCCAATTCATCAAACAGGACAATTACCGTCCTTTGAATGGAAACAAGCATAGGAAGGTGTCCATCGTCGTGGATGATAGCATCTTGTCTCAGTAATTGTTAAATTTTTTTACATTTTTGTTTCAATTTGTTTTTTTCCTATAAAGTGGTGTTATTATTCAGAAAGATTAAAAGTGTATGTTAAGAAGTTCAATTTGGTGTCAGTAATTTCACATTTCCAGAAAGGATGGCGTAAAGTTCTGTTACCAGGGTTTTCAGTTCATTGTCGTGTGGTCAATCTTTGACTAGTTTGAAGATATGTGCCTTGTACATTTTTGAGCGCAACCAAGAGCAATAATAGGACTGTTTTGATTTCTGAACGTGATCTAGGTATGAGATTGTAGTCACTTGCGCATGTGATACCACAAGTTAAAATAAATAAATAAAATAAAAGGAAAGGATATTCTTGAAGCTGTTTGGTCCGCAGTTGTGGAAATGAGTACTTTCGCCTGAGACAAGATGTCTATCGTCGTGGACCAAAATTGTCTCCTTCCCTAGATTTCAATACTCGTGCTCTGTAAACTCGTTGAATATTCTTTACTACTTAGCGATAAAGTATTTTTTTTAAAAAGCCACCTTAATATTCTTAGGTTCTGGAGAATAACCCATCCGATCAATACTCTGCGGTCAGTCTTTTAGCTCAAGCTTAGGAGACTTCCTCTTCCACAAGAATTGAAGCCTATTCTTCCAAAACGTGTCAAGTCAAAAAAAGCTGTCTTGCAGCTGAAGCAATTTACTGTGTCGCGCTCTCGTTAAGGAAGCTAGAAACGAGGTCTTTAATGAGTATTTTTTCCCGTAGTATTGTGCATAATCGGGAGTATTTTTTCCCGTAGTATTGTGCATAATCGGGTCGCGATGGGGACTACATTTTCTACCAGATAGCGCTCTTATTTCAAAATCGATATTTTTTGACTTAACACGTTTTAGAAGAATAGGCTTCAATTATAGGTGCCCGTTGAGATTCTACCGAGCGATTGAACTACGAGTATTTGTATGTAGAAAGCAAATCAAGGTAACATTTATCAGCATCCATAAAGCATCTTTATTAATGGTTGGCCTTGTTTTTGGGCAGATGTCCCCCTCAACCGGGCCCATTCACTCTGGTCGGCTGCCACTCTCTGGAAAAATTTATGTTTTGTAAAGTTGCCGAAATCGTCCATCTACCTAGTCCTCTGTTTGCCCGGCTTCTTCTCCCTTCTCTAAGATACCAGAAATTAATTTTTTTTTGTCCGGCGTTGATCTTTCAATCTGCACACATGTCCAGCCTCGTCTCCTGGTGCAAAACATTTTTCTTGAATCTAAATTTTTGTTGAATTTCTTGTAACTTAAGACGAAGCATAGCTTTCTCCTTGGAGTTCTGTGTAAATTGATGTTTTTCTCAATTTTTTAGTTAGGGAATAGGTTTGGCACCCGTGTGTCAATGTCGGAAGGACGCAGCCATTGAAGAGATGACTTTTATACGACATGGGGTAATCATTTTTGAGAACGAATTTTAGGCTCCAGAACTCACTCCAAACAATTTCAATTCGTCTGTTAACCCCCTTCTTAGTTTGATTTTGGAACGCAATCATTTGTCCAAGGTAGCGTCGTGTTGTTTACTTTTTCCATTGTTACGTTCCCCTAAGTTGGTCGAAATTGCTCAAGTTGATTTCCATACTAGCTTTGCTACTTTCTCGCTGAGCTCCCTCAACATTGACTAAAGGTCTTCCTCGCTCCTCTCCATTATCATTACGTCGTCTGCAAATCTCAAGTTGTTCAGAAATTTCCCATTAATTTTGACCACCTTTTCGTCCTAATTGGATTTTTGAATATTTCATCTAAAGCGCAGTTGAATAGCAGCGGGGAGATCGAGTCGCCTTGCCTTACTCCCCTGGTAATTTCAAAACTGTCCCCTTCCTGGTTTGTGACTATTTGTGCTTTTAGTCCCGTATTCATTTCTTAAATCAGTTTCGCTAAGTCATAATTTACCCCATGGCTGATAAATGCCGGTAACATATAATTTTGTTTGAGGAGGTCGAACGCCTTGGTAAAGTCTATGGAAGCCGAGTGGAAAGGGACTCGATACTCTGTTGACTTTGAATAAGTAGTTTGTGTGAAGGTAATCGACCATAGGAAACCCCTCATAAATCCTGCTGGACACGGTGATTGCTGTAGTTCTAGGACTTCTCTCAAGCGGAAGTCGATCGTGGATGATAGAATTTTGGCAAGAATCGGTATATGACTGATCGGCCTGACATTTTTAATGTCATATTTGCAGCCTTTTTTGAACATCAGGATGATTTTCGAGATTTTCCAACTGGGTGGAATTGATTTTGTTTTTAGGGTTTCGTCGTAGTGAAGGGTGAGAATAATTTTGTCCCCTCCGTATTTCATGTGTTCATTACTTATAATCAGTATCGGTACTACACTTATATTTCAACTGCACTATAAAAGTACTTTGGGAAAAACTATACAGAACTGTTGAATGAATGTGGATCAGCCGTTTATAACTTCGTACAATTCAGATGACTACTGAAATGTGCACATTGAAAATGAACACATCATGAACAGCCGAGCGGTGCGTGTTCAAAAGTATTTCGATTTTGCGAGAAAGAAGCCACCGTGTGTAATAAACAAAACTGACGTTCACTCGGTGCTTAGCTCTTGGCCACGATTTCGTGCAGTAAAAACTAGACATGAAAAATTTTTGCTCGCCATCGGCACCGTCGGCGTCGCGGTGTTGTTACGTACACTATCGCCAACAAGATTAAATTTAAACCAAAAATTTCGGAATACTGTGGACGTGGCTGAGCTTCGAAATACGTAGGCTATGCATTTCACGATGTGCATTTCACCAAGTCATTTCTATATTTAGAATTTGCAGATTAAGAATCCACAAGATACTAGGAGGTACTACATTCGAGCTCTGTTCGATAGGTACTGTCGTTGTGTTCATTCTCGTGCTTGGAAGTTCAGAAAGACTTCGCTAAATCACAGTTTGAACAGACTTAATGAAATCTAGTGAAATCGTCTTGAGAAAAAGCAGCGATACTAATTATTGTAAATTATATTCGTGGAACACGGTAACGCTGTTGCTCATTTGCTTATTCTGGCAGATTGTCAATAGGTTGCGGACTTATATAGCTACTGAATTACTTCCATTTCATTGATAAACCGAGATGCAAAAACATTCTCTCGGCTGGAAGTTATACGAAATGTAAAATGAAATGTTTGCCTTATGAACGGGTGGACGAATTTGAAAAGTATTAAAGTAGCATCATCTTTAGTTCCCTGAGGAATTGGGGAAATGTTGCCCTCCTTAGAGAAGAGCCTATAGGTCTATCAGTAACTTTCTAACTTCAACGAGAAGGTAATATTTATTCTTATGTATTTAGAAAGCTGATAATATGGTCCCCAGTTCAACCCATGGGAAAATTTCTGATTCTTCTCATCCGTAATGCTTGTGTTAATGTGCCGTAGAGTGAAGGTCATTTTGAATCTCGAATGACATATTCGGGGATAGATGACAGAGAATTGCGAGAAAACGTTTTCATAGAGAGCCCAGTCTTAATTATGCCTTTGTTAGGTGTTTTAACAGAAAAGGAAAGGGTTTGGTGGATAATCTCTACTCTTTTCCTTATCGTTAGTTCTAGTGTTGCCTTCATGTTATGATGGGAGGTCATTGTCATTCGGGAGTATGCGCGCTGTTACTTTGTGTTGCTAAATGATGCAATTGTTTCTGAGACAAGAACCCCGCTGTAGCGTCATACGTAGTAACTAACATGCAGCTTGAAAAAACAAGCAGGTGAAGTAAAGAATTTTTCACCCACTAATAAGTCTACACTGTTTTCTCTGTTGTATACTGACCAAACAGATATCAGTTCGTCCACTAGAGCAATGACTGTATAAAACGATGCAGGAGAGGAGAATCCCGCTGTAATCCCATTTGTAGTAATTAACATACAGCTAGAGAAACATGTAGTCGAAGTAATAGTAGATTACTGTACAGAGGCGAAAAGTAAGCGATTAATGACGAGTGCGAGAATTGGCAGAATGAGCGCAGCGAGTGGAGCTAACGCGTGAGGTATTAATCGCTTACCTACCAACTTTGTACAGTATGCTATTTTATTGTATACAGGTCCGGTAATCTCGAACTACCAGCTCACTTACACCTCTAGAGTGGTAATGTTGTTATCGCTAGCCAATCACAGCGTCTTTACAGCGCTGCATCAGTGTTCACAAGAGCGAAGCGTTAAAACATTATTCACCTTTGGGAAAACAGTGCTGTTATGTCGTAAATACCGGACCTGTATAGTGTATATATTAATAGTATATTACTGTACAGAGGCGGAAAGTAAGCGATTAATGACAAGCGCGAAAATTAACCGAATGAGCGCAGCAAGTGGAGCTAACGCGCGACACATTGATCGCTAACTTATCTACTCTGTACAGTACGCTATTTTATAGTATACAGGTCCGGTAATCTCGAACTACAGCTGACTCTCCACCTCTACCAGCTCACTTACACCTCTAGCACGGTAATGTTGTTATCGCTAGCCAATCACAACGTCTTTACAGCGCTGCATCAGTGTTCACGAGAACGAGACGTTAAAACGTCATTCACCTTCGTCAAAACAGAGCTGTTACGTCGTACTTACTGGACCTATGTATAATAAACGATTTTTCAGCCGCTAACAAGTCAAAACTTTTCTCTTTGTTTTATACTGACCAACCGAACATCAGTTCTACCACTTTAATAATAATACCTTTATTTAGGCAGATGCCACTATAATGTGTTGTCTATAATTTAATATTATTTTAAACTATATCTATGCAGAGAGCTAGGCCCAAAGCAGCCAAAGGTGGCTTGTAACCTGTTCCATTCTAAACCATTCTGTGCATAAAACATAAAATTTTTGTTTGGAAAATTATTTTGAATCTCAGCCCACCGAGTTACTGGTTTATCTCGTTTTCTGTTGTGGTGATCCGTATACCCGATTGTGGTTGTATAGGTCTATCTTTCATCCTCCATCCTGGCCACATGGCCAGCCCATCCCCATTTTCGAGTTATCACATACCTGTTTCTATCTTCTCGGCATTTTTTTCTGACTTTCTTTGCTCTTCTGTTCGTACAGCTTCCTCTTCCTTTCATCCTGCAGGTCTTCTTTCAGGGCTTTCCGCTCTTCGATTGTCCTCCATGTATCGGCCGTGATCCATTCCTTCCTCGTTTTGGCTGGTTTCGGTATCATCCTTGCCGGCTCTCTTTCATTCTGAGCCGTGTTTCTTCGGCATTCAGGTCCGGGATTTCTCTTTGGGCAGCGAGTTTTTTCAGGTTTTCCTTGATTTTGGTTTTGTATACTACAAGGTTCTTCAGTAAGTATCATCTGTTTTTAATCGTATTGGACTTTTTCTTCGTTCTTAGTCTTGGAGCTATTTTGGCTACTAGTAGCTGGTGGTCGCTGCCGCAGTCTGTTCGGGTACGTTTTAATATCCCATATCGATGTTCTCCAGCGGTTGCTCACCACAATGTAATCTATTTGGTTTCGATATATCTCTCCTGGAGACCTCTAGGTGTACAATGTCCTCCGATGTCGGCCGTTCGTGCTGGCTACAAATAGTCCCTTGTCTAGGCAGAAGTCTATTAATCTGTCGCCTCTCTCGTTCCTCTCGCTGATACCCCATCTGCCTAATACATGGTGTTCAAATCTGCGTTGTGGGCAAGTCTGTCTATTTTGGTATTGAAATCTCCCGTGAGTATGGGGATTTCTCTGCAGGATACATTTCCTAGGATTTGGCTTAATTCGTTGTAAAAGTTCTCTATGTCATCTTCCTCGGAATCTGCGGTTGGTGCGTAGACTTGTATGAGACACAGGTTCATTGGTTTAGCTCCTATTCTCGGCATCGTCATGCATTCATTAATCATGGCATAGTCGATGATTGAGTCCGTCTGTCTTTTCACTATGATGAAGGCTACGCCGCGGTGGTGCATGTCGTTGCTTCCCGAGAAGCACACTCTGTTTCCATTAGCGGTGTTGAAATGTCCGATTCCTTTCCAGTGAGTCGGTGATAGTCAGCTATTTCCAGCTGCTCAGTCTCTTTTCCACAATTGCGAGTCTGGCTGCTTCTTATCAGCCCCCGCACATTCCATGTACCGATCTTCAGTGGTCTTGTTTTGCGGCGACTTTTAATCCCAGTAGCATTGATAGCGCCTAGTGCCTGAGATTCACTCACACTGGGCACTCCGGTCGCATATTTCACACTGACAGGTCCAGACCCCGCCAGCGTTGGTTGCCGGCCAGGTCGCATGGTCAACTGTAGTACACATACTTTTCCTTGTTCGACTCCATTTTGATTTTCATGGAGTGTTTTAGCGCAGTGAGGTCCCACTTCCTTCTGCGCGGCTTACGACTGAGCTGTTATTGATGGAATTGGTTTGCTGACTGTAGCTATTGCTTTGTTGATTGTGTGTAGTTCCTTGCTGGTCTGTTGCTTCCTATGGACCAGGGGCAGGGGTTGAGATTAAGTCCCATGGGGAATTAAAACTTGACCTAACTTCTTTTTAAATATATATTTTGAAGTAAAAGCCGAGGCGGTGGGTGCCATATTTCTACCGCTCCTGGCCTCGTCGGAAGGAGCTAGTTATAATTCTGAATCTTGTTCAGTTCCTCATAAACCTTTGAAAGAAAAATTGTCATTCGTTGTTTTTGATGCTTCAGTTTCGTTCCGTGCTCGCTCGTTTTCTGTATGTTCACTGCGCTACAACAATAGAACCTTATGAGTTCTAGTGGAATACATTATGTATAGGGCCAGGGGCTCAACCAGAACTTCTTTGTGGTAGGGGCTAGAATTTAGAAGAAAAAAACAACCTTAGATACGGGGTGAAAGCTCGATTCGGTACCTACCTGATTTGGTACCCGGCTAAATTTGTACGAACCTACGACGCAACGTAACCGCATCAGGCGATCGGCATCAATTTTTTTCCGTTTCAAAATTAAATTTGAAAAAATTTCGAAGGGTTTCTAGCCCCCTAGCTCCATCCTTGGTTGCGCCCTTGTATAGGGCATTATTATGCACTACCAAATTTGAACAGTCCCTGTAGAAAATAAAAACTTTGACTAAAAATCACCTTTTCTTTAGAAAAAGAAATCCTGAACTGCCATTGACTGAATTGTGGGTATTATGTTAGCCCAAGATGATAATTGTGGTATTTTTCGCTTCAGTACCTCGACTGCCCGGTAGTTTAAATACCGAAAGGCCACCAGAGTCACAAAACCCAAACTTTGTGAAAGGAAACCTCATTTTTTCCTGCGCAGTTTGAAACGCTATTATAGTGAAATAGAACTGCAAATTATTCGTGGTGTTTGGTAAAGTTCGGTCTGACGACCAGGGTTTTAGAATTCGACGTCACAACGGACACACATTTCTCTGTGATCTGGCTTACACCATTTTCTTAAACCTTTGCTCTTAATAATAGTAATTCTCGGGTTCGTCAGGGTGCGAGGGTAAGCACTTATACTTCTTCGCGAGTTGGCAACAAGAGTAACGACGGTATTTGTTCATCACTTTCATTAGTAATGAAAACACCTACAAGTTTGATACTGTATACAGCTTACACGTTTCTTATGTGCCGAAAAATGTGAAGACTTTTCTCTCTGCTTCTGTCAACTGGAGCGTGGTTATCTATCAATGAGGGAAACTTTCGGAAGGGTCGTAAAATCGAAAATTTCTCTGTTTCCGAAAGCGTACAGAAGAGGAAAAAAATAGTGTGGCCTAACGAACTGGCAAATGCTGGGAATGAAATTTTAACTGGATTCAGGATGGTGCATAGTTGACGGTTTAGTCCTCCCCTTTCGCTCGGATACATCTAGCTAGAGACGAACTGTGGGCGTCTTGCGCAATAATTAAAATTCAGCCGGAGTAACGCGCAATTAAAATAATAAAAGATTGTAAACGATATAATTTCGAGGCTGCTTTTCATTCAACAATTTAAATCCCTAACCCTAAAAATTGACGCACCCTTTCGGGAGCGATTAAATTATTTTTCCTGCCATCCGTAACTATCTCTTGATTACAAAACCGTAGCATCGTCTTTCTTCGTTTCCACCTCTGCCTTCGATTATTTTGCCGCCACCCGCGCCCATTTATTTGCACTCGCAAATTTTCGTGCTTAAGGAAAGGAAAAGCAGATGCGAGACGCAGTTTGCGCTAATATAGGTGGCTTACACCTAAACTGGGATGAAAGATAGCGAATATATATAGGGCTGCTAATCCGATGCTACGGAGTCATTATTTATCAATTTATTAGAATTTTATTCGAATTAAAAAATATTTCCAGTTTTCCACTTTCCAGACACGAAGTTATTCAAAGACCTGCATTGTACTACGGGTAGTCTGGCCTCGTACCTACTTTCCTTACATCGCGTCGTGTGAAAATGAACCGGTTTATTATATTCAAAATACTCGAGTCATTAATAGGCGAGAAAACGGTATGAGTGAACAAATTCGGCGCGATGGTATGAAAATTAAATTAAGAAATAGTGCACGTTAGTTGGGCACGCATATACCGCCGTGTACACATGCCTCTTTGCTTCACTTTTTTTTTTCTTTTTTTTTTTTTTTTTTCAGTATACTCGTCGTTACCTTGTATAGAAAGTTTGTGTAATAACTTCCGATATAATACGTACACCAGCATCTGAAATAAACGTATCTGCCACCGGGATCCATCCGTTTATTTCCTTTCATTCTTCATTTACTTTGAAAGCCTGCTCGTTTTCATAAATAAAATATTCCGAACTTGAGGCAGATTTCGGCTGTCTGTCAATTTACAGCCGGTAATTTGTTGATGATGACGTTGACATATTAGCAAAGAGAACGTCATTATCGATTGAAAGATGAACCATAACTACGAATCAAATTGGTAGAATGCGCGACAAGGAAATTATTACCTACCTACCTACAAAGAAGCTCGCGGATCTTTATCTGACCCGGAGGACCAATTTGTACTTTCGTTTAAAAACAATTGCGCTGATTCGATACCAAATAAACGTATATACAATTACGTTGGGCTGTCAAACCGAAAACCGTAATTGTAACCATCATAACATAACCTTTACTGTTAACTGTACGAATCAAATAATATAATCATAACCATAAACCTCAATTTATACAGTTTGTTTTTCTGCTGAAAAACATGTATAGTAACGGTTAAATGACTGTCAACTAAAAGAAATTGGTGACATGACTGTTGACCGTGCGAATTCAAATAACATAATTTCAACCATTGATCATATGATTCAAATATGTAACCATAACTATAATCGTTAACTGTACCTATATTCTTCAAGTAATAACAGGATTGCAATGCAAATCAGTTGAAGCGAGAAGTGATAACAGAGCTTTATAGTTACACATAGATGCAATTGATCCGCCATTTTGTTTGCAGAAAGCAATTTTAAAAATCAACCATATCTCAGAAATGACTAATTTTTTCCAGCCTGTGGTTTAAAATTCAGATTCTTTAGTCTAGTAGCGCATGAAAATCATCTATCAGTTTTGATGATTTTCGTGAATTACATTACGGTAAAGTGCCACCCAGGTCAGGTGTTTTTGGACGGTCATATCTTGAGCTCTAATTACACGGGGCAGTTGATTTTGGAATCAATGGATACTTTCGTTCAGAGGTGGGAAGCCGCAAGATGAAACTTTCACTTTAGACTTCTGCTTTCAATTTTAACATGGAAAACTTTTGGCTTGTTGATTTTCACTAAAAATATTTTTTCAGCTTTCGACTTTTGGCTGTCCAGTATCAAAATGTTTCAATTCTTGGTTTAAAACTGTCAACTTTGGATTTTTCTAAAAACAAATTATGAGGCATTATTTATTAGTTTGTTTTTGTTATGTAACAGTACGTATAACGTGTTTATAATTTGCTTTCAACATCAATTATTTGTTATTTGTGAACCTGGTCAAAGCTAGACCTAAAAAGAATGCCATTACGAGAACAATCCGTTAACCCCACAGATGTACACGCTATTGGAATTTGAACTCGAAGTAGCTGACATCTGGCGGCAGAGTTCAGAATCTTTCTACTTGGAGTGATCGAATAATTCGCTCCCATAAGAAATGTACAGACGATGATTCAATATTTTGAATTTTGAAAAATTTAGAGTTATTTGAGGGCAAATGCTTATTGAAATCATTGTTCTGTAACATTGGCTATGAACTGAAACAGTTATTGAAACAAACTAACAAATGGACCCTGTATAAGACTAGACCGATCTTTGCTCCCCGTGTTAAAGGATGGGAAATATCGATTTTGATCACCCAGCCTTTTCCCCCCGCTAACACCCGCACAGGTGATTTTGCAGCGCACTCTAGTGCAGGTTTACATCCTAATACGTATAACGTATAACCTAGATACCTAACTCGCCTGTTTTTGTAATGTTATGCAGCGACCCTCGTAGCGTGTGAAGATGTTGCGTTGATTCCCCTGCTGGATGGCAGAAAAATCGGTCATCATGTATTTCTTATGGACGAGGCGCTTTCTCAAATGAGAGCTGTAAAGTAAATAATGTGTTTTTTTACACCAAATTTCGTGTGGATGTTATGTTATTCTTCAATATTAAAATCATAGAATAGTCGTATAGGACAGAAAAAATATTTGGTGCTGACTGTTGTGAGCATACGGCGAAGAGCGCGTGTAAATGTATGTAAACGCGTATGTTTGTGTGTGTAAAGTGCCATCCAATATTTTAGTGTGGTGAAAGGGAACATGTATCGCTACATACAGCGGAGTTAGGTATCTAGGTTATATAGCGTTTACATCTGTGTTAATAGGGAAAGGGCGAAAAAATTGAAGGAAAAGCTCAATGAATAAAACTTGTAAGTTTTTGCTTTCCATCAATAAGTATTTTTCAACTTTTGATTTTTGGCTTCTTACCGTCAAAATTCTCCAGCTGTCAGCTAGCTTTCCAACTCTGGTTTCATCCTTCCTCTACAACATATGACAAGATGCCATTGCTATCATCCCCCCGGATTAATCCACAGGCCTCCTTATGGAGGGTCTAAAAACCAAAATTTGGAAACTGTTGTCAATTATTAGTCTGCAGAATTTTCCATTTTTAATCATAGCGTATGGTAGAGTATGACATCAGGAATGAGTTTCACTTACACACGCCGTTGTTAAGTTCAGATGCTTTTCTCTGAAAAATTTTTAAAATTCAAAAATATGTTACAATTTGCCAATTATTGGTCGACCAATGTTTGGCGCAATCTGAAAATAATTTATCTGACATTGACAGAAAGAAGAAAGGGAAATTAAATTTATGTATTTTGTTATCAAAGTAAAATAACAAAATATGGAAGTAGTAAAAGGTATATTAGTTGTAGAATAGCACAAGCCAAATTTCGAAAAGTAATATTTTCAAATCAAATTTTTATTGTTGAAAACTTATATTTGGAGTGTTGCTTTGTGTGGATGTGAAATGTCGACCATTGGAAAACCAGAGAATAGAGGGATCGAAATTTTTGAGATGTGGTGCTACAGGCGGATACTTAGTATCACATGGACGGATAAGGTAGGAAATGAGGAGGTACTTAACAGAGTAGGAGATTAGGAGATTGGAATTGTCTGAAGAGGAGAGATAAACCAATTGGGCATAGCTTGAGGCACCCAGGAATAATATCACTGCTCCTAAAAGGAAAGGTGGAAGGAAAGAATTGGATAGGTTGGCGGAGATTCCAGTATGTTCAACAGATAATCGAGTATGTCAGATGTAAGGGTTATTTGGAACTGAATGAATTCGCACAAAATAGGGAGAAATGGAGAGCTGCATCAAACCGGTCGTAATACTGATAACCTTTCATCATCATCATCACCATCATCATCATCATCATCATCAACATCAAAGTAAAATATAAAAATCACAGACATGCCAAAAAGGCTCCTCAAAATGGAAAATAAAGAATTTAACAAGAGAATAACAACATTAGCCAATCATTCGTAAAAAAATTAAATGCTGGTTGAATTTTTTTCTCTGTATATTGAATTTCATCGTTGCCATTCATAATATGTTCTGCAACTCTCAAAAGGCCTACCTCGCTATCTTACTGAAATCGAAAAACATAATAATAGAACTGAGGTACAATCAGTTCTACAACTGCATTTCATCTCCAATTCCCTGGACCCATACTCAATAAGTAGCGGATCGTCCGAAAAATGTTCCTCAGTATGTGCTTTGAGTTCACAATTACAAAAAGTGCGAGATTAGTAGCATGAAGTACTTACTTTTTCGGTTTTGATGGCGCACTTCGAAAATAAGGAAAGGTTATCGCACCGAAAACAGACAAATTTTTTCACAGCTCATATCTTCAACGCAAATCATCGAAATCATTTCGAACACAGATCACGTTGAAGTACTATGTGTCTGCCAGATACTGATAAGAAGATGAAACTCTCTCGCCCTCTAGCGGGCCAGATATATAGCTTCGAAATTTTGAACATTTATTGGCACTTGACCAATAAGTGACACTTTATTGGTTGTGGCAATCAGTGTTAATTTTAATATAGTAACCAAAAATATAATCAAAGGTAAAAAAATTGATCAATGTCTCAGAAAACTGGGGGAAAAAGTTTTTTTTTTTTTTGCAAACATATTGATTGTACCCATGTGGTAACTACAGATCCTTAGTGATAATAACATGTCGCAAAGTAACATAGCTGCAGATGACAGCATGCAGAAAACCGAGCTGATAATTATCAGCAGATCTTGACAAAAAGTCAAAAATAAAATCCTTCTACATTGTTCTTGTCAAGTGTGATATTAATAAAACTGGTACACCTCTGTTGGAATTCTAGATTATTTTGAACGTTGGTAAGAGGAAGTTACCCCTCAGATTTTTACATTCTGGCAGATTACTTACATGGCTGAAATTGGAAGCAAATGATCAATACATCCGTCTAGTTTTCACCACTCTTACAATTTTTCTCAAGCTCAAGTTGGTGAGGAGGCACGACAAATTTAGTAGAAGAAAAAGTAGAATCAAAATATAATTTTTCGAAGGAATCGATAATTTTGCGCTTACGCTACTTTAATATCAAGATTAAGGCGATTTTATTGACTTTCATGAACTAAAATTTAGAATTGTTTTGTGATATAGACATACAGAGAATTCTGGTACGTGTAACGCAAGAATTTCTGATATCTCGAATTTTTCATCTGGCACCTGTGTGCTACAGTTACCTGTTCACCATATAATTACCATCTCAGACAGATTTCTGAAATGGATATACTGGTCTCAAAAATGTCTATTAGTCGATTTTCTCTTCTTTTTTGTACCAAGCTCTTAGTTTTGTAGCACTGGAAATATCAAATCTTGTCTAATTTTATAGTATTATCAATAAGAAATCAGACTGAATAACATCGCAAGAAAAAACTTTTTAGAGGTACACGTGGCCATTTTCTTTTATTAGGATGTTATTCCTATTAGCTGAAACACATTGCACAAAATTACCCGCCAACCCACACAATTCGCCAGCTCTTCCTTCGTGTCGAGTTTTTCATAAATACTGAAGAAATATGTAATTTGACTAGAAAGCCTGATGATAGTGTACAATATCATGGAATACATAATTCTTACAAATGACAAATAATGAATAAACTATCCAGTTACCTTGAACATCCCCCCCCCCATTCGCTTTTAGACATGCGAAACAATGTTAGAACGGGTGTTGAGGTGATAAAACTGAATGTGATTTTCAGTCAGGGGCGGTGGAGTGGGGGACGACACAGGTGTTCACTTCCCATCCCAAGAAATTGAAGGATCGGGTACAAAGTATTATTTCTATCCATCCTGTCGCAAGAAAATTAAAAGCTCCTTAGTAAGTTGATGAGGAGACCTTGAGAGATTTTAGAAACGAGAAATTAATGAGATTTTAGAAGATTTACCATATGGATATTTTTACTTTTCATAAATAACTGAATTTTCTATGGATTTGAATTTATAAAATTTTGTACCCCCCCCCCCGCCCTCCTAAAAAATACAAAAACATTCGGTATTGAATGTAGAATTATCAATCTATCAATTTTACTTGAAGGTTCTATGAGTATAGTGAAAATAAATGTGTCTGTTGACTGAGGCGGTCGTAAGACTAATTGGCGACGCCGGGCGATATGCACAGTGTGCACCGGCACACCTGTTTAACACCCCCCCCCCCCCACCTCTGTAACATCGGGCATATTTTGCATGTTGAATCTTTCATTAAAAATGATAATACATTCCTTTGAATGTTCTTATTTTTACTTTTAAAAGATTTTCGGATAGAATAAAGTATATATTTTTTGGGGGAGGGGGGGAAGGGGGAGGTAAACATCGAAAATTTTACACATCTAAAAAAATGAAGTATCATATATTTGAAAAGTGGCACGCTTGATCAAAACGTATGGCGTCTCCCGTGATAAGACTGACCACGTTATTTACCCTTCATTGGCGCTGATGAAGCATAATACCAATTCTCATAGATAATTGCTTAACCTGCCTTTTTTTTTCTAAGTTACGGATGTTTGCATGGGACAGACTCCGTCAGTTAATTAATACGATTATGTTTGTCAATGTTTGCTCATCCAGCTCTTCCACCCCTTTTGTGACTTCCATATATTTGATTACGTGATAATGAGCAATGTCCATTAGAAATAGATATATGCTGCTGCATGTGCAACCATTATGCTCCTATATAATAGTGCATTTGAACACGGCAATTCCTGCCAGCAAAGTCATGCTGACAGTTCATCTAGCTGAAGAGAACTTATAACGCCATCTGTCGGTGAATTCAGAATTTCAAAACTGACCGTGGGTGTTTTTTAAATGAACCTTTCATTTGTTTGATGTTATTCATCTTAAATCAGCGATTCTCAAAGTCTGTTCCGCCAAGCCCTAGGGCTTCACAGTGCCGCACCAAAAGCTCCGCCTACAGCGTGTCACAGTTTTCACCCATGTCCTTTGTATGACTTTTTCATAAAAGTATCACTTGAACCCACCGTTGTTTATTTCGGGACTCCAAGAAATTTACGCTATTCTAAAAAGGGTCCGTCACTGAAAAACTTGAAGAATCGCTGATATAGAAAATGAGCCGATAATCGGAAAGCCTGAAATGCGTAAGTGCAAGTAGCTGACTAGGAAATGGGAGCTCATGGGGGCTGATAAAAATATCAAAATAATACTATAAATTCCTCGGCTTGTATCGTTTTTCATTTTTTAGGGGGGGGGGGACTTCTAGAGGATTGGAGGTTTATAAGCCTCCAAACCCTTCTACTTGCTCACATCCTGATGAAATGCTTACTTAAATTATTTAAAAAATTCGATTTAAATGTTCCAGCATTTCAATGTTAATATCAGTGTAATATTATTAACTAGGAAAATTTTACTTATACTTACTCTCTAGTGAGACAGATTCACCCTCCCTTAGCTCCAGTTTGTTACGTGAATTAAACTGTGATTTTTCACGCCTTCTATTCCTCAATCACAATTTGCATTTGCTCTAAGGCGATATTTGTGAACTTTTGCACGGTAACAAACTGTTTTAACCGTATTCTTTTTCTAACACCTCATCTGCTGCTTGCATTATTTAATCCTCTTCTCCGTTTCGTGTATCTACCGGGGAAAAGATGATGCCTCATCTAACGCTGGAACTAAACATGAAAAAATTGCTCATTTGGAGTACGATTTATATTATTCGCCTAGGTCTGCCTACGTGACTAATAGACGCGTCGTATAAAGCAAGTCCGCTGAAATTTATTCGTATGATCCCGAAATAACGATTCCAATAAATTCTTTTTAACGAAGGTGTGCTAGACTACCTCGAGAAACAAATTTGAGAACACAATTTTGTACAGTAGCCCGGAAAAGGGGTGTATTATGCGGCGAAAATCGATATTTTGAAGGACTATTTTATTTTTACGCTTCATTACGAAGAAGTATCCCTGCGAGGTTCTCTCGAAAGATTTACCACTCTCGGAATGTTCGATACCCGGAGTTGCCGTAAATGGTCGGCTTAAGAAGTTGAGAAAGCCGAGCTGCAAGCCAGTAGTTGAAGAGTTGAATAAAATGGAATTAGTATAAGTAGGTAGCATAGCTCTGAAATTTCGCATAGTACGTTGTAGGTAGGTGATTTTATGCTTCCAAAGCTAGGCTTACCTACACATTTTTATAGTATAAAAACTTGAAAAAAGTTCCCCGTATACATTCGGTTCTATACCAGCGGCAGATTCTACATTTTATTATGTTGTTAACCGAAATAGGAACTATGTTTTTCTTTTCTGGTTGACTGAAGTTGGAAGCTGAAACTGTCACTTAGCCTCAAGTTACCTATTTTCTCTGGAGTGCTAACGCTACGGGTTTGTATTTAGGACTCTAATTGAGTCACGACAGGCCTGTAGCTTGTGGGTGAGGTAAATGAGCTAATGGTCTGCTTCTAGGAAATTGTATTCTCCAAATACGGAGGCAAAAATCGAGAAGAACCGCTTTCTTGCCTATTTACTCAAAACTAGAGGTTGCAATTACTATCTTGCGCCATATTGTCTTCTGTGCCTTATGTTTTTCTCTTGAAAAGCCATCACTCTGAGGGGTGGAGAACGAGGCTAGTCGTTGAATTGGTATTTCTCGCTATATTGCCCTCTGGGCCCCATGTTTTCCTCTTGGAAAGTCATCACTCTAAGAGGTGGAGAACGAGGCTATTCGTGTCCCCTCTGCGTTCCTGTCCTTGGATACTGTGCTGGTATCCTACAAATGATTTTTATTTATTTATTTTCAGTGTTTATGAATAAGTGCACTGACTTGCGCGGACCACCTCTCATCCGCCCTTTTTTGGGCATACGGCTTCACGTATCCTTTCCAGTTTCTTTTATATGTGCTAATCTTTGCTAAGTAGGCCCCATTATTTCTCTGACGAATTCATTTTTCCATCTGGCAGCTGGTCTACCTATCCTCCACCTTCTCCCATCTGCTGGTATCTGCCTGCATCAAATGCCCCGTACGTATATATCTATTTTAATGTTCAACATTGTACCCTATATCACCGCTCCCCCGTCATTTTATATATAATTTTGCATTTTAAATTTTGTCTACCCACCGAAGTCCCAACAGTTTCTTCACCACCGATTTGAACGTGGTTTTTAAAATTTCATTATTTGCTTTTTAATTAGGGACCATGTCTGTGCTCCGTAAGTAAGGATTGATACCGTTGAGCTATTTAGGATTTTCATCTTGAGAGCAGTGTTGAAGTTTCCGCAAAGAATAGATTTTAGTGCCCAGAAATTATTCCAACTTTATAATAAGCCTTTTGATTTCTTTATCGTCTCAGTCTTCAAAACTAATAATCTGTCCAAATCAATTTCTTTTACTTCCTCTATTTCTCCCCGGTCTATTATCAGATTTTTCATTGCCCCTCTTCCAATTATTTTTGATTTGTTTCCATTTAGCTTGAGGCCTCTTCGTTTTAATTCCCTCAGTAGCTCTTCTGCCATTTTCTCCAACTCCTTACTACTTTTTGCGAACATAATAATATCGCCCGCATATCTTGAGTAGCTTAGAAATTCTCCGTTAATTTTCATCCCCTTTCTTTTCCATTTCAGAATACAGAATATTTCTTTGTTTGGCGATAGAGAGTTTCCTTGTCTGACCCCCTCCCTATTCTGAATTCCCTCCCTTTGTTTTAAGGCTGATTCTTGCGGCTAAATTTGCATAGCTATTTTGTATGATGTCTATAAATTCTTTTTCAGTACCCTGATTTTTAATGCTTCTGTCGTGTATTTACTCGTATGATCCACTGAATTAAATGCATTGTGAAAGTCAGTGAATGGCATCTTTATTTTTAAATCGTTTGTATTTAGCCGAGCCTATTGCAATCGCTTTTTTTTTTTTGCTTTTTTTCCTCTTCAGTAGTGCTCATTGATCTTGATCTTCGCTATAGAACTGCAGTCTGCAGCTTCGCAGTTTAAACCAGGGATTGAAAGTTATTTGATAGTTGGAAGTTTTGAGCTGAAAGTGAAACGGTTTCTAGAAAGTAATTCGAAAGTTGAAAGTGAAAAAGAGTATTCGAAAAGCTCAAAGTGGAAAGTTGAAATTTTGTTTTTCGTTTTGGGAAAAAGTCGAAAGTTTTATGTCTGAAGTGAAATAGAAAAAATAGAAAAGTTGAAAAGGAAATTATTTTTGAAAGTTGAAAATGAAAATGAAAAAGTTAAAAGCCGAAAGTCGTGAAGTTTTATTTTTCAAAATCCGAAGTGAAATCTGAAAGTGGAAGTTTTTTCATTTCATTCTCAAACCCTGCCTTTGAACTGAGTTTGAATAGTAAACGCACTTTGGAGTGAGGGTTGAGATCAGGTCGATAATAATTTATTAATTTTCATTGCTAGGAATGAATCGAGCTAAGGAGGACTGAGGTTTTTACTGATAACATAACAGATTGATATTAGGTCGATAATTAAGTATTAATTTTCATATAAAACAGATGAAGTATCGAATTCTTTAAGATTGTTGAGAGTCATGATGTGTGCTTTTTGCCGACCCTCCTTGAGTAACGAAGTTACTTATTTCAATAATAAATTTGGTTCAAAATAAAAATGTTGTCTATAGCTGAAAAGTCCTTCCTTAATCACGCTTGTTCTTTCCCCTGATTTGAAACCAGTTAGTTCAGTGGCGAATCCTGTTTTTTTTTTTTTTGTAGGTCATTCTCCATGACAATACTAGTAGGCCTACTATACAGGGACCAAACTATAAGGGGTGCGTAGGGTTGACCCCCTTCCCCCAATAATTTGGCAGAGTCGGCATATTTTGAATCTGTTCCTTTACATTTTTCATTCCTTATGAATGTTTGTTTGCTTACTTTTTTTTTTCAATTAAAAAATATTTCGAATAAAAAATCGGCAAATTTTTAATTTTTTTAAATATTTGTCAGCGAATTCCAAGTTTTCAAAAAATATTTGTCGGCAAATATCTCTTCTCCACCTCCCCAAACTGAAAGTCAAGTTTCGTTTCTGAAAATGGAGTACCCTGGACTTCTATTAGAGACTAGTCAGTCAAAAGCCCAAGGCTTCAAGGTGAGTGTCAAATGTTATCTGAAAGGTTGACACAAAGCTGAAATGCGGAAGATATTTTGAAAATTTGAAAGTCAGTAGCGACCTTTAAATTTCGAATTTCATTGACTGTTCTATTTTTACTAGATTCTCTGTTTGACCTAGAGACTAAAATTTGAGAAAGTTGAACATTTTATTAAAATCTAAAAGTTGAAAGCAAAATACTTATTTTCCAATGTCACCAAAGCTATGAATATCCGTTAGCAAATGTTCTATTGTTCAATTTATGTGCTTTGGTCCCCTGGTGAATATAGGAGGGAAATTTAGTCTGGAACGAAAGTCAAAACTCCATGTGTTTTTACCATAAGAACGAAAGGGAGCTTGTGACACGGATTCCCCCTACCCAATCGACTTGAAACTTTGTAGGTTTTTTTTTTTTAGTTTATTAATTGGAATCAGTTTGGGAGACGAATCGGAGGAAATTCAGAAAAAATACCACCAAGAGTAAATAACGACTACCTTAATGTGTAAAGGAAGTCGTGTGTTCCTTTCAAGTATTACTAATATAGGTACTTCCAGCTTACCCTCTCAGACTAGGGTATGCTCATGTGCGCAGATGTGAGTGCTTAGGGGATAAGGTTCCAAACTGCATTTGCAGGGACGAAAGTATGGGGGTGTGAAACACCCCCTATAATTTGGCAGTTGGCAAATTTTGATTTTTTTCAATCGAAAAATATTTTGATTGAAAAATCTTTTTTGTCGGCGAATTTTTAGTTTTCAAGTAATATTTGCCGGCAAATTTTTCTTCTCCACCCTCTCCCCCCCCCCCAACTGAAAACGAAGTTTCGCCTCTGGTTCTATATACTTCTAACTAGGAGAATGTGTGGGGATTAAACGTAATTATTGAAAAATTCATAAAGACTAGAATGACCAGAGGATTCGCCACTGAGTTAGTTGTACATAGTTGCCATAACCACTCTACATATGTTCGATGTTAAGTTTAATGACCTGTAGTTCCCAATATGTTCTTTTCCCCTTTTTTGTAGAATAATACTTCGGCCAGATTCCACCGTTTTGGACGGATTTTCGTTATTAGGAATTGCGATTCCCGTAACGTATTTATGTCTGCAGTACTCTCGCCCTTATCAGTAAATCTTCAAAGAAGCAATGGCATACGAATCATGTTTCCTAAACATAGTCAAGTATTGTGGTAGTTTTGATATTCTGTTTGAGGTTTCGAGGGATGAAGCCTCCTTGTAGCTGTTTGAAACTGCCTGCTCGTTAACATGTCTTGATAGAATTCGTGATGGCAATGCGTATTCAAATTATAAACTTCATTTCAATGAAAATTCGACCTTTGTAGCGCAGGAAGAATAATATTAAGATTTTCGAAAGCGCCCCGCCACCTGAATTAAATGACTTAAGGAACTATAAAAATCTGTTTTTCAAAAACATGTGATCCAAAGTTCAAGAGCTTCGTAGAAACTAACATGACGTAGCGTTTACTGACAAGATTTTTTCAACGTAAATACGCATTTTTGTATCGGGAACCCCAATTTAAAAAAATTCTACTTTTTACGCTCTTTCCAAGAATACTAATAGCTCATTTTGTCAACAAATGTCGCTTGGTTGCTTTTTGTTTATTAGCATCCAATTGTACGGAGTACCAGGCGAGAGCCGACCCTTTCCGAGCAGCAGAGCTGCTTGTTTAGCCTTCTCAGCGTCCCTCCCCATTATCTTTGGAATTCCTTCCCACCCCACCCCTCTAGTTTATGTTATTTCTGGCATCCCATTTCGCTTTCGGTACTGCTCCTCATAAAATCTCGTTATATGGTCTCTACAATTTCTTCTTGATCGTGGGTCACTCTTCCTGTCTGATCCTTTAGTTTTGTAATAGCCCTTCTCCCCACACCAAGTTCCCGTTTGACTTTTCTAATCGTCCAACTTTCTTCCAGAATATCTTGAATTCTTTCCACATCATATTTTTTTTTTAAATATCTTCTCTGACTTTTTTTTTTTTTGCTAATTTTTGTATTTCCGTTAGCTCAGTTGTATTCATTGTCTTTTATTCTTGATCTTTTTCCACAGATTATTCTTTTTGTAGAAATCAACTCAACAGTCTGTTTTGAAAGCGTATCCCCAGTTGTCTCTTTAGTCCTCTTCACTCCAATTTTCCTCATCTTTTGTTTTCTCGAACACCGATGTTAGTTTCTGATATAATGCGTGCTCTCTCTTTCTGACTGGGATGATCCACTTTCCTTCCACTTTACCCTTCCTGTGGTTGTTACACTGAACTGCCTGTGGAATACTCAATTTACAGCGTGAGATTCGGTGGTCTGATGAGCAGCTGAAGCGCGATAATGTTGTTACACCTTCGACAACTGACATGTTATTTATTAATATATGATCTGTCTCATTTTCCCCCATCTGGCGTTATCCATGTTCATTGTTTAACCTTTTTCTTGAAGAAAGCCTTTGTCATTCGTAAGTTGAACTTTTGGGCCATTTCTATCAGGCTCCCCGCCCTCCATGCTTTCACTCAAACCAAATAGGCCCCAGTGTTTTGATCCTTTTTCTCCTCCTCTTTTTGAATTATCCTCTCCAACTCGTTGTTGATTACACTAGTTACACTCCTGTTAACCAGAACCTTATTTTTCTGGGTACAAGTACCTAAGGTCTCGAAGTGACACCTTACATATCATGTTAACCAGGACAACTGCTTTTCTGATCGAGCCTAGTGGCAAGTTCAGGTTTCAAGTATCCATATACCTTGTAGGGACTTAACTTACTATCGATTGTTACGGAATAAATGATTCTTGGTAAATCTTTAAGGCATCGAAATGAACGATTAAAATAAAATTACACGGCACTTTTCGAAACCTGTGTGACTGTGTGTAAGTTGTTTTTCTGTATCGATTTCCTGTCGAGCTCGCGAGTTATATAGCCGGCATTTTACGTTTGCTTCGCTGTCGTCTAATTTTTATAAACGGCTTCACGTTCGCTGTGTAATATTTAAATCGTATCCGCGCATCCGATTTAGAAAGAAGGAGAAAAAAAAAACTGTTCATCCGAATAAAAGTTGACGTACTTGAACTATAATTAGATGCCGGCATTCGGATGTTCACATAACACTGGTGACAAACTTAGTTCGTTTACACGGTTACAATGATTCGTTACCGAATTCAAAACCCTAATATCAACTTGGAGACTATTATATCAACTCTGGACACATACACAGATGTAGTGCGTGATGTGCACACATTTCAATTTCTAAGAATAATTACCTCTCGTTAGAAACGTTAACTTATATGTAAATCAAAATACCTAAAGTATCATACAGCGTTCTTGGAAAGTTTGATTAGTAAGTTCAAGACAGTCTTTTATTATTCTGCAAAGCCAAGAACATCGTCTCCATTTCTTTTCCATCTCTACTCGTGTTTTATTTGCGTGCACGAAGGCTATTATTCCGAATGAAAAATGCACCTCATTCCCATAAATTTCTTCCGCAGTTTTCCCGGTACTCCGTACCTATGTAGTTTTATTAATTTTGGGTACGTCAACCGATACTCCGGGAGTTGGTAGGACTTGTACCTTGGGTCACCCTCAGTCCACATTGGGGTGGCTAACGGTAACCTCTGAAGCCTCGAATTTTCCTCTGTCGAGCTAGTTGCTGAGTAACATTTCCCGCTCGCGTTTACAAAAGTATAATTATTCCCACGTTTGTTTTAATTTTGTAATTTCTCACGAATTACATTCTAATTTGAAAATACACGTAACAATCGCCGGCTAAAGTAATTCCTGGAACCGAGAGAGTGGAAAATGGTAATAATGAAACGCGCCTTCGGTATTGCCCATTTCCTGCATGCCCGGTATTAGGCCTAGAATGAGCGCATAGAATGGGTTGAATGTTTTCTTTTCGTCGACCAGATCGCATCGACTTTCGACGGGTGAATACGACAATAATTAGGCAAGATTGAAATGGGTGGTAATTAAATCGAAACGACTATCTGCTGAAGAATATGTACTCGCTTTTTTCGACTTTTCAAACGGTTGAAAAGACAAAGTGAATCGGCTTCTTATTGTTGAAACGAAAACTAAAAACATAAACAGTCAGTTGCAGGAAGTACATACTTTATATGTGTATGGTTTATTCGCAGCCTGTTTACTTAGTTTCGGTGGTACGAGTTAACTTTGTTCGGAGTTAATTTTGGAGGAAGGATGAAAGGACAAAACACTTCATTTCGTAAATTATTGGTGCACTCAAAACTTGAAGCGTACCCCGCAGATAATATATTCCTTGCGGTTATGGGTGGAAGTTGAATTTCTTCATGTGACATGATGTAACCTGAAGAGTTTCTTGAGCAGCCATAAGATAGGATCACGCTGTAAACTTTCCAGATGCAGTATTAATACCTGTGAATGAGGAGCAAATGGATTGAGACTTTATTATTTGTAATGCTGAGTAGTAATAAAACTTGTAATTCAAGTTTGAGGAAAGAATTTCTAGAGCAAAAAAGTAGAATGTTCCTTACATCGTCTCAGGAAACCGTTGACACGTGTTTGGAGAGTGGTAACACCCAACCTCTTCAGTGCCTGAGCGGAGTTGTCACTTTCTAAAAACCTGGGAAAGACATGGAATTTTGATCCAAATTATGGAAATTTGATTCTCTAAATGATATACTAGGTGCAGGGCCGTAGCGAAGGGAATTTTTTTTTTTGGGGGGGGGGCAGAACATCCAAAATGCCAACTTATTATAGTCTAAAATGCCAACTGTAATTATATCGCTTGGGGGGGGGGTATGAAGGAGGGGCGTATTACAGCAATGAGATTTCAAAATTTTACACATCAGCTGTGATATTTAGTGAGTCTTTTCTTGCTGTAAGGTAAATTTAATACACCACCCTTGCTTACTCTGCTAGTTGATTTTAGCATTACCGATAACTGGCATTAATTTTAGTATCTAAGAATGAAACTTAGTTGAAATTTGTGTCAAGTTCGGGAATTTTTACCAGTGCATGGAATTAAACCCATAAATGTCAGTTTGAGGCAATTTATGACTTTGAGAATACTGCCTGTCACAAATTCAATGTTCAATGGGAAACCTATGTAACAAGCTTCAGTACATACATGAACATGAACAGTATATTGGTAAACCTGCAGAAAATATCCGATGACTACATTGGTGAAATGCATTGTTAGTGAGAAACAAAAAGAAATGTGTTTGTAAAAACAAACAACACGAAAAAGATATGAAAAGAACAGATATGGGCTAAACTAATAAAATATGGAAGTACAATAATTATTTAATAATTTAAAACATGGAAGTACAATAATCGTTTAGTAATTATGTAATCAGGTTTACTTATTCAGTACCTAATGAAATCCTTCTCCTCTTTAGTTTACTCCACCTAATAGCCAGATCTTTCAGGTCTAAACTATCTACAATATTCTTTCTCATGAGCGATGAGCATTAAATGATTTATTCTGTCGTCACTCATAGAGTTTCTTAAACCGTTTTGTATCAATTTGCTGAAAGAACGTTCATTTTCAGCTGTTTCGTAGTTGGGGCTGTATTAGCGAAACGACAAACATCATTAGCATGGTTCAGAATACCTTTATGCTTTTCTGAAACACCCATAACCGACTGAAAGTTTGTTGTTTCAGCATTTTGACAAAGATCTGCCAAAAATTCGAGTTCGGTTTGTAGTACAGATGGTTCTGGCATTATAGTGAAGCTGTTATTTTTTGGGAACAATGAAATAACATTTTCCATCAATGAAATTGACATGTTTTCTCTTTTTACAGGGGAGTTAAGAAACTGGTGAAGTGGACTAATTTGTTTTAGAACCAATTCAAGTTATCTCTCATTGAAAACAATAAATGGTCTATAATTTCAACTGTTGCCGATAAAATTCGTTTTTGGTCAACAGCGCAGCAGTCTGGGGTTTGTCATCATATTTCTTCGGAATATGTATTCGTCTTTGAGGACGAATATTTAAACCTTCGTCTTATACTGTTTCATCATCTACAGTTTCTACAGTTGTGTGCATCTTATTATTTTCAGTTATTTTTAAAGCTACATCAATTACATAGCTTCAGTATCTTTGTTAATAGCATCTAATGCCGTTATAGTATAGTCAGTGTAATTCACCGCATCAATTACATTCAAATCTGTTTTCTCCAAAATGTCAGTTAATATCTTACATTTGGACATAACTGTTTTCATAACTATCAAAGATATCACACATTTTTTTGTTTTCAAATTTCGTAATAAGCCAGTAGCTGTACTCTTCATCTTTGAAGAATTTTTGTCTGATTTTGGAACATCAGAAATAACTGAAACAATGTCTTGAAGAGCCTCTAAAATTGCTTCATAAGAAGTCCAGACGGCAGCTATTATGACTCAGCTCGATTTGTGAAACGAGTTTTCGATAAATTTCGAAGCATGAATGCATTTTCAATTTTACTTAGCTTTTCCAAAAGAACTGCAAATCGTTTTGTACTGCCTGTAAAAAATACATATAAATCTTCCAGTATTGTAAACAGATCGGCTATAATTCCAGTAGCAGCACAGCTGTGTTCAACAAAAGTATTCATTCTGTGGATCTGACAGGGAATGTATGGTACATGGTACCCAACAAGATCTGAAATATTTTTGTGAGCTCCATTAAAATTTCCAGACATAGAATTGGTGTAGTTGTATGACTGGAAAATAATATTTTTCACATCCAGGGTACTTTTGGTAAGAACACTTACTATTAATGTGGCTAAACCATGTCTAGTCTTATCTTCTGCCGTACAAATGTCCAGAAACTTTTCTTTTACAGTTCCATTTTCATTAACATAACGAACTACAACAGACAACTTGTCTTAATGAGATAGATTAGGTGTTGTATCCGCCATAATACAAAATAGCCCAGTCTTTTTGATTTCTTGGACAATTTTTTCTTTAACCGCAGTTGCAATAAATTCAATGAATTCATTTTGAGCCTCTGAGCTACAGCAGGTAGTGTGATATGGGCGTAATTTTATATCATTGAACCATTTATCCAAGATAGAGTTATGTCGGCGGAATAATTGTACCATCTGTCGAAAATTTCCATTGTCATCATTTCCACCTCCTCGAAAAGCTAAATCTTGTCTCGCCAAAGTTGCCGTAATATCCAATAAGATGAATATAACTTCCGGCTAGACACTTTCTGAAAACCAGTAGCCCTGTGCAAAATGTGACTAGAAACAATCGTAAAGAGCAGGACGTAGTTAGATAGTGGTAGCCAAATGATAACAAATAGGTAGGGTGTCATATATTTTATTTTGGAGTAGATGGATGGTTATTGGCTACGATATTGTAATGGTGAAAAGGGCAGTTGAAAACAAAATTTTTCTGCTTATTTCTCATCCTGCATACATAGATGCCAAATTTAATTTTGCCAACTTATTTCATAAAACTGCCAACTGAAGCTTACAGATCTTATTTTTTGAGGGGGGGGGCAGCTTCCCCCCATGGCTTCGCCCCTGACTAGGTGTATGGTGTATATTCTATCATAATTTATTGTCAATAAATAATCACGCTTAAAAATAGTTTTCCCCTTTAGGAAATATCAGAGTTATTTACTTTTTTCTTGCTGGCGTTATGCTCAGGATCTTGAGAAAAAGAAAGTTTCGCCAAAATCTGTAACTCCTTCCTCACGCAAAAGAAAAAGTCATGGAAAAATAGAAAAAGAAACCTGGAAAAGTCATGGGAAATCATTCTTGAACAAAAGTGGCATCCCTGCAGAGATTCGAAAGAATAGTCGCAGAAGCGTAAAATTTCAAATTCCTCGTACAATGCTCGCTTTTATGGAGTCAGATCGAAGCCATTCAGTGGCAAAGCCAGCCTAGTGTTCGAGGGGGTATGGTATTGGTTAAAGGGGGAGGGGATGCTACATTAGAAAAACCATTGTCTGATGAAGTCGCCAAAAGGGATCCAGACACTCACTTGGCTATGTCACTGAAGACAAAACAGGAGTTTCTTTTTTTATCTAAAAGACCGAGATTCTGAGAAATATTGATTTACAAGTAATGCATCTCACTCGCCACTAAATTATGCCAGTATAGCAGCATTTTTGAAAGTGTACGTAGTTAAAGTGTCATTTTAGTCAGTTCGACTAACCTTGACCGTTGACTCTTAAATTTTAAATAAACTGGAGAGAACAGCCTCAGGATGTCTCCGTAGTATGCCTATGAAACCGTTGGCAAAATATTCATCAGGTTTCGAATTTTCGATTTTTTCTTCTTTCAAAATTAGCTACCTTGAAAATACACGACTGATTTTTCATTATTACTCATGATAGAATATACGCACAAATATACGCTCGTTGTGAAAACTTTAGTATCTGAAATCATATTTTATGATTTAAAATTTTTTACATTTAAAACTAGTATGTAGTTTGAAAATACCTATGTTTATATTGGCCCAATTCTCCACAGACTGTGGTCAAGAACCTTGTTAACTCTCAGTCGAAACCTGGCGACAATGAATGCTCATTTGATAGAGTAATATGATTTCGAAAATATGCTATAGAGTGACAATAGTATCGCGAAGCTGAAAATTACCAAATATGGTTACGTTTAAATTGGGGTGAATGGTGTGGTGGGACGTATGGCGATGCATGCATGCCAAAGTGGCCTCTGAGACACCGCACCCCCGGCCCCGGAACCTACTCTTTCGAGTATCGCATCAGTTTGGTGGAAGGACTAACTTCATTGTTAACCAAATTATTGAACCAAATTTTAGAAGTGATCTTGAGGGATGTTCTGAATAACAAAATTTTGGATTCCAACAGCTTAACACGTTTTCAATTCAGGGTCCCTACATTCAATGGAAGAAATACTGATCAATTTGTAACACGTAGAGGCTCAGCATCAAGTATGGACAATACTTTAGCATTATATAATAATATTACCCAAAAAGACCCTGGGATCGACATATTCTTCATGAGTAGGAGACAGTATATTTCATCAGTCATTAAAGTACACGAGGGTATGTAGGTCCTAGTCTCTGCAGTTCTTTCCCTTATACCGCACAAGTGTGGTTTGTTTCGGCACCTCGGCTTCCTTCAACCCTCAATTCTCAATTCACAATTTTCAACTGCTATCTGTGGACCGGTGTGCCCCTCACCTCCGCTCTGCCCTTGCTCTGGTGTCTGTCTCCCCTCCCTCTTTCTGTCATCTTTTCCTACTTCCTTATCCCCCACCCTTCACTTGGAAAGTATTTTTTGTTTTTAAAAATGATATCGAACCTACTGTCCCTCCCTGTGAGTGGGACCCTCGGGCACCTGTTGGGGGGACCCAAATATAAATTTTAAAAAAGTGTTTTTTTCTGTATAAAAATCGTCAAAAAAGTGACAATAATTGATTTTTCTGTCGATAGGTCCCTTTTTGTAGTTCAGGTCACATTTGCCCCATTCGGCCTGTGTTAATAGGTAGCACTGATAAGAGCCGTTTTGATCCTTATGTAAAATTTTACAAAGGGCGGTATTTGTTTGGAACATTCTATAAACTTACGGCAAGCAACATTTTCAACTGTATGAACACGAAGAGCTTTTTTAACTTTTTTTTTGTTTTCGATTTAATTAAGGCGAATAACTGGGGGACTGAACGATGCCAACTATACTTGAGCTACTGCATAACGTTGGTTTGTCGTCATTTGTCACACATTTTGTAGATTCTGTATACAACATATATACTATGCAACTTTTCGTAACTTACTTCTTTCTATAGACACCTACGATCGTCCGTGACCTCATAAAGAATTGAATTCTTTAGAAAACTGTTACGAATACGTACTTGTGTATAATGTTCGAGGGGTAAACAAATAATGACGACCGAAATGGCGGTTCTTGTTCCAAGGACGAGCGAATTTTGGAACTCGTTTTTTCTATCGGTTATTACTAGAAGTTATTAGTGTTATTACCAATGCGGTGTAGCCGTTAAAAAAAGAAGAAAAAAATGGAAAAAGAAATATGGTTGTAAATGATGCGGGTGATTCTATACTTACAGCAAGTAGAAGAGTGAAAAGCCGAGTGCGAATGGCATGTTTCAAGAGACCGATACAGACGTTAAATTTTAGACCTGCTTACGTCAGAGACGCGGTTGCTTCGGCTGAAGACTTACGAAACTTATTTTTCGGGCAATAAAATCTCTTTTAATAGCGAACACCCATTCGTGCCAGTATTTGTCAGATCATTTACGATTAAATCACGGTCAAAATGACGGTTCCGAAGGGTCGAGTATCGACTGAGAACTGAATTTTCGTGCTTTCAAACACGTAAAGAGAAACAATCGTATGAGTGCTTTATTTGCGACGCAAGCTGCTCTCACTTGCTGGACATGGCTTCCTGGGATCGAGAAAAAAATCTGTAACACTTCGTTCCATTCTTCTAGGAACGATTAGTGGACGTGTGGAGCAGTAATAGAAAACTATGGTTGATTACTGCTAAAAACCGAGAGTACATGTCGTGCCTACCTATCGACGATAGGCACCATTCACAACCGCAATGCTATAAGTAAGGTAGCGAGTCACTGAAGACTGGAAGTGCTGAAGAGTGGATGTGGAAGCGAATGGAAACGGGTGTCGGCCTTTGTCTCGACCGCTATGAAAAAGAAAATTCTGTCAGAGTGGTCGAGGCAGAGGGCCAACGAACAAAGCTCGGCCCACATTGGACACAACGACTCTGTACCATCCTAGAGCTCCTGTAGCTGCTGTGGACCCCCCGGCAGGGTTCATCCCACTGTCACCGCCTTCCTTTGTCGCCTCACGTACCAAGACGTGGAGGTGAGGGGTGAAGAAAGGAAACGCTTCCGGCTGTGGTGCATCCGGATTCCAGGTTAATGCTGGCTGAGCATTGCCTCGGTGAATAGGGTGTTCCATAGTGACCCTGGCAAGATAACGCGAATCCGAAGAAAGGAGAGGAGAAAGGGAGCCGGGTCAGCCTCTAGACGTCTCTGTGGTCACTGATGCGATACTCGAAAGGGTTGTTTCTGTGACCAGGGGTGCGGCATCTAGGAAGCCAATTTGGCACGCGTGCATCTCCATACGCTCCACCAGTTCATTCAAGCTAGTGGTTCGACTGGGTGCATCAGTCGGTCTTTGATTAGTTGTTACTAAGTCCGAAGTTGAATTTTTCGTGTGATCAATTATAAGGTAGTCACTGCTATCAGTGAGTGTTCCACTGCTAGGTCGTATAGTCCCGGTATGTGACCCATGTGATCTAGATTTGGAACGCGGTAAGCTAGCATATAAGTCACTCTTAAATCACGGAGTGTGTAACTGTTCGTTGACTGACAGAGTTGTCTGCCACACTCGTTCTCTTCATCAAGATAGGCAATTCAAACGATCAGATGAGAAGAAAACATGAAAAACTGTCTTTAGTAATGGAAAAATCGAGCTGTTAGCAAAATCAAATATTCTTTTTATCATCAATAACAAAGATCATTATGCGAAATTCATTTGGTTGTGGATTCGAAACCTTCTCAATTTTGGTTGCAAAATCACTATCCTCACTACCTGTAAGTGGATTTCTGCAATGCCGAATTCATTTTTGAAGTTATTTTATCGACAATCCTGACCATTAGTGGGGAAATTTAAAATTGTGTCAATGAATAACATGCATTTAAAAATGTTATTTTGATAAAGTTGAGCGTGAACAGTTTTATTCAGAAGCGTCGTGAAACCTATCAGCGCGAGTGAGAGGTGAAAATTGCTCGGAAATGCCGATTTGGTACGATAGGCTAGCAAAAAACAAAAGACAACAGCGCTTTTTATGTTTTGCGAACTAGTCCAGAATTTCGACAAAATGGCCGAGAACATGCCGAAAAATGCAGACGCAGTACAAGATTTGTCAATCCTTCATATGGGGGAGGAGACTAATAGTTTCCTTGTTTGGCCGACTGATTGTCCGAAATGCCGACTAAATAATTAAATTTACCGGAAAAGTCCGACTCCGAAGATTCGTTGAGCTGTCACTCTCCTCCTCCACTATGCCACTGGTTTCTTTAACATTAACTGTAACTATTGCACTCATTACTCCGCGGTGTAAATAAAACTGTTTGTAGTTAATACTTTTTCTAATGTTTATTTTGTTTTTGTTTACAGGTAAGCGGTGCAAAACTCTAGATGCAAGTTAGTTAATAATGGCGGTGTATTTACCTCAAGTATCCGAATTTGAGTGCAAACCCTCAATCGCCTTCATGTTGTTGGTAAGTTATTAAATAAAAAAAAGTCCAACTGCTGCATGGAAGGAGACTGTTACGTAAATATGTCACCCTGGCGACCGCGTTGACACGCGTACCCACATAGAAATGCCTTTTCTAGTCGTCCATTCTCGGCATCGCTCGCGTATCGAAACGTGATGGAATAAATGACCGCGTAAAGAGGAATTAGGCAACTACAAATACATCACGAGGGTAACGTTTTTCTGCGGAATTTTTCTCTTTCTCGTGGCGAGTCATTATACTCATATCCATGTCAAAACCGGCAGAAACTAACCTAAGCTGAGAACAATGAGAAAGAAGAAAATCACGAAACTGATGGCACGCTCATTCCTTCTATCAAAATAATACTTAATTCAGTTGCAGCCGCACAACAAAAGGAGTTAAGTTGCAGTAAACGCTGTTCGTTTGTTGTTACATCACTTGAGGAGTGTGTTGTAGTACGCAATGAGCTCATACCGGCATGTTGGCAACATTTACAGTGCATATCACTGTCACAATGGCAACACTTTTCGCGTTATTACACACAGAACGGTGCACAGTACCAGGCCTGATGAGGGAGTGGAAAAAAAGGGCACGGAATTTTCATCATTCGTTTTTTGTTTGGGGGGGGGGGGTATTTTAGGACAAAGTACTGATTCCTGAAGGGAGGCCAAGAAAATATGTGTAAGACTAGAACGGAAGAGCCTTTAAATCTCGCTTCTAAGATTACAGTGAGAACACTGAATCAACAAAAAGCTACAGTTTCGAGGGTGTAGACCACGACATGTCATAGCTCGGATAACAACTGTTACTCCGACCTACTATATATCTCGTACACTGCACGAATCTATCTGCGAGTATCATCGCAACCAAGACTTGGGCATGACGGAATCTTACATATGCACGAATTCTCCATGTTCTGCCCCTAACCATTACTTTTTCTCATGGTCATTTAACGAGTGCCCAGTCGTATAAGAAGTATCAAGGTCTGATGAGGGAGCGGGAAAAGGGGAGTCTGGTCAAGACTTTCGTGAGGGCACGGATTTTTCATCGTCCGTTTTTTGTTTGGGGGTGGGGGTCTGCGAGGGCGAATTAATGATTCCTTAAGGGAGACCATGAAAATACGTACATTGGTTCTTCATGATCACGCCTAACCATGATTTTTTCTCAACGGTCCTGCTAGTCTACTGGTTATTTAACGAGTGCCCAGTCACATAAAAGATACCAGGTCTGATGAGACAGCGGGAAAAGGGGAGTCTCTCTTGGTCAAGACTATCGTGGGGACACGGATTTTTCATCATCCGTTTCTTGTTGGGGGAAGCGGTCTTTGGGGGCAAAATAATGATTCTTGAAGAGGGTATAAGAAAATTCGTACATTGGCGAATGTTCAGTCACTTAACAAGTGGCCGGTCATTTAATAGGTGCTCGGTTATCAGGCCTTTCGAGGGAGGGGGAAAGAGGATTTTCCTCGGGCCGGATTTTTTGAGAGCTCAAATTTTCCATCACCTGATTTTTTTTTTTGTTGAAAACATTTGGATCTTCCAACGTAAAATTATAACTAAGGAAAAACTCAAGAAAAGTCGTACAATTTTTTTGACCCCTCCCCGGGCTCGGATTTCCTTCTCGACGACCCTAGATAGTACAGGCGAATCAGACGAATATTAAAGAGCTTCATTCGTCCTCCGGGTCCCATAAAAGGCCCCGCCTCAACAAATTTTCCTTATTGACAAGTTGGAACGAGCGATATAAAAATCAATATCCCTAACTCATAATTTTTCATTGTGGGAAGGTTGAATTACGATATTGTCAGAAACTGTTTTGGGTCGTAATTTTAAACACGAAACTGAATTTTTCCGATTTAAAATCTCATTTTCGTCGATTTTAACTTATAGTTCAGACTTTGAATCGTTACCAAAAAGAGCCATTTAGTTGAGATTTTCGGAAGTTAATTCCAAAAAGTGTACTCTGTCTCGTCTTCATTTATAAGCGCAATATTTTTCTGGCCACTTTTACTCAACATCATCTCCCTTCTAGCCACGAACCTAAAGGATTTTCTGCTCCAGATTCCGTATCTTCGTGTAACATGTTGTGTTATATTATTCATTTAGGAATTAATAAGCGTCAAAAACGAAATTTGACTTTCAGTTTTGGGGGGAGGGGAGAAAAATTTGCTGACAGATATTCTTTAAAAACTGAAAATTTGCCAATTTTTAAATAAAAATATTTCTTAATTGAAAATAAAAAAGCAAATAAACGTTCTGAAAAAATGAAAAATTTCAAAATTTCCCGACTGCCATATTATTAGGGGGTGTTTCAACCCCCTCCCTCATAGTTTCGTCCCTGAGGAGCGTTTTTTCAAAACGAGTGAAGTCTAAATAAATGTTTTCGAGAAAAATGAAAGAACTTTCTACCGTGTAAAAGATGTAATTCTATCGGTGTTGTGGTATGTGGCAACATTGTACGCTTGTGAACCGATACTGGAGCGAGTAGATGGTTAACACTGGAAAGTTGGAGCGTAGCCTCGGGGGACCCTCCCTGGCATCAACCGAAAAAGTGAAAAAATTAAAATTTATTCTAGTAATAGTAAGTAATACACCTGTAATGTTGTAAAAGTGAAACCCCCCCCCCCCCCTTCATACCAAGTCTGGCTACGCCACTGCTGGAAAGAGAAACAAAATGGCGCTCAAGAAAACAAAAGGCAGTGGACTTAACACGATTTGAAGAAACGATTTGCATTTAGTATGTTTAAAATGCTTGTGCTCACACACGGACTGGCTAAGCGGGAAACTGGGAAGAAGCTTCCCGATGCGCCCCAGTGCTTATTTGCGCCCCAAATTCGTAAAGGCTAATATAATCATTCATAAATCAAATATGAATATATGTAATACTTGGATGCGAAAAAATTGTAGTATCAACGTGCCTTTGATGCGAAATGCCTTAAAAAAAACTGCTTGTTAAAAGCCCTTTCAGTTCTCAGATTTTCCGGAGCGCCCAAAAAGCCAGTCCGTGTGTGCTTATGCTGCTCACAAATGGAACAAAGCTAAAAGTAGACCATGAATTAACCATGAATAAATAAGAATAATGAACAATCCACCCGAAAACGATGAACTTAATCACGTTTTCAAATGCTGATAAAGATGCATGGTTCTTTCAACACGCTTAAACCAGCGAAATGGGATCGGATCGAGCATTGTGGTCAGTATATCACAAAAGCTTGAAAATTAGACTTAACACGTTTTGGAAAAACGCGCATCAGTTATATAGTATACGGTGCGATGTCATATCACTCAGTCTGTGTTTGCGAATCCGTCTGTCTGTATGTACTTTGCCGGTCTGTCTGCTTACCTTCTTTCTATCTGGAAGGATTTTGTAATTTCAGATGTGCCAGTGATAAGCTATCAACTTGACGTCCTTGGGGACCTTCTCATTGTTTTTATATTCAATTATTTCAGAACCCAAATCCAGTATTTTCATGCAGTGAGTGGTATTGGTTATTTGTGTATGTTGCTCCACTCTCCTCTGTTTTAATCTCGTTAGTTACACCATACGAAATTCCCAAAGGAGATTCTGTTCATTCTAGCTTAGGAAATAAAATTAAATACTGATATTGACATGTTTTAAAAAAAGATTACAAGAATCCAACTGCAGAGTGCATATTCCTTCATAGGTATGCGTTGTGTGTTTCTCTACCGAAGAGTCCATCTCTATAACAGGGTGTTTACCAGAATCGGGGTCTGGTTGGCCGAGTGGATAGCGCGCTGGTTTCGGAATCCGGAGGTCCCGGGTTCGAGCTCACGTAGCAACTCGCTATATTTTGACCTAGGCCGGTTTTTCGGCAAGAACAGAAGGAGGCTAAGACAGCTCTAACAGTCTCCCCGACGTCTCTGAGATAATGCTCGAAAGGGCGGATTCCAGGACTCGGGTTGAGAGTAAAATGTAGAAAAAGAAAAAAGAGGGTGTCTACCGGTCATACAAGTCATACAAAAGTTGTACAATTGAGGCAGGTACAAGTCATACAAGTCGTACAAAAATCATTCAATTGCCTCTAATTACCTACAAATTTGGTAATTCTTTCTGAACAATCGCAATATTTCGTATCTAAATTATGGCCAAATTGGAATTTAATCAAGAAATTGTGTACTTCGCAACATTTTTTGTAATAATTCGTTCATTGTTATTCAAGTTTCTTCAACGTTTTCGTTTGCAATTAGCATGTTTTTGAATTAATTTTCTTTCCTCCATGTGGAAATTCTGATTCGGTATGAAGATGTTCCGAAAAAGGTCGTATAAAAGTTATACAGAGGTCATATTTTTGGTGAATTTGTATTTGGTAGACGCCCTGTATTGTATAGGCAGGTACTCTCAAAGTATGAAGCATTAAAAAATAAATGAACGTGTCTCGATCTCATCATCCCGCTTCCTTTGTGTTTCAAAGAGAGATGGAGTGAAAGTATGTTTCTAATATTTCATCGTTGACGAACTGTGTGAAAAGAAATTTCGTCAAGCTGAAGTTTAAAATGACATCTCCAATTCTAAATTGATTTTCCCTCGCAGATGACTTCTTAGACTATCAATCAGAAACCGAACAGAAATCAGTTTCCAGTTTCCTTAGGCAAACTCGATTTGTTGCTTGTTTTAACGAAGTCCTCTTCAGAGCGGTACAGATCTGCGATCGATGAGTAATTGTTTTCTATTGCGGAACATATTTAATTATTGATAAGTAACGGTGTGCCTACCATTTAACTGTTTCCGGCGACGTTTGATAATCGACCGAGCTCACTATAGGATCGTTCATGACCTGAAACATAGTTTAAAAAAAAAATTATAGCAGGATCTTATTAACAGCGACTATTCTACTAGTGGACTTACTTTTCTGACAATAAATTAATTTCAGGGATATTTACTGCAGTCGGGATAAACGACCTTAGTTTCTTAGCCCTGTCAGCTTCAAAAATCCGCCAGAACCCTTTGAAAGTATTCCTAAAAACTTGTTGTCGACCTCGTCTTCCACTGTGAAAACTGGATCTAAATGAAGAGCGAATGGGGGCCATAATGGCCTGAGAAGTATTTTATTAAAAAGAAGAGTCGGAGAAATAAGAAGAAAGAATCAAGGGAAAAAGAAAGAAGGAAAGAAAATATTAATGAAGACAGGAAATTCTGAAGAAAAAAAACAAAGTTCTCTGTTTGGGGCGTGCTACAATTCGATTCCCATGGAAATATGAATTAGAAATGTGTTATTAGATCAGTGAACTTTTGTCAAGACTCACTCTCATGCAGGATTTATTTATTAAGATATTTACAGATGTCTTTAGGAGTTACAAAGAAGACTTTCCTCCACAACATCTTCGCAGTTCTCATTGTCACCTGTTTCCATTGTGTCGGCCTCCTCTGGAAGTTTTATTGACACTTTACTTTCTGGCCAGTCTATGTCTATTGGTCTACCTATCTATCTGTAGGTGTAATTAAAAATTTGCAGATGAGGAGAGGAGAGGAGAGAGGAAGGCTGAAGGAAAATGCAAGAAAAAAGGAGGTTCATGTGCTGAGTGAATTTTGTAGGTTGAAAAATTGTACAAAAAATAACACAAAGATACCTTCTACGAAGCCAACGAGGGGATCTATCATGTGGACCTTCTCCCCCCCCCCGTTGATAAATGTGACCTTTCGGAATAATTTTGAACTAAAACGAAGTAAGATTCCTCATTTTTCTTTTAACCGTTTTCCATTCCTTAGCATTTTACTACTTTTCTGAAGTATTTTTTTATCATTCAATATTTTTCAGACATCTTCTTTCTCTTTTTCACTTGACATAAATCAGGTATTAACCTTTGAGACTGCCCGTTTGTCCTATCTCAGTTTGACTTTTTAATAAATAAAAAATATAATGAAAAAGCTTGGGGATTTTGTGCTATACCTTGTACAAACATTAAGGGGAATTTAGCAATTTTCAAAATTTATTCAAGATTTCATTGTACATTAAGGACAAAACATGACATCGGGAAGTTTGCGAGTAATTAATCGGCATAGTATGAAATACCTACTTTTATAGGAATTTTCTCAGATTTTCTAAGACATGAAATCGCTACTGGATGTTGATATAATTGTTCTATGTATTAAAAAGGAATCTCTTTTTCGGTCCTTGTTTTAGACATAGAAGAGAAATCCCATTTTCGGTCCTAATTAATGGCGAGAATCACATCTTGTCTTTTTTGTTCTCCAGTTATGAGAAGTTGAAGCTATTAATTCTATGAAAAAGGCCAAAACACATTGTAACCTACTCTGGTCCCTCTACCCCTAAAATATACATATGCGGTTAACGGGTAATAGATACGGTGCCATAGAGGAGGATGAGGGTTACTTTCTAACTGCCCAAAATTTGAAGAAAAATTCGAATACCCCAGAGCAAATGAGATCCACGTTGACAAGAAATACCCATACTAATATTGCGAAAAATTTTGAGCCATTAGTTGTTAAAATTTAAGGAGCTGTAACCTCCTCTCTCAGTCATAGGATTCCGCGTGGCCCCTGATTTAAAGATCGAAAATTCACCTAGGTCGGTGTGGAAATAAGGCTGACAAGAGCCGGCCTTTGAACAGATTTTTCTTAGTTACCACTCGTTGGCTATCAGTCTGTTATTAATGTTGACAATGGTAGCTGCGGTTGTAGATACTCTACATAGCCTAAATCTATCTGTCCCCTTGTTTTCAAAGCTCATTCGACTTTCCAGGACGTCTTGAGGATTTATTTGGATGCTGTTACAACTCATTCATGCTCGAAAAGCATATGTTAAAGATTTTTTATTTGAACTTTCTGAAGTTTTATTTTAGACTTTTTGTACGCCTCCAGGCTAAGCTCTCTTAGGACTTCATGAAACGAGTGCCAAAATAATGTTGATCTACTTTTTTCAAATGGCCCCTGCCCCCCCATATCAGTAATGAACCCCAAAATCGCAATTAATAATGAAGTTCAACTTACTACTTTCACTTTACTCAGTTGAACTTCTTCGAAGTTCAGCCAGTGTTGACCCACAGGTATTTCAAAAAATATCCAAAAAAAACAGCATTTGACACCCTGTGTTAAATGTTGATTACTTGACGGAATTCAATCTCAAGCTCATTACATTTACTTATACTCTGCAACATTTCATGCATTTCGATCCGGATAGTAAAATGTACAATGGTTTCCTTACCAGACACATTTTCGAGAAATATCAAATGTTGATCTAGTCAACATTCGATCTGGATTAACATTTGACGTTTATTTCAAGTATGAAAATTTTTGGCCAAGTGTTAATCAGTGTTCGATGTTGATCTTTTTTCAAACTCAAAATCTTGAACTTTGACACGGGAAATATGAATAATTATATCAATAACATTGACGGTACGTTAGCTCATAAAAACTGCCAATTATTATTATTTTTTTATTTATTCGGATTCATGTGACCCGCAAATAGCCGGTTCGAAGCAAAAATTTCAAAATCTTCCAAGGGTACTTCATTTGAAGCCATGTCAGTACATAAATATGAACCCTCGCATAAGTCGAAAAATAAATGAAAAAGTATTTACCATTTCAATATTTCCGAATTACTTTTTCGTAAATTCGAATATTGTTGAATATTAGCACATTTTTTAAACCCAAAAACTTTAAAATTATCACACGATAACACAACCCACGTTTTCACAGCGGAAACTATATAGAAAGGTAGGAGATGGTTCACTCTATGAACTTTGAAAAAAGTATCAGCATTCGATACCTAGATCAACATTTAGCACTTTAATACTGGTAAAGCAGAGGAGATGATCTATTTAATTATTAAGTATAGAGGCCAATCACTCCAAAATTCAATTATAATTTATTAACCCGACGTTTCGACATCACTGTCATCATCAGGTAACACAACACACGTACAAACTAAGCAACTTTGAAATCCATGGTCTAAACGCTAGTTACACGAAACATAATACAAAAAAGTGGGGGTAATGTTAACCAACTGAATATAAAATACAGTAAAACAGTAAGGAGGTGGGGGCATAGTTAGCCAATTGAATTTAAAATACAGTGAAACGGTTTAATCTTATCTAAGTCGATGTAAATATTAGTCGATCTATGAATATAACATTTTTCTATACATTTTCGTTTTTTGTCCTGCATACAGTAAAATTTCACATTGTTTAAAATTAAAATTATGATTGACAATAAGAGCATGCTCGGATAATCCGGTTGCACTTTTATTGTTTATAATATCAAGTTCGTTTTGTCTCATACGTTTTTTTTGTTTGTTTTTTTAATTGTTTGGTTTCACCAATTATAAACCACCTCACAGTTTTCACAATTTACTTTATAAACTAAACCAGAGAGTTTGTCTTTTAGTTTGGTAAAAAATTTTTTATAAAAATTACTATTACTTTTAAAACCAATTGACAAATTGTCACAAATATTCCTCAACTTATTTTTAATTTTATAATTTAAACTCTCTAAGTATGTCAACCCATAAAATTTTTTATTGTCCATTCTGTTATCATTGTTCAAATTATTATCATTACGTTTTTGGTTATTCTCATAAAAATATTTGATAGCTTTCTGAATGTCATTATATTTATAGTCGTTACGTTTAGCTAAGTCAATTATAAAATTTATTTGTTTCTTATGAAATTCCTTGTCGGATAAAGTAAGAATTCTATAAATAATATTATTCAAGTTATTGAGTTTTTGAGAGAAAGGGTGAAAATAATAAAAATTAAGTAGGCGTCCACTAGCTGTGGGTTTAATAAAATAATCAGTTTTAAACTCATGATTATTTGATTAGCAAATCTAAGAAACTGATTTTATTATCTGATTCTATTTCTATAGTGAACTTCAATCTACTATTAAATGAGTTAACAAATTCTATTAAATCCTTGATTTTACTTTGTTTGATATAAATAAAGCTATCATCTACATATTTTTTAATGAATTTAATATAATCTTGAAAGTGACTTTTAATTTTTTTTAAAAACAGTTTATTCATAAAAATATCACAAATAACAGGTGACATAGGGTCACCCATTGTCAGACCTTCAAGACAAAACTAAAAAAGACAAACACTCTGGTTTAGTTTATAAAGTAAATTGTGAAAACTGTGAGGCGGTTTATATTGATGAAACCAAACAATTTAAAAAAAAAACAAAAAAAAACGTATGAGACAACACGAACTTGATATTATAAACAATAAAAATGCAACCGGATTATCTATGAGCATGCTCTTACTGTCAGTCATAATTTTAATTTTAAACAATGTGAAGTTTTACACTCCAACTGTATGCAGGACAAAAAACGAAAATTTATAGAAAAATGTTATATTCATAGATCGACTAATAATATTAATATTGACACCGACTTAGATAAGATGAAACCGTTTCACTGTATTTTAAATTCCATTGGCTAACTATGCGCCCCCACCTCCTTACTGTTTTACTGTATTTTATATTCAATTGGTTAACGTTACCCCCACTTTTTTGTATTATGTTTTGTGTAACTAGCGTTTAGACCACGGATTTCAGAGTTGCTTAGTTTGTACGTGTTGTGTTACCTGATGATGACAGTAATATCGAAATGTCGTGTTAATAAATTGTAATTGATTTTTGGAGTGATTTGCCTCTATATTTAATAATTTGGCACTTTACCTTATTAGGCCTTTTCAAAACCCAGTGGGACCGTCTTACAACTTTAACATAGTCGGACTGGCCAAACCTAGGGCCTTTAGCCATGAAGCTATCAAGTCACGTGCCCCCCCCCCCCAACAATAAATACTGTCTGAGGAGTAAATTTGTGAATTACTGAGCTCGGGGGGCTATTAAAAATAATTCATTGAGCAGAATATTTATTATATAAAACTTCATAATAATGTTTTTATTAAACTAATAAAATAAATAAAAAATTTGTCTTAAATAATTTTGTCATTGTTGGGGTTAGTTCTTCTCCTAGGAGTTTTAGGGACCCATTGTCTACGTCGTGTAGACCAACTGCCTTTTCCGACAGACGGAAATAACATTGCTGTAAATGGGAAATACGGGTTTTTCAAAAAATTCATTATAAACTTAAGAAATGACGGACATGCTTCAAATTTGAACTGTAGGGAGCTGCATATTCGAACTTGCGATTAAAAATTTAAGATGTCAGGTAGCAAAATGAATAGAAGTGCGGTGAAGTAAGAAATTAAAAGTGCCTTATCAGCTTCTTATCAGGTACCGGCATGATGTTCTGACTGCGTGGAAAAAGGTCCGTTGTCTCATAAGAAATACATTGAACAAAGGCCCTTTTCCCACGCCGCTCCATTTTTCTCCATGATCACTGAATGAAGGTTCACAAAACATCCACTAGATGTCAGCCACTTCGATTGTGAGTCCCAATGGTCCCAGTTCATATACACAGGGTTGCGTTCAGAAACCTGTAACCAGCAAGCGGTTGCGTCCCCATAACGTACTCCAGAGTTGACTGGAGTAGTAAATATCTAAATAATCACCCGGTGACCACAAACGCTTGCTGGTTATACCCCAGATAGTGCTATTCTTTCCAATATTCTGTCTATATGCAAAGATCAAAATGACGAACTCGCTTCGCTTGTTCCGAGTCTGCCTTACATTTGCTTTTTTGTGACTAAATTTGCCTTTTTCACCAGCAACATTTGCTTTTTAGAAAAAAATGAGTTGGTAACCCTATGTTAATGATGTACCTACCCATTCTCATGTGCGCATACGTACTGCTCCCAAGGGCGTACAAGTAACGAAAATTATTCGTACGCTTTTTTTCTGGTAATGCGCGTTTTTTTCGAGGTCCCAGACTAGTGTGCGGCACTTCTTTTCATGCTACAGATAAGGTGGCCTGGTAGCCAAGCAATAGAAAAACGAATTTTGCGCATGCAGCCGCAAATATTCGAGAATGAGAAAGGAAATTCGGATCTCCTCCGGCTACTTGTGTTACTTATAGGTAAGGAGGGCACATATGTGTTGTTCTCACTATACTGTTCGGTTTTTCATTGTGCGATTGTACATCAGCGGCGCTTGTAAAACCGCCCCTAAATGCCGTAAAGGAATTATTTATCGTCGACGTTACACCACCACCGGCGGGCGATAATATTACATTTTTACCCTGCATCGTTTCGCATCGCATCGGTGTGTGGCGACGTTGCGGAAGTGTTGCGTGACCTGACCTACCTCGTTCGTACGACTTTTTTTTCCCGTCAGCTTTTCACGTGCAATGGTCGATGTACTCGTATATACCTATTCGGCCTATTACCCAACTCGTATATTATATTCGTCGAAAACTTTTTCCATTTGCTGCAATTGCTGTCTCTGAGTGCACTGTGCGCCTAGAGATTTTAAAATGCGAGATATAAAAGTGTTTTACAATTACTGTTCTCGACTGTATTTCAGAATTCGTGAACTGGACTTGAATGCGACTCTCTTTAGTTTCTTAGCTGCATTTTAAAACATATCCTTAATTGTTTCTTTTGAGTTATAATGAATCAAATCAATATGGTTGCTAGTGCGCTTAATGTACTCGGTTAAAATCTCAAGTTTATACCCACACTGCACGATGTATCTTCGGGAAAAAATGTATGTACTTGGTCTATTTTATATCACAAAACAAAGTTTCTGAAAATACTGTAGGTATTACAATGTACAAATACAAAATAAAGACTAATTTTACAAATACAGGTATGTTCAAAAAATCAGTTCTTCATCATCATCATTTATTTGTTATTTAACGACGCCCGATATCTAGGTCTTTAGCGTCCAGTCGTATTACAAAATATAAATAACAAAGGAAAGTTAATGGTACAATTAAACTAATATGGAGAAAGGCATAATTCACTATAACAATTAAATAATAAAAAGAAAAGTTTAACGAATGTAAAGTAACAAAGAAAATATTTAACGAGTGTATAAGGGAGTGTGGCGATACTCGCAGATAAAGTTTGTTGCAGTTGTAGATATAAGACATTACGCAATATCATGTATTTTCCGCTTCTTTCTGACCAAATAATACTGGTTTGTAATCGTACTGGTGTAATTCTTCAATGCGGTTTTTCTTGGTGGAGTCTACTGACCCTTACTCCTCCGCTCTCGCTGTGCCCGGGTTTCGGCTGAGTAATCGCTGCGAACGTTAGGGGCCCGGTGCGCTGTGAACCGGTTGGTGGCTGCGGCGATAACTCGCTGAAGTGCGCTTCCCAACCGGCCGGCGGTTCTGAGCGGAGCCGCAAGGGTCGGTCAAGGGGACCAGCCCCCGTAGTGGTAGACCGTCATCCACGGTCCCACAGGGAATAACATAGACGGGAAGTGATATAGAAAACAAGGACAAATTTACAAAACAAGTAACAAATAGGTAACTAACAAGTAACAATTTAGTGGTAAGACCTTTGAGGTGATTTGGGCGCGGGTAAGAAATAGGAGAATTTTCTGTACAGTTTGAGGATTGTCGGTGAGTGCATGTAGTATGGGATAGGAAGGAGCTCCATAAATGGAGGTTCGAGCCTCCGCGTGTGCAGGGCAGTTGTCGATGAGGTGTGTAGCGGTAAGGGGCTTATTTATACACGATGGGCAATTTCGATAAGGTTACCCGCGTAGCAAAGGTCCATGAGTGCCTATTAGATGTCCTATTCGAAGTCTCGCTAGCATTATTTCTATTCTCCTGTTCGTGTTGAATGAGGTATGCCAATGTTCAATAATAGGTTTCAAAAAACACGAAAATATATTCTTAGAAAATACCTTATTATTATGATGGGTTTGGATCTTCAAACTCAAATATCTCGGTTGCTGTGCCTGATAGAGATACGGCAATTTGATAGAATTGTCAGGACTTGCCTGCTATGTATCCAGTGACACTGATAACTCGAAATTTCAGAATCTGAAAGTAACCGTTCTGAAATATTTCTCTTCTGTGGGGTAATTTATTAAAAACGGTATTTTAGAGGTGGAATCAACATGATGCGCAAGCGAAAGAAGAGAACTAAAAATGGAACAGAAGATTACTCTTACTTTAAAAAACAGATCGCAGGAAAGACTTGCCTGTACGATTGTATAATACAAAAGAGAGAAAAAATCAACTTAACTCTAAAAAAAAAATACGACAGGCACAGAATCGGATGGACGTGAGCCAATGAGAGGGAAAGAGAGAAAGGACAACAGGGAAGGAATGCAGTTTTTAAAATCGGGTAAAAGGACGGCCCATAGTCTGCACTGAAGAAGTATCATGCAACTAGATCAGCATCCACCAGACACACCATCCAATCTACAACTACAGAAGGACATCTCTTACGCTAGAAGGATAAATCAGCTACCACTGAAGGACAGGCGAACCCACAGTGGTCAACTTCGCAAGAAAACTTTCGATTACAAGTGCGATAAATTGAACTGGCCCCGAGTAACGCCCCCCCCCCCTTAGGCTCAGAAACGGGAAAGGTTGTGGATTCCACGACAACAAACGGTTATCCAAGAAATCAGTTTTTTAGGAAACACAATTGCTGCTTCAAAAATAGATTATCCTTATGGACGGTGGAAATCTCTGAATTCAAATGCTATGCTTATAGCAACAGGGGTATATACTGAAAATAATTTCAGGGGAGGGGGTTTCCGAATGAAAAATGTTATAGACGAAACATTGCTACGTAGTTGTAGGTCACTGTAAACAACTTTATCAATATGTTTTCTGAATTTTCGTAAGATTTAGATATTTCGGGTTGTCCGGACCCCGGCCCCCTGTATTCGCCGCTGCATAGCGATATGGCAGTTTGATAGAATTATCGGACCCTACCTGCTGTATCCAATGACATTGTTCACTCGAAATTTCAAACATTATAATCGTTTTGGAAGCAGCACGCTTCAGATTTACACATATGTATAACAGGTAATGAGAAAAATACATTTTGACTAGAACACCCCATTAATATTCTAAATTTTCTGATGCGTTTTGCTTTTACTACTTTATTTTTTTCCTTCATACCCAATTTTCCAAACCGTCGGGAGTGTCATCTTTTATGCGCCAGCTTTTTCTGTTAGCCTGTGCGTTCCAGGTATTTTGAAGACTAGATTTGTATGTCCATAGAAACGATTCCAGCTCTTCGAAAATTTCATTTACTTTACGCTGTACCGCATCCTTCTCAGCTTGGACCTTTCTTCGTTTATTACTTTTAAAAATTAAAATTTGCCAGTAAACGCCAATAATACAGGTGAAGTAAGCTTGTGCAGCTGTAATGTAAAGGAAACTTGATTAATTGCTAATTTTCAGAACAAGTGATGATCAAATAAGAAAGAAAATGTTGCACCACCTATTGGAATGCCGTCAGTAAGCACCAGTACAATGATTTTCATCATCATCCCATCACTATTTGTATCATCCGCCTTCTTCATAGCTCTATAGAGCTCGGAGTCGTCTTCCGGCAGGTTGAATTTTTTGTGTATCCCATTATATTCTATATAGAATACATAAACCATCGCCCCGATGAGCACGATATTCCAGATTATGTGTGGTAGCAATAGATAAGGAATTTTCTACAGAGTTTAGAAACATAAGTTAATCAACATCATTGTATTAGCAAACTATACAGTCGGATGAAACGAAATTATTTAAAATTTTATTGATGACGTCATCTACATAGACAGTTGTTGCATTTGGGTCTGCAATTAACGTGTGCCAATTTTTATGAGAAAATATTAATTCTGAAGATTTTTCCTGGAAAGTTAAAAGTTTCACATGGGCTTTCTCGTAATGAAATCTAAAATTTCGTTTTTAATTAATGTAAGAATAAATTATGCCCAAAAAATTATTTCAAGCAGGAAGACTTGTTTAGTTAGCTTATTAGTTTGGCACCTAACCAGAATTTTATGAAAACAAATGTGTTAGGGGTCACCACACACTGTTATATTTTGTGGAAAAAGTGAATTTGAAACAAAATAAAGAAAATACAGAGTGTGTACCGGGCCAATAAGTCCAGTAAAAGTCCAGTATTTGGAAAATGGTTCAATAAGTCTGATAAAAGTTCAATAATTTTAATATAGGTTCAATAAAAATTGAAAAATGAGGAATAATAAGAATGCAGTGTCGTCGAAAACTCATCTGCGATTACTATGTGTCTTGCAAACTCAATTTTTGCGCTTATAAAAAGCCCAAAAAGAGTCCAATAAAAGTCCTATATTTTAAATTTTCAAATTTGTAAGACACCCAGAAATATCTAGTTCATTGTTGAAGTTATTTTGGTCCTTCCCATCCCCGAGGTCTTCCATAAAAAGTTTACATCGATCCGATGAGGGGAAGACGGGTATGCCACCAGCCGCCTCCTATGGCGGGAAATAATATAGAATTTTAACCCAACTATTTTTTCCGGCCTCGTAACTGTATAAATATTTGTTCACCGACATTTCGATTGGTCATTTGATAATGAACCAGTATGAAATAGTTTGGCTCCGCAATGTGCGTTGAAGGTACCTAAGAGAGGGTTGGCTGCCAAAAGGGGAGAAGGCAGAATTTAAAAAATAGACGAGATAGGAAGTTAATTGATAGGTTTTTGAAGTCACTGAATTTGATTTCGTGGATATTTTCTGACACCCGACTCCACGGAAAGCTTTCAAAGAGTGTAGAAACCAAACCCTGAAAAGCACAGAAGCGGCCTGTGAAACAATAATATCCAACCCTAACATTGACGAAAAAGTTACCGCAGACACGAAGGCACTCATTGCCAAACGAGAACAAATCAAAACTCTGACAAACAAAACAGTAAAACAAAAAATTGAAATAACTGAACTGCAAAAAACAATCAAGAAAGCAATCAGCAGAGACATTCGAAACTATAAAAATGCCGTAATTGGAAATATATACTAGAAGACTCTGGATCCGCACGAAAAATGAAAAGAGTGCCAAATAAAGGCTTAGAGCTTTATTACACAATCACAAATAGATGGCAGAATTCTTACCAACAACAGACTTCGTCGAAAATGCCAGTCTTCTATGAAGAACTATACCGGAATAGAGGAAACTACAAAGTAGAAAACATCAAACCAAAATATTGTATTTGCATTTTAGCGCATTCATAGCATTCATCATAGCAAATTAAGGAAAAACGGTAATTTAAAGGTCATTTATTTTCAAAATTCGATTTTGTTAGATACCCTGTGTGGAAAAAATGTATCAAAATACGAAAGCCTACATCAGACTACATAGAACTTCACCCCTTAACTGATTAATATTTTTTTGCTAAAACGTTCAAAAAATTCCTATTTTTTTTTTACTGATTATCATTCTATAGGTGATAAGAAACCCCCCTGCGCGTATTGCTCTTCTCTACGATCTCCCAAATTATAGAAAATCGATTTAAAAGTTGTTGAATAAAACTGACTTAAAAGTGCAAAATGACGGATGTATCCGTACATCATGTATATTTACGATGAGAAAAGTCTAAATGATAGATTTTTTTCGTACTTATTTTGCAAATAGAACACAGATGATACAAATAAATAAAAAATGGGCAGAACAAACACTTACAAACTAACATAACATCAAAGTCGTAATTTTGTTCCCAAAAATCACAAAAAAATTGTCAAAACTATTTTTCAACTCTACAGCACGTGATATGTTTCGGACATCACGTCTGAAGGTCACGCAGGATATATCCTTGATTCTTGTAGAAAAGATCTTTAGAAACATAGAATGAGGAAATGGAGTAAACGTGGATGGGAATAGGTTAAGCGACCTCAGGTTTGCGGATGACGTGACTTTGTTCGGCGAAAATTCAGAAACTGTACGAGTTATGGCTGAAATCCTGATTGGAAAATAGCAGGATAGCTGGCCTCGAAGTAAATACCTCTCAGACTAAGTATTTAACCAATCAAGAAACCGGCAGGCTACTAATGAATACGGTAGAAATAGAAGAAGTCAACGCGTACATGTACTTTGGGCAATTTAAAAAAGGTATACAAAAGCAAAACAAACTAAATAAAAATAAAAATATGAGAAAAGTGCATTTTTATTTCGTTCGTTTTTACCGGTGTCTACGTATGGTGCGCAAAAATGGGCCGCAATAAGAACTCGAATCGAACATAATGTCTGGTGGAGCGTATGATAATGCACGCATGCCAAAGTGGCTCTCCAGACACCGCACCCCTGGCCCCCGGAAACTACTCTTTCGAGTATCGCATCAGTGGCCAGAGGGTGCAGAAAGACAAGCTGAGAAAAATTATGAATATTAAAAGGAAGGATAGAATAAAGAACTTGGTCATCGGGAGAGCAAAAATAGAAGACATTGGATACGGGATGAAAAAAAAATCGAATTCAAGTTTTCTGTCATGTGGGAGAGATCGAGGAACGACTGGTGGAGTCACAGGACCACAACACGGATTCCGTAGCAGGCTAAAAAAAAGAAAGGGAGACCAGGAACGAGATGGACAGAAGAAATCACGGGATATTTGGGCACTTGATGGCAGTTCATGACGGCCAATAGAGACGTCTGGAGAAGGAGGCCTATGCCCAGAGATGAGCTTACTGATGTAACTACCGGACTGGGTTGTATTTTCTATTCCTGCCTGCTGAAATTTGGTAGCCAAAATTGTCATCTTACCCAGAATTGTCTTTCCTAAAGAAATGATCCTTAGGGTCGTACACATTAAAGGGATGGTAATGAAGGATTGAAACCGTGCACTTATTTCAACTTTGAAAATTCAAAAATATTTCGCGCTTGTGTTGAAAACAAGTCAAAAAGCTAATTTTTCATTTCTACCAATGTCGGATTAAGGGACTTAGCCGCCGTAGGCCAAAATTTATTTTTGCCACCCCTATGTTTTACGGGGGGGGGGGGAGAGGAAAGAGTTGTATTATGAATAACCTTTTCGAAAAATTGCCCTTGAAAATATGCCGCTCGAAGCCACGACTTCGTTGGCTTCTAAGGAAATAGGACGCTGACTTCTGCAGAAGATAATATAGGGTGATTCTTTAATAAGGAAACCGGCTTCGAGCTACGCGGCTAGGGCGGTTCCGAATTGAGTCCCATGTTTCTATTCCCCCCCCCCCCCAATTGAGTCCGTTAGTGTCGGTGGTGAAAAATACCGGATCGAGTCCCGTAATACTGGCGGTTGAAATTGATTTAGAATGGGCAAAATAAAAGAATAACTCGTCTATAGTTAACAGGAGGAAGAAGGATTGGTGGTGTCGTATACCGATGGTTTCCTTAACCGACAAGTGTAAAGACGTCGAAAGCGAGGAAGGGCAGTTTTTAAAACTTTTTTTTTCTTGGTCTACCATTCCTACACCCTGCTGACGTTGAAGATTGTTTCGTGGAAGACCTTATACCGCTGCTCCCAGCCGATGAAAATGTGCACAAATTTACCGATTACATACTGGAGAATTACATAACTTCTGAAAGCCAGTTCCCTCCAACTATGTGAGCCGAATTCTCATTAGCTATCACTCGCGCAACAAATGCCTATAGTGAGAAGGGAAATGAGAATCAGACGTAAATCTAGACTCAACTTGAAAGAATGAATCAGTCGCGAACCAGAGACTCAATCGAATGTAGGCTTCCGGCACTATGGGACTCAATTCGGGTAGACACCTCCGACACTTGGAGACTCAATTAGGATAGTAAATACAGGTAACCCCGCGCTCGGAACTCAATTTGGTGACGCCCCGCAGCTGTTACCTGCGTGTTTTCATGATGAGGTCATCATGGAGACACGAGACGACAGTCACGTGTAGCTCGAAGCGGCTTCCTTATTAAACAGTCACCATGTACTATTTACAGAGTAGAGATAACGAAGTACGTGAAGGCATTAATCTTTGTAGTGCGTAACAAGGAATAAGGAAGTGGCGCCTGGAGAAGGCGGAAGTTGATAAGCTAAGATGAACAATATCTTTGACGTCAGTACTCAAGAGTCATCCGAATGCAATTTCTTCTTTAACTCAGTGGACAGCCACTTTTTTGGAAATTCTAGAAGTCAGGGAAAAGTCAGGGAATTTTGAAAGAAAATCGAAAAGTCAGGGAATTTTGAAGAATACTTTATGATGTGAAAGTATTGTACAATTTTCTCTGGCAGACTCAATTGAACTCTTTTTTTTTTTTAAATAATTTGTACGGAAAAGTTTAAAAATTGACTGGAAAAATCTGAAAAATATCTGGAAAAGTCAGGGAATTTCATCCTCAGAAAAAAGTGGACAACCTGATGAAATATCTACGTCTAATACTAAATTTTTATAAACTGGTGAATTACCTTGAAGATGCCCCACAAGCCGATGACCGCGAACAGAATTGGTGTTATGTTTGAGAAAAGCATCGGGTAGAACACAGCTGAAACATGAATTTTTTATTGTTAATCAGGATGTATGGTTCAAGTATTTGGTGTGTAAAAAAAATTGCAAAAGAAACGTTGGAATTGTCATTTATGTAAAAAATAAAAAAAAAAGATTGTATCAAAAGTAAGAAAGAGAGAAATTAGAAATTTCCAAAACGTGCAACGCAGCCAGGGGTACGTAGAATTTCCCCGTATAAAAATATCAAGTCAGGATGGTTTGAATTTTTATGGGATCTGGTACAACGAGTGGCTTATGCGCTAAAATTTACCATATCTACATTAGTTACAGAGGACGGGCGGGTAGATAGCTGTACAGGAGCTGCTCTCTGGCTAGGTACCTATAACAGAGTTGAAAATCACGTTTGAGTACGGGCACAAGACAGCACTGCACCGTAGCCCAAAACTAATAACATAGCAAAGCATTTAAGCGATCTTATTCTCTGGCCCAGTATCCGACTAGCACCAACATACCAATGAAAGCGGAGTGAAGCGAAAGCGACAAGTGCGTAAAATTCGACCCTATACGGCGTGTATTTATTTCGAGAGAAATTTATCCTGATACGTATTTATAAAAAGCAAATCGATGTACCTTTTTTGATTCCGTTCTTCTCAATGTTATCATAGATGTTTCGACATATCCCAATCAAGTTTAAGTCAATGTGGCCATTGTTCACATTTGAAATAAGTTCTTGCATTCCACGTACCTGATGTAATATAGAACAAAATACTTTTTTGTTATAAGCTTGTCCAATTAATTGCAGGGGTTTTATTTTTTTAAATGCTGTAATTTAAAAAAAATAGATGGTTCTATGTCAAGACCTTGTGTCTGCCGTGTTCCTGTTCTCACTTTTGCCACCAGGGGATGAGGTAAACAGTCTGTTCCCAGTCGATGTTATTCATGTATGCAACATGGGGGTAGTGCAAAATTGTAACCATCACGACAAATGGTACTTGATAAATGAAAACTTGTTTGTTTACATTTTTGCTCAAGGTCCTGGATCCTGACGCCTTTTATCAGCACCGGGGCCTTGAATAAAAATGTAAACAAAGAAATTTTTATTTGGACATCGAGTACCTTTTGTCGCGATAGGTTACAATTTTTTTAATAATAGCCCCTTTTTAGAATCCGAATAATCAAAAAGTGAATATCCAGTGATAAAACAGTCTGTGTTCATGACTGCAAGGGTGACTCATATTTTCGACTAGAATTGTATACCGGATCCCCTCCCCCTAGTTCGATTTCAATGAATTCCTGCAGGCTACAAGCCCACTAATTTTCTTTCAGAAGAATACACTCAGTTTTGGTATTTTTAATGAATATTTTATTTCCTCTATCTTTTATTGCGTTTAAAATTTCTTCTCGCCGATTTCAAAAGTTCATTTTAAATAGATCAAAAGAAAAATAGTTCTCCTATAAGAGTTAATTGAAAGAGGGAAGAGGAGAATGATAAAAATTGAAATTTGAGACAGTGATTGATTTACAGGCTTTCGAGGTTGCTGAATTGAATTTCAGGGGTAATGTTTATGTTTGACCTCGTGGAGTACCACTACAGGAGCGGGGATCATTTTTCTAAAACAATATTTAAATAAATCAAATAATAATAAAGAAAAAACAGAAATCTCAAAGTATACCAGATGAATGGAAAAAAATCAGATATAATTTTACTTCACAAAAAAGAGAATAAACATGGCATAAACAATTATAGACCAATTACATTAGGATCCACGATAGGGAAAGTTATTTCAAAAGTGACTAAACTCAGAATAAGACACATATACTCACCACCCAACAACCAAAAGAATAGACAGGATTCAGAAAACATTTCTCAACCATAGACTACTTGCATACAATCACTCAATTGATAGAAAAAGGACACTGTGAATATCAATTCCAATTACACATGGCTTTTATTGACTTTAAAAAAGCATTTGATTACCTTGATGAGGAACAGTGGCGTAGCCAGGGGGGATTAGGGGGATGAACCCCCTCCTTGAGATGAGATTTTTTATATGCTGGCAGTATCACAGTAAATGCGCGAAATAAAATTTAAATTCAGATGCATAATTGAAGTTGAAAAGCACAGCATGCTAATACGTCTATGTAAAAACATCATAATATTAGGTGTACCCCCCCCCCCGGTCGCCCAAAATTTTGTTGATCCCCTCCCATAGAAAAATCATGACTATACCACTGATGAGGAAAATATAATCAAAGCACTTCAAGAGCCAGAGATATACCCCGAGACCTGACAGAAAATACGAGTGTAAGGAATATATATACAAACTGGGGAATATTTTGACATTAAAAGGGGGGTAAACCAGGGAGATCCTCTTTCCCAATATTATTTAATAGTGCTCTCGAAGAAATATTCAAATACTTGAACTGGGAGAGGACAGGAATTAATATCAATGGTGAATTTTTCAGCAATTTAAGATTCGCGGATGACACTGTCCTAATTTCCTCCGATATTACAGAACTAAATGAAATTATAGAAAGAAGATCTTAACAAAAAAGGTAAAGAAGCAGGCCATTGATTGATATAGAAAAAACTAAAATCATCTCATCTGTAGAAAGGATCAATATAGGCGTAAACAATCAAACGTAGAAAAAATAGAGAAAACGGTATATTTGGGGTAACTAATTACACTGAAAAAGAAGACATCACACTAAATAAACAGACGAATATCTCTCACTTGGAAAATATTTTGGGCCTCGAAATATATTTTCGAAAGTCAGTTACCCAATTTCCATAAAAGCGCAATATTTAATAGTTGTATCCTACCATGCCTCACTTGTGGATCTCAAGCCTGGGCACCAAAGGAAAAAGACTTTAGAAAATTAAAAATTACTCAAAACTCTTTAGAAAGATCAATTTTGAACATAAAAAAGAAAGATCGAATAAGAATAGAAAATATAAAGAAAAAACTAGCCGCTAATCAAGAAGTGACCCAGTGTGTAAAAATACTCCGGAGTCGTTAACCCTCATTTGGAAATCGAACTATTTTAATTTTGATGTACATCAGAAGAACTTTCGAAATCTGAAGGAATGAATTTCTAACGCAATTAGGGGATGAGAAAGAAAAAATTGTTAGAAATGTCTAAATTCTGTGTATTTTCCCGTGAGAATAGAAAGGTGGGATTGAGGCTGATCCATTTACCCGAGGAATCTGAAACTGGGCAGCAATTATATTTTTGTTGAAATCAATCTAGGGGTCTCGTATAAAATTCGAAAAAAAAAAATCTAACAAAAGTAAATAAGGGCCACTGTAATATCTACGTAGGGACTATAAGAAATATGTAACGGTGTCAGTAGTAGAAGAGAATCAATTATTAGTTCATTCAGCTTCAAATCCCTTACCATGCCATTTTTTGTGGCCAATGTAGAATCTTGTAAGTTTAAAAAATTGTAAATTAGAATCGAAGAAAAAAATTGCCTTAATGGTTTATTTTTAAGTATCGGATAAAAAAGGCGGAAACTCGTATGAGAATTTCTCAAATTCAGTCTACCGCAGGCAGATGACCGTTAATTGAAAACAAGCAATTTTGTATATTCAGTAGCGGTCATTCCGAATTCGGCAGTCCCTCAGATAAATGCTAATTTCAGTTAATTGTGTTGTAAACTGGAAGTGTGATTTTTTAAAAGTTTGTGTCTATTTGTCGGTATATACGTCTACGAATAAGAAGCTGTCTGTCGGTATATACCTACGAGTAAGAAACTATCTGTCGGTACATGTACCTCTAAATAAAAAGTCAAATCTGTCGGTATATTATGAATTATTTACAACGAAAGAGTTAATCGTCAGTAAGTTACAACTTTATAAATGGAGAATAATAGAGAATTTATTTACGCGCCACAATCAGGGCAACCGTCAGCGATCTCGGAGAGACAAAGGATTATGAATTCGGCTCAGGCAGCAATCAGTTTTTGTGAAATTTGATGTGAGTGGTAAAGCGCATACAGGGTAAAGCTCGGCATCACATTTGCGTTTCTTCTAAGGAAGATGAGTTGTAGGCTGAGAATTTGAGCGTCTTCTTCAATGCTTTTACAGGAGAATCCTGCACCAGTAATTAAAACTCTAAGTACGCATGAGAAGTTCAACATCATACTACCCATTGCGATGAATATAGCTACCCTCGTTTCGTGCCATGGTACAGAGCAGTTTACGGAGTATATAGACGCACTAAAAAAAGATGGAAGACGCGGTCAGAGCAGGGACAAGCTTTTCACGTGAATCGTCCCATGCCTCTCCCCTTCTTGCTTCTCCCATCACTGAACTTCCATCGAAGTCTCTTTCAACCGAGTCTTTTTTAACATCACCTCCTTCGAGCTTCGACCTCGCCTTCCCAAGTTCAAAGTAAGTTTAACTTGCAGTTCAAAAGAAAACTAAAAGCCAGAGGTGGACCTAAGCGAGCTGTTCATCGTCAGCTGTGTTCATTCAATAGAAGTACAGCAGACAGGGTTCCTGCAAAACGCTCAAATTCTCAGCCTACAACTCATCTTCTTTGGAAGAAATGCAAATGTGACGCCGAGCTTTGCCCTGTATGCGCTTTACCACTCACATCAAATTTCATGAAAACTGATTGCTGCCTGAACCGAATTCATATCCATTGTTTCTCCGAGATCGCTGACGGTTGCCCTGATTGTGGCGCGTAAATAAATTCTCCATTATTCTCCATTTATAAAGTTGTAACTTACTGACGATTAACTATTTTGCTGTAAATAATTCATAATTGTGGCAGTTTCTATAAAAAGGGGTAACTTTGTCGATCGATCGAAGTCTCAAAAAACGCGAAAAAAGAAAAACAAAATTTTTGGCCGAAAAAATCAGGCTCAATCTTGCCTATTACAGTACTTTTGGTAGATCCGTGCAATAACAAGGTGTTTACAGGTTTGGAAAACTTGGAAAGTTTGGAAAAAGTCAGGAATTTGAAAAGTAGGTCAGGAAGCTTGTAAATAGTCAGGAAATTCAACAATATTTTTATAAAATTTGGAAAAAAACAAAGAATGAACTCACGGAAAATAATTCATAACTTAGTTCATCGCTTTGTTTGTTTATATTATGTATATCTGTGAATACCTTCCTAATGCTTTCACCCAAAAATCAACTTCAAATTTCAGTTCATTTTAACCATAGCGTCTAGTAGTATAAACATAAGTATATACTGTATATACTGTAAAAGTTTAAAGAAGAGAAAAAAAAGTTTGGGAAAAGTCAGGAATTTATATTTTTCCATTCTTGTAGACACCTTGAATAACGAAGCGACAAAATTTACGCGCGGAGAGAGAAGAGGGAGAAAGAGAAAGAGAATTACGAACGAGAATGAGAAAAGAGTCTTCGTTCGCTTCTTCGTGGTTTTGAATCTCACGAATAAATCTGATGTTCTGAATTGTTACCACGTAGAAGAGCGAAAAATTACCTTTCCAACAAGCCCCCGTCGAGGGTGGTAACGTGATTCCGCGGCGAGTTACGGCTGCTTGAAGCTTGAAGTTACAGAGTGGGAGAAAAAATTGTGTCTAACTTTGAACGCGTTTTTCTCGAAAACGTGTTTATCCAACATGTAATTGATAAAGACTATTTTTCCAAACAGCATCGAATGAGTAAACGGGCTTTTTTATTTGACTGAAATGGAGAGTGAGGTAAAAACCGGAGAGTGAGGAAAAAATTTTTTCCTCACGGCTTGCCTACAACACGTGACGAAAACACGAAAAGTCGCATTCGTGAATTACATGCCCTGTAGGAGTGCTACAATCACTGAACAAACGTGATCTGATAAGACTGGATGTAATCTTTTGATTTTGAGTAGATTTTTGAATTTTAATAGGTAATTTACATATTTGTCACGCAAAATGAATGTTTCTATCGATGTGGACGTTATATTTAACTTCATCGGTCAAAAACATCGGTAACCCATTCGTTTTAGCCATGCAGCTTATGAAAGCTAGTCACATTTTCAACGTAATGATAAAGCAGTAGCAAAGCCTTTGTCGAACACAACACCTTCCCGAAGATTACGTTTCTCGAGAATTTTGGAATCTCTGACTGTGAATTTATCGCACGCTTCTCTTCAAAACATTTTGCTCACGAATGTAGTGCCTTGGGAAGATGGAGCTCCTAGCATGAATTTCACTATATGTGGATTTCCTTATAACAAGAATACGTTCTAATGTTACAATTCAAATTTAAGTAAAATATAAGAATGCCGACTATAATTGATATATGTTGCAATTACAGAAATTGAAACATAAAAATTATCGTCCAGCTACTATTTCGATGCGAATGTGCACGTATGTCAATTCGTGTATTGACTCGCAATTCGCAACTACACTCCTCATTATTATGTTGGATAAAGCTACGTTCGTCACTCGTGGAAAAGTGAGCCAACACTGCTCGTGCAATTAACGAAACTCGCCTGCGGCTCGTTTTGTTAACTTTGCACTCGCAGGTAAAATTGCTCACTTTACCCACTTGTAACGAAAATAACTATTTTGCGCGTTCTTGTTACTCATCTGTAACCCCTTGTATCTCCTCAACACAAAATGCTACAGATCTCGCTGATAGCTGGTTGGAACGGGCATTCATTCCTCTATTATGTGCTATCCGTAACTCAAAATTCGTCGGATCGACAAAGTTACCCCTTTGTATAGAAACTGCCACATATATACCGACAGATTGGGCTTTTTATTCAGGGGTACATGTACCGACAGATAGCTTCTTACTCGTAGGTACATATATACCGACAGATAGCTTCTTATTCGTAGGTATATACCGACAAATAGACACATCGTTTTTTAAATCTACATGCCCTGAACATTGAGCAGAATGCCATCAATAAGGCTCTCATGAGAAATTTCCTCTTGAGTGGTTCATCTAATGCGCTATGAGTAAAAAAATTTAATTCTTAACGTAAAGAAAAAAGTGTACTACATATAACTGATTGGTACTTACAATGAAGTATAAAAGTATGCAACATGAAAGGACTTTCGGCGAAAGTCCAAAAATTTTATAGCTTGACATTTTAGAACACGTACTACAGTGCACTGATTATTGTGTTATAGGTCCTTAATGGCCTAAAGATTGTAAACATCTAAATGAAAATATTTATCAACATTTTACTTCGATATTGCGTGCATCGTTTCCTGCGTCAGTGCTGCTGCTTATCGAAAACTTTTCCGGTTTATTCTTGCTGTCTGCTGCATATTGCGAAAACTATCAACTCAAGAATGGCTGATTAGATATAATTAGAGCACGGATTGCGTGGCATTTGTCAGATTACTTGCATGAGGGCAGAAGGATAGGGAGTGAAAGGTAAGTACGTTTTAGGATATGGGGAGGCTAGGGGAAAAAATTTTTTTGGGCCAAAAATGCCAAAAACCGGTATAAATGCCAGAAACGGATAAAATGTCGAATAATGCCAAATATGACCAATATCAACAAAGAAATCCTTGTATGCATAAAAGAACGAAAAAAATGACACATTTCTCACGATAAGTACGAAAATTTCGAGAAGTAACGTGCAACATAGTAACGATATTCCTCAAATGTCCCGCTCGAATTTCGATTTACAATGAAATCATGCAGTGCCCTCTTCCGCCTGACGTTGTTGTTTCACGCTGGGGTACCTGGGTGGGAGCGGCGCTATTCTTCGCGAATAACTTTGAAAAATTTTCTGAAGTCATTTCAAAGTTACCTAGTGATTCCATTCACGTCGAGAAACTGAAGACGTTATTCAAAGGAAAGAAGTGTATAGCCGCAGATTTAGCTTTCATAAACGCGCATCTCTCATTTCTACCGGTGGCTATCACAAAATTAGAGACGCGTGGGCTTCCCCTCTCCGAGCAACTGGAAATTTTGAATAACGTCCGCTCCACATTATTCCGTGTACCTGGTCCACGTGGCGAGACGTTGAGAAAGAAAGCAGATTCTGTATTTACGAGGAAAAATCGGGGACTGCAGACACTAAGCAGCATAAATACAGCTCTCCTTGGCGGCGGCGTAACATCGTCGGTGCCAGACGATCCAGCAATACTGAGCGCATACGTTTACGCTCCTATAACATCGGTCGACACTGAGCGAACATTTTCAGACCTCAAAATGGTCTCAACAGATCGTCGACATGGTTTCAAGGAGGATAATCTTGAGGGGCACTTGATTATTTTACATAATTCCCGTTTGTAATAAGATGTTTTGACCAATAAGGACGAAGAGGAAGTAACAGTAATTAATTTTATCTTTTGCTAGAGGGAAAACGCAAAGTTGCCAGGGGCAATGCTCTTATTTGCAGAGCGCCTCTTTGATTATAACTCTGATTTGTTGATCCGAAAGTGATACAATCCAAGAATTCAAAATTTAAATGTGATTGATTTCGTTCTTGTATATTTGAAAGTTTTAGACTGCATTACACAGTAAGATACAGGGAGGGTGGTTGCTCTTACACCAGGAATACACTAAGCAATAAAATTATAGAAATCAAGGGTGTATCCAAAAGAATAGCAGTATTGAAATTGAATCTAAGGAACCTCGCTGTTCTGACTGTAATACATGTTATGCCCCTACACTTGTGTCAGACAAAAGGGAAATCAGAGAGTTCTACGACCTCTTAGACCAAACCTTTGGAAACGAAAAGAAATATTATACAACAGTAATAGGCGACCTCAATACTATGGTAGGACTAGAGAGCTCAAAACAAAATTGTGTAAGGAGATTTTGTTGGGAGGTGCTGCTACCTACCGGACGCACCTATCCCTAATCACGCAACTCGTCCACACTACCCGTAACTGGTATAAGGTATATACTAGAAATCCTTGATAATACTGCCGTCCAGTGGTGACAACGGCTCAGCCAGATAACACTAATGGTTGAGAAACGTGACCACATTTCTCAACCTCGAATAATATCTTTAATTCGGCTAAACACTATGGGAAAACTTGATTCTTTTAGCTGAAAAACACAAGTTAAAACTAATTTCTACTTTCTTTAAAAAAGAACACTAAAAGAAGATGATCCTGGAGGTCACCAAATGGAGTTACTAAAAACGAGATCAACCATGCTCTAATAAATAATATGTCAGCGGTAGCCAACTACGACTTCCTTACAACCCTTCAATTTTCCTATGATCATAAGCCTGGAAGATGCACACTTAAATTCTCATTTCATCTCAAACAAAAAAAAAAGTTTCAGGCATGTTACCAGTATAAAAATTCCAGAGGCAATCCAAAAAATGAAAAAAACTCTTACCAAAAGATCAGCCCGAGGCACTGAGAGCGTACAAAGACTATACAACCTTTTGGAGAAGCTCATTTGTGAGACTGCCAATGAGTTTGACTCTCAGAAGGAGAGTCTCAGTACGGATGATAAAATTAGCTTAGGGATCAAAGAACTCATTCTGAAAGAGCCAAACTCAGAAGCAAACAAAATAGCGAGGGAAAAACTGAATTAATAAAGTTGTGTAAACTCATTAAAAAAGAGGTTAGGAAGGACTTGAATGCGTATGAAGAGAAGATAGTGAATGAAACACTAGAAAAAAGTTGGTCCACAAAAACGGTGGCTAAACGAATTCTTCTTACTAAATTGAGTGCAAGTGACAGTACAAATGTTACAATAGAGCAGGTGTTATTGAACTAGCAACAAAATTTAAAAAAAAATCTTTATTCAGCGAGGACTGAGAACAAAAAAGGAGAGGAAAGTGTAGTTGCTGAACACCCTCCTGTCACCCCTAGCTGTAAACCTAAACTACCCTTCCTGGAAGAAGAAATACTTAAGGTAGTCAAAAAACAAAGAACCAACAAAGCATCAGGGCCGGATGGCATTGAAAACGAGCTAGTAAAATCAATGGCTGAAGGGATAGTACCCGCATTAACCAAAATTTTCCATAAAATCTTAGAGGATGATGATATACCAAATAGCTGGAGACTCTCGGAAATGAAACTTCTACTCAAGAAGGGTAATCAAGCGGACATAAATAACTATCGCCCCATAAGCTTTTCGCCTAATATATGCAAGATATTTATCATGCTTCTAAAAAACAGAATTTGCAAAACCTTGGACGTTAACCAACCGGTTGAACAGGCGGGGCTTAGAAGGGACTATTCCACAGTAGATAATATATTTTTATACTACTTGATCAGAAGCGGCATTGTTTTTCGCTGACATAGTCTGTATTTTTTTTTTTTTTTTTTCAATATATTTATTTATTTAAATTATAGACAGGTGATTTTTGTGTGTGTGTAATTAATTCAAAAATTTAATTTGCTCAACTAATTACTACAAAGTACAGTATCACAGTCTTGTCTTCAGTTTGTTCACGTGCACAAACATCATACATAGGTAGCGGCCAGCAAAAATGTAACAACGGATAACAACGAAGGGTAACAGCTGTACTGCGTTGTGAATATTTAAATGCGTTCTCAAGTCGCCATTTTATAATTCGCTCCGTGGCCGAGTGGTTAGAGACAATTGCTGCATTTCAGTCAAATGTTTCAATAGACTTGGGTTTGATTCCTCGATACAAAATTACCAGCCAGCAATTTTTTCATGTAAAAACGCTTTACTTTGAGGGACGTTTACTTTACATGCAGGTTTTGTTAGCACTCGATCATGAATGATAGGCGCTTCTTGTCGCCCATAAAACACCAATGTAAACATTGCCTTTCTGATCAAGTAGTATGTAAATATTTTTTCCATAACAAGAGCCAAAAGTGAGTGTTTACATGGCCAGGGAAAGTTTGCAAACAGCGTAGCGAGTGAGCAATTCCCGAGTCATGTAAACACTCACTTTTGACTCTTGGTGTGTAATATAAAATGTTCATCTTTCTCAAATTTCAGACTCTAGGTCAAACAGAGAATCTATTTCGTAGTAAAAGCAGAATAGTCATTGAAATTGGAAATCCACTGTTTGCTACCGACTTTCAGATTTTCAAAATGTCTTCCACATTTCAACTTTGTTTCAACCTTTCAGATAACGTTCGATGCTCAGCTTGAAACCTTCGGTTTTTGAATGACTAGTCTCTGACAGGAGTCCAGGGTAATTCATTTTCAGAAACAAAATGTGACTTCCAATTTTTTTTCTGGGGGGGGGGGAGAAGAAAAATTTGCCGACAAATATTTTTTGAAAACTAAAAATTTGTCGATTTTCTAATCAAAATATTTCTTAATTGAAAAAAAAATAATAATAAACGAATAAACATTCATAAAAAATGAAAAATTCAAATGAACAATTTCAAAATTTGCCGACTGTCAAATTATTGGGGGGGGGGGAGGTCAATCCCCACACCCCCTATAGTTTCGCCTTTGCGTAGAACCGCCCAATATTCACGAAAGGATTGGTCATTTTTGGTGTAATTCGCGAGGAGGCTAGTACTGCTAACCCCACTTCCCTTACGACATCGATCCAACTCCCAAGAAATTTTTAAAATATAATACAAATGCATTATTAGGGGCTAAAATCGATTTCCTGGACAGGATATCCGCTCAGCCACGTAGACATTGAAACCAAAATCTACTTATGGTGTTATAGTTGCATCATGTGTTTTTCGTTATTCTCCTCGTTCTTTCATTCGTACGGATGACAAAATTCAACGAAGAGGTCTGCGAGTGGAAGAATAACAGTCAGAAAACCAACTGACTAAATGAGTGTTGGTATGAGATACAAGTGAAATAGCACCTTCGAGGAAAGAAGCCATAAAACATTCGAAGAAACAACCCTCGCGACTTGCGTACTAGAATTAATAAAAAATTTACTGAGTCCGTTCCAGGATACAACAGTTTATCGCTTTTACATTCTGATTGAAAATAAAACGTCTGCAGCCATTTGTGCTGTGTATAAATGGCGTAAAAAATGAACTGCTGAGACAGTCCCATATGTCCAAGTTTTTTCTTTTCTTCTTTTTTCTTCGAAACACCAAGTTCGAGCGTCATGCTCCACTGTATTTTCTATTCTTACTTGGTGTAGGTATTATAATCTAGTAAAATTGCTCGTATTCGTGGATGAGTTAAGACCGAGAGAATGTAGCGTGTTTGTAATTATTTGCGGGTGTATAAAGTTGGTTTAATGTCAAGTCGTTTGTAAGGTGTATACCGACAATATTTAAATGTAAATTGTTGAATAGAATTTCTGTGTGCCTGAAATAGGGCATCGAGTCGTGGATTATTTCTCGCGTGAAATAATAGTGTTTTTTTCGGACACACGGGTACATTTATGAAAGAATTGACGAAATATAAATGCGCCTTAATTCGCATAGGGTTACGCTCGACTTGTGTGTAAAGACGTACACGATTCGCTCGCACTCGCGTATCCATTTAATGATAAGGTTTTGCATTTTCCACTCGAGCTACCCTCGGACTATACTCGTATAACGAAGTCGGTATTTACTTCTCAAATCGGATTTCAAAAGTTACGTCGAAGATTAAAGACTCCGACTTTGTTCCGGTTATTCAGAAATTTTCTGTGTCGTCGAGTACATTAGCTGTGTGTATATTCGAAGGCTGGAAGTTTAAATCTTCTCAAAAGTGAACTTGTATTTCAGAGAATATCGAGAGCGCCGAGACGTTCAAATTTCAAAAATCTTTTCACCCTACATCTTCGCTATATATTTTCGATGCGAAAGAAGGCTCACAGTTTGTTTATGTTAAGTGGTTAAGTATTGCGCGACTTCCCTCGCGTGGAGTTCTCCTCTTAAGTTCCAACCGTGTCTGCTTAAATGAATTTCATCAGGCAAGAAAGCGAGAGGATTATGTGGAAGTTTTTTACGTAAACACACGTTGTTACGTTCGCGAGCTTCATTTAACCGAAAAGGAAAATAAAAATCAATTTATTCTCTCTGTCATATCGTAGCACGGCTCGTCCCTTCATCAACTTGGAAAATAGTTCTAATACTTTCTCAAGATGGCTTTATTATCATCAGTTGAGGCGGGACAACTTTTGCTGAAAATCGCACATCTGATATGACAAAAGATTTGTACTTCGCTACACCCTTTTCCGACCTCAAAATACCTTCTTTTTGGCGGACTTTTTCTTTTCCTTTTTTAAATAGAAAATGAGTTAGTGAGATTTGCACGATTTCTGCCCGATTTTTCCTTCGTCCGACGCGCCTCGAATTCACCGGCGGCGTCGAGCGAGGCGTGAAGTAGCGGTAGCGAACCATTAGGACCCCGACGAATCGCGAACTGATCAGCGGACGTGAAGCAATCTTGGGTCGCCGACGAGTCACGAACTCGTCAGCGGGTGTGAAGAGACGTGAGACGCAATTGTGCCGAGGATTCACAGATATTTTTGAAAGGGAGACGTTTTATCTGAAAGTAGTGGCAGTGAACGAGCTAATTCTCGCGAATAAATGCCCGGGATTTCTGAGAAATTTTCAAAAATTTCTAGAAGAAATGCTCGATTTTTGAAAAGCTTGTGCTATGATATTATTGTCAAGTGCCATATCCGTTGCCGGATGTCGGTGGTCGCGGTTTCGGGAGGTTGCGAGTTGCGGCTAAACAAATTTTTTTAGACCGACTAGTATCGAATTGCGGCCCAAAAAGTAGAATTATGACCAACAGAAAAACCGGATTGCAGCCCACAAAGAGCCGAGTTGCGGCCCACCTGCGAGTAGGATGAAAGTAACTGTTTGAAAAGTCATGATTACAGTAAGATGGCAGCATGTATGAGTTGGTACAGCGCCTGGAAACGCCCTGGTATTGACCTTCGCAATTTTCCGATGCTTGGTGTCCGACGATTCACAATTCGATACGCGGAACAGTCATCGGACAGCTCCGTGTCACCAGCAGCACATATACAAGGGATGTGGATGAAACCTATACAGAAAAATTGTATACCATTTGTGTATTTTTGTGTGACCAATTACAAAATTTGTGTGTCATCCCTTCCGAAGATACAACCAAAAAACTAAAATTAGGGCAATGCGCTGCTAGCGACATGCTGCCAAATAATGAGATTAGGTGTGACCTACCTGAAAATAAGCTCAAATAATTGTGTTCTCATTGTGTATTTTTGTGTGGACCCGAATGGTCCCCAACGACAGCTTTTTAATTGTGTGTTTCTGTGTTGATAATTTCCGAATTTAACTGTCAACCACCTGTCATGAAGGCTATGGAAGACTCATTATAATAACCCCAGAATGGAAGCTGATGCTAAAGGCCCACGAATGCCTTAATGCAACAGTTGTTTATTGTGTACTCGTGTGATTGTTTGGACGTTTTCCGAATTTATGAACTTTTTATTTCTATGTAAAAGTACTGCTGTTGACTTTCGGATGGTCTCAAATTGTCTACCTGCCGGGGTCGGGCAGTGCATGTCGGACACAGAAATTTTCCAAAGATCCCTGCCGACATCGAGAAAACCTGCCGAGGTGTAGCGATGTTTGAGAAACCCGCGGACACCGCGAGAACCTGCCGGAGATTAGCGGTGTCGAACAAAAATTTTCGGAGTTCAAGATCCCCGCTCACCCCGAGAGAATCTGCCGGTGTTGAGCGGTGAAGTAGATCCCCACCGACATCGCGAGAGTCTGCCGGGTTTTTTTTTTTTTTTTTTTTTTTTTTTAAACTAAATTTATTAATACAATACAATACAATACAAGAAAGTAGAATCTCACTTGTACAATGTTTATCAGTGAAGATTCTACTTCCGTTTACTTATTACGTAAATGCATTTAGGCTAACTATAAATAGGTACAAAGCTTAAATTTACGAACAAATATGACGTGCATGTCGGGGTAGGTGAAGAAGGAAATAAAGCGCTCACAAAGAGAAGTTGAGATCGAAAGGCTATTTCTGGAGAGAAGGAAGCTTACTGCTTGTTGCTAATTTATTTTTTGTTTTAATTTGTAGATAATTGTTAAGAATTTGAAAAAGTTGATCAACTGTTTTGTTTGTTTCCCTATGATATTACTATCTTCTTTGCTGATGTTATTGGTAGTTCTTTGTATTTCCCATTTTTTGCATCTGAAAATCGTGTGCAGGGAGTCATCACTGTCGCAATTACATTCTAGACACTTGTTGTCATTTATAATCTTGAATCTGTACAGGTAGTCTGCAAAATTTCCATGTCCACTTAAAAATTGAGTTATTATGTAATTTGTGTAGAAGTTTTTGCATTTGAGCCTTGATCTGAGATCTGGAATTAAGGCGTGCGTGGTTTTTCCTGTGGAACCCGTGTCGTAAATGTTTTGCCATTCTTTCGTAGTCTTTTCTTTGATGGCGCAGATTTTTTGTTTTAGATCATCATTTTCTTTTTGGTTGTTTTTTGTCTTCAGCATTCTTATTTGGCTTATTTCCTGTAGTTTAAGTGTTATAGGCGGTATACCGGAGATGGCCCAAACGGACAGATACGAGATTGTACGGAAACCTGAGATAACTCCTATTAAGATATTTCTTTGGGCCTGTAATAGTTTTTTCTTTTGAACGGTGGTCAGGTTTCTCGCATATGCTTGGTGGCAGTAACGCACGTAAGATTCGTAAATTGCTTTATACAGGATTAAGCGATTTTTATAATTTAGGCCGTAGGTGTTTCCGTATAGAGCAGAAAATGAATGATAATACTTTACGGTTTTGGTTATTATCATATTAATATGTTCATTGAAATTCAAGTTTTGGTCCAAGATAACTCCTAAATACTTTATGTGGTCACAGAAAGTTATTGTATTACCATCAACAATTACTTGAGTTTTCAAGTGATTTTTAATTTCTTCTTTATCGTATTTTTTTGAAATTAGTAGACCGAATGTTTTTTGACTGTTGAAATTGAGGCCAAATGAGTTTACAGTGTTAGAGAGTTTGGCAATCGACTCGTTTATATGTTGCACTTCGTTCTTTTTGTTTAGACCTGCTACCATGATTATGTCATCAGCGTAGCTGAAAATTTCGTAGTTATTGTTTAGGGTTAAAGTATGGAGTTCTCGCATGGCTATATTGAAAAGCGTAGGGCCTAACACCGATCCCTGTGGTACCCCTGCTATTAGTTCATAGTTTATGAATGTATCGTCTGGCGTAACAGTAATTTGTCGGTCATGTAGGTATGATGTTACTATTTGGATAATGGGGTTACTTATTTCGTTTTTAGACAGAAATTTTATTATTGAGGAGTGTTTAATTTTATCGAAAGCCCCTGACATGTCAAGACTGAGGAGCAAGACATGTCGGGTTGTTTCTCGCTTTTTCCTAATGCATTCTAGTACCCTGCAGACAGCGTTTTCTGTTGACCTTCCTTTAATGTACGCAAACTGATTTCGGTGTATGATGTTGTTTCTCTCTAATTCAGCTTCCAATAGTTTTTTAATTAGTTTTTCGTAAACTTTACTTAGGTTTGAGAGTAATGTGATGGGTCTGAAAGATGTAGGGATTGAAGGGTCCTTACCAGGTTTGTTTAAAAGGATGACACGACCAGTTCTCCAGACTCTTGGGAAGATTAAGAGTTTCAGACAGCTGTTGTACAAATTTACAAGTAAGTCAGGGTTTTTATAGTGAATAATTTTAATAGTTCGGTTTGAAATTTTGTCTGGACCGTTGGCTTTCTTGTTGTTTAGGTTTTTTATTATTGTGTCTACGGTTTTTTTGTCAACTTTTAGGTTGTTTTGTACTGTAGCGTCAGGTAGTTGGGGAGAAGGAGGGTCGTAAATTTTGGGAAACAAGGTATTCAGTATTAATGTGTATTTGTCTTTTGAATCGGTTATTAAAGTGTCGGTGTTTGGGCATTTAAGGGGAGGCATTAATAGTGTTTGGTTTTTGTTTGTGACGATCTTGTATGGTCTTCCCCAAACTGTTGACTCTTTAACTAGTCTTTTCCATGCTGCTGATTTTTCTGAGAGAATTAGATTTTTGTAATGGCTTTTGAGTTTGGTAAGAACCCTTTGTAAAACGTTCACGTAGGAGACTAAATTTTGATTTCGTTGTGTGCTATGACGCAGTCTATGACATTTTCTACTCAATTTCTTAATTAAGTTCTTGTAGCTTTCCAGACGAGGAGACCACCACGTTTTACAGTTTGGATTTGCTGCTTCCTCTGAGGATTCGATTTTGGTTTTAAGTTGTTTACAGAAGTCGCCAATGGACGTTTCCAGCTGAGATTCCGTTTCTGTTTTTTCGAAGTTTTTACTCCAACTCCCAAGAAAGGATGGTGACAGCTCCTTTTCTAGTGTTTCGTAGTTAATTCTGAGGATAGAAGGTTTTATTTGTGAATCAGTGTTTGTTTTCAGACTGAAAACGACAGACATGTGGGCAGTGAGAGTATTTTCTTCCACTCTGACATTGCTTACCTTATTTGCGATCTTGTCTGAGACAAGAACTATATCTATCACACTGTGTCCGTTATAATTTCGGAAAGTTTTTACATTGTATGGGTTTTTAAGAACTAAGTTATTGGAGATGAGGAAGTTTTCGAAAATTTCAGTTCTCCTTTTGTTTGGACATTTGATGTCAGATAGCTTTTCAAAAAATTGTGACCTGACATTGAAGTCTCCTGTTAGGATTATGCCCTGATTTTTATCTTTGATGAAAATTTCTTGTAAATCCTGAACTTTTTCTTCAATTTCTTCGCTGGGTGTGAAATAAGCACAGCAAATCAGGATATTTTTTGTTTTAAAAACAATTAGATAATCTTTTAGTAAAATGGGTTCCAAAATTAAGGTTTTGTTGTGTTAGCGGTGTCGGACTTTGAAATTTTTGGAGTTTGAGATCCACGCTGACACTGCGAAAATCTACCAGAGTTTAGCGGTGTTTGAGAATCCTACGGACAACTCGAAAATCTGCCGGGGTAGAGCAGTGTTCAAGATCCCTGCGGATACCGCGAGAATCTACCGGTGTTGAGTGGTGAAGTAGATCTCCGCCAACACCGCAAGAATCTACCGGGCTTTAGCGGTGTCGGACTTTGAAATTTTCGGAGTTCGAGATCCTCGCTGACACCACGAAAATCTGATGGTGTTTTGCTGTGTTTGAGAACCCCGTCGATAACTCAAAAATTTACTAGTGTAGAGCGGTGTGTTCAAGATCCCTGCGGACACCGCGAGAATCCGCTGGTGTTCAGCGATGAAGTAGATCTCCGCCATGACCGCGAGAGTCTGCCGGGGTTTAGCGGTGTCGGACTTTTTCGAGATCCCCACCAATACCGCGAGAGTCTGCTGAGGATTAGCCATGTCGGACATAGAATAGTTCTTAAAAACAAATCTGTTTTCTGATTTCATTACTCTTATTGCTAAGACTGAAGTCTTGTCAACTAATATTGGGTAGCAGATTGGTTGTTTCCATATGTCGCCAGCAGGACACTGCCCTACGTTTGGTTTTTTGGTTATATTTTCAGAAAGGATGACACACAAGTTTTGCACTTGATCACATAGTAATACACAATTGATACACAATTTTTTGGGGTATTCTGCATTCTCGAATCCAAAAAATATTCTCTATTCAGGGGGAAGGAGGATGGCAGTAGTTTCGGGTATCGTGAAGATCCACACATAAATACACAATTAGTATACACAATTATTTGAGCTTATTTGCAGGTTGGTCACACCTAATCTCGTTATTTGTGCTGCATGTCGCCGGCAGCGCATTGCCCTAATTTTGGTTTTTTGATGGTAAGAAGGTATAAAAGGCCGCTCCTGCAACACACAACAGACTATGCTAAGCGCCATCTGACGTCACGACGCATCGAGTTGGCGTAGACAGTTCGGTACTATGTAATTAAGGTGCGATGTTTAATGTATTTCGGATGGATTTTGAAGCGTGATGCTCGCGATTTAAAGTGGGGGAATTTAAAGCGGGAGATATTTTCGTTGTATATTTTTAATTGAATATTTAAAATTTCACACATGTTGATGATGTTAACGGGGTAGGTGATTAAGGAGGTGACTTCTAAATAAGATCTAAGTTGTTTGTGTATTATATTCACGGCGGGATGATTTTTAATAGTGGTGATGGTTAAATTATTTATATTTCTTCGCGTTTTCGGATTTTATTTTACGTTATGGCGGAACTCATATCCGGTGAGACACGTGTGTTTTAGCATGTTAGACGTGGCAGCGTCATCGATGGACCTCTCAGCGTCTCTCAATTAAATTTCGAACACTACCGATCTATCAATCCTGAATTAATTTTCGAATAGAATTTGATAGTCATCTACCAACCCGAGACAAGAGAGTCCCTCGTTAGACGCGGCAGCGTCAACGATGGACCTCTCAGCGTCTCCCAATTAAATTTAGAACAGTATCAACCTATCAATCCTGAATTAATTTTCGAATTTGATAGCCATCTACCAACCCGAGACAAGAGAGTCCCTCGTTAGACGCGGCAGCGTCAACGATGGACCTCTCAGCGTCTCGCAATTAAATTTGAGTATATCCAATTATTATTATTATTATTATTAATTTTGCAAATCTCCGAATCGAATCAAAAAATATCAGATACATGGACATGTATGCTATTTTCACTCGATGCAGTCAACGGACGAGTCATTTCACATTTTTACCGTTAAAGTAGCTAAATCCGTATCATGCTATTTTCACACAAAGCAGTCAACAGGCGAAACATGTCTTTAGACTTTTTTTCGCATAAAGTAGACTCGACCTGCAACAATTAGCGAGCGTGACACTTGACGCTTCGAGTGTGCGGCTCCAAGCCCAGGCCAATTAGTATCAATCGACTTCTAATGTGCATATTGTATTCCCATTCTCGCGGATACAGATGTCAGCCTTATTTTATCCAAACAGCCTATGATTTGAAGATTTTAACGAAAAAAATGCTGACATTAAAGCCTTAGACAATACATTTTAGATTCAAAATCTGAGATTAGAATGTTTTACCGATAAAGTGGGAGATACTTACATGAAATATCTATATTTTAACCGAATTACCTTTGTGTAGATGGGATATTGAACAACAGATGAATATGGCGAGCATTTACCCAAATTACTCTCGAGTATAAGGAGATAGCCTTCTGCCTGGGAGTTGGAAGTTTTGATGGAGAAAGCGTTAGCTTCTCTATCTATACTCCCCATCTCGCCCTAATTAATATTAATTAATTAAATGAGAGAGAGATACCTACTTGTATTTTATCCGAATTACTTTTGAGTAGGAGATTATCAAATGCCAGAGGAAATGATACCCGAATTACTTTTGAGTTGGTTATCAAATATCAGATGAATGCGGTGGACATTGAGTATACAAGGAGATATCCTTTTGCCCGGGAGATGAGAGTTTTAGCGGAAAAAGCGTCAGCTCCGTTGCCTATACTCTCCATCTCGCCCTAATTAATATTAATTAAATGGGAGGCATTTACATGAAATATTTGTATTTTATCCAAATTACTCCCGAGTATAGTAAGGAGTTAGCCCTCAACCTGGGAGATGAGAGTCCCAATTAAGCTATTGAGCCTAATGAATATTAAAAAATGAAATAATTTTCGCAAAATCCTCGAATTTTTGAATCAGAGTCATGTTTTATATTCAATTTGAAAAATCCTCTGTAATTACCTCCGAATAACAGGTTTTCATCAAATATCTGTAAATCCTCAAGACTATAATGCTATGTGCACATCGTTGGTATGCAGCAAAAGTACCGTTTGATTTAGGCTTTCGCTCCCATTGACAGTGGTTTTTTTACATAAATTACAAAATACTCGCTAGTCTTCCAAGATAGTGATTCTGTTCCAAGTACGTTTAGGGTTGCTTCAATGCTATTTCTCTTCAAAAAACGCACCTAAAATTCTCCTTATTTAAAGTCTTAAATCTCAGACAAATGAGCATGTGTTTGAAAATGAATTTTGAGCATGTATACAGAGTGTCCTCGATGATTCTAGCTAGCATATAGGGCGTTCCAAAGTCAAAGTAGGAGGCGGATAAAGCAGAGAGCTATTAAAATTGAGAGCTAAAATAGTCCTAACAGTCTCCCTGACCTCTCTCGGAGGAAAAAATCTATAGAACTTGCTATATGAAGATCCATTTTCCTTCCATATTGACCTATAATAGCCAACTATCTGGGAGATGAGATGAGTTTAGATGGCTGAATAAATGAATGATTCGTCACAAATGATGAGATATTTCGCTTCTAAATGGAGAATATTTTTGCTAATGAGATGATCGAATAACATGATGAAGAAAGTACCGTTGATTCAGGCTTTTGCAGCAGTTACGAGTTCGAAATTGTCAGGTATATTGATAGGTAGACATTCCTGGAATGCAAATACCATTACTTTGCGCGAATTACTACCCATTTGTTATGAATTTAGGCTTGGTCCCCAGGCTCGATAGTATTTCAACCAGCGTGCGATACTCGCTGGTCTTCCAACATACTGATTCTATTCCAAGTATGTTTAGGGTTGATTCTATGCTATTTCACCTCAAAAAACGTATCTAAAATTCTCAATATTTAAAGTCTTAAATCTCAGACAAGTGAGCATGTTGTATGTTTGAAAATGAATTCCAACCATGTATTCTCGATTATTCTAGCCAGCTTATAGGATGTCCCAAACTCAAAGTAGGAGGTGGATAAACAGAGAGCTATTAAATTGAGAGCTAAGATAGTCCAAACAGTCTCCCCGACCTCTCTCGGGGGCAATGCTTGAAAGGGTATATTCCAGAGCTCGGGGTTGTGAGCAAAATGAAAAGGAGGGCGTTGTTAGAGTTTATATCTCAGATCAGTGGATTTAATGGAGACAGGGGAGATGAGCAATAGGAAAGAATGTACAGAACTTGATACACGAAGATCCATTTTCCTTCCATATTGACCTATGATAGCCAGGTATCCGGGAGATGAGCTGAGTTTAGATGGCTGAATACTTAGACCTCGAGTTTATAATGACAAAACCTAAAAGAATGAGTAGCATACATACATAATACAGACGTTTCTTGAAATTTGCTCAACAATTGATTCCAACGGTCTATATGTATACCATTAAAAAGAATGTGGATAAGCGTCTATTTTTATCGTTCCATTAGAAGCTAACAGGACCTTAATAAATATCATAACCGGACCAACCTTTCACATTTATTTGTTCTTACTGGACAATTATATGAATAAATGCATATTTCAGGTAAATTATCGCTCATTTGTCGAAACAAAGAGTAATAAATTGAAATATTTACATTGATTTGAGTCGATAGTAGAGTCAGCTGGCAATGAAAACATAACTAAATTCAGGAAAATGACTAAAAATAAGAAATCTTTCGAAAAATGATCGCTTTCCGTGATAGTGTGAGAATGATGGAAGTCAAGAGGAGTGTCCAACCTGAGAGAAGAGGGGCTAGCGTCTTCATCAAAGTCCTCTATCTCTCCCAATTAAATTTCAAATACAACCAACTTATCAAAACCTGAATTACTTTTTCCTATCAAATTCCATAACCATCCACTGAGCCGAGATAAGAGAGTACCTCATTGAACGACTTGTCAGCGTTGTACCTGTCTGTGTCTCGCAATTAAATTCTGAATACAACCGATCATTAAAAACCTAAATTAATAATAATAATAATTTGAGAAATTTTTGCAAATTGACGAATACCTGACTACGACGAGAGGAGAGCTTCGACAATAGATGCGCCAGCTCCATCATCGGAGACTCTGTCTCTCCCAGATAAGCTACTGAGCCAAACGAATATTTAATAATTAAATAATTTTTGTGAAACCTTCGAATTTCTGAAAATCATAGGCAGAATTTCAACCAGAGTGTGATCCAAATTCGCTTCTAGGCAGAGAGTATGGTGCTAATGGAGTAGGTAATTACTTCCAAATAACGGGTTTTCATCGAGTAAGGAGTCTGTAAATCCTCGAGACATCATTGGTATGTAGCTCGTGGAGACAAAATGCTCGAAAGGCTGTATTTCAGAGCTCGGGTTGAGAGCAAAAGTAAAAAGGAGGATGTTTCGGAGTTTAAATCTCAGACAGCTGGCTTAAAGGTATATGTATCTAAAAACGAGAAAATGAAGGAAAATGGACAAAAAATATGAAATTTCGAATAAGTTATTGCTTCTCATGATAGAGTGAGAATGATAAAAGAGTCAAGATGAGTGTCTAGAACATAATTGTAGTCAATGAAGACATTGTCTATAAGAAAATAGTCAAAACAGGGAAAATGAGAGGAAAATGGCATTTGAATACATGAATAGACTGCGTCAACATGTAGGAGTAAGAGACTGTATATTTATCCCAGCCGAAAAAGTAGAAATCGCATGTGAAATGTGTTGATTTCCGAATCTATTGTTGGTGATAATCAAGTTAATTTCTGTTGCATTACTGATTCATGGAGTAAGGAGACTATATTACCTAGTAATTTTATATTTCTTGCGAAAATTGTCAAGTTTTGAGTTGCTTCATGCATGAATTGAGGAGGAGAGTAACTGGACTGCATAATTATAGATAGTAGAGCCATTATCCAGTGGGAAAATAGTTAAAATGAGAGAGTCAGACCGTTAACACTCTCATTTATGTTCACATTCAGGAGACTTTATTGCTAAACCTATCAAATATTTTGACAATGAGATGGCTGAGTAATGGGAGGTAATACTCGAAAGGGTGGATTCGAGAGCTCAGGTTGAGAGTAAAAGTGAAAGGTAGAAGCTGTTCAGAGTATAAATCTCGAACATTGGGATTTAATGGTTACAGGCAGAAAGGGAATAGGTATCATTATCTGTAAACTATCGTATATGGAATATGAGGTTAGGGGTTAATATATAAAAAATTTTTATTAGAATTTCCAAGCAGAGTAAAATATGTAAAAGGAGATGTTAATATTAAATATAAGTTTGAAATATTTACCATTAGATCATAGCAAAGGTACATTAATCAGTCAAGAAACTGTTAAATTTATTGAAAATCACAAAAATCGTTTTAGAGGGAATACATAGTATTCTGATAATAACAGGGGTTCTATTAATAAACCCGTACATTTAAAAGATCGTCGATAGATGGAAAATCATACAGACAAGATGTGAAGGCTGTCTTCCAGAAGTATTCGAGTTGGAAATAGCAATGCTATAGTGTGACGGATACAAATTTAGAAAAAACAGCTGAAACTGACTAAAAGAGCACTATTTTTGAATATTTAGCATTTTGACGTAAGTAAAACAGGCAATTAATCGGAATAATATTTGATTGAAAATTTGAAAGGAATAGGCATTTGCTAAAAAAGAACAAAGTGTAAAATCCGTCCATTCATCCATCAATGCAGAGAGTCGGTTGATAGATGGAAAAATAAGTCGACAAGACAGGTGTCAGATGAGGAGATCGCCTTCTGAGGCACTCGTGAGAAAATCATATATCGTAATCAAGTAGTGGTAGATGAAGAAAGGGAGAAAATTGAGTACTACTTAACGTTGTTGTTCAATCTGCTGATGAAAACATGGGAAATTGGCGAATAATCTGGAAAGGTAGGTATTAATCTGGTCAAAAGTATGTAAAAATTAGCAATTTAGCGGAATAATATTAATAAAAGGATTAAAAATTTGAAAGAAGTAGACAAGTAGTATGTAAAACAGTGGGGTGAACTGGCTATCAGTGTTGAAAGTATGGGAAATAAGCAACTCTGAGAGAAGGATACGGAGAAAGTTTTGGAGGGTGTTGCAAATAAAAGACAGCGGTAGTATGTTAATTTCATCAAAAATCTGTTAAATTTGACAAAAATGACAACCTATATCAGAAAAATTGTTTTAAAGGGAATATCTACTACTATTTTGATAATAACATGTGTTCAGTTAAAGAGTCTGAGCATTTAAAAAAGGTCAGAATACTCACAGATGAATGGAAAAAATGTGTATATACTACCTGCTTCAGCTGAGAAAGACATCTTCCAAAGGAACTCAGTATAGATTGTTTTATATTGAAATTTGCTAAACTCGTAGAAAATAGCTGAAAAAACTGACAGAATGGTTAAAATGCCAATATTTGACTTGCTATCATGTGAAGTTATACCGTTAGATTGAACATTACAAGTCACTGACTCATCGGGAAGCTGAATACGATTGCCAATGACTATGAGAAAAAATGTACGATCAAGATACTTTATATGAGAATTAGTTAACGAAAGAAAATAGGTATGTAAGAACGCCAGATTGACTATGCTATATGTATAGCCCGATGGAGCAGATATTCACTAATACTCTGAAAAGGTAGGTATTAATTTAATCAAAAATGGGTAATTAGGAAAACTAGCCGAATCTAGCTAAAAATACCTCCCTTTTTCCTCAAAAAGTCGGTAAAACGCTCTAAATTTGAATATTTTGGCATTTTTGAGGTAGGTAAAAGGTAAAACAGATACCTAGCCAATAGGTAATGGAATAAAAAAAATTTTGAAAGGACAAGCTTTTTGCTAAGAAAGGGAACAAGAAGTGAAACTTCTCCCTCAGATACATCTTGATATAGCTGATTGATAATAACTTGGGATTCGTAAATTGATTGAAATTATGTTAAGAAGTATCCTAACAGGTGTAGATTATTCTAAATGTATTCATATTTCAGGTGATAAAGTCCCCTCCTCTCCCCAATGAAGAGAATCAAAACAAATGGTACAACAACCAACTTGAACCGAGAATTACATACAAACATGCGAAGAAAATTAAAAGGAGATATGCATATAGCAGAAAGAGAACAAGGAGTGGAGCCCCAGTCCCACTATTATGAGAGAATAGGGAAAACTAACTGAATCTGACTAAATTTGAATAGTTGGTATTTTTTGACAAAATAGATGATGGTAAGAGAACAAGGAGTAGAATCCCCACCCCTCATGAAGAGAATCAAAACTATGGAAAATAGTCAAAAGGAATTATAATTGCATAAACCATCTAGTTATCATCAATGCCAGATCATATGAAAATATGATGTAGTATCTATACTCGCTGAGAAAGGTACCTACATTGAAAACTCATACATAGGCGACAGTTCAAAATGCAGAAATTGAGACAAAATGAGTAAAAAATCATCAGCTAAACGGACAGTCCGAGGAGAAAATAAAAAATAAAATATCGACCATGATAAAATACCCGCGAATATTGGGACATCTCGATATTAGGTTCAAATATTATATTTTGCATACAAACTTCAGAGGTTTATTCTTAGGTTCAGCAACAATACTCGTATTTTATATGCAACATCAGAGGTATATGTAAATATAACCCAATATTCGCGGGTATTTTATCATGGTCGATATTTTATTTTTTATTTTCTCCTCGGACTGTCCGTTTAGCTGATGATTTTTTACTCATTTTGTCTCAATTTCTGCATTTTGAACTGTCGCCTATGTATGAGTTTTCAATGTAGGTACCTTTCTCAGCGAGTATAGATACTACATCATATTTTCATATGATCTGGCATTGATGATAACTAGATGGTTTATGCAATTATAATTCCTTTTGACTATTTTCCATAGTTTTGATTCTCTTCATGAGGGGTGGGGATTCTACTCCTTGTTCTCTTACCATCATCTATTTTGTCAAAAAATACCAACTATTCAAATTTAGTCAGATTCAGTTAGTTTTCCCTATTCTCTCATAATAGTGGGACTGGGGCTCCACTCCTTGTTCTCTTTCTGCTATATGCATATCTCCTTTTAATTTTCTTCGCATGTTTGTATGTAATTCTCGGTTCAAGTTGGTTGTTGTACCATTTGTTTTGATTCTCTTCATTGGGGAGAGGAGGGGACTTTATCACCTGAAATATGAATACATTTAGAATAATCTACACCTGTTAGGATACTTCTTAACATAATTTCAATCAATTTACGAATCCCAAGTTATTATCAATCAGCTATATCAAGATGTATCTGAGGGAGAAGTTTCACTTCTTGTTCCCTTTCTTAGCAAAAAGCTTGTCCTTTCAAAATTTTTTTTATTCCATTACCTATTGGCTAGGTATCTGTTTTACCTTTTACCTACCTCAAAAATGCCAAAATATTCAAATTTAGAGCGTTTTACCGACTTTTTGAGGAAAAAGGGAGGTATTTTTAGCTAGATTCGGCTAGTTTTCCTAATTACCCATTTTTGATTAAATTAATACCTACCTTTTCAGAGTATTAGTGAATATCTGCTCCATCGGGCTATACATATAGCATAGTCAATCTGGCGTTCTTACATACCTATTTTCTTTCGTTAACTAATTCTCATATAAAGTATCTTGATCGTACATTTTTTCTCATAGTCATTGGCAATCGTATTCAGCTTCCCGATGAGTCAGTGACTTGTAATGTTCAATCTAACGGTATAACTTCACATGATAGCAAGTCAAATATTGGCATTTTAACCATTCTGTCAGTTTTTTCAGCTATTTTCTACGAGTTTAGCAAATTTCAATATAAAACAATCTATACTGAGTTCCTTTGGAAGATGTCTTTCTCAGCTGAAGCAGGTAGTATATACACATTTTTTCCATTCATCTGTGAGTATTCTGACCTTTTTTAAATGCTCAGACTCTTTAACTGAACACATGTTATTATCAAAATAGTAGTAGATATTCCCTTTAAAACAATTTTTCTGATATAGGTTGTCATTTTTGTCAAATTTAACAGATTTTTGATGAAATTAACATACTACCGCTGTCTTTTATTTGCAACACCCTCCAAAACTTTCTCCGTATCCTTCTCTCAGAGTTGCTTATTTCCCATACTTTCAACACTGATAGCCAGTTCACCCCACTGTTTTACATACTACTTGTCTACTTCTTTCAAATTTTTAATCCTTTTATTAATATTATTCCGCTAAATTGCTAATTTTTACATACTTTTGACCAGATTAATACCTACCTTTCCAGATTATTCGCCAATTTCCCATGTTTTCATCAGCAGATTGAACAACAACGTTAAGTAGTACTCAATTTTCTCCCTTTCTTCATCTACCACTACTTGATTACGATATATGATTTTCTCACGAGTGCCTCAGAAGGCGATCTCCTCATCTGACACCTGTCTTGTCGACTTATTTTTCCATCTATCAACCGACTCTCTGCATTGATGGATGAATGGACGGATTTTACACTTTGTTCTTTTTTAGCAAATGCCTATTCCTTTCAAATTTTCAATCAAATATTATTCCGATTAATTGCCTGTTTTACTTACGTCAAAATGCTAAATATTCAAAAATAGTGCTCTTTTAGTCAGTTTCAGCTGTTTTTTCTAAATTTGTATCCGTCACACTATAGCATTGCTATTTCCAACTCGAATACTTCTGGAAGACAGCCTTCACATCTTGTCTGTATGATTTTCCATCTATCGACGATCTTTTAAATGTACGGGTTTATTAATAGAACCCCTGTTATTATCAGAATACTATGTATTCCCTCTAAAACGATTTTTGTGATTTTCAATAAATTTAACAGTTTCTTGACTGATTAATGTACCTTTGCTATGATCTAATGGTAAATATTTCAAACTTATATTTAATATTAACATCTCCTTTTACATATTTTACTCTGCTTGGAAATTCTAATAAAAATTTTTTATATATTAACCCCTAACCTCATATTCCATATACGATAGTTTACAGATAATGATACCTATTCCCTTTCTGCCTGTAACCATTAAATCCCAATGTTCGAGATTTATACTCTGAACAGCTTCTACCTTTCACTTTTACTCTCAACCTGAGCTCTCGAATCCACCCTTTCGAGTATTACCTCCCATTACTCAGCCATCTCATTGTCAAAATATTTGATAGGTTTAGCAATAAAGTCTCCTGAATGTGAACATAAATGAGAGTGTTAACGGTCTGACTCTCTCATTTTAACTATTTTCCCACTGGATAATGGCTCTACTATCTATAATTATGCAGTCCAGTTACTCTCCTCCTCAATTCATGCATGAAGCAACTCAAAACTTGACAATTTTCGCAAGAAATATAAAATTACTAGGTAATATAGTCTCCTTACTCCATGAATCAGTAATGCAACAGAAATTAACTTGATTATCACCAACAATAGATTCGGAAATCAACACATTTCACATGCGATTTCTACTTTTTCGGCTGGGATAAATATACAGTCTCTTACTCCTACATGTTGACGCAGTCTATTCATGTATTCAAATGCCATTTTCCTCTCATTTTCCCTGTTTTGACTATTTTCTTATAGACAATGTCTTCATTGACTACAATTATGTTCTAGACACTCATCTTGACTCTTTTATCATTCTCACTCTATCATGAGAAGCAATAACTTATTCGAAATTTCATATTTTTTGTCCATTTTCCTTCATTTTCTCGTTTTTAGATACATATACCTTTAAGCCAGCTGTCTGAGATTTAAACTCCGAAACATCCTCCTTTTTACTTTTGCTCTCAACCCGAGCTCTGAAATACAGCCTTTCGAGCATTTTGTCTCCACGAGCTACATACCAATGATGTCTCGAGGATTTACAGACTCCTTACTCGATGAAAACCCGTTATTTGGAAGTAATTACCTACTCCATTAGCACCATACTCTCTGCCTAGAAGCGAATTTGGATCACACTCTGGTTGAAATTCTGCCTATGATTTTCAGAAATTCGAAGGTTTCACAAAAAATTATTTAATTATTAAATATTCGTTTGGCTCAGTAGCTTATCTGGGAGAGACAGAGTCTCCGATGATGGAGCTGGCGCATCTATTGTCGAAGCTCTCCTCTCGTCGTAGTCAGGTATTCGTCAATTTGCAAAAATTTCTCAAATTATTATTATTATTAATTTAGGTTTTTAATGATCGGTTGTATTCAGAATTTAATTGCGAGACACAGACAGGTACAACGCTGACAAGTCGTTCAATGAGGTACTCTCTTATCTCGGCTCAGTGGATGGTTATGGAATTTGATAGGAAAAAGTAATTCAGGTTTTGATAAGTTGGTTGTATTTGAAATTTAATTGGGAGAGATAGAGGACTTTGATGAAGACGCTAGCCCCTCTTCTCTCAGGTTGGACACTCCTCTTGACTTCCATCATTCTCACACTATCACGGAAAGCGATCATTTTTCGAAAGATTTCTTATTTTTAGTCATTTTCCTGAATTTAGTTATGTTTTCATTGCCAGCTGACTCTACTATCGACTCAAATCAATGTAAATATTTCAATTTATTACTCTTTGTTTCGACAAATGAGCGATAATTTACCTGAAATATGCATTTATTCATATAATTGTCCAGTAAGAACAAATAAATGTGAAAGGTTGGTCCGGTTATGATATTTATTAAGGTCCTGTTAGCTTCTAATGGAACGATAAAAATAGACGCTTATCCACATTCTTTTTAATGGTATACATATAGACCGTTGGAATCAATTGTTGAGCAAATTTCAAGAAACGTCTGTATTATGTATGTATGCTACTCATTCTTTTAGGTTTTGTCATTATAAACTCGAGGTCTAAGTATTCAGCCATCTAAACTCAGCTCATCTCCGGATACCTGGCTATCATAGGTCAATATGGAAGGAAAATGGATCTTCGTGTATCAAGTTCTGTACATTCTTTCCTATTGCTCATCTCCCCTGTCTCCATTAAATCCACTGATCTGAGATATAAACTCTAACAACGCCCTCCTTTTCATTTTGCTCACAACCCGAGCTCTGGAATATACCCTTTCAAGCATTGCCCCCGAGAGAGGTCGGGGAGACTGTTTGGACTATCTTAGCTCTCAATTTAATAGCTCTCTGTTTATCCACCTCCTACTTTGAGTTTGGGACATCCTATAAGCTGGCTAGAATAATCGAGAATACATGGTTGGAATTCATTTTCAAACATACAACATGCTCACTTGTCTGAGATTTAAGACTTTAAATATTGAGAATTTTAGATACGTTTTTTGAGGTGAAATAGCATAGAATCAACCCTAAACATACTTGGAATAGAATCAGTATGTTGGAAGACCAGCGAGTATCGCACGCTGGTTGAAATACTATCGAGCCTGGGGACCAAGCCTAAATTCATAACAAATGGGTAGTAATTCGCGCAAAGTAATGGTATTTGCATTCCAGGAATGTCTACCTATCAATATACCTGACAATTTCGAACTCGTAACTGCTGCAAAAGCCTGAATCAACGGTACTTTCTTCATCATGTTATTCGATCATCTCATTAGCAAAAATATTCTCCATTTAGAAGCGAAATATCTCATCATTTGTGACGAATCATTCATTTATTCAGCCATCTAAACTCATCTCATCTCCAGATAGTTGGCTATTATAGGTCAATATGGAAGGAAAATGGATCTTCATATAGCAAGTTCTATAGATTTTTTCCTCCGAGAGAGGTCAGGGAGACTGTTAGGACTATTTTAGCTCTCAATTTTAATAGCTCTCTGCTTTATCCGCCTCCTACTTTGACTTTGGAACGCCCTATATGCTAGCTAGAATCATCGAGGACACTCTGTATACATGCTCAAAATTCATTTTCAAACACATGCTCATTTGTCTGAGATTTAAGACTTTAAATAAGGAGAATTTTAGGTGCGTTTTTTGAAGAGAAATAGCATTGAAGCAACCCTAAACGTACTTGGAACAGAATCACTATCTTGGAAGACTAGCGAGTATTTTGTAATTTATGTAAAAAAACCACTGTCAATGGGAGCGAAAGCCTAAATCAAACGGTACTTTTGCTGCATACCAACGATGTGCACATAGCATATAGTCTTGAGGATTTACAGATATTTGATGAAAACCTGTTATTCGGAGGTAATTACAGAGGATTTTTCAAATTGAATATAAAACATGACTCTGATTCAAAAATTCGAGGATTTTGCGAAAATTATTTCATTTTTTAATATTCATTAGGCTCAATAGCTTAATTGGGACTCTCATCTCCCAGGTTGAGGGCTAACTCCTTACTATACTCGGGAGTAATTTGGATAAAATACAAATATTTCATGTAAATGCCTCCCATTTAATTAATATTAATTAGGGCGAGATGGAGAGTATAGGCAACGGAGCTGACGCTTTTTCCGCTAAAACTCTCATCTCCCGGGCAAAAGGATATCTCCTTGTATACTCAATGTCCACCGCATTCATCTGATATTTGATAACCAACTCAAAAGTAATTCGGGTATCATTTCCTCTGGCATTTGATAATCTCCTACTCAAAAGTAATTCGGATAAAATACAAGTAGGTATCTCTCTCTCATTTAATTAATTAATATTAATTAGGGCGAGATGGGGAGTATAGATAGAGAAGCTAACGCTTTCTCCATCAAAACTTCCAACTCCCAGGCAGAAGGCTATCTCCTTATACTCGAGAGTAATTTGGGTAAATGCTCGCCATATTCATCTGTTGTTCAATATCCCATCTACACAAAGGTAATTCGGTTAAAATATAGATATTTCATGTAAGTATCTCCCACTTTATCGGTAAAACATTCTAATCTCAGATTTTGAATCTAAAATGTATTGTCTAAGGCTTTAATGTCAGCATTTTTTTCGTTAAAATCTTCAAATCATAGGCTGTTTGGATAAAATAAGGCTGACATCTGTATCCGCGAGAATGGGAATACAATATGCACATTAGAAGTCGATTGATACTAATTGGCCTGGGCTTGGAGCCGCACACTCGAAGCGTCAAGTGTCACGCTCGCTAATTGTTGCAGGTCGAGTCTACTTTATGCGAAAAAAAGTCTAAAGACATGTTTCGCCTGTTGACTGCTTTGTGTGAAAATAGCATGCATATCCAAGGTGGGGTAGTTTATCGAATCTAACGCTACTTTTAACGGTAAAAATGTGAAATTGACTCGTCCGTTGACTGCATCGAGTGAAAATAGCATACATGTCCATGTATCTGATATTTTTTGATTCGATTCGGAGATTTGCAAAATTAATAATAATAATAATAATAATTGGATATACTCAAATTTAATTGGGAGACATAGAGAGGTCCATCGTTGACGCTAACGCGTCTAACGAGGGACTCTCTTGTCTCGGGTTGGTAGATGCTATCAAATTCCATTTGAAAATTAATTCAGGATTGATAGATCGGTAGTGTTCGAAATTTAATTGAGAGACGCTGAGAGGTCCATCGATGACGCTGCCACGTCTAACATGCTAAAACACACGTGTCTCACCGGATATGAGTTCCGCCATAACGTAAAATAAAATCCGAAAACGCGAAGAAATATAAATAATTTAACCATCACCACTATTAAAAATCATCCCGCCGTGAATATAATACACAAACAACTTAGATCTTATTTAGAAGTCACCTCCTTAATCACCTACCCCGTTAACATCATCAACATGTGTGAAATTTTAAATATTCAATTAAAAATATACAACGAAAATATCTCCCGCTTTAAATTCCCCCACTTTAAATCGCGAGCATCACGCTTCAAAATCCATCCGAAATACATTAAACATCGCACCTTAATTACATAGTACCGAACTGTCTACGCCAACTCGATGCGTCGTGACGTCAGATGGCGCTTAGCATAGTCTGTTGTGTGTTGCAGGAGCGGCCTTTTATACCTTCTGTGGTACTTTGCCAGGGATGACACACAAATTTTGTATTTGGTCACAAAAAAGTACACAAATGGTACACATTTTTCTGTATAGGTTTCATTTACATCCCTTGTATATGTGCTGTTGGCGATACGGGGCTTCATCGGACTCGAAGCGACGGAAAATTGTGGATGTCAATACTCGAGCGTTTCTAGTTGCTCTAGTATGAATAGAGCACCTGAAAACATCCGAGTACTGACACCCGCCATTTTGAGTCGATTGGTACCCGACGATTCATAATTCACTACGCGGAACGGTTCCGCGTATCGATCTGTGAATCGTCGGGTACCAAGTGACTTCAAATGACAGATGTCAGTACTCAGGTGTTTCTAAGGGACTTTTGCATGAGTTGGCGCGAATGACAAGCTCAAACAGTTGAGTCATCAGTGTGCATTCAGTCGTTCACGATGAAAATGTGTATATCTACCGCCTTGAAAATGGCATCTTATGTAGGGGGTAATTTGAAGAATTTTCAGCAAAAAAAATAACACTGTGCACGCTCTGTGTTAAGCTTTCACCGCACCGCCCCGCCCCCACTTGACGATATACGCTCACAGACCGGAAAAGACCTTGAAATAATATAACCGGACTAATTTATTCGCTGTTCTAAGTTACAAGACACGACGAGAGACAATTTTGAAACTTGAAAGTACCCTCGTACTCCAATCGCCGGAAATTTATATTTTTCTTTTCCGACCGTTATATTTACTCGCTTTGGAGTAGCCGCAGTGTAATTTCGTTGATGGTGACCGGCGCGGCCCAGTGAGTGGGCTCGCTGCCCAGGCCAGGCTGTGGGCTTGACGGTCGAAATAGGAAAATACGCATATTGCTCGTTTGGTTCACTTTCGGCTGCGCTTGGTGAAGTTATCTCGGTATCTTCGACGTTCAATCTTATCTCTTTTTTTCCTGTGTATTTTGATAACTTTGTACTCGTACATCACGCAGGTTTAGCGTGTAGCATCGCCGGATATATTACACCTTGTTCAGCCGATTTACAATCCACGGATAACATTTTTTCGCTTTCCATTAGGCGTTGCTTGGATACGGCACGTCTTTTCATTGCTAACTTAAATCTCGTTCATTCCAAAGTTCCTCGTCTTACTCTCTTCGCTTCATTTTTTTTTTCCTTCTGCCTTCTAACGCTCATCTACATTATTGATAATCCGTATCCATCGAACCTTATTCATTTCGTCGAGTAGTCTTCATTTAGGGACTTTAAAAAGCGAAAATCCATTTTTTCTAGGGTTTCAGGAAACGGTGTCTCGGCACGAAATGTGTAATCGTATTTCTCGCGGTAAGAGTTATGATCGGATTGAAAATGACAATGACGTAAACTGTTTGGATTTATCAACTCTGTCTGCCGGGTGCCGGTGCGTCAAATAAAAAATGGAATTGGGAAATCTTTCAAGCAGTATGGGAAAAAGGTCGACGATAAATGTTTGAACGCTAAATTTTGGTAGAGTTGGTCAGTTAGGCATACGGATGAACGTTTTGAAAGTCCGATGAAATCCCGCTGGAGATTTTCTCACTAAAAGGTGAACCCTGTACCCTATGAATTTTTTATGATAAGTCAGAAAATGTTGATTATGGGTCATTCTGCAGAAATTAAAAATATGAAGGTGCATTTTTCTTTCTGAAGCGAAGCTTCCTTACGCAACTTTAAGATGAATAGTCTACGTAGAATAAGTGAAACAAACGCGAAAACGTGCAACGGAAGTGATGTAGTAGCACTCCGCCCACACTTAGTGAAATAGAGTGTGAAAGAAAGAGCGCGTATGTGAAACCAGACTGCTTTCCCTCCACCTCTTCGTTAACAGTTTTCTGTCAGATAACATTCAGTACATGCGCCTAGCGCCTACTGACTGATGTAGGAACTCATATAGAGCAAAAGAAGCGTCGCCTCTATCGGGTGTCCCCAGACCCATGTGCGAGGAGGGTTTGAACTAATTTTCCAAATATCCTGAACTTCGTAATGAGGAAAAGATTTTAACTAAGCCAGGCTTGATCTACATTTTATAGTGCTTTCCCTTTCTTATTTGTTCCACTCAGCGACTTCAGGTCTTTTACTGTAACTATGTTTTCACGTGACTCAACTGTTTGGTGTTTAGCAAGCTTTGGTGTCGATTTACATACAGAGCCGGATTAAGGCATGCTGCCGCCCTGTTCGAATTCATTTTGCCGCCCCTCCAAATGTTGAGAAAAAGTGTGCATCTGGCCTTCTGACGCACCTTACACGTGTGTCTCAGGTTATGAAGTTTATTCTTTTTACTATTCGGTTTGATTTCAAATTCAAAGTTTTTTGATAAATGAAATTTCATGCATATATATAAGTACTTCGTATAATATAATATACCTAATATTATTTTTCATACATGCCCATCGATTAAAACTTATAAACGGTGAAAAATGAGAAACTTATAATCTAAGGGCAAAAAATCAAAATTGTTTTCTCCAAGATTTTTCACCTGCAAATTTATTGATTAAAGCATCTATATTCAACTTATTCATAATTTCGTTGTCAATAGTTAAAATTGCGAGATTTGAAAGATTCTCTTGCGCTAAGAGACTCCGTAAGTAATTTTAAACTCGCTTCAGGACAGAAAAGCTGCGTTCACCGCTGGCATTAGAGACAGGTAAAGTTGAATAAATTTGTAAAGCAATATACACATTTGGGAAACTGCAAAGTAAATTCGTTTTAACTAGGTGTTGTAACATCCGAGAAGGGGTAAACGATGAATCTACATTATTTAATAAATAATGCTTAAAATGCACAGCTTCTTCAATTATTTCATCATCCAAATCTTGATCGTAAAAACTTTTCAGTTTCGTGGCATATTCTCTTATCTTATCTGAATCTGTATCCCTGATGTTGACCAAAAGTGAAAAAGATCATGGACTTCTTCATAAGTGTACGTCTAAGCATAACGGGACCATGTTGTCGATTTTAGTTTTCAAAATATAGCCATTTTGCCAGCGTAGGGTCAAAATTACCGAAAATGGGATTTTGAGTGTTTCTGATAGAGGCAACCCTGTGATATCTCCCCCCGCTCACCCCACCTCTGTACCTATCACCGTTCCTCTGTAATATCGATTAGAATAAAAAGTGAGAAAGGGATCATGTTGTCGGTTAAAAATTTTTTTTCAGTTTTTTCGGCCTAAAAATCATGAAATTAACCTTAAAGAGGTAGCGATGCCCTTTCGAAAAATTTGGTGATTCGAACATTGTACCAAAAAAATTCTTAAAATATCATTTGTGGAAGAAATTTTGTACGAAGAATCGTTTTGTTTTTTTTTTTTGTTTTTTTTTTGATAATACTTTTTTTTTGTTCCACTTACAGAATAATCAACGTTTAATTTTTTTACCTTTTCAGATTAATAAAATCTGTTTCATACATGGCTATCATTTTTTTTTTTTTTTTTTGTGTAAAGTAGGGCCGAAAAACAATATATTTTTGAAAAGGGACTATCTTGTCGGCAATGGATTTCTCCAAGCTGAAGCGGGTGGAATTTTTCAATAATGCACTAGAGGGATTCCATTTAGTCATTTTCAAACGAAAAAAGTGACCAGTTCACTTTTTCACTGTTTCATGCTTTTTTTTTTAAATTTTTTCTTTGCTCTAAACTTTAAACGCTTTTTTCTGAAAAGCACCTTTTTTGGAATTTTATTTTCAAAGTTCTCTGGAAAAGTGAATTCTCCAGCTACAGACCTCCACTATGGCTCATTTTGTAGGGAATTTAATGTAGTTTCTGGAACTGGTCCTAAAACTTCCATACCGACAACATGGTCCCTTTATGCTTGGACATACTGGCTTCTTTTCTAGCCTTAATTTCTTGCCTTGATGTGTCCAGTATCACATAAAAACACTCGTTCTGTAGTTTACGCTTGAAGTTAAATATCGTTTTTTTTTCGGGATTGATTCCAAATTTTGATATACATATTATGGAGAAGTACTTGAAGTGTGCATTATGAAAGTTTGATGATGACAATCGGTCGAGTCGTTCATAAGTTTTCCTCAAGTTAAGGTCAGAATAAACCGCGCCCGTGAATGCCGAATTGACTACGCGATGCCCTCTGCGTAGTTGGACCCGGCATACACGTCGATGGATTCTGTATAGGTATTTTATGTGAAGCAATTTCGCATGCGCTTTAGCTCTCCGTGACAATTCAGTTTAGGGGTCAGCATTTCCATGGAAATTTATTTTTATAATATTATTCCTTATCTAGAGTTGCGTTTTTTAAAACGTCAATGGCCTTAAACGGTTCAGCCGAATAATCTGAGTGCTTTTTGGCCAAAGGCCGAAAAGTCGGTACAGTTTTATTTTTTTCTTTGTCGCGTTGAAAATTTTGCCACCCTGAAAATTCGGCCGCCCTCAAAATTTTACCGCCCTGTTCGACCGAACAAGTCGAACATGCGTAAACCCGGCGCTGTTTACATACATTGTGACGAGCATCTCTGTCACCTGGATCATGTTCATAGATCAAAACTGTACGCGTTTTGCCATTTGTTGTGCTGAAAAATTTATAAGGCCCGTCCGTATCTTTACACCAATCAAAGATTGACCACGACAATGGATTGAAAACCCTGATAACAGAACTTTACACCTTGCCTTCTGGAAATACGAAGTCACTGACAACAAATTGAACTTCTTATCGTACACTTCCCATCTTTCTGAAGAATAACACAATTTTATTGGGAAGAAAAATTTGAAACATTTGGAACAGAAATTAAAAAATATGTAACTGGTGTGGAAACAAGATGGTGTATCATCCACGACAATGGACACCTATGTATGTTTTTTTCCATTCAGAAGAATGGTAATTGTCCTGTGTGATAAACGCATTAGCGGAATTAATTGTGGATGTTATTGTGTAACTCAGAATACCCCCCCCCCCCCAAAAAAAAAAAAGCGTGATGTGTCGCAGGTCACCCGACAGAAGCGAAGCTCTTCTTTCACGTCCTGCGAGTGGCTAGTGGCTACATCAGTTGGTAGATGCGTGTGCACTGAATGTTAACTGACACAAAAACTATTAACAAAGGAGTGGAGGGGAAGCAGTGTGGTTTCACATACCCACTTTCACTCTTCCGCTCTTTATCTCACTAAATGTGGGCGGAGCATTACTACGTCTTGTCACTTCCGTTGCATGTTTTTGCGTTCATGTTCGTGTTCGTTTCACTTTTTCTATGTTAACTACCCATCCTGAACCTGTGTACAGCTTCTCCTATGCTTTTTCTATTCAAAAATGGTAATTGTCCTGTCTGATGAATTGGATTGGTAGAATTTGCGGATGTTATTGTGTAACCCAAAATAGCCCCCCCCCCCCCCGACATACGCACCAAAATTAAAAAGTCGAAAGTTTAGATTCAAAATTTGCTGGTAACAAAACATTCTCAGTTTCTGGATAATGACCCTTAGTAAAAAGTGTTTCAAACAAAATTCACTCCAAACTCAATTCAACATACATTAGAAACGATCGTCTAAAATTTATCGATATACCCTCGGAATATCCTAAGGAGGGAGGAGAAGGGGGTTAAAAGTATTCTCTTATTATACTGTTCATTGACGCAGGTGTCTTGATTATTCTCTCTGAATATCATATACAACAAAAAGTCCTTCGATATTTTCTTCGTCCTTAATTGGCTTCATTGTTAGAAACAGGAGTATTGAGTACAAATAGCCTTGAGCAGGAAAGATTGATGATGTGCTGGGCTTACGTTAGAATAATTGTTCATTTTCGGATTTCTTCAGTCAGATATTCTTAAACCTCAGCAGAATTTCATTTATTCGCTCTGAAAATTTTTTTGCTTTTTCTGTCTTTCAAATTGAACTATATTCACTCCGTATTCCATTATTTTCATCCAATCGATTTGATTTAACCTGATCAACTCTCGAGAGTGAAACAAGAATCAATAAACTCCGGCTTCGATCCGTTCCGATTTCATTCGTCCCCAAAATGCTGATTTCGTGTTCTGAAAAAATATTCAGCTGATTTATGCTGTCAGATGGCGCCACAATCAAGTTATCCTACTTTTACATTCCGTTGCATGGGAGCTAGTCATATTTTTCTATTTTACTCCAGCAATATTCGTTTTTACGAAACAATGAATATGCACCGAAAAGTTTTACTTCCGATTAGTAAAAAGAAACGGAAAAATTGCTGCAGTTTTGTGTTTTATTTGCGATCTGCAAACACAGCTCCCTGATTCTAGAGCAGATTTCGATCTATTTCGGTTAAATGACTTTATATTATGAACACATAATACTTCGTTGAAAATTGTCGTTTGTCAGTATCCATGGATTTTCTTGGAAATTGTATGTGCAGCTTGCAGATTTCAGAAATCATAAAATCTGATTACAAAAGAATTACGACTTTTTCATTTTATGTGTACTCAGCTGAAGTTGGTAAAGTTTTGTACTGTATGAGTTTAGTTATCTTTATTTTAAAAATGAATATTTCTTGTATAAAATCAAAAATGTGACCTGCTCCTGTATAACCCTATCTAAAAGAACAGCAATTTAACTGTGTCGTTATGGGTATATCAGTTGTGTGGTGGAACTGTGAACGAATCGCATCACGTGGTTTTATATATATGTATTATTTTCCTGAAACCAATGAAACACAAAAAACACAACTGCATGTATGTAGTATCGAAAGGTGAAGGTGGGAGGACGAAAAAATGTACAGGTATTTATAGATAGGTACGGATGTAGAGAGACAATCCAGGGGTTATTTGCATATTTTCAGTTCACAAAATCTGGTGAAACAGAAAAAATATCATCAATGTTACATTTCTTTTCATAACACCTGTGTTAATATGTAGCAGTGTAATGGAGTATTTTGAACCCCGACTTAAAACATTATGGTGAAAAATATCAAAAAATTGTGGGAGGCCATTTGAATATAAATTTTAATTTAGAGTAATTTTTGTTTGAAACATGTTTTTATTCGATCAGTATTTTTTAAACTTATGATTAAAAACACATTTTTTGGTGGTGGGGGGAGGTGTTTTACTCCCCAGGGGCAAAGTTCTAGTGGGATACTTTGGGACTGTTAGAACGTTCATCAGAAGTTCCTACTTGTCAACTGAATACCAAAACTCAAGAAATTAATTTTTTTATTGTCGGGGCAGACGAAATGAGCGAACATCTGATACACGGTATTTCGATTTAGACGCCGACAGTAATTGTTGTAAAGGGGTGAGATTGCGTACACACGACAATTCGATGCCACACACGCCCCGAACGTGCTCGCCATTTAACTGTGTAATCGGGCAACACCAGGGTTTGACCGCTCTATTACCAGTTTTTATGCCGATCCCGCTTTCTCGGAGACGAGGGGTGAGGGGGAGAGGGAAATTGGAACTCGCGTTTTGCCGGATTTCCATTAAGGGTGACACGTAGATACGCAAAAGGTGGAGGTAATTAAGATACGAGTTCGTTGCCCGTTTCTTCCTGCTCACTTTCTTTCCGTAATTGGCGTGCTGACGTCGTACAGTAATTCGAAATGATAAAAGAGAGGCGCATTTCTCCGGGTCGAAGTCGTAGAATAGGCGAATTTTGGAAGTGAGAAAAAAGGAAACATTATACCTCGAGTTAGTGGTGCTGGTGTCGGGAGCAGCCCCTTTTGCTCTGGCTAGATTCGGTACGTCCCTGCTGGGAATATTAAGTGCAGGTTTGAAATGGACCAACGAAATGAACCAGGTGTTTTGATCATTGATCAATGCCCAAAGGGCAAGGTTGGTCGTTTTGGACGAAATTTTGCAACACTGCTGCAAGGTCTCACTTTGTCAGAAACTTCATGAAGAATTTTGTCAACAAAGTGGAACCTCAGGAAATGAAAGAGTTTACTCTCCAGTGGTAACAAAACTGAGTTGAGTGGGGAAATAAAGAGGTTTTGGGTTTACATTTTCGTCTGTAATGGACTAACGAAGGCAGGCAGAGAAAAACGGATTACGCCATGCGTCATTCGAAAGAGGAGGGCTTCTTATACTAAAATCGTCACGAATCCCAATTTCAAAATTTTGACGTTGATTTGCAGAAATCACCGTATCTAAAAAACTAGGATCGACAAATGGGACCTTATTCCTTGCATTGCCACATATTTATTTCCCCCTCTCAGTTCACTGATTTAAATGCTTCTTCGAGTATGTACATAGTTAAATAGGATAAGGGAGAGAAATTCACCCTGTCTAACTTCCGAGAGGGGATTTGAAGAAGAAAAAACTATCTTACTACACCATGAAAAAGTCTTGAGTCACAGCCTTTGCTTTATTTGTGCACATTTTTTGATTTCTATAACTGGCCTCTGCACCTTCTGTCTCTGAACAGAATAATATCCAGTTCTGAGGTGAGATGTACAAAATTACAGAATTTTGAAAAGCGAAGCGCTGCTACAAAGAGGCCTTTTCCTCGCAAACGACGACGCCTTCGCGATAAGGAATTTCTGCTTTCAGTTTAACTTTTTCATTATTAACCCCGAGAAATTCAATTAAAATCACCGGGACAACTTTTACTGCGGCGGATTTTCTTTAGATCGACGAGTAAATCTGACTGAAAAGACGAGTAAGCGAAAATTAAAAAATCAATTTTTTTCATATTTATCTGATTGCTGCGCGGAAAGGCTTCCACTGTAGCGGAAATTCGGTCGACTCTGTACCAAAGATTTTCGGTAAATATTTGAAATCGAGGGTTTCAGATTTTTATTTTCGGCATCCACCCGCTAGTGTTGCCTCGCAGTTGGTCAAGTATTTTGTTTGCCGTGTATTACACGGGTTCAAATTTAAAGAAAATAATTCCAGGCGGTAAAATGATAACGATGATAACAATCGCGTATTTATAGTTTTTTATTTTTATTCCCCTCTGATTGTGGTTTTCTACGTGAAGACGTTTCAATTAACGGTTTCGCATTGAAAGGCTGTATTACTGTTATAAATTGTAACCGTTTTTCGTTTGGTTTACCTGCGACATTGTTGCAACTTAAATACGTAGTTCATAGATCGTCGTTGCTGGAATTCACAATGGTTTCTATTCAAAACGAGGCGCGAGGTATGCCACACGTTTCTCTTCTTTATTGTCGTCCATGTTGCTGCTTTGGTTTACAAGTGGATGTAGACAGGAGTGGAAAAGGTGAGACTGAGAAAACGAGCATCCCACGAGTTCTAAATTGGTTTATTACGAGCTAGATATGTAATTGGAAAACTTTTCATTTCTTTTGCCGAGGAAGATGTTTTATGTAAATTACTGCCCTCGAGATTTGAGTCATATGCCTCGCTTTTCAGCACTCACTTCCGTCGAATCTGTAGATGAACGTGCGTCTCTACTTCGAGAAATACGGTCTTAATGAGTTGAGCCTGGAGCTGATCAAATTGCGCTCGCGAAATATGATTGTACGAATTCATGAATTTACAAAAGGCAACTTGTACTCGGAATTGGAGTAGCACCGCCTGCACCAGTCTGAGTGCCTAAACCTCGAATCGATATGCAGTCAACAGTGACAGAATGACGTGGGCGACTACTAAATTAAAAAAAATCATCGAAGGGAAACAATGCCGTTAAACTATTTTCTTCTTCGTAATTCGGCCCCATATTTACCTCCGCGTCAGCTCAGTTCAAGCTCGACGTCCTGGTTTCCTGTACGGGTTCTATATACATTACACACTCGAAACTGAGATAATAGGCATTCGAAATACCGGTGCAGAAATACGTTCAACATTCGCGAGTAAATAGAGAGGTGTACCTATTCTACTCTCGGTCTTTCACGCGCAAAATGCTTGATTTCATCCAATATAGAGGGTTGTGTTCACGTGGCCGAGAAACGCCACTTTTCGAGGTATAACGTGTGCTCATTAACAAACGAAAACAAGAGAGCATTGCCGTACGTTTTTTCAGCCGAGTAAAGTTTTACACACAAAAGACTGAATTGTAGCCTAGGTACTTTCCAAGGGTGTCGGACTCCCCTCGGCACACACGCTCCATTTTCCTTTTTTCGGAAGAGCAATTTCTTCGAATGCAATTCTCGAGAGCCTGACGAAAAGAAATGCCTCCAACCAGAGATTGAGGAAGGATACAACGGTGGTAGCATTTTCAGTCCAGCTGACGAATACTTCGGAGAGGGTAGATTAAAGGTCAGCATTCTTGTATTGAAGGGCCAGCGGAAGAAAAATATCTTGGAAGTAAATAGACCAGATAAATATAATTTCGTGTCAGCTTGATCCAATAGCAGGGTGTGTAATGGTCATTTAAGTCATTTGAAAGTCATTTATGTTCAATCATGGTCTAAAAATTTAAAAATCAGCAAATTATACCTTGAAAGAGAGAACAAAGAATTTAGAATAGGAAAATTCTATTATAATGACCAGGGCTGCAATTTTTATGCGAATGTGTATTTCTATCTATGGCGTATATTCGAGAAGTTTCAAAAGATCATCACGAATCACAGAATTCTGAGTCAAATGAGCAGTACTTCATTTTTATATGTCGCATATTTTGCACTGATTCTGCTTATTTTTGAGTGCATTTCTCCAAGAGTGATTTTTCTCGTTTTTTACTTAGTAATACTAGAAATAATTTCCGACTAAAAAAAAAAATTAATAAAATTGAAAAGACTTGAAGATTAATGAATTAGCAGAACAGCATTTAAAAAAAAAATGTTATTTTGCGTGTGAGATACCCTTTCTTTTGCCCGCGTTACATTCATCAATCATTTATTTATTTATTTAATATTGCTTTCCCCTCCTACGGCCAAAACTGACCAGATTAGGAGGGGACCAAGTACAGTGTATTGCAATTTCCCCACCATTAATTGAGGAATTGGGGGGGGGGCTATGAAAATGATGAGAAATAATATGGCTGGAGGGCTCTGAACGGAGAGGTACCCTGAAAATACTGGCAACAAATGCAGTATATAGGGGAGGAAGAAAATGACAATGAAAATGACAACAAAGAGGAGCATTAGAGTGTAGGTAAAGGGAGAGAGAGAGGAACTCATTGAAACAAAGCCGGCTCAGTGGTCAGTAAGTGCTCTCCTGTGGCAAACTGATGCACTAGTGGAGCGTAGCACTCAAAGGCTAGTACAAGGACCATAGTGCTCTCAAGCTGATACAAGTTAGTACAAAGGAATTACTGATAATAAATTGATAGTGAATTCTATTCCTTCATTGTGGCTTTCATAATTCCTGTTGCCACGATAATGGAAATGAGAAAAAATCTTCACAAAATTGATAAAGCTTCACTGGATCCCTTGATTTTTGACCATAGGTATTTAAAAAAGAGACCCATTTATCGGCCCACAATGGTAATGTTGAATTCACGAAAGAAATATGCTGTTTGCACGAAATATATAAATGACAAGCGCAGTAACAAGTGCGAAACAGAAAAAGAAAGAGTTTGAAGAAAAAATTAAACTTCAGAACGCAGTATAATTCACTTACACGATAAAATAAAATACGCCCGGAATTTTAATACCTTCTACACACAATGAAAAAAAGAGACACGATATTACTGCGCCCGAAATAAAAAGTTCAAATTCTCGGCCTCCATCATACTTGCCACAAATTTACAATTGCGCACAAATTAATGTCAAAATCAAATTTTGGAGCAATACAAATCTATGAATCGATTCTCCCCCTCCTCAGGAGCCACAAATTTAGATTAAGAGCCAAACCAATATCAAAAACGAATTCGTTGAGTTCGAAACCCCTCGATGATCTCGATGGGGTCATTCGCATAAATAATAGGTCTAAAAATTCCTAATGTACTGTAATAAAGGGTAATTTTTACACGCCCACTCTTTTTTGTTCTCTCAACCGAAGCCCTGAAATCCGTCCTTTCGAGCATTACCTCAGAGCTCCCCTCTATGGCGTTCTAGAGTACTTACGAAAAAATTCTTATGATCGTTTTATAGAAAATTGGACCTCTTAAACTCATGGATCTCCTATCTCCACGAGTCTGTACGTTATCCGCGATGACGTATAATTTTTGTGTTTAAACAACATAATATACCGTATGCAAGTCATTTCGTGATATCGATTTTAAAACTCGTAATTTAAACTTTTTTTTTCGTGGCTTCACATTTCGTTCAATCACACTTTTTATTTCGTGCTATTTAATACTTCCCTTTAAAAAAGTGATGAAACCATAAAGTGTGATCTGATGTACTTACCCATATATTTGATTGCGATTATCAAAAATTTGAGTTGCTTGCGGCACTCATCACAATGCATCACGTTTAAAGAATTCCTGTTGGTAGCACTTTTCTCAAATTAAGCGGCAATCTATTCAGAATTCACAGAAAATATGTGCACACCACCTGACTGATAAAAATACTTCAGGTTGTCTATTCTACGTTCAAAAATATTGCTCTGTCTGTCTTTTCTGATTTGTTCAAATTTTACCACAGTGAAGGGGAAAAAAAGCAAGAGACGCATTTTCAAATATGGCTGCACTGATTCTGATTGAGTCAGAAACACATACTGCGTTGCCAACTTGTTCAGTGTACTCACAAAAACTATGCATGTGCATCAGTGTATCCAAGCAGGCAGCGATAATATTTAAAAAAAAAATTGTAGTCCAGTCCACGGTGAGGGACAGCCACGATGAAAGAATTTTTGAGAATTTAAATGGAATTTCTACAATAGGGGTGGGGGCACGATACTTCAAATTAATAAAAAACATACAATAAGTTATCCTCTGAGCCTATCCAGTAACAGAGGATCCTATTATTTCCACATTGTCAAATATCTAGCTGGGACAAAAGTAACAAGGTTTCGGTTACCCGTAAATCGATTTCGTGTCCATGTTGGAGTGTAAGTGAACTTGGTAAATATTCTGTATGTAGAGTGTGTCAATACACAATTTGTTCGTTCTGGAGGCCAGAGCGCTTTCGGCTGTTAGGACTACAAAAAGAACAGTGTTAGGAGTAATCTACTGAAAATGGCATAAAAGCCGAAAACGCTCTGGCCTACAGAAATAAGAAATTTAGAACCTTTCTGGCAGAAGGAACTCCACCTGGCGGAGCTCGTTTTTGCCAAAATTTCACTTTTTAGATTCTGCAGTCGCCTATCTTACTGAATCATTAAGCACTTTTAACAGGAACTCTTTCTATTTTTCGTGTCCTGTGTTTGTTGCTCGGTTGTCGGACTTCGAGTATCGTACTTACGAATGCGCGCCAATTATTAAGTTAATAAGTTGTTGAAATATTTCGTTAGCTATAGTATATATTTGAAACATCGACAAAATTGAACGAAACTGGAGAGACTAAAGCAGAAATTACGTTGAATACAGAAGGTTGATAAGAAAGTTCGCACTGCTATTCTTCATTGATGCAAAAACGAGCTCCGAGGAACTTTTTTCTTTTCATTTTTTCAGATCAGTATCTTGATTTAATCGTCAGCGAAGAAAAGGAATTTAACAAATCAAAGTACGCTGAATCTTTTTCATAATAACCAATTTTTACAATAACTTACTCTATTAGTAGTTATTTCGTTTCAAAAGTTTGAACGCAAACTTGAGAAAAAATTGATGAGTGCTGCTCTTTCTGCCAGAAATGTCCTCAATTAAGGTTGTTGTAATATGACGTGTTGAGTGGTGATGCTAATCCTTAAAATCTATGATTGTAGAGGGCGCTATGTTCAATAGTACTTTTGCCCCATGTTCGTTAGGCTTTTCGTTACGGTTTTGCTCAAGTATACACAGTAGTAAAAGCATATAAAATGGTATTTTTGGTGATGATGCAGTTAAATTAGGACAAATTTTCTTCCTAAGTGAATTTCTAATCTATTTAATGATGGTTGAAGTTTACTTACGGTAAATTATTGGTGATCACTCACATGCATACCGGGCTGCCAGCACTTGAAACTCTTGAGTTTAAATCCCTATAGATTTGTCTTCGGAGGTAATCAGAACCCCTACCTCCCAAGATCTCCTTAGAAGCTACATAAGTTTTCCCTTGATTTATGGGTATTTTGCCGTCCGCCTCATCACTTGTGTACCAAATATACATCTGTTGTCCTTCTTGTATTTAGAGCTTAGTTGTTTGAAGACTTCCTGAAGGTTGGAGCCAATCCAAGTTGTCCCATTATGTAAGAGAGTTTCTGCTCAGTTTGCAGATGTGTGGAAACTGTTTCGCAGAATTGGGAAGTATCCTGGAGTAAGACAGTCTGATCGTCTTGCTGCGTACATTTAGAGTTGATAGCGAATCTAATCTTTGTGTTTGTTCTTGTTTCAGGTAAGTACTGAGTCACTGTATTGGGACTAAATGGAGTTGAAACCATTTAAAACTGGTTTCGGCGAAGAAAGATTGATTCAAGTAAGAATTATATTGTAACATGTGTTAATAAGGGTTCACTCAAAGGAAGGGCTGTCCTTAGAGGTTAAAAATTCATTTTTAAGGAAAAATCTTTTGCTCAGTTTTAAACTATTTATGTCCTACTTATTCCTGCATATTTTGTGAGTTTTTTCATGGGTTCACTCCTTCCACTCTTAAATTCTTGACTACGTCTCGTATCAGTGGCCTTAAATTTTTATTTGGGTGTCATTTAATTGCCTGATAAAATATTGTATGAATGATGGGGGGAGGGGTAACGATTGAAAAATGAGTTCTACGAAAAAAGAAGTGACGAACCATAGAAGAAATGAATGCGTGATAAAATATTTCTAATTGAATAGGAAAAAATGTTAGCCCAATTACAAGATAAGTTGAACGATGAAAAATATCAAGTAACGATGCACCTTACATGGTGGCGTTATTGTAACTTGATTCGTAGATGCTTTTACGAATTGGTGATACTAACTCGTTCTGGAAACACTTGAGTGAGTAAGGTTTGAGGAGGGCTACTGGAAACAGGTACTTGGGGGAAAAGTGAATAAATGAATGGCAGACCTAAGGGTGGTTAGAAATCCTTAGAATCAAGGGGGTCCAATGAGTGAAAATAATTCGGATCGAGGTCATTCTTGCAGGAGAAGGCGGGCGAGGAAAATTGGGTTATCATTCTAGGAAAGAACGGAAAAAGGTGGAGAGCACTTTGCTGGAGCCAAATTTTTCCGTATCCTACACCAGCTACAAGAAGGTGAAATTGACTCGGGTCTGAAAAACACTTGAGTGAGACTTGAGGAGAGCGGCTAGAAAAAGACAATCGAGGTAAAGTTGAAAAAATGAATAGCGAACCTACGATTGACGAAGGATGTTTAGAAGAAGAGTCCAAAATGGTAAAACTGACTCGGATCCGTGTCATACTTGTGTGAAAATGCCAGCGAGGGAAAATGGGTTAATTTAATTGTCTCGGAAAAAGTAAAACTGATAGGGTGCCTTTTGATGGGTTTTCATTATCCTATGGTGGCTGCAAAAAGGTAAAACTAACTTGGGCCGGAAAAAAAAATTGAGGGAGACTTGGAAGAGGGTCCATAAAAGAAGTCATCTGAAACAAAAGGAGTGTAATATGTTTTTCAATCGTTGAACTCATTTTCAGGTTAATTTCATTTTATTATAGAAAAGCATGCAATGTGTAACATTAATTGACATATTTCCGCTCGTTCATACACTCGACTGTATCGCTATCTATCTATCGTTTATTCACTTTATTTCAAAGTGCAATTAAAATTTCCCCTTCGTATTTTTATTTTTTGTTTTTTCTTGCGAAGAATTAAACCTTAACCCTCTTGTACACCGGCCCTTAATTTATTTTTTCATATTTTGGCCAACGGATTCCTAAACAAAGATACACCCCTTGTTTGAATTGAGAAAGAAAAAAGTAAAATGAGTGCTACCGTAGCTAAGGTACTATATACCAGGTGCGGACATCCGCCATTTTGGATCCTACAGTGTCCGTGAATGCCGAATTGACTACGCGGTACGCTCCGCATAGTCGGATTTGGTATCCGCGGGCACTGTAGGATCCAAAATGGCGGATGTCCGCACCTTTACCGTAACGTGCTACGTATGATGTACATCCACTAAGATTGTGTAGATTTGAGGGTCATCATCGGCTGACTTATGTAGAAACTCCAGTTTTCTATAACTTGGTACGAAAATCTTGGTAACTAGAATTAGGAAAGAACTAGACAGGCCATGAACAAGTCCAGTTGCGCCAAAGCACAGCTTTTGTGGTAGGCCATTCAAGATACGTAGAAGACCAACAATAATTATAAATGCTCGAGAATTCATTCTAGATACAAACCAGAGAATTTCGTCTTCTTCTTCCCTCGCATTGCCAGAAGCATTACTTTCCATCTTTTAGTCGGCTTGTTTGTATTTTTGTCTACATATGTCTACATGTCTCGGTCTGTCTTCTATTTGCCTGTCTGTTTCTTTTCTTTCTGTTTCTGTCTCCCAGTTTGAATTTCGGAAGGAAAAACTTGAGAGTTTGGATCAAGTGCATCAAAGTCCATGTATGACGAACATATTTTAAAAAAAAGTCGACAGAATAAAGTGTAGAATGACGTCATTTTATGTTATGATTTAGTTTCACCGGGTTAGTGAGGCACTTGAAACATGTTTGAGTAATCCACCATGTACCGAAAGATATATTCAATCGTACCCGTAATTTGGTTTTACAGTCCGCCGGAAACGACATTCGAGTGAAACAATTTACAAAATGAGCTGTCGTGAACGGCTTGGTCATCGTCCAGCAGATTTCCTCATTATTATAATTTCTGCTGAATCTGTGCTAGGGCAGCGTAAGACTACAAGAATAAGCGAATGAGAAATTCTATTGTCACTGTGTCAAAAAACCCTCGAGATATTTCGAAATAATTTGCTGTTTCATTTGTTCTAATTTTTCAAACACTTTTGTGCGCTCGAAGACGGTTTTGGTGTGAGAATCCGGTGTTATGAAAACATCTCGGGAAAGAAAGTTGAAGAATTCTCAAATTGATGACAGTCTTTCAAACTTGTGCAGCGGCTCCTCCAGGCAGGGAAATTGCAATGAGGTGAGAATCAACTCCTGCCTTCATCCTCGAAAAAATGTTGAACACCTTCGAGAGTAAGACAGTTCTCATGTATCTGTATCCTTTCTAAAACTGCCAAAACCTATAACATTGATGCTTGGACTTTCTAGCGAATGCTCTCATATTAATTGACTACTATATTACTATTATCATACTTTCAGGGGCAGTTCCCCCCTCAGTTATGCGTGAAATGAGCAAAAGAGCCCATTAGATTTATCGATAAATTGAACTGTTGTAAATAAGAGTAACCCGCTGCTAGAAGTACAAAACGGCGCTTCAAAAAAATTGATGAAATATCTTAAATGATGGAATAATTAAGAAGGGCGTGTAAATTTTCTTTCAAAGTAAACTGGAATATCTCCGAGGGAGGAAAAACAAATATTCCGTTTTCGAGTTTGCAGACATACATATTCATACCTTCGTAATTCCATCATCCTTTTTGCTCATCAAGAATCGTATAAGAAATTTCGAATTTCTCATCGCGAGTGTATCAGCTTCGTCGCCTCATTTTTAATTATTAAATTTTCCGTTTCAGCGAGCAAATCGCCGAGCGAGAAAAATAATAAGGACGGCGTAATTAAGAAGTCAAAAACTTACGAACAATAAAATACCCACCCAAGCAGTTTTAGAATAACGAGTCGAACAATTAGACGTTTAATAAAAAGCAGTAATGTCTCGTTAATTTTCTCGGCTCTTCTGCGGTGCTAAAAAATTCAAATTAGTATAAAATTGATGGCGGATCAAAGGAAAAACTTCCGGTTGTGGAAAAGCGAAAAAACGAATTTTTCTCGCTGATTGAGATTAATTGTATAAATGCATAGCAATGGTGTCTGGGGTCAAATTACAGAACAAGAAAGGTGATAAATAATATTGTGAAAGTAAGCTCGTGCACCCCTGTGAAAGTTATGAGTGGTGAAGAATTGTGTAATTATAACGAAGAAAATATGTGTAGGAGTTTGTAAAAAATTAATTTTCGGGACACCTTGTCTCTTTGATAGTATGAGATTCAGATGAAACTGATGTTGAGGTAAATTTCCGAAAAGCACTCAAACCAAAAAAAAAAAAAATCGATTTCATCATTCTCTCCATTCATTAATTTTTTATCTTCTTTTTTTCTTTTCATTTTTTGTTTGTACTTCATTTTTCCAGGAGCCCTTTTCCAACAGACCACTTGGAGGCACTTGTCCCCTGTAGAATTTATTTAAATTCAGCGCTGTTTAAATACTTCTCAACTTGTATAACACTCTACACGATTTTTCAAGATAACTCATTCAAGGCTGGCCAAGTCTCTTCCAGTTGGATTAGAAGGCTACCCAAGATCTGTTTAAGATACTTTAGGACTTTCCATACCTGGTTTTAGACTGCTCCGAGTGTAAGGGCGTATAAACGAGTCCCCTAGACTTGTTTCACCTTTTTATAGATTAATTTCAGATTCGTTAAGACTTGCTAAGACTTTTTCATACTCACTTTAAACGTCTTAAGGCACTTTCAAGACTCTGACTGACTTTTTAGTGACTTTCTTGACTCTCCTAAATTTGTTCATGATCTTGTGAGTCTCTCAATAGTATAGGTCGGGGGTCTCCAACCTACGGCCCGCGGGAAAATTGTTGGGTAATAAAATATTTGACATTATGAAAATGTACACATTCCTAGTGTAGAAATTTCAACGTCAGCTACATGTGGAATACTCGTCTACTTTTCCCCCTTTCTGTTTTCTAACCCCCTTTACCCAGCGTCAAATCCAAATCAGCTGTTGACAGGCAGCGGTGTACAGCGGTGGACTTGTTCTTAAGTCATCATCGTATTGCTAGCCGCTTCTTCAGTATCACAGCGGGTAAATACAATGCTATGATTTTATATCCTCCTGTGTTTTTAAGAAGAGAATACAAGGCACTGGTATAGCCTAAAAACACACCACTGAGCAATTCATTTTTTCCCCAGCCAGCAACATTCCATACTCCCCCCCCCCCGGACTATACAGTTTTCAATATGGCCCTTGAGCAAAAAAGGTTGGAGACCCCTGGTATCGGCGAATTAGAATTTGAATGAAATTGTTTTGATGACAAAATACTACTTGCTGAAAATTGCTTGTAATGTTCCTCTGAGCCACATATCAAAAAACCCACTTCGCACTCTATGTAGTATTTTTGAGGGGAGGGGGCGCTCCTCCCTCAAAAAGTTGGTCTTTATTTAGAATTTTGAGAATTATTACAGGCCCAGAAAAAGTTTCCAGTAAAATGTGTTCTACACCGGATTTTTCATTAAAAAAAAAAATCATAACTATTTATTTCGTACCTCCCCTATGTGCTTCAAGTAGGGGGCTGAAATTATCATTTCCATAACCGAACTTTTGAACTGCTCTTCTGGGGAAAAGCCTAATTTTTTCGCCTATCTGTTTTCTCACTTTGCAGAAAAACACAAATACAGAAGACATCAATTTTTACCATTATCCTATCTATGAGAATTCTTTGTCTCATCTCCCCTCACCTCTTGAACCAGTGGCGTAGTTATGGGGAGAGGGGGTGCCCCTCCTGAGATTTAAAAAAATGCATTGCATTTAATTGAGATAACTGAAAAAAGAGGAAGGAATGGATTTTTGAAAATTGAAACTCCTCTTCACAAATTTTGGTATAACTACGCCAGTATCTCGAACATCACCAATACAAACTTGTTTTGTTGTGTGTCTTGGATTCTTGAAACAGTGAGAATGTAGAATTTTTTGGGCTACAACGAAGCTAAATTTGATTTTGAAACATCATATGTATGATTTTCGGCTCCACTAAACTCAATTTTGACTTTGTATTCATTTCACTTGAAATGTGTGTGATCTGAGGGAGGGTCTAAGATCAAGATGAGTTCAAACTTTGCGTGGACATCGAATATTAAGTTTCCAGGGTAGCTGAATTCATTTCTAACGATATTTTTACTCAAGATTAGAAATTGATGGAACTGTGGGGAAGGGGAATGACACAAAAATTGACCAGTTTAAAAAATGTGTTGTAAATATCAAATGGTACGTTTTCAAGATCTCGAATTTCAACTTTTGTCTTCCTTTTACTCTCAATTGAAAATTGGTGAATTTGGAGGAGAGGGAAACGGTCAGAATTAATTTGAAAGACAATGAGTATATCGAATATGAGGCTTACAGCGTCCCTGAATTCATTTTTGATTATACCTCTGTCGACCATTATTGTTCAAAATTTCTGAAGAATCAACTTCGCAAATGGATTCGACGATTCCAGAAATTCAAGTATTGCTACACTTGAAGCAATATTCCACAAGGTGTCTACAGGTTTGGAAAATTTGGAAAGTTTGGAAAAAGTCAGGAATTTGAAAAGTAGGTCAGGAAGTTTGTAAATAGTCAGGAAATTCAACAATATTTTTAAGCAGTTTGGAAAAAACAAAGAATGAACTCACGGAAAATTTTTTTCGTCTTTTAATTTTACTTCAGCACTCTATATGTATATCTGTGAACACCTTCCTAATACTTTCACCCAACAATAAACTTCAGATTTCAGTTCATTTTAACCATAGCGTCTAGTAGTATATAAACATAAATATATACTGTCTATACTGTAAAGGTTTAAAGAAGAGAAAAGAAAAGTTCGGAAACAGTCAGGAATTTATATTTTTCCATTCCTGTGGACACCTTGTTCTATTACTTACAAGTTTTAACATCCCTGCCTCTATTGACCATTATTGATAAGGCTTGCAGTTGAAATACTCTCGAAAATTGAATTCAGTGACTCCGAATCACCCTTTTCGATGTGCTTGACTTTTATCATCTATAATTCTGAAGTTCCTCCTCTTCAGTGGGGTCTTTAGAATACAAATTTGGACTACATGAAGTTCATAGTTAATGGATTTTGTGTCCCTGAAAACCATTTAGTCAGTCGTTTACGCATTTAATGAACATACCGTGCAGAAAACTCTCTTTTTACCCAAAATACATTAGACGCAGCTGACTGGATTGGCTTTTTGTAAAATTTTTGATAAATGCTCAATTTTTTCACTAACAAGATCGATTTTGAATGGCCGATTTAGTTGTTTTTTTTCCCCCCTAAAGGAATACCCCCAAAAAGTCAACCCCCCCGTCCCATGATTTCATCCTAGATACGCTACTGTAGCGATTGATCGATTTTCGATTAAAATTGGTCATAAAATTGCTAATGATCGGAATCTCTATGGGGAAGTCACAGAACCGATTATTTTTCAGAGCAGTTATGTTTGATCCACTGTTGCGGCCTGTTGACGCCAGATAGCGCTGTAATGTGAGGTGTTCTATAGTGTTCTTGACCTGTCGAATCGAACTACGCCATTTATTAAGAAAGGGCTAAATTCATTTAGGCCCTTTTTCTATGGACGCATTCAGTTGTGATATGATATGTACAGAGATTCTCTATGCACGTAAACTGTTTTTGAATTATGACTGTTGAAGACTAGATTGATTAATTCAAAACTTTTTCAGGGCTCTCTTTGCTTATGAATTGTTGAAACCTGGGGCGCAACAAACTTATGCTGGAGTGAGTGCTTAAGCATGTGTCCCTCGATGACTAAAAAATAAATAAAAATGAGATAGCAGTTGTGAAATTAAAATGTTACGCTTCGCTGGGGTTGCCCATCACAATTGAGTGGCGGGTTCCCTGGTACCCGTGAACCCTCCTCTTTATTGCAGCTTAGAAGACACTTCAAAAACTCCTCAATAGTGGTATCTGGCTCTTTTAGACTTGTTTGAACTACCTTGAGACCGCACCATTCTTGCATCAGCCTTTTAGGACTTTTCCATTTCATCGAAACTGATGTTCAAAACTCGTTCTAGACCAGCGGCGTATTTCCATAAAAGCCTACGAAGCCGGGGCTTCGAGCGGCGAATTTTTCGAAAATGTATATAACAATGCAATAGTAAATGGCTTATTTATTTATTATTACTATTATTATTGTTATTATATTATTATTTTTTTGGAACGTAGGGGCGGGAAAAAATTGTTGGTCTAGGGCAACTAAGCCCCGTAATCCGGTAGTGTTCAAGACACTTTGTGATTCTTCTGTTTCGGGTTCAAACTTTTCATTCTTGTGAAAGTTTCTTAGAGATTTCGTATGAATTGACTTTGAGGTTTGTAAAAAGTCTTCAAGACTTATATAAAGCTCTTATGATCTCTTTGGGTCACTTCCAAACTTATTGAAGACTCCTCTCAGACATTTAAGATACTGAATGACCTACAGACTCATAATTCTTGCAAAAGCCTTCGAAAGATTTCTTATGGGCTCATTTTGAGGTTGGTAAAGAGTTTCCAGACTTGTATAATGCTTTTATGATATCTTTCAGACTCTTCCATATTTATTTAAGACTCCTTCCAGACATTTAAGACACTGAATGACCTACAGCCTCATTTACGACTCAGGCATAATCCATTCGGACGGCACAGTTCTGTAAGAAGTTTTCTGAGAATGCTTCCCCATCAGTTGTAAAAATGCGATAACCCCAACGAGAAGTTTCGAATTGAAAGTACACTTCGGCGTCAGGAAGTTTAGTCGACGAAAAATACTTCATAGATTCAGTTCCCACGCCACGATCGTTGAAATTAAGCTTCCAACGGATATTGTAAGGATAATCACGAGGTAAGATTGGAATTCGAATTACCGATATTTGACCAAGCGACGATGCTATCAGTTGAATCTGACGAACGATTTACCATCTATCATTGACTCAGATGAGTTGACAACGATTTAAAACAGTAAATTAAGCACAAAAACAATGTGAAGAAACCGAAAGAAAGAAAGAAAACTACGGAGAAGGAAGTAAGGGGAAGAAGTAACAGAAATGTAGAATCATCGGAACCTGCTTAGTAGTCCCCGAAGTGTAAGAACGCGGTTGACTTACTCCGCTCAGTCAATTCCTTGTCTGAAGTCACTCTACCGTATCCCTATTATAACTTCACTAACATCTGCCCACTTCTTCTGTGTCTCGAAAACGAATGTATAAGTTACAAATTACTTCGTAACGACGCCGATGTGAACCCGCTCGAGTGCCCAGAGTACCTAAGCATTTCATGCCAAACTTAATTGTCCCGTGGTAATTAAAGAAATACAAAGTCGATGGAACGTGACCTTGACATATGTGGCACCAGCTCGAGCTAGGGATAGTTTGGTGTCGAGGGAAAAGCAGGGCCCGGGGGAGGGTGAAGGACAGAAAAAAGTGATGTCTCTCAGACTATCCTCGAAAATCACGATTTTGCGCTCGAAGGCTCCAAAAATCAGACGATGAAACATCATGGCTTTTAGAAAAGTCTGGCTCGGGGAATTTCTCTGTTTTCCTCCCTCTTCATTATGCCTGCTGTTTCATGATCGTCGAATGACACGCGATATGGGAAAGATAGAGCCGGTTTAATTAGTTTGAGCATGATTGAACCCCCGGGGGATGGGTGGTGGTGATTAACATTGAAACTCGGAAGATTTTGGAATCCCCGTACCACAGAGTAACATCAGCGATTTAGGAATTTTCCACTCGGTTATTTCGTATTGAAATTTAACGCCAATTGACAGAAAACAATGAAATATGAAAATAAAAAGAACTGCGAATAAGGGTGGGCAGTCAAAAAATTGAAGAGTTAAGGAACAAGGATGGCACGGAAATGCTCGGCAGTTGAAGTATGGACCGAAAAAAAAAAACATAAAGTTTATCCATTTTAAGAATGGTATGCAAATTCTTTTAATAATATTCCTTCTTCGTGACGACCTGCTTCGCTTCTTCTTTTTTTCCCCCTTTTGCGAAAAATTTTCTCGCTTTCGGCTCTTCCTAAACGGCTCATCCGTCGAAGTACATTTGAAATTCATGAATACTTCTCGCATTATTAATAACGCCTACCTTAATTTCGGTACCCTCTTCGCGAATGCAACCACTTCCTCGTATAATAATAATTCTTACCCCTTCCATTCTCTATTTTTTTTTGTGTAATAATTTTAAAACCGCTCCTATTCGAACCGTCGTCAATTTTTCATCAAAATTTTTCTATACCACCCCACTGACGTTCGAAAAAAATATACCGCCTTTATTTATTATTATTATTATTTTTTTCAATCAACACCTGCTGCGAACTCGAGCCGATTCTCCCCAACAGATGATAATGTAAATCCGAAAGTTAGTAATTTTCTCGCCCATGATATTCCCAGCGACCAAAAGGGAGTTTAATTTAACCCGATTTTGAATGGCCCGCCGGCGAATGAGAATCAATCACGTCTTATCGCAAATTTTGAAATCGAATTTTTAACCTTGAAAAGAAAGAGTAATAAATTCGGAAAATTTTAACTAGAGTATTATTTTTAAAGATGAGGGGTTGGTTGATCCCAGTGGCATTGCTTTCCATTTCTCAAGCCTACGAAGCCAATACTTTCCCCTGTACTGTAGATTATCAGACAGCAAATAAGAAATTATCTTCCAATTTAGCGCCAAATTTCGATTCAGGAGGGGCTCTCTCATATTTCTGGAAGCAATGTGAACCCGATTTTCAAATTGAACGAGAAATAATCAGTTTCGTTTGGGAGACAGATTAAGGCAGAATAACTGCTTCAGCCTCTGCGTTTCAGTAAACGCGCAATAAATATTTTTGCTTCGATCTTGGCCCTTCAATTTGTGCAAAATAAGATCTTTGAGGAGGGTAAAACATTAACTCAGTAGAGAGGAAGTGACAGTCCTCTAGTTTGTACTCCCGTTACTACAAGACTGGCGGAAGGATGAATGGAAAGAATTTTTCATGCTCTTCAATTGCCCATTTTGATCTACGAGTAATTCAGTTTGAAATGTAGTGTCTAAAATAGTACTATAAGGTTTTCAGAAAATTTGATTTGAATTGAAGAAGAAAAGAGGAATCGGCGTTCGCATTCCCGAGTAGAATTCATAGACTTTTTCTGAGGTAGTACTAATGACTGCAATATTACTCTATTCATTTTTCATGCATGAAGCAGTGGAGGGGAGACAGAGAAGTTCTGCGTTTTGCAGAGAACATGCCTAATTATAAATGAGGAGTTATGTGTCAAAAGGGCCCCTGACGAATAGGAATCCTATTCGTCAGAGGCCCTTTTGACAGATAACTCCTCAAATACATATTATATGGACTTGAAAGTTAGTTCGTTTTTAGTCTTTTTTCCTCGACCAAAATAATGATTAATGGAGTAGTTAATTACATCCGATTCTCTAGAGTATCATAGCTGGGGGGGGGGGGGAGTAAGCCTAGTAGAAGTTATATATTGTATATCCGTCGAGATGTTGCATTTCCTAAGAAGTCAAATCCGTTACCTACAAAATAAGCCTCAATATAATTTGATCCTTATATTTTTATTACATTAGGATCGCTACCATAGGATAAAGTTTCATAAAAATCTGGTTTGCTTACGCAAGAGTTTTGGGTCACGTCAGTAAGGGTTGGATGTTAGAGAAAAAAACAAACTAAAAATAGTAATTAAATGTTTTACTTGTTGACAAATAGCGTAGAACGTTTTGGACCCTCCCCATGTGGCTCTGAAATAGAAGGAGAAGGAAGGTAAAAAAGTTCGAACTGGAAGTTGATTCATAAATTTCTGAGGTTATCGAACTTGATTTTGAAATTAGTTTTTAGGTATGACTTTTTGGGGTGCCACACAAAGAGGGGTTAAAATCATATCGCATCACACCTAACAATACATATATTGTTACACGTATTTGAAGTTTTATTTTATACATTCTGGACTTGAAATTAAACCCCTGACAAACTGAATGCTTAAGAAATTCACTTTTTCTACTTCACATTTTTCCCCTCTGTATTATGAGATTTAAAATTCATTTTATCCAGCGGTGGTGATTCGTACTTTCCGTAAGGAAGGGTTAAAGGGGGGGGGAGCAAAATATTTTCAATTTTAAATCGACTAAAATAGATTACTGTCTCTGAAATCTCTCAAGAAGTCCGTAATTCTTATTTTCCAGAACTGAGGTAAAGTGGCAAATGTTGATCTACTTTTTTTAAGTGGCCCCTGCTGCCCCTCATATCAGTATTGAACCCCGAAATTACGATTAATAATAAATTTCAACCTTTCGGCTTTCATTTTTCTCAGTGTTGAACTTTTTCAAAGTTCAGCCAGTGTTGACTCAAAGGGATTTCAAACAGGTCCAAAAACTTGATCCCTTAACGGATTTCAATCTCAAGCTTTATTTACACACTGAAATGTTTCATAACTTTCGATCCGGATAGTATAATATACAATAGTTTCCTTTCCAGGCACATTTTTAAAAATAAAAAATAATCTGGTCAACATTCGATATATACCCAAATTAACATTCGACTCTTATCTCCAGAATGAAAATTGTTTGCCAAGTTTTGATCAGTGTCAAATATTGATCATTTTTCAAACCCCGAAATCTTGAACTTTGACATTAGAAATATGAATTATATTAATAACACTGGTAAGTTAGCTCATAAAAACTGCAAATTTTAGAGAAACATCGAAATTGGAACACTTTTTATTTTTATTTTTTTCATTCGGATTCATATGACCCGCAAATAGCCGGTTTGAAGTAAAAATTTCGAGATCGTCCAAGAGGTACTTCATTTGAACCCATATCATTACATGTTAACACCCGCATATGTCGAAAAATAAATTAAAGTATATACCGGGGTTGGAAGGTAAAATACATTTTACATGTAAAGTAGTCGCTGTAAAATAACTTTTTATTTTACATTTTACAAGTAAGAGGTAATGTAAAATAAACGTAAAATGAATCACAATGAGTTTTAAAAAAATTGAAATTCCATTTTTCTATTAAAATTTGTAAAACTTGCTCACAAGTGGAAAAAATGGTCATCTCCTTTATCATTCAATTTTTCAATATGTATACTTAAATTCACTATAGATAACTCATAAGAAAGTAGAGTGTTTTGTAGACAGTGAATTACAAAAGAATATGTGTAAAACAATTTTTTTTTAAGTGAGCAATCCAGGCTAAAACAAAGCTTAACATTTTTCGCTAAACTTCTTAAAATTGAAAATTTTCAAATAAGAAAAATTAACAAAAAAGAATTATTAATAAATCTTATAAATTCCATTAAGAAAAATCAACTTAAAACTCATTGGACTTTGTGGTATCAGCAATTTTTACTTAAACTATTCTTTTCTGTTTGATTTTACTTATCGTCAAAATTTAATTAATTTCATTTCAATTATTTATTTCATCATTCCTTCCCAATTTTCTATTCTCATTTCTTATCATATCATTATCATCTATCAATCATTAATTTCGTTGATGGTTTTTTTTTTGTTTTTTTTTTCGCCGATTGTACATTTTACATTCATTTTACATAAAATGTAAAATAAATCATTTTACATGTAAAATGTCAACCCTGATGGTATTTACCATTTCGGTATTTCGAAATTACTTTTTCTTAAATTAAAAACATTTTAGCACATTTTTCAAGGCTGGAACTTCAAAATTATCACGCAATAACACGAATTACGTTTTCACAGCGAAACTGTATAGAAGGGTAAGTGAAGATTCACTCTATGTGATTTACTGTTGCGAGAACTCCAACGATGTATTGAACCTCGAAAAAAGAGATCAACATTTCAAATTTTACCTTTATGAAAAACTCGTATTCAGTAGTTATTTTCCAGGGAAAGTTGCCTCTCTCTTCCCAAAATCGCTTCGATTGACCGTATAACTGCATAAGCTGTAAATGTAGAAATTGTAGAAAAGTTACATGTTATGTGCCATTATTCTTTTTTCTTCTATTATTTTCTCAAATTTGTCATTTTCTGGAGGATAGAACCAAAATTACTCCGAGAGTGGAAGTCAATGATGAAAACGTACGAATTGATTCCTATCTCGAATAGCTATTATTCGTTCTTAATCTCCCTTGGTGGCACCCCTGAAATTCAGACCCAAAAACTAACTTCAAAGTCGATCTCGAAAAACTATTTTTTTATTTTTTTTTCCATCTTCTCTCTCTTATTTTCGAGCTAAACTTTGGAAGACAGTTTGCGATCGTTTGTGTTCTGTGACGAGTATCCATTCGTCAAATGTGGCAGTTTCTATAAAAAGGAGTAACTATGTTGATTGATCAAAGTCTCAGAAAACGCGAAAAAAGGAAAACAAAATTTTTTGTCGAAAAAATCAAATTTGAGATCTTAGTTGACTTCTATAGAAAAAACATCGCAGTAACGAGAAACAAAATTTACACGAATGAAAGAGGAGAAGAGGGAGAGAGAGAAAGAGAATGAGAAAAGAATGCGAATGTCTGCGTTCGCTTCTTCGTGGGTTTTCGGAGCTCACGAATAAATCTGGTGTTCTGAATTGTTACCACACAGAAGAGCGAAAAATTACCTTTCCAACAAGCCCTTGTCGAGACTGGTAACTTGATTCCGCGGCGAGTTAAGGCTGCTTGATGGAGTGGGAGAAAAAGGCGTGTCTAACTTTAAACGCGTTTATCCTAAAAGCGTGTTTTTGCGCACTTTTGTGACACTCATCTTTGACCGCTTGTATCTCCGGAACAAAAAACGCTACAAATCTCGCCATTAGCTCATTGGAATAGGCATTCATTCCTCTATTATGTACTGTCCATAACTCAAAATTTGTCGGATCAACAAAGTTACCCCTTTTTATAGAAACTGCCACAAATATATTTTGGACCAACTACCAAGTGGGAAAGAACAGTAATAGAGTGGACTCCAAGGGTCGGGAAAAGATGGGTAGATCAGAAATAAGATGGGAAGATGAAGTTGTAAGCAACAGGGGTTGGGGGTTGCATAGAGAAGGGATACTAGGGTACGCGACCGCTGGAGGAGAGTAGAGGGTGCCTATACCCAAGGGTGAACTCATTAATCTAAGAACAATTTTTTGTATGATTGTCCTCTGTACGATTTAAAATAAAACCTGTACCTATTCTACTACTATTGCTCAAAACTCAAAATTGGTTTGATTCAACAAAACGTTTTAAAGAAGGCACGAATACCTAGATCTGATCTTAGTGGCTCATCGTTGGATGCTGTTAATCTACAGTAGTACATGGTTGACCAAAGGGGGGGGGGGAAGAAGAAAAAAATATTTAAGTACAAGTCTCGAATTTGATTGAAAGCCTCTCTACGCATGAGTTGCCGAAGAATACATTCATAATTTTTTGATGCTTTGTACATGCCGTGCAACATAAGCTGTCCAAGAATCTATCTAACAATAATTTGTAACAGGAATTGCTTCAATTGACTACACACCTTCCTTTTTCTCTTCGAAAATTAATTATCTTCTAGGAAAATGTACAGTGTATTATACCAGCTCATCACGCACACCCAGTGACAAATTTAACGTCTTGTAGGCCATTAGAGACACGCACTCTGCAGTTTACGAATAAAGCACATCGTCATGCATAGATTTTCTGCAGACACTACTTCGAACCACAAGATACGGGCTGTATTGCATGGTTGCATTCATACCGATGAGAGGTGAGAGAGGGTGTCGTCAAGAATTCGACCAACAGGTCACTTGGAGTAGGTGCATACAACTTGAAATAAGAAAGTTAGTAATTTATATATGAGATTCAGAGACCTACAAGCCACTTTTTGGTGGAATGGAGGAATTCACCTACTGAAATCATTATTAACGTATATAACCTCGAAAGAGCAAAAAAAGTCTGTATACTTCTCTTCGAATCTTTCAACTGAGTGCAGTTTCTCCGCTTATTATTAACTGGTTTCTGTCTTGAGGGTACTGGGGGGGGGGGCTTTTCTCTGCTGGTACATGTCGGCATTTATAGTAACAAACTCACGCAAATACTATGTAGAATATAGGTATACATGCGATGAACTTAATCAACAATGAAATTTGCCCAATTCGCATAATTCACTTCACTTAGCGGAAGCGCCTGATTCGGGCGCCCAACACGCCACAGTTTCTATTAGGCTACACAATAATGGTATAATGAAACGTATCTAGGGAATTCGTTACGAATAGTTCCGATTTAAATTAATTGATACCGGTCGGCCATATAATTATACGCGCCGCGTGATTTATTTAACGAAACTCCGCACGCACTAGAAACGAATGGAGCAGCATTTTCCGAATATACATATACATACGATAATTATGGAGACCACGTAGGCACGTGCACAACACGTGTCATAGAAGATAAGGGCGAATATATGCGCTATTGTACAGGCCTGTGTATAGTTGTGCACTACCTACATTCAACGTTCACTCCAGCCTCTGTGTTTGAAAATCTCGGAAAAATGAAACCCCAGGACACCAGGAAACGAGAACGTATTATTCGCACTCATGTCGAGCAGTTTTCCAGAATTAAATGTGTGTCGTAAAATGGGGACAATGCCGGACTTAACGACTCCGGAAGATTATTGTGGCATGTTTGAACATTGGCATGCGGCGCAGATGAGATTTCGATCAGTATTACTGCACACTGCATATAATAATAGAAGCGTGTACAGGAAAGCATCCGAAAGTCAACGAAATAATCAAACGAACTCTTCGATTAACTTGGGGTTGTTTTAACTAGACCATATTGAAAAAAAAAAAAGAAGAAGAAGAAGTTCTGAAGAGTTTTAAATAAGTTATGATGAGTCTCGAGTAAGTCCGGAAGAATCTTTACGAATCTTGTATTCTAAACTGGTCAGGAAGAGTCATTGCGGATCATAAACAAATTCTGAAAAGTTTTTCAGAAACTTACTCAAAACTAGGCTGGAAGAGTAAATGCATCTAAAAGTAGTGTGAAAATGAAGAGTACACTGACCCCACTCATTTGAAATGTACAGGGAAGTGTGTCCTAATTCTTCTTCTTCAAAGTTGAAATTTGTCCCGAAAATGGGGTTAATTTCATCTTGGAGTCAGCTGATCGAATGGATGTATAGTGTAGCTCGCTACCGGAACTATGATGTAATAGATGGCAGTGATATTGAAAAATAATATCTATTTATCCGTACTCCTGTCCCAAAGGTATCATAGTCTTCGAGTTGATCCAACTCCCCATTCACTTCTTTATGCAGGTTCAGGATGGGTAGTTAATGTAGAAAAAGTACAGTCGAGTTGAATGTATTTGTGTGTATGTGTTGGTTTGATTGCGAAATGTAACGGGATCAAAAGTATTGATGAACCAGGTGTAATGTTGATATTGTCAGTGAGAGACATGATAATGGACGCATCCTCTGTACCCACTAGATCTGAGAACATGCTGGTTGAAAAACTGCGAAAATGCTCGAAAAATGGACGTTTTATGATTCGAGGTATTGGGAAAATAGGAATTACTCGCAGGTCTTTTTGCACTACCAAAATTTACATAGAGTTATCTGAAGATGAAAAAAAAAAGAAACATCAAATCTGAAATTCCCCAACAGGTTAGAACTTGTCGCGCTCTTACTAGGAAGAATTTTCGTAAGCTGTGTCGGCTAATCCACTAAGGGTGCATAGAAAAATACATCACATATTGTGAAAATTCTTCCTGATGAGAGTTACGAAATTCCAGTTCTGATAATTTTTTATCTTGCGATAACGCCGTGTAAATTTCAGTAGCGCAAAAAGACCTGCGAGTAAGTCCTATTTTCCTAATACCTCAAATTGTGAAGTGTCCAGTTTTCGAGTATTTTTACAGCTTTTCTTACCAGCAAAGGTCATACTCGGGTCTAATGAATACAGAGAGGATGAGTCATGATCATGTCTCTTTCTGACAGTTGCGTAGCTAGGATTTTCCCAAAGGGGGGGGGGGGATAAGATTTTCAATGGAGAAAAAGTCAGAAATTGAAGTATTTTTTTAAAATTGCCAATATCAGAGGACTATGTAAAAATATTGGGAGGGGGCACGTGCCCCTCGTGCTCCTCCCGGCCCTACGCAACTGCTTACTGCGACAGTACCAGTATCATACCTGGTTCATCAATACATTTGATCTTACTATATTTCATATTCAAGCTAATATGCATAAAAATACATTCAGTTTGACTGCCAGGGGTAGATTGACTCAATAATAGGGAGGGAAAGGGCACTAGACTGTATTACCCTTGGGGCAGGGAGTATGGATAAATATTCTCTTTTTCGTTCTCACTACCATCTATTAAATTATGGTTGCAGTAGCATGCTATACTATATACTACACTGTATACTCGATCAGCTGATTCCAAGGTCAAATTAACCCATTTTTGAGGAAAATTGTAACTTGGAAAAAGAAGAATTAGGCTACGCCTCCTTGTATATTTTAAATGGACAGGTTCAATGTACTTCTTATTTTGATGCTACTTTTAAAGCAACCGTATTATGCCTTGAAAGCAGGCTTAAAAATATGTCTTGAGAGATCATGAACGACTCTTGAAGTCTTTGGGAGACTCAACAATTCTTCAACAGGTTTTAAAGATCCGTAAACAAGTGTTGGAGAGACTCATTCGAGTCTTGAAGAGTCTTTATCAAACCTGGGAAAGTCCGGCATACTGAGTATGAAATAAGTAGTTCTAAGACTTTTTTGCAAAATGGTTAGCCAAGCCTGTTCATCAATGTTAAATGAACACATGATTTTGGTTATAATTCATGCTATATGTATTCATTACAATTATTAGGATCTAAAAGTTCTATATCAACGAAAACAAAAATGCCACTATTATAATAATTTATCAGCTCTTGCATACCAGTGTTGCCACGTATCAATATACAGCAACTCTCCCCTCCTAGATTGGATCCTGGAGAATAGTCCTACCAACTGCGCCAATTGTAGTGTCTTCATTAACGATAAATGATAATACATGATTTCAGTTATAATTCACTCTATATGTATTCATTACGATCTAAAATTCTATACCACCGAAAACAAACATACATGCCTTGGGAGGAGAGCAATTTTCAAGTGATGAAGAGGGTAAAAATTTTGTCACCGACTGGCTGCGAGAAACTGGACGGACTTTCTACGCGCAAGGAATCGAAAAACTTGTGCCACGTTACGACAAGTGTTTAAATCTTTTTGGTGATTATGTGCAGTCAATTAACCGACTCGGTAGTCACATTTTTTAGTTGTACAAGTCAATGAGCCAGACTCGGTTGTCTTGTATGTAATGTAGACGCGACTGCATGTGCAGCACAGTTTACCATGCAGCTAGTTAAACTCTACTTCTCCATGGTGAACTTATCTGAGACTCACTTTCCAAGTTGGTGAGCCGAGATTGGTAGTCCTGTAACTAATATAGACAGAGCAGTGCCCATTACACAGTCTATAGCATAGCTCATTAAACCTGATTTCTCTATGATGAACTTATTTGAGACATTTTACAAGTTGGTGAGAAAAGTTGGTAGTCCTGCAAGCAAAATAGACACGAAAGCACTCATTGCGCAGTTTATTAAACCGTTTGCTTCTATATGGTAAACCTGTTCGAAACTTTTTTTACAAATTTGTGAGCCGAGGTCGGTAGTCTTGCGAGCGAAATACACAGGCTGGCACAGTCTGCCACATAACTCGAGATTTTCTTACAAGTTGGTCAGTTAAGATCGGTAGTCCTGCAAGCAAAATAGATGCAAGAGACCCACTGTGCAGTCTACAGCGCAGTTTGTTGAACTATTTGCTTCTCTATGATGAACCTATTCAGAACTTTTTTTACAAATTGGTGAGCCGAGGTCGGCAGTCCTGCGAGCGAAATACACAGGCTGGCACAATCCGCAGCATAGCTCGAGACTTTCTTACAAGTTGGTATGTCAAGATCGATAGTCCTCCTAGCGAAATAGACACGATAGCACCCATTGCGCTGTTTGTTGAACTGTTTGCCTCTCTATGATAAACCTATTCGCAACTTTTTTTTACAAATTGGTGAGCCGAGGTCGGTAGTCTTGCGAGCGAAATACACAGGCTGGCACAGTCTGCAACATAACTCGAGATTTTCTTACAAGTTGGTCAGTTAAGATCGGTAGAGCCAAAAGGAAGAAATGGATGACAGATGAAATTCTTGACCTAATGGATAGAAGACGAATCTATAAGAATAAAAACCTGGTAGAATACCGCAGGCTGAATAGGGAAATAAAAAAGACAATCCGGGAAGCTAAGAGTGAATGGATGGAGGAACAATGCGAAGAATTCGAGGCTCTGGCAGAAAAACATGACTCCTTCCGCATGCACAAACAGATCAAAGCAGTTACTGGTGTAGGTTTTAGACACAAGTCGTCTAGACTGCTAGATAACCAAGGTGTACCAATCATTAAGAAGGAAGACAAGGAAGAGGCCTGGAAGATATACTTAAAGAGACTCTTTTCAGACAATAGACCAGACAGCCCTACGCTTGACCCGCACCTGGAACACGGCCCCGCAATCCTTGAGTCCGAGGTAAGACATGCTAACAAACTTATCAAGTGCAGGAAAGTCACTGGACCAGATAAGATTCCTGGAGATATAATTCGGCTCGTGAATGAAGAAAATGTCAAAAACCTAACTAAACTTTTCAATCGGATCTACAATTGCGGAGAAATTCCAAAAGAGTGGTTAAAATCGTCATTTGTACTCATACCGAAAAAACAGCTACCAAAGGAATGTGGAGACTACCGCACCATCAGTCTGATGAGCCACCTACTGAAGGTCTTTTTGAGGATTATTCACCACCAAATACGAATAAAATGCGAGGCGGAACTATCAGATACCCAATTTGGATTCCGTCCTTGTGTTGGAACAAGAGAAGCTATTACAGCTGTCAATGTCCTGCTACAGAAAAGTAGGGAAATGAATAAAGACACCTTCATCTGCTTCATAGATTATGAGAGGGCCTTCGATAATGTCCAACATGAAAAATTAATAAAAGTTCTAGAGCGAATTGGAATCGATAGAAACGACCTACAAATCATCAGGAATCTGTACTGGAAACAAGAAGCCGAGCTAATCTTAGGGACAAATCAAGACAATGTGGACTTCAAGATACAACAGGGTGTGTGGCGGGGATGCATACTTTCTCCCCTGCTTTTTAACGTATATATGCGGAGCAAGTATTCAAGGAATCAATCATTGACTCGCCACAGGGAATCAAGATTAATGGAAGAATTATCAACAACATAAGGTACGCTGACGATGCTGCAATCTTGGCAGATAACCTACAGGACCTACAGCACTTACTGGACTGCCTGAACTCTGCTGGAAAGAGATACAACCTGAATATAAATGTGAGGAAAACGAAATGGATGGTAGTTAGCAAATACCAATCCAACACTGGCGGAATTACCATCAATGGCGAGCAGGTGGAGCGGGTGAATAGGTTCAAGTACCTTGGCTGTACAATTACAGAAAACTTAGATCTGGACACAGAGGTCAAAATTAGATGCGGACGGGCACGGACGGCCTTTGGGAAAATGAGGACATTGTTGTGTGATAGAACTCTGAGCCTAAGGGTGAGACAGCGTATAGTACAGTGCTATATATATCCCATTCTACTGTACGGCATAGAGGCGGCCACACTCAACAGACGGCAAATGGAGCGTTTTGAGGCTACAGAAATGTGGTTGCACAGAAGAATGCTCAAAATCTCGTGGACCACCAAGACATCAAATAAAAAAGTTCTGGAAATTGCCAAAACAGAAAGAATGCTGGCTGACTGGATTAAGAGAAGAAAAGTCGAGTATTTTGGACACTTCACGAGAGGACCAAGGTACCAGATATTGCAACTGATAACGCAGGGAAAGATCCAGGGAAAGAGAAGCGCGGGAAGAAGAAGAACAGATTGGATCCAGAAAATTAAAGATTGGACAGGCACCTCCCGTGTTGAGGGTCTGATACATGGAGCCAGACACCGCACTTTATAGCTATGCATTGTGATCGCTTACGCCCTTGTAGGGTACAGCACTCTAAGAAGAAGAAGTCCTGCACGCAAAATAGATGCGAGAGCACTCACTGCGCAGTTTGTTGAACTGTTTGCTTCTCTGTGACGAACCTATTTGAGACTTTTTTTACAAATCGGTGAGCTGAGGTCGGTAGCCTTGCGAGCGAAATAGATGGGACTTAGTACACTACACAGTCCATGGCATAGCTCGTTAAAGGTGACTTCTCTGTGATGAACGTATTTGAGACTTTTTCATGAGTCGGTAAGTCAAGGTCGGTAGTCCTGTAAGCAAAGCAGACCCGACGGCACCCACTGCGCAGCCTGCAGCGCAGTTTGTTGAACTGTTGGCTTCCCTATGAATCTATTCGAGACTTACTTTACAAGTTGGTAAGCCGAACTCGATAGTGTTTTGAGCAAAGTACACGCGACGGCACATACTATTCAGTTCGCAAAGCATGGCACGCTACACTTCCAGTGTTCCGAGTGTCATAATATAATTCAAGCGCATCCGTACCCTCGTACGGAAACGATCTCTAACTTGTTATTTATACTTCATTATTCGCAGACAGTACTCCAATAATTGAGCTCTTTGAGTCGTAAGGCTAGGTGAAGGAGGAAAAGAATACGAGGAAACATTCGGAGAGTGTTTATTATACCAGGCGTGTGAAAGTGCGATAAAGAAAGAGATATAACGATTAGGCAGCGTCGGGGTGGGAGAGGGCACAAAAGACGCCGAATAGCAGCATATTGCGTGGCGGAGGGGAAATAGTGTAGGACCGTGGGATTCAGGTAACCGGAATCACGCACACAGAACACCTTTCAAAATAGATCATTGTACATATGTAAAAAATTACTCGTTACTTTCAGAACCTTTATTATTTTTGTATTTGCCCGACGCGATGTTTAGGTAGCTTCGTGCACTCGATTCGTATACTGTAGCTTCGTCTTACGCTCCAAAAAAGTTTTTCGGAGCTTTTTTGAATACATGCTTGAATGAAATGGATTCGCTAACTTTAGTCTGTATGCACCTACTTCCCGATTTCCGCCTCGAACTTGGAATAAGTTGCTGGGTTAGAAGTATACCTATCGAGTATTCGCTAAAAGAGATTTCGCTGTAGCGTATCTTAACTTCTCTCTGGTTTAATATGTAGTTTCGGAGTTTCTTCAGTTATGCCGTCTTGTGTGCTTAAAAGGTTGCCGGTGAATGGAATAATTCTGCTCGTATGTTTGTGTAAGTTTCGAAAGATCTCATTAAGGATTTTAATATTATGTCCTTTTCGGTGAATCACAGCTGTGGCAGTTGATGTAAAGCTAGAGCATTCTCGTCAATAGCTGTTTTGACTTTCAACCCGAGATTATTCTTGATGAAAATTACGATGTAGAAAGTGGAAAATTGCGAAAAAATACACGGTTGTGCCAATGAACGGGAGCAACCCTGTTTGTCGTTATCTGGTCGCAAGCGATTAAACTAACACCCTCCCGTGGCTCGATTTTTTTCAGTTTCAGTTTTTTTTTTTGTTTTTTTTTTTTAGGGAAAGTTTGAACGGCCGCACTCTGGACAACATAATATCCCGACTTGTTAGTGTTGGGACATGACACACGCGTGATAAAATTGTTCAATGAGAGGTGAACTAGCGCTTGTTCGATTTTCACTCGCAACACGTCTCGTTTTCGAATTCCGCATCCAAACGGATAGAATTTTCTTCATCGCGTATCGGCCATTTGAAGTTGAGATTTATGCGCCCGTGCATGCGTGTGCACGTCGAATACTGCGGCGTATTTCACGCTTTACCTAAACGCGCACCACCAAATTTTCGCCCCTCGGTTTTCACTTTTATACTCGCACATGCATCACCGAAGTCAAAGAATCATCTCTAGCTCACCCTTGAAATCAAATTACACGAGAGTGCATAAACTTTTTCGAATCTCGTGTGCGTGAAAATCTGCACACTGGAGCGGAAATTAAAATGTGCTCCGCTTTTGGCGCGTGAAAGTAACTGAAAAAATAAATCCCAATTGTGACGCCAAAGTGCCACTTAAGAACATCGCAGTGCTACGCCGTAGGAAGAAAAATTAAGCCCTCGTTCTCCGATATAGCTATGTCTGCCTACATTGTCTCGTATTATTTCGCGATCGTTCCTAAATACAAAACAGTATATTTACAATGGCGTACGTAATTATTACGAGCTCGCAGTTTGACGCAAATACACAAACTTTCGATAATGAAGAACACACGAGATACTTGATCGCGCTGTATACTGGGTGGTGTTTCAGAAACGACTTTGTCTTAGAATAGCTCCGATACAGGGCCGCACCGAAAAAGGAATGGAGGAGCCTCCTCATGGTTCGACAGTTGGCGTCAATTGGAAAATCAGTGGTGTTCGGGTGGAATATTTGATATTTTTTTAAACATTTTTGCAGGTTTTCCGACTTGAATTTGTAAGAAAAGCTTGAGCTTCCTCAGTCCTGGAAAAATTTTAAGCATCTCCTCCCCCCTCCCTCCGAAATTTGTCATCGGTACGTTTCTACTTTCATAAGTACTGTAAAATACTATGTCCTTCGGAGAATTGGAAAGTTTTTCAGTAACTCATAGTGAATACTTTTGTTGGGTTGTATGGGGTAAGTAAAAAGCAGAAATGTCGGGAAACTTGAAAACGTATGGTTGATAGGTGTCAAAATTTAAGCCCCGATGCGTTTTCCATTCACCGGATAGGTAAATGTGTAAATAATTAGTATTGTGATATTGGTTAGAGCGAACAAAGTTCGGATTCTTGAAAGAGTCTTAACGAATCAAAATACTTCCTTAACAAGTCTTCACCGACACGTACAGTTCTAAAGCGCCTTATATATTCTAGCTGTAAGGTTTTAATCAGGGCCATAGTTTGTAAGTTTTTCCGAAGGGAAGAGGTTGTAGACAACAAAAATATTGACTAAAATATTGAAGGTTTCATTTAAAAAGAAAGAAAAAAAAAAGCAAAGATCCTCAGAAAAAAATTTAAAAATGAAGGTCCTAATTTTTTAATTTTTCTGTCTGGCAACTAGACCTCGTCAACTGCCGATTTTATAAAACAACAAGTGGAGGACACAGGACAATCCACCCCGGTCTCTATGGCTCTGGTTGTAACTAATCCGGCACTATGGCTTTGTTAATGTTGCTTCTTGTGAGAACCTATTTGGACTTTTCAAATCGGTGGTGAGGTCGTAGCCTGCAGCGATAGACGGGATTGACTCCGTATGGCATAGCTCGTTAAAGGTGACTTCTTGTGATGAACGTATTTGAGACTTTTTCATAAGTCGGTAAGTCAAGGTCGGTAGTCCTGTAAGCAAAGCAGACCCGACGGCACCCACTGCGCAGCTGCAGCGCAGTTTGTTGAACTGTTGGCTTCCCTATGAATCTATTCGAGACTTACTTTACAAGTTGGTAAGCCGAACTCGGTAGTGTTTTGAGCAAAGTACACGCGACGGCACATACTATCCAGTTCGCAAAGCATGGCACGCTACACTTCCAGTGTTCCGAGTGTCATAATATAATTCAAGCGCATCCGTACCCTCGTACGGAAACGATCTCTAACTTGTTATTTATACTTCATTATTCGCAGACAGTACTCCAATAATTGAGCTCTTCGAGTCGTAAGGCTAGGTGAAGGAGGAAAAGAATACGAGGAAACATTCGGAGAGTGTTTATTATACCAGGCGTGTGAAAGTGCGATAAAGAAAGAGATATAACGATTAGGCAGCGTCGGGGTGGGAGAGGGCACAAAAGACGCCGAATAGCAGCATATTGCGTGGCGGAGGGGAAGTAGTGTAGGACCGTGGGATTCAGGTAACCGGAATCACGCACACAGAACACCTTTCAAAATAGATCATTGTACATATGTAAAAAATTACTCGTTACTTTCAGAACCTTTATTATTTTTGTATTTGCCCGACGTGATGTTTAGGTAGCTTCGTGCACTCGATTCGTATACTGTAGCTTCGTCTTACGCTCCAAAAAAGTTTTTCGGAGCTTTTTTGAATACATGTTTGAATGAAATGGATTCGCTAACTTTAGTCTGTATGCACCTACTTCCCGATTTCCGCCTCGAACTTGGAATAAGTTGCTGGGTTAGAAGTATACCTATCGAGTATTCGCTAAAAGAGATTTCGCTGTAGCGTATCTTAACTTCTCTCTGGTTTAAAGTTTCGGAGTTTCTTCAGTTATGCCGTCTTGTGTGCTTAAAAGGTTGCCGGTGAATGGAATAATTCTACTCGTATGTTTGTGTAAGTTTCGAAAGATCTCATTAAGGATTTTAATATTATGTCCTTTTCGGTGAATCACAGCTGTGGCAGTTGATGTAAAGCTAGAGCATTCTCGTCAATAGCTGTTTTGACTTTCAACCCGAGATTATTCTTGATGAAAATTACGATGTAGAAAGTGGAAAATTGCGAAAAAATACACGGTTGTGCCAATGAACGGGAGCAACCCTGTTTGTCGTTATCTGGTCGCAAGCGACTAAACTAACACCCTCCCGTGGCTCGATTTTTTTCAGTTTCAGTTTCAGTTTTTTTTTGTTTTTGTTTTTGTTTAGGGAAAGTTTGAACGGCCGCACTCTGGACAACATAATATCCCGACTTGTTAGTGTTGGGACATGACACACGCGTGATAAAATTGTTCAATGAGAGGTGAACTAGCGCTTGTTCGATTTTCGCTCGCAACACGTCTCGTTTTCGAATTCCGCATCCAAACGGATAGAATTTTCTTCATCGCGTATCGGCCATTTGAAGTTGAGATTTATGCGCCCGTGCATGCGTGTGCACGTCGAATACTGCGGCGTATTTCACGCTTTACCTAAACGCGCACCACCAAATTTTCGCCCCTCGGTTTTCACTTTTATACTCGCACATGCATCACCGAAGTCAAAGAATCATCTCTAGCTCACCCTTGAAATCAAATTACACGAGAGTGCATAAACTTTTTCGAATCTCGTGTGCGTGAAAATCTGCACACTGGAGCGGAAATTAAAATGTGCTCCGCTTTTGGCGCGTGAAAGTAACTGAAAAAATAAATCCCAATTGTGACGCCAAAGTGCCACTTAAGAACATCGCAGTGCTACGCCGTAGGAAGAAAAATTAAGCCCTCGTTCTCCGATATAGCTATGTCTGCCTACATTGTCTCGTATTATTTCGCGATCGTTCCTAAATACAAAACAGTATATTTACAATGGCGTACGTAATTATTACGAGCTCGCAGTTTGACGCAAATACACAAACTTTCGATAATGAAGAACACACGAGATACTTGATCGCGCTGTATACTGGGTGGTGTTTCAGAAACGACTTTGTCTTAGAATAGCTCCGATACAGGGCCGCACCGCAAAGGAATGGAGGAGCCTCCTCATGGTTCGACAGTTGGCGTCAATTGGAAAATCAGTGGTGTTCGGGTGGAATATTTGATATTTTTTTAAACATTTTTGCAGGTTTTCCGACTTGAATTTGTAAGAAAAGCTTGAGCTTCCTCAGTCCTGGAAAAATTTTAAGCATCTCCTCCCCCCTCCCTCCGAAATTTGTCATCGGTACGTTTCTACTTTCATAAGTACTGTAAAATACTATGTCCTTCGGAGAATTGGAAAGTTTTTCAGTAACTCATAGTGAATACTTTTGTTGGGTTGTATGGGGTAAGTAAAAAGCAGAAATGTCGGGAAACTTGAAAACGTATGGTTGATAGGTGTCAAAATTTAAGCCCCGATGCATTTTCCATTCACCGGATAGGTAAATGTGTAAATAATTAGTATTGTGATATTGGTTAGAGCGAACAAAGTTCGGATTCTTGAAAGAGTCTTAACGAATCAAAATACTTCCTTAACAAGTCTTCACCGACACGTACACTTCTAAAGCGCCTTATATATTCTAGCTGTAAGGTTTTAATCAGGGCCATAGTTTGTAAGTTTTTCCGAAGGGAGGAGGTTGTAGACAACAAAAATATTGACTAAAATATTGAAGGTTTCATTTAAAAAGAAAAAAAAAGCAGAGATCCTCAGAAAAAAATTTAAAAATGAAGGTCCTAATTTTTTAATTTTTCTGTCTGGCAACTAGACCTCGTCAACTGTGGATTTTATAAAACAACAAGTGGAGGACACAGGACAATCCACCCCGGTCTCTATGGCTCTGGTTGTAACTAATCCGGCACTTGCATCGAAGTTACGAGTCTTAAGAATGTTAACAGGGTGTTTTGGCAAGTCTTGATAAAGTCTTAACTGCAGTTTAGTAAGTCAACAGAATCTGAATGATTTATAAACAGTCTCAAGAAGACAGAAAATTTCTGGATAAGATCCTGAGGAGTAAGAATCTGAATGATTCAGATAACAGTCTCAATGAGACAGAAGATGTCTGGATATGATCCTAAAAAGTAGGTATACCCAGAACCGGATCCGGATTTTTGGGTTCGGGACGAATGCTGTATGTGGCAATAAAAATAGAAACTCACGGAGGAAGGAGCGGTGTCTCGGTTTATTCCTGCAACAGTTTTAGCAAATTCGGAGAACTGATAAGCAAATTATCTTAAGTCTTTATTCTTAGTGAGAAGAAAAAAATACAGCTAACGCGTTCTGCAAAAGTTGTTTTTTTAATAAGCCGGTTGTTTCTGATTGCTTGATTAATTATTTTTGATTAATCAAATATTATCGACTTTCATTCTCACGAAAAAAATAATCATAAGTAATTCTATTACGTACCCCGTTCCCAATAAGTCGCGAATTATTTAGGCTCCCCTCCGTAAAAAAATTATCTCCGTCGGATTCAAAAAAGAATTATAAGATGCAAATAAAACGCAGAGGCGAAACTTGATTTTCAAGTTTGGAGGGGGGGGGGGGTGGAAAGGGAAAATTTGCCGACAAATTTTTTTTTTTAAACTAAAAATTCGCGACAAAATGTTTTGAAAATTTAAAGATTCACCGATTTTTTAAATGAAGAAAAAGAAATAAACAAACAAACAAACGTTTTTAAAAAATGAAAAATCCAAATGAACAGTTTCAAATTTTGCCGACGGCCAAATTATTGGGGGTATGTCGCGCCTCCATAGTTTCGTCCCTGCAAATGCAGATTGGAACCTCATTCCGCAAGCACTCACATTTGTACACACGAGCATACCCTAGTCTGAGAGAGTGAGCTGGAAGGATGTTGGGAATACTTGAGAGGAACACACAACTTCCTTTACACATTAAGGTGGTCGTTATTTACTCTTGGTGGTATTTTTTTCTGAATTTCCTCTAATTCGTTTTCTAAATTGGTTCCAATAGAATAAAAAATGAAATAAGAATAGTTTCAGGTCGATTATATTAGGGGATTCCGTGCCACAAGCTCCCACACGTGGAGTTTTGACTTTGGTTCCAGTCTAAATTTCTCTCCTATATTCACCGGAACCAAAGCCCGTAAATTAAACAATAGAACATTTGCTTCCTGATTCAGCTTGTGACATTGAAAAATAACACTTTTGCTTTCAACTTTTAAATTTCAATAAAATGTTCAACTTCCTCAAATTTCAGTTTCTAGGGCAAACAGAGAAACTAGTATAAACAGAATAGTCATTGAAATTCAAAATTTAGCGTTTGCTACCGATTTTCAGATTTTCGAAATGTCTTCCACTGTCAACTGTGCTTCAAAACCTGTCAGATAACGTTCGATACTCAGCTTGAAACCTTCGGCTTTTGACTAACTAGAGTCTCTGACAGGAGTTCAAGGTACTCTATATTCAGAAACGAAATTTGACTTTCAATTTGTGGAAGTGGAGAAGAAAAATTTGCCGACAAATATTGTATGAAAACTAATAATTCGCTGGCAAAATTTTTAAAAAATTAAAAATTTGTCGATTTTTCAATCGAAATATTTTCTGTATTACACATGCTTCGAAATAACGGTTTAACAGTCTCATTTTGCAGATTGAAAGTTCACGTTATCACGATAGATCGCAGCTGCGTTTGTACGGCGCATGCGCAGAAGACTCTTTTCAGTCCTAGGACTTGTAAAAGGACTGAAAAAGGATGCCGTCACGTATTTTTCTTTCACAGATATGTACAATCAGCTGTTCGATGCATTTGTAATACAAAATATCTTACAATGCAAGGATTGAAGCGAGTTATCACGCCTCCGCACGACTAGCCTCACTCGCCTTCGGCTCGCTCCGCTAACAGTCGCACTCGGCGTAATAAAGCTCGCTTTCAATCCTTGCATTGTAATATACTATTAATTGCAAAAAAGAAATTAACAAATATTCATAAGGAATAAAAAATTCAAATTGACAGTTTCAAAATTTGCCGAATGCCAAATTATTGGGGGGGGGCATTCAACCCCTCACACTCCTCTATAGTTTCGTCCCTGATAAAACGTTTAAGCTCCCCCCCCCACACACACTCCCACACACACACACACTCCCACACATACACACCAAAATACGAAGCCTAACTTTAATTTTTCCGAAGTAATTTTTGAAGAAAAATCGTTTGACCGTCTTTTTATTCTCCACTAAATAGCAATACTGCAGTGGATATCATCCATAGTCTCCCCTGCCCCAGAGAAGTAATAACCGAAAGATTCAAGTAAAAACATTCGAAATTTAAGTGACATTTTCTATCAGTGAAACTTATTAATAACAAAATACAGTAGACTCCGAATTATCCGACTTTCGGGTTATCCGACTCAAATTTATTTGACCTTACCCTCCAACTTATCCGACCTATCAAGGTCTGTTAGTTCGAATTTCTACATTAGACACCCAACTTTTGATTTTTGATATGTATGTAGGTACATTACGTACGTTGTTCGACCGGCGCAGCGTTGCGAAATTACGCGGTCAAAAAAAGAAGCGCGATTTAAAAAAAAAAAACTTTGGTCACCGACTATTTTGAAAAACTATAATTTGTGATTTGTTATTACATAAGCATTGTTTTTTCACTTATTTATCCCTTTTTTACACCAAAGTTCAATTTTCTAAATACTTAATTAATTTCTTTTTCAATTTTGTGCACGTTATCTCTACGTTGAAAATATTCATTTCCGATTATTCAACCTTTTTCGGTATCCGCCTAACCTTCAGCCCCGATTAGGTCGGATAACCCGGAGTCTCTACTGTAATACCTCTATTATTGTTTCTTTTCTCTCCACCATGGTATGAGAAAACTGAGGAGGAGAACAGAAATAAGATATTATTTTACCACCTCTCCGAATCCCCCCCCCCCCGCTCCCAAGAAATAGTAACTGAAAATTCAAAGCAAAACCTTCTAAGATTTAAGTGAAAATTTTCAATCTGTAAAAAATTTCAACAATAATGTAATCCCTACCTCATTTCTACTCTCCCTCCCCTAAAGGAAAGGGAAATGAAAAAGTACCCTTCCCCTCATTGCCCATTTGAACATAAACTTTACTATCTTCAAAACCCAAATATTTCATTTCATTTGGACTACAGCATGTGCATTGTCATTTAAAATCTTTTCTCATTTGTATAAGATCGAGCAAGTTATGACTGAATGTATATTTACATTCTTGGTCACTTGTATCACATACCCCACACACCCGTTCATGTGGAATTCAAAAAGGGCGTACAGAACGAAATAATATTAACCGTAGATCGAAAGAATTTCAAAGTACCTGCTTGAAAAGTATGTTTTACAACCCATCGATGTAATACAATGCTGCAAAAATATTGTAAGCCGGAATCGGCAAAATTTTATTTAAAAAAAAAAAAAAAATACTGATTGAGAATTTCGGGAATTACTAGATTGACTTTGCTGCAGTTCAGTAAGCTTTGTCCTCAATAATCCATTATCTAACAAAATTATCATTCTTGCTTGACCCTTAAACTGTTACAATGAAAGATTGGAAGCATCTTTGCGACTACTGAACTGATTGTATTGAAATTCAGTAGGCTTCTGTCCCGAGCACTGCGCGATCATGTATCAAAGTTTCAAAAAAATCATCTAAAATACTTAGGGTGTCTAACAGATCTGTAAATCCTATAAAGTACTCTGTTTCTAGAGGAGGTACTATAAATATACTCTATTTTCACTTTTGGTCCTATGAAAATAAAAAAATTAGCTCGCGAGAGAGACAAAAATGAAAGGAGGGGATAGTGAAACATGAACTGTACGTCTGAATTGTGCATTTTTGAAATAAAAATTGTTGCTAAGAGAACAACTTTTATTTCTATGTTCATGAAAATTAAAACATTTTCTTGCAAGGCTGCAAAAGTTTCTATCAAATTTGTATAAAAGGTTCTATAAAAGTCCTATATTTTTGCATTTTAATTTCGTTAGACATCCTGATACTCTTGTCGGCTTGGCTGAGTCTGCAGCATAGTATTACGGAATCTCAAAAAATCCCCACGAGCCTTGAGGAGTCAATAGAGTTTGAACATATCTATCTGTGCAACTTCGTGAAATCGCGTGAAGAAACTCAAGATCTTGGAAGGTTGTTATCTAGGAACCTAAATACCCCAGACATGACATTCGGGATGAAATGATTTTTTTTTCAAAAAGATGAGAGCTACGACTGAGGGCATGGCACGGAAACGGAACTGAAACCGAATAAATAGCTTTCGTCATCCCTAATTAAGTATCTGAATTTTTTCCTTTCGTCTTCTACGAGTATGCACCCTCCGTTATTCACCCTAATCGGTGGCGAGAAAAACAGTAAATGATTTCGACGTATTCCCGACGGACTGACGCTGATTAGCGTGAAAATTAAACCGAACGCCTCCCGACAACGTACTAGGGAATACAATCGAGTAAAAATTTACAATCCTACACCTAGTGAAAACGATTTATTGTGTATAGCATACTAACTAAAGTACATAATTTAAGATCCCCAACTTACCCATTGACTCTGTGGGTGGTCACACGTGGCGTACCTTGGAAAATAGTATCGAGGGGAAGAAGTTTTTGACAACCGGAAAAGAAAATGTGCACTAGAGTAAGAGACGGTCATCTATCCAAATTTATTGAATCAGCTTTAAATCTGTATTCTTGTCTGCTGTATGATTTCGTCGATGTTCTCCGACTACTTTGGGCGTAGAAGAACCTTAATGCTGATTGAATTGTCTCTTCATTGACTTCAAGTCGGCAATTCCATCTGGTTTTCTAAGTACAAGCCCCAACAATTGAGATCGTCACCTTTGCTTTCCTAACGATTAAAGTTTTCGCCTAAATTATACACTACAGGACCAAGAATGACTGGTGAAAGAATATTCCCTCCTAAATCCACCGCACCGCAGTACGGCCCAGTACCAGAATTTTTTATGAAGTGGATTCTATGATGTACCCCAAAGAATGCTAAAAGAATACTTATTCCTGAGCGCGATGAGTCAACATTTCCAGTTTTTAGGAAAATTTCAGTGAAAAAACTCTTTTTTAGATGTTCAAAGTGGCAACAGGGGCATTGTCCTTCGATTCCCCTCTAGCATCGGCAGTTGTTATCGATATGTCGCTCTATGTACGAAACACGGCAAGATACTCTCCCCATTACCTCAAAATGGTATACCCAAAAACTTCGAATATACTTTTCATTTTGGTGCAATACATGAGAAGAAAAATGATGTAGGTAGTTCAGATGCATTTGATACGCCATATTTGTTTGAAAATGAAAATTTCAATTTGTTATATTCGATGGTAAATATAAAGAATAAATCACCCCGCGGATCCGTTCCTTGACACCAACATTTGCATCCAATTGCGCAGTTCAACTTCCGCTGAAAGTTCACACAAATAAATGTATAACTGTTGTTCACAACAATACTTTAGTATATGTCTCTTCTGTCGCCCGAATTTCAACTTCGAAGATTGAAACTAGAGCGTCTTATTCCAACTTTTTACTCGCTGATTTCGGAAACTCACGTCAGATAAATCAAATGCGTGGCGGTCGATGTCGTTCATCGACATTACCCAATATCAGATATAGTATATTCTCGATTGTAAAATGTTTTATAGAAAATTAAACCGACTCTGTCTCGTGAAAAGTTCTGGCGGAGAGGGAACTCGAAAAAAGAACTTTCTATAGCAGCCAATTCACTTTGGGTGAGACATTATTTCGGTTGGGTGTGGGTATTGAGATGTTGTTGAGATGAAGAGAGTTGTTATAAGTTTATCACTGAGGTGTTTCACGACAGGAATGTACTTTATAACCGATCTTCCTACATGCTAAGGACTTGATCACGATTGGCCGGTAAAGCGGTGTAACTTTGAGCAAATCATCCACCAGTTTATTCTCAGAGAAAGGAAGAATTAAAAAAGAGAGTGATATACGTCTATTCGATGGAGGCGGGGGATGGGTGAACTGTTGTAAATGTAATACTTAAAATCCAAATTTTAATTATGCACACTTGTTCGTGGAGGCTGGAGCCATCATTGCTGGCCACCGTCGAAATAAACAGCTGGTATACGGAAGCCATGATTTTGTTAGCTTTTTAAAGAGCCGGAATTCAAGTACGAACGTCAAGATGTCAGTGGTTCTCTTTATGTAATAGGTTTTGTGTTTCTGTTCACGCCTTACCTTTCCCACCCTCCGAGAGAACAGTTTTTTAAGAAATCTTGAAGAGTTTCGATCTCCCTATTTCTACCTGCAGTAGCAGATCCAGGAAATAGCGAAAGGTGAGACAAAATTTCGATGACATCAATTATATAAATATAAAAAATCGCGAGCGGAGCGAACGAGATTTTTTAAAATCAATTCTAGACAAAAACTGTCCAAGGTCGGTCATTTTTCAATTCTGAAACGTTTTCAATCTCATTTGGTATAACTTGAATACGAAGAGGGCGCTGGTCCCTGGTTGTCGGTGTTTCTCTACAGTGGCGAATTCAGAAATCAGTGAAGGAGATAGGAAGAAAGACTTGAATGGCCCAATTTTATGAATAAAATCGGCCATTGGCAGAACCACTTGAGTCACATTTTAATAAAAATGGTTTCTTTGCACAACTCAATCCTATGTACATACCAAGGCGCGTCTACCGCAACAAAGTGATTCTAGTCTGAGTGCTAGGAGGGGCAATGGTATGTTATTGAAGCTGTACCAAAAACTGTACCTTTAGTAAGACGCCTATGAAACATTTTTTGTATCTCCTGCAAAATTTCAAAAAAGTGACTTGAGTTGTTTTACCTGTCGATTCAAATAATCGCGAGCCAAGCGAACGAAAATTATATATTTCTAACTGATGTTCCAGGTTGAACAGAAAATGGACCGAGATGGGTCATTTTTAATACTTGTAACATTTTCGATCTTATTTAGTGTATACTTGAAAAAGAAGTGAGAGCCGTGGCCATTGTAGCCCCCTATACTAATCCCTTGTTGCCTGCGAAAAATTTCGAAACAAGCTAGGTCGATTTGCGACCTAGTAATGAGGTCGACCTTTTAGCTGAAGTCTGGGCGGCTATTAACCAACTTCAAACAAAAATTACGATCGCACTTGGACGCTCGTAAGCGTAAGGGAACCAACCAGCAAAATCTGTTTTTTGAGAACACGTGATTGTAAGTTCAAGAGCCATGTAGAGACTATATGACATAGCGTTTACCGATAAGCTTTTATCAACGTGAGTACACATTTTGGAATCGGGGGCCCAATTCTGAAAAATTCTACTTTTTATACTCTTTCCAACGATACTAATAACTCATTTTGTTTACAAATGTCGGTTGGTTCATGCCGACCCTAATGAATCATGCACAATAATATTACAACCATCACAAAATGAACTCCTTTCATCGATTCCTTATGTTGCAACCTGGAGTCACTTTTGCAGAGACTGTAAGCACGATGTAAAACTATCTTCTTCTCTGTTTCTTTTATACACAATTACGTTCACTTTTACATTTAAAACCACAAGCGCCACTGTTAAAAGCAAACGTGATTCATTCTTGTGTATCTTGTTTGTTTATCCGCATACTTATATTTAAAATCGCAAGCGCCACTGTTGCCTCGTATAGAACTTTATTATTATTACCATTATTATTTTTTCCATTGTATAAGGCTCGGCTAGGCCGACCCTAAAAATGCTCTAACAGAGCATCTTCTATCCCAAGATCCAGGCAAATAAAAAGACAGGCTACTACAAAGGGTGGTCCAAAAGTCACTGCGCGACGTTTCGTACGTACTACGTGTGCGATCTAGCGGAGCGCGACTGAACTAAAAGTGAAGTCTATTCAATTTCCAGTCGAAAGAGACTAAAACGAGCAAGCTTGCCCATATAGTCGCCGAGCTACAGGGGTTCGAAGTCAATGTGTTTGGATGTCGCCTACAAGCTAAACGCCTATTGTACAAAATGGGCGAATTGGTGGGTGATCCGGTATTGTGTTCGTTGTGATCTAACATCCGCTACAAGATGTGCGAGTCCTCTGCAATCAAAGCTGCCACTGTGTGTTCCGGTTCACTTTGGTTACACTTGTTCGCGGTTGCCCAGTTTGCAGAATCAACAAGGCTGATGTGCTGCCATCGGGAAATTCCTTATGCCACCGCTGAATTGTTCCTTCGGCATCAGACTCGTATCATACACACCTTCCATTTCATCACACGTCTGCTTTGATGCCAGACCACGACGAACACAATACCGGATCACCCACCGTTGTTCCGTCCTTAAATTCGCCCTTTCCAAACTCATTTATACAACACGCGTTTAGCTTGTAGGCGAATCCGAACACATTGATTTCAAACCGCTGTAGCTCGGCGACTATGTGCACAAGCGTGTTCGTTTTGGTCTCTTTCGACTGGAAATTGAAAACAATTCACTTTTAGTTTGATTGCGCCCATAGTCCATACAGAGCGTCGCGCAATGACTTTTGAACCACCCTTGGTATATCGAAATAAGGTTGCGAGAAAAACTGTCAACATCCTTTAAGAGGGGGGGGGGTGGCAAAATCTGTCTACCGTCATATTAATTTTGTGACTATTTCCATTTTGACACTCCTAGACAGAGTTGCTGATTCTTCCAACAAAACATATTCAATAGCGTAGAGTCACGATATTAATTTGTACGGTGGCTGTGATCTAAGCTCATTCATATCTACAGGAGGTGTTCAAAAAGTAAGGTAACAAACGCTATTATGAAACTATTATAAATTGTAAAAATTTTATTTTACAAAATTTGAAAAAGTACAACCTTGAAGTACTTCTCAATATAATTACCTTCCCGATTGAGGCTTTTATCCCATCGGTTTACTGACTTACAGATACCTTCCTTGAAGAATCGGCCGTCCAACGAATCAAACTGGGCGTTTAAAAAGTAAGGTAACAAGGCTTGTCTTAAAACGAGTGGACGGATTGTAAACCTGGCAACATAGCATGATTTTACGTTCTTCCCTGATGCGCAAAATCCCGATAGTTACCCGGGTAACTAAAGAGGAACCAAGGGTAACTGATGGGTTTGTGGGTAATCTCAGGGTAACTAATGGTTCCAAATGGGTAATTTTTCTGCAGGCAACTAGGGGATAACCGACTGCGCATCGGGTCTTACGTTGCAATAACCCACGCTCCCTCCATTTTAGTATTTGTGTAAACGGTTTCCTGTGCTACAAACCTAATGATGGCATGCCTATTCTGGGATACTCGTGGAATTCTTTTAGTTTTGGTTGATTTTCTCCCAGTACAATGGTAAACTCAGATGTATGCTGCGACCAGCTGAACCGTTTATGTATGTAAAAAAATTGAAAGCCGCAGACCTAGATTGTTAACTCGAGGTGTTTGCTTTTTACAAGACGACGTACAACCGCCCACCTCTCATATGTCACTGCTGCTTTGTTGAAGTCGTTCAAGTTGGATGTTTTGCCGCACGTACCCCACTCTTCCAACTTGGCACCCTCCGATTTTCATTCATGTCTGTATTTAAAAAAGATACCGTGGTGGAACTCATTTTGAAAACGACAGTGAGCTGCAAAAAACAGTTCTAAATTGGTTTGATTTATTGGACAGCGAATTCTACAGGAACGGTATGTATAAGTTGGTACACCATTGGGCCTCAATTAAGAAGGTGTAACTTTGTTCAGAAGTAGTTTCTGGCTGTATCTTTTCAAATTTTTACAATTTATAGTTATTTTAGAATAGACCTTGTTACCTTACTTTTTAAATTCCACTCGTACATTCAAGACTATGAAGGGAAAATACGGGTGGGTCGAAACGTTTGCTGGGCTTTCTATTAAACAGAGTGTGCCAAAATAGTTGACTTGTTTTTAAACGCTTACCATGTGGCAACACTGATGTGTAGGCAATTTTTTTTCATGAAAATATTCGGTTATGTAGGCCATTTAGGAAGCAGCATAGCTCTGTGGTCTGGAGAACATCGCGATTTCTGTGTAGAAACGATTATTCTGAAAAACAGTGTTGTGGCGACTCAGCGCGCATATCAAAGAGGGTTTAAACTGCAAAGACACGATCTCGTTCCCTCTCCAAAGACAATCCTGACGCGCTTGTTCGCCCCTCTCTGAACGTTACTGGTGATGCCCTTGAGTCGAATATTCTTCGGCTACTGCTTGATTGCCTTAGGAGAGGGAACGAGATCGTATCTTTTCAGTTTAAACTGTTTTTGAAATGCGCGCTGAGTCGCCACAACACTATTTTTTAGAATAAACGTTTCTACACCAAAACCGCAATGTTCTCCACACCATAGAGCCACGCTTACTAAATGGCATACATAGCCGAATATTTTCATGGAAAAACAAAAAGCCTATGTATCAGTGTTGCTACACAGTAAGCGTTTAAAAACAGGTCAACTATTTTGGCACACCCTGTAGTGTCGAATATGTATTAAAAATTTTGAAGATTAGAAAATTTTTCACTTTCTCAGCAAATACGAGCTCGTTCATACAGGAGAAGATATTTTTTCCTTATTTACAATAACTTTTATCAAAAATTTGTGTCTAGAAGCTCTTTTATGATGGTAGTACCCGGTGCAAACACCTCGGGCTACCCCCTCCCTCAAGGCCTATTCACATTTTTGTATGTTCTTTTTCAAAATAACGTGCGTGGGTACAACATGAATCTGAGCGTCGCTCAGTGGTCCAAGACCTTGAAATGGAAATTGAGAGTGACATTAAAAAATGAAGACGTTGGGCAGCGCATTTTTTGTCTCTTATTTTAGTTACTCTTACTACTGCGGCCTTGCCTTCGGTTCTGTTTTCGATCCCAAGCCGCCATCAGGAACAAACACTTCTCCAAAAAAATTCTTAAGCTGGAGGTATGAATTGAAAGTAACTTCCTCTTAAATTTACTCCACCGATCTCTTTGCCTCAATTCGTGGGTGACCGAAATAAACCATAGATGAGACGCAATCAGAGTTCAAATAATCATACGTTTTCGCGATTGTACTTGTTTTGTAAATTAAAAACGAACTGCTCTTTTCAACGTCATATTACGTCGAACATCAGTTGGGAAGTATTGTCGTTAACCCCGCATTAAAGCTTCCCTCTTTTTCGTCTGCGAATGCTGACGGACACTTTATGGTTCCCCCTATTTCTTTTTTTTTTGGCTGGGGAATTATAATGCGGTTATTCATTCCAGTTGTAAGAACTTGTACGGATTATAACGAAAGCAATGACGGCAAAAACTAACCATTAGAACGTGGAATGACTCATGAAACATTTGAACGCAATAAGGCGCTTCTCTTTTCCAAAATTATTGCTCATTTCCCCGTGTAATGCGTCGGATCTGTATACAGGCTTCTCATATACTGTTACCAAAACTGTCCCGATGCACGGAAATTATTATGTTTCTATAATTACCACTCGAGAAGCTTTTCAAAAGTCATCGGATAAAGGGTGTACTTATTTCACCCATTTGATGAGTTGTGTTCGTACATCAACTTCATATGTATTTTTAAACTGTTGAATTGTAGGAGAACAGTTGGCGAGTGTAAATGCTAATACAGCGCAGTAATAGTATTGCTCCTAGGCTCAATAGTCGTCTAGCCATTTCCTTTTTTTAGAGGAGGAAAAAGTGGAGGTGAACAAAAATGGTTGCTGAAATGTAGGAAATTTCAGTTGAATACCTCCTCCCACCTTTCGAAAAATTCTCATGTTTCCAGTGTTTCCAACTTCCAGGTCAATGCTGTGTGAGCGCTGTCTCGATCAGTAGGGTGTCTCGTAGTGGCTCTGGCAAGACAGTGCGAATCCGAAGGGGAGAGGCGAAATGGGGATTCGGCCCAGCCTCTGTGCGTTCCTCTGGTCATCGATACGATACTCGAAAGAGTATAGTTTCTGATGCCGGGGTGCAGTGTCTGGGGAGCCACTGTGGTACGCTCCACCAAGTGATTTTAAAAAAGTGATACCCCTTACCTCTCTTCCCCGTCGCCATGATCCTTGGTGAATGAACTGATACGAGTTTAAATCGACATTTAGAAAAAATGATTTTTTTTCTCAACTATAAAGGATTTTTCTGCACGACTAAGAAACTGTGATTCAGTATCGCCAGTCTAGTTACAGAGTGTACTGGGTATATCATCTTTTTGAAAAGTCTGTAGAAAACCATCCGATGCTCTGCAGGCCATAAATTAACGTACAAAGTGAGTGGCACTAGTGCCACCTAATGGCAGAGTAGTGCCTCGCAGTAAAGTACGAGTGTGTCCACATGCTACATTCTATCATCTATGAATAATAATCGTTTGGATACATGTGTTCCCCCATCTTGGTCTGGGTATGCCACTGACTGAAATTATTCGGGCCATCCTGTGAAAATCTCTTCGAGTATACTCAGTCGAATAGTGTTGTTTTCCAGTCGACGATTTTCCAGCTCGTAACTCCGTGTTTTTTGGTTCTGGACATCTGGGCGTATATTCCGATTGCTAATAAAAAGTCAAGTCTGATCCTGTCTAGGCTGTGCTGCTGAAGTTTCCTAACTGGAGTGCGACTGAACACTGTCTGCAGCTGAAGAGACAATAATAACGTACATTTTCTTTTTTGGACTGAAAAAATAGCAACTTTCTAATGATCAGAAGTGTTGGAGTCTACTATCATGGTTTTTGCAGTCCATACTGACGCACTGATGAAGTGACATAGAGTATGAATAAGACTGTACAAGCCCCGCTGTCGCTATTTTCTAACCTAGATGGGAAGGGCCAAAACTTTTCCTGATGGATAAATATGAATTTCTTGGTAAAATAAGTCATTATTCAAAAATCCAAAATGAGGGGACAGGTGCCCCCTCCGGCGGCATCTATGAGTACAAATAATTAAGACATGTCGGAGCTGAATTGCTGGTTGGTTTATTTTGTTAATATAAATAAAATGTGCTCAACATTCTCGTATCTGACGTGACACTCTCCTTAGCTAATAAAGTACGTAATGTGTTTAGCATGTCTAACTGACAGAAACGTGTGGTAAAATGTACGGCTACGAAAACTGGGATGTACTCTGTTCTCTCGCTCTCCCTGTTTCACTCATTTAGCTACCCTCTATTTCATTCTTCGTTGTCCTCGTTTCAGCTTTCTTCAGTCCGATATTTCTAATCTCATGTTATTTGTACTTTGGATTCACGACCTCGAATCATAAACTTTCTATCTCCAAACAATAAATAGCTTAAAATTTCCAAAAATATTTGATTTCTCAAATCCGCACAGTCCGCAGCGGAACCACCGTAAATTTAACCATTAAATGTGGACGCAGTTGATAACTGAATACTTTCTGCACATTTCCTCCCATTTTTATGTCAGTTAGGAACATTTTGTGCTCTGAATGCAGTATATCAATATAAATTACCTTCTTATCAGTTTTTATTGCTTCTTTTCCAAGTCGCTTGGTACAGTTACCCGGCAGTGAAGTTCTATAAAAATAAAAAGGATGAAAATGGTTTATAATTTTTAAGTTTTAAATCATCCGCGCTGCCTCTCGTTTGCTCCACCAGAAATAACTTGTGGATGGGTCATCGATTCAGTGGCGTGCTGGACTCCAAAACGTGTCCGACGTGATTTTTCAGAAAAAAGTTCTTAAATTTGTCGGCTAATTATTCCAGAACTGGCATTTTAATATTATTTTTATGACAATATACAGCATGAAGATTCAATCTTCCCAATACCAAAGAAGTTAGAAAAATACCTGATCATTTTGGAATTACTTTACTTCTAATTCGCTTTGAGTGTTAGGCTAGGCAGAACATAATTTTGTATATTATGATGCATGTCGGAATTATATAACACATCTTCATTAAATCACCCTGATCTGTTCCTTCAGTCGTAAGGACTGGCAAAGTCCTATACATTTCGATGAAATTAGCCCTATTTGACGTTGTTGGGCGATGCACTTCAAGTGGAACACCTTATGAAGATTCATCCACGCTTCTTTAAGAAACGTAAATGCTCTTTATTCTTCCAAACTTTTTGAAGATTCGCTAAGACTGTATTAGACTCATTTGAGACTCTTCATGATTGTTTTGAATTCCCTGAAGATTTTTTAGGATTCATCTAGTCTTGATCAGGGCTTCTTAAGACTTTTTGAAACTCTTTAAGATGTTTCAAGATTTACTTATGAGTTTTTAAAAACTTGTTCAAGTCGTAGCAAGATTCTTGCTACCGCATTGCAAAGTCTTTATGATTCTTCAAGAGCTTACAACTTTTACCACTTTGTCGTAATTGTACTTGCTTGTTATTTTTACAGATTCGGACACTTTAGCAGGCGATTTTGAAACTCAGGACTCAGTAGGTGTTTGGCAGTTATGCATCTTTTTCCCCGTATATGCATGCCTGCCTGTTTATGACTGTTTTGAACTACCTGAAGATTTTTTAAGACTTACTGAACCTTGATTAGTGCTTTTCAAGACTTCTCAAAACTCTTTAACACGTTTCAAGATTCATTTATGAGTCCTTTAAAATTGTTCAAGTTGCAGTGAAACTCTTACAGTCGTATTGAAAATTCATTACAACTCTTAAATTTCCAACGATACTAATAACTCATTTTGTTTACAAATATGGGTTAGTTCTCTTTTGTTAAACAGCGCCCATATTATTTACTTGTTATTCCTAAAGACTCCTTAACGCTGTAGCAATCGGTTTTGATACTCAATGAGTTTTTAATTGTGAAGCTTTTCCAATTTTGTTCCTGTTTAGGATGGGGGGGGGGGGTGATTGCCTCCCCTGTATATCCACGCCTGCGTGCTTATGACTGTTTTGGACTTCCTGAAGATATTTTAGGGCTCTTCTAACCTAGATTAGGACTTTCTCAAGATTTCTCAAAACTCTTTGACACGTTTCAAGATTCATTTATGAGTTTTTAAAAATTGCTCAAATTGAACTGAAACTCTTATAACCGTATTGAAAATACACTACAACTCTTAAAAAGCTTACAACTTTCACGACTTTGTCATATTTGCTTGTTATTCCTCGAGACCAGTGGCGTGCGGTGAGTTTTTCTAGGAGGTAAGCGATAAGTGTAGACAGGGATATGTCAAAGAGTTTTTCCTGTAGGGGGGTGGGGGAGCAAAAATTGTGAAAGTCCCAACTGACTCGACTCAAAATTCCCAAGTATCAAGGCAAAAAAATAAACAAAGAAAACCACCTTTTAACTTGTTGGATTTTTCCAGCTGATGAAATTCCGAAATATCAAAGCAAAAAAAAAAAAACCCTTGTCTTATTAGAATTTTCCAACTTCCTGAACTCAATTCCCAAGTATTAAAGCAGAAAAAGCCTTTTGACGTGTGTTGGATTTACCCAACTTCGCCTGACTGAAATGGTAAGGTTTCTCAACTGCTGAGTGAAAAATTCCTACATGAGGGTAAGTTGTCCCCCCCCCCACCTCTTTGCTTTGTCCCTGAGCATAGAGGTAAAGTAACAATCAGAATAAAAGTATGAAACATGCTACTACATACAAAAGGGCATTGATCAAATTATTCAAGTTCTTGTATCCCTGTGTAGCGTCACTCCAGATGCATTTATCCTTTTCTGGGATGAATATAGATATGGCCAACAAAACAGTTTTCCATCATCTTCACGATGGGTTAACCACAAAATGTATTCATATTGCGATACGTGAAAATGTCTAGTAAAAATCGAACCACCTTTCTTTTGCCCATAGTTTTTAAAAATGGTAATTCTGGTTTAGGCTTACCACCATTAATAATTTCTAATTGTTCATCAAGAGTGAATCGCGAAAACGGGTTTTCAATAAGATCTCAAATACACATTTTGTGGACAAAAAAAAACAAAAAAACTGAACATTCAAGCAAAACGCATTAACTAGTAGAGGAACATAATCACGTTTCTGAAAAACTTCAACGTTTGTGTGTCGCGCTAAACCGAGTCAAGCTAGACTCAAAGCGCTTCCAGAATGGAACCCCAGTGCACAGGTTTTGTCGCGTTGAAAGTACTAGTGTGTTTTTGTGTTGGTAATTTGCACGGGGGCGGAGGGGGGGGGTAGTCGTGCAATGTTACGTACAGTGTGGAAAAGAATAGATCCAGCGCCCACCTCGTTCGCTGGCCTATACGAATATGTACGAGAATTGCCGAACGCCCGAACAGTATACACCTGGGATGCACGCCACTGCTCGAGACTCGTTGACACTTTAGCGAGTGTTTTTTGAACTTAGTGAGTATTTGTTTGTTGTGAAGCTTTTTCAGTTTCATTCTTTTTCCTATGGGAGGGGGAAATGCTCCTATAGCCTCCCTCATATACCCACGCCTGCTTTCGGAATAGATTTCCTAGCCTCACCACGGAGGCTGGTACATTGACACATTGTTATATCATTACTCGCTGAAAAAAATTTGCAAGCAAGTTGTGAAACATCTTCATCTCTTCTCTACTATATAAAAGTGAATGTATGTCTGCGTGTTTGTTTGTTCGAGGTTGGCGGCTGAACTATAAGAGCTGGGGGGGTTCGTACTTTCTGGATGTGTTCGTATGAACCCGGAATAGGTTTTAGGCTATAAAAAATTTCGGTACCCTGATTAGGAGGGGGGCCACAAAATTTTGTCCCCCCTGGCCCCCTAATTTTGTTTTCAACTTGAACTTTTTAGAATCGTTTTATTTTGACCTTCTTCACATTCTGTTGAAATTTGATGGCCGTAACTGTCTCCCTTCAGAAATTATTGGGGGATTGAAAATCTGAAATTTCCAAAACGAGCTCAAAATGCTTCATTATTGCACGTACATCTAATTTAAAACAACCATAATATTTGGATATTATTTTGTACCCATTTCTGTACCACACAGCCCATTTTCAACCACGTATCACCTCCGAAAGCCCTAAAATTTCAGTTTTTGATAACTATCTTCAGCATTCCTTCTAATTATCCGACTGAATTTCTGAAAACACAACATTTTCCTCTGAATAACACAAATATGAAGCAGTAAACTTCAGATAGATCAGAGCCCTCCAACTGAAGGCAATGAGTGTTGAAGCTATTTGCAGTTTTAAATTTTCGTAAATTTCAGTAGCGCGTCTCAGGGAACCTTTTCTGAGCCAAGAACCGGCTATCGGCTACACGGCGATTCGTCTATCAACACACACACACGAACATGCACAAAAAAGGTTAGGCACAGTAACAACAAAGGAGGTTTTAATACCTAAGTATAACAGGCTAATGCGCCTATTCTTCTACGTGTGTCCCCCCTCCCCCACAACAATTATTAGAAACTGCATATAAAAATGTGTAGCGTCTAATAATCAAAATCTCTCTTCTGTAATATGTATAAAAGTGTTAGCTTATCTGTGGGTGGGTGTGCATGTTTGTTCGTGTGGTTGGCGGGTGAATCATAAGAGCTGAGGGCAGATGCGGATACCAGGGAAGAGGGTGGGGGTCCGAACCCCCAAAAGATCGAAATACCTATATACCGGTATCAGTTCTAGCAATGGAGATCCCGATAGGCACATTAGGCAAGTGTCTAGGTTGACAGATTTCAAGGGGCGGCAAAATTTTGTACAAAAACAGCGGGAAAAAGGAAGGAAATTCGGAAAAAGAGAAGAAGAATAAAAGGCAGACAGAAAGAAGGAAACAGTTGCAGAAAACATAACTGAAAAATAATTATCAATTTTTGAGATGTAGCTCATTAGGAGGATATGAAGCGGTTAAGACATTTTGTTGAGTGCCTGTAGCAGCTTGGCTTTTAAATCCGCAGCTGGTTATAAAGAACGTGAGCAAAAAGTGAAGTCCATAATACATTAAAAAAGAAGAAGTGAAGTGACCACTCGCTCATCAGTCACGTTAGCAGCTGATGCCGGCAGTGCAAGAAGGGTGGAGGGAGGAAAACTGCAAGTTTTCAGGCAGGAAAAGATCACGGATGTGGATCACAGGGAATCGTTGGAAGGACGGGAGGGAAGATGGGAAAGTGGTTAGCTTTAAAGGGAAGAGGAAGGGACTAACTCAGTTAACCCAACACACTTTGGCCAACCCACCTTAGCTGTCTCACCTTAGCCAACTCACTTTAGCTAGTTCTTTATTATTGCAGGCGTGTACCCGCGGATACCTACTGAACATGAATATCTCTATTCGTATAGATAAAAAATACAGCTGAAAAATGAGGAAAAGCTTATTATGTGAACGTGCACAATAGGTATAAAATGACATTACAACTCATAAATTCTTCATTTTTCTTTTTATAGGTAAGTGGACGACGCGGTGCGATGCGATGTGATGATTTTTAATGGATAACCGATACAATTGTAACGGTTTTCGGCTCTTTTTTTTCTCGCTGCGACGCGGTATGTATTTATTTTATTTTCCCGCGCGAGTTACTCTTTTTTAACTGGTTCATTGGTTCGTTATATTCGTCGCTCTGGACCATCTTTCGCACTGTATAGTTTCATCATCTAATCGATAATTCGGCGTGTAAATTATTTACCTGCGAATAACTCGCATCACGTTGCAGATTGGTAGACCCGTACACATTCTAGACAGTTCGAGTTGCACTTTGCAAATGCCGATGCGTACCCCGTACTCGTATCGAATGAGACGGCCAAACAAGGCCGATAATTCCGGCCTCGTAATCGTTTTTCCGACTATCGTTTTGTTGGGAAAATATCGAGTAGTTCGTATCTTCATACGGTCGTATAAATAGTCACGATGCCGAGTAAACTCGATTGGTCTAGTTGAGTGATTGTATGGGATGCTCGGTGCCCGATAGGCGGTGTATCCAATACCCTGTAACATCTTACGAAGTGTATTTTCGGTCTTACATCTTCTCTGACATGCGAAACGAGTGCGCGGTGTATTCTTAAAATAATGCCACTGCAGTTTGAATATGCTGCGAACGTTTTTCTAAAATGTTCTGCAAAATGCGAGCGATAAAATAAAAATGAGACAAAAAAATTGAAACAAAACAAAAAGCACCTTCAAAAAGTCACGCTTTACGGATTAGATGCATTTCGTATGGAATGCAAACGAATTTATCGCGAATAAAGAGAATTGCCAATTTTATAGTAGAAATTAGGAGAGCGTCGCGACGCGACACGACTCGACACGTGAAAATTCTGACGCTGAAATTTTCAGTGGACTGGGGAATCGCGTGATCGAAATGCAAATTTTACAACCGTGTTTACGCGTAAGTGTTTATGTTTTCTCGCCCGCTTTTTCCATATCACGCTAGCTTCGTGCTAATGGCCGCACCTGAGTGTACGATGGATGTATATCTGTATAGTTAAGCCGTAACGGGAAATTGAAAACATTACTCGTTAAGCCCACGTGGATCGCGTGGCTTATTTTTAAACGCTTTTCGATTGACTCGACGAAATTTTAGAAAAGCGTGAAATGCTAAAAGCACTTCATTGTTGGAGTATTTGTTGAGTAGTCAGGTTTTGCGGTGTTGGCGAATCTCGCTGAGTAAATGATCAAGCTAAAGTTTACTGTTGGGGAGGGGTGAGGAGGTTTCAAGAGGGAAGCCGATCTCAAAACCATTTTCCAGCCCTATTTTTCGTAACTGACTTGACTTATAATCCGGGAGAATTTGGTAAAATCTCTATCTATCTCTCTATATACTAAAAAAGTAAAATCCGCCGCCGCCGCCACCTCCGCCTCCGCGGGGAAAAAAACGCACTGCGGGTTGCCTATCTAAAAATCGAAAAATTGCAGGGGCAGATCAGCTACTTTCAAGGACATAATCTGTTCTAATATAAAAGATCTCCAAGTTTTAAGACATAACCGACATAATAAGACATAAAAAGATATAAAATGACATAATTACCCATACTCTTCAAGATAACAAGTCGCTGCAGGTTGCCTACCCGGCCACTTAATTACTCAATTTTCCAAGGGTAGCGGTTGTGGAGGAAGCTCCTGAAGGGGGAGGAGAGCCCTTGGAAAATTGCAGGGGCAGATCAACTACTTTCAAGGACATACTCGGTTCTAACATACAAGATCTCCAAGTTATAAGACATAACTGACATAATAAGACATAAAATGACATAATTACCCATAATCTTCAAGATTACAATTCGTTGCAGGTTGCCTACCCAGCCCCTTAATTGCTCAATTTTCCAGGGATAGCCTACCATCAGGAGGGGGTTCATGGTTGAGAACGGAACTCCTGAAGGGGGAGGAGGACCCATGCCGGGGTGTGGGCTGTGGACGAAGATGAAGGCCCTGGGTGGGGCGGGAGTAAGAGGACCTGGTGGAGGAGAAAGTCCTTGGTGAGAGAGGGGACCTTGGAGAGAAATGGCTGTGGTGTGGGAGGGGTTGGTGGTGGGGTGGGTCTTGAGGGGGAAGGGCGCTCGGGGAGGGGTGGTCATGGTTGTGAGAGCTCCTGGGTGGATGGTCTGGGATCTTCAAGGGGGTTGGAGGGCCATAGTGAGGTCCAGGGGCTCTGAAAGGAGATGAAGCCCGGGGGTCGTGGTGGGGGAGAGGTCCTTGTGGCGGAGGAAATCCTTGGTAGGATAGGTTGGCCATTGAGGAAGGAGGAGGTAGTGGTGGGTGAGGATCCTAGAGGGGCAGTAAAATTTTTCTAGATAAAGGCCCGGGGGTGTAAGAGGTACTCATGGTAGAGGAGGAGCTCCTAAAGGGGAGGAAAAACACGATGGTGGCGGGGACTGTAGAGGGACATAGAGGCCCCGTGTGGGGAGGGGGTAATAGTGAGGAAGGGGTCCTGGTGGAAGAGGAAGTTCTTGGTTAGAGAGGCGGCCGGGAAGGCGAATGAAGGCCATAGTGCGGAAAGTTCTGGTTCCGGGCAGGTGGTCTTGAAGGGAAGGGTTCTCGTGGGGGAGGGTTGGTCATGGTGGTGGAAGCTCCTGGTTGGAGGACCAGGGGATCTTCGTGGTGGTTGAGCGAGGAGGCCGTAGGGCGATGGAGCCGCAGAAGGAGAAGGCTGTAGAGAGGGACTAAGGCCGCCATTGGGGAGGTTGTAGTGATGGGTGAAGAGGTCTTGGTGGGTGTGGTACGTGAACGAAAATGAAGGCCACAGTGGTGTGGGGTGGTCGAAGGACGTGGTCCTAATGGAGGGCACTCGTGGTGGAAGAGGGTGATCAGGGGGGCCGTGAAGCGGCCAGGGGGCGAAGCCCCCTAGTATACTAAAAAAAGTAAAATCAATCTCCAAGTTTCAAAGCAAGACAAAAAAAAACAAAAACTTTATGACTTGTTGAATTTTCCCAACTGTTGGGTGAAAAATTCCAACAAGGAGGGGTTGTAAGTTGCCCCTCCCCCTATAGGTTAGTCTTTGGGAACTGAAATAGAAAAAAAAAATCTTCGAATTCGATTATCTGGGACAAATGCAATCGTTTAAAGACAGAACAAAAAATAGAGAGATGACTAAAAGAATAAATAAAGCATGGGCAAGCTTCTGGACTTAGAGAAACATGTATAAAGGTAAAATGAAGCTTGAACCAAAGACAAAAATACTGAAAAGATACACTCTACCAGTCCTCACCTATGGAACCTAAACGTGAGTCCTAATGAGAGAGCAAATAAAAAGACTAACTACCACAGTGATAACGGACGAAACTAAAGGGAGGGGGTCACGAGAGGGCAGCTTCCTCCCAGCCTCCGCCAGGGTTGGGAATTTTAATAGACAGATCAAAAGTTGGGAAAATTCAACCAGTCAAAAGAGATTTCGTTTTTTTCTTCTTCTTAGTTAAAACAAAAAAATTTGATGCTTGGGAATTTTGAGTTGATTCAGTATGGAATTTAACAATTTTTGCCTCCCTAAGAAAAACTCTTCGTTACGTCCCTGAGTGAGAAGGATGGAACAAAGTATACTAGGGTAAATAATATAAGACAGAATGAAAAACAAAAAAATAAGGGAGAAAACGGATATGAAAGAGTTAAGTTGGAGATCAAGAAATTAAAATGGGATTACGCGGGACATAGTGCACATCAAGAAGGGATGCGATAAAACAAAATTATTAGTGAGTGGGTATCTTATAACAAGAAAAGAAGGAGAGAAAGCTCGGGTACAAAATGTCGGGATGATATTACGAAAATTACAGGAACAATGTGGGGAAGAGCAGCCCAAGTCCGCAAAAGATGGAAAAAATCGGGGAGGGCTATACTCAAAAGGGTCTGAGTAGTTCGGTGTACAAAGTGTATATTTTCTATTGTATGTGTTTATCAAACTGTAGAACTACACAAATAAAAGGCTGATGTTAATTACTATCCCAAATATTTCATTTTTTGGAAACCATATTCAGCATTGATATTCTAACTATCCAATTGAATTTTTAAGAACCTAACATCTTATTTGTCTGAACAACACAAACATGAAGCGATAAACTGCAAATGAATCAGGACACTTTGAATGAACGCAATGTGACTCGAAGAGCAGGTGTCCAGGAGGTCTGGTCCCTCCTTGCAACTTCGTCAAATAGTCCCCCCCCCCTAGTTTTAGCACTCCCTATCTAACTCACTTAAACCAACTCACTTTAGCCAGCTCACCTTAGCCAACTCACTTTAGCCCACGGTCTAGATGAGCCGCGAAGCGGGTCACCTAGTTTAATACCTATAAAATAGAATGACTCCACAGTCTGGGAAAATGGTCCCAGGGAGTGACTGTAAACGGAGGAGGGAGTGTTCAAGTAGTATAATTCGAGATACACGGATCATTCTCCAGAAATTGAGAATATTTTGTTACTAGTAAATTTTGCACTCTAACTTTCAATTTTTTTATTTGGAGTGGGGAGGGGGGTTTCCGCGACCTGCAATGAATTTGAAGAATTTCCTGGCTCTGTTATGTAAACAAAAAGTAGGTAACTGAGCAGGGTAATAGGTACCTGTCGTATTTCCCGAATCCGTTTTCCCGAAAGCCAATTTACTGGAAGAACAATTTCCCAAGGCCCAATTTCCTGAAAACTTCTTTCTTAAATTTCAGTTTCCCGAAAACCAATTTCCCGAATCCTATATTCCCGATTTATTTTTTGGAAAAGTATGTAAATGAGTTCGGATTGCTTAGAAAAGTTTTATGCCGGCCAATATATAAATTTTTAACCAATGTTACATCTCTTCTTAACTGATGTTGACGTTATATCCAATGTTACGTAGGCGATCGAGAATACGACCTTCTCTCTTGTGATACTCGAGTAATACTCATGAGTGAAAAATTAATCATTAATCGTCACTTATCATTCGTATAACTTTATATTACTCATTACTCGTTACTCGTACTGACGAGTAATACTCGTTACTCATGAACATGATGAAACATCCCGCTGTTTGAGTTTGAAATTTAGGCATAGGTATATTTTCCACAATCGACTTAGAATGGCCGTTCTGTATATACTTTCTTACATCGCTGAAATATAGGATAATATTTGAACTCACATTGTGCTCTACTGCATGCAGATGCAGGTCGGTATTCGGCTGACTATATAAGTAACACAAACAATGTGACCGTGAAATCGTAGCATTATACAGGTAGGTTAAAGACCTGATTACGTGCGATTAGCTGCTGGCTGGAAGGCTGTATCTTGTATCTGCTGGTCCAGTCGCACAAACCTCAACTAAATAACTATTTTAATGTTTGCAATTTTTACAGTCTCACAGTTATAAATATGGCAACGCGAACTGACCTTAAAGTGGCTACGATGAAATCTAGGATGGTAATGAGAGGCTTAGAAAACTGAAAACTTTGTAATCAGGTTACATAATATAATAAATCGATCAGCCCCTGGAATCCAAGGACAGCGCCGGACTCAGGAAGGTGCGTCTGAGGCTAAATTATTCCGAAGCCCTCCACTTCTCTCCCTTAAGAAATTGTTCAGAAGAAAATAAACCAATAAATTTGAATATTTTTCTTTTGTTTTATCTAATTTTCTGGGCTCATCCTTCCAGCCGAGCACCTGGTGCCAATATCGCCTTTAGCCTCGTATAAAAATACATCATCGAACAGAGTTACAAATGCCTATAGTTCAGTGTAAGAACTCATTGAAAAGGCTGTGCGGATTCTCAAAATAAAGACCTGCCCACTGTATATTTACGTGTTCAACTGCCTTCCTCCGAGGGTACCTTATTATTCATATTGGATTGAAATTTTATTAGACGAGTTCACTAACATCGGAATTTCAAATAAGAAGGCTGAGGTTAGGCCAAAGAAACCTCAGATTGACGTCTCACACTTTTTCTTTTCATGAATTTCAAAGCTGGTGAACCTCAACTGAAAATGTTGATTTCTGCGAAAACGCGTGGAAGATTATTGAAATTCTAGATTCTGAAACAAAATACAATTCAATTTTAAAATCAAAGATTAAACCTTTTCCAATTGCTTTTGAATTGCATGCCCTGTTCAATTCTATGCTGACCGGTTTACTTCTGTTTTTCGGATTTGTCGAACATTCTCTACTCCTCGGGTACCTGCAAAAAGATGACGGAATTCCACACTGAGTTGACTTCGAAATTTACCTAAAATGATACCGTTACTGGAGCGTACTTAATTTTGCAGGACCTTCGCAGTGTCATCATTCGGATGGTCTATTTCAATATTCTCCTGATCAGCGGATCATCCTTTTTCTACATGGTACATTCTGTAAATTACATACATACAATTGTGTGAGGTGGCGCATGCGCTGAGTACTCAGACTTTGTAGTCCATTGCACTTTTCCTCAGGTTGCTGTTAAGGATCAGCTCAGTAGCTTCAGTTTTGTAGCCTACGTGAGAATTTTACTGAGTTCCATCCCTTTGACTTCACTGAGTGTTGTATACTCTAGTCCCAGTGCTTGCATCTTGTCTCGGCTACTGCTGGGCATTGACATATGATGTGGATCGAGGTTTCTTCCGCTTCTCCACAGTGCCTACAGCAGTCGCTTTTCTCCACTCATTGCCGTTTGACTGTATGTGCAGATATAGATCTGCATATTAACAAGGCCCTTCTGCTGGCTTCTATCAGTGGCCACCGTGATCGCCATGGCCTCTACTTGGAGTTTAGTGACGCCCTCACCTAGTGCCATTGAATATTTGTCAGCGCATTTTGCATTCGTGGTTCCGATTCCTGCACCTTGGTCATTCTTTGAGACACCTGTAAACCACACATGCTCCTCTTCTCCTAGAACGCTTGGTCACTTCTTTTCCCAAGCCTCCCGTTTGGTTATTAGTACACGGTCTTATCAAAGAAGTGTTCTTCTGCAAATTAATGCATAATAATCTTTTTAAATTACTTCTTCCACGTTCTTCAATAACTCACTAACAATTTCATCAACTCCTTCTGCTCTACCTGCTTTCAGTTCTTTCAGAACTTCATCAAATTCTGATCTCAGAATAGGATCTCCTCTTTCTTCATCGTCCACACTACCTTCTCTTTTCGTACATTAACTTATACTTGCTCCATTCGTATACACTTTTTCAACATATTTCAAATTATCTGTTCTCTTACCTCTTGCTCCACAATATGAATTTACTTTGTTGTATGCCTGATCGGTTTATCCTTCTTTCATTTGCTCCTCAGTTTTCTCACAATTCTGATGAATCGATTTACCTTTTGCCTTCTTGCATTCTCTGTATATTTAAAATCTTTTGACGAGCTACAGTTTTCCTTACTTTCTCTATCATCAGTTGGTTTATACTTTCTTATTTCTTCCATTAACTCTAGTATCTCACTTTTTATCCATGGTTTTCTCCTTTCTATTATTTGAGTGTTTTTTTCTTTCTCACTTCCAATATTGCTCTGTTTAGTGCTATCCACCACCCTTCAATACAATTTCCTTCTTGTATTTAAGAAGTTATTTCGTTATTTCTTTTTGATACTCTTCTCTTTCTTTACCTCTTTCAAGAACTTCAAATTCCGTTTGGTTTAAGTATTTTGTAACCTACTCTACCCTCTTTACCGTAATTGTAATCCAGCAGCCTCTACATATAACAAAATAAAGATATGTTACTTACCTGGAATCATGAAATACGCCTCTTGTGCGAAAAAAGGTTTTCGAGATAGACGTGTGTAAAGATGGAATGGTGGTAAAGGTGAGCACAGATGTACATAATGTGTACATCTGTGGTGGTGCGCTTATGCGTTGCTGTGAACTCTCTGTCATTCCTGTAGGCCCATTTCACAGGACGCCATATAAATGGATGTTTTTAAACTCTTGATGTAATTTTTAATAGCAATTTGTGGAAAAACTAATGAAGATAGGAAGCTTCGATTTGTTTCATTCGAAAGAGCGTGATTTTTTCTATAAAAAATGTCAAGAAAGTGAAAAATGATTTTTTGACACCAGAGGCACATTTCATGATTCCAGTCACATAATTTATCCGTATGTTTACTTCCTATTGGTATCTATGTAAATTTGGACTATCACCGAGGACATTACTGGTTTAGGTGAAATTCTCATCATTAATATTGCGTCACTATGTTGGGTTATAACTTTGCACTCTAATCTCCAAGTTTTTTTCATAATAATATGTACGCCTGCTTTCCCTTTTTATATTCCTTCGTCTAAAAATCATTTTCTTCACGCCATCTCACTTCACAAATTTTATTCTACCTAATTTTAATTGTATTCATCCCTTTCTTCTAATTTTCTAATTTGTATACTTCATTTAGTGTCCTTACATTCCATGACCTTATGCTCAATTCTGATAGTTTCTCACTAGGTAGGGGAAAGTCGCCCAAATTGGACCAATTTTGGAGCCTCTGTACGCATCAGATTGTGGAATTAAGTGAAATATACAATAAATTGCACATGAAAGGAGAAGGACTTTCAAAAAACCCTCAAGTTTCACACATCTCTGACTTATACAATAAATTGCACATGAAAGGAGAATGACTTTCAAACAACCCTCAAGTTTCACACATCTCTGACTTTTCTTTCATATTTCAAAACGACAATAAAGGCAAGAAACGCAAAGTGGTCCAACTTAGAATGAGGCGTCCAAATTGGACCAATTCTTATATGAATCAACTGCTCTCTGTAAATACTCTTCTAACCATAGAACGTACTTCCCCCCTTTTTTTGGCCTATTCCTCGAACATTTCTTTTCCGTGTTTCTCGGCATTTGCAACAAGAGCAGTGTTTTCCTGTTGGTTTCCTTATTTGGACCAGTAAAAATTGACCCAACACGAGTCTTATAAATTGGACCAGTCTAACTAAGGCATCTCGCTGTATTTGGCTTGCATGATACTGTGCTTCTTTAGGTATCAACCATTACACGCATGTACAAGAACATGAAAAATAAACGTCTGCAGCACCTAATTCATGTGGTCCAAAAAAGGAAACTGAAAGTGATCCCATCTACGAGTTTTTGTGAAGTTTTATATACGCTCTTGCCATCTTGGATAAACGAGAGATACTGTTCATTTCTTTCAATGAGAATGTGTAGATTGAAAGCGGGGAAATCAGTGGAAGAAGCGTTCATATGAAAACAACTTACCGTTTAAGTACTATAAAAATTCGTCGAACTATCGCAAAAATAACAACAAAAATTTCGCACTTTTTGATAAATGCGGTGTAAAACACAAATAAGCCGCCGTAACTGAAACTTCTCGTAATTTCTTCACATTTTAATTGTTGAATATGAGAGATTTGCGTAATCAGCACGCTATCTATCATCATTATCAAGAAACCGTGGTGGTCTAATTTGAGCGACCTTCCCTTAGTCTCCGCCTGAACATCCGAATGGGAGATTTTTTACATCCCGAATTGTGAGTTTCCATCGTAATTGTGGTAGTGGAGACGCAGCTTCAGGTAGAAATGCTGATGAAGTTTCCCATTGTTTTCATCAGGGTGTTTTAGTCGGAGTTTCCCTTCTTCTGTGTGCCTTTAGTTCTTCTTAAAGTCCTCTCACCACGCCAAGGTAGCACATCTAGAGGGGTGGGGCACTATTCTTCAAATCTGTGCGACAATTATTACTGGGTAAGTAAATTTCCGTTCCTAATTTCGCCGTCCAATTTGTTCTCTCTTCTGTGGTTTTCTCTACTCTCTAACCTGTGGCGTAATTGTACGTACACAATTCAACGTAATAGGGTAAAGCGAAGATCCTGATGCAAAAGCCTCCATCTGCGAGGTACACGAATCGATTAATCATGTTCGGAGGAAATGCGTTTTCATCAACGATGAACAAATAATAAGCTTCTGTTCGATTTCAGTACCTACTGTACAGCACCAGGAAATGGTGAAAGGAATAAAGCCTGGTCTCGTGATTCAGCAAAGTTGTATAGCTTTTGCGGAAGTGGAGTCTGCACTCATTCGAGTCCATTTACATGTCGAGGGGTAGATACTTCGGAGCAGGTGTAAAATTTAGATGTTCAATGCTTATTCCTGAGTTGTTCTTTTATCGCATTTGCTTCTAGTCATTATTGCTCTCATAAATTGTTTCCAGTTCTCGCGTGATTTCCAACTCATATATTATACTAATTTCTATTCGAACGCCTCGTCTACTTCACTACGCTAAATAATGAACCGCCTTGCGGTCGGTTACGTTAAAATAAATCAAATGCGCCTTCCCCGGAGATGTACGGGTATAGGTACATTATACATTCCGGGTAACCATTTTCCTTTTTCGTGTACACCTTTTAACCGTGTTCTCCTGCGAAGAAAGTTTCAAAAGGGATAGTTCGGGGGAGATTCGTCAAATGCCGTGCCGCACAAAATTTGCGTGCCCATTTATTTTATGCAGCACGTATATACTATATAACAGCCTCTCACGCTGCCGAATAGATTAAAAGATTGTGCTGTATGCTGTGCGACCTGCATCGTAAAATTCGCAAATATTGTTGCAGCAAAAATCGTATAAAAACATCATTTAACGAAGGAGATACCGTCATGCAGCAGCATTATATTGTTATTGCTCATATTGGCTTACAGCCATTACGCTGTATCAACTGTCCATCTATTAAAATATAAAAATAGATCGTTGTCACAACGGCAACCTACATGAAATCCGTTCGCTTCATATACCATCATTGTTACTTATATTATACTCGTCATTATGCTATACATATTGCAATAACCAACAGCTATTATTATATATCACCGTTACATTTAGTTTTTCATCTTGTGTGCATCGCATTCTGTAACACGGCTCCAGGAAGCACCCATAAGACTAAATTGTATATTAAGTTTACCCGTACCGAATAAGTAATATTTTCCGAGTTAACCGACGTAAAAAGTGTAGGCTAATATTGGATGTACCTCTTACTGGTCCAGTATGACCTCCGTGTATTTTGCAATTGGTATTGGCATCGCTGCCAGAATATCGTCCAAAATAAACGGATTTATTGAAACTTCACGGATGATAGGCCGAGAAACATTAATCAGCCAAATGATAGGCAGAGTTCGGTGCTGTGTTTTAGTTATGGCAGTTCACGAACTCGACGAGTCATTAAAGTGTGCTGCAGAGCGGGTAGATAAAATGAACTCAATTTCAACTGTCAGAGAAGGTTAGTATAGTCTAGCCGAGATTACGAGAAATTGAGATGCAAGAGGAGTTTCTTCTATAACACTTTGACAGCTGCCTCTTCGAGAAATTGGTCGAATCCTTTGTGTATGATAATCGTTGCTAAACCAAATTTTACGTTGTGGTGGGTTACCGGAAGCAGATGCCCTCCTCAAATAACGGAGACTGAGATGCAGCTCTTCAAATAATATCGTTTCAGCTTAAAGAATTTTTAAATGAAAATGATCGTAAACTCGATTCTCTGTTAAAGCAGTTCGATGCATTTGTTCCGTGGGCTTGAAAAAGTATACATAGGCACTTCTCGCTGTTACTTCATCTTTCAAGCTGATTTTCAGCTTGACAAGTAATCGAGCGAGTTCTAGGGATTCTGAAGGGGTCATCTTTTTCCCTCCTTAATTCTGAGAGGATGTCCAAGAGTGAAATTTTAGATTGGATGATATTTTTTCATTTATGTCGTTGATAGATTTTATTTAATTTAAAGTAGTAGCTATGAAGAGAGACTAGGAGTTCTCATCCCCCCCCCTCCCATCTGCAGTCTCCTGAAATTTACTTTTTTAAACTTGAATTATTAGAAAAGTTAGATAATGTTCATTCTTCATACTTGACAACAGTGTCGGGTACTTAGCTTTTTAGAATGTGTAGCAACAAAAAAAAGTTGTTTCATTTTGAAACTTTTTAGCACTAAATCAATGCCTAGGTACATAGTTTAACACAACATCGCATAGGTGGCAAACAGCATTGCATACAAAGTGTCTCAAATGAGTAGACTTCTCCGTAACTGGGGGAGGCAACTTATTACAAGCGCTGGTATTGTGGGTTCCTTACCTCCAAATTAAACGGCGGCAATATGTAATAAAATGTTTGCTTACCTTGAAAATTTGATCACAATTTTTCTTCAGGTTAAAGATGGATAAAGAGTATGATTAGCACGATGTGTGCCACCGTTAGAACCAAAAGGGGTTAAGTCCAAAAATAGCATTTTTCAGGAAGCGAAAAGAAAACAGTTTTATTCAAAAATTTGAAAATTGTGGAATACGTCCTTCAGGGTGGTGGTAGAGGGTCACAAGAGACAACTTTCAAGCCCGGCCCGTCGAATACAATTTTGAGGGGCCGGAGCTGGGGGGGGGGAGGCTCAAAGTTTTTGGACTTAACCCCTCTTGGTTCTGAACGATTTTTTTGCAGTTTTACGGCTCAAACTTGCCCCCTCCCCTTTGTAGCCAGACATAAAAGGGTCACTTTAGTCTTGGTCCCATTCCAATCGAGCAAAATCCCCGCTTGTAAGAAAAAAGTTCTGAACCTATATTGGAACATTGCGATTTTCTTTTTGAAAATAGCACTTTTTAGGTATAAAAATGCGAAAAGAGGCAGTGGGCCGGAATTTTTTATTTATTTCCATTTTCTTATACTAAAATACACCATTTTTGAACAATTTCTGGAAAAAATCAATTTTTTGAAAAAATTTATTGCAAAAAATTCACAGAAAGCGATGTTGCCGAAAAGCACTTTCCCAGCTGTTACACGAAATTTCGACCACACCAGCAGATCCGCGATACTTCAATACCCCATAATCCGTAAAAAAAGCAAAAACGACAAAAGTGGACTTAACTACTTTCGGTTCTAACCGATTTAAGTATGTATAGTGTGGTTGGAAGGCCAATTTAAATTAAAAAATTTTATTAGCATCTGTCCGTGAATATGATGTTGGTTTCCCCGTCAGTCCCCTTTTTAAATACCAGATTATTTGATATTTATTATTATCTTTTTTTTTAGTCACAAGAAAAATTCTAAATTAATCAAAAGTCAATCCGACCAGTAACCTGCAAGATTACATGGCAAGAATGTAGATCGTTGAAGTCTGAGCACTCGGCGCATACGGTGCCACCTCACACACAATTGAATATATTAATCTCCACCAGGGGGCTTCACCCCTGGCCGCTTCACGGCCCATCTGACTCAATCTCCTGCTTACTGCTGAACCACTAAATCGGATATTTACGTTTACATTATGTTTCGCACTCGTTCCTTGCGAACCCCTAATTTCCGAGAGAAACCCGGCTCGTAGCGCGACTATCGTCGCTGGCAAGTAGTCACACGGTGGGTTGTGTTTTACACCCTCCAGATTACCTTACGACTGGTGAAAGCAGTCACGGTCAGGCTATTTAAACTCGAACGGAGGCCGTTCAAGAGTCACTTCTTGTCGAGTCGAGGCTCCGATACGGTCTGCTGTGGTATACTCAGCTGCTTGCTGCATCCAGGTGTCTGGTGCACCGTTAAGGATATCCAGTTTGAGAACCTTCGATACTCTTCTGTTGCACACCCAGATGTCTTGTGCTCTGGACGACCTTTGACCTAGCAAGGGCAAACTAAACTTCGATGTAAAGCCGTCCGCATGCCCTCTGTTATTCGTTTGTACATACTGCGTTAAGTGAAAGTCTTAATATAGTGACTTCAAACCTTGTGTTATCATTCCTCCAGCGCTGACGAACCTCACACCTCAACTTCAGTGTCTTACAACCCCCGCTCGAGGAAATCAGACGTAACACCAGGATGTTTGCCTAACGCAACCATTGCAACCTCCCCCAGCGTAACAATGGCCTCTACGCGAAATTCCCTTGCTGTAACGGCAAGCAACCTGCATGGCACACCAGACGAGTCAGGTGTTAGTAGTCTATAGGTGTGGCAAACCCGATTGTAGTCTTTTTGAATTCCGGCGGAACAATGAAATTGAACTCGACCTCTTGCTACAATTGGTGTGGCTTGGTCGGATGTTAAAGTTTTTTTTTCATATATTCTTGTATTCTGTTGTTCTCTTATCATGCTTTTAATCTTAAAAATTCGCTTTCTGTACTGGGATTCGAACCCGCGTTCCGTGGTTTAGAGGGTAGCGTTCGAATCCACTCAGTCACCAAGTCACCTTGCCGGCAACATGACGAACCAGATTCGACGAATGCATGAATCACGCATCTATGAGAATTTACTCTAATTTCCTCGTACAGAAGATGCGTGAATTATGACGCATGAAGCATTACAAACACGCATTATGTGACCCTGGCTTCACTGCTGAACAAACTTGGTTTGGAAACTATATATAGGAAAACGGGAAACTATGGTCTTGAATTCCAACTGAATTGGTATAGGAATAAACCTGAAATGCTCTATGGAAAGAAAAGAACGACAGTCAGATACCAAGATAATTGGTCTGCCCCTGTGGTACTTATCAGCAATCTGTCAGGTGTGTCTCAAGTCACATGTCTATTCCTATGTCTGTTTCCATGAAGAGATCAGCTATTGGGAATATCTCTATGTATACTAAAAACCAAAACTCCTCCTCCCCCTCCCCCACTCCTGGAAAAAAAACTCCAAGGAGCCTGATATCTAAATCCCGGCCTTCGTCTAAGACATAACAGGCATAATAAGACATAAAAAGACATATAATGACATAACGCTCTATATATTAAAAATCAAACTCCTCCTCCCCTTCCCCACTGAAAAAACTCACTGCGGGTTGCCTACCTAAAAATTAGAAAAATTGCAGGGGCAGATCAGCTACTTTCAAGGACATAATCTGTTCTAACCTAAAAGATCTCCAAGTTTTAAGACATATAACCGACATAATAAGACATAAAATGACATAATTACCCATAATCTTCAAGATCACAAATCGCTGCGGGTTTCCTACCCTGCCCCTTGATTGCTCAATTTTCCAGGGGTAGCCTACCCTCAGGAGAGGGTTCATGGTTGTGGAGGAAGCTCCTGAAGGGGAAGGACATATTTGAAAAAGTGGATAAGTGTTATTACAATTTCGTGTTCGATCTTTTCGAATAACTAAAACAAGCTTCTTAGATTAGGTTTCGGTATGCTCAATTTGATTATTTCTCAGCTCATTTAACTCGCTCTACCGACCAGACGGGTACAATATCTTGTCTGGAGTCTGCACCTTTGTGCTGTTCCAAGTTTGAAAGTAGTATACTTATTAACATCGTTTATTTCGAGAGCTTGAGAAGTTCTTCAAAAACGATTTTAATTACGCGGTTACATTAATTCTCGGTATTTCAGACGTCGAGCGTTTAATTTAAACTTCAAAAGAATGGAGAAGTTAATGAAAGTTGAGCCTACTCGCAAAGATGTACCTAGATTATGCAAGTAATATTCCCTCTTGTGTTGCTAAAAAGCGCAAAAATTCAATGAAAAGTCGTTGATAATGGGAAAATTAATTTACTGTAGATGATCTCTCCGTTTTTCTTTCGAGTTTTCTCTGAAAATCTAAATCTGTGTTGTTGCATTCGCTCGTGTGCAGACGAAAATAATATTATGGGCACTTTTCGACACGCGTAATTGGCTATGGCGAGAGTTGACTGAGTGATGGATGGGTGGGTGCATAGATGCGTGAGTTTTTTAATAGTATCAATTTTTCCCGTTCTTTCCGGAAACATATCATAACGAGACACCAATTAATTTTATGAACAGAGAATGAAAACACGTATATTTTTACAGTATCAAGGTGCTAGTTTCAAGGAGTGGGAGCTGACTGTTTTTCCTTTTTTACGCCACCGTTTCGAATGTGTTTATGACATTTTCTACTCCAAAAACGCAATAATTTCTGAGAAGAGGTTTAAAATATTTGCGGGTTTTTAGGAATTCGTTCGAGAAGTGTTCGGACCGCAGCGAGAGCATTCGAAATCAAAAAACGAGAGTGTGTAGAAAGCACGTGCCTTGATCAAGCAATGTTAAAAACAAATCTGACTGAGAGTGCTAAACGTGAACTGCAACTGAACGGATGTCTTGCCTGACCGATCGATAGGAAAACGTGAGTCATGAGAAGAAGAAGAAGAAGTGGGTGGTGTACGAGAGATTATGCAAGAAGTGCAGGCATGCAGAAGACAAAAGACGTTTTCTAGACGCTCGCATCATGCTACGCAGAAAGTAGCCATGTAGGACGATTTCTACGAACATTTCCATTAGAAAGGAGAGGGTCATCGCACATGTTTTCGCTAAAACAACAAAATTATTTTGTTCGAATTGTAATAGCCCTCATAGTTCCCCAGATACGCTACAGCTCAGTATAATGAAATTCTGAGAAAGAGTTGTAAATTCATTGTAAATTATGTGCGTTCAATACGAAGGCTAGGAAGGTAATGCGGTACAGACGACAACCCCCCCCCCCCCGCTCCCCAGTCAAAAAATATACAGTGAAGAGCGAAAAATCTTAAAGTGTCAAAAAGAACAGCTAAGTCAGCACAGAATACGAGTATGTAGGTGCCCAAAATGAACGAAAGGATCCACTATGGCAGCCCAGCAACATTTGTTTATATCCGTTTTCACGCTGAAAATCCTTTTTTAATGATGTATAGACCTTTTTTTTTCTTTTTTCCCTTTTCGATAAGTATCTGCACAATCTTGCGATTTTCCTGTTACATTTTACTTTATTTGTACGAAAATCAAATAGGTAGAACGTTTGTTTTATCGAAAAATGGAATAAAACGAAAAGTGTAGCGATTGAGAACTGGATGAAAAACCAAACAGACGGTAAATTTCACTGGAGAATTAGATTGCAGGAAAACGGTAACGATTAGTACAAAGAAATAAGAAATGTAATTTGACAGCTGTTTTTCTATTATTGGTTAAGGACGGGAAACAGCCTACCGGAAAATAGTTTTACACCGAAGAGTAGATGGTTCAGAGGATTTCATATTTTCTTATTTAGATTTTCGGATTTTCAAGATTTAACCGTTCTGTAGCTGCGAATTTCCTTTGTTCGATTTTTTTTGTGTGTGTATTGTGTTTTCGTAAAATATGAAAATGAAAGTGTTACTTATTCTCTAATACGATAATGATCTGATCGATTTACTTTCTCAACCGCAAGAATTGATGTATAGTTACAGCAAATTTTGAATATCTGCTTGCCTTTTCATCAGATACAAAGATTGCTGTGAAATAAATAATAATTAAATGCATTGGAAGAAGTCACTTAATTTGGTATTTTCCTCTGAAGAATTTCAGGCTCTATATCCCATATAATTGTCAATACATAGATCGAGGTACAGTTCAGCATAAGGTCGTAGCGAAGACATTTATTTATTATTTATTTTTAATTAATTAATTTTTTTTTAATTAATTATTTTATTAATTCATTGATTAATTAATTAATCTTTATTATTTCATCCATTTATTATGTTTCTTTTCTATTTTTATTTCCCAAAGCAGAATAGCTTTATTATTCTTGGTAGTTTTCCCTCTTTTTTTTTTATTATTATTATGGTTTTTTTCTCTATTTTTTTCTCTTCCACCTATTTAATCAATAATGTATCGTTTTATTCCTTTTGGTCATTCAGTGTCGTTCTGTAGTTGGCCATTTGGCTGTTGGGCGGCACTATAAATAGAAGAGAAAAGAAATAAAATAAAATAAAAAGAACATTATGTTTCATGAACAATGGAAAAGAGTTCAAGATGCTAATTCCATTTTTTCAAATTTACAATCCTCTAAATTGTTTATTTTTGAAAGTAGGTCATGTTCTTTAGGGATACATATACGATCCTAAATTTCGACGAATGAATAATTTTCTCAAATTTTTATTTGAACGCTTGTAATTTGTAAAACATTTGGAATATTCTGAAGAAAACAAGAAACTTTTAAAGGAATCAAAAAATTGCTATAGCTTAAAATTTGATTTCTATCCTTTGAGGAAGTATGTGTCTATGTGCGTCGCACACAGAAAGAATTTTATAAGAGGGAACCAAAAATTGAATTTGATAGTAAATTAGATGGAAGAGCAACCGGTAAGCGAAGCAAGGGAAAAGTTGAAGAAAAATTATTAATTTACTTGCGAGCGGAGCGAGCTAAATATTTTGAAAAGTTGCGAACAAATGAGCATATACACAGTCCTCATTCTGTCTTATTTAGTGTATGGAGCTAAATATCCTTCAGAGGGGGGGGGGGGGTAAAGTAATATAATTAGCCCCGCGTCCACAACTAGGAAGCCTGTCTAAAGTAAAATGCAAATCGGTGCGAAAGTCGAAATTTTTCCCTCTTTTGCCGCACTGTTAACGAGAAGCGACTCCAGATGGGCACCATTGAACCGATTTAAGAAATTGAGTTGACTATCGAAACTTAGTTTTGAAGTCTTCAATATAAGTCTTCAGTTTCGATTATTAGATTGTTTTGATCCATCGTTGATTTTAGCCCCTAAAATCTAAAATTCACTATTGAAAGGGTAATTTTAACAGTTCTGTTGTCTTTCCGATATTGTTTCTTTCCTATTATGTGATAACGAGTTTGGTGTCACAATAAACTAGCTAAGTCCATCGTTGTCCCCCTAACGTGGTTCCAGGAGGGTGGAAACGATCTCTTTTCCCATTTTCGATGACTGTATCTTGACCGTGAACGTTCGCTCCTGCCAATGCACCCATTCGAATTCACCTACTATCAGTGAAAAATGTTTTCTCACGTTTTCTTCGATTTTCTTGAAACTGCGAAAATAGACTTAAGTGATTTTGGAAAAACCATCTTTGAGTAATATATTTATGATGAATGTGTGCTATTAAGAAGTGGGAAAATATTTTTGAGGGTGAAATGACTGTGAGCAATTTTTGGATCAAACATTTCTTTTGAAATACGAATCGGGGTTTGAGAAGTATCCTAATCGATACATTATTTTGCAAATTTGTGCTTAATAGTTTGTTTTTTTTCACTTCAAATATTTGAATTTTGAGTTGAGCATGCGTCATTGAATGAAATAATAGATAGAATTTTATTCTGACCGTGTACGTAGCCCCATAAAAATTGGTATGTAAGAGGCTAAAACTGCTGAAATTTTGGTCATTTTTAGATCACTATTTTTGAATTTTGGACATTTTTTCAATTTTTTAAAGGAAAAGTTTGAGTAGCCACCCTATCATTTTCAACCGGAAGTTATCTGTTCTCCGTATTCTTTGATATAGAAAAGGCCTTCGATAGAGTATCACATCTGTTCTCTGCTTCATAAATACGGTTTACGCGGATACCTTCCTCTAATCCTACAAACCTTTCTACAAAACCGCTTCATTAGGGTACGCGTGGGTGGACATCTTTCCTGCCTCCGGCCGCTCGTCAGTGGAGTCCCGCAAAGCTCAGTCTTCAGCGCATGGGCGTGGCTAGAACTTTTCCAGGAGGGGGCAAAGAGGTAGAATTTGTGCACATAAAACTAATCGAACCATGGTCACAGAATTCATGATGTTCCAGCATCGAACAAATAATCTAACTTTTCCACCTCTTGTACTTAATTCGCAATCGATTCTTCGCTCCAATTCAGTCGAATTTCTCGGCCTCTACCGTGACGCTCGCCTCTTCTGGTTGCCGCATGTAAAACACATATAGAAGTCAAATATATGCGCTCACTCAATGTTCTGAAGTGCCTCTTACATCCTTCCAAAGGATGTAGCAGTGGACTACTCATTCAGATATACCAGACTCTGGTCCGATCTATCATGGATTATGGATCACCCATGTATGGACTTGTCCTGCCCTCATAATTGAACCTTCTTGACGCTGTCCAAAAGGCGGGTGGGTCAACGTATCGCCATTGGCGCCTTTCGCATTAGCCCAGCTTTGAATATGTATGCCGATGCTGGAATTCTGCCTCTCTCTTGCCGCTGAATGCAACTCTCAGCCAAACTTCTCGTTACAAGAGCACACAACCCTAATCTTCCTGCCTACGAGTATCCCTTTAACCCTCCAAACTACACCCATGTTCCTAAATCCTCGCTACACTTACGGTCACACTTTGAAGGGACCAGTCCTGTGCCGAGGAGGGGGGAGGGTTCCCCCGGGCCCGCTAAGGATTTTGAGGGCCCGCGAAGGGCCCGCCAATGCTTAAAAAATCTGCTTTTACAAAAAGGGCCCTAAAAACATTGTGGTTTTTTTGCTCTTACCTACTTTTTCCATCTCCCCAAGGCCCGGATTTCTTCTGCATGGCCCTGGAAGGAACACTGTCCCGTACCTTTTCCTACAAGTCCCTACCAACAATCCATACATCACCCCCATCCTGCTTGTTGAACCTTTCCCTAAGCAATTTTGAACTTACAGAATTCCCTAAAAAATCCCCCCCCCCCAAAGTTAATCGGACTCATTCGCAAGAAATTCTGGACCGCTTTCCTGACCGTATCCAATACTTTACTGATGGTTCAAAGTACAACAGACGCACTGCTTTCTCCTACTCCATAAATGGTCTACTACACTCCTTCCGACTTAAAAATACAGCTTCCATCTACACAGCCGAGCTCCATGCTATCCCACAGTGCGTAGTTACGATCTCTTCGCTCGAAGACCCTCCCGCCCCCACCCATTGTCTGGTCCTCTCAGATTCACTTTCCACCTTAAAGTCTATTTCTGATCGCTTTTCAACGCACACTCTCGTCCCACGCATCCATCTCATTCTCCATCTTATTTCCTTCACCACTAGAAGCATTTCACTCATCTGGATCCCAAGCCATATCGGTATCCCAGGAAGTGAGGCAGTTGATCAACCAGCACAGCAAGCTACATAGCTACCACATATCACTCGTCACCTCCCTATGTCAATAGATTTCGCTTCAGCCATTCGCCAGACCATCCTGCGTAAGTGGTTCAAAGTGTGGCGGCATCAAGCCTCTCGGCACAATAAGCTCGCACAAATCAAACTTACACCTGTCCCCTGGTCAACGTCCCAACGTTCCTCATGCTGGGAGGAAATTATCATCACCCACCTTAGAGATCGGACGTACACGCCGCACACATACGTGACCGGCTCCGAATAAAGGGACCTTCTGGCTAAATTATCGATTTTGGGATGCGAATGGTTTCTAGTCTTTTTAAACCCTACTCTTTCACGTGCCGTGTGCGGAATAGCAAAATATGCATTCTAAGCGACTGTAGAGGGGCATTCATTAGACCATATCATTGCAAAAATATGAGTAATGAGCGTATGTTTCGATGTGTTGTTGTTAGGCTGTTAAGTAATTGAGGAGGTAAGAATCAAAAGTGACACCATCCAATTTTAATCTGAAATGGGTTAGTGAGCGTTCCTGATAGTAACGGAACATAAGAATGTTCGTCATGCATGTTTTGTGGGTTGCCTGCCTACCATATTAGTAGGAGAAACCGCCTCAGGCCACGCGTAGTAAATCCCATCAGTTTTTCTCAGTTTCTGAAAACATTTTCTGGTGGATAATGTCGCTTTTGATTCTTACCTCTGCTGTTTTAATGGCTTCTGCCGTTTTCGAATATCTGCAACGGAGTATTGCAGTTTGATCAAGCCGAATATGCGATCTGGCGCAAATTTCGTGTGATCCACGAGTAAAAAATGAATTTTCCGATTTATTCCGCCATGAATGCATCCTAGGAATGCACAATCCTACGCACCAAACCCAGAGGCGTAACTAGCGGCGGGCCTGGGTGGGCCAGGCCCGTTCAAAAAGTGCTTCCGCCCGCCTATTTTTTAAGAGGATTAGACCTTTTTTAAAATTTCGAAATGGTGATATGACCAGAACTGAAGCTTCAGCCACATACAAGATACCAGTTAAAACAATTTGTAATTATCTTCACAAAGCAGATAATGATATCCGTTGGAATCCGGGAGGACGAATAATATCTAAAAAAAAAAAAAAAAAGGAATTTCACTAGCTTCTGAAGGATGATTTTGATTATGTGAAATTTGTTGCCATCATGAGTTTTACCTGAGTCCACTGAATCCCGAGGAAAATGTATCTTTCCCAAAGACTTAATTTAACTTGAATTTCAATTTTTCTTTCATTTTTATGGCCTTTTGTAATAAATGTTGAACTTTTTCACTCATTTTATATGCATTTCTTATGTACTGGCAATGTCACCCTGTGCATAGGTAACTTTGCCGATTCATGTTTAGGTCTTTCTGGGAGGGGGGAGTGAGAGGGGAATTTCGATTCTCCTAGCTAATCTTATTCCTAAGGCTACAGTCAATCCGGAACAGTTTTTTGATTTCCTGTATCTCCGACAGATGACGCATTACAGCTATTCAAGTTTGAAATCCCCAAAATTTTCGGCAAAGTCACCCCGGTTTATGGTAGATATTATATCCTATATGCATAACGCAAGTCACATCACGAACGCCCACATAATCACATTTTATTGAATGGCAGTATTTATTCAAGCATGCGTTTGCTTAAAATTTTTCATGCCGTCATCTTTCAACACCTTCCCCGCTCCCTGCCACTCCCCAAGCCACATTCATAAAATTTATTCGGTCTTTCGTAACTTGACCCAACTTTGTGTTGGCCCTTCCATGCCCATGCAAAAAAAAAAGCCAGTTACACTATTGACCAAGCCATCACCATCATTTATTTGTTATTTAACGACGCCCGACATTTAGAGGTCTTTAGCGTCCAGCCGTATTACAAAACAAAATGTGTCACTACCTGGATGGTCACGCGATGGGATCAGTGCATATTATCCAGCGTCCACATCTCTCTATCGCCGAAGACTAGTAGGTCGCTATGCTGTTCGTACATCGTTGGCCAGCGGTGGTAACACTGCACTATACAATTCCCCAAGCAGTGCGTGGTATCACGGTCTACATAACGGGAACAGTGTTGTCAAACTTTGAACGCGTTTTTCTCAACTATTCATCGTTTTTAGCCATAAGGTCCCTTTCTTCGGAGCCTGTCACTTGTACGCATCCTCTCACTAACCTTTATCCCTTCAACTGCCCACACTGTGAAGATGAAGACCCTCTCACTGTGGTCCACCTCTTCTCATGCCCCTCCCTCACCCGCCTTCGTAACTTTCACCACGTCCCGGCCCTTTCCAAGTCCCACGAGCACATAAGCATTACCCTCGCCTATCTCTCTGCTGCTGGATACCTCTGCAACATATGAGGAGTTATCTGTCAAAAGGGCCCTTGACGAATAGGAATCTTATTCGTCAGGGGCCCTTTTGACATAACTCCTCATATAGACAACAACCTTCCCGAGCCCATAGCCCGAGAGTGTAGCTCCGTGGCCTGATAATAACAAAAAAAAACAAAAAAACAATCAAAGAATTCCTGAGCGCTTGATCCTAGAGCTTTCCTCTTTCGAAAGAAGAGGTGAAGATGGCGGATATGAGTTTTCAGTGTACAGGCGAACATTTGTTAAAACAACACGTCATGTTCGGTGGTTTCTAAAAACGGTGTTGTAATTAGAACGGGTGAAGCTCAAAAACCTTGAATAACAACTTATCATCCCTTCCGGAAAAATGTACGTAAAACTGACGTCATAAAAACAGCGAGGTTTTTTCCCGCCGAAGGCGGTGCGGAGACTAGTTTCTTATATTATGTACATAGAGGAAAATTTGTTGAAACATGCGTTTTTAATTTCTGCGGTCACTAAAGGCGATTTTATGAATAAAGCAGGAACTCGAAAAACTTGAATAACTAACCGTCCCTTCCGAAGAAACTTTCATAAAAATTGACGTCTTAAAAACTGTAATTTAAATATTTAAATATTAATCCGAATCAAACAATGCGTAAAAGGACAAAGCCTTTGACATCCCTACGATTTCAGCAGTTTTGTACGTCGTGAATAAATCCTCTGCTACGAATATACGTTAACGGCACTTTCCTAAATTAATTTTTTCCACTCGAGAGACTTCGCCGCCGCTGCCGCGTTAACGGGTGCCGAGTTATTAATTATTATTCGAGAGAGTTGGGTAATACTTTCCATTCCGTTAACAAAACCTACGACAACTCAGCAAAATTTCTTTGGACCAGCTGATACCTTTTTCCTCGCCAATAGTTTCCAGTGTTGTTTCCTAATAACAAACCATCATAAATCACCGAAATGTTGAAAGACAAGAAGAACGCGTTACAATAGCTTTTATCAAAATAATACTCCCACCCTTCCGTTGTATGCAAAGTTAAAAGGGCGATACAAATCGAATATGAAAAATTTTACGCTCTTCGGCGTATTGGGAAAAAAGTGTTGGGGCGGACAAACGCGAACAGGCTTACGAGCAAGGTACGATAAATAAAATAAATAAAAAAGTGAGAGAGAAAAGTGGCGTTCAAAACGGAAACTATAGTTTTCTTCTTTTGCGAGGCTAAAAGTAGTAGCCAACATTTTAGTTTCAAACTTTTTTCAAATTGAAATTTCGTTGAGCACAGGTCCTGTCAGATATTATTCTCGCGAACTTCGCAGGGAAAGGGGTCGCCAGTGTATATGCTGAATGTTCGGCAAATGACCAGCAGGGTTTCGGTAAGGGGTGGACCCTAAAATTGGATTTAGTGTTTAAGTCTCACTTATTGTAGATACCTACCTGTTGGGCTTATAAGAACAATTTTTTAATATTTTAAATTTGATTTTGGATACCAACCGTAAAGTACGGTTTCCTCGGCCTGCCCCAAGAGCGGTTAAAAAGGTAGGCGGGACCTTAAAGAAACTCGTGACCGTATTCCACACTGGACGAAGTGAACGAAAATGATGAAAATGGCGTATTTCGAATAGTCATGCTCCTTTGCTCTCGGGTGACTTAATTTTTACTCCATTTATTTTGCTCCACGAAATATTTTCCCTCCGGCTGTATCGGGAAATATAAATCGAGTATATTAACATTAGCGCAGTTTTATTACAATCGTAGGTTGGTATTTTACAAAACATTTCGTTAATAATGATAATGAAGATAGGGTCGTATGAATTGTACTCCCCCGTATCCTGGAAATGTAAAATTAAAAAACATCTAGATGGAAAACATTTTTATAATAAAATACCTTTCGCGACATTTTTATAAATTTTGCGAGCATTTGTAACATTCACGCATATTATATTAATGCAGCTATGAGAAGAAAGAAACAATTTGAAGTTTGAGAGAAAAAAGAAACGAAATATGTTAAATGCGAAAAAGGGGGGAATAATACGTGAGTTCCAAAAAAGTTTATTAAACGGAAAAAAGAAGACCTTCCTTTGACTGTAAGAATATATATGAGGTTTTCGAGATAGTTGAACTTGAGTTTAAAGATGTTTAGAAATCACGAAACGAACAAATGGTTCGAAAAATAGAATAAGTCTCTAATTTGGCTACTTTTGGCCTAAATGTGGCCGTTTGCACAATCCGAACGCGACCACCTAAATTTTTGTTATAAATACATACAGAGCATTTATTTATTTATTTGTGTATTTAATACAAGCTCCACGGCCACACGGTCATTTACGGGTGACGGGGGGGGGCAAAGTTGGGAAAAACTATTGATTACATAAAAATAGTAAAAAAATAAAAACTAAATAAGAGAAAGAGAGAGAGACAGACAGACAAAGAGACAGACAGACTGACAAATAGACAGATAGACAGACAGAGACAAAGGGGGAGAATGAGAGACAGGAGAGGGAAAGGAGGGGGTTTAGGGGAGATGATGAATGGGAAGGGTGGGAACACAAGCTATGTGTATCAGTATAAAATCAATGGTAGGTAGTGGTGTGAAAAGAGATCATCAGGTGGGTTATAGAAAGACAGGTAACGTATTTTTCTGCGGAATTCTGTATTTCTTACACAAAAGATATCAATTTCTGGAGACTGTAGTGCTAATTTATTATACAGATGAAGAATTGAGCTCAGTCCACTAGGACAATAACTTTCGGTTCGGGCGGTAATAACATGAAACAGCTCTCCTGTCCTATTTGGGTGGGATGGTACTTTAATGCCTAATATTCGACTTAGTTGGAGGGAGCGTCTATTTTGCTATGAAGGAGTTTGTATTCATGTAATAACGAAAATAGCTGGCGCCTTACCAGCAGCGTGTCCATTTCAAAACCTTTAACCAAGTCTTTGAATTGCTCACTTGCTACGCTCGTTCGCAAACTTTCCCTCGCATGTAAACACTCACTTTTGACTCTTGGTGTGTAATATACTATTTCCCCGCAAATTGCAGCGAAAACTTCTAATGCCACTCTAGCTAGTCAGTTATGTCTGAGAAAGACTATGAATATTATAAAACCAGTAAGTGCGCAGGCAGGGTTGCCATTTCTGTATTTTTTTCCCAGCTTGTTTCAATTAAAAAATCGGCTAAAATCAGCTAAAAATCTGCTAAATGAAAAAGGCTAAAATCGGCTGAAAATTCGGCTAAATGAAAAACACTGTGAAAATGGTCTTTGGAAAATATGCAAAGAAAGAAAGAAAGAAAAAAAAAAGGAATTGCGTACCTGTAATGTGCGAGAATTTTGTCCAGGCTTTAACTCTTGTTTTCTACTGAACGTGCCGTGTCACAAGAAAAGGGCCTTAGTAGTGAGAAAAAACTAAGGCCCTTCTTTTGTTACACGTCACTGATTTACTCTTTCACCGGCAAATCTTGCAAAAAAATCTTCAATCGGCTAAATTTTTTCAAACTACATGTAGCCTAAATTTAAAAAAGAAAAAATCGGACAAAATGTTCCAAATTGGTTAAAAACTAAAAATAGCCGAAAAAAGGCTAAATTGTCAACCCTGTCCGCAGGTAATATCGGAAAAGTGAGAAGAAAGTCAAATATTGTGTTACTCTTTATTTATCTCCTATTTAAACATTTAGGTTTTTTGTTGTGAGGGGATTGAAAATATATAATGACGAGTAGTGTGCAAAGAGAGAAGCACAAGAAAGAGAAAGAACTGAAAATGGTCTGTAATTCTTGTCATTTCTGGTCTTTTTTCAAATTTAATAAAGTAATTTTTCCATTTTTTTCTCTCTGAAATTTCGAGTGGTCATCCTGCAAATCAGAAAAAAATACGGTAGTAAACCGTTTGTATATGGCCGTATTTTTTTTTTATACTACTTGATCAGAAGGGCAATGTTTACATTGGTGTTTTACAGACGACAAGAAACGCCTATCATTCATGGATCAAGTGCTAATGAAACCTGCATGTAAAATAAACGTCCCTCAGTGCAAAGCGTTTTTACATGAAAAAATTGCTGGCCAGTAATTTCATATCGGGGAATTGAACCCGCGTCCATTGAGACATTTGACTGAAATGTAACAGTCGTCTCTAACCACTCGGCCACAGAGCGAATTACAAAACTGCGACTTAAGAACGCATTTTTATATTCACAACGTAGTACAGCTGTTACCGTTCGTTGTTAACCATCGTTACGTTTTTGTTGACCGCTACCTGTGTATGCTGTTTGTGCTTGTGAACAAACTGAAGACAAGATTGTGATACTGTACTTCGTAGTATTATTTGAGCAAATTAAAGTTTTGAATTAATTACGCACACAAAAATCACCTATCTATAATAATAATTTAAATAAATAAATAGATTTATTAAAAAAATACAGACCATGTCACCGAAAAACATTGCCGCTTCTGATTAATTAGTCTAAAAAATATCTTCCACAACAAGAGCCACAAGTGAGTCTACATGACTTGGGAATTGCTCACTCGCTACGCTCATTCGCAAACTTTCCCTCGCCATGTAAACACTCACTCTTGACTATTGGTGTGTAATATATTATTATTGATGTCAGAAATGGAAATAGTTTCTAGTATGTCTGGTCTCATTTTTGTTAAATGATTATCGACTGGGTGATAATTTTTGGGATTTTCAATTTTCATCACCATACAATTCAATAGACTAGCTAAATCTGTTCAATTCCAGTGTTCATGTACAGACACGCACTTCCCTAGTTGCTCATAAACTCATATCAAAGCCCCGAACATTTTTATAAGACTCGCTAGAACTGTTTTGAACTCATGTATGACTAATTGTAATCTCTAGACTTGATGATGGCTCTACAAAATATGGTCAAGACATTCTGTGTTCCTCTTTGGTGTAAACGAAGTTGGAAGACATGGCGATTTGTAAAGCTATTTGTTTCTTATCCGTGCACGTATGACAGTACTCCCAGTGACTGCCTCGCTGGCGCTCAGTATTTCCATTAGGTGACTTGTGGATGGTGAGTGTCTCCATCGAGTCACTCGCGTTTAGGTCTTGCCCGAGTCTTTTTGAGAATTGTATAAGATTCTGAGACTCCTTAAAACTGATTTCATGAGACACTTCTGGACATTCTCCCGAAATGGATTAAGATTCTGTTGGACTTTTCACTCAAAGTTCTGGATGAGTAATTTTAGATGCGTTTAGAATTCACCACGATTCTTCAAAACTTGTTCACGACTTTTGAAACTGTCGATTTTCTTAAGACTCTTTGAAATTTTAGGAGGCTTGTTTCAGACTCGGTGCGACGGCCGCATTGAAGCGTATTCAATATCAATTTTTCCCTCGAGGATGTGCCATCGCCCCGATTACTTTTGCCTATATTCACCCCTTGAGTACATAGGAACACTTGACGGTAAGAAAAAAAAATTATTAATACGAGTACTGAATGATTACAGGGGTCTGGTTGGCCGAGTGGATAGCGCGTTTGTTTTGGAATTCGGAGGTCCCGGGTTCGAGCCCACGTAGCAACTCGCCAGATTTCGACCTAGGCCAGTTTTTCGGCCAGAAGGGAAGAGGGCTACCCTCCCCGACGTTTCTGAAGTAATGCTCGAAAGAGCGGATTCCAGGGCTCGAGTGAGAGTAAATTAGAAACTGAATGATTACAAGTTTTGAAGATCACAGGCAAAACGACAGGTTTTGGGATCTCATAAATCAGATGACTGCAATTCTCTTTGAGGTGAATCATACATCTGTAATTTGTCGAGCGCTATCAGATGCAACAGTGTTGACCTTATCTGACGCTCGAATTCATCTCATTTTCAATGATTTACTATTAAGTTGAACTTTTTACTAAACACCCTTTTTCTATGCCGACAGTTGTATTCTACAAAAGCGATTGGGGAATGAACAAAAAAGCTATATACTTATGAAAGCTCGCAGTCCAATTAACGCAGCTATGAACTTTAACTGTGACCACATAATCTAAATTGAAAAGTTGGTAAAATCTGGCTTCCGAATCAGAGGCTCGGCAGGGGTAATATTTGGCTTACAGGTTATACACGCCTTGTGAATCGTTAACAAAATACCAAATTACAAATATACGACGCGTATTCGTGTACGTTCTCTTCGAACTCGCATCTCGCATCGTCGAAAATAACTACGTGTTCGGTTTTCTATTTGGTATTCATGAATGTAAATCCCTGCGAACAGAAAAGAAGGAAAATACAACAACGCTCCGGGATTAATGGCGGGAAAATGTTATACTTTTTCCCCGCACAGCAGATGGCAAACTCTCGCACGATATTCAAACTATTGTAAATAGGCCTGACACTGAATTCGATTTACTGTGTTCGTACTTTTAACACCGCCGAAGAACAACTAAATCAAGATTCTTCATTCTTCATTTTGGCTCGTAATTTTTCTTTTCGCCGACCTTCCCGAATTGATTTCCGGCCGTTAAAACCAGAAAAGTAAATAATTACGTCGACTAAGCGGGGCAGATTTAATTAGGAAATCTCTAGCATAAATACAACACCTCAGCTATGCACAACCGCTCACTGCGAGAAAAAAAAATCAGTTCAAATTCGAAATTTAAAAAAAGCGAGTTTTTCCATGGCGTCGGCTCGCAGATATTTTAGTTTTAAACCTCGCGGCAAGGATATAAATATTGGGAGTCTCGAGGTGAATGCCCTTCCTTAAACTTACTGAGCCGAATGTCTACTTCGTCTGCCTCCCTACAATTCTGAAGGGGCTGGGCGTCGATTTGACAGGAAAAATTACCGACAAATCAACGTTTTAACCGTCAAATCGAGGCAGTTTCAATTGTAAAACAGACGTCCTCTTAATGTAAATGTTGACGTCATTTCTAACGATCTAGATTGCCATTCGTTTGAAGTCTATGTTGAGAACCTTTGCGTGCTACTGTTGTTGGTTTTCTTTGTGAGAAGATAAATTCGAACTCGAAATTTTTGCGGAGTCAAATCCCATATACCGAATCATTGCTAGACGTTGCTCAGTGTTCATCTTACAAACAGTAAGACCAAAATATATGTATGTACCTTGTTGTGCACAACTTCATCTGTGAGTAGTGAGGTTGGTTTTACTATACCAAATGGACTTCGATTTGGTGTCATAGGGAAGAATCACAAATTACACTGATTACATTAGACGTCCTTTGGTTGTAGAAACGACGTTGAATTTACTAAACCACCAAATCGACGTCAATATGGTGGTAAAAGGAAGAATCACTAATAAATTGAAGGGTTCATGTGAAAAACAACCATAGTCAGTTTTGAAATTTCAAGTTTGCCGACAGATAGCGCTATAAGTTCTCGTCAGTTATAGTCTGGCCACTTTAAGTTAGCACTCTTATTTCGTCCAACAACGCGGAGAAACCGGTTTTTCAGGGGTCTTCAGATTGCATAATTGGAAATAGAACTGCACAGTGCATATGCAGTTCGTCTTGTTTTGCGTTCATTTAACTAGCGCGACGCGTCTGCCTAGTACGTATGACAACTCGCAACGAAACTAAAAGTGCCAACTTAAACTGGCCAGACTATAGGTGAACTGTCAGCGTGATTTTGTTGGCAGACGTTACTCTGTTCAAATGCACTATTATGTTGGAGTATAATGGCTGTGGGTACAGCGCTATCTGTCTGCAAAGTCGGAATTTCAAAACTGGCCAAGGTTGTTTTTCACGTGGACCCTTCAGTTATGGTAGTTTGTTCAAGCAAGAATGTTTCCTGATAGGTACTTTTTTAAATCAAGATTTCGGGAAATCTGAGTTCCCAACATAAATTAACGAGTCAGAAGAGGTTTAAAAAGCCTTCTTTTTTTGACTCGAAACAGATATAGACCTATCAGACCCACTGAGTTGGCAAAAGTGAAGTTGGTAAAAGTACTAATGGAATAATACAGCTACATCTACATTATACGTTATTTGGTAGTTCTAACAAATTAAACTATTAATTTTGTGCACAATATCGGACCTTTCACTTTGTGCCCTGCGGCGATACTCTCGTTTGCTATCCCGTTTGGTTTTTGAAAATGAACATCATATGTTTAGCTAACCTACCTTAAAAAGCAACAGATTTTACATTTTTTAAAGATTCATCGTACACTTATCAAACATAACTTGAAGAAGTTATAAGCAGGGACGTAGCGAAGAGTTTTTCGGGGGGGGGGTGAATGATTGACGTTCCAACTGACGCATCTCAAAATTCCGAAGTATCAATATTTTTCTGAATTGGCAGGGTGTCTACTGGGCAAGAAGAGCCAGAAAATCAAGAAAGTTGCAAGATTTGATCTTGGACGGCCAGAAAAAAAATGAGAATTTTCACATTTTCCTTACCTTTTCCATTTTTGTCATTTTTAAAATTGAACGAAAGGAAAATTATCTTTAATGAAAAACGCGCACCAGCTGTTCACTCCTTTGTTCTTTGTTTCTGCTTTTAACATAGCAATGTAGCGCTCCTACAGTCGGATCGGAAAAAGGCAAGAAAATGGGATATTTTGTTCTAGTAGACACTAGACACCCTAATTGGCAAAAAAAAAAAAAAAACACAAAAAACACAAAAAAAACTTTGACTTGTTGGATTTTTGCAACTTGTGATCCACCTATACTCAAATTTCTCAACTCCGGTGTGAAGGTTTGGGGCAAGCCGCCCCCCGTGCCACCTTATTTTCGTCTCTGTAAAAAACATAAAAGTGCAATTGAAGGGTAAAGAATCAAAACTCACATTTGCCATTTTACTTCAAGGGCGAAAATAGACAAAATACTGTACACGGGTGCAGGAATATCTTTGCTGCGCCTGTGATTGTGCGATATAACGTTCACAGACAGAGCTGTTGAGCGGAACAAAAAGCGTTTTGTTCCGATCATATGAAATAACTCGAAGCGATTTATTCCGCTCTGAAGACCGCTCATTAATGATATCTTCACTTTTTTCCGCTCAGATTTTGTTCCTGAGCCTTATCAACAACACGATTTATACGGTTATGGCTCTACAGAATGTTATGATTATTATGATCTGGACAAACGCTCAGTTAGGCGCTCAATACACAATCGGCTCACGTTCTGTTCAAATACATTATTCTTTGCTGGTTACCGCTCACAATTCGCTCAACAAGTTCATTTCATTTGGTTTTGTTCCGGTTATCGCTCCTGATTCGCTCAACCACTCTAATGTTACCAGTCATATCTTTATTCAAGATTCCAGGGTGATAAAGAGAAATATGTCTGGTCGAGAAGAGGGAGAACGCAAAAAGTTTTCTGCTCATCTTTTGTCGATATCAGCCCACACATTTGAGCAATCTCAGATTCTTATGTACTCTTGAACAGCGGACCTGAAGAAGTTTCTAGCAACAGTAATCAAATGAACATTAAAATTTTGGTTCAGAATTAAGTGCTATGAAAAATTATAAAAATTCTCTGTGCAGCTGGTAAGCATTTAAACAAGTACAAGTTCCTAAAGACCACAAATTTTCAAACTTTTTTGTGTTCTGGACCATGTATGAATGCTATACATTTTTCGCGAGGATTCTGCGGACTTTTACAGCTACATGTAGTGATAAATTGAGATTTTAAAGTTCAATCATGGTAAAATATGGTTTTTATTTTAAGAAGAGATCAATTCTTTTTTCCAGCACTTCCATATTTGATCTTAGTTATAAAATATCGTTTATAATGAGAGATTCTAACGAATCCCGCAGTACACCAAAGATGAACTTCAGATTAGAGAACAATCTTTCCACTGAGCACTGTGTCCCCGGAATACCCAGAATCACAGCCACTAGTCATACCTTACAATCTACATGTGTGATTGTGATTAAAATTTTGTGTTAAATTAAAACAGACCCAGCTACTTTCACTTTGTTGATGTTCATTGGTCCTTTTTAATTTTTTATATTTGGCAATAGAAGATAATCATTTACGATTTATAAGTGAAAGTGACGAACAAGGAACAACTGAAAAGCCGAATGAGCACATGAGCAGATCATTTAATTTGCTTATCGCTCGGATCCGGTTAAACAATTTTGACATGTTCAATTTGTTCCGCTCATAATACCTATCTAATTAGAGGTTTTGGTTTCGCTCATACGCTCATAAATGAAGACAGAATCGTCTGATCATTCGTTCAACTTGACAATGCATATGTTTATCTCGCTCAGTCAGTCATTATTTTTCTTTACTGCATTCATTCGCTCATGATTCACTCACAACAGTGTTCTTCTTGTTTTGTTCCGCTCAAAGTTTGCTCATGGACGTTTAAAATGGCTGATTTGTTCTGGTTATTGTTCCGGTTATTGTTCTGCTCAACAGCCCTGTTCACAGATATTCCTGCACCCGTGTACAGTATTTTTCCTATTTCCGACCTTGAAGTAAAATGGCAAATGTGAGTTTTGGTTCTTTTCCCTTCAATTGTCCAGTTTTCGCAACTTATTACTGAAATTGTGAACTTTCTCAACTGCTGAATGAAAAATTCCTGGGGGAGGGGGTAAGTTGCCCCTTCCCTATCGGTACGTTCCAGGTTACAAGCCTTCAAATATCTCGTTTACATATTTTTTAATAATCATTATATCCGTACATTACTATATTGAAAAAACAGCAGATAGCTTCGTTATGAGGCGAGGTCTAAAAAATTTTATTCTTTGTTCCTGCCTGACTATTTTACACTTTTCATCCACAAGATTTGTCTCAAATAACTCTTACAAAACTTTTTTTTTTGCTAAGAAGGACAGACCCTAAGACTCCATCCATCTACGTTCTTGCTTTACCTGAGCGTCCTATCTTCCCATAATATATCTTGGGGTAACAATAGAGCCATTAGCTATCCCATGTACAAGGGGTGTTGAGTAAGTAAGATTCCCATCGAAATAACTTAAAAACGAAAAGAAACTTTTTGATGTGCTTTTGGGGTAATACGGTTTGTAGCCTTATCACTTTGCGTTTCGAGTTGCCAGTTAATCCCTTAATTTCTTCACGAATTATCGGACTGGGAAGTTATGAGTTCCTCCACAATGGAACAGTGTTCGGTTATCAAGTTTTTATTACGCTCGCTGGAATTGATCTTTTATCACATCCGCCATGCAGTTCAGACTTGAGTCCACCTGATTTTCATGTGTTCCTCTTAAGGAAAAGCTTGCTGGGAAGTCTTCGCAAATAAAGAAGAAGTGAAATGAGAGGTCAAACAGAGGTTAGCCTAAGTAGGCGCAAATTTTTTTCCGGATGCAATTTTAAGTTGATATCACGCTGGGACAAATGCATTAATTAAGGTAGCGCCTACGTAGGATTGTAGTATTTTTAGGGGCGGAAATAGAGTCAAAACTTTTGGGGGCTGAAGCCCCAGCGCCTAAAATAACTTTATAAAAATCCAAAAATCATAGCCCCCCCCCCCCCCCAAAAAAAAACACTTAGAAATTTTTCTTCCTGTAATACTTCCTCTGTAAGAAAGAAAAAAAAATTAAAAAGTCGTACTGTATGAAGATTAATTTAAAAATAAAATTTAGGGGGGCTAATTTTGAAACCGAATTGGCTTAGTTCCCCCCCCAGCCCCTCTTATTTCCGCCCCTGGTATTTTTGGTATACTTTTTGAATCTTTCTTCGAAAATGAATTTTGTTTATTCGTTTTCAAGTTATTTCGATGGGAATCTTACTTACTGAGCACCCTTTGTGAGATTTTGAAGATGATTGATGATCATGAATACTGTCAGACGATCAGCCTTTAGGCTTGTTTAACAGTTCACGTACATCTGTAATTGATGATAAAGGGTTAATCAAGTTTGAAAGAGCCCTAAAGTATCTTAAACCTTTCCAAAGCATTATGAATAGCCATTGATATATTTTGGAAAGTCTCTAAAAAAAAGCTGGGTAGGTGATGCAAAATTTTAAATAAGGCAGATGAAGTCTCAACAACTCTTCAATAATTTTTAAAGCGTCTCAAGTAGCCTTAATTGAGTTTTGAGGAATCTTAGAAAGTCTAAATAAGGCTATAAAGATTCAGCAAAGTCTTAAAATTGCCAGAAAGTATCCTAAAAAGTTTTACACAAGTCTATAAGAGTCTTGGAAATTTTCAGCATCTTGAAGACTGTTACTAAGTCTTAACGATTATTTTTAAATGTCTGGAGAATTTCTAGAGTTGTAAAGATTTTCAAATATGTCTGCTGGGTATTCAAAGTCTTCAAAAAGCGTGGTGGAATCTTTTAAGGGAGCCTTAAGATGGATACTGGAGAGCCTGAGCCAGATTCAGCGCGAGAGATGTGTGCGTTTATGCAAGAAGGGAAGAGATAGAGGGTACGTACCTTCTTCCATTCGAAAAATCATTCTCAGATTTTAAGAAATTTGAGTAACCAGTCGAGAAAATTAAGAAGATAGGGACAGTTTATATTGCATAAATAACATCCGCATCTCCCCTTTCCTATATATCATAGGGAATAACAGAGCTGTATTTTGTTAAAAACCAAGGAAACGTGTCTTAAATGTCCATTGTAATGGTTGTTCCTTTTATATGTTTGGTAACATTGAAATTGTTCTGGACTTCGTTTACTGTTAACTGTAGCTAGGAAGCAATGTTCATCGTAGTGATATGTCATATTTCTGAGGCGCTCTAACCGCCTCTCGAGGCTGTTGGCTCAAATATATCTAGTGTTGTAGGGAGATCATGATAATGTTTTTTTTTGTGTTTTTTTTTTGAAAATCACTCAAAAAGGCGGAGGAGGAGAGTGAAATATCAACATTCTTATGGTTACGTATATGATGAAACTTGAGATTTCTGTCAAAATGCAGCAAAAAGTCAGAAAATTCCGACGAAGTGTCAAAGAAATGCTGAAAACGGTGAACTACATTTTGCTTATCAGCTGAAATATATGAGATTTCAGTTAGCATTTTGGATTCATTTCCTACCATCATTTTCTTCCCGTAGGAACTTTTTTTTTCAGCCGTGGCCCTAATAACGAGCTGTAAAAATAATCAAATCTGAAAATGTGTTACAACCCGTTATTTCAGGCGACAAGAATCTTAAAACAAGTCTGGTAGACTTAAATAAGTTTAGAAAAGCATTAATAAGTTTTCAACAAGTTTTGCAGAGTCCGGAACAGCTCTGGCTTTCCATGCGGGGGAATGAGGATAAATGCCCCGAGATACTCAGCTGAAAAGGCGCGTACAAAAAATCGATGTACAAGGGAAAGTGTGGAATAACAAATAGATTCTTTGAGGGGTCCTCTTTTCATGTGCTCTCACCCGAGCCCTGGAACCGCCCCTTCGAGCATTATCTCAGGGACATCGGGGAGCCTCTTAGGGCTGCGTTAGCCCTCTTCTCTTCTTGCCGGGAATCGGCCTAGGTGAACTGCTCTACCTTCCTGTCGAATACCCGTATCACTAGCCCCGTGGTTTATGACGGTGAGTTCAACGAGCACCGGCAGGTAGCGCCTTACCCATTTACAGCTTTCAGATACTGGCGACCGATTACAGACTTCTCGGAAGCCTCTGCTGTAAATGGTTGTGACTCTGTGTACGTTATCAGAATGCGGTGTTAGAATGTGTGACGAGTTCTTTCTTGCATTCCTGATAACGATGCTGGCGTTGGGAATCGAACCCGGTGCCTTCGGGTTAGGAAGCCGAGTTCTTACCGCTACGCCACAGAGCCACTCTCTTTGAGGGGTATGGGGAAGCTTTCAGTGACTTGCTCCAGACCATAATTTCATTTAAACTGGACGCTGCTACAAACTCCTCTGGTTGATGAGCTACTGCCCACTGATACGAGAGTTGTAATCGTTATACTGTCCCCGAAATCCACGTCCATTATTTCTCGAGATATTCCTGTCTGTGGTGACTTTCATTTTCCTCAAACAATACACCATATGTGGTCCGCCAAGTTGGGGCAATCAAAGGACATATCAGAACCGGGTACCCTTTTAACCGAGTTCGAGCTCGATTTCGCGTCACAGAAGTATAAGGGGAAAAACTTGGCGCAAATATTTATCGAACAAAAATGTTCGCGAGTCGCGACTGCGAAAATTTTTCCTCGTTGGCAAAATAATCAACCAGAAATTTCACACAGATGTAAACGAAATAAACTTGTACAAATTAAAACCTTATTGTTTTACCAGTTCGGCTTTCGTCGTTCATTATGTACTGTCTGAAAGTTTAATTTCGAAAGTTTGAAAGCTGTAGCTCATTCGAAATGTAATAATTACACGCTGCGCCGAAGTATAAGTCGTGCTTTTCACGTTTACTATTAAAAGTAACTATATAACCTAAACTGGGACGCAACTTGGAATTTAAACTTTACGATTGTGACGTTTACAGTTTCCGTTATTGTGGTGCGTTCGATTCCATTCTGGTTCCGTTCACAATTTCCTTGCTTTTTCACTTTCCGTATTCACGCGATCGGTTTTTATGTTGTTTTTTCTAAGTCCGTGTTTTGCCACACAACTCTTATTCTGTTTTGATAGGTTGTACGTGGTCTTTCTCTATTTGGAAACAAGTATGGCATACTTGCATAATTTTCATGAGAAGGAAGATCGGACCTCACGAAAGGAAGAGGCAGCTGGGGATTTTGGCCCCGGAACCACTTTCCACAGAAAGATCCGAGCCCTCGAAATTTCTCTTCAAGAAAGTTTGTTCTACCTATTCATTGTCAAAAACGAGAAAAAGAATTCAAGTATTTTATCAGAAACCCCATTGAAAAGGCACTTGCGTATCTAACTTTAATAAAGAGAAAGTTTTTCGCTGTTCTACTCTATACAAACTTAACCTCCTCACTTCTTGGGACCTATTAAGGCTTATAGTTGGTGACATTGAACAGTTTCATTGCCGAAATATTGATTGCTTGGAGGTTTGAAAGAAGAGGTCGATATCAAACAGCGGCAGATCCAAGAAGCAATTTTGAGAGGGGCAATTTAAAATGTGTAAAACTTTAATAGTCCTTCGAGTATTTGAATAATTCTTATGCCCACAAAAGGGTGAGAAGCGAGAAATACTTGAAGTTTCGAATGATTCGTTCTCATTGATGCTGAAAAGGAAAATATTTTCTAAAGCTTAGTGTGGTATCAGATCTCTTCTGCTTATTGAATCATCGACTGGAGATAATGTTCGAATAATTTTTGACGTTTATCACAGTGTTATATTACTTGTTTTTTTCCTTTTAGAATGTGAAGATATGGAGTGAAAGATCTCTACGTTTAGCTTTAGCGTAGATTCTTTAATAATCTTTTTACAGAGACTGTAGACTCGCGTGGACTGATTTAGAACTCGCGAAAGCTATTCAGAACTCGTTTACGGCTCTTTGTGACTCTCCTTGAATCCATGATTACAGACTTATTAAAACTCTTTCATACTAGTTTTTTAAGACGCTGTAGGATTTTTATGAGACTGTAATACTCATCACAACTGGCGAAGACTCTTCAACGCTCATATAAGATTTTCTAATACTCTACTTGATTTGACGACGGCTTTGTGAGATTCTTGATTAAGGCTCCCTGAATTATTGACTTTTCAGAAACTCTTTTAAGGTCATTATGATTCTTCCAAATTCTATGAAAACTCTTGAAGACTTTCTAAGATCCTCCCAGAATTGTTGAAACCTCCGTAATAGCCTTAAAACTTATTCAAGACGTTCTAAAAGTCTTCCAAACGTGTTCAAGACTAGCTAAAACAATACAAGACTTGTATAAAATTATTTATGACTCTTCGACATTTAATTATAAAAATTCAAGGTTTTTTAATACTTCTCAAAACTCGTTTACCACTCTGAAATACCTGTTTAAGACTTCGCAAGACTCTTTCATTTCTCCCCTCCCTTTTCTTTAGATTTGCTAAGATTTATCATATTTTGTATTGTCGCGTATACTTTTAATATTCTTCCGTGTTTACGAATCCGTGAGATTCTTCAACTACATTCCTGTAGGCTTGTTTGAGATCTTGTGAAAGTTTTCCAATTATGATCCTGATGTTTTTCAAATATTTTTAATTTCAGTTTTTCTCTCTGGGTGAAATATTTTCGCTTGTATTATCCTCCTTATGTATCAGTTTCTGAGTTCTACGAAAACATTATTCTGGGCCCGGATTTTCTCTCCGCGACTTACGGCTGATAATTTAGACAAGGTACGAAAATAATTACGTGATTCCAGAAGTATTCTAGATTTCAGTGCATGATCGTACTAAATAATTTCTCGATAAAAAATTCTCATTTTTCTGTCCTGATTTTCTCCAGGCCTTATTGCGTGTGTTATTGTGTACATCGGAGAAGATCTTTCCGAATTTTTGAGAGCTCTGTATTGTAAATTCTGACCAATTCGTATTTTTCGATTTGCTTTTTCCTTTCTTTCGAGTCAAACCTGAATTTAGAATTTTCTGTTACGTAAGCAAATATATAAGTATTTCTCCAGTTTGCTTCTGCATATTCGTACCTTGGTTTAGATTACGCTCCCTTTCCAGCTAATGAGGTACAACATCCATCGTGCATTTGTAATTTGCATTTAGACCGTCTATAGTACCCGTAGCTCAGACAGTGAACGAAAACTACATAGGTACCCTAATCGAATATAGAAAGCAGCGTTATTTTTGTTCAAACTCTAATGAATCTGCTTTACGCTATGACAAGTAAACGATAAAACTTCAGTCTCGAGGGTTCTCATCCCGAAATATAAATAGATTTGAGAGTGAATGCCAGAAGGTTATTTGTTTCGAATGTGACAAATGTAAGAGACGCTAGATACCTGGATCTGACGTATGGTTTGAAATGTAAAACCGTCCTCAAGGGTTGACACCATTTTATCAATGAACTTTGTCCAACGGCGTATCAGACATCAGTTTGAGAGGGAGTTTCAAAGAATACAATGCCAACAACATTCGCGGCTCAATTCAATGTCAGTATGCCTATTTTTGGATAAATTTAATAATTGAGTGGGTGGGGGGCTAGTCACCGAAACTTTCCCTGTAGAGCAGACAAGACTAAACTCACTAAATTAAGACCAAAAAATACACGAAACGGTTTAAAGAAGACCAAAATTCATCGAATGAAGGTCAAACACCGTTGGGGTAAAATTAAAGATGAAACGACCGATATCTTCTGTCAAATCAAGACTAATAAATCAAGAACTACCGAATCAAGACCTAAACCAAAAGGGATACTAAATGAAGATTATAAAACGTCAAACATCACCGAATCAAGACTATTCAAAGCTGAAACAAGACTAGAACTCACCTAAATTAGATAAACTGGGATCATAGAACACTAGGTAATGCCAAAAAAAACATTTTAAAAAAATCACAAAACCACAAACCCCAAAACCTAAGGCTAGAAATACTGCAAACCCGAAGAAAATGAATAAATACCAAGAAGTACAAAAAACTACAACATTAAGACCAGAAATGATTGGAAATATTGAAAGTAGGCTGCCAAATCAAGCGCAAAAATTACAAATAAAATTAGACATTGAAAGTTATGAAATTACGAAGAAGGAAGATTAAAGCAGAACCAATTGAGGACAAACACTACCAAATTTTAGTAAAATTACAAAAAAATAAAATAAAAAATATACGTTATTTAATATAGCAAGGAACACCTAAAACCACATACAAAATTAAAGACTAACAAAAGAAGTGCTCAATAAAATGAAAGAAAGCAAACACCACAAATTAATAACTGAAGATAGACATAGCCTGAAATAAAACCAGAACCCCGGCCCCCCTCCCTCCAAAAAAAAAATGAAACCCTGTAAAAATTGTTAAATTAAGACGAAAGAAGGAAATAGAATTAAAACTCAACAAATTCATTAGATCTCACTGATTGCAATTCATGCGCAAACAAGAATAATGGAAAATGCACTAAATGAATACATAGAAAACATAAACAGAACTAGGAAGACAAAAAGTTGCTGAAGAAACTCCAGCAGAATACAAAAAATATCAAAACAAGACAAAAGAATCATTTGTCTAGCTAAGAACCAATTTTCATGGAGATTTCAAGTGGGGATATATTTTAGAATTTTGACATGGATATGAAACGATTCTTTCTAAAAGGTGTTATCTCTATTTTTGACTTTTTCAAGGTGGGCACTGATTCTCACCTAGAATGTTGGCCCGCACCAAGCAGTAGCATTGGCTGCGCAAAACTACTAATGTTTGTGCTGCCATGTTGCAGTGAAAATGTTATTTTCCAAAAGTTGTTAACTCAGTTGATAAGATTGAACGAAGTAAGGGATTTTTCAGACAGAATTTTCATTTACGATGTTCATTTTTCTCATTTTTGGTAGAATACATGACATTTTTCTTCGAGATTGCTCACGTTGACTGTCTGTATCTTGAGATCTGTCAATCCAAAAATCTTGCTGTGAGGTGGACTTCATTTCGCATGTGTTTGAGAAGCATTATACCAACTTTCGCGGCCTTACCACCTTTCAATGTCGAGATAAGCAGTTTTTTGTGTTTTCCCACCAAACTCTTTTTTGGAGATAACACCTTTTGGAAAGAAACGTTTCATATGTCTAATGGTTCGCCACGCAAAAGAGAAAGATTCCGCGGAAAAACATTACCATCATGATGTGATTGCGTATTTCCTCTTTCACTGTCATTCATTCCCTTATGTTTCGGCCGGCCGAGACGGAGACTGCCGAGCAAAGCCGAGAATAGACGACTAGAGAAGGCGTTGGAATGTGGGTAAACGCGTCAATGCGGTCGCCTGCAGGCGTGAACGCCTGGACAACATGTCCATGTGACAATGTTCTTCCATGCAGCTGTCGGACTCTTTTTTTTCTCCTTTTTTTTTTTTTACTAGAATCATCGCCGATTTTTTCATTCCAATTTTTACCATAAAAGAGGAGGGGAATGGGTTCTCCCAAAAACTTCACTCCTACCTACGTTATTGACTAGTTGGACAACTAGAGAAAACATTGGAATATGGATATGCGTGTCAACGCAGTCACCTGGGTGACATATCCATGTACCAGTGTCCTTCCCTACAGTGATTGAACTTTTTCCTTGCTTTTTTCCCATTTGAAATCGCTCATGATTGCCCACGACCTGAGGTCGGGGGAGTCTGGTAGTACCAAAAAACAGATATTATCAGACACAAGGTAGTACAGATTTTACTTACATGTACAATAACTGCGATATAAAATGGCTTTGGTTCTTATCTCTAGGTAGATGGGGGAGAGGGCTAAACTTTTATGCAACAAAAAATGAGATTCAGATTTGATATTCCTTGATGTACACACCATAGAAGTTTTAACAAAATAAGTAAATTTGTGTACTGCTTAGCTTCTTGAATTTTTGAAATTTCTGCAGAATGTACATTTTGTGCTTTATTTGATGACATACAGCCTAAAATGCTGCATGTAAATCAGAGGAAGAACATTGAAATTTCAGAATATTACATAGTTTAAAAAATCTCGTTTTTGAACATTTAAATTGTTACTTTGGTAACACTGGAGAATATAAATGGATATGGCCTGTAGAGCAGACAAGACTAAACTCACTAAATTAAGACCAAAAATACACGAAACGGTTTAAAGAAGACCAAAATTCATCGAATGAAGGTCAAACACCGTTGGGGTAAAATTAAAGATGAAACGACCGATATCTTCTGTCAAATCAAGACTAATAAATCAAGAACTACCGAATCAAGACCTAAACCAAAAGGGATACTAAATGAAGATTATAAAACGTCAAACATCACCGAATCAAGACTATTCAAAGCTGAAACAAGACTAGAACTCACCTAAATTAGATAAACTGGGATCACAGAACACTAGGTAATGCCAAAAAAAACATTTAAAAAAAATCACAAAACCACAAACCCCAAAACCTAAGGCTAGAAATACTGCAAACCCGAAGAAAATAAATAAATACCAAGAAGTACAAAACAACTACAACATTAAGACCAGAAATGATTGGAAATATTGAAAGTAGGCTGCCAAATCAAGCGCAAAAATTACAAATAAAATTAGACATTGAAAGTTATGAAATTAAGAAGAAGGAAGATTAAAGCAGAACCAATTGAGGACAAACACTACCAAATTTTAGTAAAATTACAAAAAAATAAAATAAAAAATATACGTTATTTAATATAGCAAGGAACACCTAAAACCACATACAAAATTAAAGACTAACAAAAGAAGTGCTCAATAAAATGAAAGAAAGCAAACACCACAAATTAATAACTGAAGATAGACATAGCCTGAAATAAAACCAGAACCCCGGCCCCCCTCCCTCCAAAAAAAAATGAAACACTGTAAAAATTGTTAAATTAAGACGAAAGAAGGAAATAGAATTAAAACTCAACAAATTCATTAGATCTCACTGATTGCAATTCATGCGCAAACAAGAATAATGGAAAATGCACTAAATGAGTACATAGAAAACATAAACAGAACTAGGAAGACAAAAAGTTGCTGAAGAAACTCCAGCAGAATACAAAAAATATCAAAACAAGACAAAAGAATCATTTGTCTAGCTAAGAACCAATTTTCATGGAGATTTCAAGTGGGGATATATTTTAGAATTTTGACATGGATATGAAACGATTCTTTCTAAAAAGTGTTATCTCTATTTTTGTCTTTTTCAAGGTGAGCACTGATTCTCACCTAGAATGTTGGCCCGCACCAAGCAGTAGCATTGGCTGCGCAAAACTACTAATGTTTGTGCTGCCATGTTGCGGTTGGCAACTCTGCGGTGAAAATGTTATTTTCCAAAAGTTGTTAACTCAGTTGATAAGATTGAACGAAGTAAGAGATTTTTCAGACAGAATTTTCATTTACGATGTTCATTTTTCTCGTTTTTGGTGGAATAAATGACATTTTTCTTCGAGATTGCTCACGTTGACTGTCTGTATCTTGAGATCTGTCAATCCGAAAATCTTGCTGTGAGGTGGACTTCATTTCGCATGTGTTCGAGAAGCATTATACCAACTTTCGCGGCCTTACCACCTTTCAATGTCGAGACAAGCAGTTTTTTGTGTTTTCCCACCAAACTCTTTTTTGGAGATAACACCTTTTGGAAAGAAACGTTTCATATGTCTAATGGCTCGCCACGCAAAAGAGAAAGATTCCGCGGAAAAACATTACCATCGTGATGTGATTGCGTTTTCTCTTTCACTGTCATTCATTCCCTTATGTTTCGGCCGGCCGAGACGGAGACTGCCGAGCAAAGCCGAGAATAGACGACTAGAGAAGGCGTTGGAATGTGGGTAAACGCGTCAATGCGGTCGCCTGCACGCGTGAACGCCTGGACAACATGTCCATGTGACAATGTTCTTCCATGCAGCTGTCGGACTCTTTTTTTTCTCCTTTTTTTTACTAGAATCATCGCCGATTTTTTCATTCCAATTTTTACCATAAAAGAGGAGGGGAACAGGTTCTCCCAAAAACTTCACTCCTACCTACGTTATTGACTAGTTGGACAACTAGAGAAAACATTGGAATATGGATATGCGTGTCAACGCAGTCACCTGGGTGATGTACCAGTGTCCTTCCCTACAGTGATTGAACTTTTTCCTTGCTTTTTTCCCATTTGAAATCGCTCATGATTGCCCACGACCTGAGGTCGGGGGAGTCTGGTAGTACCAAAAAACAGATATTATCAGACACAAGGTAGTACAGATTTTACTTACATGTACAATAACTGCGATATAAAATGGCTTTGGTTCTTATCTCTAGGTAGATGAGGGAGAGGGCTAAACTTTTATGCAACAAAAAATGAGATTCAGATTTGATATTCCATGTACGAGTACCTTGATGTACACACCATAGAAGTTTTAACAAAATAAGTAAATTTGTGTACTGCTTAGATTCTTGAATTTTTGAAATTTCTGCAGAAGGTACATTTTGTGCTTTATTTTTGATGACATACTCGTACAGCCTAAAATGCTGCATGTAAATCAGAGGAAGAACATTGAAATTTCAGAATATTACATAGTTTAAAAAATCTCGTTTTTGAACATTTAAATTGTTACTTTGGTAACACTGGAGAATATAAATGGATATGGTTTTGTCTAGATGATGGACTGATCTCAAGACACCTTTCTAGAGTTTCATCAACATCTGTAGACTTTTTGATTTTTTTGTATTTTTCATTCTAAACTAAACGGTAATTCTGACAACAAAAGCTGAACTTTGACCCCACGAAGCTCTAGCTGAGACTTTCTTGAGATTCTTTTATATTTTATTTGAATCTAATTGTGGAATGGGAGAGCAGATTTGAGAAAAAATATTAAAACAAGGACCACCCTAGTGAGTTAGTTGCTTTTCCATCCCCGTCAATTTGGATCCGAGTTGTTGATTTCGCTCTTCAATAATTGTTAATAACAGGCTGCTAAGTTTTATAACAAAAGTTGTATCGTTATATTAATTATCTGTCTTATCATCGTTGTATTTACCTTTCATATAGTTTATGCAAGCAAGCAACCGAGTAAAATCTGCGGTCAGAATAACCTAAAATCAGTTTTCTGTTAACTCGGCATGAAGCCAGAGCCAAACAAAAAAAAATCTTTGGAAAAAATAAAGTGAATTGGCGTGAAATTTGAAAACAAAGGATGTTTATTACTTTTCTTTTGCATATAAAAGCCCCCGATAAACATCTGCATTTTGATTGAAGTCATCCTAAAAATCGACTCTACTCGTATTAATTTGATAAAAATCCGACTTCGCCGATGCGTGCGATTTGTTTCCGTTGTCTTTAGTTTTCGATTTATATTTTGAACTCACCTCATCGTCCTCTACATTGATAATGCAATTTTTCGTATTACTGGAATAATTTGTCTTGAAAGGTAGCTGGAGAAGCGCTGGAGGCGTTTAACTGGTTTGAAAAGCAGAGAGCGAGCAGACAGTGTCAAAATCAGGGAACGCAAATAGCGTTAAAGGTAAAATGTATAGGAAATGTGAAATGCCAACGGCGTTATAATTAGCGAAACTCTTTTTCGAATAATTTTTCCCCGGAGATGAAAGAAAACGAAGGAGGAAATTAAATAAATGAACGAAAATATAGATGAATTTTGTCGAACCGAGGCCTGCTTTTTTGATTTCGAAAGAATGTGTAGGCGCACGTTGTTTAAAAATTGTCTGCTCAGCTATTCATGGGCCAAAATTCGCAGTTCGGCTGTTGCGGAGATAGAACACGTTCAGTCTTTCCTTATTTTCTTCTCTTGTTTCACTCAGGGATAAAATTAACGTCGAAAATGAATTCGCGACTTTCAAACTTCGAGATATACCAGTATTACAGTTTGGGGAATTTTTTATGCTCAGCCCCTTTCTGTATCCTCGACAAACTCATTTTCTAAAACTGAAATGACAAATGCATTTCACGATCTGGAAGACTCAGCATTTATCACACGAGACAAATAAGAAGGATTGAAATATTGTGCGGTCAAAATCTTCAAAACAGTTGAACACGAGAAACTGAATAATGTAAAGGAGTTTCAGGAAGGAGCTGGATATTCTAGTCATGAGACAGGTACTGCGGTAGAGAAGCGGTTCCGAAATGTTATAAGGTGTCTTCGTGTAAAAGTTTGAGCTAAATATTACTTGTTTGAAAAATTTTACTGAAAGAAACAAATTTTGATTAGGTATTTATTATTGAAAAAGAGCCACATGTAGTTCATATTATCCTTTATGGGTGGAGTAGCCGCACTGAGGGTGTTTTCAGTAGGTTTATTAGGAGTACAACCTCCAAATTCGATCAAAAATGTACTTTCCATCTGAAAATTCTCACAAAACTTATTTTTTTGACTGTTGTAAGTGCTTTTTAACTTACAAAGATCCATTCTCTGAAGCATCTATTGATGACAGACAAAATTGCAGAATTAGTGAATCGAAAAGCTAATAGCGTAGATAGGAGTGAAGTTTTTAGGAGACCTGTCCTCCTCCCATCGGTACAAAAAAAAAATTGGTGACAATCCCAGTAAAAAATGAGTCTGACCGCTGCGTGGAAGGACATTGTTGCATGAATATGCCATCCAGGCGCGCACGCGACCGTGTTGACGCGCATACCGCATACCCACATTCTAATGCCATCTCTAGTCGTCCATTCTCGGCTTTGCTCGACATTCTCCGTGTCGGCCGGCCGAGGGAACAAATGACTGTGTAAAGAGGAATTCGCAACTACATCGCGATGGTAACGTTTTTCTGAGGAACGTTTTTTATGGAGCGCTTTCTGCGGAATTTTTCTCGATTGTGTGCCCAGCCATTGGACATCTTCTTAGCCTCAAATTTGCATTAATAAGCCGGTTAAATAATTATTGCTAGTTTTTGTCGCAGTCAGTACATTTAACTACTTTAGGAACTTTTTCTTAGTGTAACCTAATTTCGTAAGCCGTGCGGCTACGCTTTGAAATTGAAATCAGTTAAAAAAAGAAAAGGAAAAATATATTCGTACGTAATGTTCGTTTCAATAGTTTGCCAAATCTCATCTTCCATTCGTGTTATTTCGTAGACCGTTTAAAGGGATTATTTCGCACCCCACAAAGTGGGATTCTTCTCCTTCCCGATTCGAAACTTCCTTAGCGTCGAAAATTCCGACTTTCGGCGAGGAGGAAACAATGAAATTGGAGGAAAGCTCCGCGGCGGCGTTCTCTCCTTCGTCTGTATACAGATCTACGAGTTATTCGTGACAAAAATATTTTCACATTTGTAATTGGATTACGAAAGCAATATGCTAATTCGTGTGTTATAAATGCTTTAAAAGCGATTCCTCGTTCTCGTTTGTAATGCGAAACAATATTGCGCGCTCGTATTCGCGATACAGACGCAGGCGGAGACGGGCCGAAGTTGATTTTACTCGTGAATGCGATTTCGCATGAACTGCAGGAATAAATGATTTACACGTGGAACTCTGTTAAAGGTTTGTCGGAAAATTGAAGCTAATGAAAATAATACGATGAACTAACAGCTCGGTGCGATTTACGACAGACAAGAAGGGATATAGCTGCAGACGCTACTCTCCTGTTTCTGATGGTTTAGCGTGTTTTTGAAAAATGAATGAGAAAAACCTATTATATCCTCTCCAATTTAAAAAACGAGCAGCCTAACGCGATGCAAAGAGAAACTCGTAATTTTTGATTTTATCGAAATTGTTTTTTCACCACCTGTCTCCCATTTGTTCGGATTTTCAGTACCTATGGAGATCCAACAAAATGATATTTACCATGACGATTCATTTTATTGCACTAGCGGGGTTTTCGGGATTTTGTACGAAAGAGAAAGAGATGTTGAGTCCGAACCGCAGTGAAGGCGATCGAAATTAAAGAAATGAGTGAGTAGAAAAAGCGAGCGTGTTACTCTGATCTATAGAGTGCGGAACATGAACTGTAACTGAACTGCAGCTGTGACTGAACGGTACTGAATTGAGATTCAACTTAACTAATATCCTGCCTGACCGATCAAGGTAAGGAAAAAAAAGGATACCGAGTATAAGAGGAAGAATAGCGCGTTTAAGAAGAGATCACATACTGAAAACGCAGGTATACAGGAGACAAAAGACGTTTGTTGACGTTAGCATCGTGCTACAGAGGAAATAGCCAGGCAGAACGATTTATACAATAAAAATACATTCGCGAGGCGAGGGTCACCGCACACTTTGCAACATCCCGATTGATGGATAATTCAATAAAATTTGCCGTCAGTGTTCCTACCAATAAACAACTTAATTACCTCATCAGTATTTCAGTGAACAGATTAATTGATATCTCTACAGATCGATCAATCAATATTTCTATCAACTGATTAATTATTACTCAGAATAATAGATATTTTAATCAATTAATTGATCAAGTATTATTTTTGTCAACTAACTATTCAAACAATATTTTTGCAAGTTGATCAATCAATGTTTCTATCAACTTTCCAACTTTCAGTTAATCAATACGTGTATCAATTGATGAAATGGTCTTTTCACTAATCAAATAATCGATATATGTACTATCGAATTCATCAGTTTTTCAATCTTGATCAATTAACAGATTTTCACATGATCGATGAATCAATGTTATTATTAATTAATTAATCCATTTTTGTATAAATTGATTAATTATTGTTTTTATTAACCGTCAGCATTATTAACAGTTAGTTAATTCAGAGAAATTTTCACTGTTTCATTTGTCAATATTTTGATATTTATTTTTTTCTTTTCCCTTTACCCAATAATAGCTGTCAGGCAGGGATGGGGATGGGGGAGTTGGAGTGGATTTTCAATTAGTGGAATTTGTGGGAAAGGTGTAAGTCATTGCTCCACCAAAAGTTTGGCCATTTTTTACGAAAATACTTTTTTTTTCACCCAAGAGTTTCAATCCCTGAAGAAAAAAAAAGTCAGTCTCCTCTCTTTCTTATAAAATAGACGAATAATAACCTCCCACGCTGGGGTTCAGTAGCTCACAATGGAAAGGTAAAAATCACAAGCGTTTTATTTAGAAGCTACTATTTTCTTTTTCTTGTTCTCATATGTTTTGTGCAAATGAGAAACAGTTTTAACTGAAACAAATTTGAATCAACTCATTGAAAATTCCTCGTTGTTCAGTTATTTGATATTTCGGTAAATTAATATTATTTCTACCAATTATTTAAGCCATCATTTAATTAACATGTCTTTCATTCTTTCATAGTTTTATCAATCAATTAACTAGTTAAGAAATACCTCCATTTTAAGTAGTATTAAATTTACAATTTGTCTTGATGAATTATTCAGTATTTTTTATATTAATTAATTAATGGATATATCATGAAACAGTCACATTTTCTATCAGTTAATAATTGAGAACTTCATTTGAGTGGATGTAACAGTAAGTCAGTTCAGTGATTGATATTATAACAATCAATCAGTTCAATAATTGATATAACAGTCAATCAATTCAATAATTAAGATGGTTACTAGGCAATTAAATGATTGATGTGCTCATCAGTTGAATATTCTATACTTTGAACAATTAAACAAACGATATTCATATGAATTTCATAATTGATATTTTATCAATTATGTAATTGCGATGTTTATATCAATCGGATAATTTATACTTGACAAATAATTGAACAATCGATATTTCTGTCAATTCGGACCTAGTAACGTAATGGCTGACATCTGGCGGAAGTTTTCAATAACATCTAGTTATTTTGTGTTCTTATCAACGTTAGGATAAAATCGTACATTTTAATCCTAACGCTGATAAGAAATTCAATGGATAGTTGTAAGAGCGCCAATACGCTGCTCAGTCCGAATTGAATGATTATTGGTTTTATTTATTGTCTCATAACTATTTTGATTCATTGTTATTATCAATATAATGGTTATTTTCATTAGGTGATAATTTCGTTAGTCAATTCATCAATATTTTTTCATGTAGTTTGGAAACAAATGGGACGCAATTCCTTGATTCATGATAGACAGACACTCGAATCATGATTTCTTAATAATTAATAATTGAATATTACCTTCTAAATTCAACATCATGATTTCACTTGTAAGAACTTTTTCTTCCAATTTATTATTTTGTTACTTGCTCTGAGCTTTGCAAATTTGGCTGTATAATAATCGAAGCTAGGAAATGAAATAATAGAAAGTGTGATTTGAAAAAAATCTATCTGATGGAAAATTAATTTGCAAGGTCAATAGCCTCTGTTTTATTTTGGGTAAAAGTAGACTTTTTATGCTTATTTCCCATTGAATCGTACGGGAAGCTTAATACATATAAAAGCTTGCAAACGACTGTATATTTGGTTTTAAGACGCACAAATGTATCTCTGAACTCATTTTGGTCCTCACCCTCGTCTCACAGGCTCCATCGAGGGGGAGAATTTGAATAATTATGTTCATGTTACTGATAATCAATAAATTTACATTTCTGTTAATCAATTATTTTGCACATTCCTATCAAGTATATAATTAATTATTTTTATCAGTTATGTAAGCGATATTTTATTTTACAGCGTGTATTTAAAGTGCTGCCCAACAGCTTTTCAGCCAATAGTAGGGCATATGCTTATATAAATTGAAAAACTGATATTTTTATCAATTAAATTATTTGTATTTTTAGTTGTATAATTTATATTTTCGTGAATTGAATAGTTGATATGTGTTCCAACCTGATTGAACAATTATTATTTTCATCAATTGATATTTTTGTTATTCAATTCAGTAATAATTGTACTAAGTGATTCATTAGTTCCTATCTACATCAATAGAGCATTCAATATTATATTTATCAAATGATTAATTAATCATTCTATCGATTAATTAGTCGATATTCCTACCAATTGTTTTAATATTTTTACCAATCAGTTTGATTATTTCATTAATTGATATGATATTTGTATCAATCAATTAGATATTTCTACCAACTCATTTGGTGTATCTGTGTATCAACAGAAACATATAGCTATCAGTCAGGTATCGACATTCCTGTTAAACGACCACCACCATTTTCATAATTTGATCTGGAGGCGCATGACAGTTTTTCTTATGCAGACCTAAATTTAAAAAATGTCAGAATTTTTTTTTATATTAGGGTTTGTAAGACGAGGTGACTTAGATAAGTGGTAGACGTAGGGATGTATTCAGTCCTCAAGCCAGAAGAAACCATTGAGTATGGCTAATTTTCATAATTTAACAATCTTTCCCACCTGTTCTACTCAACTCACAATCAATTCCTCCCTCCAGTTTAGTCAAATTTCTCGGCCTTCATCTTGACGCTTGCCTCTCCTGGTTACCTCATATAAAACACATAAAAGTCAAATGTATGCGCTCACTCAATGTTCTGAACTGCCTCTCGCATCCTTTCAAAGGATGTAATAGAGGAATACTCATTCAGTTATACCAGACTCTGATCCGATCTGTCATGGATTACGGATCACCACATGGACTTGCCCCTCCCTCATACTTAAAGTTTCTTGACGCTGTTCAAAATGCGGTTGTACGTATCGTCATTGGCGCCTTTCGCACCAACCCAGCTTTGAGTGTGTGTGCCGATGCTGGAATTCCTCCTCTCTCTTACCGCCGAATGCAATTCACTGCCGAAATCTCGTTACGATAGCGCAGAACTCTAATCTTCCTGTCTATGAGTATCTCTTTAACCCTTCAAACTATACACCTATTCCTAAATTGTTGTGTTCACTTTTTGAAGGGACACTGCCCCGTACCTTTTCCTACAATTCACTACCAACCACCCGTACATCACCCTCACCCTGATTGTTAAACCTTTCCCCCATGCAATTTTGAACTTACAGAATTCCCTAAAAAATATACACCCCCTAAGTTTATCGGACACATTTGCAAGAAACTCTGGGCCGCTTTCCTGGCCGTATCCTATACTTCACTGATGGTTCAAAATACAACCGACGCACCGCTTACGCCTACTCCATAGATAGTCTACTACACTCCTTCCGACTTAAAAACACAGCTTCCATCTACACAGCCGAACTCCATATCTGCCTTCGTAACTCGCACCACGTCAACCATAGTCGAATTCTGGCCCTCTCCAACTCCCACAAAAGCATATAAACAACACTCTCACCTACCTCTCCATTACTGGATACCTCTGCAACATATAGATAACAATCTTGTCCGAGCCCATAGCCCGAGAGTGTAGGTAGCTCCGTGGCTCGATAATAATAAATATTTTAAAACAATGACATAAAAACTGATAATACCGTGGTAGTGTTGAGAAAATTATTAGTTATCCGCCACCCCCTCCCCCTCCGAGGCTTCCTAGTTATACTCATTTGCCTGGCTGCTGAACCTTGTGAAAATATCAAAATGTGGATGAATTTCCAAGTTAGCCCCTAAGAATTCAGAATATGCAAATATACGGAGAGTAACCTCAGTTTCTTGTTATCAGTCGAGGCGTTTGCATAGGCAGCTTATGCGCCTTTATTTCAGCGCATTTCCGTACAATAAGCGGACCATTTGGTGTCGATGATCGAGCTTTTTTGGAATCTGTTTAGGAAACTCTGACACGAGTATTTCCCATTTCATTTTCGCGACATCAGAAATGTCGAAGGTAGTACGGGTCGTTAGCTTCTGCCGACATAAGATGTCTGACTGTCTGTTTCCAGAAGATACAAAGACAGCGTCCGCAAAAGGTCAATTAAAATGGGGGCACCGAGCGTGTAGGGGATGACGAGGTCCGCTGAACACATTGTACATTTTCTAACAGTATAAGTGAATTTATCCTTCTCGAAACGCCTGCGACTAAGTGCGTTCGCGTTAAACGGATTTATTTTTATTATAATGACGATTACTAGCTTCGAGAAAATCGGAGGGTTAATGCCGCACTTCCCGACGGGAACGATCTTATCGAAGATTTACGACGAATGGTTTAAATCGAAATGGAAAGAATATAAGTGGGGTTGAAACAAATAACGACGGAGGCTATCGACGCTTTTCGTTTTTCGGGAGCAGTATATAAATGGTCAGGTCTCAACCCACGTTTTTTATTCGCCTAATTTCGTATAATTTTTTAAAGAATATCGAAACTATCGACTCAAGTTTAAGGTCACACTTTCAGAATCCATCAATTATCATCGTCCTCGAAACATCGTAAATTTACAATTTTTCATCAATCACTAAAACTAGTTCAACGCTATTAATTTACAATTTTTCACTTACTTTTCAACACATTTTCATTGGTAATATTTCACTTTTTCTTACTCCAGTTTTTTTTTTTTTTTTTTTTTTTATGTCTCAAACCACTTTTTTTGGTTTTCTAGCAACGTTTACATTCTATTTTTATCATTTCGACATCTAATAAAATTTTATCTGTTTCTCAACCAGAAAAGATAGAAAGGAAGTTTCGATTCCTTCTTGAAGTCTTCACGAATAGTGAGGGTGGATGGTTTAAGACTCGTGGAGACCATTGATGTTCCAGGAATATGAACATAAATAAGATTGCGAAATTAATATTTTATTGTTTACTCGTGGAACTCAACCTTTTGTGGCGTTCTACTTTTTCTGGTGGAACTACTTGGTATGAGAACATTACGTTAGCTCAGGGCAAAAAGGTTCCCAGTGAAGATTTTTTCAATTTTGAAATAATGGTATTGCTTGAAAAGTAATTTTAAGCTCTTTTCAGCGCAACATTGCTTTTCACTGCTGAAATAGTTTTAAAATGGACCCCTCCCCCTACAAATGTGCCTCTTGTACCACTCAAACGTTGATGTAATGTTCTTATCGCTCTCGTGTAAAATTGTGGCAGTACAGGAAATAACATCCCACTGTGTCGGTATGAAGTTAGAGTCATGTAAACTCACTTTTGGCTCTTGTTGTGGAAGATATTTTTTATACTACTTGATCAGAAGGGGCAATGTTTTTCGCTGACATGGTCTGTATTTTTTTTTTAATCTATTTATTTATTTAAATTATAGGACCGGTGATTTTTGTGTGCGTAATTAATTCCAAAAATTTAATTTGCTCAGTTAATTACTACAAAGTACAGTATCACAGTCTTGTCTTCAGTTTGTTCACGTGTACAAACAGCATACACAGGTAGTGGCCAGCAAAAACGTAACGACGGTTAACAACAGATGGTAACAGCTGTACTACGTCGTGAATATTTAAATGCGTTTTTAAGTGGCTATTTCGTAATTTGCTCCATGGCCGAGTGGTTAGAGACGATTGCTGTAATCAGTCAGATGCTTCAATGGATGCGGGTTCGATTCCCCGATACAAAATTACTGCCAGAAATTTTTTCATGTAAAACCGCTTTACATTGAGGGACGTTTACTTTACATGCAGGTTTCATTAGCACTCGATGCATGAATGATAGGCGCTTCTTGTCGTCCGTAAAACACCAATATAAACGTTGCCTTTCTGATCAAGTAGTATAAAAATAAAATTTCTGACAGAATAAGACCTTGCGGGGATCTCTAGCTCCAAAATTCGCCGCAATATGGCTGTTTAAAGTTGAGAGTTTTGGAAAACATGATTTTGAGAAAAATGCAATGTAAAAATAGATTTTAAAAAGAACATGATTAATTCAAAATGGCCTGTCTCTGAAACAGGTTTATTATACTGAAATTGTCACGAATCCCAATTTCGACGGTTTTGACCTTTATTCACAAGAATTGCCGTATCTCAAAAAAACTAGAACCAAGAAAATAGGACTTTATTCCCTGTACTGCCACAATTTTCATTTTTCAACGAGGAACCTTGTTGCGCTGAGCCGACGATTGGATTCGCTGGTGTGGTTGACAAATTTGCGGACAAATTTTCGCTGCGGGATGTTGTTGGGTCCGAGCCCCTTGTTACTGGAAACCTCCCCTCCCCTCGTCCTTTCTCGTCCATAATTATGGAGGAGAAGCTTCCAAAATGGTTTTTTGCAAAAATCTCGGGGGGCTGGAAAACGACTTTGAATAAAAATTGTTCCTCCTCAAATTTTGCATAAGGAAGACTCTTTAGAATTTTTTCCTAACTGTCCCGAAAATATCGCGAAATGGAGGGAAATTGTATAATTTTGGAACAGAAAGAATAATATTTTAAAAGTAAAATCGTAATAATTTTTACTATTGGAATAAATTTATTTGCGTGAATTTTTTTTAAATATGTATTTTGTATTTATATTATTATTATTATTATAGAACTGTTAAGTCAATTTTTTCGAAATTTTCTTAGTCTGACTGACTTAAGCGAACAAGAGGAATACAAATTTCTGTCAGACCCGTTTCTGTATAATCCCTCCTACTCATCTCTAGATGTTTTCCTCCTGCCTCCGTCCTGTCTTTCGATATCACAATTTGAAATTTGTGTTTTTAGCGTGCAAAAGTGTGACTATTTTGCTATAATTCTGAAGACTTTTATCAACGCTAATCACGGAGTCGAGATATCAGCTGAGGAGGGTTTAAGGTCACAGAATTTGATTTTCATGTGTTTTGATTATGAATTCAAAAGTATGTTACCGAGAGGGAAGCGGGAGTTCAAAATTTTCATAGAATCCAGTATGGATGTAATTTCTTATAGGTTTCAAGGGTCGCTGAATTTATTTTGACTATTTTCTCCTAATTTTGGTATTGGGGAGTGGACAGAGATTCGAAAGTTTCATAAAATACATATAGATATCGTTTCATAGGGCTAAAGGGTCGCTGAAATTTCTGATAAATTTGACCTCTAATTGAAAATTGTAGTACTGAAGACGAGACAGGGGTTCAAAATTTCACAAAATATACTACAGGTGTCCCTTTTTGGACTTAAAAATTCGTCGATTCCACTTTGAACAATGATTTGACCCTAATGAAAATTTTGGTACCTGAAACGGAGATGGGTAAAAATGGAAAATAAAAATTTATGTAATATATAATTCCTTCACATGTTGTGTTCCCAGCAATTCAAATAGAAAGTTCATCGAACGAGTATGAAGGTTTCCCCCATCGTCTCTCTTCCTTCCAAATAAACAACGTAAAAACGTATTCATGGAGAGCGTCTTGACCAAGTTTTACTCTGGTGTGTTTTTCCGTTTTTGTAAAATAAATTGCAGTTTTTAAGAAATTGTTATCTTTTCTTCCCCATTAAAATATTGATTTATAAAACTGAGGTCCTTGATTTAATTCCAAGCGAAGATTCGACACTGTAATTTTAAAGAATAAATGATAAATTCGCATTTTTTTGAACGAGATTTCTAGACAACGTATACGTGAGGTTTAATTATTTCACGATTGTTCATGATTGGATTTTTATTTTATTTTATTTTTTCTTTATTAAAATGACGTTACTTTGTAAAATGAGGTCCTTGATTACGGAAGGAGAAATAATTAAGAAAATTAGTGAATTATGGTAATTGAAGTTGGAAAAAAATGTGAATACATGTCCGTGGAACATGAAATGTCGCCGCAAATATTGAACCAGCTTTGTGATTTATTGTTTCTATCCTCCTTCTCGCCCCCAATTAAAAATAACATTCATTCGTATTTTGTGTAAACATTTTATACGATTTTCAGTTTTCTTCTGAAAAGTAATAACAGCGGGTGAAATTTTATTGTTCAGCAAAAGCTGAACGTTTTCAAGGAAATTATTTTTGCGCTTTCCGTGGAAGAGTTTGGACTTTGAGGAATAAATTTTCTTGCAATTCTATTTTTGTATCCTTTGTGGATGATTGGAAGTCAAACGTCAGAGTAGGTATGTTTTTATAAAATGATGGATCCGTTCACACGTCATAAAATCGAGCTCAAATTTTCAGGATATTTTCTGTTCATCAAGTGGAATGGTACTGCTAATAGATACGTCGATTTCAAAAGCTCAAAAACTTAGTGGCTCTGGCCAGGAGCTTAAATAGAAAAAATATAGGAGACGGAGGGGGTTACAATTTTATAAGTAAAAAAAATCTAGTTAATACTGTAGTTGCGAGCGGAGGGAGTGATTATTTTTCAAACGATTGAGTCTAGAAATGAGTAATTTTCAGCTTTTTCCCGCAGCTTGGAAGAAAGAAGATTTATCCTCATACCTCTTTAACTGGGGTCTGGTTGCTCGAGTGGATAGTGCTCTGGTCTCGGAATCCGGAGGTCCCGCCGGGTTCAAGTCCACGTAGCAACTCGCTACATTTCAACCTAGGTCGGGTTTTCGGCAAGACGAGTAGAGGGCTAAGGCAGCCCTAACAACCTCCCCCCGACGTCTCTGAAGTAATGCTCGAAAGAGCGGAGTCCAGGGCTCGGGTGGAGAGGAAAATAGAAAAAAACATACTTCTTTATCAATCTTTCTGATGTATTTTACTCGGTAAGAATCTGACTCTACAAAAACTTTTTTAAGTTTCTTACTAGACCCTTTAAGACGTGGTAAGATGAACAATAAAATGGGTATTCTGTAATTTTTCTTCCTGGCTCGGGGGGGGGGGATATGAGATGCATCTTTATAGTTTTTTAAAATTCTTTCAGACGTGCTTTATATTCTTCAAGACTCTTTCAGACTTCTTCGAAGCCGTCTCTAAAACTTTTTCATTCTTGTTCAAGATTATTATTTCAGACTCTGCAAAGATTTTTCTGTATAAGATCCTGTAAGACTCCATATGATGAGTAGTAAAATGGGATGTTCAACATTTTTCCAGAAGAGAAGGAGGAAATAGGGAATATATCCTCCACCCTTTCTTGAAATTCTGTCAGACTGTTTATTCTTCAAAGTCCTGTCAGAATTGTTCCTGGCTATCTCTAAAACTTTTTCGAATTCAAGATTATTACTCTATACTCTGCATACACTTTCTTGGACTCTTCCAAACTTTTACAACACCTCTTAAAACGCCCTGAGATAAGTTATAAAATTGGGTATTTTCAACCTTTTCCTAGTTCCAGGCGGTGGGCGGTAGGGGATATGTCCTCATACATTTTTGAAATTTATTTTCGAAGACTCGTTCAGAATTGTCGCAGATTATTTCTCCAGCTCCTTGGAACTTGCTGAAGATTATTATTTTACTGTTTACAGAGACTATTTCAGACTCTTCCAAACTTTACCGAGACTTTTATAGACCTATTTAAGACTTCTCAAGACTCCACTAGACATTAAAACAAATACGTTTAGAAAAATATTAAAGTTTCAAAAAATAATTGAACCCGCTTCTAAAAGCATTTAACTAGGCTGGACGAGTTTTAAGAAAAGTCTCAGTGAAGCATAGAATAATCTCAAAAGTTTTAGCCATGTTTGTAAGAGTCCTAAAGAAGTCTTGAAAAATCTAAAGCAGGATTGGAAACATCGTAATGAATTTCGAGAAACCTTAAATCCGTCTGGATGATTTTTAAAGGATTTTCAAGTACATTTTTGTATAAATCGAGTGTCTCATGCACACTTGACCTAAGTGACAAAAACGCCTTTTTTCAAGAGACCGATTTGAAAATTATAAATTTAATAACGTTGTGTTATGTACGTGGCTCAAATGGTTTACACTATCTAGCGGGCTAAAAAAGGAAGTAGTTCGTCATTTGCGAGTGTAGTCCGATGGAGGGCATCGAGATCTATAAGAATATGTATTAAACTGATTTTCGTCAAAATGTCACTTAGGTCAAGTGTACATGAGACACACGAAATCATCCTGCCTGACTACTTTCTGTGTTGCAGGATGCGAGCGTCTAACAAACGTCTTTTGTCTCCTGTATACCTGTACTTTTTGTCTTTTCTAAACCACCTTCTTTTTCTTATTGTTATTATTATTCTCATAAATTTTTCTACTTTTTCTCCCTTAATCGGTCCAAGCAGGACGTCCGGTTAGTTTTAGTTCAGTTACATTCAAGTCTCATTACAGTTACAATCTATGTTTCGCGTCTCGAAGATCTGTTTTGACTCGATCAATAGACGCGCTTTTTCTACAAACTCTCATTTCTGTGATTTCGAATGCCCTCGCTGCGGTCCGGACTAAAAATTTTTCGTACACTTTCTGAAAAACCCGCATAAATATGAAAATGTCTCAATTAATCATAATAATGCCGAAAATAATCTTCAAAAATTTCAGTCAGCCAGACACTAGTCTTCCAACAAATCTTGAATATCTTTAGAAATTATAAAACTATGCTTAGACGTTTTTAAAAGTTTCAAGCAAGATTTAAGCAGCCTAAAAGAATCTCAAAGAGTTTTAAACCCATCCAGATGACTATCAGAAAGGCTGAAAAGAATCTATAAAAGTCTGAAACAGGTAACATATAATATTTAATTGTGAAAACATAACTCAGCAATTCTAAAAAAAGTACAAAAAATATCAAAGAAATCTTTGGAAATTCTCGAAGCTTGGGTTAGTGCTGACCGAGTTCATAAGACCTCTCTTTTTCTAATTTGCTCTCCACCCGAGTCCTGGAATCCGCCCCTTCGAGCATTACTTCAGAGACGTCGGGGAGGCTGTTAGGGCTGTCTTAGCCCTCTTCCCTTCTGGCCGAAAAACCGGCCTAGGTCGAAAATCCTGGCGAGTTGCTACGTGGGCTCGAATCCGGGACCTCCGGATTCTGAGACCAACGTGCTATCCCTTCGGCCAACCAGACCTCAAGAGTTCATAAGACCTGTTCTTCTTCGTCTTCGTTCCGCCATTTCCTATTGGAGGTTGGCTAAGCAGATGGCTATTTGTAGTTTCGATACTGCTTTCCTGAATAACTCCGACGATGTGCAGCCCAGCCACCGGCGCAGGTCCTTTAACCAGGAGTCCTGCCGTTTGTCAATTTATCTTCATCCGTCGATTTTGCCTTCCAAGATCAAGCATAGTATCCCATACTTTTCGCCTCTTAGTACATGGCCCAGATACCGCAATTTTCTTTTCTTGATGGTGTTTAGCAGTTCGCCTTTCATCTCCATTCTGCTAAGCACTTCGGCATTTGTCACTTTTTGAATCCACAGGATCTTCAGTATCCTGCGGAGCGCGTGTATTTTTCTTTCTGTGCCCGGGTCCATAGTCCAACTCTCGCTTCCATACATGAAAATCGAGAAGATGTGACAGCAAGGATTCTGAAACATGTTTTGAAGAATTTAAAAAAAAAAAAGAGCCTCAAAGAAGTCTTGAAAAGGCATAAGCAAGCACTGAAGAGGCTTGAAGATATTAAATCAATTCTCGGATATTCGGGCTATATTTAAGCCAGGCCACTGGGAATTTGCTGGGTTGCCCGGCGGACCACTCCACCTATGCTTTCGGGCAAGATCACCCAAAAATAAGTCCATATTGGTGTTTGGACACTCCTGTAGGTGCGCTAGTGTCGTGGACGAAAAGATGATCAGGGTATTTTTACCATAAAAACACGTACAAGTAAAATGAACTCTAGCATCTTCAATATTGTTTTTTATGTAAAACTGAAGAGAGCGAAAGTGTCAGCCCTTATCATTTCCTTTCAGATTAGCTTTTTTTTTTTTTAATGCAGAACATTTTTGTCACTGATTATCTTTTCGTCCAAATACACCAATCGCGCGCCCGCATTTCATAAGGCCGCTAGACAGCGACTCTATAGCGTCCAAATGCGAATAGGGTGTGTACTATCAGGGTGGTTGGCTGGGGGTATAAAGCGAGAATTTTAGTTTCGATCTCATAAATGCAGATTGTGGTCATCGGTAGTCGTACGAGTTAAATTCTTGCATCATTTTCCGGGATTTATAGTACATGTACTTGCATGAGATCGGACTTCCCTATTTTCATTTTTGTTAACCCGTACATGGAAGTGTTTTGTTTTGGACGATCATTCATCCGCCCGTGAAATGTATCGTTTTCGCTCCTTTCAAAATTTATCATATACACGAGGATGTATCTATTTTTCGCTAGCTAAACTTTAAGGTGTTGAGTATATAAACCGACAAAATGATAGTAATAGAGTAACGTTTAATAGATGAAAATCGACATCTGGCGGCAGAAAAAATATTTCACGCTTGGCCACTTCGTTCATTGCCACATCTTTCGATTCGAATTTCCGGATAATCTGTCGTGATAATGCCTTTTTTTTTGTTCTCTGTTTTTCTTCTCGCGGGTTTCCGGATCAATTTTTTACTAATCATACTGACGTTTCTAGTTACACATAAAATGAATAAAAGAATTCTGTATCGCGGGAATATTATTTGTCCGTTTGGATCTGTTTGATGTTACATAGTGTCGATGCTCGTGTTTGTTACGTTGACTTTTGAAATTCTGAGTGGGCGAGAGGAGAGAAAGATTTCCAGATATGTATAAATCGAAAACAGCGGATATCGCTCTTTATAAAAAGGAACAAAAAAAAAAAAAACACCGAGATTTTTCTTTACCACTGGAATTTGCTGCAGGTGTAATAACCAGATTTGACGGGAGAAGGAGGAGTGATTTTCTCCGGAGTTTCTTCAAAAGAGTTTGCTCATCTAATTTTGTGATCAGTACATTTGAAAAAGTGCGGTGTCTACAGAATTCATTTTTTATTTAGGGAGTTGCGATAAATATTTCACATAGGACCCGAATTTCCTCATAGCTATGTGGGAGTCGATTTGAATGCGATGAATCGAAAGTACCTAGTTTACCACAGCTCATTATAGTGAAACCCAGGGGGCAAGAATTTAAAAAGATAATTCTAAGTTTTTCTCCTTCTGAGAGTTGGATTTTTAAAGTTCGCAAAATGCGTATGGTTTGGTGGAGCGTATGGCGATGCACGCATGCCAAAGTGGCCCCGCAGACACCGCACCCCGGCCCAGGAAACTACCCTTTCGGGTATCGCATCACTGGTCAGAGAGGGACGCATTGAGGCCGGCCCGAGCCCCTAATGCGTCGTTCCACTGCTGGTGCGGGCTGTCCTACCAGAGCCACCATGGGGCTTCCCTACTGACTGAGGTTAACGCTCACCCAGCACTAACCTAGAATTTGGGTGCACCGCAGCCGGACGCGCTTCCTCTTCAATCACCTCTCACTTCCTTGTGACGCAGGAAGGTGGTGACGGCGGGTGAGCCCTACAGAGGGTCCGCAGCAGCTGCAGCAGCTCTAGGATGGTACAGAGTTGTTGTGTTCGATGGTGTGGACCGAGCTTTGTCCGTCGGCCCTCTACCTCGACCACTCTGTCTATATCTTCTTCTTCATAATATGTTCGAGGCAAAGACTGACACCCGGTTCCATCCGCTGAGTGTACTCCCCTAAATGGAGCATGATATTTAAATTTCAATCAAATGTAGCAATTTGTGAAATAATTTTAATGAACTGCATGAATTTTGCAACTATTTCAAAATCTGCGAACGGGGCACCTCGATTTCACTCCGTAAAAATAACTTTGAATTCAAAATGCAGAGGTGTAACCCTTTAGGTACAATACAAATCTTTAAAAAAAATTAAAATTCTTCCATCCTGTGTCTGACAGTGGTCTAAAAATTATTGTAGATTGGTAAAAATGTGTTATGTATGAAAAATCAAAATAACTATCTGAACAAGGTTTTTTGGTGACTAATTTTAAGTAGCGGATTCTAGTTTCGATTTTTCTTTTATTTGTGCTCAAAATTTGAATTTCACAATAAAAATGACAATTATGTGTAAGAGTTTTCTGTACTGAGCGTTTGTCTTCTTGTGCATCTTTAAATGTTAAATGGAATACAAAATCGGAATTTCTCCCATTTCTCTCTCACGGAATTCAATGAAAAATGATCATGGTTCATTCGTTTAGAAAAATTGAATAAACTCGAATTAATAGCTTTCTTAGTCACTAATTTCAAAAATATCGTACAATTGTGTATCTGTTGCCATTTGAGAACTCAATATGATTATGAATTTCTCAGTAAAACTGAAATATACGATTTTAGTATTTTCCAAGGCTCTATAACGGACTATCAATTTACACAGAATACAATTTTTGAGACGAATGAAATTTATTCGATCTTACTTGCAAATCTAAATGAGAAAATTTTGTATCAACACTCATCTATCGACTTCTTAATGAAATATGAAACAGAATTAATGCAAAAATTAATTTCTCATTCCTTTTTTGAGCAAGAATCGGGGAGAAAACTATTAGTGAAAATATTTAAGAGCTGCCTTCTTTAATTTTGTCAAACTAAATTCGGATAAAATCGAAAGCTTTACAAAAGTCTATTATAACATAGTTCATTGACATTTGACTGCAGATGCTAATCTGTAAACCCAGAGTAGGTAGAGATACCTCGCTGACAAATTTCCAAGTAATTCATTTTCACAGCTGAATTTTAATTTTAGAAACTGAAATCGTGGTTCGCTGCCGATCCTGCTATCTACCTATTATCTGAAATCAGCGGCCAAAGAATGTTCATATTTCTTCTTCCCAAATTTCCCAATAGGACTGATGGGCCCATTATGAACACAGGTCCAATTGTGACCACTTCGAATCTCAGTACGTTGTAGAACTTGTGAAACAGAAGCGAATATTTGATGAAAATTTAAGTAAATTGCTACGCTGTTCTGGTTTCGTTTCTTCGCGGTGAAATATTCTCAGCAGGCATAAAAATTAACCCCCCCCCCCCCAAAAAAAAAAAAAAAGAAGAAGAAAGAAAGTGCGATAGCTTTAAATATCCAATCTGAGTCTTTAACTACAGACGGCCTTTCATACCAATAGTTTCTTGTACAAAAACAAGGATGGAACATATACGACCTTTTACTTTTTGATCTAACCGTCACCAATTTGTAAAATGTTTTATAAATGGTTCTAAGTTATAATTTTTTGCATGTAGGTACAATACATTGGTTATTATTTTAACATCATATTTGAGGCTACATGGGTTATTTTCCTAAAACTGAGAATATTTTATCAGGTACCAGCAATTTTTGAACCCCAACTTTTAATTAATTTATTAATTATTGTTATAATTTTTTTATTGGGAAGGGGGTATTTTGGATTACACAAGAACATCCACAGCAAATTCCTCATCTCATTCATCAGACAGGACAATTAGGGAACATTTTTCGATCCTACACTCTTGTATGCCACTATGGGGGCCGAGACTAAATATTAGCAGGTTTTTGTGGCTCTGTCGAGGCTTCTCTATCATCTATCAAGTAATATTTGTAATCAACCAGCTGATAGAGAAAGCCAACGAATACAATTTGGAAGTCCACCTATTCATGGACTTGGAACAAGGCATTCGATTCGGTCCACCACAACTATCTGTAGAAAGCATTGGCCAAACAAGAAATACCAGAAAAATGGATAAGAATCTTGGGGAAAATATGCGAGGAATCAAAAGCTTACATGAAATTGGACAGGACAGGCTAGTAATTCCCAATCGGGAGGGGAAATTCCCTATCCCCTAATCTATTCAATGTGCAATTGAACAAATCCTCAGAAGATTTAGTTGTGAACAGAAGGGGTAAAAATCGATGGGGAAAGACTAATCAACCTGAGATTTGTAGATGATATAGTAATTATTGCCCAAAGCCCAAACGGATTGCAAGGGATGATGGACGAAGTCGCAAGAGACAGCAGGAGGGTTATCCCTAAATCCAGAAAAAACAAAGATCAAATAGAAAACGTGGAGAAATTAAGATAGGTGGGGGTAATAATACAAGAAGCAAAAGAGACAGAATATCTGTGACAAACCATTACTTCCAAATACAAATACAAAATGAAATTTCCAAAAGAATGAGCAAGGGGTGGGAAAACTACAAAAGTTCCAAGAGACTTAAAATTTAAAAAATGGGAAAGCTGCACCCTCCCCACGGTGACATATGGATACCAAATACGGGCAGCTACTAAGGTCGGACGTGAAGCTTCGGACTACTCAGAGGGCCATGGAGAAGAGCATAATGGGGTTGAGACGAATGAAGAAATTAGGAATATCAAAATTAGGAACGATTCGAGGATAAAAGATACAGGAATTATTAAAAGGGAAATATGCGGGACACCTAGCGAGACAAGAAGGGGAGATGGACAATTATGGAATGGACATCCAGGAAGGGTAAACGCAATAGAAGTAGACCAAGCCTCAGATGAAGGGATGAGGTAGTAAAAGAGTGGGGACTGGCCTAGGAAAAAAGTGGCTAAGGACAGAAAGGAGTGAAAAAGGCACATACAGGCCTATGCCCTGAAACAGGTTATCGAGGGGAACAGAGTTAGTATTCAGTATTTAGTATTAAGTATGCAGTGTTTAGTATTAAGTATCCACATAATGGTTAAAGCTGTAAAAAATAAGCAAATAAAATTCGATTTATAAGCTTTCAAGGTCGTTGAATTCGATTTTCAGGTTCATTTTTGAATTTATACCCCGTTCTCTCCCAGGGTTTCACTAAACAAATATAATACCTATCTTTTTACAAAATAGTCCTGAATTTTGAAAGTAGGTTCTAAAAGTTCTAAAAAGTGCTGAAATTAATTTAAAAAATAAAATAAAATAGAAAAGTCCTTTATTTTGGCTTATACGTATTTTTAAAATGACGCCCCTCAAAAACCAACGTTCGTTGTAAAAGATTAGTATTTTCAGCAACAATAACTATCTAACAAAATGAATGAGAATATTTCAAATACATGCTCGGTTGACTTTTTCTTGATTGGAAACAAAAACAACAAAAAAATAAGATTTGCACACTTGGGAAAAATAGGGAAAATATGCCGGCTGCAGTCCTGCAAAGGTTCCTGAAAAAGTACTTCATTTTTACTTTTCAATTTCTGAAGACACCCTGTTATAGTCACCCAGACCTGTTTCAGGAATAATCCCATATCTTGCGACCTCCTTGGAAATCATTATTACACACTGTGGTTATTTCTCGTAGCAGATCTTAATACCTTAAGGAATAACTCAAGACGTAAAAAGATCACAGGAGAAACTTGACTTTCAGTTAGGGGGGGGGGGAGGTGGAGGAGAAGAAAAATTTGCCGACAAATATTGTTTAAATATTGTTTAAAAACTGAAAATTTGCCGACAAAATCTGTAAAAAATTGAAAATTTTGTGACAAAATCTGTAAAAAATTGAAAATTTGCCAATTTTTCAATCAAAATATTTTTTAATTGGAAAAAATAAATATACAAACAAACAAACAAACGTTCTTAAAAAATGAAAAATTTAAATGAACTGTTTCAAAATTTGCCGACTGCCAAATTATGGGGGAGGGGGACCCCCTTAGTTTTGTCCCTGAAAGAGATGCTATTACGTTGAATTGATCAAAATTTCTACTCAATACGCGCCCGTATATGAAGTTCCAAAGTTGTACTGCCTAATAATTCATATTATGGATGTGGTTAACGAAGAACGACAGAAAAATTAATATTAAAATTAATAAGGGTGGGCCGAGATAATCGATACTCGAAGTTTGTCAATTTTGAATGTAACTGAGCCATTAAGTGGCGAGGAACAACAAATTTTTCATCTTAGAGTAGGGCGCGATTGTTTATCGATCAATTACCCGAAGCTATGCCGGCAACTGTTTGGACCTGCACGGACGGGTGTTTCCACAACTTCTAGCTCAAATCGGCGCGGATAAATACTATCCACTTTGACCCAGATTTTCATGGGTTCATTTTTACAGCAAAGAGAAAAAATTTAAGGGAACTCTAGAAAAATTAAATTAGGGGTACCTACGCTGGTGTCGAGTTTCGTATTTCGAACTTACGCTGCTTTCCGAAAGGTGGTGAAATAAAGTCTTCAAAGAATTCTTATATTTTACTAAAGTCACCAGTCACATTAAATAGTTAAAGTTCACCGGCGATAAATCACTAGGGTGGGCAGCCCTGATGGTTCGAATTTCCCGCATGGATACGATTCGAAAGCTACTACAGAAACACTTTCGAGTTAAAGTACAATGTTATAGGCCCATTACTCGTGGACAATATTACATACGAAGATAGTTTTACAAAACCACGCACGTGTTAACCGGGGTCGTCTTATATAGAGCTCTCTTATATGAAAAATCATAATTTCACCGACGCCGTTAGTAAAGCGGGCATTAAAAAACCGATAGCGCGGCTGGAGGGTGGACAGGTAAAAGAGATGACTGAGACAGCGGATACCCATTTCGAGGTTTTCGAGGATTTCATATCGATGAAGGGGTCGCGTAAGTACGGTAATAATAGTTTTAGAGGCTCGTTTGTACGTTCACTATATATGATCGGGGGAAAGGCGTTCTAAATGTAACGAGCCACCGGCGGTACTGAGGTACTGGCGAGCAATATTCGATGGATTTTGGCGGGGGAGGATAAGAATGATAAATAAAAAATAAGGGAAAAAAAAAAAGCTCTCGCAACGTGAGACGGGGCCTGGCATACCAGCGCTGCAGCCGGCGCGCATATTTTTCAGAGGATCGCGAGAGGTAAATTCGCCAAGTCGGAAATTGTAAGCATTGCCGATTGGAATCGAGTAGAATATTTCCATACTCGGATACTATTTATAGATTCATATATCAAAAGTTTCGCGTAGCAATGACCCTATTTGCTTCCTGCTTCACTTTTCCACCACGTTGCACCGGTCCGAAGAAAGCGAGTCGCAATTTTTGAAATCCAAAGCACGTAAAGAATAAAAAAAAAAAACTTTGGACGTTACCGATCGAGTTACGGAGATTTGGGAGCGGGCAAAAAAGCCTCGGTATGTGGATGATAAACTCGATTCGTATAATTCTAATACCGTAAAGTTGTACTTTTTGCCCAGAGAACGTCTGCCGTTGTACGGGTGAACCAATGCACTGGTATCGGATAGAAATCTTTAACGAGGTACTTGCTCTCTGCCACCAGTGTACTTGTGGACTTACACCGATTCCCCGAAGGTTTTTCTTTGTTTCTACAGAATGTCATGATTAGACCAGCTTAATGTGAATGCAACGTGTGAGAATGAAATTAGATTTAAAGTAGAGGATTTGTGAACTGAAACTCCAGTAATACGGAAGCTTCTGTTCAGGACAAACTCTTTTGTCGGAGCAATTTAGGTGTGAAAAAACTATGCATGAACTGCATGGGGAAGCTTCCGAAATTGGGACCTACAATGAGGAGTTGCGAATCAAGTTACATGGTACAATGGTAGGTTCTCAGAGTCACGGAAATGCATTTGGATTTTCTGAAAACGTTGATACTATATATGGTATCTACATTGTATTTTACATAATTTTGACTCTGGACCCTCTTAGATCCATTGTGCTACCCCCTTCATCTTTGATTTTGTATTAAAAGCAGTACTCACTACTGGGTGCCTTATTATGCATGTTCGTGCGCATATTACTTTCATTATTGCTCAACCAGATATTTCTGAGAAATTGTGCGATGGGTCAGGGAAATAGCAGCCCCATTTTGGGTTTTGGCCTCTAAGCCAGAAAACTGCTGAACAGACCAGCGGAATAACGTTTCCCTCACATTTTGAATTTGGAGTCCAAAATAGTCTCATTCCTTAGTACTTCGTTTGTGCACGCTGGTTCAAAAATCATTTTATTTGTGCTCCTCCCTCCCACTCACAATTATATTGAATGCCTCTGAGGTATAGATAGTCCCCAACATCAAGTTAGGAATTAAAAATAGTGTTTCGTTAATGCGCGTTAGTGTAAATATTCATTTCGTTGATGCTCTCCCCCCTCCCCCTACTGTTACAATGGGAGTCTCTGAGAGAAAGATGGTCTTCCTCGTTGAGATTGGAGTTACAAATGGTCTCATTTGATAATACTTTATGCGTTGGTACGACTTGGCTGAAAAACTGCAAATGATTATCCTAGTTTTCACCTGCTATTATCAGCAATAATCTTATGAGACTTCAGAGAACGTTTCTAGTTTTGGACTCTTATGGTGTTGCAACATGAGTCTGCCTCTCACGTGTATTGATACTTGACATAAAATGTGCAAATTGGAGCTCTCAACAATAATATTTATAGCCAACAGTGTACCTAAGTCCTCATGCTATAACACGCAACGCACGCGGGTTACGGAAGGAGACTTTTACTTTTTTGATAAGGACCCCTTTCACTACAGAATCCCATAAGAGAAACCTTCTATGGGTGATTCTACAGAAATGTAGACTATTTTGAGTACATCTTTTTCAGTTTTGTTGAATCAGTTTTTTTCATCTTCTTTCTATGGGTCGTTAGTATGTACTTACCGAAGTATGTTACACAAATTGAGCATACAGCAGACCCCAGGGGAAGGGGACTTTTAATGTATCATTGGCACTACGAAGGAAGATCACCACGATGGGAAAAATTGAATGTTTTTCCATCCTATCAATTATCAACAATTTCAGAGTAAGAAGTAAAGATGTGTGGTTCAGGCAAACTTGCTCTTCACTGAGATGAGCTTTATATAGATAATTTCAGTTTTTGCGGCTGGAAAATGATGGTCATTATGATGGAAGTTCTTAGAAGTACGAAGGAAAATTTTCCTGAATTGATAACTAAATTTGTTATCAAGGCGACGTATTTGGCGCGATCAGTAATTTCACCTATGGAGAATCATATGATAATTACAGAGAACAGCATGACCACTTTCCGCATTCAAAAAATTTGCAAGAGGCACTCAAACAGTCAACTGAAAACATGATCACTACAAAAGAAAAAAGAGGTGGTGACACTGCATTGACGTCACATATTTGGAACCAAGAAACACCCGACGCGAATTCATTGTTGCCATTGTATACGTCCATTTATCCCGATCAATGTTACTGTACTTGGTGAAACAAAAATGTATACAAATCATCAGTTTTAAATAAAACAAACTAAAAATTGTAATCGTTGACGATCACCACGATGGAATTTTGACCCCTTTGAGTCAAATTCTAGGACGGAAGGGGTGAGGATAAAATATTTTTGACATATGGACGATGTAGAGGACGTTATTCTTCCAAATAGGATTCATAGAAAGCGAGATATTCACCAGTTACAAAAGTAGTCCACATTTCTGTAGAATTACCCCTATAGGAATATTAGTCCGAATAAAAAACATATCTTTCCCAGGCTGGACTGGCATATGTATGTAAACACATTCATAAAATTGAAACAGTTTGGATTTTTTTTTTTTTTTGTAACTGGATAACGCAATTCAGGAAAAAGAGGGGGGAAGAATTTAAAATGAATTTTCATAGGTACAAGGTGCGGCATGATGAGAACCTATCATATTTCAGATCGTCATAACTCAGGGAACAAATAGACGTAAAGAATTTTTTTGTATGAAAAGGCGTCAAATTTTATTAATTTTGAATTTGAATGAACACATATTACAAAATTACTTCGTTTTAAAAACTTCGCTTAAATTACAATCTCTATTTTTTCTTGAATTTTCGATAACTATTTTAAGCATGGTGTTCTTTAACCTTCTTCACAGGCCCCAGAAATTTTATTTTATTAACATTCCCGTTTTTGTGAGTTTTTAAATTATGAGGAACGATTACTTCGGTGGGCACTGGTTTATACGGCTGTATGGAAAAACGTGTTTGAAGCGCTAATATATATACTTAGTAGGAATGTAGGATTCCTGACTCTTACAAACCGATTCAACTGCAAACACGTGGTGTTCTATGTTCTACTCACTCACCTTGGCTGAATACTATGGATAATTTCTTAAACTTGATAAACTAGACTGCCTCGCTCCCCCCACTCCATTTGTTTCACTACAACGCGATTTGAAAGATCGGATAACCAAAACTTGATAAACTCGACTGCCATCAGCTGATATCTTCTTCCTCCTCCATTTGTTTCACTACTGCAGCGATTTAAAAGATAACTGGATAACCAAAACTTGGTAAACTAGACTGTCACCAGTTGATATCTCGCTCTCCCCTTCATTTGTTTTACTCCGATTTGAAAGACATTGTATAACCAAAACTTAATAAACTTGACTGCCACCAGCCTCTCTCCCCCTCCATTTGTTTCACTACTACAGCGATTTGAAAAACAGTTGATTAACCAAAACTTGATAAAACTCAGCTGCTACCAGCTGATATCTCCCACCTTCATTTGTTTTATTACAACAGCGATCAGCGATTTGAAATATAATAGGTTCCCGTGCCGCACCCTGTGTAATACAATTTGTTGGATATTTTTGAAAATTAAAAATTACAGTTGCAAAAATGGAGAATTCGGTATTTTAGTTCTCACATTCACGCTGCACCACATCAAGCGCGTTTCTACTTCAATAATGTGTTTGATTGAAAAAATTAAAACGAAATAAAAATGAATGATGAAAATGAAAATGCGTAGTGCGATATCGATTGACGACTATATTATTATAACAGGGTTGCCGCTTTCTGGAAAAGCGGGAAAAGTCAGGGAATTTGGTCAGTCAGGGAAAAGTCAGGGAATTTTCATTTAAGTCAGGGAAATTTTCTGAAAATAACAAACGAGTTCGTATTTTATCAGAGTAAACTTTTTTTATCATAACATGAGAATAATGATAATCTATTCGCAAATGAAATAGTCTATAATATTGAAAAATATTACATAAATTACATCTGTACCTTCTTCTTCTCGATAGCGATTTTTTTTAAATCTGTATTGTAAAAAATTTCTGTGACTCTCCTCCCTCTGGGCTTTCTCGGAATCCTGTAAAAAAGTTGGCCTGGAAAACCGGGAAAAGTCAGGGAAAACCAATCCTGAAAAAAAATGGCAACCCTGATTATAGCAGTTTTTTTTTTTTTTTTAAATTTCTTTGATTTCTTCCGTCGCACAAACTGCTCTGTGTGGTGCGATTTCAGGATTGCCAGATGAGCGACGCTGAATCGGACCACTCTCAAATTTTTTTAGGACCAAAAAGGATAAAAAAGGACCAAAATAATGTCTTTCATACGAGCTCGCATCTCGCTTCGCTTAATGCTCGCAGAATTTTCTTTCAAACTCTCGTACGCAATGGCTTGAAGGGAAAATGTAATATGTCACACTGCAGTTTTCCGACTTGGGCAGCGCTGCCTGGACAAGGTCAAGACTTGACTTCCCCATAGACAAGTAGTTGAATGATGGACGCTACATAATTGGAAAAACGCAGTGTTACCAACATTATAGTTGATTTTCTGAGAAAAAATGAAATGTGACCTACCTTTTCTCTTTAAGCCATCGTGAATGGTCACCCACCAATAATAGGACGCTGTTAAGCAGAAGGGACCTAAGCGACATTTGTTGACAAAATGAGCTATTAGTATCGTTGGAAAGAGCGTAAAAAGTAGAATTTTTCAAAACTAGGCCTCTGCTACAGAAATGTGTACTCACGTTAGAAAAAGCTTATCAATAAACGCTATGTCCGTAAACCGGCATTATTCATTGGCTTTTAAATGTTACGTTTTTTTTCTTCTTCAAAAACAGATTTTGTCGCTCAAGTCCCTTCTGCACTTCGTTCAATTAAACAAAGATGAATTGAGATCCCAATTTGATTGAATTTATGATATAGAATTCAAAATCGAGTAAGACAAAAAATAACGAAGGAGCAATTTCGTCTCAATTGAAGAAATAGGTACCAGTGCATAAGCATTGCGAAATTGACATTCCACTCCGGTTGAACTCGACTCTAAAATTCTTAATCTAGTAAGGAAGAATAACAGAAAAAAAAACAACTTTGTTTTAATCTAATGAATAGGCATGCTGGTAATTAAACATTGCAAAATTGAGATTCCACTTTGGTTGAACTTATAATTATGTTTTAGAACAATAAAGGTTCTTCATTGGTGAAAATGAATCTCCAATTCCTTATTTGTGGTTTATTTTTGAAATATCGATTGATTTCTAAAAGATTATTTTCGGACCAAAAAAATGACCAAAATTTTTAAAAAGGACCAAATCTGGCAACCCTGCAATTTATGCACTGCACCACACTTAATGCCATGCCCTGACATGTTATTTTACCAGGCATATGTATTCCCACTTCCACCACTAACTCGAAAATGAAAATGAATTCGACGCAATTTGGAAAGTTAATCTTCAGTTGTAAATGAGAAATAATTTTCGGTAAACGTTTGTAACTAAAACATCAGTTTTTCAGAAAATACGAAAAAATGCTTAGAAAATATATTGTCCTCACGGACAGTGAGGATTTTAAACTCAAATATCTCGGTTGTTATGCTTGAAAGTACTATACGACAGTTTGATACATGATTGTCGGGACCTATCCGCTGCATCTAATGATACTAATAACTCAAAATTAAAATTTTTGAACATAACCAATTTTTGAAAATTATTTTTCAAGTATTTTGTCATGATGCTTCTATTGCTCTTCAATGTAATATTTATTGTGCTTCCGAAATTCTTGACTGTTTTTTGAAATAGAAGATACGTTTTTTTGAATCTTTCAATCTTTTGACATTTTTTCAACTTAAATCATTTTAAAATTTTCTTCTTTTTGAGGATTTTGTGGCTTCAATAGCAGAGAGAATGCTCAAAATTGACAGAATATCACTAAGACCTATTTGTGGCAGTTTCTATAAAAAGGGGTAACTTTGTCGATTGATCCAGGTCTCAGAAAACGCGAAGAAAGATAAACGAAATTTTTTGGTCGAAAAATTCAATTTTGAGATTCTGATTGATTTCTATAGAAAAACCATTGCAATAACAAAGAGACAAAAGTTCCGCGCATGAGAGAGAAGAGGGAGAGAGACAAAGAGAATTATGAAAGAGAATGAGAAAAGAATGCGAATGTCTGCGTTCCCTTCTTCGTGGTTTTTCGGACCTCACGAATAAATCCGATGTTCTGAATTGTTACCACGCAGAAGAGCGAAAAATTACCTTTCCAATAAGCCCCTGTCGAGGCTGGTAACGTAATTCCGCGGCGAGTTATGACTACGCTTGACGGAGTAAGAGAAAAAGGTGTGTCTAATTTTAAACGCGTTTTTCCCAAAAACGTGTTTTCGCGCGTTCTCCTTACACTCACCTTTGACTGCTTGTACTCTGGAACAAAAAATGCTACAACTCTCGCCGATAACTCGTTGGAATAGGCATTCATTCCTCTATTACGTATTGTCTGTAACTCGAAATTCGTCGGATCGACAAAGTTACCCCTTTTTATAGAAACTGCCACATTTATAATTTCCTATTATTAACATTGTAAATGCTGTCCAAAACATCACTTTTTCAGAAAACACGGAAAACTGCCTAGAAAATACGTTGCTGTTATGAACAGTGGTGATATTTGAACTCAAATATCTCGCTCACATTGTCTGATAGAACTATAAAAGTTCGACGTATAATTATCGGGGCCTACTATCTGCTGCAATTAATGATACAAATAACTCAAAATTTGAAATTTGGAATATAATGATACAAATAACTCAAAATTTGAAATTTGGAATATAACTATTTTTGAAAAACTACTTTTCAAATATTTTGTGTACTCTTGGCAAACTTTTTAGGACATTTTAGCTTGTATAACTGATTTTGATTTGACTAACATACGTTTCCTGAAAATCTTCGCGAAATAGCCTATACAAAATGATCTGGTAGGTGTGTGCTTTGATCTGTCATTTCACTTGAGCAGTATCTTGAAACTATCTGGATAAGATTTTTTATGCTGTCTCCGAGTGCGCCTAAAGTGTATCGCAAAAAGGCGGAAAATGAAGTTTGCTGTTGCTATTGAGTATACAACTATATGGCAAACAGTAGCGCCTCAGTTTTTCTTTCATACGGCGTATATACACAATACGAGCACAATAAAACACAGTTTTGAGTCTGCCGCTGATATCTTTTAACTCTTTTCTATAAGAAAGGATTCCAATTTTCCGAACCATCGAGTTATTTTCATATATATACAAACAGTTATTCAGTCTGTAATTCATCTATGATCGCGTATAACGTACCTATTATTCGTAAACGTAAAATATTTTCAACTTTTCCTATACGTACTTCCATTTCCAAACGTGAACGTGTGCATTCGTGGGCTCGAATTCTACCCTTTTAAATCTTTTTATTTTTTTTTCGCGATTCACGTCGCCCCCCTCACCATGTATAGAATTTTGCTCTTTAAACTTTTAAGTATATTACTTTGAAATTTCCCGAACTTTTTTAACCTTTTTCGCGGTGCTTCCTTAGTTTTAGTTTTCTCGTTTTCGAGTAGGTGTGTTTTCGAAGTTTTCGCTTTATTTATATTAATCATTTCGGTATTCGTATCGACTCGTCTAAATTGCTTAAATTTGCGTGCTGCGGCTACATTAGTCGGATATTTCATTGTCGGTAATCGGAAGAATGCTTAAATCGAAAGTACCAATAACGAAACTATTATAGGAAACTTCTCGACTTCTTTTTTAACTGCTCTGCGGTACTCGTGTCGTGTCGTGTGATCTCTATCTTGTTTTTATTTATTTACGTCCGTGTTTGGCGATGAGGGTGGGCCGCGTTTATCGCTTCACTAGTCGGGGAAAATTGCGTTCTATAGGTTCTGCACAAACAAGTGCGAGAACAAGGGTGGCTTGTTCTTCGTCGACATCTTGAGGTGAGGTTAGGCAACACACACCGCATAGGCTTCGACGTACGGAGGGTCCGTTTCTGGCTCGAGTGTGTCATATTAGTGGCATTCTGTTTATACGTTTCACTTGGCCATCCTTTCGAGCGTCGTCCGATTCAGGACTAATGACCTCCGCTGATCGAATGTATTCGAGCTAGAGAAAATAAATGGCTTTGTCGAAACCGGAAGACGGATTGTAGTGTTTAAGACGTAGTTACAGCAACCTCCTTCCTTTCGGCGGTTTGTAAATAAGCGTGGTAGTACTTCCATGCAACTTTTCTTCGCACACCCCTGGTGGATGTTACATCGTAAATTGGTGGTTCCACAGATAACAATTTGGAGGGATGGCGACAAGCGCGAATGCATGGGGAGGCAGTGGGGGCAATCGCTCTCGAAGCTGAAATCAGAAACGCTTCACACATGTAGGCTTACAGAGTCTCAAACGAGCGTGATGGGAGTCTTTCAAAGAGTTGTAGGGAATTCTGAATGATAGTCTTGAAAGTCGTAAATAAGTCTTTGAAAGTCATACTTAGGTAGAAAGAGACTTACGTAGTCTCTTACCAATTCTCGAGCATCTTATAAATGTTTTTGTAAAGTTTTAAAGTGGCCTGAGATAACTCAAGAAGCCATGATAGAGTCAGTCCTAATCAAGCTCGAAAAAGTCCGAGCCTCTCCTTTCGAATATACATTTTTGTATCAATCGTCCTGTCTGGCTAGTTTCTACATAGTACGACGCGAGAGTCTCACAAACGTCTTTTGTCTCCTGCATACCTGTACTTCCTGTACGTGATATTTTCTAAGCCATATTCTTCTTTTTCTTATTCCCATGGATCACTCTCCTTTTTCTCCTTCGATCGGTCAGCCAGGACATCCGTTTCGCTGAGTTACGGTTTATACTTAGCACTTACGAAGATCTGCTTTTGCTATCGATAAATCAATACCCGTGCTTTCTCTATACTCTGTTGCTTCTTTGATTTCGATTGCCCTCGCTCTGGTCCGGGCTGAACACTTTTTCCGCAAAATTAAAAAAACCTGCAGAGTCTTTAGCAACTCTGGAAGAATGATAAAGAGACTAAAATGAGTCTTGAGCGATTTTAGTAATTGATCTAAAACATTAAAAATTGGCTGAAATTTTATAAAACACCATCAAATTCATGTAATGAAATTTTGCAGTATCAAGTTTTACCTGTACAGTTCCATTAGTGGAACGTGTGGCGATGCACTTATACCAAATTGGCTTTCCGGACACACCTCTGGCCCTCGGAAACTAACCTGAGTTTTGCATCAGTGCCCACAGGGACGTCTTGAGGCTGACTCGGTCTCCCATTTCGTCTCTCCGCTTCGAATTCGTGCTGTTCGGTACACCCTTGACCGAGTAGTGCTCACCCAGCATTAACCTGGAATTCGGATGCACCACGGACGCGTTTCCTTCATCCCTCTCCTCCTCGACTTGGTAAGTGAAGCGACGCAGGAAGGTGGTGACGATGGGGTGAACTCTGCCGGAGGGTCCGCAGGAGCTGCAGCAGTACTGAGTCGTTGTGTTGAGTGTGCAAGCTTTGTTCGTCAGCCCTCTGCCTTGACCATTGTACAGGGTGTCTACAAAGTAGGTCGTAGAACCCTGGAGAAGTCCCGAAATTCACTTAACTATTGCCCAAGGTCCCAGAATTTTTACAAATGTTGGACACAATTCCCCTCCCCCTTTCATTTAATTTTACTCTCAACCCGAGCCCTGGAATCCCCCTTTCAAGCATTACTTCAGAGACGTTGGGGAGGCTGTTAGGGCTGTCTTAGCCCTCTTCTCATCTTGCCGAAAAATCGGCCTAGGTCGAAATGTAGCGAGTTGCTACGTGGGCTCGAACCCGGCCCCTCCGGATTCCGAGTCCAGCGCGCTATCCACTCGGCCAACCAGACAAAGCTTGGACTGATTCCCCGATACATGAAGACACTGCTTTGTGCATAGTCCAGATTGAAATGGACTAGAGATTTCGCCAACCAACGTGAATTCCTAAGAACTTGAAACATTAATTTTTCAAAAGTTAACATTACTGAACTTGAACGGATTTTTTGCGACCTTTGAACGTTGATCGATGCGAACGTATGCAACTCTGATAACGACAATGTGTGTCCTCACTTGAGTTAGAGTAAGGTGACTCTGCAGTTGAAATTTTGATAATGAACTGATCGATCAATCAATTGGTGACTGAGAAGATATGAGCTACTGACTATAATATTATAGAGTTACTATTGTATGTTCAAATGAAATTGAAGTTCTTAACTATAAATTATTGCATTGAATTATTAAAATTCTAATTCAAAGTGCGTGCGTGTATTTAGAAGGTGATAGGACTATACTGTAAAAAAATACAGGTAACACTGTTGTGTGTATTGAGCAAAACATGGTATTGCACCAAATTATTCCCGGAAGTGTTTTACAAAGTCCCGGATTTATAAAACTGAATTCTGGTAGACACTCTGATTCTATCTGCATCTTCTTCTTCATGATGGTCGAGACAAAGTCCGACACCCGGTTCCATCCGCTTCCGCTCTTCAACTGGCCGGTGCGAGCTCGATCGATCACGCCATCGCTGTTGATTCTGTTGCCGCCAGAGTCGATCGCTATTACGGGCCTCTCTTGCTCTCAGGCCTCACACTCGAACAAGGTGAGCCAGGGGTTGTCCTCCGCCTCTCGATCATAGTGCGTGCACGCGGGGCTAGGCGCTGTCGCCATCTACGTAAATAAGTGCCGAAGCACCGGTGGTCGCTCTCAGGACTTGGGTCAGGTGAAAGATTAGTTCCTGATGGGACCTGCCTGCCCACTGATCGCGGTCAATGAGAAAACATGTAGGGGTTAAAATTGTTCAAGAGCTTTAGTACCTAACTCATAGCTACTTAACCGCGAAGATATGAAAATGATCGAAGTAATCAGGGAGAGGAAACTAATAAGTCTATAACTTATTACGATATTTTTGGAATTGCTCCTCCCAAGATGGCTTCCTGGATTCACCAGTGGCTATTGGACTAAATATGCTGCTTACTGATGATTACGAGTTCCTGAGGTAACTTAACATATTTTCTTCTTTTTGTTTCAGGTAAGTGACGATATCCACGAAGTTGACGAGATTATCCGTAGCCGTTTTACTCACATCATGATCCAGAGATTGATAGCTCTGCAGAACCCGAAGGAACCAAGTTCTTCCTTGGTTACGCATTTGAGTTTGTACTCCAGCATCACTATATTCATTGTTCATAAGCAAATGAACTTTCATTTGAATCCAGCCATGAAACTGGAATAAGTTTCACTCTGCAACCCTTTCCACTACCCTGGATTTCGCTTTTCAACTTCCTGCAAGACTGCCAGATCGGCTCAGTTAATATTTTATACGTTGTAGGGAGTATTACTGCATCAAACGGACTGGCACAAATAGTAGGCTGGGGGTGCTAAGCTTCCTCCTGAAAAAAACTGAAAAATTATAGGAGGGAATTATAGTTTCCAGCATTATTTTGCTAATTATCAGGCCTCTTCCTTCCATGAACCTCCCACTTCAGGTCGTCTATTTGCGCTTACGGAGGACACTGAAATTAGTTCGTGACAAATGTACGAACAGTTTGAATACCGCGACGTAACACACTTTTGGGAACATTCTGCAACTACTTTTCACGAAAGTAAAAATCTTAATTTTTCTGACGGAAAAACAATTTTTCATTATCAAGAAGCAGGGTGTCCACTTTCCTGGAAAAACTGGAAATCAGGGAAAAGTCCTGTGAAGGTCATGGAAAAGTCAGGAAATTTTCAAAAAATAAATTCTTAACAAAATTGCGTGGTTGAGAAGTATCATGGTGGTCGGTACCTATGTTTAGTTTTATATAACATTTTTGTTAACTGCCTATTGGTAGAAAATTCTGGTGCTAGAAACTGAAAAAAAAAATTGTGTGACAACACTCATTAATGAACTTCCAACTAGCAGGCTTACTCGTTGAGAAAAAATTGAGAAGTGGAAATGGAAAAATCAAGGAAAAGTCAGGGAAATTCATAATTGAAGATAAGTGGTCATCCTGAAAAAGGAAAAAAAGAAAGAGAGAAAGATTACCGCCACCACTGTCTCTAAGTCAACGATTTTCTAAATAGATCCAATTTCAAACTTTTGAGAGGAAAGGCCGATCTCTCTCTCCTTGCTGGACCCTCTTGGAAATTCAAATGTACGATGGATTTGTTGAACATATACATATAAGAGAACTGTAATTGTAGCATCATAGTAGGCTCGTAATTAGTCCACTTTTCCGACGGGAGGGGGGGATTACTTTTCCAGGAAGAGCAACTTGATGCCAAACTGCAAACGTGACGTTCAAAAATCTAAAACAAAAATAAAGGTCTTGGCCTTTCTGCTAATGAGGGGAGGGGGCTCATGGAGTGCCCAAACGATATGGACTTACGACATAGTCACTGTAAAATTTGTTGGTCAGACATGGTTTCTGTTAGATATTTTTTTGTGAACCTTTACACTGTATGCCCATCAGAGCTGTTGCCATTGGGGTAGTCGCTCCTCGCGCAAAGGCATTGAAAACAAAAAAATTCATGTCTTATTGAATCTTGAACGAGCGAGCTATAATCTTGATGGGGTCAAAGAGTCTTCAAGAGTCGTGGAGAATCTTACATGAATCTAAAACAGTTTAAACAGAGTTATCATTAAGTTTTTAAGAGTTTTAAACAAGTCTCGGGAGGCTTTCGACAGGATCCTAAATGAGTCTTGAACTGAATTTGTAAGAGCCTTAAAGAGCGTCTACATGTTATAAGTAAATATGGAAGGATTTTTCTTAATATTTACTTAGTTTTGATGACTCTTTAAAAAATTTGGAAGAGTCGTCAGCAGTCATAAATGAGTCTTAAATAGTCAGTGAGTATCAAACAAAGTCTAGGAGAATTCTGAATCAGCAGTGAAGAGCATTAGTTAGTTTTAACGTGCACTGAGTCTTATACAAACAGTGAAAAGTTTTAAGAGTTCTAAAAAAGTCGTCTTGATCATGTCTTATGAAGTCATAATTACGCTTGTAAGAGTCCTAAGGAGCCACACTCGAGGTATCAATAGTTTTAGTAAGAAACTAGTTTGAGAAAGCCTTATGGTGTTTGAAAAGATTTTGAGATAGCGTAAAAAACTGTCATATGAGCATCAAAGTATCTAAAATGGAAGGGTCCCAGCTGGTCTGCGGAATTGCCTCGCCTTTTCTCCTCGAGGGGAAAAGTAAATGCTATCACAATATAGGATATCTCATTATACATGACTACCCCCCTTTGGCTTGGTCAGTTAGCAACTTATCCTGATTCTATGTAGCTTTGTTTGTCGCTCTTAAATTTGAAGGGGCAAAGATACTAACATCTTGAGAAATTATGTACAGTATTAATAGAAAAATCCTTTCTAAGCGTTGCTAGTTGATAGACTGGTGGAACTATTTTTTGATAACATAAGACAAAGAAAAGAGGAAAAAACTGCAGGTGTATAGCAAATCAGTTACGGCCAATCACTTTGAAACTGAAAATTATGATTTTCAAATGTTTATAATTTGCAACACTGGTTCCAATTTTTAGGAAACACTAAGCTTATAACTAAGAGGGGGCAGTGCGCGCTTTCTGGGCTCTTCATTTACTCTTTAGATAATTGACCACTAAAAATACTGAAAAAATTGTAGAGGCGGGGACTTTTACAATTTTTTTTTGTTTTGTATAACAGTTTTCCTAAAGCGTAAATTCCGCCTACATTCATCAACGTTTCCAAACCCAAAAACTAAAACAGGTAGGAGTGAAGGTAAAAAGTATACATGTACTTGAAAGGTATGAAGAAGGAATGAATCACTTACCATGAAGAAATCGCTGGGTCTGTGGGTCTGGAGGACAATCTTTAAAGAAAATTGAAAAATATGAAAATGTTTATACGTAATTTTCAATTCAAAGCGTTTCGTGAACACCCTGTTGATACGACGCTGGTATTTTTTTATCTTCAGTAGTTGCCATGACTGTCTTCTCTTATTACCCAAAAAGTTTTACCAGTCTATCTGTTACGAATGATGAAGAAAAAAAAATGCTGTCCATAATTTTTTCGAATATTCATATCTACAAATGTAAGATCAGGCAATATATTTATCCGTTGTCAAATTGAATTGCATATACTCACCCAATTGGAGGGAATCTCATATCTTAAGACCAGTGGCGCCATGGCGTGCGAAAGAGTTTTTCCCGAGGTAAGGGGGGCCAAAGTGCAAAAGCTGTGAAAGTTCGAAGTGACTCAACTCAAAATTCCCAAGTATATCAAAGCAAAAAAAAAAAAAAAATTCGGCGTGTTAGATTTTTCCAACTGACTCAACTCAAAATTCCCAAATATCAAAGCCAAAAAAAAACCCTTGATTTATTGGATTTTGCCAACTTCTCAACTCAATTCCCGAGTATTAAAGGGAAAAAAAAGAAGGCTTGTTGGTTTTTTTTAACTCCGCTTGGCTGGAATGGTGAACTTTCCCAACTGCTGAGTAAAAATTTCCTACGGTGGTAAGTAGCCCCCCCCCGTGGTACGTTCCTGAACCTGTAGTGGTGAAGTAAAAATTAGAATAAAAGTATGAAATATGCTACTACAAAAGGGCATTGATCAAATTATTCAATTTGTCGGGTCCCTGTGTAGGGTTATTCCATATGCATTTATCCTTTTCTGTAACGAATAATAGACATGGCCAACAAAACAGTTTTCCACCATCTTCACAACGGGTTAACCACAAAATGTTTTCATATTGCGATACGTGGAAATGTCTAGGTAAAAATGGAACTACCTTTCTTTTGCTCAGTTTTCAAAAATGGTAATTCTGGTTTCAGCTACAAATTCTAATTGTTCAGTAGTAGTAAATCGCGAAAAAGGAAAAGGTTTTTCAATAAGATCCCGAATACGCATTTTGTGGGCAAAAAAAATCTGATCATTCAAACATAACGCGTTGACTGGTAGAAGAACATAATCACGTTTCACTGTCAACTTCGACGTTTGTGTGTAGCCGAGCCAAGGCACGCCTGACTCAAAGCGCTACCAGAACGTACCCAAACGCACAGGTTTCATCGCGTTGAACATGCTAGTGTGTTTCTGTGTTGGTAATTAACACAGAGGCGGAGGGTAAGGCGTGCAATGTTACATGCAATATGGAAAGAAGCGTTGAATCCGACACACCCCTCGCTGGCCTATACAAATGTATATGTGCAAGGATTGCCAAACGCCAATCAGTATACGCTTCTGTTTCAACTGTCATCTCACTCCGTGAATTTATTATATACTTAAGAGTAAGCGTTGTAAGCGTCAGTACAGTCGCTGTTTTGCCCAATGTTTCATTATCTTTTATTTGTTACAAGCTGAAGTTGATATTGTACATGAAAACTTATTTTCTGGGGAATTTTCAGGGTGAGTGGCGCAAACCTTGCTTGCCTGAACTGCACGCCACTGCTTAAGACACCCTATTAAGAATTTTCCCAAAAATTGTCATGTAATGGAGAATCTAATGAATTGAAAAATATGATATTATTCTTTTGAGGTATTTTAAGTTTCAACATCAGTACAAAAATAGTGAAACAAATCCCTCAAACTTCCTTGTATTTTTGTCTCATCTACTCACTGTCACTCTGTTACCGTTAAGAAGGTTAAACACTGACCAGTGGGGAGTAGGAACTATAATTCTTGCAAACTTTGAATTGTCTAGCTCTAGATGATTTTTTGGATCCGCCTCTGCTAGCCATACAATATAACAATAGCTTGAAAAAAGTAAAATCACCTTGTTCAGAACACGCTTATTTGTACAAAATGTGCACTCAGGTATAACTGAAATATATGTGATTAGTTAGGTGTTGCAGTGGTGCACTTCAGTTCGAATGAGTACTCTACTGTCGTTAATACTTCATCCTGGGGAATTTTAATTACTCTTCACCAGAGAGTAAAGAAAGAAAAGGAACAAAAAAATGCCAGTTCCGCATTTTCTCGCTTTGTTTTTCGTTGGTTTTTATCCCACGTTATTTTCATCTTCATTTATGTTTTTATAAAGTTTACTCGAGTTATGGTTTGAATGCCATTGTAATAAACACTAATAAACAAAATACATATGCAAAATAATGGAAAAAAGTGAACGAGCGAGCGAGACAGAGCCAGCGAAGTTTTTCCCATTTAAAATAGGGAAAAATTCCATTCGAAATATTGTAGCGTAGGTACGGGAAACGGCGCAACGTTTACGGGTATTAATTTTTGAAAATGAAGGGTCACCCCTTGTATAGTTCTGGTACAGCGCAGTATATGCCACGATTACATACATACCTTCGCTATAATATAATAATACCGACTCTGTCAACTTGATATTCACCCCCAACGTTACATAATTCCGAAAACGAGGATTATCTCGATGCTTGTTTCGAAAATACTCGCTCAATCCCCGATACGTTGAAGCGAGCAATTTTTAAATTGACAGCTAATTGTAATAAATTAAAAAATATTTTCTTTTTCGGCGAGACAAAAGTATTTTTACCGGCGAGTACGAGCTGCGCTCACAGGTGTATTAGTAATAACTAATAAGCTTGTCGTTATTAAAAGAGAATTTGCCCGTAATTTCGGATTATGATACGGAAATTTTGAATACCTAATGTAAACTATCACGCGATGGCGGTGTCCTATGTTGGCGTTTCGCATGTTCCTGTAATTGTCGAGCAAGCACGAGGGTGTGCTAATAAAATTGTTTGAAAAATCGGTACTTCCATCGTATTAAAATTCATAATTTGCCTGCGTTAGCTTACATTGCAGTGTTAGTTATATATGCTTGACGTCAGCAAATGTTCTCGTGCTCGTATAGACCATTAGAATTTTATCCAAAAAATTGACAAATGAATTCACAAATTCTCGGACAGCTAAAGTGTGGCATAGTTGGTTATTGGCCATGCTAATTAATATGCTAAGAGTTTCGAGAATCCGAGGGATCTGAAACCTCTAAAGCTGAAGTATTCCCCAAAATTTGAGAATTCCTCTGTAAGTCCATAATATGGATGTATCGCTAATGGTTTCAAGCAAAAAATGTTCCTCTCTCAATTTCAGTTGCAGAATAGTCTTCAATATTTTTTCGTAATTACCTGAAAAACGCGTCGTAAAGGGGGTTTAAAATCACTCTTGACACTGTCATTCATTAACAGAGACTTTATGGAGACATTATTGATTTTTTAAAACTTTCTCTATGTTACAAGGTTCTGTGAGCAGCGGGGTTGTTAATTTGTCTCTTACCCGCTTTTCTATCCCCCTCTTCCTATTTCTGAGAAGTTTCCTTCTCCCTCTCCCCAATCCGGAGAAACCACACTTTAAGCTGGCTGTTTGTCTTTCAATGTCTGTAATAATTTCAGAACTAGAACTTTCAATTGAAATACCCTCTAGAGGATTACAAAATCGCAATGTTCAGCTGTGATATCGTTTTGGCTCAGGATGTCTACAAGGTCAGGAAGTCAGAATTCCTGAAAGTCGGTCAGGAAGTCAGGAAAATGACATGATATTTTGAGGAATTAACTGAAGGGTCAGAAGCAAATTAGTAAATTATCATTCAATGGAAGATTCTGCAGAAAATCCCATATTATGTATGAATAATGAGAATCATGAAGTAATATTTTATGGACATAATAAATTCATACAGGAAACCCTTTCCTCCCTCTCTTCAAAACTCAGTTCGCACAACATATAACAGTCTTATGTCAAAGTGACAAATTCTTTAAACGCAAAGAAGGAGGCCAGGAAAAAGTCAGGGGGAAAATGTTTAAGGAGTCTGTAAACACCCTGTGGCTGTAAGCTGAAAATTGTAGATCCTGAAGAGATGAACAGTTCAAAAATTTCATAAAACACTAGATGGGTCATTCCATAGGGGGGAAAAAGTATATCTTTGACATGAAATTTTTTTGTTTTGCTTTAAACATCTTTCACGTATTAAGGGCGTCTATTAAGACAACTTTCCCTGGGTATGTCCCCTCAAAAAAATTTCGTGGGAGCAATGACATTTGGTAGTTTATTTTATCCACTTTGAGCCTAAACTGCTCGCGTTCAGATTATCGCAGAAAAATTGGATCAAATATGATTCGAAAGTTAAAAAAAATACGCTTCCTTTAGGGGGGGAAGGGGGGTGGGGGTGGATTTGAATTTGTATGTATAATGGAAATGTTCAATGTCAGTTTCCAATATTAGCGACTGCTCCACAATTTTGAAAACTATGCAAATAATTTTCTTAAATTAAATATTATGAAAATGAAAAAACATCTTTGGATTCTTGATGAGGGAATCCAATTGAACGTGGCATCCAAATAGGGTAAAAATGAGAAAATATAGAAACGATTTTTTTGTAAGGCAGTATTGTTTAGAAGAACTCTAATCAACGCATAAAAATTTACTTCCCTACCTACTCAGCAATCTGTGGGGTGGTTCTAATCAAATTATTCAGATATAAGTTGTTTCGCGTGACGTTTTTCTCATTCATGCAGTTCTTGAAAATTCAACAAAAACCAATTTATTAGGTATTTAACCTCCTCCTCTCCATATCTTGTAAAGGAATGACCAGTATACTTCTTGTTTCATTGGTTTAAAGTGCTGTTGAATTTATTTTGGATAACTATGTAACACGAATCAGCAAATTGTGGCGTCTATATATATAGGAGGAGGAGGCTGAACATTGATTATATCAACAAAAGCAGTGTGGATGTAATTTTTCTGAGCTGAGACAGCGCTAAACTTATTTTTGACTATATTCGGATAACTATAATTATTCTTACTCTTGAACATAAGTACTTGTAAATTCCTCTGCTTCTCCTCTTCTTTCACTGTAGATGTGACAAATTCAAGTTTGTGTTACAATTTTTTTGAAAATTAGATAATCAGAATGTTACCACCTAAACATGAATATCTATGAACTCCCTAACCACTAAGTTCAGGGACCTTTAAATTCTACAAAACCACCTATAATGCATCCTCTCATAAATAACATCCGCAGTACATACTGCTCTATACCCCCTTAGGATCCACAGTCAGGGACAAAACTATAGCAGGCACGGAGCCAGCTTCCTTCCCAGGCCTCTGTGCTGGTGTTGGAAAATTTTAGTAGATAGATCAACAGTTAGGAAAATCCAACAAATTATTAGTGATTTCTAGATTTTTTTATTTTTTGGTCAATACAAAAAAAAGTTGATACGTATTTGGGAATTTTAAGTTGATTCAGTAGTTGGAAATTTAATAATCCCCCCCCCCCCCCACACACACACACGGAAAAAACTGCTACGTTTCTGGCCACAGTTCATGAGGTAGGGTCAGAATGTTGCAGAAAATGAGTTCAGCGACCAGGGACGTACAGAAGAGTTTTTTCTGGGAGGGGGTGAGAATTGTGGTAGTCCCATTTTATTCAACTCAAAATTCCCAAGTATTGAAGCAACGAAGAAAAAAAAAGGGGGAAAAAAACTTTCGACTTGTTGGATTTTTCCAACGTCTCAACTCAATTCCCAAGTATCTTAGCAAAATAATAAAATAAAAAAATATGAAAAAAAATACTTCTGACTTGTTGGATTTTTTCAATTCCACCTGACTGAAATGGTAAATTTTCCCAAGTGCTGAATGAAAAATTCTTACGGGTGGGGGGGGGGGAGGGGTTGCCCTGTCCCCTATCGATACGTTCCAGTCAGTGACTTCCAGAATATGTCAACTGATATCCATAATGCATCTGCTTGTAAATAGCATCTGCAGTAAACCCTCTCTCCTATGGCCTCAGGGTACAAAAATGAGTTCAGAAATCTTAAAAATGTAGGAAATGAAATCCAGTTACCTTCATTGATATCTGAATCCCTTACCCTCTATAGATGCTGCAGTTTGTTAATTAAAGTTAAATGGTTATGAAAAATGAGTTCAGTAATACTTTGGCTATAAAAGACTTTCATCCCCCCATCTCCTTAGACCCACGATTTTCAACTTGCAGCTTAAGCAATATCAAAATTGAATTCTACGCCATTGAAGCCATCCACCACCATCCCTAAACGATACTTTAATTGAATGATAAAATTTAAAGGAAGTACTGTAAGTTTGTTCTAGTACCGAAGTCATTCATAATGTCCAGAAAAACACAAAGTTCAAAGAGTGATTTCTCAGGTTTCGTAGACGGAAAGGAAAAATTTTCAGAGACTAATGGAGGGGAAGGTAGAGAAATGCGCTCAGAAGTAATCAGTAGTCCCGTTGCTATCTAAATCGTGTGACTTTGAGGAAAGTCAATAATTCAACGATTTCTCCGCAAGGCATGTGCCGATGCACTGCAGGTGTTTCTTGAACAGTTAGAAAGAAATATGAAGGGATCTGGCTCAGCTCAGATTGAGCGAGGGGCATTTTTTGTTCGAAACACTTTCCATTAGTCAATACTTAGCGACTTACTGAGAAATTCTCGAACTTGAGACTGTTTTATTTACTCGGATTCTTTCGGTGACTTGTGGAGTATTAATCCGCTAAAATGTGGAGAAGAATATAAAAAAGTCAATTGAAACCGTTAAAACAAGTCCTAAGTTTTCCAATTTTGCTGACTGGCCAGGGACCCGATAGGGGGCTGGAGGAAATTTTTTACTCAGCATTCGGGAAAATTTATCATGTGAGTCAGGCGGAGTTGGAAAATTTTGGTAGAGTTGAGAAAATCCAACAAGTCAAAAGTTTTTGTTTGTTTTTGCTTTGATGCTCAGGAATTTTACACCTTTCCTCTCTCTCCCCCCCCCGGGCCGTCAAGGAAAAACTCTTCGGTATGTCTCTGTGACTGGCTACTGGAATAGTGTCGAATTTTCCAACATGGGATTAGAAACACCTTCTTCTGCCCCTTCATTATTGTTACGGTAATTTCAACCTCCAAATCTCAATGAATAAGAAAGAAGGGGGGAAAAGCTGTTCATTTTGATTTTGTTTCTGAACGGTTAAAATAAAACAGAGAGTGTAAAATCGCCAGCATGGGAAGGAGAAATACCCTCTCCCGACTCCACAAAGCATTTTTCGTTCTGGGTTTTGGCCATTTTAGCTAGTTATTGGTTGGTCTGTTCATTTAATCGTTTCTAAATATTTTAATCTTCGGTTTCATTCTTTTCCTTTTTGGTCGATTTTGTCAGATCTAATCAATCAATACCAGGGAATCTATTAAATCCTGGATCATTTTGCTCACAGAAAAATTGAAAATTTATCTCATTTTCAATAAAAATCTGAATTTTATGATACATTAGGGATGTTATGATTCTCAGACAGATTTTATCAATTGACATTTTGAAAATGTTAAATAGGACGTTCTTCTTAGCACGGTCTTTTGATATTCATTTTATCTAAAAAGATAGAAACTGGAGCGAACTTGAATTTTAATTTTTCGATTTGAGTTCCTTGTTGAGTCTATTTTCCTGGAGGGGGAGACGTCAGAGCTCAGATCTGTATACAGATAATACACACTCGAATTCGGTATCTACGTATTTTTGAATGAACCTTGGGATAAGCAAAAACTCGACTTAGTTGTATTTGTTCTCAGCTATTAAGAGGAAATTTCAGCCTAAGTTCAGGATCAGAGTTGAGGACCTGACTTCCAGAATGCGCTTAGTCCCAATAATCGAAAATCGAGTTCTTAGCGCAGTCTGGTGGAGGAAGTCAAAAGGCCCCTTTCAGAGTTAATTTCCCGATTTTATCACTACTTAGAACCAGCTACACCTACACCTTTCTTTCGTTCTTTTTTGTAATACTGACTTACACTTGTTTTTTTCAAATTTTATGAATATAAGACTCTTACGACTGTAAGCTAGACTTGCTTTTTCCTTTTCGGTGGTGGGAGGGGGATACAAGAATGTCTGAAGGGTGGAGGAAGGAGAGACATTATTCACATGTGTCTCGTTCACCGGAATGGTCGTCTCGAAGCTGTATTTTCCGATTTCCGACAGTTTCTAGGTCAAGATGTACGAATTTTGACCTTTCACAAGTATGACATGGTCTGCCAAAACAAGCCAAGTCCACGATTTCCTCCACTTTGCACTCTCGTGGCTCGAAGACTGTTCGCTCGCGAAAACCTTCATACTTGGGTGGTATTAGCATTGACCCCCTCCTCTTCCCATCCACGCAATTGAATCAGTGTTACCACTTATCATTCGCGAGTCAGATTGTTTTTTCCGATTTCCCATTTCGTTTTTTGAACTAAGCGCGTTTTGGAAGTCAGGTCCTCAATTGTTCATTTTAGTTGCCATATAATTGGCATTAACGGTTCAGATACTTCGTCTGCATTTGCGATTTTTTAGTAGAAATTTTTCAAATCATTTTTCTCCAAGGTTTGTGACTAATATAGCACACCCCCTCCCACCCTTAACGAAAAATACATAATTCTTCTTTATTTGAATCATGTCTACATGATATATGTACTTTTAAAAAAGAATATGTGAACAACGCCAATAGGCATAACACAAACATGTTCGTATTAAAGGGCAACCTCTATTAAACGATCAAATAAATCCCGCCGTCCCTGTGTCAGCTCTTCGAAATGAATCGTAATCCCCGCTAACGTTCGTTTAATCCTTTAATAAAATACGAATTTGCACGCGTATTTGTTATTTTAGGTATATATGCGTTCCTTCGACAAAAATATTAGCTTGCCGCAGTTTATTCTGTATGAAACAGCAAGAGTGAGACAGTGATAAAACTAAAGCAGACTGTATTGTAGCAAATATAACTTACGAATTTGAAGAATTACACGAGCTCGTGCTTGGTACCCACTTTCGAGTTTCGAGGGAAGCGTAATGCGGCAAACAAAACAGAAAGTAAATACGAGGTTTACGATTCCATTTCAGGGGGTGGTTTTGTTTCGCCAAAACTCAGCTCGGCTCGGTCATTACATACTTTTTAACCCTTAACATTGTTGTGAAACGAGTTCATTCGGAAAATTCGTCAGATTTCATTTTAAACACGCACAATGTTACCCAAAGAATACGTTTTGTAATTCTCGGACAACCGGCGGAAGTGCGGTGCGATAATCAGCCAATTTGATTTACATGTTATACAGAGTGTTTCAGGTTGAGTGTGTCCCTTCACCCATGTAAAGAAGCAACCTCTTTCAAAGATATGCATATATGGTGTCGGATCTTAATTCTGAGGTGGTCGTAGGAATCGATTCAACAAGGTGCCAATACAATCGATTTTGATGTACGTTAGGTTTCTCAAGGTGTATGCCCCCTATTTTTGTATTGCGAAATCGGGTTGATACGAGACAAATGGGGATCTTCACGCGCCATAGTACATTTTTTTAATTCCCCCCCCCCCCCGCTCCCTGAAGTGTTTATACCTATCCAAATTTAGAATCTCGAATAGAAGGGTGTCGAATCAAGTACCAATGTAAGGGTAGTTTGGATTACTAATAACAAACATTGCGTCAGATTTTTGTTCCAGTTCCGATTTAGGCTCAAACAGTTAAATTTTGGATCCAAGATGGTCAAGATTGACTTATCTGGAAAAAATCGAAAAAAGTATCGCAGTAGCTTATTTTGCTCAGATGTTAGAATTAACTCGCATTTGGGCCGAAACAGTCAATTAATTTCTCCATTTCAGGTTTGCAATTATGATTTTTGAACCTAAGTACGAATTTGATCAAAAAGTTGATTCCATAACACCTCTCTTTCGATGTATATTTGATCTTTCAACTCGTCAGTTCTAACTGTTTTGAATTCAAAATTTGATTCCTGGGACCAAATCGGAGCTGAATTTAAAATTTGACGCGATATTCGTAATTAGCGATCCAGATATCTGTATTTGGGTTCTTGATTCGATTAAAAAAAAGTAGGGGCTTTTTATGACTCTATTTATGAAACTTTATTACTATCCTCCCTATTTTTTCATAGAAGTTGCCTTCTTGACCCTGCTCTGTTTTCGTGAAAAACTGTTTTCATGTGTGCAACTTTGGCAAATACCCTTGACACTTGATCTTTTGATTCAAATTTCAAAACTTTGCAT